>CM041199.1:3849314-5049314 GCA_023078555.1 Ulva prolifera
ACCGGTCATAAAAGTCTCAGCGGCTGTGTCGCTCCGTGCAGCCAAACAGCGTGACTGTGAGTCCGCAGTAGCGGTGTGTGGTTCTTCCCATGTACAGTGCACTCTGCCAACCCACAGAAGCAGCGGTATGCCTCAGTGGGCGCAACATGGAGTTGTGATGACGTACGCAAGGCAGCTGCACAGTGCATTGGCCAGCTTGTGGTTGTGATCATTCCATCAATTGTTTGTCCGTTGGTGTGTCGGCGAGCAATTGCTACATGCACCATGGTCGCTGCTACATCTGCCCTATGACTGTACGCTGATCACATCCATATATTTGGGATACACAGGCGCCCCGCACCACATTTCTGCCGCGCTGCTATGTCACTGAGCATGATGACAACACAGTATGCCAGCAGACTGATGCAGTGGAGTCAACGGCATCAACGTCCATGTCCCTTGCACCATGCCTGTTTGCTGGGTCACTCATCAACTTCTTGTGAACACGGGCGGGTGAACACCCAGGGACATTTTGAAATTTGCTGCCACGGCTCTGACAGGGACGGAATTCGTGGTGAGGTGAGATTGTCCATTGGAGACGGCCGGCGTGGATGTGGCTAAGCATGGCAGTGGGGTGTGTGAGTGGTCGCAGCTCGCTGTAGGCTTCGCTGGGAGAGGGACGTGCCTGCACACGCCACAGTGGACCCAGCATGTGCTGGCCACATGCTGATGCCATGGGGCAGGGCTGCCATGGACTGCCTTTGTCATGTGTGTATACATACGTATTGATACGTGTGAGCAGTGGCCTGCACATCCACGAGGGTTTAAGAGCTTTGGCCTCGGGCGGTGTGTGGCTGCTGACATCGCAGTCGAGGCGCCATTTGGTTACCACATCGCATGGTCGCCTGCACACAGGGTCACAGTGGATCTGTGCTTGTTAATGTAGATCTGGTCTGCATGTACATGAGAGCGGATCGCCTGGATCGACAAGGTGTGCCTGAGCAGATGCAAACACAGCAAATCTTTTGTGGTCGTTGATGCATTGTGACTTTGTGATGCTGATGTTGCAGGAGCAATTGGCGTGGTTTCCAGGCGCCGTGTGGCATCTTGAGAGTCCATTGTGGATTTGGCCTGATGGGGATCTTTGGTGGCTGTGCTGTTGAACCTCGTGTGCCGTGGGTTCTAGTCCGCTGCTGTAGTGTGGACAGAAGGCACCTCAGTCCTGCAAGCCCAGAGATGCACTGATGCCATAGTTGAAGCCAGCACGTCTTCGCCTCCATGTTGCGGACGGCCTCGAGTGCAACTATGGACTGCTGAGTGCTTTGCATTTGCCAATTGGTTGCATGCAGCATTTGCGGTGGACGTGAAATCACGACAGGTATGTTTTTTTCGATTCGAATCATGTCTAGCCCTCAATGGGGTGTACCACCGAAACACCACTCACGATCCTGCCAGGTTGCTGACATGTGCCTGTGGTAAGCAGATTTGCTTTAGAACCTCGGGCGCACATCATTCTGATCAACACAAACTCTTACATCACGCACGTTGCACATCCTGGACGACTTCTCAGAAAGCAGATGGGGTTTTCGGGGATATTCAGCAAAAGCTAAGGGCAGAGAATGAGCGGAGACTCTGAGCAGCGCGCACGGGCGCGTTTACGAAGCGCCATCTCAAATGTAGAGAAAAGCGATTGCGGATTCTGCACCCAACTTGAACATGCAGATGAGCGGGTCGGGCATCAGCCCTTGCCCATAACATTGGTGCATCATGGCGAACAGTGTTACGAAGGTCACCAATAGCCATGCGCCTTGCACGTCCGGCGTGTACTTGCGTGCAGCAGATACATGGCACGTGTGTGTCTTTCCGAGCATATTCGAATAGTTATTTGACATTAGGCATCCGCGAGACTGGGTTGTGCAAGCCGCTCTGAATTATTACAGCTCCAGCGCTGCATGCAGTGGATCGGCTGCGCGCCAGATACTGCCCAGACCGCGTGACATTTATGCCTTCTTCATCCTAGAATTTAGAATGAACAAGCTGCAGGCATTAGACGCGCATATAGGGAAGACCAACTGCGTCCACATAGGCAGGAACACTGGAGCGCTCCTCGTCACCGGAGGGGACGATGCGCTGGTCAACATTTGGGCCGTTGGAAGACCTGGTGTGATATACAGTCTTCAAGGGCATTCTGGTCCCGTGACTGCGGTACGGTATGACAAACAGGAAGAGTCTGTCTTGTCTGGCGCGAGGAACGGGACTGTCAAGTTGTTCGACATGGAGAAAGCCAAGCAGACTCGGACAGCTACGGGACATAGAGCAGAAATCAGCGCTCTGGATGTTCACGCACTGGGAAACTGGTTCGCGTCAGGTTCTCTTGATACAAACTGGAAGCTTTGGGACAAGAGGCAGAAGGGCTGCACAGCCACATTCAAAGGCCACAGCGTGGGTATCTCACACATTCTCTTCAGTCCTCCAGGGAACTGGGTTGTGACAGCAGCTTCAGACGGTATCGTGAAGGTAATGCCCGCAGTGATCGCAGTGATTCCCCCCAGGGAATCAAGGGCGATTCAGCGCACCATGCCTCAAGCCACAATGCTTTCAGGTGTGGGACCTAGCCGCAGGCAAGTCCATAGCAGACCTCAACCACACACATGCCGTCACCGCGGTACAATTCAATCCTGCGGAGCTCGTCCTCGCCACAGCTTGCAGAGACCGGACGATCAGACTCTGGGACCTGGACTCATTTGAAGCATTTGACAAGTGTGGCCCCGACACGAGCAGTGCCACAGCAGTAGGCTTTAACCCAGACGGCCAGTCTCTATTCGCCGCCTTCCCAGACAGCTACCGAATGTACTCTTTGGAGCCTGCAACATCTGTGCACCATCGTCTCATGGGCTGGGCTCCGGTCACAGACCTCATGGTCTCAAATTCCAGTGTCATTTGTTGCTCACTATCGGGTGCAGCTGTAACGGTCTGGGCTGGAGATGCACAGAAACCAGCTGCACCAGCGCCGTCAGAACCACGTGCTGCTGGTGAGCAGCGACGCCATGCAGCAGCCATAGATACGGACGACGACCAGCCCCCGCTCAGCAATGGGCAGTCGGCTGCAGAGGACGGCGTGACTTCCGCTGCTGCACAGCTGCGGGATGGCGCCAGGCTGTCCGAAGCAGCGCCAGCACATGGAACCTGGCGCAAGAGCAACAACATGGAGCTGCAGCCTGCTGCCATCCGCAGCACAGATGGTGAGCAAGACTCTGGAAAGTCAGGGAGTGATGAAGCTGCTGCCTCAGGCCAAGATGGCGGCGTTTCCGGCCTGCGTCAGGTACTTGGATGCCCCAAATAGCTACTGCCCACCATAGTTACTACCCATTGAAGAGCAGTGGACCCTTGTCACTGGCTATGCACCCTCCGGCTCTATGCTCTGGGCCCCTGCGGCATCACTTCCACATTGGAATGCAATTGTTGGTTCCACACGTTGAACGCAATTCGACAACTCAGATCCACCGTGATGCTGGTCAAGGTTAAATGCCGCATGTTTCTTCACAGCCCGCGGCTGCAAGCATTGGGCGCAGGGGATGGCGCGTTGGGCAGCGCCCACGGTATGTGCTGCGACACCGTGTTCGGCGCCGCCCAGAGTTTGCAGCAGTATGCTACAAGAACGCCTCGTTCGGCCGGAGTTGTCTACACTTCAGTACATAAGGCTAGTCGTGTATGTATATACTGACATGCGTGTATGCATGCAGGATGCTACTCTGCCGCCCAAGCCGGGCATGGCTCACATCGGCACCGACGTCGGCGAATCGCTCCGGCGTGGCGATCCTGAATCCACACCCGCCCCCCGCGCCCCCCGCGTCTCCTGCCCGGCCGCACCGGTCCACACCGACGCCGACTGGGCCCCCGCAGCACCGGCCGCCGCGGCGCGGCGGCGCAGCGGCTCGCGCAGCAGCGGCGGCGAGCTGCCGCGGCACCCGTTCCGCGACCCCCGCGGAGCGGGCGCCTCTCCGCTCGGACCACATGGCCAGCGGCACCACAGCCCCCCGCCGGACTCCAGCGCCGCCCTTGCGGAACTTGCGCAGGCGGTCCAGAAGAAGCACCGCGCCTTTGCGGAGGCGCTTTCTGCCCGGGAGAGCCAGCTCGGCATCGTGCGGACGTTCTGGGAGAAAGGGGATGTGCGCGCCGTGGTGGCCGCGGTCGCGCGCGCCGGCGACGCCTCGCTCGCCATCGACGTGTTCCGGTTCCTGCGCAAGAACGACCGGCCGCAGCAGTTCCGTCTCGCAATGTGTGTGCCGACCGCGCAGGCCGTGGACATGTGCCTCCGCGCGCGGTCGGACACCGCCGCGATGGTCGGCCTCTCGTTCCTCGAGCTTGTGCTAAAGGGGTTTGCGGCGGACATCCGCACGGGGTGTGCCTTCGTCGAGAAGGATCGGGGGCCGGTGGATATAAAGGGGGAGGAGCGGCGGCAGCACTGCCGTGAGGCGCGGGATGCATTTGTGGAGATACTGCCGGGCATCCGGAAGTTCGCGGGAGGAGAGGACGGGCAGCCGCGGGCGCTGCAGGAGTGTGCCGGCAGCGTTGCTCACAGGATTGAGCGTATGGCTGGATGAAGCATCAAATGTGCCTCCGAGCTGGGCCTGTCAGGGTTTAAAGCGCAAGATGAACGAGGTTTCTGTTCAATGCTGCCAGTGTTGTCACAAGACTGTTGTGAGTCGCTCGGCGAGTGCGGCCATTAGTATACGTTGGGTGCTCTGTCAGACAGTGGGTGAGCAGTGCGTCTACATAGCTGGAACATACCTGTGAGATATGAAAGCAATGCTATGTGGAACACACCTTGATGAAGTGAATCGCAGTGCAGCAAGCATGCTTAAAACGTAAGTGGCACTTGTGCATCAGCTCGTTTCCTGTTGGGTTCCTCATCCTACCACATCCACAAGCCAAACACTGTATGATCGTAATGAATGACATATTTACTCTCACAACTCCGTCAGCATGCAGTACGCTCGAATATGGTCTTAAGAAGCTTCCAACTGCAGTGACCACTGAGCATCATCATTGCCACTCTGCCCAAACAGTCTACCGTGAGGAAGGTCGAGACGTTGTAGCGTCCGGTGCACCAAACTCTGCATCCCCCATCAGATTCGCGGAAACGCCCTCCACACGTCAGCAAGCCAAGTGGTCACCTGTCAACCGCCCACGCCAGAGGACGAAACAGCCATGTACCGTGATCCAATTTTCAGCTCTTACCGTTGGCATGCAAGCTCGCAGGCATGGCCTGGTCATCGTCATCTAGCGGTGCTCCGCCTGCATTCTGTCTGCAGGCAGTGAAGCTTGGATCCACATGGCGCAAGCAGCCTCAGCTGCCCCCCCCCCCCCCCCCCCCCCCCCCCCCCCCCCCCGGCCGGACCAGCAAACCACGCCTGCTCAATCATGATGATCGAGAAGCATGTCATGACACTCTCTGTTGTCTGTAGAATGTGGCAGCAACCCTGTGTGTACAAGTGCAGGGGCCCCAGCGTGGCGCAGCACGCAGCATGTGCTGCGACGCACCGCACAGGGAAGCCCGCAGCACCTGCACATCAGCTCCACCCCTGCCCCCACTTGCGGCCCGTGTATAACCCTGCGTAATGCCGCCTCAAGCGCGCTCACCCGGCGTAGTGCTCGCGCGGGTCACCAGAATTCGGCGCCGCAGCGCATACACGGCACGCACGGTCGCAACATGCAAGGCAAACAATGCCCACGAGCCGGTGAGGCGCCGCCAGGAATTCTGCCAGATGTAGCGGTCGCCGCGGGCCGGCCACGTTGAGGCGGCGGTGGTCGCAGCCAGCACAGCTGCATTGCAGGCGACCCCGGCGGCGACGCTGCCGTGGCGGCCCCATACCGGCGCAGCACGCAGCATCGCATTGGAGGTCACTCACAGCGGAACGACAGCAAACAGCACCTGCATAAACTCGCGCCTCACCTGCAAGATCCGGCCGGATCCCTCGTGATCATCAATCCACGTGAGCGCGGAATGCGACTGCAGCAGATGCCTGAAAACACTTGTGCGTAGGCTGAGAAGGAGCAGGTGGCAGAGACAACCCCAGAGCCGGCGTGCTTCGCCTGTGCTGCTCTGATTGCTCCATAATGCAGGTGAGTAAGAGCTACTTACATGAACACGCTGGTGCACCTCGCAGCATTGTCACCACGGACCACAGGAGGCAGCCACAATTGTGTAATTGGTACAGGGCACAGCACGCCCACCCATCAATGTGAAGCCCTGCAGGCCGGTGAAGTCCCACAGCATGGCCTATGCATGACCTGCATGCATGCACCTACTGCACAGTCGCGGGCCGCACCTTGCTGAACGCGCTCAGCCACGCCCGCGTTGATCCCATGCCCGTGACCACCACCGCGCGGAGAGCCGCGAGCCCAGACAGCAGCGCGATCGCCGCGCCGTGGAGCGACACGTGCGGCGCGACGAGCAGCATCGTCGCGACGAACTGTACCCACAGGTGCATCATGAACGTGATGTCGACGACGAAGCATGCGTACACGGCGGCGGCGGTGTACTGCAGCAGCTGCGCCAGCTGCGGCTGCGCGGCAAGCAGCCCCCGCACGCTCAGCCGGGACACCCGGCTGCCACGGTGGGGGGCCGGGGCGGGGGGGGGGGGACGGCGCCATCAGCGTGCCAGCTGGCGCCGCACATGACCACAGACGAGGCCGCGGCTCGGCACGAGGCCTCGATCGGGGTGTGCGCTGACAGGTCGCATCGGAAATCATCTCTGTGCAGATCTGTGGTGATCTCGTCTGCTTCGCACACGGCCCGCTCCGGCGGCCCTCGAGGAGGCTCTCTGCTGCACAGTGGCCCCGGATGGCTTCGAACGCTGACTGCAGGTCAGCGCTGGGGTCTTGGCATGCACGCCAGGCCCTGCCGGAGATCCAGACGTTGGCTGATGACATGTTGTCGATTACGCATGCGGTCCTGGCCTGGGATCTCAGCAGCTGCAGCAGATTCAATGACATACTCGTTGGGATACCAGCTGCAAGGCATCAAGCTTTGGCGGTTTGACCCAAGAGGGTGCTCTTGTACTGATGATGCTACCTCAATGCTTGGTTTTGTTGAGGTCCAAGGTGGCATGATTGAGCACTGCCACTGGGTGGAGGAGGTGCCATGCAAATTGGCAAAGGGAGTACAAACAGCGGTTGATGGCAAGGTGCCTCGGCGCTGCACCAAGAGCAGATCAGACACTGTGCTATTGCGCTGCGATCGAGTTTTGTGTCGGAATCATAGTATATTTCACCTGCTCGTGCGACGGCACAACATCCATTTTATCCTATAAATATCGACGCGAAAGTATTGCTGGAGCACCAGGTGCAAGACGTGTCAGCAATGTGATGCAGCCCATTGCAGCCATTGGGCGCATCTATTGGTACATGGGCTTCACAGCGTTCTGGAGCGCACTTCAGTCCTCCATCAAGACCAGTGGTAGCCATGATAGAGCAACTCCTCTGTCGCTACTCGCGGCCTTGATGCCACAGCCAATCCCGAACAGCAGGATGAAGAACATCGCTACGACACCAACCACCCTTCCCCCTGAGCAGCCAGAGGACAGCAGATACAAGGCGAACATCACATCAGTCACTTGATCTGCATACATGGTGCTTCGCACAGGCTGGTGTAGTCAGCGACTGAGAAGACATTTGTGCATACTCGTACCTGCGTATGCAAAGAGCACCATTGTGGCCAGCATCATCTTGTCCGCCCGTACGCGATATATTGACTCCCAGACATCATCTGATGAAGATGGTCTAGAGATGAATGGCAACGCCCTCTGAGCCATCTCGTTCCTGTTTACCAATGCGCATCTACGATCACCGCGATTCCGTACTGAACCAGCAGCGGTTCACCGCTTAGAGAAAAATCTTAAGAAGTGTATAGTGTTTGAGGATGCAGCCGTGACATCCAGAATCTAAATATGCCCAGCAATGAGGAAGTCATGACGACACCGCACAGTTGTCGATGGAGCCCTGGTAGACTCTGCAGTCATCGGCGAGAGGAAATAAATTCGACTGCACGTTGCCGTGGCTTTTGTGAATTGACCTTTCGTACGTGATAATGACACGACAATGCGCGCTGAGGCTTTAAATTCTTCGCGCTCTTTCGCCGTTTCAAGCCGCTACTCCCCCTCCCCCACCCCCGCTTCGCAAAATGTCACTTCGAGGCTTGGGGTGCAAATACCAATTAGGCCTTGTGTAGGTGACCTGTGGAAGTTCCAGGCTGCACGCCCCATACACACACATTGAAAAGGTGGGCTGCAAGCTGAGCAAGGCCGACGTGCTGCATCACTGCAACACTGCAGGCAATGTCTGCAGCCAACAGCATACCCAGGCAAGTCCAGCCAAGTGATACCAACAGCTTTGCAGCAGATCACAGAGGCCTGAGATATCACAGTTGCCCTCTAGTAGATGACCAAAACTTGAAGTTGCGTAATGCACAGTGAGCAGCTGGCCAACGCTTGGCAAACCGTGGACGAACCGTGTGTAGATCCACCAGCACACTTCCAAGCAGTGCAGGAGATGGCACGCAGCTGCGATGCCCGTCGGCCCAGCGGTGCCTTGGCGAGCGATGACTCCGGACCGTTGAAGTCTGCGTGAGGGTTCGACGAACACCATCTACACAGCTCGTTTCAACTCATACAGCTGGACGAGTGCGAGACACTTGCACCTCCAGCTGACGACATGCACATGATCATCGTCGCCTGCCCAGCGTCCATTCCACGCGGCTCTTGCATCAGTCACCAGGCCCCCAACATCCAAGCCAGCCCATGTACCATCTCAGACGACCCGCTTCAGGCCACCGCCGCAACCAAACCATTCGACTGCGCGGCCAGCAGCTGCCGTGTTACACACGCTCTGCTAGCGCCACGCCGCCCGCCATGCTCGCCCGCTGCGCCATAATCCTGCGACGCAACCAAAAGACTGCGCGCACGAGCGCAATGTGCGTGGCCAGCAGCACCCAGGAGCAGAAAATGCGCCGCCGGGAGCTCCGCCAGATGTAGCGGTCGCCCCGCGCCGGCCAGGCGCAGGCGGCGGTGATCGCGGCCTGCAGAGCCACGTTGCACACGATGCCGGCGGTGATGCTGCTGTAGCGGCCCCACCGCGGCGCGGCGCGCAGCATGGCCGGGCAGGTGACTACCAGCGGCACGACGGTGAACAGCACCTGCACGCATCTGCGAAAGTACATTTCACATAGAGAAACAACACACAGCGGACTGTGTACCACTGCGAGGGGGTTCTCCGGCTAGAGCTCGGCATCGTCTGCTAGATTGCCCCGGTACGCTGAACACGCGTGCCGTCTGCAGAGACAGGTGCCCGGGGTGTGAGTGTGACAACTGCGGACCCCCGCTCTGTGATGCTCGTACGGGAACGCTCCGTGCTGCTTGCAGGGCTGCTTTCGTACGCGTAAATCCCGCCGCACCGTGTGGCGAGAGCTGGCAGATGCACGCACAACATGCATCGGCGAGGCCCGGTGCACGGCGGAACACCTCAGCAGAGCCTAACTCTTGAGGCCCGGGCAGGACAAATTGGCAAAAGGCGGTAAGGCGGCAGCAAAGCAGCGAAAACGCATGGAGTGATCGAGAGACATGGAGGGTTGATCTCTGTACGCATCGCAGCACAGCTTGCATCTGTGCTGTATGCATGAGCCCAGGACCCGTGCAAAACAGCCGCAAACACACCAGCGCCACACCTTGCCAAACGCACTCAGCCACGCCCTCAGCGACCGCGTGCCCGCGACGACCGCCGCACGGCCCGCGGCCAGCCCGAACACGGCAGCTATCAGCGTGCCGTGGAGGGACAGGTGCGGCGCGACCAGCAGCACCACCGCGACGAGCTGCCACCACAGGTGCATCGTGACGATGATGTCCACGACGAAGCACGCGTACACGGCGGCGGTGTACTGCAGCAGCTGCGCCAGCTGCGGCGGCGCGGCGAGAAGCCCCCGCACGCTCTCGCGCAACACCCGGCCGTGGCCGCTGTGGCGCGGCGGATTTGGGGGATCTGCCCGGAAGCTGCCGATCGAGCGCTGGCTGGTAGGGCGGACACCTGCCGGCGTTGAGGCAGCAGGCACGTGCGCTGTGAGTGCGCTTGCTGGAATGCCCTCCGAACTCCGCTCATCGGCCTCGCACACACCTCGCCCAAGCACGTCAGCAGCCGGAGCGGACCCCGCCGCCCCGGCGCCTGCCGCAGTGCCACTGGGGCGCGGGTCGGCTGCTGCGGGAAGGGGCGCGACGGCGGCGCGGCTCGGCCTGGCGGCACCCATGGGGCCGAGCTCAGGGTCTGGGAGGGCCCAGAGGGAGGAGTGGTCGTCGGTGGTGTAGGTGCGGGTGAGGTGGTAGGCACTGGAGAGGATGCCGATGCCGGCGCTCAGGATCGGGATCCAGGCCTCGCGGAAGGGCGGCGCCTGGAGGAAGCCAAGCCAGTGCTGCGGGTCGGGGCTGGACCAGCCGGCGCAGGCGAACGTTTCGGGGGTGAGGGCGGTGCCGTTGTCGCTGAGCATGCCTGCATGCATGCAGATGCCGCGCTTAATCAGGAAATCCCAGTGCTCGAGGGTTGGCCGCTAGCTGGTACGAGGTGCCGTCATTGATGCCACTGCTGGGCTGCCTGGCGCATCTGCGCGATGCGTTTGCGCAGATGCACTGCGCACATGCATTGACATGCTTCAGCGGAGTGATCGCCGCTGCTAGCGTGCTGAGTTGGTATGACAGGGGACCGTGTGGAGGCTTGCAACTGCAACATGTGTACAAACAAGGGCACTACATCTGGCACATGTACATGCAAGCATGCAGGACAGCTGCCCAGCTGCCGTGGGTTGGAGCATGGCCTGCCAGGTGTGCGGCACAAGGAAACAGTCGGAGAGGCAGGTAGCACCGATCACTCTGCGCGACGCACAAACTGGCCGCGGCTGGTCTCCTCCATGAAAACAACGCTACTCGGCCTTGCATTCTTGGTCGGAAGCAGGGGACAGCTGCAACAGCAGGGGTTGGACAGCGCAGACTGTGAGGCCAGTCACATGTGGGATGCCTTCACATGTCAGTCAGCACAAGGTCCCAAGCTTAAGGTAATCAAGTTGTTTGTATGCAAGCATGTCGGCGGCATAACCATACTTATGTGGACGCTGCGAACATTTGAACATTGGCAACACGTGCTGGCATAGCAGCCAGCAAGGCCGCCGGCGAGGGAGGATGAAGCACCACTAAGTGTGAACTCGATGACCCGCTCAAAGAAGCCAGACGAGCGGCCCAGGCGCTCCTTGGACGTGCTACCCAGGTCGTGTGGCATAGTGAACCAGCCGTCTGATGTCAGCGGGAGGGCGCCGCAGCTGCTGCCCTGCAGCGCAGCGACCTCTGCAGCCGAGAGGGGGCGGGGCGAGGCGGGGAGGGTGAGGACGTAGTCTGGAAACGTGGCTGAGATGGTGGCTAGGTCACACGTGACAAACTGGCAGGGGCTCGACTGTGTGTATAGCCAGGTCAATGCCAGGAATGTCAGGGGAATGCCCTCGATGAGGCTCTCTGCTGCAAAGTGAGCGACCACTTCGTTCATCTGAAGCTGTAGATCAGCTGTGGGGTCTCGGCATGCGCGCCATGTCCTGCAACAATGCATGGACTGACAGAATGTGGTGTGGCATTGGAAGGGGGTGGACAGGTGTGTGCCTGCTCATGCATGCATGGTCCAGGCGCCTGCTACGTTCGCTGACTGACGTGCCTATACAGGCTCACAAGGTCAGGAGAGACAACGGTGTTGGCTGGTGTCAAGGTATGACCGTAGATCGTTGGATGTTCCATAGGCATGTTGTTCACCGCTTTCATCTGTGCATCGCAGCTAGAGCCGTGACAGCATTGGCCCCTTGATGCCAGCTGCTCCGAGTGTGAGAGCACTGCTACCGCTCAATTGCAGGTGCATTCCACTGAGGGTTGGGGTCAAACCGATGACGGGTGCAGGATTATTTCTGGAAAGTCTGAGAATCTCCATGTTGCCATACTGTCTGCCAAATTTGAGGTCTTGGCCGCTGTGGAAGAGTCGTGCCAGAACACCTTTACTGGTTCAAAGTGCCTGACAGCAAGCAGTGAATGCAAATCACACCCGATAAGGGATCAGGAGGCATGGGCCAGCTCTTGAATGTGTGAAGATCGCTTGCGTACAATGAAATGCAGCGAAGGACAATCGCCGGAGGTCGTTAACACCGACTGCAACACTCATCGCACCTCAAGCCAACATCCATGCCTGTCAGGGCCAGGAGGAAGTCAAAAGCTCCTCTTCCGCTACCCACTACCTTGATGCCAGATGTCATCGCGAACAAAAGAATGAAGAACAGGGCTGCCAGGCCAGTCACGTATGATCGTGGCTTGCCAGATGAGATCAAATCCGCGACGAAGAACACATCACTTCCTTGATCTGCAGGAATGGACCTGCCCTCGATAGCGTATCCGTCATTGCTTACAGGCATGCACCTGCAAATGCCCGCACCTGCATAAGCGAAGACCACAGATGCTGCGAGCATCCATTTATATGCCGTGACACGAGGGGTCTGAATTTTATCGTCCATCGTGTTTGGCAGATGGGGCCTAGACAATTGAATGCAAGGCTTTGCTTCCGTCAACTGCGTTGACGCAGGAGCCTCGAGACAGATGGGCTGTTTTCGAGATCACATCGACACCACCATCCCAATAATTCCAGGAAATGGTCATTGCATCTGACCGCGGCTGTATACCGCGTCCTCGATATAGGTGGCATTATCACTAGTGTGAAAACTGGTGCTCACTGGCGTGTACTCAGAATCTCCTGAGATGGGCTAGCTGAGGGGTCACACTTCCACGTATACAGGAACCTACGATCTATACAGAGAGCGGGCGGCGTCCTTGTTTCTGCTTAGGCGACGTTGGCGCACTCATGCCACTTGCGCACTGCTTTCCACTGGGCATGGGCGCGCTGATCGGCAGTTCACGCAACTTCCAACATGAAGAGCATATGCTTGGTTGTGCCTATTGCAGAACAAGTTGAGAAAATCTATTCACCGCGGCACATGTGAGAAACAGTATACAAGGCCCCGTTTGCATTCTTGTTCTTGCGACGCCAGCCATCTTAACACCTGCCGATCCCAACATTTCAGAGCAAACTTCATGGATTCTGAACAGCCGTCTGAGCCGTCATTGTCTGTGAACACTGCGCTAACGCCTCATCCGAGATGCTGACATGGACCACCTAATGCCATGCTACAACCCAAGGCCACAAAGCCCCCGGCTCAGGTGCAAGTAGACCTATGTCGGCCTTCTCCATAACCCAGCGGGAATAGGCATGCCAAGCATAAGTTCGTTGCTCTGTGGATTGCAGATTAATAAGTTGTTGAATCAATGGCTCTAATTCCCTAACTCTGCAGCACAACCAATGGCGATTTGCATTCGCACGATCCGCATCTGCATGCTAGAAAACACACACAATTGCAACAGAGTAAGCATACGGATTTGTTTACAGTTTGCCGAGGTGCCTTTTGGGAAAAGCGCCCATGCCAGCACTGGATTACACTGCAACAAATACTGCCCTCTGATCACACTCGTACAAAGTGACAGGCCCAGCACTGATGCACATTACACACACAGCTGATCTGGTTCGTTCATCTTTCACGATCTACTTGACGCCCCGGCAGACCTGTCCTGCCGAATGCTGCCTATTATGCATGCCGCCACGCCCTGCCAGTTGGAAACGCCTTGCACACCAGAGAGCACAAGGAAAGATGGCGGAACGGCGTGTCGGAAACTATTCACGGCAATATGTAAGACGACACATCGCATTATTTCATGTGCCCCTTGAGAGGCCAGTATTTGCTGCCCTGCTCATGCATGTCAGCTGCTTGCCCCAGCTGCTTGGCGTCACTGAAGCTGCTAATCGTCCCCGGGCACCTGCCCTCCAGGCTTGCCACATGCAGCCCTTGTGTGACGCGTGCATGCCAGATGTAACGGGCACACGGCGTGCCATTGACACGTCAACGCCTGCTGCTCTTTGGACCGCTCTGCTCGAGCACTGTCTCGGTGCAGGGAAAGACGTCTCATGCATGGGCTCAACGGCACAGTGCCGCAGTTGCGCATCGGTGTGGTGCGCTCGGGAGCCTGCGCGGGGGTCACGGCACCATCGCGCCATTCTGAAGCTTCTGCTAAACATGGCCACCGCTGCAGAGCGCCCTGACCTGGGATGCGTCCCTGGCCCCAAATCTATCGGAGGCTACACTTCAGCCTTGCGGCTCTGGTCAGGCCGCCGGGCACACCTGCTGGGCCAACGAACAACGGCAGTGACACGCTCGACGGCACACGCTGCGTGAGCCGCCCGCGGGCTATGTATGCAACTGACGCGACCGGTGGAAACAAGCTACGGTGCCTCCGGCCACGAGCTCCGGGGACGTATGCGTGGGCCCCGCCTGGGCCGGGCCACCCGCTGCCCGAAAGACAAAACGCGAAAGAACACGCCCGAGGGGGTGCTGGAAGAGCGCCGCCACACAGCGGCGTGCCACGCCGGCCGCGGCAGGGGGCTTAGGTTGGGAGAAGGGGCCGCGGCCTCGGTGCACGCCGTCATACGTGCCACGCCGGCCGCGGCAGGGGGCTTGGGTTGGGAGAAGGGGCCGCGGCCTCGGTGCACGCCGTCATACGTGCTACGCCGGCCTGTGTTACTCCTTTTTCGCGTTCTTGCCCCAGGGGTCGGCGAGTACGAGCTGGTCTTGGGGACAGCATTCGTCCGCGAGGCTCTGTGGGATGTCGCAGAGGCCGCCAGTGAACCGGGCCTCCCTGCAGGCAGCCCTGCTCCCTCAGTGCGGGCATCGCGAAGGAACTTGCATCTCAATTCCTGAGACACCGAGTCGAAGATGCATGCGGACACACAGAAGTAGCTATACAAACACTCCATGAAGGAAGCAGCACCACGTGGGACCGGGCCAGCAGACACCAGCCGTGGGATCTGCTGGTGATACCGAGGAACACTGTAGAGCGCTTGTAAGCCTAATCGGCACCGATTTGAAAGTATCGGTATGTTGGCTCAGTGACTCGCTGCCCAAGACATAGCTGTGTCTTGAGTGCCAGTCACGTTGGCTACCCCAAGCATGCCAGAGAAATTCAGGATGTGAGCGACCATACGATTGCAAACTCTCTAAAGCAACGATGAACGGAGCCCATGGTAACTTAATGTGGAGCACCTCGGCCGAAGCAGCAGATTGGGCAGCGTACCTTGACAGCTGCTCGAAGAATTCCCACGACTTCGGGTTGCCGCCAGAAGAAGCACCGCGCTGTATTTTCACAGCGAAGTCCGCCTGCGACTTGGTGCTGTAGTGGAAGAGCGCCACGGTGTCGATGTATCGCCGCGAGGACGACGCGCCCGCATCTTCATAGAAATGTGCACCATGCTGGTAAGGCACTGGAGTGCGAGTCTGATTTGACACAGCGGGCGGCACCGCAGAGCAGACGAAGACACCGTCGCGCGGGTCTATTTGTTGAAACTTCTCGTCTACAGAGCGTCTGCCGTCCCTGCATGCGGCATGCGGGTGTGGGCAAGCATTCGAGCCAGCAGACTCCAGGAACCGTTCGCGGGAAGGCAAGCTCGGTTGCTGCTGAGTCGGACTCAGCGCGGTCACAGAAGCCGTTAAGAACTGGCCTCATGATGGCCCAAGCTTCGCAGAGTGAAGAAACAGTCTTGCGCCGTTCCGTGCGAGGGAGCTATCTCGAGACAATCGCGGCCAGCAGGTGTTTTCAGCAGTATCTCCAGGCGGTACCATAAGCTGTACAGCCCTGACCACAACAACCGCAGCTGGCAGCCAGCGACCGACAAATACTAAACATCGCGCTGGACGCTCGCGTGCTCTTGCCAAGAGGCAGTAGATGCATGCAACATCACTGACCAGGAACGAGCTGATGGACTGCGCTGATACACTGATCTGGTGACTAGGCTGTCTTGAAGATAGACCATGCACAGCTGGACTGGGAGTGGCTCAGAAATGAATCTACCCACCCTCCTGCCATGGGCCCAGTGTTGGGTCATCCGGCCGGATCACATAGAACAATTCTGAATATCCAGGTCTATTTTTTGGATGGCAGCCCCGATAATGCTGCAAATCGACCCAACACTGCCTTGAACGCAAGCACCTAAAGAGCGCACAGGCAGGCGCTGCAGCAGACATGCAGTGGGCGCACACAAGCAGTGGGCGCATGGTGGCGGAGCGCACCTGAACTCGGCGTTGTGGGCATGGCCGGCGGCATTGGAGAGGTAGAACGTGTTGGCGATCGTCTTGATGACGTGGCTGCCTTCGCCGGCGCAGTGGGTGTAGTGGCGCATGACGCCGCCGCTCGCCGGCCTCGCGTGCTGCCCGCTCGGCCCAACGAGCACCCAGTGCACCGACAGCGCGGGCTCATACTTGTAGCGATCCAGCAACTGCGGCAGCTTCATCTGCGGCCTGCACGCACGCACCGCTTACGCCACGAGAACCAAGGCTGCAACGGCATCGCAGTCAGCGCACTGCAAGCAGATACCCCCCAGGGCACGGCCGATGGAGAAGGCTGCTGAGGAACCAGGGGACAGCGCAGCTGCGACAGGGTTGCGCATGTGGAGGTGCCGCCGAGGTGTGGAGGTGCTGCCGAGGCAGCCTGGCTTATGACAGAGGAAACGGGCTGCATGGCTGGTCGAAGGTGCAGGCGACATGAACCGGGAGATCAGCCAGGAGCGATACGTGGCCTCTACAGGCACTGTGCAGCTGCCATGCTGTGGACTAGCGCCACCAAATGTCCTGGCTGAGCGTGATTGACCATTGATCCCTGGTTCTTCCGTAACAGGTGTAAAAACATATGCGCGTTGGCTGTGTGCCTTATGGTATTGCAGTATGGTGTCAGAAAGTGATCTGCACACTATAGACATCGCAACAGGGAATGCAATGCACTGCCATGCACATGACTTCAGAGATTTCGATAAGACAATAGCCAGACACAAAAGGATCGCTGAACAGACCGGTCATTGTCCACTGCATGCTCACAACCATGCCTAGGCACTCCCGGGCAAAGGAACGCAGAGATGTATGCGGATAGCGCCTGGAGATCCCGTCTTGGTGTTCGTGACAACTGCGTAGCTGTGCGGACGCGATGAATGAGTGCATGTGCGGGTCCTTGCACTGCTAGCTATCAGGAAGAAGCATTAGCAGGAAGAGCGCATGAAAGGCTGAACAGACTGCCGCAGCTTAAGCAAAAGCCAGACCACACGCAAATGACCTTCCTTATTTCCCACACCAGGTTGGCGAGTTTCGTCACGCACGCCGCTGCAGGAGTATGGGTGGCAAAAACAGCAACCAGCAGCTGTGCCCTGCACTTCTGCAACGGCGTTATACGAGCTGCACCAGCAGAATGCATGAGCGCGATCCCCACATTCAGCAATGTGTCAGCAAGCCTACTGTGAGACTGACAAAATGCTGTACACTAGTCACTTGCCTTGGTCGCGTGCTCTTGCGGCAGGACGAGGAGGGCAATGACGCACGATTGAGCGAAACACAGACGATACGCCATAGATCAAGACGCACTGCTCTCTGATGACGAGAATTTCGTCAAGGTCCAGAAACGCGAGCCAGTTGTGCTTGTGATAATGCTGCTCCATGCAACGACGATACAGCTTGAGCTGCGGGCCTTTGGTGCCATCGACCTCGTACGTTAGAAAACCCTCAGACACGAAGTCATTCAGCTGACCTCTCATCACAGGTGTTGGCCTGTACGAGTTCTCCGTGAGGTAGACGTGCTCAACGCCGAGCCACCTGCGGCAAGCAGCATCTTGCGTCAGAAAACATTCGTAATGTGCCAGCACACAATCCACCTGAAGCTGAAAACTACTGCGATAATCAACGTAGGTTGATTCCGCGGTAAGACTGGATCCCGAGGAGACGACTCGGCCGCTGCAAATGGCAACGAACATGTACTGGAATAACAGGACAGTGCGGAAGGTACACATGACAGCATTATGCAAAGCAGCACACTTGTAGTACAGCAGCCACTCCCTAACGTCTGTGCTGTTCTCTGCTTTCATCAATGCACAAATGGCCACTGAGTTGCTCCAGTCCGGACTGTCAGGGCCATGTGTCTCGCTCGGGAGCTCCGGAAGATGGCCATGCCCATGTGTAGTCCGCCATTTGCCAATACATTGGCCTCGAATTAGCCGTGGCTGAGCTGGGTCAACTGCAAGTGCGCTTTGCAACGTGCAGAGGACAAGCACGAGCGACAGGGAACTCAGCAGCGCATCCCTAGTGGACAGCGACCAGTGAGCCCCGCGAGCCATCCAGACTGGCTGAAAACGCTATGCTGTGCTATGGTAGAACATATGACCGATGAAAAGACGTCACGCTCTTAGCAGCACAACATGCTGGCCGCGACATAGTCGGACGCACAAAGCTGCGGAACTGCCATTCCGGCTCGCAAAACTCGAAGTGGTGGAAGTGAGAAGCCTTTCGAGCTAGTTGTCTTTCAATTCAAGTGGTTGCAGCCAGCCATCAACTGCGACTCAAATTACCTCACGATGACGCGTCTGCAACTCCGCAAAAGTATGCATGAATACCAACCTTGCAGGTCAAGTGTGCTCCCGTGGCTTCCGATGGCCTATGTACCATCGTTCACCTCGCATCGAATCAGTTCAGTCGCTTGTCAAATCGGGGGGCTCTTCGATGGGCAATGAAGTTGGCCGGAATGTATATCTCGCACGCGTCGCGATGGCGAAGTCTACATGATATCACGAACTCCGCGCACGCCAAAGTCCTATACACATTGTGGGAAGACTGATCCACTACGGAAACATGCATGCTCAGCGCAGGCCGGTCTTGGACCATTCCGCGCTCCCGTGCGCAGACAGCAACAGCTTGTCTGCAAGTGAAGTTGTGTGCAGGGAGGCACGACCGAGCTCGAGAGACGATGCATGCCCGCCAAGGTCGTTGCCGCGCATCTGCACGCTGCCAGCGCTGCAGCGTGCAGATGTGCGGCAACTGTATGTAGATGATTGCTGAGGCGTTCATCTGCAACGTGCTTGCGTGGCCACGCGCAGGGCGCCACCGGCAACTTCCTCGCACCGTGCACTGTCCGCACGCGCTTGCCTGTCACCAGCTGTTTTGTAACGGATTGGCCAATGAACACGTCCTCTGTCGCCCACAGCTGAGCCAAGGCCAAGTGCAACGTCGTCTAGGATACGGCTGCATGGATTGGGCGATACATTCGCTTCCGTATACGTAAGCGTAGCGGCACCGGAGTATACTATAGCATCGCTGGTTCATGCGGCCGTGCAGCCCTCCGGGGAGGTGGCGATATCGATGCGTTGCGTACGCGGCGCTCTTGCGTAGGGTATGCAGACCGCCTGGGGCTCCTGCAGACGCCTGCAAGTCTGACGCAAGCAACTGTACGCGTCCAGCAGCTGCCTCCTGAAGGATGAGTCCAGGGTCCCGCAGCTGAGAACTTAGGCCCGGTGGGCAATTAGCCAAGCATGTCCAGGCCTAGGACCCTGTGACCAGGACCAAATTGATGGCGAGGTGCACGGAAAGAACCTTCTGATAGCCGATTGCCGTTGGCAGATTCACACATACATAGCAGGCGTGCAGCTCAGCTGTCTCTTGCTAGCCTGTTCCCGTGGCACAACGTGTGTGTGTGTAAACTAAAGCTGGATTTACGGCTCAGCAGCCTTGCATGGAGCACCATTCTCCCCACGACCCTCGCACAGAGAGAGAGCGTAGGCTGCTGATCAATCTTGTGGATATGTGGAGTACGTCCATAGTTGACACATGTGTCACCTGCAGGTACATAGTTCGGGCGGACCAGCTCCTACTGCCCCGCTGGTATTAGTTCACTTGTGCTCAGGACAAGTTTACGAAGTCATCAGGCGTATGAATGGGGTGGGTATGAATGGTGTGGGTGTGCACGTAGTAAGGCACAGCTGATCACCTCCAAAAGAAGCCATCTACATCGACCTGCCCGAAGTGGTGCAGGGGCCAATTGGCACAGTACTCATGCACGGCCACCCAAACTTGTCTTCCATGGGCAGTCTTGACACGCAGTGCGACAGCTGTACTGCAGGTGATGGATGGGTGCGTGCGCATCATAGGAGACATATGTAATATTCATTACAGAATCCACGAATGCGAGTACTCAGCCAGCTTTGCTTGGTTATGCATATGGCATGGCGCCATTGAACAACATTACAGCTCTTTCAGTGTCATCCAAGAAGCAGTAAAGAACTTGAATAAGATGGGATAGCAGACAGGAGCCCTAGGAAGGGACAGAGCAACAGCAGTCCTCAGGGCGACAGTGGGACTACAAGCAGCGGCGTAGCAAATGGTACCATTGAGGGCATGATCCAAATTATGTTGCTGAACCTGGCAGACGCATCCTCTTGTTTCCATGAGTGTCGCGTGTATCTTTCGTCCCTTTGGCGTCTCACCCGCTTGAATGTGTCCAGCAAGGTCAGCGACACCCCCTTGCAATTAGCCCCAAGCGAGCGGACGAAAGGCTTTACGCCTGAGATGGGCCAAACATATTGTTCACATACAGTTGGTTCTCGCATGACGCTGAGCAGTGCCCTGCCTACGCAGGCCGGGTCGGTGCGTCGTAGATCGCGATCGCGCCAAAGAGCCTATGGTGATGACAACACACAGCGCACATCTGAGTTTGCGTTGCTGGCGTGGGGCTTAGCGATGGTGATCTCCTCGGCGGGGCGCATGGCCTTCACACGCATAGTTGTGGCTGTGGTGGTGTACCGCTTTCAGGTCGGCTTGCTCGTGTGTGAACACACCAGCCAGATAGAACCGCCTTCTGGCCAAGAGTTTTGTAGAAATGATGGCTTACTTGTCTCTGACATATCTTGCTCAAAGCTGCGGCAAGGCTAGCACAACGTACTCAAGCTGTCACCACCACTAGCACAGTTGAGCCGTCCAAGATAGCTTGCATCGTTCGAGTCCACGTTGGTGCGCCAGGCACAGGCATGATCACACAGAGCTTCTGCGCGGCCAGACATGCTGTCAACTGGCGGTAGTGTACAGTGCAGTTTGTGGCTGAGATCCGAGTAGAATCTTGACCCAGCGTCGGCCTACAGCTTTTCGAACCCGGCAAGCAAGCGGCCACGCTCCGTAGCGATTCCGCTCTGACGGAGATACCGTCGTGCCACGTCTATCGGGAATGATAGTCTCAACAGCTGCTCCGAGGCGGTCACCTGGAGTCAGGTGCATCAGCCCTGCAGGGATCAGAGCCGAAACATACCACAGACGAAGCCGTTTCACAGTCGCTTCCGCTTCAGCTGCTGAAACGCAGGTCATAAGAGCATTAGGTGACGTCCCTACGGAGGTGGATGTCGTGGTCATCGGCTCAGGTGTCGGGGGTCTGAGCTGTGCAGCAATGCTGGCGAGGTAAGTTTACCACTAGACGCCCATTTGTTTTAGCAAACCAGTGCAACATGATGGTAAGCATCTACATCATGCAATTTTGGGTCCGAAATCAACTTATATTCCCGGGCTGCGGTCATCCGGTTTTTGAACGGCCTCCGGGCGGTCGGTTCGGTGCGCGTTGCTAAGACTGGAGAAGTACTCGCGTCACTGCAACTGTACAGGTATGGCTACGAAGTCCTCGTCGTGGAGTCTCACACCAGCCCGGGGGGTGCCGCGCACCACTGGAGCCGTGGACAATTCAACTTTGACAGTGGAGCTGCTCTGTTCTCGGGCATCAATCCGACGCTGGAAACCGCCGCATCCGGCGAGCAGCGATATAATACCACTGCAAATCCGCTTTCGTCTGTCTTGGCTGCGATCGATGAAACTGTGCCAAGCGTGATCGACCTCCCCGATCGCGCGACTTGTCTCGTGTATCCAGACGGAAAACAGTATCGCACGCAGCTGGGGTCAGAGAAGTTCACAGAGGTGGTGAAGGAGCGGCTTGGAGCAGAGGCTGCCCGCGAATGGACCGCGTTTCAAGATTCAGTCAAGAAGCTGTGTACTACAGCAGGTGCAATCCCACCTGCCGCGGTCCGGCTTGATCCAGGTGTGAATCCGACCGAGCATGTACAGAAATCCACATGTAGCTCCTCTCAGACTGTCGTGGCAGTCTCATTGCTCCAATTCCTGCGACTGTATCAAAGCACCTGCGAACACAGACGCCAGACATGCGCTTGGTGGGGAGTACATGTGCAGGCTCATCACCGACCTCCGCCTTTCTGACCACACGACACACCTCGCTGACTCTTGCATCAGTTGCTTCCTGCACGCTAATGCAACGTGCTTGCAGCAGTGTTGCCTCCATTCACTACGGTGACCTGCAGCCCACCGCCACCACAATCTGCACCACCACCACACGAGCACCACCACTGCCAGTCCATCACCCCACTTGCATACCATGTTACCTTGCACAGATCCACGGACGTCTCAAGCTCCAGTCACACTAAGGACTTGATCGTGTGTCAGACCCATCTGTTCTGTTGCGTTCCCGAGACACCACGCAAGCAGCCCCACGGTGCTTCGTTGGTCCCGTTCCTGTGCTGCATGCTGCTCCTGCCGTGCTCCCTGCCTCCTTGTATTTGTCCTGAAACACACAGCCCCATGGGTGGTCATGTGCCTCTGTGGTACTGGCCAGTCGCAGGCCTGCTGACCTGCCATCCCTGCCCTGTCCCTGGGAGGTCATGTGCACTGACAGTGATAAAATCACCAGCCTACCTTCTCAGCCTGCAACATCGCCATCAGCGCAGTCTCTGCTGTTCAGTAGACCACCACATGTCATTTACTTCACCTTACATGTCTGACGTCCAGGGCAGTCTACCACCGGACTGTCACGAATGGCTGGCCCTGGGCGCACGATCGCATGCACACGCCACGCCCACATCATGCATTCCTCTGCCTCGTTTCTGCTGTTGCTGCACAACTCATATCCAACATCGGTGCCTCCACGCCTTTGTGACAGCGCACACGGCGGTGTGGTGGTGTGGCAATCCAGTGATATGGCCGCTATACCACTGGACCTTTGCATGTCGCCATATCCCTCCTGCCCCTGCCTGAAGCATGCGGGCGCTGTCTGGCATGCCCGGCCGTTATGTTGAAAGGACAAAGCCAGCAAGGCAGGTAGCACCGCAGGCCACAACCAGGGGGGCCCCCCCACACCCACGCCACCATCAACACGCAATATAGACCCACACACTCATGCAACTGCACACGCCAGCACCCGCCCCGGCCGCACCCCGCCCCACAGCCCCATACCCATACCCACAAGCACCCTCAGTAAATTCAGATTTACTTTACTTTACTGCTCACTCGTACGCCCCCCCCCCCTCCCCGCATCCCGCCCCACAGCCCGGCCCCACAGCCCCAAAGGCACACGCGGCACACCTGCCTGTTGTGTGTCCTTGCTTCGCATCCCCACAGTATATTTTAGATTCAAGCAAGATTGCACTTACCAGGATAGATTATAGATAGAATATCTCAGCATTAGGTGTCCAACATGATTGGCCGTGGCAGTGCCGTGATGCTGGCGATGCGGACGCATTGATGTCTGTGAGCATGCCAGACGTTGTTGTAGTTTGTGCTGGTTGATTTGAGGACTCGCTCTGCCACACACTGGCCCGACATGTTGTAAATCGATTGCAGTTTGTGCTGGTGCTCTGCCATACAATGACCCGGGCTATTGCAGTTTTCGTCTCGCTACACTTCGATCGAGCTCGAAGTCTAGCCAGACAAATTCAGACCACACAACGATTCTAACCAGACTAAAACAACTCAGACGTCTCGCGTGTGTGCCGCCGGAAGTTCCACGAGCACCTGGAAATCTGCCAGGGGTTCGCCCACGTGCACTGTCTCCGCGGTGCGTCCCGCCGCTCTGCCTTTGTCGCGACACCACCTGCGTGCCCTCCGCCTGCCGGATCCTGCTGTTCGGCCAGTCGGTCGACCACAGCCCCCTTTGCTCATGCATGCCGGTTGCTCAGCGCATGCACTGGTCAGGTGAGTGCATGATACGGCACATGCGCTCACCAGCGCCACATGCGCTCACTCATGAAAATTGATTAAGCGGTGTCAATTTACTGGTACCGTACCGCTGGTGGCTACGGTACGATGCTGATACCATCGGATCAGCAAAGTACACGTGATCTGATGGTGGATCCTCAGCATCACCATGCGAGCAGTCGATCACGACCGGATGTCTCGTGCTGTCCCTCGGGGGGGGGTGTGCAGGCGGTGGGGATGTGTGGCTACGGCGACGTGGTCGAGGCAGGTGTCACCGCGGGCTGCGGAAGCGAGTGTATTTATGCGTATCAAAAGGTAACGTCTCATTACATATCCACGTCCAGAGGGGCATCGACGAGGTGCTCCGTCTCGCTCTCGACGGCAGCCACTGTATCCAGCTGTGCACGCCTCGGCCCTATCCGGATGAAAACACGCCTCGCTGCTTCGCTCATGGTGCCCTCCTCGCCACATGGACTCGCGCACGGTCTGCGCGTCCACTGAGAGCATGAACTCCCGCAACGCCCAGAAAGTTTCGCCAGATCCATCTGTCGGTGGCGCACTGGGTGCCGCCGGCCCCACCTCCCTGGTACATCTCACCCCGCACAACCTATCCCACATCTCACCCCTGCTGCGCGGGATGCGTGGGTGCATCGTCCCTGCCTCAACTCAGGTCCCCGTTGTCCTTTGGACGTGGCTCTGTGACCATAACACACAAAAACAGAAAAATGATGTTTTTAAACATGCGTGCATTCACACGTGCTCGGGAGCTGACACGGTCTCTGAGCTAGGCACCTCGACGGAGACCATGGCCGGTGCCGATCACACAGGCGGGACAGGGTAACAGGTTTACGAACGCGAGCGCCCTCGTGCCACACATCTGTCGGGCCGGCATCCCTGCGCATCAGTGATTTTTTTTTTGCTTGAGAGTGTATAGCTCAGTAAGCCATAGGAGGTCGCAATTATTAATTAAAGCATGGCTGGATAACCCATGAGTTGGCCCGACCTGAAATATTACTATTGCTTTGTCTGGCTTTAGGAGCACGACCAGCCATTGCTATCAACCGAACAGCTGCTCTCGGAACACGAATCTGTCAGGTGCTAAGCGATGGCTGTCGCTTTGAATTAATCTAGCGATCGCTTAGCAAGCCATGAGAAAGTGTATGAAATATTTTTTCGCTCGCTTCGCTCGCCATGCCGGGGGTGTCAGAATTCCGAATGATGGCTTAAGCCAGACTTCAATTATTAATTTCATGGCTTATAAGCGATTTATAGCTGAATATGTTAATACTGCTGCGCATGCTTGCCCTTTTGAAAACTCATGTGGCATGCCAACACCGCAATGCTTTGTACAATTGTTGTATGGCGATTGAACCCGGAATCTTGTTCCTGACAGCGACACACCGCCCGAACTCCGTTTTCTGTGACCTGCCGTGGACCATGTACACTTGCTTCTCAACCAGTTCTCAGGGATCGTTGAGCGTCAACCGCCACACCCGACACCACCGGCATGCGTGTGGCTACAGGTGTCGCATGGACGGCGGCCTTCCGGCGGCCCGCCGCCTTCCTGCGGTACACCCTCGGCAGCTCCGGCAGCGTCGGCAAGACGTTCGCGGCGGTCGTGGACGCGGCGGTGACGCGGCGGGACGTGCGCTCGCTCATCACGATGATCACCGAGGGCACCTGCTCAGCACCCCCTGAGGAGATTGACGCCGCGTACATGTTGCGGGCGTTTGATGAGATGTGGGCGCCCGGGACTCAGCTGCAGTACCCTCAGGTGTGTCCTGTGCTGACATGGCATTTGTATGTAGTTACAAACGACAGAGGCCGGGCATGCAGCCGGTTCCCGGAATCCACTCGCAAATCCATTCACTCATTCATGGCACTAGGCCGGGCACGAGCGCGTACCACAGCCCCTCCGGTATCTTTATGTATGTATGCCTGAGTACATAGCCGTATCCATGCCATTTGGACATTGACAACTCTGAAAGCCGGGACCGGATTGTATATCGAGGACTCGGGCGATCGCACGGTAGAGCACCATAACATACTGCCAAGCATTGCAATCATCAGCATTGATCCACACGAGCACGACAACCCAGTCAACCTGCACAGACATACACGGCCGCCAGGAAGACCGCCTGAGATGTCTGCCCTTGAACAGATGAGTGGTATCGTTGTCACTCCTCACCTGCAGATGCGGCAGGTGCATCTTCACCTGCCTGTTTGGCGAGCCCTGCCTGTTAGGCGAGCCCTGCCTGTTTGGCGAATCGTGCCTGTTTGGCGAGCCCTGCGTGGCTGTGGCTGGCACTGTTGCTATGTGCAGTCGCAGGTCAACATGTTGTTCAGCTGTACACTTGAGCGAGTCCAGAAGGTCACCGGACAGCGAGTGCACGCCGGACGCGTGGATGTCGCGATGCTATCCCTTTTTATTCGGGCGTGCACGGTGGCTGCCTGCAAGCTGGAAGTCGTTCTGACGCCCAGTCGTGTCTCTGGTTGTGTTGCGGCGGAGGTTGTGGCATTGACATCCTTGACTCCGAAGCGTCCTTGGGCTGCGTTCTGCACCGGCCCCGTCATTCTTCCTCAGCCGTCCCGCCGAGGTGGCTACCCCGCAGCCTGTCATGTGTGGCTACGGCGTACGCATGATGCCATTCGATGCCCTTGCACACTTCTGTGTCCATGTTCTCATTTCTGTGGGTATTGCATGGTGGCGTAGGGCCGGTGGCAGGCGGAAGCGGTGCCGAGTTGATGGAGCCAGGGACCTAGAAGGTGACTGAAGCAGCAGGAGCTGTGCTTCAGCTGTTCAGCGGGCGTGTACACATGGCAACACATGCCGTGATATGCCACTTGTGGCATGGCCTGGGTCTCGTGTGTGAGATAGAAGGACAGCATCAGAGAGGCCGGTGGCACCGCCAGGGCAACGCACAGGCACGCCAACACCACCCATCACAGCGGACGCAGATCCACCCCGAACCCATTCTCGTGTGTATGTCCGTGGAGCCGACCGTCTCGGCTCGCACCGGCACGCCGTCTTCGCACCGCGTGTAGAGGCTGACATGTCAGGCCTCGACCTGCTGAGGTTAGCTTCCTACCGATACAACGGGAGTTGTGCACTGTGGGCTGAACGTAGTGGACTAGCGCTATGATGAACTGTGTCATAATCAAAGATCTTGTACACTGTCGGACTTCGGACAGTTTGTAAACGCAACAAGACAGTATCGATCCTCTGCTCCGCGCATATGCCCTCACGCTGGCACCTCTGCCCAGGAGCGCCCGGCTGCATTGCCTCTCCAGCTGCAGCTGCGGCCCACTGCTCGAAGGCGTCGATTCAGAATAAATACTTTTGCTGTGTGGCTCTTTGGCTGTTCACGCTTCCGAAACACACCTAGGCGTAGTGCACATAAGCTCCTTGGAGCAGAGCACCAGCGGCCGCGTGCACAGGGGGTGGTGTTGTTGGTGCGCTTGTGCCATGCATACGACTGCTGCTCCAGGCCACCTCGTGCGAGGTGGCCTTCATGGTGGTGTGTATGTTCCTGGTGGCCTCTCCTGGGGGGCGGAGACGGATGGCACCTGCGCCACCTTTGCATGCGCGGGGTGCTTGTTCTCGTGCGGCTGCATTTACAGCCTATCGCACCCGACTGCTGCAGGAGTTCATGCATGAGCGCACTGCCTGTCAGCGCCGCGGGAGCCGCGCGCTCGCGTGGTGCCGCCACGCACGCCAGAGCGTCGCTGACTCATGGGCCGCATGCATGTGCAGACGGGCAGCCAAGCGATTGTGGACACGCTCATCGCCGGCATGCACAAGTTCGGCGGCCGCCTGGCCCTCGGCTTCCATGTCACCAGCATCCTCTCAGACTCCTCTGCTTCCCTCGACGACGCCGCCTCCACCGCAACACCCGCCGCCACCTCCACCGCCGTCCCGAGCCGCGAGCCAGCCGTTGCAGCTGCAGCGGGGGCCACGGGCGCGACAGCATCCTCGGCGGTGCGGAGTGTGGCTACAGGTGCAATCGCAAGTGGCGACAATGGCAGCTCGGCGTTCGGGTGGCCGACGGGGCTCGGGGTCGGCGACGGCGCCAAGGCGGGCGGGATCGAGCTGCGTGCTGCGGACGGCAGCGTGCACAGCGTGCGTGCGCGGCAGGCGGTGATCTGCAACGCGTCGGTATGGGACACGGTCGGGCTGCTCGACGCGGGGGGGCTGCGAGGGGGGGTCCGGGGGCGGTGCGCCGCCGAAGTCGCCGAGGAGGCAACCCTGCGTGCGCGCGCCGCGGCGAGCGGCAACGGCGCGGCTGGGGCCGCACCGGAGTACGCGAGTACTGGGTCTGAAGGAGAAGGGTACGTCACGGACGAGGAGTTTGAGGAGTACGTGCGGGACCTCGAAATGAACGAGTCGATGATGCACCTGCACGTCGGCTTCACAGCGCGCGATGGTGCGGCCTCCACACGCAGAGAGAAGTTCTTTGCGGCTGCAGCAGAAAACACGGCGCTGTCCCGGGCTCCATGTCTGTTTGCAAGTGCATGTGGCGGACGACCCTTGTGCAAGGGTCGAGGCTCAGGGGATGCAGTTCATCGCAGATGTTTTGCACGTTGACCTGCGCGACACGGTTCGCGGCAGCTTGTACCCTGTCTCCTGGTGTCCTCCGTTACTACTGCATCAGCAATCTAGTCCCCACAGCCTCGCAGCACTCATCGTGCACAGAATTCTGCGCCAAAAGGGTTGTTTACCTGGGCTGCTCCCGTGCCATGCAGGCACGCATCACGTGCAGAATCCCGTTGTCGTCGTCTCCAGAGGGGCTCCAGACATGACCAAGACGGCACCTGTTCCATCAATTTGGACCTACAGACCAGCCCCCATTTCGGCGTCTCATGACGTTGCCCCATCGGTCCCTTACATATCCCCGCTAGCGCACCTTTTTTGAAGTCAAGTTGCAGTTAGTGCCGGGGCCACCAAATCACCTATGAACGAGTCGACTCGCCACTGCCATGCAGGGGAAGACCTGCCATTCCATACGTACTTCCTGGAGAGCTCACACACCGGCCGCAATGGCTGGCCGACGATCGTAATCCCCAGCACCGCCGCCGCCGGCCTTGCCGCCCCCGGCCACCACGTCCTGCACGCCACCATGAGCGAACCCTACGCGCCGTGGGAGGGCCTGTCGCGCACGTCGGCGGAGTACCGGCGGCTGAAGGAGGAGCGCGCCGCCGTGCTCTGGGCCTTTGTGCGCCAGGTGTGTGTCCTTCTGCAGTCACATGGGCCAGCGCTGCTGTGCTGTGGTGCGGGAGGTGTGTGTCCACCTGGGGCGTGATGGCACAGCGCGGCCTAACATCATGGCGCAAGCGGGCCCAGGGTGATAGCAGTCCCCTCACTCTCCATCCACACAGACGCAGGTGCCGCACCAGGGCCTCGGGGAGTCTTTGTGACCACTCGTGAGGGCCTGGTCGAGCACCTGCTGCCACGTCACCGAGGGGGCGGCCATTGAGGAGCCCCCGGGAGTGCTGCGTGCTGCGCTGCCGTGCTGTGGTGCGGGACATATGGGAGCTTTGCGGTGCGGCATGCATGGTGGGGGCGCCGAGGCGTGGCTGGGTGCTGCACGCGTCTGCTTGACGCAGTATGCTCCCGTACCCTAATGCCTCTTCCATGTCATTGCACCTGTCAGTCATCTGTCACAGGGAGACGTCGCCGAGGCACTGGTCTTATGCGACACGTCTGATTTCGTGCGACTCCAGGTAGTTGAGCCCAAGCGGCGCCTCCGCCATATGCGCAGCCGCACGGCACGGACGGCTTGCCAGTCATGCTTCTACGGCATGCATACACGCATGGACTAGAGGTGGCTTGATGTGTGGATATGCCGGATACAAACCCGGATGGGCGACACACGCATGCGCTCCACGCAAGTGTATGGCATAGCTGCTGCGTGCAGCGTAGGCCTACACTGCCAGTTCGTGCACAGGCATCGCTGCAAGGAACGTCAAAAGGATAGCAGTGACGGCCGACCAGCTGAGCTCTGTGCATGATGCACTTTGACGCAATTCTGGAGGTTGGAAATTCCAGCCGGTCGCCTACACCGTTGCCATGGCCCATGGGCGGCTTGTTCACTGCCATCTCGATCAACAGCTTGAACCTACCATGCTGATGCGCTGTGCTGCGTGCTGCGACCCGATTGCCGTCACCTTCACGCTGCCACGCCATCACATACACCCTATCTCACATGTGCAGCTCGCGGGTCGGCACGCATCACAGTGATGCATTACAGTGATGCTGGGCGGCTGCTTGGTGTTCATGCGATGCCGGCTGTGGCGTGTGGCGTCCGCAGTGCTGTCTGCTTGTTCCAGCTCTCACGCTGCTTGTTCCAGTTCTCACGCTGCGCGCCGTCCCTGCGGTGCTTCCGGCCTCCTCGGCTGCGCCCTTGTAGACTGCACCCCATCGCGCTGCAGGGTGGTGAGTGCTACGCAGGGTTGGCTCTGTTGTGGGCGCATGGTACAGGACAGGTGTTGGGTGTGGGGGCCTCCAGCATTCGGGGGAGCGGGCGGCAGCCGGGCGCTCTGGTTGCGCCGCCTCGGGCGTGCTGGCCGTGTCGGTCTGGGCATACGCATTCGCGGATGCGCGAGTCCGTACGCCCAGAAATTCGCGGATGGAGGGGGGGGGGGGGGAGCTGTGGGTGTCGGCGGGTGCGTGTGTGTTGGTTGGTACGTGGCTGCGAGTGCGCGCCTTGGGCTTGGACATGTGGCGGCCCTGCTGTACGTGAGCACCATTGGCATGCATTTATGTGCTTGCATACGCTGTGTGTTTTACTTTTCCTGGGTGGCTTTTTCCTTTTCTGTTGTCCTTGCGGTGCTGCCTGCCGCCCCGATCTTGTCCTTGCAATGCACATCTTTTCGCCTGGCACAGCGCACGCAGCTGCGCTTCGCCGAGTGCCACAGCACCAGCACCATCGACTGCTGGGCTGCATGCATGTCGACGCCGCTGCCGCACAAACCCCGCTCCGCTCACCGCGGCGTTCCGAAGCCACCGCCGTCTGCCGTGTTTATCAGTACAGCACCTAAATTGGCGCATTGCAGAGTGAGGTAACAGGCGAGCGGCTGCTGCAGATCATTCCGGACATCGACGACCGCGTCGTCGTGAGCGCCGTCGGCACCCCGGCCACGCACGCCCGCTTCCTGCGGCGCGCCCGCGGTGCCTACGGCCCCGCCAACCTCCTCACCATGTCCGGCGCGCTGCCGCAGGCCGTCAAGCCGCTCGCCAACGTCTTCTGCTGCGGTGACTCGGTCTTCCCCGGCGCCGGCACGCCCGCCGTCGCGGCCAACGGCATGTGGGTCGCCAATACCCTCGTGCCCGTCGGCACGCACTCCAAGATGCTCGACGACATCGGCGTGTAAGTGTGTGCAGACACGCATGGGGGGCATGCGTGCACACTTGCGGCGCGCCCTCCGAGATGCACTCCGAGATGCGCGATGGCGCCGTGGTGCGTGGCCGCCTGTGTGAACGCCCGGGTGCCCGTGTGCGAGCCCAGTGGCACCGCCGTGCAAGCTCTGCGCTACCCGTGTGCGAGCACAGCTAGATGCTGCGAGCGCGAAGGGGCACGGTTGAGTGAGCACAGGGATAGCGACGTTGTGGCCAAACATGCTGCGATGCATGGGTAGCATGTGTGTGTGTACATGTAGCTTGGCTGCATGTATGCCGCATGTGTGCGACGTGGTTGACACGTGTGCGTTTCATGAGTTCTTTTCTTCTTTGTGTGCATGTGGAAGAGTGGGGAGGGTGCCGCTCGCCTGTTTGGTGTATGATTCCGACGAATGCCTGTGCCGTCCAGGGCAGGGTGTCAATGCAAGCAAGCCACCCCATGTGCAACGGATCGTAAGTGTATACGGTTTCCGTAGGTAGCTCTGTCCACACCTATTCCTTGTAAGCAGAACAACAAAAATCGATCAGGCGACACCACAGCCGGTGTGCCTTCTGGCCACTGTCCCAGTGTGATGGGGCTGCTACAACATTCTGCAAGACCGTGCACAGCATGGCGAGAGGGCCTCAAGAGCGCGCACTGGTGTACCCGCCCTACGAGCTCATGCTGTGATCTGTGCATTATGTCCGAGAATCTTGAGATGAACAATTACAGCAGACACAAGCAGATGTTGACGTGCAACACCATTGATCTCTCATGTCACACTATCCTTTTAATAAGACGAGGTGATACTCTGTCCACAAGCCTCATGTGTGGTCACCACTGTCACTTGACATAGTGCAACAACACATATCATTCTCTATGTGTTGAACGACACACCTGCAGCCTATCAAAGATCTAGCAGATTGCATGAGGTACATCTCTGATGCAGCAGGTGTGGACGTGCCGGGTGCGGGTATAGTGTTGATGCAGTGTGCTCTGAAGGGAGGCGCGGGATGAAGGAGTCACCTTGTTGGCAGCAGATTGTGCTTTACGCTGCTTGCTGGTTTCGCAGTTCTGTCCACCTTGCCACTGTTCACTCTTGTAACACCTTGTTGGTGGCAGGTTTGGTGCACCAGCATTCGTGCTGACACCAGGTGGGCCCTTGGCAGCTTATTCCTGAGGCAACACGTGTGTAGGTACAGGTTTGCGTGTGTCAACGTGGAAAGGTGTCAGCGCCACCGAAAATCCTGCTTAGCATGCTCAACTGCTGTAAGCTGCTGTGTGTGGTGTGCGATTGCACTCTGGGACGCGAGGCAGGATTCATTTGGTCACACTCTGTGAGACACCTGCCTACGTATACGGGTGCGTGGCCGAGAACAAACACGATAAAGCGAATTTCTGATTATTTGTGTCCAGTACGTACACACACTTGCACCGCTGTTCAAAGGCTGTCCACATGCTGATCGACCGTTCTGCAGCTTGCATGAAAGAGACGTCGTGGTACTCCTCCCAGTCGTGCTGCAGTGAAGTAAGCCTTCATGCCTGACATCTGCATGCGAGTCGATTGACAGTATCTCGATGACAGAATGTCCGGACGGGACATTTACCTTTTGGACAATACTGTCGTGGCTGACAGTGTAGCGAATTTGTGGCCTGGGCAGATGGCACTGATGAATTGAATTATCAACGTCTTCCATGACGGTTGCAAGTGCACCGTTGCAACACCTGCCGTGTTTGTGCACTTGAGCGAGCAATGCACTGAACATGGGCAGTGAAAGGGCAGATGGGCATGGCATAGTGCACGTACTGTGAAGATGGACAGCGCATACAGCTACCGAAGCTGCTACTGAAGCATGGTGAGCCGGGCTATGTATCGAAAGCTTCTAAGAAAATGCCAGGAACAGTGCTCTGGGCTGCGACGTCCAAACTCGCCGAGCGGCCCGCGCGCGCCATCTGTAGAGCGCAGGCCCCCCGAGGCGTTGACCAGATGCTGTGGAAGCAACATACCTTGTTGACAGAACCTCACGTCGGAACATGGCATCGCAGCAGCCTGCGGCGACACATAGATGGCCTGGGCTGGCCAGCGCGCCGAGCTGATGATGGGATTAATGGGCAGTACATACCGGCTACTTCAGCCATGCTGCATCCCTGAAACGGGAGAGAGATCTACGTAATGTTTTTGCTTCGCTGGTGCACCGCTTTCATACCTACTGTACCAAATATTGTGGCCCGCGCGCTGGCCTCGGAGGGACAATGTGTGTGCGTCGACGGAATCGCACTTCATCGGATGCTTGGACAGCGCACAGCACCTTCTAACGTACGTATCCAATACTATCCACCTAATTTTGTTTCGCTGAAGACAGCAGCACGGACCTTCGCCACAGTTACGGCCTCGCTTGCAACAACATGACTCAATGCTCTCCGGTGGCCTGTCCGCAAGTCTGCCTTGCCAAAAGGACCGGCTCTGACGAGAAACTCTCAGAATTCGGAACGTACAGACGCTGCATCGTGTGCATCCGAGTCGCTGTCATACGTTGTGAGTCAATCGGTCGTTGCCAACAAGCAAGCCTGTCATGCGCACGCGTCGGACGTTCGTGTACACATGCGCGATGCTGGGAACCTCGTACAGATGTAGTGGCCATTCTGGTGCATCCGAGGGTCGCAACGTCACTGTGTCCGCGCTGAAGCTGAGATGGTCCCAGCGGTGCATGCTGTCACCTGCTGTCAGCGGCTTCGCCTACAAGGCGGTAACGCCCAGTATTTAGTTAGACATTGCGATGTTCATTTTGGAGCCTCTCTGTCGATGGAGCTGATTGTTGCGTCGCGCGTGACAGGCTTCGCTGATCAGCACAGCGATGTCTCCTGGATACCGCAGAGCCTCGTGTCTCGGCACGCCTGTGCAGCAGGTGTGCCGTGACTCGACATCCCACTGTGCTACCAGGAGAAAGGCGACGTCCCACTGTGTAGTGCATGGAGCGCCGTAGGTTGACTGTGGTCCAACAGTTCATCCAGGCTGCGTCTCCATGCGCCACGCGCCACCACACCAGCACTGGAGCAGAGTGTGGTACACTAGCTACACCTGCAACCATACTTGCCTAGCATGCAGCCAAGGCAGCCCGGAAAGTGGAGGTGTAGATTCTGCGATCGTCCTCCACATGAAATCGAAGATCCAAATGCTTGTGTCGTGTCCAGCTCGAACGACTTCTGCTCAGCCAAGCAGGCCACCACTGTCGAGTAGCGGCAGTGTTCTCACTGACTGCTGTGGCATCCACATCAGAGACAAACAAAAGTTCGGCATCGTTCCATGTTATCCCCAACTGATCCCCAACTACGTCTGATTAGCGTGCGAGGAGCGCCACTGGCAGCGGCACCTGCCATGCTGTGCTGTGCTGTGCCGCCCCAGCACCCGGCGACGCCTCCACAACCCCTGGCAATGCCACACTGGCATGAGGGACACAATCGGTGGAAGCAGGTTCCTTTCTCTGCAAGCCCGTAGCACGTAGCATGCATGAGGGCGATGCATGATCTGCCGGGAGGGGAGGGGAGGCAGGGCGTATGCACTCGGCTGGTGCTGCCAGCACGGCGTTCACCGGCCCGCGATCGCACATCTGCTAGGGTTTGGCTGCCTTCAGCCTCATCGCTGCGTTCACCGGCCCGCGATCGCACAGCTGCTAGGGTTTGGCTGCCTTCAGCCTCATCGCTGTGGCCGGACGACCTCCGTCAGGTCGGCGGCCCGCGATGAGTGCCACTGCCACGCCAATCTCGCCCCGACACCAGCCCTGGGATGCGGATTCTGCCATGGCCGATCCGGCAACGGAGCCGAACGGCGGCCCAATGCTGTAGGCTGCTGCCTGCTGTAGTCATGCTGCGTGCTGCGGCCAAGTGCATCACATGCACCACGCGCATGCGACTCCATCCAGGCCGTAGTGAGGCTGCCCATTGCAAGCTGCACCCTGCGGCATGCATGCGCGCGACTGCGGCATGCATGCGCGGCTGCGGCTGTGGCTGCACACGTCGTGTCCTCCCACATAGACACCCGTGCTGACACCGGTCCTGCCATGTATGCTGCATGCTGCCCAATGGCTACGCGTGGTGTGGGTGTCACAAGTCGGTTGTGGCAGAGCCTGCAGCAACAGAGTGCCCACCACATCTTTCTGTTTTTGTGAAGGTAGTGGACTCGAGGCACTGTAGTCATCCTGGCCGTCACAAAACGTACACAACGCATTGTACATGGCGCATTGTACATGGCGCGTTGTACATGGCACGGGTGGCCTGCACATGTGGTACATGTGCAGGCCAGCAGAGTGACTGCATTCAATCATAGTGAGTGCTGCACATCACTAGGGAGCTGGCCAGGCCAGCGGCTGCCTGCGATGCATAGAGCATGCTCCGCCAACACAGATCTGCTCTAGAGCACAGAGCAACAGCGGTGTGCATACCCCTGCTGCACATCCATGTGTCCGTGTGTCCTTGGGTCTGCGTACAGTTAGATTTACTTTCCTTTACAGTCACCGTCGACTGCAGTGTGCCTGCTCCTCAGCCTTGATTCGCCTTGGGCAGCATACCAAGGGCTGCCAGAAACTAGACCTGTTTATTCCGAATTGATTCATGTGATCAGACCCGACGGCCCCAACACCGCTGCCTGAACAGCCTTGGTCTATAGCACTCACGGTGAGACGCTCCAGCAGCTGTTACAGAGACGCTCCAGCAGTTGCTCCAGCAGCTGCTCCAGCAGCTGTTACAGAGACGCTCCAGCAGCTGTTACAGAGACGCTCCAGCAGTTGCTGTTACAGAGACGCTCCAGCAGTTGCTCCAGCAGTTGCGCTCACGGTGTGCAATCATGCTGAACAGTCAGCCTGGAGCACCGGGCCGGTGCCACCAGGCTGGGGGCCAGGCTTGCATGGGCGCCTCATGACTCAAGGCCTGGCCGCAGCTTCTCCGGGGCAGATAATTAACCCCAGCCTCCAAGATATCTGACACCAGCCCGAGGAAATTTTTCACACAGTCGTGTGGGGTGTGTGTTTGTCTTGGGTGTCCAGGAATTGTCTCGGTGAGGCTCATGACTGCCTTGGCAGCTGCTGCTCCACAGCTTCAATTCCCAGGGCCACATGATGTGGCACTGTGCTGTGCTGTGCCATGCGTGCTGTGCCACTCCTGTGCTGAGCCCCCACTGCTGTGCGTGCGGCACAGCACTCACTCCGCTGACGTCGGGGGTTGTGTGGGTTGTGTGTTGCGTGGACTGCGCAGCAAATTTTGGGGTGTCACCTCACAATAACAGCCCGAAGGTGACAATCACTCACGCTCCGTGGCACTCGACCCATTTGGTATACCTACACGTGGCCGGCCGAGGTGTAGCCAGAAGTGTGTGTGTGGGAAGTGTAGGCAGAAGTACAGTCGGGCCTCCCTGTGGGGCACAGCAGCCTACACAGCCACACACACAGCCACACACACAGCCACACACGCAGCCACACACACAGCCACAGAGTGGAGATTGCCTGCCCCTCCGGCTTTTTCCTTTGTAACACAGCCACAGAGTGGAGTTGAGGTTCCCCTGGTTGTTGCCCGGTGCTACCTGCCTCTCTCGCTTTGTCCTTGTAACACAACCACAGAGTGGAGATTAGTGAGTTTGCCATGGTGACAGCCATGCTCAGCATGGGTTCACTGAGGATCAGGCCACTGCCAGATGACACTGTGCTGACAGTGCCTGGGGCACCCTGAGAGGCACAGGCTGAAACCTGGAGCCATTGGGTCACCTTGCAGGCTTTCTCAGGGCTGCCACCCAGAAAATAGACCTGGATTTCTGGGATTGTTTCATGTGATGAGCCCAAGACTGCCACACAGGCCCACCCACTGGACGCATACAGAACATCTGCACAGGAACACAAAGAGACAACTGTGTTCCGAAGCTGCAGCGTGTGGTATCATGGCCACAGGGTCAGCTCTAGCACAGGTGTTTGCATGATGAGGCATCTCTGCCAGGCTGCCACTGCATGTGTTGTATGTCACAAGGATAGAGTCAAGAAGATGCAAGTCGCATACAGGGGCACCATACATCATACCATACATCATACCATACATCACCTCACCTCAGGATTGCCCTTGACTGTCACAGTTTGTGTCTGCAGCTCAGGTAAGAACTCAACAGATCTGTTGAGTATTGCCCTCTAGAGGGCAATAATGACCTGGCACTGACGTGATCAGGATAGCATGGAGGAACAGAAAATGATGACAGCATGCAGGTGGTTGGCAGGATGGATGCACAGTGTGGCCCACAGGGAGCAGTGAGTGGTGTGTGCTCTCTGGTGGTTCATGTTCATGTTTGCAATCATCCACTGTGCTGCATGCTGAAAGTGAGTCATCGTGACCACCCACATGGCACCACCCTTCTTCCCACTGTGCTCTTCCAGAATTCACCCCCCACCTCAGCACTGTGCAGGCTGACAGCTCAGTGCAATTCTGCTCTGGTATGTCGTCCATGGAAACAACCTAAACACACGGGGATTCGGAGTTCTCCCAGGATGGCAAACTGCAGGTGGGGCTCGAGAGGCACACATGAGCTGCACTGCATCTGACATGGGTTACATAAACACCTGCAGCTGGCTGGCAACTTGTTGAGCAGCAGGCAGGGCACACTTTACCTCTGCATGTCGTATGCAGATGAAACACCACGGTGTTCATGGCCAACACACTGGCCACCAACTCTGGCAAGCACTCTATGCATATGGGTCTTCATATGGGGCCGACACATCACGCATCACACATCACATAATAGAGGCTATGTATCCCAGATATGTTGAGACATGAGGTCACGTAGAAGTACACCTGTACCTGGGTTTACTGAGCTGTATCCCTTGGATGACATCGACAACTCTGAATATTCATACATATGACCAGGACCAAATGCCGTTCAACAAAAACAAAAACGTCAAAACTTACGGGTGATCCATCCTGAGCACCTGAGTGCAACGCCGCTGTCCCTGTCCAGGCCGGCCAAGGGAGTGTGCTGCTCTTCGGCGGGAGTCCACCTCCACACCAGGGCGGGTCTTGCAATTGGCGGGCCCCTCCAGCAGCTGCACCAGCAACACCCGCCGGTCGCACAGAACAGGCTCTGATTTGACTGCTACGATGGTGGCGCTGCAGCTGGTTGGTTCGTTGAGGGCTGCAGCACACCGGAGAGAGGCCTTGGCCACATGGGGGCCTCAGCCCCGGCCCGGGGCGCGGCTACACTGTCGTATGTTTACATACGCCTGCGCTGTGCAAAGGTGCGACAAAGAAAGCACCAGCACAACGCACCTCCCGGCAGCTCGCTCTGACGGCATGGAAGCGGGCGACAACCAACCCGCTCGGCACCACACGCATGTCTCAACAACATTGGAGTGCCGCGGCCCCAGTGGCTAGAGGGCACACCGCAGCTCCCCTGTGGCCACCAAATCCAAACTCTGACATTGAACGGGAGCAGTCTGTGCGATGGACTGGATCGCAATGCTGGGACGTGGCTGTCTACTCCACCACGCTGTCAGCGGCAGTACATGCCTGGATCCTAGAGCTTGTGAAGCTTAAGCATATGCTTATGACTCCGGACCCGACTGAGCAGAGCTAGGAAGACATGGATGTACATGTGGGCAAGGAGGAAGGAGGCATGCCCAGCGAGCAAATGTTAATGCCTGATGCAAAGTTAACTTTGCGACGTTGACCCAGTATTGTTTCGGGCTGCACTCCGAGAATCTCACCTCAAATTGTACTACATCATGATAGTATCATGATGGTACCAATGTTGCCGCCTGTGAGAATGCAAGCGCACCCCAACGGCGGTGCCTCTGCAGTCCACGTCTGGACCGTCTGGTGCAGCGCTGCATGCATGGATTCGTCTTGCCCCGTTGCTGCTGGCGATGGATCTGGCTGGGCGGGGCCCCGGGGCACTGTGACGTGTTGACATGCATGTGCCCAACCCCAAACGAATTGAGAACGGAATCACACCCGCCTCATGATCATGCAAGTTCCAAGGTACCCGTGTAGATGCAACTCCTAGACTGTGGATGTGGAAGCGCTATAGTATGCTGCACAACATCACTTGTGGCTGTGGCGGCGCAAAGCTGACACGAGCATATGCGCTTTCAAATAGGATCCTTGGTCGACCAAGCTTGTTGTTCGTGCACTAGTTGATCTTGCACACACGCACACACACGCACTTCGAGGGCCTATACAGGGCATACACACGCATTCCGAAGTCTGGCACACAAATTCTCGAGCAGATCTGCGTGGTTGACTTGACTGCCGCAGGCGTGGGGGTGTAACGCGGCGTTACAAGGAGAAGAGCGGCAAGGCAGGCCGTGCAAAACCAGCAAAGATCGCACGCGCACAAGCACCACACCAGTCCAATTGTGTTAACACAGCCACGCCACAGCTGCACACAAATCGCACAGTGCCCCCAGCAACCGACACCCACACCCAGACTGCCACAGACTACCACACTAACACCGCATCCCAAAAGGGCTGCAGAATCAACCGGTTTGAAATTGATTCTGGATTGCAATCCACAATTGTGTCTGGTTTCCTTGGCAGCCTGAGCTAGCCTCACATGATGCAGCCCGCAGTGATCATGCGTTCAGGATGTCTCCGAGTGTCCCTGCCAGTGGCTGAAAGTCATATACACCGCATCCATGGCACAGGGTTCTGTACAGCTGGCCAAGGTCACAGAAGCGTTTTCTCAGAGCCTCTGCAGCAGCTCGTCGTCAGGGTCCGCCTGTGCTCTGCAGAAGCAGGTGGTGCGCATGGTGGTCTTGCAAGAGCCTGAGGTTGGGATACATACCTCGCCAAGCACCATACAATACGCGTACGCACGCTCGGCGGCCACTCGGGGACGCATATCATATGATCCACGCCTGCATGCCGTCACGGTGCGGTGCCGTTCCACATGCACCACAGCTGGCTGCTCGTGTAATGCGTATGCACTCACATCGGTTCAGCGGCCAGTCACGTTCGGACGGCCTCTGGCGCGCCTGTGGTGGTCAGTGCGATGCGCGACGGTAGCGCTTCTGCTGGGCCAGCACACGCAGCACGGGCCACGAGAGCGCTGCTGACGGGCTAGCTGCGCCCAGTTCCACCCCCGCGCGGGACAGTGACGCATGCGCGCCGGCCTGGTCCGTATCACGGCATACGTACGTTCCCGGGCAAGCGCTCCAGCTGGATCCAGGGTAATTCCGGCCCGCATTCGTTTCCCGAACCTCGTGGCCCGTCAACTCCGAATTAATCGATTGTGCCGCACGAACCGGCGTCGCACGGCCATCATGCAAGTGTATCTGTTGATATGCGAATGTGAGGGCCAGCCACAATGAAATACTGGAGTACCTTCTCCGTCGCTGTCTGATTTACCGAATATATTCGGGGACTGGGCCAAGCTGGGCTAGCTTACTGGACGCGCCCGATGCAGCTGCCGGAGGCGGGAGCACACTTGACGCATCCGCCACCGCAAGTATGCTGCGCCATCGATATCATATCCTACGCAAGAGCCAAGCTTGTAGTTACTAGTTTCAGAGTGCCGGCCGTGATCTCCCTGCTGCACACATGTGCGATTGCGCCAGCCCTGCACGCGTACAGATCTCGCAACGAGCGCTAGTGATTATCACAAATCGATGCCAGGGATTGCCATGGATTGCTGATCGCTTAACGGTGCCTTCCGGGATTCCGGACTCGTTTGAACAACCCCCCCCCCCCCCCCCCCCCCCCCCCTCCCATTCAACTCCGGATCCGGCGTACACGTACACAGGGATCGATCCAACGATGATGCGATAGACGCTGGCAGCTGGGCGCCCATGGCCATGGGATCCCGTGCCACCTCGGCGTGCGACTCGTCGCTCGCCCCGCGCGCGGCATTCGCTGTGGCCATGCTGGGGCTGACGAATCAGATCCCGCGCGACAGAAGCGCCGCCGTACGAGGTATGAACACCGGCTTGAAGGGCCACGCTGATGCGCCGCGTGCTGCGTGCTGCGCCGCCGGGTGCATGCGAGCACCGATGACTCACGGCTCGGAGTTAGCGCGTGGCTTCACATTTGCCGGAGTGAGCTTCAGCCACGGAGGCCGTGACCAGGCCGCCCACACCCGAAGCAACATGTTTGTTCACCGGAACAACGGGAGCTGTAACGCTCACATGCATTGCTGGAAATCACCTTCTGTGGGCGTAACGCTCACTGACACACATGTGCATCCGATGCACGAGTCGATCGCGTCCCCATGTATCCTACGCAGCAGGCTACCGTAGCACGCACGGCCTGCAGCATTCGCTGCATTCGGCCGGAGAATGTGACCACGGAGCGGTCATGCCGTGCTGATGTGGCGTGCTCGGCCGGCCGCGTGAGGGGTGCACTATTGAGATGAAGTGATCATGCGCGCCGAATCGGCGCATGCATGGGAGCCCATGTCGACGGATCCAATGCGCCCATTGTGCTATAAGGAAAAGGACCGATCTCGTCACCGTGACACCCTGCATTGCGCTGCTTTCTGCTGGTTATGCACCGGTAAGGCTGTGATTTGATTCAAACTTGATGTGATTGTTTCTGGCAGCTACATTCGGGACATCCGCTCAAAATTTTTTAGGCCGGAACAAGGTGTTCGGAAATTGAGCTTTAGAACGGGTTTCGGGAGGCAAAGCACTCAGAAGCTGAGCAGTGATCGCGATCAATCAGCGTTTAGCCAGTGACCCTGCAGCTGGCGTATCAAGATTCAGCCGTCGACGGGATCCCGTTGGACGATCGATCATGCTGCCCTTGCAAGGCCTTGCTCTCCACGCGACGAATCGGCGCCGAATCGGCGCACGTGGCCCATGCATCATATGACCCTGGATCCCTCGTCGAGCGTTGCGGGCAAGCTTGAACCGCCGAAGCACGTCCCCCCTCACTCCCTACCACAAGTTTGTCATGATTTTTCAGCCTGGCGTCGAGGTAGCGCGGGATCCGATGATGCCAGCCTATCAGAGTGGCCCCCCCCGGAACACGCGCATGGGGCACCAGCAGCTCGCCTCTGATCGATGGCCACAGATAAAAGGCGCCCTCGCGGATTTTCGTTACCCATCGTTCAAGCCTCTGGGCGTCCATAAAGGTGAGTTTCCCATCTGAATGCTCCTGCTTGCTTCAAGGTCTATCGTTGCGTAAATTCGTGGTGTCAACATGATGCCGCTCGGCACACAGTCGAGCTCACGGGATGTGCCACAGCTGCAGCCCGCTCAGTGAAGGGCGCGATTTTTCACAAGCACCGATTTTTAAGCAATACGTAGCCATTGAAACGGGGTGGTTGGCGCTCTTCGTGTTGCTGCAAGTAGCTAGCTGTAGCGCTCTGGGACGATACGTGCACACGTGAAATCCAGGCAGCACGGTTGCGCAGCAGGACGCACGCGAGCCCTGCCACTCTGTTCAAGCGCTCAGCAGGTATTGCGTGAGTCTATGGCATGCAACAGCCAGCGGCGTGTGTGCTTTTGTGCCGTTGACCACCGCGCTCGTCACTCGAGGCCCGCGAGCTGTTGTGCCCGAGTTGGAATTTGCTCCTCGTCACCGTCGAACCCACGCGACCGTCGGACCGGTCCGCGGATGCCGCGGCGGCGTGACGGCGACCGCGCCGCCGCTAACAGCCATGACCACATTTGACCCGGCTCGGCGCTCATGCCTGGGCGTGGCGACGGTCACGCTTCCGCACAGCACGCAGCGCGCAGGTAGCTATGTGTCAGGTTGTGAGCACAGCGACGGTTGATGGCGGAAACAGGGCCTCTCTCCCGCCTCAGCCACACAGGTGGTGCTGCAGACCGTCTTTCCACGTTTGCGCGGCGGACTGCAATTGGCGTGCTGCATCGCATACATGCTTCACGCGATCTGCACCACGAGAGGCAGCATGTGCCACAACGCACGCCTGCTGCGAAGCGCACGACGCATCGCCTCCCTGTCCAGGCAGGATCAGGTCCAACCCATATGCAACCTCATGCCTGCTTGGTCATCTCCTGATATCCAGGGTGCATTACTAGCACAAACACGACCCAGAGGAGTTACAATTGTTAATGGCGTTCCTGCAACTCCCCATGGCACGAGCCTGGCATGCATGTTCAAAGCATGTGCCCTTTGCCAGCGCCGCAGCGCAGCTGTCTCAGCGCGCAGTCTGTCGCGACGTGCCCATGCACTCTCTCGATATAGTGCTAGTGTGGCCGTACACGGCCGTATGCAGAGTGTCCGCTCAGGGTTTGCGCACGTCCGCGTGTGCGCCGGGGCGAACTGTCCTCGACGTAGTGTGTGTGCACATCCGGATGCATGCACGCTTGGCACTGCTCACGTCGACGCCGCCGCGTGCAACCTGCACCCTGACCCCCATGGGCCACATGCATGCTAGGCAACGTCTCGCTGTCAGCGGTGCAAGGACGTACTCCGCTGTAGTCCCATACACGACACGGCACAAATGTTCGCGAAAATCGGAAGTGGCTATGCATGGGTTGCACGCAATGCTGCCATCGCGTCCCCCTCTCGCCACGAACCTGACAGCTCGGACTTGCTGACAATGCCCCGCAGCGCCAACCTCCACCCCGATCTCCGATGCCAACCTGAAAGATCGCAGCCGAGATCAGACCTCTAGATATTTTTTTTCTTAAACAGACCATGCCGAGACTACAACATATGCATGCTGCGCCGTGACGGCTGCAACAGCTGCGACAGCTGCGCATGCTATCATGATCGATCATATCTCACGGAGGTGGCTGCTGTGCAGATGATCTACAGAGCATCGGTAGCGGCGCTGCTCGCGGTCGCCGGCGGCCTGTCGGCGGCCAGCGCAACCAGATGCGGCTTTGAGAATGGCCCCTGCTGCAACAGCCCCAAGAATAACCCCAACATCGGCGACTGTGACCTGGACAGCCTCGCTTGTTGGGAGGGCACATGCATGCCCTGCGGCACAGATGGCAAGCCCGCCTGCGTCGGTGCGGCCCCCCCACGCTCCCCCCCAGCTTGAATTCCTTCCGGCTGCTGGTAGCCCAGCTGCCCTTTGCATTGTGTCCAACTTGATCAAGTGCCACCGGCTTGCGAGAAACAGCATGCTGTGTGCTGTGTGCTGCGTGCTGTGGCACTGATCATGAAAGCTGTAACGCTAGCTTGCCTGAAGCAGTGCAATGGATCCAAGAACCATGGTGAGAGAGGCATGGTACTGCTGGCTCACACCAGTTCGTAGGCATGCCCTTCGTGAATTAGAAAACAATTCCATGCTGAGATGACAGGACCTTCGATCTAGAACAAAGATGTGTGTGGTGTGTGTGCTGCAGTGGGCGCCCCCTGTGAGGGTGGTCTTGTGCTGACCGAATCGAGGTTCTGTGTCCCGGGCGGCGGCGGCGGTGACGGCGGCGGCGGCGACGGCGGCGACGGGGGTGGCGATGGAGACGATGATGGCGTCGGTGGCGCCACAGACCCCGGCCCTGGCGATGGTGACGGTGGCGATGACGGCGACGGCGATGGTGGCGATGGCGACGACGGTGACGTCGGCGACGGCGACGACGACGGCGGTGACGTTGGCGACGGCGACGGCGACGGCGGTGATGGGGGTGATGGAGATGGCGGAGATGGAGATGGCGGTGACGGGGGTGATGGAGATGGAGACGGCGGTGACGGTGGCGACGGTGGCGCGACAGACCCCGCCCCTGTTGCATGCGGCGATGCCGGCCAACCATGCTGCGACGACGGCGGCTGCAGCCTCCACAGCCTGACCTGCATCGACGCCCTCTGCCTGCCCTGCGGCGCCGACGGAGAGCCCGTATGCACCGAGGCTGGCGTGTCCCCCTGCAATGCCGGCCTCGTGGACTCTGACGGCACCTGCGGCCCCCCCGCCCCTGTGGCCCCCGTCGAGCCTGTTGACCCCGTCATCCCCGACGAGCCAGACTGCGGCTTCGAGAACGGCCCATGCTGCGGCAGCCCCGCAGACAACCCCAACATCGGTGACTGCAACCTCGACAGCCTCGCTTGTTGGGAGGGCACATGCATGCCCTGCGGCCTCGTCGGCAAGCCCGGCTGCGTCAGTGCGCCTCCCCCTCCGCCAACCCCCCATCGTAGACCGGGCCCAGCACATCACAACCATTCTGCTGCTGTCAGAATATGCATTTCTCACGAGCACGTGCCGCACAATCTGTTGGGCGTGCTGAACAGCACAGCCTTGACCGCTAATGCAACATTGCTCATTCGGAGCGGAGCACTCGCACCGTCGCTCTTGCACGTCCATTGCACTGGCCCGCGTCATTCCTCCCGGCCGCATAGCTCTGTCCCTCCCGCTGGTGCAATGCATGCAGAAAGCCACAGCAGGCACCGGTATTTAGTGTATCTTCAGAGAGAGACAGAGGTAGGCAGGTGAGTGGCTTCAAGTGGTGTGAGGGTACTCCGCTGTCACCTCAAAGGCGTTGATGCCTTTTCGTTTCAACTCCGATCGTTCCAGCTTCCTGTTGTGACGCTGCTGTGTGCGGTGCAGGCGGTGCCCCCTGCGAGGACGGCCTCGTGTTTATCGAGTCCAATGGCTTCTGCGCAATCGGCGGCGACGACGGCACTGGCGGCGCCACAGACGTCGGCGATGGTGATGGCGACGGTGGTGATGGCGTTGACGGTGGTGGTGATGGCGACGGCGGCGACGGCGGTGACGGTGATGGTGATGGCGACGGTGGTGATGGCGGTGGTGGTGATGGTGATGGCGACGGCGGCGACGGCGGCGACGGCGGTGCCACCGACCCCGAGCCAGCGCCGTGCGGCGGCCGCGGCCAGGCGTGCTGCGACGACGGTGGCTGCAACGCGCACCGCTCGGCATGCATTGACGACATCTGCGTTGCCTGCGGTGGTGACGGTGACGTCGTGTGCACAGAGGATGGCGTCTCCCCCTGCACTGCCGGCCTTGTGGACTCTGACGGCACCTGCAGCCCTGCGCCCGAGCCCGAGCCAACCCCTGAGCCTGAGCCCGAGCCGACCCCAGAGCCGGAGCCAGAGCCAACCCCCGAGCCAGAGCCGATGCCCGAGCCGATGCCCGAGCCCGAGCCGACCCCCGAGCCTGTGCCTGAGCCTGAGCCAGAGTGTGGTGGCGTCGGCCAGGTCTGCTGCGACGACGGTGGCTGCAACGCCCACCTCTCTGCATGCATTGACGACATATGCGTTGCCTGTGGTGGCGACGGTGACGTCGTGTGCACAGAGGAGGGCGTCTCCCCCTGCACTGCCGGCCTTGTGGACTCTGACGGCATCTGCGGTCCCATCCCCGAGCCAGAGCCACAGCCCGAGCCGATGCCCGAGCCCGAGCCGGTGCCAGAGCCCCAGCCCGAGCCAGAGCCGGTGCCAGAGCCCCAGCCCGAGCCCGAGCCGGTGTGCGGAGGCCTCGGGGAGCCATGCTGCGACGATGCCGACGGCTGCACTGGCGTGGCTTCGGTGTGCATTGCCGGCACCTGCGCCGCGTGCGGCGACGTCGGCGAGCCCCTCTGCACTGACGCCGGCGTCTCCCCATGCAACATGGGCCTGATCGATGACGGCGGCGTCTGTGCCCCCGAGCCCCAGCCCGAACCAGTGCCGGAGCCCCAGCCTGAGCCGGTGCCCGAGCCCCAGCCGGAGCCCGAGCCAGTGCCGGTGCCTGAGCCTCAGCCCGAGCCTGAGCCAGTTCCGGAGCCCCAGCCCGAGCCCGAGCCGGTTGTCCCGGACTGTGGCTTCGAGAACGGGCCCTGCTGCAACATCCCCGCAGACAACCCGAACGTCGGCGACTGTGACCTCGACAGCCTCGCTTGTTGGGAGGGCACATGCATGCCCTGCGGCCTTGACGGCAAGCCCGCCTGCCTGAGTGCGCCCCCCTCCACTGCCCACCCCGTTTCTGACCCCTCAGCCACTGCAGCTGCACTGCCGCGTAGGCTGCAGGCTCAGGTGTCTTGTGCCCCGCTGTGGCCGGCCCTGTCGATGGCTGGTAGGTTTGTGTATATATGTGATCCCACTGACCATTGCAAGGTACTCAGCGCTGACAATCAGCTGATTCAGCCGCGGCAACAGCTCGAAGGCGGTCCTGCTATGTATGTATGTATTCAGCTGTTGGCGTGGCCTTTGTGCCTTGCTGATTTAACATGGTTTCGTTGTGCCTTGCCGATGCACCGCGTCAACCTGGTTCATTCTGCTACTCGCATCGACGTTTGTTAACATTCAGATAGCTAGAATTTCGACGTAGTGCGTAGTCGGCGATGGTTTCTATTCCTTGTTTTGCATTGCAGTGCATTCAGCACATCAAGGACTCGGTGTTCACTGATCGGTTGTGACGGTGTGTGGGGTGTGTGCTGCAGCGGGCGCGGCCTGTGAAGATGGCCTCGTGCTCACCGACTCCCGCTTCTGCGTCCCCGGCCCTGGCCCCGACGACGGCACCGGCGGCGCCACAGACGGCGGCGATGGTGATGGCGACGGTGGTGATGGCGGTGATGGTGATGGTGATGGCGACGGTGGTGACGGCGGTGACGGTGACGGTGATGGCGACGGCGGCGACGGCGGCGACGGCGGTGCCACCGACCCTGAGCCGGCGCCGTGCGGCGGCCGCGGCCAGGCGTGCTGCGACGACGGCGGCTGCAACGCGCACCGCTCGGCATGCATTGACGACATCTGCGTTGCCTGCGGTGGTGACGGTGACGTGGTGTGCACAGAGGACGGCGTCTCCCCCTGCACTGCCGGCCTTGTGGACTCTGACGGCATCTGCGGCCCTGCGCCCGAGCCCGAGCCAACCCCTGAGCCGGTGCCGGAGCCAACCCCCGAGCCAGAGCCGATGCCGGAGCCGATGCCCGAGCCCGAGCCAACACCTGAGCCTGAGCCTGAGCCGACACCTGAGCCGGTGCCGGAGCCCGAGCCGATGCCGGAGCCGGAGCCGACCCCCGAGCCGGAGCCCGAGCCAACGCCGACACCGGAGCCAGAGGAGGATTGTGGTGCAAGGAACACTCCTGCCTGCGATGATGGCTCCTGTGAGGATGGCCTGACCAACTTCCGTGGCTTCTGCATCAAGACGATCACCAAGAGCCGCAAGTTCGGGTTCTCCTTTGGGTCGTCTAGTGGCAAGGCTTCTGCTTCCAGCAAGAAGTTTTACCATTTTTGGTAGACCAGGTGTGATTCCCCAACTCCCTTCCTGTCTGTCGTTGCTCCTGTCGGCTGCAACATGCGCACGGAAAGATTGCTCAAAATGCATCGTTAATAATCTTCAAAAGTCTGTCAAATGTGCCTCTGTCCGTGTGGTGTCGTGGGACGTTCCATACATTCGTGGTCGGATCGGTGCTGCCGTCCACATTGTTTTAAAGATTCACAATTACTTCCCTCGTCACCAGGTGACAAAGTCGTGTTCATTTGATTCAGCTGTGCCTGGGTCACGGACGGCCGAATGTGCAGGAGCGAGTCTCTCGGGTGAGAGCTGGTGGGAAGGACAAGCATGGCAGCAGGCAGCGAAGCGGCGCCGCTCCTCGCGCCGGCTTGCATGACAGCAGAGGATTCAGATTTGTCCATTGACGTCACCTCACACGAGGTTCATAACACGTCTGGCGTGTAGCTCGCTCTGGGCCCTGTGTGGCTCGGGTATGTGCAGCACTCTGTTTTTATGTCAGACCGTTGAATGTTGACTAGCAGGCAAGAGCGTCATAGTGGCGACTCACATTTAATCCCTTCACATAGAGTGGCTGGCGACGTCCCTCGACGTATGCCCGGGGCGAAGCGTGGCACATTTTCTGCGCGGTTCGCGCCTGTGTAACCTTGCTCCTCTTCTAAATACAGTACGTGGTGCATACTTTGATACTTGACGCACACATTCATGCGGCTGCTGAATTTGAGTTGAAAACCTGAATTGAAGAGTTACACCTCTGTCTGCTTCAGTTGACACAGATGGGAGAGTATAGGATCAGTGGTCACTTTTGATGGTCGGGCCTGTAGGTTGTGAAAGTGTTTTCGTTCGCGCGATATGGCAATATTTCCTAGCACACGTTTCCAATTTGACATTGTGTAAGATGGCGAGCAACATTTCAAACAATCAGCGGCTATGTTTCAATTATGTCTCCCCTCCCTGTGTCTAGCCGAGGCACTGATGCTGATGTTGGCTCTGCTAGACAACAGTGGGACGAAAACGACGAACAAAAAGATCTGCAAGCACCGGTGTGGTCCACTGGATTCAGACCTGTCACCGGTGTGGTCCACAGCACGTACCAACATGGCAGTCCCTTGTCTCCTAACTGAAGAACAAGAGCTAGAACAAGGCACTGCAGCATCATGCAACGCCAGCACAGGAAGACATGTGCCGACGTTCGGATCCCTGAAAACCTAGATGAACACATGGCTACTGTCCACATCCTTCAGGTGCAGCACGCAGCAGACATATGTCCATTCAGCTCTTCCGCTGGAAAGTGGCTATGCCCCTCTGCTCAGTCTTACACTGCAGCACATTCTCACACTGCCGCGGACCACTGCAGTGCAGTAGAGCGCACGGCATGCTATAAATCGTTCTGCAGGAGCAAGTCAGGCGGGTAGGGAGAATTGCAGGCAATCCCGGGTTGTTTCTGTGCTGTCTCAGAATCACTCGACTGCAATCAGGCACATGGCAGACACTCACACTTATTCGTACATGCACTGCATCATAGCCTCTGCATATAGTCATAGAACTGCTCCCTGAAGACACAGCAACATCAGGAGCCAGAGCTTTTACTCATGTGCCAGCAAGCGGCATCGTGTCCCCTCAGAAGCAGTTGGTGCTTAGCTGCAGGCACTCCAAGGACAGAGGTTCGGGGAGCTCTGCTCGAGTTGGTGGCCTTGCCTATGCACGAGGTGGGTATGCATGAGGTGGTTGTTCAGATCGAATGGCTTCATCCGCACTGCAATGCACTCTGTCATGGAGTTGTGAAATGCAAGGATGTAAGCTCATGTGACGTGTTTGGTGGCTCAAGAAGCTGAGATCAGGGTACATGCGCGGAACTTGTCTGCACAAATGAGATCTAGTTACAACAGGCTCAGGCCACGTAAGGCCCTCCCTAGACCTTCCCCAAGCCTCGCAACAGGTCTCCAGGAATAGGCCTCCTCAGAATGGGTAAATGGCCCGCAGGGCGCCACCAGTCAGGCTGCTACACAACCGTCATCTGTGAGCCCCGGTCTACAGCAAAGACGAGCCGCCTGGCGCCCACCTCAAGAACACCATGCAAAGGAAAAAGCGCTGTGCCGGGCGCAGCCGCCGTCGCCGGCGGGCGCCAGAGAAAGGGCGGCACAGAGGACTGAAGAATCGATCAAATGAATCTGGTTATTCTGCGTGGGCTGGCAAGCACCCCCCTCCGCCCCCACCTCCCCATCCCGCCGCATACAATGTGCATGCCTCCGGCCGAGAACAGGCGGGCAGGGCCGGGGAGTTTGCAGTTCAAACGGCAGTGCCCGCTTCGCCTCACGCTCGTATCATACACATGCGCATGCAGCGAAAAGAATCCGGGCCGTCAAATTGGAAAAAAAACACCGTCTCGGCGCCGCAGCGGGTGGCCGAGGCGCAGCCGCGCTCGTCGAGCCGCGGCGCGCACCCGGCAACCCCGCTGCGGCCGTTATCTCTCCATGCCGCGCAGTCCGCGGTCCTCTCGGGCTTCCGCAGAATCCTGAGAGGGCCTGAAACCTGCGGCGGCCGTTGCGCATTACCGCCTAATGCTTCTTTGTCTTGCGACTCTTCTTCCCGCTCTTGCGGCTCTTCTTGCCGCTCTTACGCCCCTTCTTCCCGCTGCTGCGGCCCTTCTTCCCACTCTTGCGGCTCTTCTTTCCGCTCTTACGGCTCTTCTTCCCACTCTTGCGGCTCTTCTTCCCGCTGCTGCGGCCCTTCCTCGCGGTGGGCGCACCGCCGGGGGAGGCGGAGGCGCCGCCGGTGCCGTCGTCCATGCACATCTGGTTCTCCTCCTTGAGGTCGGCGTACACGCCGGCGACAAAGGCGCGCACGTCGCCGACGTTGTCGATCGGGAAGCGGCCCGAGAAGTAGGCGGCGAAGTCGTCGAGCAGCTGCTCCTCGGGGGTGTCGGCGTCAGAGGCGGCGAGGACGTGCACGATCGCGACGTCCGCGTTGTGCCGATCGCACTCGGTCGGGGTGCCCTGCACACAGACACACACGGATGCAATGGCCGGCGAGGAGGAGGCTCGTGCTGGAAGGCGATTAGCCGCATTTATGACCACGCCGGCAGCCGCAATGCATCCCCTGTTGCTGCCCTCGACCACACGCAGCACCGGCACAAGCTCATGGTGACCTAGAGGGGATGCAGGGTGTCCGTGGCCGCAGCAATGCCTATCTGAGATGCTGCAGTGACGGCCAGGCATGCTCATGTAACAGCGCCAGCTCAGCGGAAGCCTAACAAGAATCACATGCAGCGCAGAGACGAGGACATGTAAAGCAAGATAAGAAAAGCTCGCGTACCGTTGGAGAGGGCTCAAAGCCGACATCCTCGCCGTCCTCGATCACAGGCGGCGGGCCGCCACCGCCGACCGGCGGCGCGGGAGCGCCACCGACCGGTGGAACGGGCACAGTGGCCGGGGGTGCAGGCACGGCACCGCCGCCGTCGGCGCCACCGGAGCTGTCGACACCGGGGATGAGCACCGCGTCGATGATGTGGATGACGCCCTCGCAGGACATGAGGTCGGCGAAGGTGACGGTGCCGACGGCGGCGCCGTCGGCGGTGGAGAAGGAGACAGTCGTGCCGGCCACCGAGACGAGGATGTCGGCGTTGCGGATGGTCTTGAGCACGAGGCCGTCTGAGAGGTCGGCGGCCTTGAAGGCGCCCTTGATGATGTGCGCCGCCACCGTCTGCACCGCGGGAGCTCATTCGGGGTCGCACGCCGTTCATCACAAAAAGTACTAGGCCGCTGGATCGTATTTGTGTGTGTGTGTGTGGCGGGGAGGGGGTGGCTGCCGCGCTTACACAACATGGAGATGGTGACGCGGCCTGTGCTGTGCCGGGCTGAGACCAACAAATCATGGCACTATGGGCTTGCACTATGACCTGGACAGCAGTCATCATGGCGGTTGTGGGCAGGCACGAGATGCATGTACCAATTGCACATGATGAGCACACCAGCGACAATGCAGGTGAGCGGGGGAGGCGGACCTTGTAGGGGCCGGCTTTCTCCTTGAGCGCATCAGCGAGGCCGCTTGCAGAGGCAAAGGCGGCGTTGGAGGGCGCGAGCACGGTGAAGGCGCCGTCGACTTCGCTGAGCTTGCTGGTCGCCGCTGGGGATCGCTGCAGGAAAGGCACACAGTGGTGAGCAGGGCACGAGCGCTTCTGGATTCGATGTGCATCCGCTGATAGTCCAAGCGAAAGAGCAGGTGCCCCAGTGGTGGCTGAGCACAAGACAAAGCTGCAAGGCCGTGTGGGAGTCTAAGTGGCTCGCAGCTCAGCAGTACAGGGGTGGCGCTAACTTTGGACAACTCATATGTGGTCCCTTTAACACGGAGTTGTCAATGTCTAACAGGATACGGCTCAGTAAATTCAGATTTACTTTACTCATCGTCCGTATTACCCTTGACACTGGCAGCCTACTGAGCTGCTCGTGTACGCTGGCATACCGCTGGCTGTGCGTTGTGACAGCCACGTGGGACCAGGAGGGCAGCGTGCTAGTACAAGTGCCAGTACAGGACAGAGGTGGCTTTGCCGCAAGCATACTGTTCGGGCATGCAGCAAGGACATAGTGCGCACCTCAGCCAGCTTGACAAACTCTGACAGCTCAGCGGAAGACTTGGCGGTGGCCAGCAGGGACGAGCAGCCTGCAACTGGCTCATCGACAGCTGGGTCATCAACAATTGGCTCATCGACGACTGGCTCATCGACGACTGGCTCATCGACGACTGGCTCCTCGCCGCCGGTTGGGGCGGGCACGGGCGCATCGACCACTGGCTCATCAACAACCGGCTCGTCAACGATGGGCTCGTCGACAGCAGGCCCAGGCCCATCGACAACAGGCTCGTCCACGACTGGCTCATCACCGCCAGTGGGGCCTGGCACAGGCTTATCGACGGCAGGCTCGTCCACGACCGGCTCATCAACGACTGGCTCGTCGACGGTCGGCGAAGGTACGGGCTCACCGTCGCCGAGGGGCTCCTCATCGCCGGGGATGAGCACCTCAGAGATGATGTGCACGACACCCTTGCAGGACATGAGGTCAGCGGACACAACAGTGGCCACGGTGCCGCCGTTGGCTGCGGTGAAGGACACAGTGCCGTCGGAGACAGACACCGTGAGCTCCTCGCCGCCGAGGGTAGTGACGGTCTGGCCATCGGTCAGGTCAGCAGCCTTGACAGCTCCCTCGATGACGTGGCGGGACAGGACCTCAGCGAGCTCGCCCTTGTTGGTTATCAGAGCCATGAGCTCCTCCTTGCTGACGTCGTCAAAGGCGCCGTTGTTGGGCGCGAGGATGGTGATCTCGGCGTCGATGTCGGAGGCGGCCTCTGCGATCGCAGGAGACGCCTGCACGATGGTGCAGGTGGCATGCCATGCGAAACTATGCAGGAAGCATGTCAGTCAGCGCCCATGCCGGAGGCTCTGCTGTGATGGTCGTGTGCTTTGCAGCCCTGTGGAGACGGGGCCCTGGACGTGGAATCAGAGGTCCATTGACGAGTACATGGGGATCAGCATCGTTGTCAATGGACCTCTGATACCTGTGCCCCACGGCCCGTTCCGAGGCAGCTTCAATCATACTATAGTGTAGTACAGGATTCCTCAACACGGGCCCAAAGGTACCACGACCGCTTCCATTACACACAAGCATATATCCGATCAGTGGCCACAATTTGTCCTTCGTCCGTTGGCAGCAGCAGCTGCTGTGGCACACAGACACTCAGCAGGTGCAAGTCGTACGAACAGTGCGTCTAGCATCCCTGATGCCAGGACACGGTCGCATGAAGGCCACACCCACAGATTGTTCCGAACAGCACATACCCAGAGTGAGATTCTGCTGTGAAGCTAGGGCAGTGGTGAGAGAAGGGCAGCAGAGGGAGCACACCACGACGGCGCCGGCGAGGGTGGAGAGGGTGGAGTCAGACTCGATGATGGCCAGCGGCGAGGTGCAGCCTGTCGGGGTGTCGTCACCAGAGGGCTCCTCTGCTGTAGGCTCATCAACGACAGGCTCGTCGACAACGGGCTCGTCTACGACCGGCTCCTCACCGCCGGTGGGGCCTGGCACAGGCTCATCGACAACGGGCTCGTCAACAACGGGCTGTTCGACGACGGGCTCCTCAACGATGGGCTCCCCGCCCGTGGGCGCCTCGCCAACAGGCTCATCGACATCAGGCTCCTCAACAATTGGCTCGTCAACGACTGGCTCCGCGCCGCCCGTGGGCGCCGGGCCTGGCTCATTGACAACAGGCTCGTCCACAACTGGCTCATCAACAACGGGCTCATCAACGGTCGGTGCTGGCGCAGGCTCATCAATCACGGGTTCGTCAACGACGGGCTCACCGCCTGTGGGAGATGGTGAGGGGTCACCAAGAGGCTCCTCGTCGCCGGGGATGAGCACCTCAGAGATGATGTGCACGACACCCTTGCAGGACATGAGGTCAGCGGTCACAACAGTGGCCACGGTGCCGCCGTTGGCTGCGGTGAAGGACACGGTGCCGCCGGAGACGGACACGGTGAGCTCCTCGCCACCGAGGGTGGTGACGGTCTGGCCATCGGTCAGGTCAGCAGCCTTGACGGCGCCCTCGATGACGTGGCGGGACAGGACCTCAGCGAGCTCGCCCTTGTTGGTGATCAGAGCCATGAGCTCCTCCTTGCTGACGTCGTCAAAGGCGCCGTTGTTGGGCGCGAGGATGGTGATCTCGGCGTCGATGTCGGAGGCGGCCTCTGCGATCGCAGGAGATTCCTGCAAAACCCAGCCAACACGCGTCAGAATTCAAACACCGCACTTGAATGATGCGTCCCTTGAAGAGCTGGACATCACACCAGTGTTCCAGTGAAAGGTTCGTGAAACAGCACACACTGTCAGCAACATGCTAGACTCAGCACATTATGCCACAGACCAAGCAGACTCGAGTCGGCTGTCTTCGTGACGATACCACGAGAGCAGCCTGCGGGGTCTATCTGTGGGTCACAGCCGCCATCGGGGAACAGACTGACTCCACAATCACGGCAAGGTCTCTGCTGGAGGAAGGCCTGAAGCTCAGACGCAGCAGTTGCGGTGGCCTGGCGGGGGGATGCACCACGGTGGCCCCTGAGAGCATGGGGTGAAGGCAGAGCAGATACCATGCTTGTACTGAACGTTATGCTGTCATGATTGTATAACGTTATGCTGTCATCACACCCATGCAAGTTTATGTCTGTTGAGAGCATCAGAGACTGAGATCAGGGCAGCGGAGGGAGCGCACCACGACGGCGCCGGCGAGGGTGGAGAGGGTGGAGTCAGACTCGATGATGGCCAGCGGCGAGGTGCAGCCTGCTGGGGTGTCATCACCAGAGGGCTCCTCTGCTGTAGGCTCGTCGACGATCGGCTCATCGACGACGGGCTCCTCGACTGCGGGCCCAGGAGCGGGCTCATCAATGACTGGCTCATCGACGACTGGCTCGTCCACCACTGGCTCGTCGACGGCTGGCGCAGGAGTGGGCTCATCGACGACTGGCTCATCGACGGTGGGGGATGGTGCAGGCTCATCAACGACGGGCTCGTCCACAACCGGCTCCTCACCGACAGTGGGGGTTGGCGCGGGCTCATCAACCACGGGCTCATCGACAACAGGCTCGCCGGCGACTGGCTCATCAACAGTGGGCTCCTCGGCTGTTGGCTCATCTGCGACCGGCTCATCGACGACTGGCTCGTCGACGGTCGGTGCAGGTGCGGGCTCACCGTCGCCGAGGGGCTCCTCGTCACCGGGGATGAGCACCTCAGAGATGACGTGCACGACGCCCTTGCACGACATGAGGTCAGCGGTCACAACAGTGGCCACGGTGCCGCCGTTGGCAGCGGCGAAGGTGACGGTGTCGCCAGAGACGGACACGGTGAGCTCCTCGCCGCCGAGGGTGGTCACCTTCTGGCCATCGGTCAGGTCAGCAGCCTTGACGGCGCCCTCGATGACGTGGCGCTTCAGGATCTCGGTCAGCTCTGAGGGGCTGGCCAACAGGGCGGTGAGCTCCTCCGTGCTGAGGTCAGAGAAGGCGTCGTTGTTGGGCGCGAGGATGGTGATCTCGGCGTCGATGTCAGACGCAGCAGCGGAGATCTCGGGGGCAGCCTGCAGATCACCGCATCACGTAAGAAACATACGGCCAGACATTCTAGGTCACTTTGAAAGATGGAAGGTTCAAACAAGTGAGCTGATGCTCTTCACGGCGGGTGCTTTGAATCCAGTAATTGAACGTGTATGGGTAAATGATACAGCACACCCTCGTGTAGCTGTTGCTGAATAGATACAGCTGTGATGTGTCCACGATGCCATGAACCACAGGCACTCTGCGTGTGGTCGGGGTACGTGGCACAGTGCACATAACATGGAGCGTCACAAGCGGCGACAGCAGCGACACCGGCGCACAATGGGGGAAGTAGGAGAGAATTGGGGTGTATCACACCGCGACGGCGCCGGCGAGGGTGGAGAGGGACGGTGCCCCCGCCACCACCTCAAGTGGGGACGTGCATGCATCGGGGTCCTCCCCTCCAGTGGGTGCTGGCGCAGGCTCGTCCACAACTGGGTCAGCGACTGGCTCGTCAACTGGCTCGGATGTGGGCTCGTCCGCGGGCTCATCCACTGGCTCATCGCCCGTGGGCTCCTCAGCTGTTGGCTCATCGACAACGGGCTCATCAGTCGTCGGCTCATCGGCTGTTGGCTCCTCAGCTGCCGGCTCATCAACGACAGGCTCGTCCTCGACTGGCTCAGGCTCATCAGCCGTTGGCTCATCGACGACTGGCTCATCAACAACCGGCTCATCAACAGTAGGCGCTGGCGCAGGCTCATCAACGACTGGCTCATCGACCACCGGCTCCTCACCGCCAGTGGGCGCGGGCGCAGGCTCTTCGCCAAGAGGCTCCTCGTCGCCGGGGATGAGCACCTCAGAGATGATGTGCACAACACCCTTGCACGACATGAGGTCGGCGGTCACAACAGTGGCTACGGTGCCGCCGTTGGCAGCGGTGAAGGTGACAGTGCCGCCGGAGACAGACACGGTGAGCTCCTCGCCGCCGAGGGTAATCACCTTCTGGCCATCTGCCAGGTCAGCAGCCTTGACGGCGCCCTCGATGACGTGGCGCTTCAGGATCTCGGTCAGCTCTGAGGGGTTGGCCAGCAGGGCGGTGAGCTCCTCAGTGCTGAGGTCAGAGAATGCGTCGTTGTTGGGCGCGAGGATGGTGATCTCGGCATCGATGTCAGAAGCAGCAGCGGAGATCTCTGGGGCAGCCTGCAGCAGACATAGGCACGTTAACATATACAAAACGCTAACAGCCAGTGCTGTTTGTAGTATTTAAAGTTCCAACTCTGTAACTTGTTCACCAATCATGCATGTACTCTGTGTACGGCATGAGCCTCAGGTGCCCTGCTCTGCGTAAAGCATGGCCACAACTCCACCCGGAAGTCGCCGATGCAGCTGCCCATGCAGCAGTGCTGCTCAAAGGATCAGATGTCCGCATGATGACCACTGATCAATGAGGGACATATGTGGACGCGTGTGCTGCATCGAGGGCGCTATGGGTGTCCTGCCACGAGTCCGTTCACAGGCGGCAACGCTACAGGTTAGCCCACACAGCAGCTTACTTCGTCAAGGCGGTGTTGAAACCGACAGGAGCAATTTGAGAGAGGCGAGCAGAGCAGGGGCCACACCGCGACGGCGCCAGCGAGCGTGGAGAGAGAGTCCTCTCCAGCCACCACCTCCAGCGGGGATGTGCATGCTCCGGGGCCCTCCCCTCCAGCGGGTGCTGGGGTGGGCTCGTCCACGACGGGCTCGTCAACGACGGGCTCATCCACGGACGGTGCTGGCGCAGGCTCGTCTACAACTGGCTCCTCAACGACTGGCTCATCAACGACAGGCTCATCGACGGTTGGTGCTGGTGCAGGCTCATCGACGACTGGCTCGTCAACCACAGGCTCGTCAACAACGGGAGCATCAGCGGTTGGCTCCTCAGCCGTTGGCTCATCGACGACTGGCTCATCGACCACCGGCTCTTCGACGGTGGGTGCCGGTGCAGGCTCATCAACCACGGGCTCATCAACCACTGGCTCATCGCCGCCGCCGGGGATGAGCACGTCAGAGATGATGTGCACGACACCCTTGCACGACATGAGGTCAGCGGTCACAACAGTGGCCACGGTGCCGCCATCGGCTGCTGCGAAGCTGACAGTGCCTTCAGAGACAGACACCATGAGCTCCTCGCCGCCGAGGGTGGTGACAGTCTGGCCGTCCTTCAGGTCAGCGGCCTTGACGGCACCCTGGATGATGTGGCGCTGCAGAACCTGCACACACGCTCCGCCGTCACCACCTGAGGCCCCGTGCAGAGTCTGATGCTTTGGACAGCTGGCACTATTGCGGGGCTAACACCACAAGAGTCTGAAGCAGCTCACTGTGATCTATGTTTCTGTAGCCTGTGCTGCACAGTCCAGCAAAATGCCAGCAGTACCAGAGTCTTACACCAGGTCGCCACCAGCAATACCAGAGTCTTACACCAGGTCGCCACCTACCTTTACAAGGTGCGATGCAGCACACTGACATGGAAGAAACAGTAGTGGAGGGTGAAACGAGGGGGCGCACGGGGGTGGCAGGCTTGTCGAGTGTCTCGATAGCCAGGCCCTGGTTGGTTGGCGCCAGCAGAGTCACCTCTGCGTCGATGTTGGCCAGCAGCTCGGTCACGCCCGCATCGCCCTGCATACAGCGCATGTGAGCAAGGAACGTACACATTTGGAATACATACACTGCTATAATCCTTCAGTGAGGGACGTGTATGGAGCAAACTACAGGACGATTGCAGTTCGTGTGACTGGAAAAACAGATGAGTGCTGGTCCCTCAGCAACACCAACACCACTCAATCTTTTTCCGTGCAAATTAGCTGAAGACACAACACCAGCAGGCGCCATATACTTCTACCGGCTTAGCTCACCGGGCTGTTCGCAGACACAAAGTAGATGCTCAGTTGTGTGCAAGGAGACGCTGCACATAGGGCAAGGGAGGGGCGGGGCAGGCAGGCTGGGGCGCACCAGCACGACGGTCTCCAGGTTGCCGAGCTCCGGTGTCTCGATCACGATGTCCAGCAGCGAGCCGCAGTCCGGGCCTGGCTCCTCGATGGCCGGCGCAGGTGCAGGCTCATCAACAACGGGCTCGTCCACGACGGGCTCGTCCACAACTGGGGCATCAGCGGTCGGCTGTTCAGCTGTTGGCTCATCGACAACGGGCTCATCAACGACTGGCTCCTCAACGGTGGGTGCTGGCGCAGGCTCGTCGACGACTGGCTCATCAACGACCGGTTCATCATCCACAGGCTCGTCCACGACTGGCTCAGGCTCATCAGCCGTGGGCTCATCGACGACTGGCTCATCGACCACCGGCTCCTCGACAGTGGGTGCTGGCGCAGGCTCATCGACGACTGGCTCATCGACCACCGGCTCCTCACCGCCTGTGGGCGCGGGCGCAGGCTCGTCGCCAAGAGGCTCCTCGTCGCCGGGGATGAGCACCTCAGAGATGATGTGCACAACACCCTTGCACGACATGAGGTCGGCGGTCACAACAGTGGCCACGGTGCCGCCGTTGGCTGCGGTGAAGGACACAGTGCCACCGGAGACGGACACAGTGAGCTCCTCGCCGCCGAGGGTCTTGACAGTCTGGCCATCGGTCAGGTCAGCAGCGTTGATGGCGCCCTCGATGACGTGGCGGGAGAGGACCTCTGTCAGCTCGGAGGGGTTGGAGAGCAACGCCATGAGCTCCTCCTTGCTGACGTCAGAGAAAGCGCCGTTGTTTGGCGCGAGGATGGTGATCTCAGCGTCGATGACAGACGCAGCAGCGGAGATCTCTGGGGCAGCCTGCAAAGCAATTGTGCTCCTGAACAGCTGGAGGCTGTCTAGAACAGGCTCAGATTGCAAGAGACTATAGGAGCCGCGACCATTGGGGCACTCACTCCGGCTGGCCAGCCAAGGTCAACTGTGCCGCACAACGGTCTCCCAGACGGCAACGATTGCCCCAGTGTGAAGCATTTCTCACGCGACAACACAGTCAGACGACACCGTCCGGTAAGTTGAGATGGGCAGGGTCCTTCCACAAAGCAAGCAACAGCGAAAACGCTGGCCGCAGCCTCGCACTCTGCGGGAACTGAACATTTCACGCCAACATTTCACGTGTTGGCGTGCATATGGAACCAGCGCAGTCATACAGCAGGGTTCGCACCGTGACGGCGCCGGCGAGGGTGGAGAGGGACGGCTCTCCGGCCACCACCTCAAGTGGGGACGTGCATGCCGCAGGGTCGTCCCCTCCAGTGGGCGCTGGCGCGGGCTCCTCCACGACGGGCTCCTCCACGACGGGCTCATCGACGACGGGCTCATCGACGGTCGGTGCTGGTGCAGGCTCATCAACAACGGGCTCATCGACGACGGGCTCATCGACGACAGGGGCGTCGGCTGTGGGCTCCTCAGCTGTGGGCTCATCAACGACTGGCTCATCGACGACAGGTTCGTCAACGGGCTCGTCCACTGGCTCATCGCCAGTGGGCTCCTCAGCTGTTGGCTCATCAACAACGGGCTCATCAACCGTTGGCTCTTCCGCTGGCTCATCGACCGCCGGCTCACCAGGGATGAGCACGCCGGAAATGATGTGGACGACACCCTTGCACGACATGATGTCGGCGGTCACGACGGTGGCGGAGGTGGCCCCATCTGCGGTTGCGAACGTGACAGTGTCACCAGAGATGGACACGACCAGCGCCACGCCGCCCATGGTGGTCACCTTCTGGCCGTCCTTGAGGTCGGCAGCCTTGATTGTGCCCTTGATTGTCAGAGCAGCAATCACCTGCAAAGCACCTGCCGTCACCGCCAGTGCAAAGCGAACCGATCAGCATCGCTGTTGTGTCTGTGCTGTGTCAGCATGCGGCAGAGACTCGCATCGCGAGACGGCCACACAGCACAGATGCAGGCGCAGGCACAGCTCCGTATCTCCAGAGATTGTCTGGCTTACCACAGTGTTACAAGGACAGAGCCAGAGCGGCGGCTAGCACCTCCCCGGTAGGACACAAACAGGGGCACCGCACGCGCCAGCAACTGCTGGCAGGCAATACAACGCTGCAGTCTGGTTGTGCACGGTGTCGCATCCTCCTTCACGGTCACGGACACCAGCGGCAGGATCAGAGCCATGCGGGAGGGTCAGAGCCATGCGGGAGGATCAGAGCCATGCGGGAGGGTCAAAGGAGCGGAGGTGCGGCAGTGGTGCGGCATGGAGAGGGAGCGTACGTCGGCGCTATCAACCTGCTCCAGCGCCAGGCCGCTGTTGGCCGGGGCGAGCACGGTGACCTCCAGGGTTTCGTCCGCCAGTGACATCACCGTGGCATCGTCGTTCTGCACAGCGACACAAATTCAGCACAGGCCAGCAGCACACGACTACGTCGTTGAGCTGCCGGGGTCGACACGTCACGAAGCAGGGATTTGTCTGCATGACGATGCAAACATAGCGATCCGAGTCTGCAAAAGGTGACGTCAGGGGCCGCTCGCGAGCACAACACCACATGGCATGCATGGAACATCATGCATCAAAGACTCAGAGGCTGCCTGCAATCTAGCTCATACAAGGGCAGATCTCTGCAGGGGCCAGGAGTGCAGGAGGAGGAGGAGGAGTCAAGTGAGGGGGGAGGGGCGGAAGCGGGGGCGCACCAGGACGACGGTCTCGAGGTTGCCGAGCTCGGCGGTGTCAAAGATGATGTCCAGCAGCGAGTCGCAGTCCTCTCCCGTCGGGGCTGGAGCTGGCTCCTCGGCAGGGGTGTCCACAGGGTCCTCAACGGGGTCCTCCACAGGGTCCTCCACAGGGGCCTCAACCGGATCCTCTGCAGGGGTGTCGACGGGGGTGTCGACGGGGGGATCGGCGGGGGGCTCCCCGCTGCCGGGGATGAGCACCTCGGAGATGATGTGGATGACACCCTTGCAGGACATGATGTCGGCGGTCACGACGGTCGCCACGGTGCCGCCGTCGGCGGCGGTGAAGGTGACGGTGCCGCCAGAGACGGACACGGTGAGCTCCTCGCCGCCGAGGGTCTTGACGGTCTGGCCATCGGTCAGGTCAGCAGCCTTGACGGCGCCCTTGATGACGTGGCGCTTCAAGATCTGCATGCATGATACTCAGTCAGACGGGCCGCAACGTCTAGGGACATAAATCGGAGATAGGACAGCAGTGGCATGGGCTGGCAACGCGTGGAGGCCTGCTCCAGGACAGCCATACCAAAAACTGCGGATCAGCAGATTGAGCATCTGGCACGTAGTAGGGAGCCATTCCAGCCGCACTGAGCAACAGCACTGGATCGGTGGGACTGCACTCCTACATCTACAGCGCCGAAAGCGGATTCGGACTGTGCATTTGAGATACGCATTCACGACCGAGAGTCGGCAAGCCTGTTTTGCTCCAGATTTTGATCCATGCTCCAGCTGATTGCGGTGCGTATCTATTACAATAGTCATGAAAATATTATTGGTGTTGTTTGATTGATTCTGTGTCGGAGGCGACGCAAGGCGGTACACAGTCGGTCAGCGGTGCGGGGCGGAACGAGGGCCGCACTGTGTCGGCATCGGTGAGCTGCTCGACGGGCAGGCCAGCGTTGGTGGGGGCCAGCAGCGTCAGCTCCGCGCTGGGGTTCGCCAGCAGCTCCACAATCTTCGGGGCGCCCTGCAAGATCCACACACAGACCTGAGGAACTGACTGCTGTGTCAGCGCTGTAACAAGGCGCACACGGTCAGTGCCTCGCACGCAGACGGCGTGGGCATTCAAGTTGCCGAATGACCACAAGCTGCATAACAGTCGTCCCAGTACAAATGCGGGCAGGCAGAACAACACACACACACCCGCCGTTGCGCCTGCATACCGCGCACCCACAGACTCCCACACAGCATTGCATATGCGAGCATGGCATCTCAGCAGGTGCAGTGCCAGAACAGCATCCAGCGTGGCGATGTCCCCCCATGCATCGTACCACGTTCCCCCACAACAGACCTTGCACGTCACATTCTGCATCACAGCCAGCAGGAGGGAGAGTGTGCCGTGGCGCAGAAGTCATCACAGCGTCAGGTGCGAGGTTTGGTTTGGTTTGGTTGCAGGGGGGGCAGGGGCGCACCAGGATGACGGTCTCGAGGTTGCCGAGCTCGCCGGACTCGATCACAAGGTCCAGCAGCGAGCCGCAGTCGGGCGCCGGCTCCACAGGGCCCTCCACGGGGTCCTCCACAGGGAACTCCACGGGCTCTTCGACGGGGGGTGCAGTGCCTTCGCCGTCGCCCTCCAGCACGCCGTCGGCGCCCTCGTCGTCGCCAGGCACGTCGGGGGTGGGGGCGTCCACAGGCTCCTCGACGTCGTCCTCATCGCCGTCACCCTCGTCGTCGTCACCCTCGTCGTCATCGTCACCGCCCTCTGAGCCCCCCTCCTTGCCGGCCTCATCGTCGTCGCCCTCATCGTCGTCGCCCTCATCGTCGTCGTCCCCGTCATCGTCGCCGTCATCAACAGGAACTTCGATGGGGTCGTCCACGGGCGGGAAGCGGCCCTCGCCGCCACCCTCGAAGATGCCGTCATCGCCTTCGCCGCCGATCGGCACGCCACCCTTGCTCCCTTCGCCGCTGCCCTCGAGAATGCCGTCGGCGCCCTCGTCGTCGCTCGGGATGCCACCCTTGCTCCCCTCGACACCATCGTCACCATAATCGCCGTCGTCGTCGCCATCGTCACCATCATCGGACATGTCGGGTACGTCCGGCTCACCAGGCTCGCCGCCCTCATCGTCGTTGTCACCGTCGTACGTGATGACATATCCGCCGTCCTCGTCATCGTCGTCGCCGTTATCGCCGCCGTCGCTGCCGCCTTTGTCGAAGCCGCCCTTGTCAAAGCCGCCCTTGTCAAAGCCGGCGCCTCCGACAGCATCGTCGCCGTCATCGTCGCCGTCGTCGCCGCCCTTGTCAAAGGACTTGCCGCCAAACTTCTTGGAGAAGCCGCCCTTGGCGCCGAGCTCGCCGCTGCCGCCCTTGTCCTTGCCCCACCAACCGTTCTGGAAGCCGAAGGTGGTTAGCCTACGGCCGTTGCCACCGAAGCCTGCATGCCATGCGCCAGAGTCAGATCGTGGCGCTACTGCGCATGCTGCATTGCGGACATCCATATACAGGCGGGGTTGTGGATACTTTGTGATATGACCACTGGTCCGTGGACCCCTGGCCCATTGCGGGTGCTGAGGCTGTAGTGCAGTGATGCATCATGCATGGACATGATGTCCAACCTATAGGTGCAAGGATCTACAGCAATGAATCTGACGCTATCTGCATTGTGATCCGGCACAGGTATGTGGCAAAACTGCCGAGGACCCACGCAGGGCGAGAACTCGGACCACAACTGTTAGAGCCAGGATCTCTTGGGGATGGGGCGCTTCTTCAGTTCAACACATCCAAGATGCATACACACATTCACCCCAGGGTGGGTTCGGATACGGATTCGTGCATTTTGTGCGATTGAGCCCATTGATATTGTGTTCACGGCTCACAGAGTGAATCTTGCGCACTCCATTCACTCTGTCAGCCGTGAACATCCCGGACTGGTGCTTTCTTTGCCACACAGACTCACATGAACACAGCCACTGGCAAGGAGGCAGGCAGCACCACACACTCTACCACACAGTGGCACATGAGCACGGTGTCATAAGCTTTATAAGTGCACCCACTGTCACAGCTGCATGGAAGCAGACAGCTATCCAAACATCTGCAGGGCGTGTGCTGAAGGGATTCGTCATGCCAGCGAAGCCCAGGGGCCCTGGCTGCAGGTGGACATGGCAGCGAGAGCTGAGTCCGGGCATAGTCGCAGCATAGTAGGCGCGCTGGATGGGCGATATGACAGGCTGGGGCCACACGAGACGAGGCCGGCTGCAGAGAATTTAATCATCAGCGCGGTCACTTACATGAGCTCTGTCGTGGCGCAGTTAGTCACGGTGAAACGGCGTCGCTATGCTTGCGGCGACCGGTCCTGTTCACGGGGAAGCTGCCGTGGCATGCACGGCGAGTGACGTGGCAGGCGATGTACACCACGTGCACCATAATCCCTGTAGGTCGTGATGTCTTGGGATCTTCCAACATGGGTGACGTGGCACCATTGACAGCTCAAGAGCGCCGCAATCGCATGTATTGGCACCAGATCCAGGATAAGCTTCGTGCGATAGGAACATGCAACGCGTGGATGCGAAGGCGCTGTTCTTGAGCTGCAAGCAGGTCGTGGGTGCACGGGTTCAAACTCCAATACAGGCGTTATAACTATAGCAATTGCGTTGGGTTGCATGCTCGCTGAACAATACGATCTTCCATGGTGCGAATGCATCGCAGTCACGGACGCATTGCATTGCAAAGCAGCGTCACATCAGCGCTGGTGGGCATGTACAGGGTGCACACGATATGCATGCACTCCACGGCCCACGCGGAAAACGATCGTCTTCCTGAGGGCAGGACTGCGCGGAGCAAACACACAACGGCTTCGGATGATATGTCAGAATACGGCCCAATGACTCGACTACTTCGCGAGGTCAGCTCGAGCTGCGGGCACGCCCAGTGAAAGTCTCACTCGGACCAGCGTAGCTATTGCATGCATAGGCACATCCTCATGCATGTGGCCCGTCGCAGTAGAACCGGACCAACGTAAGGTGCCTGTGTGCGTTATCCATGTGCACACGTCCCGGCGGCCAAGACTAAGTGAATGGGCTGTGTGTGCCTCTACTGATGGCCCGTGAATACATCGGCTCGCTGGCACAGCGCAGCTTCAGGAACTGTGCACCGCCTGCAGCTGCCTTGTTTGAATTTGTACGTGCTGCACGTGCGCATCAGCCACCGGCATTCGCTCTGCCTGGACAAGACCTGAGCTGGAGGCCTCGCCATGCATCAATGCGACTCAGCGGCATGAGAGAGATGACCAGCAGCAGCGGGCTTGACGCCAATGCCAATGCCGGGCTCCAGAGGACCCATGGTCTCGAGAGCGACTAGCGACGGCGTGAAACTATTGCAGACGTTTGATGCACGCATGCGTTGACTATCGCGCAGTGCTCGTGCAGCGCAGGCAGGGCCTGCTCGCGTGGTGCGCGATCCGGGGGCGCACCGAATTGGCCTTCGGCCTGCGTCAAGCAGGCCGCTAACGCCAGAAGCGCCATGAACAGTAGCCTCATGGCTCCTCCTGTCTCGTAAACGCGAACAACTTGCCTCGAAGAATGCACTTGCCTCTTCAGGATCTAATTCTATCAAATGAGCGCCTGGGAAGACTGTGAACAGCAATCGGTACCTCTAAGCCAGATCTCTTCTGACGACGAGTACCGAACAATAAATTGCCACTCAACAGAGAGGTCAATCCTTAACAGTTGACCTGGCTGCGGACCGCAGTTCATATATCTACCGTTGCGGAATCCGATCGCTGCAGTGCTGCACGCCAGGCCACCGCTGGATGTCCCGTAATCTCGCAGGACAAATCAGTCATGGCTTTGGGTGCTTCCGCATCCGTGACTCAGCTGACTAAACCGGCGCCTGCATCCTGAGAGGCAGGGACCCTCAGTGTTCCAGCCTCAGCTGCATGAAAGATGCACTGTTCTGGTTGCTTCTTGAGTCAGGCCCGGGCCCTGGCAGTGACAGTAGTGCTGATGGGGTTGCATGCATGCCAGTCAATGGCCATGACAGGAGGCCTGCACAGACCTGGATCCCAGTCAACTAGGATCAATTTTGAACAGCAGGGGAGATTTGTCAACCAGGCTTTGGCCATAGTATGGTGTAAAGCATGACGTTCATGCTGTGTTCATGCTGTTCGGTGTTCCACAGGAGGATCACTATGCATGCGCATGCAGTAGTTGTGCAGGCAATGTCAGTGCAGTCTTCAAAGCAACCTAACACCGCCCTTGCCAACTGGGATGCTCTATCTGCAGGGGGCTGGGGGAAGGTGTCATGTATTCTGAGCTATACTGAGGGCCACCTGCAGTGCCACCTGCCAGTGAGGATTTCTCATTGTAGCAGGCACCCCCTTCTTATTTATTCTGCTCCTGTCAACCGTGTGATGCCCGGAGCGTGGAGGTGTCACTGCCCCCTACCTTCAGTCTGTGGCAACCATTCATGCAGGCAGCGGCTTTGGCAAATATCATACGACAGGCGCCCCTTCTGACACGCAGCTTGGGTGACTATAGCTATGTCATTCTTCTTGTCCGAGCGTAGTGGCAAGTGCTATAGTATACTGGGGAGTCCTACAGCTGGTGGCTATAGCTATGTCATTCTTCTTGTCCGAGTGTAGTGGCAAGTGCTATAGTATACTGGGGAGTCCCACAGCTGGTAAAGTAAAGTAAATATAAATTTACTGAGCCGTATCCTATTGGACATTGACAACTCCGAATTAACGGGACCACATATGCCGAAGGGGTAAACCACCTGGAAACCCCCCTCAGACGACCATACGCACCTCACAGGGCCTCCTCCTGTGCTAAGCGAGGTGGTCACGTACGGCCGTTTCGATTCCCCAAAGCGCACGCAGAATCGAACCCACGACCTCCTGAAACGGAGGGGGTAGCTTTTAATCCGTCCTCAACCCATTGGACACTGGCTGGTCGGCCATATCACTGGATTGCCACAGCTCCCCCTCATATGGAGTAGCACATGTGTACTGTACAGTAACTGTGTTGAGTATTAGCTTTTGGAATAGTACTAGCTGTTGCGATGGGCCTGCAGAGTCCCTGTCAGCGTCTGGATGGTCAGCGGATTCAATCCATTGCAATGCGCCCAAGATGAGACCTCAGCAACACGATCTATGAGGACAGCGTGGAAGGATGAACATCTAAAGTTTTGTTCACTGCAGCACTGGATCAGCACAGCATGGGTGGCCTGCATGAGACCCCCCATGCACCTGCATCAGCTGCTGTGTTGGTCTTGCCGGCGCCGGGAGTGTTGCAGCCGGGCCGGGGGAGGAGGTGGGTGTCCGATGGCCTCTCACCGTGATTGGCCGGGGCCAAGAGGACGAAACGCACAGCAAGCTCATCACATGCACACGCAGCAGCTGTTGCCTTGAATCGGAAATTCCGATCCTGGGCACAACACTACTAGATCCTTGGCGCAGCCACAGAGAATTTACCTGACCCTACTGTACGCAAAAAGGACGCACCAGCATGAGGGCCGCAGCACTCAAGACTGCAACCGACAGGCGGAACAGCAGGACAGCATCAATCGGCGTGTACTCAGCTGTCACGTCTCTGTGTACAAGCCGCAATGATGCCGATCGCAGCTGCACACCGGAGGGCTTTACAATTCGCAGTGGATCCGCAGCGATTATGGCGAATCCAGGTGTGTTGTACACGCCGGATTGTCACAGTGTTGGAAGACGTTCAAATGTTAACATCTGAATGGCTAGATGTGGTGGCATGAACTGTGCATGCATTCATGAGTGCTGCATTGTTGGTTGTTGGTGCTGCGTGGCCTCTCTGTAAGAATGGCCAAGATGTAGTGGCAGGCAGCATCGTAGGCACCACACAGTCACACAATCACATTGACACTGACACTGCCCCCGACCGCAAAACCATATTCAACCACTCAGACAGTCCATGAGGCCCTGTGCGTCAGTTCCGGGTGAGCTGGGGCACTTCCAGGTTGCAACTGTGCCGTGTTGAACATGGACAGGACAAAGCCATGCGTGCACTTGCTAGTACCCAGTAGCCACTGATGTGCACTGGTGTCGTCAATCTGCTCTCAAGCTTAGGATGCATGCATAAAAAGTCATCCGCTTCACCACACGCACTGTGGCTGGTTATGGGTTTGAAACAAAGGCCGCAACTGCACACAGTTTCCCGCTGTGCATGGCCAATGCCAACTCCTCCACGACAGCTGGCACATCAATTCTCGCCACGACAGAAAACAGTGCACGTAGGTCTTCTGCGTTTTGGTGGATCATTTTCCGCCAGGTTGTGTGGCACCCGACGTCTGGCCAGACGGCAACGGGAGACGGGGGCTAGCTGGGCACAATGGTGCGGGAACACCTGCCGTACCGTGAGGGACACTGCTCGGCCGCAGCTGATAATCACGATTCGATTATTCAGAGTGATAGTGGATGATTAAATCTAAGCGAGCGCTGTGTTTCGCAGTCAGCCGTAGCATCACCCGGGCGTCTCCGTGGTGCACGACTGGTCTCGACAACAGGGGCATGCGCGTATGCAGATTCGGAATCCCGACAGAGTGCCCACGATGCCGCATGAACCTCCAAATTTGCGTACAGGCCATGCGTCAAGTTGCCGCAGCGAATGCATGCTGTCGCGATCATGCATCAGGCCAGCTCACCGTCGGGCTGAGTAGCTGCTGTCGTAAATATTGGCAACAGCAGGCTCCGAACACGAGGAGTACTCAAGCCACATGGCACAGGCGTTACTTGCGGGCTGCTCAGCGACCAGTTCCAGTGTGCAGCACATATCGAAGAGGCACTGGCTGGAGGGTCGAGCATGGTGCTGGAACTGCTGTGCAGCTGCCCGGGCTAGGTCCATTCACATTCACACGCACACACGTAGGGGCTGGCAACCTCAAACTTGCTGCACTAGGACTTGCGGGCCTTTCAAATATTTGTTAGCAGGGCCAGGCGTGCACATGTCTGGGAGATACTGTACAATTGTTGGGATTATTGCCTCAGTACGTGGGGATCCGCCTCCATTTTTGACAAGCATCTCTGACCCAATACTGATACAGCAAAAAGTCTCGCACTCTGATATCCGTGTGAGCTCAACCACCATGACAGCATCGTGTTGTAGAGTTCAAAACGTAGCAGGCATCTCCCCCAGCAGAGCAGCATGATGACATACCTCTGCAAGAATATGGCATTCCTGTGGCATAACTGCTACACCACTGGATGTCCACATGGAGTCCTGTGACCCACGCCTGGCAGCAGCCGCCTACCAGCCTCCTGCTGGCTGGTGGCAGTGGCGGCTCATGAGCCCACACGCATGCTCACCTGCAAGCCGCAAGCCATTCAGAGCGACTCCCTCCTACATGTCTGTGTGGCCCATTTCACCCCTTCCCGCGTATGTGAAGACGGTCCACAGGGTGAGATGGACCTTAAGCGAGCTAGCGGGGGCTGTCTCAACGCTGCTGCGAAAACCACTTGCAATGCTCACCTCATTCTGAAAGGACGGCTCCAGCGAGCCCAGGTGGTGTGCAGGATTCAACAGAGCATTGCCATCCAGGCATCTGAGAGACGGGTGTGGCAATCCAGTGATATGGCCGCTATACCACTGGATTGCCACCACAGGTCTACAAGCCGTGGGGCTGGGAACTGCAGTCGTTGAACTGCAGTCGTGGAACATGTGGAGAGATAACGGGGGCTGCACCTTTGCAGTTTCAGACTTGCAGGTGGACGCAGTCGAACACAATGTGGTTGATGAGTCTGTGTGGTCTGTTCCTGGCGGGGGGGGGGTGGGGGAGTTGTGTGAGTGCTTCTGCAGTGGCTTGTGTTGCAGCACTCCAGTGCTCCAGACTGCTGCAGCAGCAACAACATGATCATGCATCATGACGATCATGCATAGAGGATGGTTTGTGCAAGAGCATCTTCAACCACATGTGCCCACATGCATGAACTGCGGCAACACACCAGTTGATCAGAGATTGCTACTGTGGTGACGACCGGGGACGATCTGACAGACAGATTGAATCTGATTCTGACTGTACCAAAGTCGAGTCTTCCTGTGTAGCCACAGAAAAATCCCAGATGGACAGCCTGAAGCCTGTTCAGCTGAAGCAGTGTGTCACAGCATGAACAGCACACCTAGATACTTCTGAGGCTTGAGCTGTGATGTGAGGCCATAGCACCAAGCTGACTACAGGTACTGTGCCTGTGTATAGGTAATATAGTCCACTGAGGCCACCTGCATGACAGAAAACCTTACAGGCAAGGCAGCTATGGATGGCTTGTAATGCATGCTGAAGTTCTGCGGTGCTTGACTATTTCTGTGATTACATTGCTGAGGTTGTGACTTGAGATGCAAGCAAGCGACAGTGTGACCTGACCTCCACTTTCACACAGACGGATCAACTAAGGGGAAAGAGCCTGCATAGTCATAGAGGTGATCTACCAATTCCATGGATTCCAACGTGAAGTTAGTCATGCATTGAGCTGCAGCTAGTGTGCTGCACACTCAGCCCCTGATCATGGCCAGAGCATGTCTTGTGGAAGGGCCTGAGCACTTCTTCACTGCACTCACGAGCAACAGAGATTCTACCTTACGTTGCAGAGCCAGTCTGATTATCAGCCTCTACAAGACCCATACTGTGTTGGTACCGATTGACTCACCAACACCAGCCACAAATAACTCTCTATCAACCATATTCAAGAAGCTATGTTGTGGTGGTGTCCATGCATGTGTGGTCATGATATCCTGAATGCATACTAGGACCTTGGCACAACTGCTGGCATAGGAAGAGTGGAAGGACCAGGTACATAATGATACTGCTGCCCAGCACGTTGAAGGATGTGGCAGTCGAACCTCCAGTGATCATGCAGAATGTGGACATCAGTCATGTAATGTCATGCTTGTCAAGGAGGATGTTTTCAGCATTTTTGTTCGCTGCACTGAGGTGCTGAATGCACATCCAGCACGTCAGTGCAGCGAACGCAAAAATTGCTTAAAATGTGACAACGCGACTTTGGGGAAGATCTCATGTTTGGTCTGTAGAGTCTATTGCTGTTGTGCACTATTCAATCGGAACATACCGGGTGTACGCTGCAAGTTAACCTTGACGTCTACGTAGAGGATGTCTGCCATTAAGCCTAAAACCATGAAGTCTGACTCTACAGATCATTAGCTTGCCTGTCAGGACGTTTTCAAGCCAAGTGTTCTGCCGGATGTGCACGGTGTGCTTGCCGCAGCGTGCCTCGTTCCGACGGAATAGCCATGATGAAGTTGATATCGACCCCCCGATCTTGTCGTGCGCGACCAGTGTACGTTTTATATCAACGAAGTGCAGGAGATCGGTTGGAAAGCGTGCAACACCCAGGTAAGGGCAACAACGACCCGAATCGTTCATGTTTGGCGAAAAGTTCCCATGACAATTCCGTTTATCTAACATCCATCAGACGTCTAATTTCAAATTCAAGCTGAGATCACAGCCGCCTGATTGGCGTCGATCCGTAGTGACCCGTGGTGGAAGTGTAGACTCTCTGCAATGCGCAGAGCTGGCTCGTGCAGAGCTCTGCCTCGTCCAAGCCCCAGGCCAACACTCATCGAACAGTGTTCAGACATGTGCAAGCACATGTAAACGCTGCGTCTCCATCCAGGTGCGTAGTCATTGCAAGCACAAACGCCGCTCCCTTCGATGTGAGCAGTTAAAGCACGGGTAGCCACATTCGTGGTGGATCCCTGCTTCTGAGAAGCAGGCACTGCTCTTTCCAGCAAAGGCCCCCCGCTCTGAAGAAATATTGCATGCAAGGTACTGGCTCGACGATTTCAGGTGTGGAGCTAGCTGTGACTTGCTGCCAAAACAACCGCAAGTCAAAACAGGTGGGTGGGCACTCGGTCTGCATGCACGTCCACCGGGAGCGCGGGCACCTCAGAACGCTCTGGAACACGCTTTAAAGAGCTATAGACTGAGTAGAACAACCTGAATCGCTCTTAAGCATACTGGGCGAAACAGGTGTGAATGCCCAGCGAAACGAGGGGTTCTTGACCAAAAGTGCTGTTTTGCCCAGCACGGCTCATATGGCGTCAAACGGCGCCCAGCGCATGCCCATTGTGCTCGGTGGGCCGAGAACACCTCGAAAACACCATAATATGTGTCACTGATGATGATTGATAAGTCAGCTGGTTGTTGAGAGTCCGTCTGAATCGACGGCACGGGTCGCGACGACTCGTCAGCGTGGCCACGGCGAGCGACCAGCTCGCCGGGGCTGATCACCACGATTAGGCATGCATTGCGGAATATTATGTCTGTTATCTACTCTACAAAGCGTTTGTGTCAATCTGCCGGAACAGGTTGATGAGGACACCATCCTGGCTTCGGGCTGAAAGCTCGATATCCAGACTCAACCAGCGCGATGTTTACGTGTCACTTTCCGATCAGTACCTGGCCACTAGGCAAGAAGCAGTCCATTACTGGCCGTGGTCCACCGATTATGAATTCACAAGACGGAAAGGCTGTGCTGAGGCCATGCCTTCAGCATTGATCTGGCGTGCAGTGCACAATGCCATGAGAGTGACGCACAACGCATGCTGCTTTGGTTTTCTCATACCATGAAGTAACAGCTTTGTCTCACTGCGGTACATCACCTGATGCATCAGACCTATGTCTTGTGCACGTTCACAAACATGTCAGCACGCTTACATGTGCTCACACATGGAGTGGCTTGCAACAAAACATAGCTGACTCCACGCCGGACGCGACAATTGATAAGTCTCCGATTGAAAGACGCAGCAGCATCATATGGATTCATGGCATATACACACGTATCTTGTGTCACACAGAAGCAGTTTAATTGTCACACAACTGGATGTTTCCAGTGTCACACGACCCGAGCAAGGTTTAGCTCGTAAACCACCCAGCCTTTGAAACTGATGTGAGCAGCCAGCCATATACTGCTAACTCAGTCTGTGATTAGTGTGTTGCTCACTGCACAATGCTTCCTGAGCAATCCAGGCAGCGCAATAGCATGTACATCAGCAGGAGAGCTCAATACTTGACATCACACTTCTATGGTGCTTGTTTCGTGCAGTGTCGCTTCCAAGAAGGCTGCAGGTGGTGTGCAGCAACCCATACATGTCAAACTGCTGCTGAACCGCCCACAGCACCACCAAATACCAAGACAACCTCGTTGTGGGCTATGTATAACTATAATGGATGTTCTGAGCCTAATGGGCGAGCGCTGGGCAGCGTTGGGCACAACTTGTCTTTATGCCCAGCCATGCATACGATTCTGACGGAAAAGTGCGACTTTGCCCAGCGACTTGAAACAAAGATACAGTGGCACCCAGGAGGCTTTAATTAGTCTGTAGACGTTCCCAGCGCTTTCCAGAGCGTTCTGAGGTGCCCGCGCTCCCGGTGGACGTGCATGAGGGCTGAGTGCCCACCCCCCTGTCAAAACAGATGTCAAAACACACACCGTATCGAGATGAAAGACGCCATGAAGCACACAACACACATGTGGGCACGCAGAGCCAGGCTGTAGCAGACCTGTGGTGCAGTAGAATATTCATTGACCTGCCGCAAAGGCTACTAATTGCACATATCCCAGATATGTGCACATACCACATTTGCTTCAGAACATTAATGCATCCCGACCGGGCCCCCGGGCTCCATTCAACGCTGCATGCGATGCTGCGCTTCGCAAACTGTGAGCGTTACTGCGGTTTGATGGAGCTGCAACACTGTGCCATACCTGTGCGCGTGGTCACAGGCGCACTATAGTTATAAGCCCAGGTTACAAACACTGCCTCTTCCAGTGATGTTCACGTTGACAACATGTCGGGCCATTGTATGGCAGAGCAACTAAACAAACCAAGTCATAGCAACGACTGGCCACCACGCGAGAAACCACTAAATCTCCGTCCGACGGAGTCCAGCCGACCGTCTGGACAATAATCCACGCATGCACATCCTCTTCCAGTAGCCCCAGTGGGGCTGCCACACCACAGCTTTGACTGTTTGTTGGTCTCGGTCTCTGCCATACAATGGCCCGAGTCCCCGTGATCTGATCTTAGGGCTACCGAAGTTATCAGAGCCATCGCCTCAGCTGCCGTCGCTGGTCCCCCGAGTCCTGGACTGTCGTCCTGCCGCACCTCCGCATTGGCAGCTCAGAGTCTGAGGACTCTCATCACCAATCGGTGCTAAGTATAATATATTGATGTGGCCCTGCAGAGGCGGTCGAATGTGCATGCACCCTCTACAGGCCACCACGCACGCGCGATCGTGAGCTCAGGATCAAAACATCTCATCTCTGACAGTGGCTGCAGCTCATGCTCGCGTGCAATACTGGTGTGGGAGTGGCGCGTCGAGCTTAAGTGGTCCATAGGGTACACCAACCTGAAGAAGAATTCCTGCTGATACTCATTTGTTCGTCAGATTCAGCATGACCCCAGCAACACCGACCGTAACACTTTGTTGGTGGATGCTGGACATTTCCACAGCGGCTCCAGCCCGAGCATGTGTTATTTTACTTGGGTTGTGCCTCAGGGTGAATCCATTCCACAGCGTGCGCAGCGCCGAAACAACCCGGGCCCCACAGCCCTGCACCAAAGCAACCAGTGGCGAGACCTCCAGCATGCCCCCCCCCCCCCCCCCCCCCCCTCCCCCGGGCCGCCCGGATGTTCACTATGCATTCGCTAGTCACATCCTGGGGGGGGGGGGGGGGGCGGTGGGTCCGGGACAGCTCACCTGCCTATGCCTATTCTACGGCATGGTGAGGCCGCTACACGTAGCGTGCATGTGAGTCCATTCTATGCTGACGTCACGGATTTGTTGGTGAACATTCTAGCAGACATAATTGCACGCACTGCGTGTCACCAGAGCACTCGGAGGTTGGCGCGGCGAGTTTCGACGGGCACACGTGTGCCCGCACGTACAGGTCTCCCCACCAGCCTGCAATTGCTAGTGCATGCGCATACACTAGCACAACCTTCCATTATGCCAGCCGAGCCTGCATTGTAGGATTTTCAGTTTCCACATGGTTCGGCAACCGCGAGCGCAGTGAATGCCTGACCAGCAGAACTCCAGACGTCCTCGAAAGAGACTGGAGCGGGACTGCTGCGAAATGTCGCGATGATCTAGATATGGGTGATCTGGTGGATCACGGCTGGGAATTGGCTGAACATGCTCATGCCTGGTATGGTACAACTGTCTCGCTGGGCATCCAGACGCGATTTGTCGACGCTGGATGCCTCTGTCCGCTCCGCAAATACCGGCACCGCGTCGGTTGCTTGTGTATTCGTGTACGGAATGTTCTCGGGATGCATGTATCACTGTGTCAAGGGGCATAACCTAGGCCGTTCCGAATCGAGCATGCGCACGAGTCGAGCATGCGCACACACGGCCGTGCACGGGTGCTCCACAGCCGCAAGCTGTGTGGCTACCGGTGATGTCGACTTTGCGAGGCATCTGACGTGCACGTCCCGGACCGGTCGGGCTAACGAGCTGTACAGAATTGTCGGTGGAGGTACAGAGCTCTATAACATGAGCTAAGGGCTTGCTCCTGTACTAGATAGGTCATTATTTGTCTCTGTCGGAGCTCGTTTCGGTCCAAACTATTACAGTCAGTTCCCTCACTTAAGAATATCCTCTCAGGAATATGGCAGGTGAAATTGCTAAAGAGTACTACGAGTCATCAAAGCTCGCCAAGTACCCTTTCGAGCCCTACTGGCCCGAGGGAAAGCTGAAAATTTGTGTCACCGGCGCCGGTGGCTTCATTGCTTCTCACCTGGCGAAGCGTTTGAAGAGTGAGGGGCACTACATCATTGGCTGTGACTGGAAACGAAATGAGCATATGCCGGTGCGGTTCAGTTTAAGCACTTACTGCTGTTTACATACTCAAGGTAAACCATGTCACAGGTCCGGTGCTGTCGTGGCTGCACTCGCATCAACGCTGGTGCAGGCTGGACTCTCGCAATGCGCTTGCTGATATCACATACGTTCAAATAGCCCTCGTGGTAACGGTGTCTGCATGCAAATGCTGAAATTATAGTCAGCATGCGTACCGCAGGGTCGATATTTGGACGTAGCCTTCTTCCATCGGCCGTGGCAGCCACGTATATTATTCAGTTCAAACTTGGTGGTTTTAACTGTACAATTTGATACGGGCAGAGATGGTCGAAAACGACGAGCCTGCTACGCCTGGTGTTCATGAGAGCGCGCCAGTGTCACCATCGATGGCCGTCCAGCCGACACAGCTGTGCGCACAATTGTAGACTCATATACCATCCGCGTTGCATTATATCCGCATAGAAACGAGATGTTAGCAGCTTATCAATATGATAGAAGCATGGTCGATGTTGCGACCTCATCCTCCGTGCGGACCTGAGATTGTCGTCCATGGAAAGCTTACCTCATGAGGCCTCGGCGAGACGCTTCGCGGCGCAGATGTCACGCGCATGTCAACAATATGTTAGTATGTCTCGTTGAATCATCGACTCGAGCGTGGTGCTGATGAACTCAATGTGCACCCTTTCAATCCGACTTAGTAGCTGCTGTTGTTGGCGAGTCCAAGTTGCGCCGCTGGTGGTCGAATACCTGCCTTCACAAAGCCCGCCGTAGCAAGATACAATGTAACAGAGCTGTATGAAGCCATAGCCTGCTGTGAATTTTGCGTCATATCATATCTGAATGGAAGTCGCCATAGCGTCACGCCACCGACAACATCGACAGCGCACCTTTCTCGCGAGCACTACGACAAAACAACGGCAAATGTACAGCTCCCAGGTTGCAGATACTACTTTTTCAACACTCTTGAGTCTAATGTAACCAAAGTACGGCACATCGGCCAGATGACTCACATTCCTGGCCGCTTCTGCTGGCGTGTGGGCCAAGCGAGACATGCACGGCGCCACCATGATCCCGTACCCACAGGCGATCCACTTCTGAGTGCAACGCCATGCATAGGGCACGACACGTTCCTCCACTCCAGTTCGGGTCTGCTGAACCAGTGCTATGGCCCAGCCGCTCCAATGGCCACGCTTCCGTGGGGCGCCTCCCCCGACGAATGGGCCCACAGCAACGCCCGCAGCCCCGCCGTGCAGGAGGAGATGTTCTGCGACGAGTTTATCCTGGTGGACCTGCGCGTGTTTGATAACTGCAAGCGCGTGTGCGAGGGCTGCGAGCACGTGTTCAACCTCGCGGCAGACATGGGCGGCATGGGCTTCATCCAGAGCAACCACAGCGTCATCATGTACAACAACACCATGATCTCCTTCAACATGGTCGAGGCCGCCCGCCAGACCAACGTCAAACGGTGCGCCGCATCCCCCCCCCCCCCCCCCCCCCCCCCTTCCCCCTTCGCCGACGGACTCTCTGTAGGCAATCACTGCCGGCCCATGTTTGCGTGACGGGTGCCACAGCATGCACAGCGGGTGCCACATGATCAGGCGAGATCGCCAAAAGGTGTCGCCGCGTCTCCCGGAGGAGCGTGTCCGTCCACTGCGCGCGTGCGGAGAGAGCCCAGCCGGCTGCTACATCGCGATGCATATGTCAGCCGCCCATGCCCCCCCCCCCCCCCCCCCCCCCCCCCCCCCCACCAGTCGATGGATGGCAGCAGCACCACCCCTCCCACCCTGCTGCGTGCTGCATGCTGTGAAAGGCCGTCGCCGACGGCCTGCACGGCTTGTGCGCCCCCGTGGCGCACTGCCGCAGCATCGTGCTATTCAAAGCGTCTCTGAGTGTCAGCTGCGGTGCAGGTTCTTCTACGCCTCCTCTGCGTGCATCTACCCCGAGGGCAAGCAGCTCAACACGGAGGTCGAGGGTGGCGGGCTGAAGGAGGACGACGCGTGGCCGGCGCAGCCACAGGACGCGTACGGCCTGGAGAAGCTCGCGAGCGAGGAGATCGCGAAGCACTACGACTCGGACTTTGGCATGGAGTGCCGCATCGCGCGCTTCCACAACATCTACGGCCCGTACGGCACCTGGAAGGGCGGCCGTGAGAAGGCGCCGGCGGCGTTCTGCCGCAAGGCCATCTGCGCGCAGGTGTGCATGCTGTGCGTGCTGTGATAGCGGCAGTGGTAGCGTGGCTCGGCGTGAACGGCTGCTGCGTCGTGCTGGACTCGCTCCGGCTTGTGGGCGTGGTGCCGCGGGTTGTGGCGGCGTGTGAGCGGGCACCACCTGGTGAATGCACGTGCATTCGCATCTACATTGCTTTCTCGCACTCTCCGGATCTCCACGTGTCCAGTATTCACAGGTACAGTCTTGGTCAAACACTTCGTGTCCTCGCCCGCAGCCCACCACGGACATCCAGTCATCATCAGCATTCGGCTTCAGTGCCGGTAGACGGAACCGGTGTATAGACAAGCGCAGTGCCACTGGGATCGGTCCACCCTCACGGCACCGAGCCCGCTGCGTGTATGTGCAGGGTGAGGTAGAGATGTGGGGCGACGGCAAGCAGACGCGGTCGTTCACGTTCATCGACGACTGCGTCGAGGGCATCCTGCGCATCACGAAGAGCGACTTCAAGGAGCCCCTGAACCTCGGGTCGACGGAGATGGTGTCGATGAACGAGATGATGGACCTCGTGATGGGCTTCGGGGAGCGCAAGCTCAGCACGAAGCACATCCCGGGGCCGGAGGGCGTGCGCGGCCGCAACTCGGACAACAAGCTCATCCTCGAGAAGCTCGGCTGGGAGCCGACGGTGACCCTCGCGGACGGCCTCAAGGTGCGCTAGCGCCCCGCCGTGTCCACACCCTGCGTTTGCGACGTCTCTGCTCTATGGAAACAACGTGCGAGGGTGTTTTGTGTTTGCAACTGCGCACATCTCCGGAGCTGCCGTTGTTTCGATCAACACGGCCGTGTGATCAAGCGTGCATTGTGTACGGTGCCGTATACCTTGTCTGGTGTAGCCTGCGCGACCGTAGATGGATTGCTGGGTGCATGGCCCCAGCCGCTGTGTGCGTTTGTTTGGTCTTGAAGCTCGTGCAAGCTTCCTCATGCACCACCCCACAGGCCACCCACCTGGTCACTCTCACGGCACCAAGGATGCCCCCCAGCTGCACACTCCAAGCAAACACCTTGGCGCTGGTGCGCCTTGTTTGGCACAGTAAGGCCTGATGAGTGAGGCGTATATCCTGTGCAGATCACGTACGACTGGATCAACAAGCAGGTCGAGGCGGAGGGCGGGGACGTGACGAAGTACGCGACCTCGCAGGTCGTGTCGACGTCGGCGCCGAAGGCCCTCGGGGAGCTGCGGGCGGCGGACGGCAGCGAGTAGGCCGCGCTGCGGGGGCCCCCCCCGGCGGTGTGCGCCGTGCGGGGGGCTGCCTCTGCGGCGGGGGCTGCGGTGTCATGACGGCGGTGCAGCGGCCGTGCTGCGTGCTGTGGCGCCGTATCGGCTGTGCGGTTGCCGTGCCGCGTGCGTGCGGGGTCTAGCTGCAGAGGTCTCTGTGCTGCTCCACATTCATGGGCTCTGGTCGAGTGGGTGGTTTGGAGGGGAGCAGTGGGGATGAGGTCAGGGTGCACAGGCGGCCAGAGTTAGGGTGAATCGGCTGTGTGGTCGCCGGTGTGAAAGGTGCTGTGCTCGGTCTTTTGTGGCGACCTGGGTGGCGGCTGTTCAAAAGGGATGCGTGAGAACCCGGTTAAAACATGCAAGGGTGGTGTTGAAGGCGGGCAGGGATGTGAGGTGGATGTCATGTCCCTGCATAACCATAGCCTGACCGGGCTGTGTGTGTCGAGCAATGTGTTACTACGACCCGGCTTCATTTCAACTGGATGTGTGCCTCTCTGCATATGACTGACTGAAATCACGTCTCCACCATTCAGGACGCAAGCAGCAACTGGATTCATGCACGTAGGTACACGATGTGCATCATCTGAAGAGCATCGTCTCTTGATGTGTGCCTAGTTGCCGTCGTCGGTAAGTGTTGGACCGTTGCGGTGGAACATATGCATGTATCCAAAGCGGACGGCCACCTCCAGTTCTGGCATTTCTTGTCTATTGTCACACCATTGACTCTCTGACGTGCCAAGTTGTGTCTGGGTCATACTGAGGAATGCCTTGATCACCGCTGTGTGCTGCAGCTGCAGATACACCATACCAGTTTATCGATTGGACTGCAATAACATTCAGCTGCGAAATCAAACATGGAAGAGGGGTGTGTGTGTGTGTGTGTGTGTGTGTGTCTGTGTGCAGTATCTATGCCATGCAGAATTTACAGATGCTCACGTAGTTTTGCCACAGATTTGTTCTCGTAGCGACCGCGATGCACGGCTTCGAGCTGAACTTTCACAACACCGGTCAACATTCCCGCGCTCAGGCATGCCTCAGAACTTCTCAGCATATCCCAGCTCCATGAAGAACTCCCCAAGCGCATCCGCGACGTCGTCCTTCCTTTCCATGAACGTGTTCAGCTGCACGCCAAACTGCCGCTCCATCGCGAGCCGCAGCTCCCGCACCAGCGTCCGCTCCGGGTGGTCAAAGCCCTGCATCACCTGCATCACATACCCCCGGATCTGTGTTGCCTCGTCCTGCCCTCCCGGCGGCGCCTCTGCGTGCCCCGACCCGCGGCCCCGGGTGCGCATCCCAGTCGCCGCCGGCACCGCAGCATCCGGGGCTGCAGCGGGCGGCGGCGACGCAGCCGGCGCCGAAGTGCCCCGCCCCCGCCTGCCCCGCGCAGACACCTTTGCCGGCTGTGAATGCACAGCGACGGCGGCGCCAGCCTTGCTCGGGCTCGCCTGTTCTGCAGGTGCCTCTACCACAGCTGTGACAGCTCCCGTGTGTGCGGGCTCACCCGGCGCAGCAGCAGCAGCAGCAGCAGCAGCAGCAGCCCCCGCCGCATCCCCACTCGCCTGGCCACCTGCCTCTGCAGATCCCCCCTGGAGGGCGTCTGGCAGCGCGCCGTCCTCCGCAATCCTGTCTATAATCCCCTCCGGATGGACTGGCGTCAGCGGCGGATGCTCCGCGAGCACAGTCCCGTCCGGCAGCGCAGGCCCCGGCACATGCACGCTAAGCACAGCATCATCCGCTGCGCCACCCCCTCTTGCCTCTGGTGGCTCTGCTGCCGCATGAACACCGCCGATTGGGATCGCAATCGCCGGCGCCGCCGCGCCGCTGCGCGGCGCGACCTGTGGCACCCCAGCCACTGTCTGTATGCTCTGCTCTGCCCCCAAGCCACCCTCGCCATTCAGCGGCACCTCATCCGGGCTCTCTGGCTCCTCCTCCTCTGCGCTGTGCATAATCACATCTGCATTCAGGCCGCCACCTGCTTCCACTGGCAGCGCTGCAGCTGGGGGTGCCAGCCCATTAGGAGCGCCTGTGGACGGAGCAGCCCCGCCCTCGACTGCAGGAGCAGCCACCCCCTCAGCGGCAGGAGCAGCCCCTCCCACAGCATCCGGCGCTGCCGCATCTAGCACAGGTCCCCCCTCAGGCTCAGCGCCAGCAGGCTCCACCGGGTCGTCCGGCGGGTGGGCCGCCAAGACCGGTATTGCTGCATCGCGTGCAACCTCCGATGCTGTCATCTCCTCTACCTTTGGCTCGACAGCCGCGGTGGGCTCTGGCCCCGCTTCCTCCGCTTCACCGCCAGGGGGGCCCAAGGCCAGCGTGCCAGACGGGGCTTCCTCCGCTCCGTCTCCTGCGGACGGGGCTTCCCCTGGCAGCTCCGCTGACCCAGCGGCTGTGGCTGCGGTGTCGATGGATGCAGTAGCAGGCGCAGTGGGACCGCCCGGCTCGGGTGCAGCTGGGGCCACCTTTGCGTCCTCCGCTGCCTCGGCAGCAGGCGCAGCAGGGTCGTCAAGCGTGGCCGCCGCGGCGCCGTTCGGCTCTGCAGGCTCGGCTGCGCCGTCTGCCGGCACTGACCCGCTCATCGCTGCTTCACTGTGGGTGGCCTCCTGCAACATCAGACGGCCGTGAGACGAACCGAACCGCTGCATGCCTAGATATGCAGCATTCCAATATACTTTGCAATAACAGCTCCGCAGCTCTCAAGCAGGTGATTCTTTCACCAACAGCAACGGCCATGTGCCTCGGTGCGTCACGCCTGCTTGGGACGGCGTGACCTGCAGCGGCACAGGATGCATGTTGATGTGCATCGGATGCATTGACTGCCTGTGTCGCCTGCATTTGATCTCGGCTGCAGCGATGCCCAGCTCATCGCCGCTCAACCCGCAGAGATGACGCTGCCATATGCACCCTGCCGGAAGCACTGCCGCATGACTGCCGCTGGCTCGGGCCAGTGTTGCCAGTGGTTGGGGATGCTGCACGGACGTGCGGCCTGTTGTCGTCTGCTCGCCGACACATCATGGCGATGACAGACGCAGCGAAACTCACCGACATCGTCTGCACGGCACTGTCCTCCTTGACCAACGCAGCTTGCACGGCGCTGCCGCCGCGGCGGCCCCGTGCCGCCTTTGGCTTTCTCCCCCCCGGTGCCCCGGCCGGAGCGCTCCGCCGCTTCCGGCCTGCCTGCCGCTTGGGAGCGGCTGCTGCCGAATCGAGGGCATCGGCTGCGCCTTTGGCTGCAGTCAAGCTGCTGTCAGCGTCGCATATTGCTGGGTCCGGTTGGACGAGGAACTTGCTGATTTTGGCAGCCAACTTCTTTATCGGTTGGAGTTCGGTCTTAAAGCCGAGGAGGGCGGCAGTGCGCTTCACCAGTGAGTTTTCACTGTTCTCCAGCGCCTTGCTTGCCCTCTTGCGGATCTGCACAGGACATGGGGAGCGGCTTTGCTGCTGTAATGAGCATGCTGCTGGGTGATCCCTCAGCAGGAATGGTGACGGTGTAGCAGGTAAAACTTGAAATTTATGCAACCGAGAGTAGAGCAACACATTCAGAATTTCCGCGGACGAGATGCGGTATTGATGTGCTCATGATGCCCAATCCGTTCAGCGCTAGCAGCTGCACTGGTCGTGGCGTTAGTTTGTTAGGCTCATGGCGGTCTATCAGGCCTCACGTTCCCCATCTGACCTCGGGAGAAAGGTTCTGTCTAGAGAGTTCGTTAACCGACAACATGAAACTGGGAGCGCACGTTATCGGTAGCAGCAGAGCTCCCGCCTTTCAGCCCCTGGAACGCAAGCAGCTGTGACTTGAGGTCTCTTGTATCAGTGTCCCCGTAAATGGCGGATTGCAGCAGCTTCAACACAGCATCGTCCTCCGCGGCTTCAGATATGCGGTCTGCAATTGGCTTGATACTGGCAATGGGTGTCCCATCTCCAGGTTTCAATGTGTAGTCCGAGCCAGTTTTGAAAGAGGAGTACGTGCCCTCAAATTTAGCTGCGGGCTTCCGCTCCCGACTGCACAACATACACTCATGAGTCACATTGATGGGCGCGGAAAAGGACGGCCAGGATGTAGGCAGGCACTGCTCCCGCGTCATGGACTCCGGTTCGGACGTGCAGGCCAAAGAGGACGCTCTTAGTGCCCAGATCAGCAGGATGTGTGGCGTACGCTGGTCTCGTTGACGCCATAAAACCTTCAAGAGAATGTACTGATGCCCGCTAAGAAGGATGCCTTACGCTATGCTGCCAATCCCTTGGCTCAGACCCGTCCGTGTGCGGAGGATGATCCCGGCTCCGGCAAGACCCACTGCAAACTCGAAGCCTTCAGTAGTGCAAAATAGCTGACCAGGAAACGGAGGTTGATACTCCGTTGATGGGACTTGGACCGTCTGGCGACATAACATTTCAGATCATGCAGGGCGACGGCACGCGACCGGTTGAATACGCCACGGACATGCAGCGTGCACCAGCTGGAACACGGCGTGGAAATACCGACGGTGTAACTGTGCACGCTTTCGTTCCTCAAAGAGCTGCATGCGCAGTGAAGTCGCAAACAACGTTATCGCGCAACGCCCGTCGGTCCAGCGACTCGATACATGCACACTGGAAAAAAAAAAGAGAGTCGCACGAATACGATGAGGAGCCACGACGCTAGCTGATGAATATATCACGTCACGAAGGTACTGGTAGACGGTGCTCTGACTTGTTTGAAAGTTGACAGGTGGTGACAGCCACAGATGGAGTGAGTCGTGCGGCAAAGCTGCAGAATTGCGTGCGATATCCCGTGGAGCACTATCACTTCACCGCAGATTGCACTTCGCGTCCACGGCATTCTCCGGCACTGCAGAGCACATCCCAGTGTGCACTGAAGTATTTCGATGGTACAGTCCCGCGTGTTCTAGAACATCAACATGTCGCAACAATGTGTGCAATCAGTCCCGTATGCTGGAAGCATCACCTAATCCCCCAGCAACACGATCGCCGGACGAGGACAGCATTCAGGCCACTCGAGCAACTGTTGCCATGCTGTGTTCGACGTGATCTCGCCTGAATAGCGAGTCTGGCGCTGAGTGGCAGCTGTCGGGAGGTTATGGCTCTTGCGCAGGTCTCAAATTCGCCTTTCGTGCAAGTCTGTCAGCGCCGACCGGAACCGTTACATGTGCCTGTGCTCCTTGTCCTGCAAATGTGATGCCATGCTAAGGGAAGTTTCCCTCAGGGAGCATCGCACATTCCGGGTGGTCACGACGACGCTGCCCAAATTCATTGTCTGAGCACTCGGTTGTGACCGATACCATTGATTTCTATGGGTCAAGATGAAGTAGAGGCCGAACAGGCGCGCCTGTTACACGCGTTCGCAGGTGCCAAGATGCTGCCCAATCGAGGAGAACCTATTCGTCGATTTTTGCGCCGACAGACGCATGTATACTTGCAATGTCAAGAGCTTAGTGGCAAGTTGTCGGATAGCATATCTATCCTGCTTCCAAGCGCGTCGGTGGTGTATCTCTATAGCAACCACCTCACTGATGCCAGTGCACTGAGTCGTCTTTCCGGCCTTCAAATGCTATATTTACAAGTTGCGATCTATCCCACAACATTGTGGTGCTTTTTCTTGGCGTTGATGATTTCATTCTCAGGATGATGCTCGACACAGGACAATCAGCTGACGTCTACAGCACCGTTCAGCCCTCTAACAGCTTTGCAAAAGCTCAACCTGGAAGGAAATTGCATTGATCATGTGTCAGGGCTGGAGAATATGAAAAGTTTGAAAGCTCTTTACATCTCTCGCCAACGGTTATCTGCTGGTAAAGGTGTCACATTTGACGCAGCCTCAGTACACGGCCTCTGTGGCAGCCTTGTGACCTTAAGAGCATCATGTTGTGGACTTCAACGCATATCAGGTACTCATGCTATTCAAACCTGTGCACTCGCATCTCCACCGCTCTCAGCCAGGCCAAGTTCCGGGGTTTGTGAGCATGCTGGCCACCTGTAATTGCGTGCAAAATTCACGTGCATACCAAGTCATGGTTCAGCAAAGCCAGTACCTGACTCATCAATGGTGTTGCAGACCTGGCCAAGCTGCATGCTTTGCAGTATGCTGATTTCTCATGCAACGATCTGCAAGACCCAACAGATTGCCTGTCGTTTGCAACATCCTCGCCTGTTATCTGTGATCTTGATCTCAGAGAAAACCCCGTCTGTGCGATTCCAAAATTCATTGACGAGGTGCTCCTCATCTTCCTCTCATTGCCGCCTCAATTGCAAGGCCGATTCATCTCTTCTTTTGCAAATCCTCTTCGGGTCCGCTTGTCATGAATACTGACCTGGCCAAACATTTCATTCTTCCTAATCCCGTGATGCGGAAGCATCACTTGAGCTAATCATCTCGATGTGAGGTGTTTGTTGGCAAATATTGAATATGAGGTGCCTCACAGTGCTACAGCTGAGTGGCAGAAGCCAGGTCAATTCTGCGAAGATGTCCCAGATGGTGTACATCACTTTGACCTCATAAATCTCTGCAGGTGATAGCTGCAGGTGAAAGTATTTGGCGCCTGAATGGATCGGATGTTAAGGCAGAGACGCGCATGTACTTGCAGCAACTGGCCAAACGTGGAGTGAGGGCACCAAACATGCCTGCAGGCGTGAAGCGATTGGAGTCTAATGGTGCATCAGCTGCTGAATGCCACATCGGTGAAAACATGTCAGGAACTCTCGGTCGCTGGGCTTGTGCTCACCCCACAAGTGCATCTTCTGGCGCCAGGCTCAGCAGTAAAGGCTCTAAAAGCAGCGAAAGGCTTGGTGGCCATGACCCTAGAACGGCATGCGAGAAAGTGTCGATGCAATGTGTTGGTGTGGCACTTGGTGGTACTGTTGGGATCAACGACAATGCCGCCAATGGTGAGGCTGACGCTGCCGGCGAGCGCCCTGGGCATGGCTTCCATGCAGCTGATGCTACCCATGATAGAGCTTTGCCTTTGCGAGGCTTTGGACCAGGAATGCATGCTCAGGCAGGCAAGCTGCCAGAGTCCTTCATGCAAGTTCCCAATACGATGGTGCCATCGCGGCGGAAGAAAGCAGTGTTCCGGCCCTAGCTACTAGCTAGTAGTGTATGTGTGGGATCTCGTGCCCGACCCAAGGTGTAGCAGGTAAGGGAACCTTTTTGGCATATTGAAGATCAACCTGCGCGCTTAGAAGTGTATCGGGGATCTTCTGCACACATTTCGGTTGTGTGGCAATGTTGTCCATGGCATTGCACCCCCCCAGGTGTGGGATGTGTACCCACATGCTGGTACAGCAGATGGCAAGCAATTGACGCCTGGCATGCAACAGGAATCCCAGCAGCGACTTGTTTCGTGCTTGATGTACAAGATCAAACTTAAATAACAACCCGTGCAGCCACTATGAGCGCAGATATGAGCGCCAGCCCCACAAAGCACGCGCCTATCAGCCAAATGCATGGCACTTGCCTGGGCAGCTGGGCCCAGTTCTGCACGGGTGCACTTTGCACCTGTTCAAAGAAGCGTCGCAGCTGGTCATCGCCGCAGCGAGCTGTTGTGGAATGAAAACCTGGGTATCCGTGCGTAGTTGCGATGTGAAGTAGTCCCTGATTGAGCGCCTGCCTACGCATCGTCGCTGCGCGCAGGCAACACCAGAAGTTCTTTGCATTCACAGGTGTTCGATTACACGATCTCAGGATGTTGAGAACCTAGCCATTGTGGAATTTATGCCGTTGTTCTGATTTAGTTGGTTTTGTGGCACGGTGGGCCCGGTGGGCAATGGCTGATCGTTCAGCTTGCAGTCCTCGGAGTCAGATCACGCAATCAAGATACCACTGCGGAACAGAGCAATCCTCGAAAGCCTGACTGCAGATTTGGACGGATATGTCCTTTGGCCGGCTGCCTGTGAAGGTCCACGTTCGTGTGAGACCGTTGCCAAGCAGCTTGCAGTGCGATGTCGCTGGTGACAGCAAAAGGGATCCAGCAGATGGTTTCATCGAGGTCAACGGCTCGCTGCTGCAGCTTCATGATGTTGGCAAGCAACATACATCCCAGTTTGCTTTCGACGATGTCTTCGGGTCTCAAGCTGGTCAGGCACAGCTGCACGATGCTATTGGGCAGCCTCTGGTAGAGCACGTCCTGGCTGGGTACAACGCTTGCTGCTTTGCCTACGGACAAACAGGCAGCGGGAAGACATACAGCATGGTGGGGGAGGTGCAGTCCTCACGACAGTGTAGCAGCTATGGATTTGCCACAAACGTCAGCCTGTCAAAGATCCACCTGCACAGGAGGATCCCAAGGGCGATCATCTCGGACTTGCCCCAAGATGTATTGAAAGCATGTTCAAGTCCATCAAGGCAATGAAGGGTGGAGGCAGAACTGTTACCACACACATCAGCTTCATAGAAATATACCAGGAAAATGTTCGGGATCTGGGGAAGGCAGTCTCACATCTACAACGGAAAGGTGTTGCGTGATGCTACGGTACTCGCAGCTGCCTGACTGATGCCTTGGCCTGCCCTACACAAGAGCTCCATATTCAAGCGTTCCTCAAGTGCCTGGTTGCAATGAGCGTGTCTCAACACGCTCTGCCATGCAGATAAGAGTCGAGGCACCACACAGGTACCAGGCATCACGTGTCAGCTGCCAGCTGCACACACTGCGACAGAGCGCAAGATCATCGAAGACCTCGCCCACGAGTCCCTTGACATCATGGATGACCCCACAACAGGTACAAAGATCCGCAACTTGCACCATGAGGAGGTGCATAGCCCGGCAGAGGCGGCCGCCATCCTCCTGGCAGGCACGCGCTTGCGGGCGACAGCAGCGACGGTTAAGAACGACGTCTCGTCGAGGTCCCACACCGTCTTCACCGTCTACACTGTTATCTCCTCGTCCACCTCTGACGAGCCGCCACTCGCAGGTGCGGCCTCTGCCGGCACCACACTTGAACAACCACAGTGACAGGACTTGCCTAGAAACCCAGTTGCACTCACACTTACACACCTTGCAAACAGGCCGGCGTGAGAAACACGCCCAGAGCCACAGTACTGCTTCCAGCACACCGCACTCACTCCCCATCCCAGAAGTTGCCCGGTCTGCCGATTCGGTGTGCAAGCGTGCAGAAGCATGCTTCCGTACAAGCGTGCTGCCGCACGCATGCATGGTCTGCAGCTGCACCAGGCCCTCAGTGGCAGTGCGTAGATGCCGGCACACGCATGCCACAAGAGTGGCCACGTTCGCGGCATGCCAGTGGCTTCGCCGGCGCAGAAGCGGAGGGCGAGCCCCTCCATCACGCAGTGCGGATTCGAGCGCTCCCACCTGGGGCTCCACCATTATCCTCTTGCCACACGCTGCGCTCCGGCAGGGGATGGGGGCTGCGGTGATGTGTGGCTGTGGCTCAGCCAGGGTGCACCCTCGTGTACTCACCAGCTCACTCACGGACGTGCAGGGAAGCTGAATCTGGTGGACCTCGCAGGCAGCGAGAGCCTGCGGCGGGGGGGCGGCGCGGCGGAGGAGCGGCTCGCGGAGGCCCGCGGCATCAACACCAGCCTCTCGGCCCTCGGCAAGGTCGTGATGGGCCTCGCGACGGCGGCCCCCGGCGGCGGCGGCGGCGCGGCGCGGCACGTGCCGTTCCGCGACAGCAAGCTCACCCGCGTGCTCAAGGTGCGGTCAGGGTGCCGATCAACTTAGCAGTTTGAAATTGTGAACGGTCCGATGAACATGGCGATGTGACCATACGTGCCACTGCATCCGTCTACGTCGCGATGATCCAATGGTGCAGCGGTCATGTCACAGGATGGCCAGGGGTGACAGCAGCTACGGGCTTGTCGCCGGTAGCCTGCGGTCGTGCATGCATGGCGTGATCACATGCTTGGGAGTGTGAGCAAACGGTGAAGCCGGCCGTATGGGGCGGGGCCACTCGATTCGCAGGGAACGGGCATAGTCCCGCAGCTGGCGCCCGTACCATTGCTAACGCGGGGCGTAAACGGACAACTAGCTTCTCACTGCTGTGAGATCATGATGGCAGTGTCCATGAAGCTGCAAGGGGTGCGGTAGCACTGCAGCGATGCATGCGGCGGGTGCAGGACTCGCTGAGCGGCAACTCGTGCACGCACCTCCTCGCGTGCCTCTACCCGCACCCCGACAACCTCCGCGAGTGCCAGGCAACGCTGCAGTTCGCGGTGCGCTGCACCAACGTGCACACGGCGCCGGTGGTCAACACGGTGGCGCCCCCCGGCGCCGACGCCGCCCAAGCCGCGGCCATCTCGCGCCTGCACGGCGAGCTCCAGCGCCTGCAGCAGGTGCGCTCGGCAGCGCTGCATGCTGAGGTAAAAGAAAACTTCTGGGTGACCCAGCATGCATGAGTGTGCACGCTTTTCGGTGACATGCTTAGCGTTTCTCGGGTTGCTCGCCCATGTGCGATGGCATCTGTGTGACTCAGAGGCATCTTCGCAGATGCTCTCGTGATCGAGAGCCTGTCAACAGTGCTCGAGGAAGCGCGTGGTGTCGGTTGACACCTCGAACGGGTTGATCTGCGAGGGGTATTCAACAACCTGTGCAAACCATCGGATATCGAAATCCGACAGGAGCTCAGCCGGGTAAGGGCCCAGCTGCAGCGGGATCGAGCGTGTGCAGGAGCTGGACGAAACACATGCGCACTACCAGAAGCTTCTGGAAGAAGGCAGCGGCGGCGACAGTGCGGCCAGCGAGGACTACGGCGCTTTGGAGCCCCCCGTGGGTCCCCCTCACAGCGCCGACGCAGCCTCCCCGAGCATACACGGCAGCGCCGGGGCAGCGGGCCGTGCGCCACGATTCGGCAGACAGCCCGCTGGGCATGCTGGGCGAGGATCCCCTGCGGCGGCTGCACCAGGGGCGGAGCGGCTTGTGCTGGCGGCCTCAGTGCAGAGCTGCCTCTCTGCCGCGGGGTCGGTGAGTGCGAGGGGGGGACAGAGGGGGGCTGTGGGGCAGCAGGGGAGTGTGCCGCGGAGCGCGCGTAGCCGGCAGGCGGCCGCTGCGGCGGCGGAGGTTGCTGCGGCGACCGAGCGGGCACAGTGCGCTCCTTCGGCCGTGCATCTCCATCGCAGTAACGACTTCGACGACCGACTTCACGCGAGCCGATCTATGGTGCAGCTGGAGAAGGCTGAATTAAGTGTGCAGGGGACCCACAGCAACACTGAGCGTGTGGGGGTGCTTCATGGCTTGGCATGTGCCGGTTCGGCGTGATGCATATGCGCCATGTGTGTAGGAAGCTCGAATCGCAGCTGGAGCACACGCAGCTGCTGCTGTCGGAGACGCGGACGGAGCACGCCGCGCTGCGGCAGCAGCACGCCGATACGCTGAACACGGCGATGAAGGACACCGCGGCGGCCGCGGCGGCCCGGCTCGCGGCGCGCGACACGGAGCGCGAGCTGCGCAAGCAGCTGGCCGCCGCACAGGCGGACGTACGCGAGGCACGCGCTGACGGGGCCGCGGCGCTCGCGGACGGCACCGAGCGGCTGCAGCATGATGTCGAGACGCTGCGCCGGTGCGCACTCGCCGCAAAGGAAGCGCTCAGAGTCACCTCTCTGGGTTGCGTATCCTGGTAGCTTGTGAGTTGGGCAGCGTGTGTTTGTCCGTCAGCCCTGCACACAAAGGGCGCGGTACTGGGGTGCGTGTGTGGGGGTGTTACGGTGACAGGAATCCGCACGTCGCAGGATGGACTGCTGCACCACGGCAGCACTGCTCGTGCTGGCAACGCTGAAGATGTATATGCAATCTTGGGGCTTGTCATAGCTGAGCTTGACACAGATCTGATCTTGTCCATGAACGTTCCGGGCAGTGCGCCAGCTACTGCGGCAGGGCGAGCGCTCCACCGTGCCTGCAGACACAACACAGAGCTGCTGCGTGCTGTTCCTGACGCGCTGCAGCAAAAGGCGGCGCTCGCCGCCGAGCATGACAAAGCGCTGCACGAGTGCGAGGCGGAGGCGCAGCGGCGCTGCGTGGAGCGGGCGGCGGCCGCGGAAGGGGCGGCTGCTGAGCAGGTGGCCGCAGCTGAGGAGCGCGTGCGGGCTGCGGAGGGCCGGTGCGCCGCTGAGGTGGCAGAGGCGCGGCGTGCGGCGCGTGTGGCGCGGGATGACGCTGTGGCGCTGGTGCGCGCTCCCCCACGGCACAACGCCCCCGCATCTGACCCCCCCTCCAACAAGTAGAGGTTGTGCAGTGCACAATGAGCATGATGTGGAGCATCGGTGCCGATCACGATGGGCTGTGTGCGTGCATGCTGCCGGACCCACACTGCAGTCCAGTGATCTGATTTTTTTTTCGCGAAGGGTGATGTAATGGTCCAACGAGCGGAGGCAATTGATGATTTGATGTTCACGATCATCAACGGTGGTATGAGGTTTTCTCGCAGCATGATGTAAGAATCAGATCAGTGGCGGCGATAGAGGAGTTGGTCTGTGTGCGCGTGCGACCTTGGTGTACTCATTGCATGGAAGTCATGCATGCGCAACGATGTATTTGCAGGACGAGGCATGGCGGAAGGAGGCGGTGGTACTGTGGAGTTACACGGACCGCCTCGCGGCTGCGCTGGACCTACGCCTGCCGGCCCGCACCCGCAGCGGCGGCGGCCGCCCCGCCACCGCGGCGCCCGTGGTGCGGCCCCGCACTGCCGCGGCATCCCCGACCAGCAGCGGTGCGCTTGCGGACGCAGGCGCGTGCGGCCTGGTTTCGTCAGGCAGCGTTTCCCGGGACCGTGAATGGGACCACGGCCGGCGGGTGCCCGCCGCCGCACCCCGCCGTGGCTGCGACGCGTGCACCACCCGTCCCATGCATGCTGCGACGGGACCCGCTTGCAGCGGTGGCCGTGTGGAGGTTGGCTGGCACGGGAACGGCCGCGGAGGAGGGGCCGATGGGAGCCCTGAGTGTGAGCCTGGCCGGGGGGACCTGCCGGCGCCGCTGGACGCGAGGGGACTGGCGCAGGTGCTACGGGCGGTGAAGGCGGTCGAGTCGTACCTCTGTTGCATGGGCAGGGTTCTCCACTTTCCCGAGGCGGTGTGCGACGATGTGGACGGTGATGACAGTGGTGCGGGCCTTGCATGCATCTCCCCGACATGTGCCCGCCGGCGCCGGAGCTGTGCGGTTTCGGAGGAGTGTCGTGAGGTGCTGCATGCATGACACAGGAAGTTTCAATGTCAATGCGGTGTTTGGACCTCAGAGATGCAAGCGTGTCGCAGCACGTACAATCGTCCGCGCAACGCAGCGGGCTCAGAGAGCCGGCTGGCGCTCAAGTGGGAAATCACTGTGCGGTGCCTGCAGGCGCTGCGTCGGAGGCGCAGACCGGGCAGGCCCAGGGTGCGCCGCCAGGGTGGAGGCTGGCGCTCGAGAAGGCCCGCCGTGATGCCACCGCCGCTGCGGTGGAGGCCACGACGCTACGCGCGGAGCGCGATCGCCTGGCCGCCGCTTATGATTCGCTCCGGCTTGACCCCCCCACTGCGGGCGCCGCCGCGCCGGCGCCCAGCTGCGGCGTACCCGCCCCTGACGATATCTCCCAGCTGGTGCGGCGCAATTTGGCCTTGAACCTGCACGATCTGCAATTGGGGTTGCCTTTTCTGCTTTATATTGGGGTCGCGTCCTGATGCTACTAGGCCGAGGCGCATCACGCGTTGGCGAGGTGCAGAAGGTGGCTGCCGCCGACGACTTCAGCCAGTCACATCTCCACGCATGTGCAGGTGGGGAGGGAGCGGGCTCTGCGGGAGGAGCTACAGCAGGCCCGCGCCGCGGCGGAGCACGCGCAGCAGGCGCAGCGGCGGGCGGAGGGCCTGCAGGCGGCGCTGGACGCTGCGCGGCGTGCATTCGGCACTGCCGCCTCTCCCCCCGCCGCCACGCTGCGCCCGTCCCCGGCGCGGCCCAGCAGCGCGCCCCTGCGCCGGCCTGCCACCGCGTTCTCGCTGACTGGCCCGGACAGCCGAGGCGGCCGCAGCGGGGTGGGGGCGCTGAGTCAGGGGTTGTCGGCGAGATCGTCGCCGCTGGCGGCGGAATCTCAGATGCACTTGAGGGGTAGCGTAGCCGCAAAGGCGAGGGCGCGGCCGATGTCGGCTCTACAAATGCGGTGAGTGTCATTGGTGGTCCACCCCCTGTAGAAGCCGGGTGTGCGGTGTCACAGACTTCGCGTGCTGGGTGTTTGTTTGAGTATCACATGTGCACGAGCGGCACACGGTGAAGCTAGCCGTGCTTGTGCTGCCCTAAACGCAGCGTGTCCAGCATCTGCGGCCAGCTGCGGGCAACTCTACGCGCGTATGGTGCGCATCTTGTACGTCCGACACAAACCCCTATACCATGAAGATTGACACGCAGCATTCCGTGCCACCCTGCGTCCTCCAGTGAGGAGCAGGCGCCACAGAGCATGGAATGCTGCGCGACAGCTCGGCCACGCAGCGTCCGGTTCCTCCACGCATTCTCACCGTGCAGATTGACAGGGGACTGTACATCTGGCCACGCGGCCACGGCCGCTGGCAGCATCCACGGCCGCCTGAACCGGCACGCCTACCTCTCCCCCGCAGATTTTGTGGCGACGCCGGAAGCCGCCAAGCTTCGTAACCGCCAACGCCCCGCGTCCGCGCGGCCGGCGGGCGGCTGGCGCACCCCCGGCAGCGCCCACCACTGGTCCTAGGCTAAGCCCCCTAGCCTTCCAGTATTCTGCAATCAATCCCCGGGAGGGGGGGGGGGGCATTCCATATCACCCCGCCCCCTCACCCGGCCCATGGCGACATACACTCTGCTCACCTCTGCGCGGGGCGCTCTCTGGTGCATGCGTATCGCGCGAGCATCGCCCGAGCACCATGGCAAGTCGATGTTACGTCTCCAGTGGCTGATGCCGCACTGGGGAGCGACTGCGCGTCACCATCACCACGTGGACAGCATGCAGCGACGGAGTCTGGACATCTACCAGTGTGCAGCAGTGATATGCAGCAGCTGTGCCGAGGGACGGGCGTGCACATGGATATACAGCATTCGTGTCTGTTGGCTACAGATCTGTGGACTTGGAGGCCATAGGATTGCAACTGTGATAGTGGATCTGGAGAGTGCTAATTCTGAAGGCTTGGGCTGCCATGCTGTGCTGGGGCGCGGGCACCGAGTCCTTCACAAGAACTTCTCGTTGTGCCACCGCATGCAGGCCTTGTTGCGTAGGGTTTAATGGCATCGATATGTTGTGCAGCCATGTTGAAGTTTTCTGGAAGCTCTGATACGGACCGGATTGTGTTGGACAGAACATGTGCATCGATGGCACTTAACCCTGCCGACAGCTGTTCCGCGATACCCTGCATGCTGGCCAAGACCTCCGCAGGGAGCAGATGAGTGCAACAAGCACCCTGGCGACGGCCTGCGGAGATCCTGTGGCAAAGGCACTTGATGACAGGCAGCTACATTCTGTATGCGGCATCATAGTCATGTTTATCTCCACAACATGTTATGGAGCAGAAGCAAGGGCCGAGCCTTACAAAAGGACTGAAACATCTGTTCTATAAGATCACAAGCAGAACCAGATGGACTTGCAAAGTTGAGAGCAAACACACATGACAACTGCATGGTCACCACTGGTAACATCAGAATCAATGTATGCAAATCAAAGCAAAGGCCTCCATAACGCAAAACCTCAGACGTTCCCCTCCAGGACAGATTCTCCCTTCACCTTCGGGAACAAACTTTCAACACAAACGAAATGCAGCAGGGATGCTACGCCGTCTTGCGTGCATGCTCATAGCAAAGGCCTACTGCTGTTGCTGTGGTTGCATCGCCTCGTAGCTGTGGTGCCGTGCCACGCGGCGGCCCGAGCTCTTGTGATGGGTTCCCTCAGGGAACTTCCCTCACTGCTGCGGCAGGCGGAGGACGGTGTTGGTGCCGTGCGTGATGCGCTGCACGAGGCCCTTGCCGGCCATGTCGCGCAGGTGGAAGTCCCACCCGAGGCGGCTGCTCTTGAGGGGTGTGGCTACGAGGGTCTTCTGGATCGCCTCGCGGTTGCGGCGGCGGCGCAGAGACAGCGCGACCTCCTTACGCGCCCGCTCCACCGCCGCCATCTGCACGCCCACACGCCACGCAGTCGTCACATGCATATGCTGCATGCGCCCCACAGCGCTGCCGACCCTTGTTCGGCGTTTGCGCATGCACAGATGCAGTGCGCACCACACATCGGTGCTGCCCTGCGGCCAGGGTCATGGTTGAGCGCGTGCATTGCATGACCGTCATTAAAATGAGGTCATAATCAGCGCCCCCCGCCACCCCCCCCCCCCGCCCCCAGTGGACTCCAGCGCACGCAGATGCTCCCCTCTCAGCACAGCGCAGCACGCAGCACGCAGCACTGGTGGAGAATCCGAACGGCTACACCCCCAACAGGAGGAGCAGCGGATCGCACCACACTCCCGACGCCCGGCACTGTGAGCCGCATCATGCTCACCGAGCCGGTGCCGTGCCGTGTCAGCGCCCCAGCGCGCAGCAGCTCCCCCAGCACCGCCTCCCCGGTCGGCGCCCCCTGGCTACCGCCACCCCGGCCGCCGGCTACAGGGGGGTCAGCATCAGAGTCCGCGGAGTCTGCATCGCTGGCCCCGGCATCCGCGCCGCGCTTCCGGCGGCCGGCGCGGCGGCTGCGGCGGCTGAGCACATCGGCGCGCCTCGCTTCAGCCTCGGAGGTGGGCGCCCTGCACCTCAAAGCGCATGCATGCGGAGTGCTCGAAAACCGCCAGCGCTTCGCAGCGGTGAGCTTGATCAAGCTGTGCGAGGTGCGTTGCACATGCATTTGGCTCTCCAGCTGCATCCTTGCGATACATGCAGGTGCCTGTTTCACTTTGTCCTGGTGCAAAATGCGGGTGCAGCCGTTGTGGTAGTGACCAGCCAGCTTCTGCTGCTGAGGCCCATGTGGCCACCTTTTGACTGGCCTAGCTGTCTGTCGGCAGACGCGTGATGCCGGCTTCCAGATGATATTACAAGAGACGGCTTCATGGTTCGTCTTTATTACGTATTTGTTATGGCAGCGTTCCCTATGTCTTGCACAGTTTCAGTATCATCCAGCGCACCCAGGGCGCCCTCTGTCAGCGCTGCCGCCTGCCAGCACACGCGCCAGCTTCGCCTCCGGCAGCTGCACGCGGAACGCGCCCGAGGCGACGGCGCCGCAGAGGCGCTCGATGGCTTGCCGCCGCAGCCCTGCACAGGAGCGCGTGCTTGACATGCGGGACGTACCCATGCATGGTGGCACTGGGCCACGGGGAGGGGATGGGGTATAGCTTTCGCTGCGTGTGGGATCACCGCGGGTGGAGTGGTGCACGTGGGAATCCAAGGCGATGCGGACCTCGGAAAACTGAGCAGCTCTTTGACAGACTCCCGTATCCATTGGAGGAGAGGGGTCAGCCAGGGGGACAGCTCGGGACAGGTGCGGAATGGCGCCAGCGGCTACAGGGCAAATCGGAGGCTGGGAAAGGCAGCTAATCCCTGCCAGACTTTGTAGCATGATGCTCACTCGCACCAAACACATCCAGTTGCAGCCACGATTTAAGCAGCTATGGTAGAATTCTATACGTGACCTGATGGATCAGCGGTGCCACACCGTTGTCAGTTGTTTGTCCGGACGTGACGTTCCTTGCTTCACTGTCTTGAGGTATGAGCTTGAGATGCTCCATGGCCTGCAAGCTGGCAGGGGTAGATCAATGGAAAATAGCCTGGCGAGTGCCAGGTTGATTCTGTTTGAGAGTGGGTAGCAGCCACCTGATCGAACTCAGACCGTAGAAGCACAACCGAGTCACTGCCAGAGGACGAAAACTTCAAGACAACAATATGCAAAGACTCCTGCAGCTGCTGCAACTCTTTGTCTAGCTCCAGATTTGGCCGACCCTTAAGAAAATCCTGCATGGCCTGCCACTGAGCAGCGTGTTCGTGTTGCACGTGATGCCTGCTTGGCCAAATTGCTGTGTCAACTCCGCCGTGGATTCAAACAGGCAGAGTGGCCACGATCAATGTAAACAAGAAAACGTGGTGTACGATGTCGATGATGCCGCAGAATCTGAGTCGAGGCACAGCTGAGAGGGTGGCGATGTAGCACCTGTAGCTGCGAATGCAACACCAGCCTCGGGCAATTCCGAGGTGCGCCTTTCTTGGGGAACCTATCCGACAAAGCGTTGATTGCCATGAGTACCTCGCTCAGCTGCATCAGCATGTCGTCGTCCAAGCCGTCGTCGGACTCCTCATCAGGCTCAGGCTGTGCAGGTCCTTGGGCTGCAGCTGCGTTGCTGTGATACACGTTACAATTTTGCCGCTGCACTACAGCAGTGATTCACATGACACCACGATACCGCTGATCGCATACCAGGAATACTTCGAAGAGCGTCTCTCTCCGCTGGAGCCTGCAAGCTGTCCCGAAAGAACCCGCCAGCTGCCTGGCTGGGCGCTGGTGCATGACGCACTGCACGGGGCTCTGATGTGCTTGTCGTAGCATTCGAGTGATTTAGTACATCAGAGCCCGTCCTCGATCTTCCAGAGTTGAGCAGCGATTGTAACGTGCGCTTTCGGGTTTCTGCATCCATTGCTACGAGTGCACTATGTTTGTGCAATAACGATTTAACTGCACGACTGCATCGGATACCTTACTATGCCGCTATGATCTGCCCAGTGCCAATTTTCAGCACTCTTCGACGTTGCCAAGGCAGGCGGATGACAGCGCAGCACAAATCGGTGTCAGGATGCTCCGTGCCGGGGCGTCCCGGCAGCCACGAGCCGGTGCCGCAGAGCAAGGGGGCAAGGCAAGTTGTGAGTTTTAAAACGTGTCTGAAGCACGTGCCCTGCAGTCCCAGGGGCACTCTCTGATATGGCATTCATTCATGGCACTCCAACCCCCACCTCAACGGACCACATCATCCCGCATCTGCAAACAAGAGCTCCTGAGCAACTGTGACTGCACACGCTGTCTCCATACAAGCAGCGGCATGCGTCCGGCAGCATCACCCACACACCACAAACCCGTGAATGGCGACCTTGTCGAAGGCATGCGGCACTGCAACTACCTTCCCCACGGACCCCGTGCATACTGGCTAATGCAACAGGCAAGCGCCGAGCTGTCCGACTCAAGGCAACCGCGGACACCTCCGCTCGTTCACAAAGCTTGACTCCAACAGATGCCCCTTGAAGCACACTCTGAGAAAACTGTGGTATATGAAAGGCGGTGCTGCTCTCCCCTCCCGCCCAGCCACACACAGGAGTCACACACGCGTGGAAATGCGAAGAATCATCACTGCCAGCTCCTGCTGTCTGCTCTCCGGCCGCGGTACAGGTACACCACACTCCGGGGTGAGTGGGTGCGGCATGCAGTGCTCGTTCAGAGCACAGGCGGATGTGAAGAAGATGAGCAGGAGGGACAGGCAACTGAACCCCCCCGGCCTTCAACACCCCCACCTCTCCGCTGAGACAGCCAGCTTCGAAACAGCCGTCTGCTGCGCCACGGGCCCTCTCCGGCACGGCCCCCTGCGGCCTGCAGCGGCAGCTAGTGGCCCTTGAGGCGCAGGGCGGGCTCGCCGAGGAGGGCGGCGAGGGACTTGCCGTCGACGCGCGCCGAGGCGTAGTCCTCCCGCAGCGCCACGTACTTCCGCGCCGTGCCGCGGTCCATCTGCAGGCCCGTGTCGACGACCTCCAGCAGGCTCGCCGGCGGCACGATCAGCGTGTTGGCCAGCTGCAGCGCCTGCACACACCGCCGCGCCCCGCGTCTGTGTTGCCAGCCACCCGCGCGCACCGCCGAGCCGTGGCTAGCAGCGGCGTCGCTCGCACACATGCACGCGGCTGACACTAATCTTTGGCGCGAGGCACGATAAACAGCGGGGCGGGGGCACACCTGCTCGAAGCCGTCAGAGACGCGCTGCACCTTGAAGCGCGCCGCCGCCGCCTGGTACTCCGCCATGTCGCGCTTCCACTGCAGCGCCCCGACGACGCTGTACTTGAAGCGCAGCATGTGTTGCAGCAGCATGTCCCGCAGCCCGAGGCCCACCTGCACAGCAGCGCTGCTGCAGAGCGGCCCGTTTCCTGTCACCAATACATAATAATAACCGTGTAGTACCGCAGTTTATCAGAATGTTCGAATTCTGAGCCTGACAACATATGAACCGCAGTACTCCACCGTAAATGGCGCGATTGTTGTACGGGTGTGGTTGAGGTCCACGCATAGCTGCCAGCGCATCAGCAGCGCCACACATGCCCGAACGCGGCCGCCGAGTCATGCATGCCGTTGAGCCCCGCCGCGGCGGCGGGCGCACCTCGCAGAGGAGGCTCCCGGACGCGGCGGCCGGCAGCGCGGTGGCCACGGCGCGTGCGACCGAGCGCACGAGGGACGTCACCGCCGAGCACGCCGCCGTCGGCGCGTCGATGTGGCTCGCGCCGCCCGTCGCCGCCTGGAAGTCGGCGCGCTTCTGCTCTGCCTGCAGCGTGCGCGCGAGGAGCGCGCTCACCGCGTCGGCAAACGCCGTCAGCGCCGCCTCGATGCTGCGCTCGAGCACCTGCGTGAGCTGAGTCAGCGCCGCAAGGCTCTCGTTCGCCGCCGTCGTCCGCTGCACGGGGCCGGGGCACATCATTCGCCGATCACGCCTGGTCTTCGATGCAAACATGTCAGGCATGGTGGACTATGCATGGGGGGGCGATGCATGGCAGATGCAGCACCCATCCGCCGCACCGGCAAGCTCAGGGTACAGCCATGGGCGACTAAAATCGGCAGCAACAGCAATGAAGTGTGATGCGGGGCGCCATCATGTGATCATCACACGCACGCGGCCCGCAGAAAATGTCCCCGGCTGGTGGGAGGACCCACTGAAGCCTACACGCAGACTGTGCAGTCGACCCGCCGCCCACCTCACCTGTGTCGCTGCAAGCATGCTGTCGGCACACGGCCATCGCACACAGCCTGCGCTCACACAGGGTTCAACCGTTGCACTGCAGCGGCAGTAGGATCCGGCACCACTACAACCACATCCAGCTGCAGACAACATCATCATGTTGTTTATTTCCATCCCTAGGATCCGGCACCGGTACGACCACATCCGGCTGCAGGCGGCAACATCATGTTGAACACATCCCCTCGCCCACGGACAGGGGTGAGCCGGGCAGGGGGCATCGGGCGCACGCACCACAAGCAGCTTCGGCTGCACCGCCGACTGGAAGTGCCGCTGCACCGCGTCCACGATCTCCCCCGTCGCCGTCACCGCGCGCAGCACCTCGTACGCGCCCGCGCCCATGAACGCGTCCGCCGCGTCGGCCGCCGACGCCGCGTCGGCGACGACCAGCGGCGCCTTGAGCGCCGCGAGCGAGCGGCGGCTCGCGGCCGAGATGCCGGACAGCGTGTGCGAGACGACCTGGTCGAGCAGGCAGCTGGGGGGGAGGTCGGGGGCCTTCTTGTGGAAGAAGGCGGAGACGTGCGTGGCCGCGGGGGCGGCCGGGAGGAGCGACGTCGCGCGCTGGATGACGACGCGGTGCCAGCCGATGAACGACGCGACCGCCTGCGGGTCCACCACCGCCTGCACGCACGATGCCAGTCGTCAAGTTAAAAAGACACAGGTACTTCTAGCTTCGGTGTTCTTCCAACTATTGTGACCTGCTAGCATTTGCGACATTCCAGAATTTCCTTTCTTCTTCCAGCGTGTGTGGCCTTCCCTCGATGTTGCGTCGCTCATAGGAGCAATCGACCAGAGCCTGCTGTTCAGCATGTATTCGATTTATGTATCGATGGCGAGCATGTACAGCATGCATGCATGCACCTGCCAGCGGCATGCGCACAGCGGCACAGAGCTCAGCCGTGAGCGCACAGCCCGCATTGAGCCTGCCGCATCCCAGCGGCCTATGGCCAGGTCTTCGAGGCAAGAAAGCATTGGCAGCACCGCGATGGGCCATGTGCATGAGCTGCTCTAACACTCCCGCCCCCGCCCCCGCCCCCCCCCCCCCCCCCCCCCCCCCCCCCCCCCCCCGCCCTTGCAGGCTGCGCTCACCGGCTACAACACAAGCCCGCAGGCAGACGGGCTAACTCGCACAAGCCCACACAAGCATGAAGGCCATACACCATACGTGGGCTACACGTGTGCCGTATGTATACATCGTATACAGTATGCATGTTGTGCATGCATGGAACAGAGGGGGCCAGCGCACGTTGGCGTCGTCACCTTCGGCGCCGGCCATGCGCGCGCGCACCGCGGCCACGCCCTTGCGCATGCCGGCCTTCAGGAAGCTCTTCGCCTTGCCGGCGCCCGCCTGCACCGCGGCGCCCGCCTCCGACAGCCGCTCGCCGCCCGGCATGCTGAAGCGCTCCGACACGAGCGCGACCTGCGTGCTCGGGGGGGCGTCGCCGCCGGCGGTCGGGGAGCCGGGGAAGCTGCCGCTCGCGCCCGCGGCGCGCGCCGCGCGCTCGGCCTCGAGCCGGCGCCACTGCGCTGCTAGCCACTGCTGCTCGACCCACGGGTATGGCGTCTGCACACAAGACAAGCTGTGCGCACAGAGACGTGCGGTCGTTGCTGCACACAGGTCAGTGTACACCACTGCCGACGTCAATGTCAGGTAGTCTTGCAGCTTGGGTGGGGCTGGCAGCATACACCCTGGTCCGGAAACTTTGGATCGGGACTTATTTCTGGGGCCGCCGTAATGACACCAGGTGACAAGCTGCGGTCGTAGCTGTGGATCACCTACCCCTACCCCGCTCTGCCCGTCCCCTCGCACGCCCCCGCCAGAAGCCGGGATTCTGCGCAGCAAACATCGGCAGCCGTCGCAGCAGGCCGGCCACGGCGGCGAGAGCCGGAGGTCTTTGTACGGACCCGCCCCCCGCCTCGTCGCAGTCGCTCCCATGAACGCAGCACATTCCCATGACCTCGGCACACCCCCGTGGCCACAGAACACCCCCGCGACCGCACCTGCAGGATGGCAAAGAGGCCCTCCAGGGAGGCCTCCGCCGACGCCTTCACCGGCAGCTCCGACACGACGGCGTCTACCGCCTCGCGCACGATGTCTCGCGCCACCGGGAGCATCGTGAGGTACGCGTCCAGCGCCGCGAGGAAGTCCGAGGGCTCCGGGAAGTTCGCGGCGTCGGGCGCCTCGACCGCGGCGGCCACGACGGCCTCCGCCTTCTCCTCCACGATCCGCACCACCAGCGTCTCGATCGCCTCCTGCATGCCCCGGGAACATGCATGCGCATGTGATCAGATGCATGTGCACGCAAATGCATGGTCACCTTGCGGCGGGGCGAGTGGGGTCTCGGTACCCGCCCCGCGGAAAAGGGACAGAGGCAACCGAGGAGCGCCACATGGCAGCGCAAGACCCGGCACTTGAGAAGGCTCAGTAGGCGCGGGATATAGGCCATTCGTGACGCAGCTGAGATCGCTAATACCGTCACACGCACCAATGCAGGTATGCACCGAGTCGATGCAAGCGTGCATGTACTGCGCAAACATCTCTGCTTCAATCTCGCAGCCCCCACGTCGCGCCTGTCCGGAACCCTTCACAAGGAGACACGCAGATGCGTTTCCAGCCGCACTCAGATCCTGGTCCTGAGGCGCAATCAAGGCAAGTTGACACACCATGGTCGGGGTGCATGACACCCCAACCGACTGCAATCAAAGCAGCAGCAACAGGGCAGGTTCAAGAAGCCACTCGGACGATGCCAGCCTCATGAATTGTTGGGGCTATCATTCGACAGCACCATCTTGCCGATCAAAATCGCTCCAACCCCGCAACGATCCGGCACTGCTCACAAGCAGCTACGCCCACGCCAGCGCTGTGCGAGGCTGAGATGCATGCATGGTTCCACGCAGCGGCCGCTCGCCCATGTCCAGCACCAGAGGCCGGCGTCCTCCTGGCCACGACCACGCAGGGCCCGGGTGCCGACGAGATCGGTGGCAGGGTGCAGGCGGCGTGCAGGGACACCCACCTTCCATGTGGAGAAGACGAGCGAGAGCACCGACTTCTCGTGGATGATGGTGTCCACAAGGTCGGCGAGCTGCTGGTTGAGCGCGTACGTGCGCGCCTCCTTCTGCGGCGCCCCCGGCAGCCACGGCGGCTGCGCCTTGCGCTCCGGCGCGCTGCGGAACAGCGGCAGCATCGCGATGTAGCCCTTCACCGCCGAGCCCTCCGCGCCAAAGTGCGACAGGTCCTTGCAGCACTTGGCCATGTCCTTCAGGTCCGCCGGCTGCACGACAGGTGGGCGCCAGTCCAGTGGTCATACATGCGTGTACCCCATACGTTGCACAGGGGATGTGCACGGCTGTAGCTGTAGCGACAACAGTGGAGACGGTGTGTGCGTGCATGCGGTGACTGGAGGGGTGGGGACGAGGTGCACGCATGTGGTGGAAGGGTGAGGGGCGTACGTCCTTGGTGCACGCGTCCATGAAGCGCGACAGCAGCCGGTTCTCGAGGTTGTTGCGGTACGCGAGCAGGTTGCGCAGCGCGGCGTCGACGGTGCCCGGGGCCGCGTCGTCGAGCTCGTCCGGCGCGAGCCCGAGCCGCAGGTTGCTCTGCCGCAGCTCGCGCGCCAGCGGCAGCATGCGCTGCACCAGCGCCGCAGCCTCTGACAGCCGCGTGTTGTCGCGGAACACCGGGTCCAGCTCCACTGTGCCGCCGCCGCTGTGCGGCGGCGGCGGCGGCGGCGGAGCCGCCGCGGCCGCACCGCGGCCGCGCGGCTCCGGCAGCGGCGACACGTCCATCGCCGCGACGGGCAGCTCGGAGAAGGCGGCGAGGTGGCCGAGCACGCTGAGCGCGCCGCGCGCAGTCGCGGTGATGCGGTGCGCGGCGGCGAGGCGCGTGCCAGTGGTGGCGGCGGCCGCCGCGAGCGACGACGTGGTGGAGTCCATGCCGCGGAAGTCGGCGGCGGAGGCGTCGAGGCTGATGTCGACGGCGTCCAGCGTCTCCGTGAACGACTTTTCGTGCGCTGCAAGCTCCTCCTGCAGCCCTCGCGCCCATGTCAGTGCATGTGCGCACATTGGAACAGTCCCTTAGCGCGCTGCTATCCCGCTCGTACTCGAGCGGCAGTCAGGCTGACAAACACAAGGATTGACTTGGGAACAAGAGGATCGCAGCTCATGCGGCCACATGTGGGCATGCCTCGGCAACCATGCACACATGCATTCAGTAGAGCACCGTCCACTGCCGCACGGTCTGTCACATGCATTTCTGTTCAAGTAATGCTGGCCTTGTAAGTCCGCACATATGGGTTGATGCACACATGCGGCCACACAGGCAGAGTGATATGTTTGCCTCCTGGGTCAGCATCAGGCCACGATGTTGGTACTGTTTGCCGGCACGGACGCCCGTGTTCACATGACAAGCCGTGAGCGTGATGCAGCATGCCCAGCACAGCACACGTGCCGAAAACATTGACAGGCCAAGTGTCAGCCATGCAGAGCTTCACAGCATGGAGTGCCCTGCCATGTTTGCAATCAGAGCATAAATGCCCCAGATGCCAGATGCTGTGGCGGTCACTGAAGCATAGGATGTTCAATACTGTGAGAACGATCTCAAGGTTGACGTCGAGGAACCTCGCAAGGTGCTGTCTGCCTGACATGCTGATCGTGGGCAGCACCTGAAGGAAAGTGACGTGCTTGTTAGCACGAGTTTCAAGCCCTCCGAGTGTCTCCTCTGCGCCTTCCAACACCTCCATGGCTTGACCCAGCGCCTCCACAGGGTCAACATCTGTGGCTTTGAAAATGGTGTTTGGCTTGTCAAAGAGGATCATCAGCTCGCTTGCCAGGTTGGACAGATAGTCATCCACAGCTTTGTCCTCGCTGAAAAGAAGCATGGACAGCCCAGCATCCCGTTTGACGGGAGCTGAGCTGGCTTCAGGATGTGGACCTATACCAGATGTCTCAGCCCCAGTTTGTGACCGTGTGGACATGAAGCTGTCGTCCCTTTGGACGCTGTAAGATCCCTTTCGCCCATTTGACATAGCCCCTGTCCGCTCTGAACAGAACAGCAACGTTAGTGAGAAGAGGTGATATGACCTTTCCAGGTTTTGTTAACTGCATGAACCAAAGCCACCATGGCAACACAGCCATAGTTCGAGCATACCGGGGCCTTTGAAGGACATGGCGTTGACGCCTTCACATTATACTTGCCAAGGACGGCCCAATCTCATATTTTCAGAATAAACGTCGGCGTTGCGAGCAAAGGGTTAGTCGATCACATGAAGCAGAGCATTCAGAAGTAATTCATGCTTAGCAAGCTGTCGTTGGCGAGTGCAAGGAAAACGCGCTCCGACCGATGGAGAGTTACGAGCACAGTATTCAGCTGATGCAGGCAAGAGAAGTCCCCGCTGAACGTGCTCCAGTGTCCCGTCGCTCTGTGACAACGATATCGTGGCCAAATTGCACCAAAGCCATGATCGCGCTCATGCACGCCACCTCCTTTGCCTGCTGATGAGCTTGAGGCAGAGTATGCGCCCTTACCAGCTTCAGGGCATTCAGTAGCGACTGCATTTCGCGGTGCCTCACAGTCGCGTGCGTTTGTGTACTGTACGTCAACTAATAACATGTCGATGAACCGTTTGGGCTGCAGCACCTAGCGCTGCTGCAGGATAGATATGATGATCGATTGCATGCTGCAGGGCTGAACAGGTCATGATGTGCTCTCGAGTGGCGGCAACTTCAGGTGCGGAGTGGCGTGCAATACATGTCGCATCCGCTACCGTGTGCACCTCCACACCATCACGTGGACGCGTGATCGTCGTCCAGAGATATGATAATGCACCTGAGATAAGGTTGTTCTGCAGCTGTGTCAGGGATCGCGGTTCTGCTTGCCTTGTCGGGGCCCCTCGTATCGTTCTACGGACTGACTGTTTGGTGGACTGTCGCCACAGTTCTGCTGACGACTGCGGCTATAGTGTGCCTAATTCTGGCAAGCTGGACAGATCCTGGCTACTTGCCGCAGTACAGCGATCGTGACCCACTGATCGACATTCTGGTAGAGGCAGTGAGGCCTGCGTTGCGCGAGACCCGCAGCTTGCGCGTCTCTGTTGAGTATCAGGGAGACACCTACTATAAGTTTCTGCAAGATGGCAGCTGGGTTAGAGATGAACCAGGTGCGCGAAGATCCTGTCCGGGACACGGCAGCAACAGGCACTCTCCTGAGCCTTGCACGAAGTGTGCATCTTCCTGTGCACCTTCGCATGAAACAGTCGCGATCATGTTTTTGGCCGTGTCTCACAGAGAGGCGTGTGCAGGTATACGAAGGGGCCATCGGTATTGTCACGCTTGCAACATCTGGCGACCACCACACGCGCACCACTGCCAGCACTGCCAGAGATGTGTAGGCCACTTTGATCATCACTGCGATGTCCTACACACGTGCGTGGGCGGCCTCAATCACCGATGGTTCACAACGTTCTTGCTATCAGCTTTCTTCGCATCGCTGACGCTATGTGGCGGAGGTGTACGCACAATCCTGCTCTTGGGCTTTCTCAACGGTGTGGCCTTTCTTACTCCATGATTCGCCTTGCACCCATGCGGCATGTGCGCTCAAGCACGTCCACGTCTCCTGAGCTGGCAACAGCGATGCACTTCGTAGATGCGCTGCTCTGGCACATTCTCCACAACTGCTTTCGGGGCACATGCTGGTACAGCAGATTGGCTGTGCTGTCCAGTCAATTCCACCCAGGCAATTCCGCCTCCTCATGCACCACCGCCCGTGCATCATCAGCCACTCCTCTGTAGATGCACCGATCCATTCAGATTGGCCACCTGCAAAACCCAGGAACTTGCAACAGCCATTCAGCCACTAGCCACATTGTCCCAACAGTACCATATCACCGCATCTGAGCACAGACACTGCTCCGCCTGACCAGCCACATCTATTCCTTGATCCCCACTCACTACCAATATCCCCGCCACACATGACTCCACTTATGCTCGCCTCACCTCTTCACAAGTTTTGGGTCGCTTTGCAGCATTTCCAGGGCTGCCACCCAGAAATTAGACCTGATTGTTCGGAACTGTTACACATGATCGCGCCCAGCGACCCACCACGGATCTTCACGTGCAGCGCGCTCACCGCCGTGGCAGTTCTGGGGCGCCGTCGCCTGCGTCCCGCTCTACCTGTACGCCGCGCTCGTGTCGTGCGTCGGCTGGCTGCACCTCGGCCTCATGTGCGCCGTCGTCAGCACGAAGGACATCATCCAGTTCGGCTGCGGCACCTGCAACGAGCGCGCCTGCCGCCCGGGGGCCGGCCCCTTCCTCCTCGGCCAGTGGCGGCGGCAGTGGTGCACCGGCGTGCGGCCGCTGCCGCCGGCGCCCCTGTTCCACCCCCAGCCGCGGCCGCAGCCGCATGCCGCGGCCACGCCGCCGCACGCGCCGCCGGAGGCGGAGCCGCTGCTCCAGGCGGAGCCGTAGCCGTGCGCGGCGCGGCGCACTGTGTTCCTCAACACAGGGGCGTCTGGACAGCGCACAGCATGCACGCCCCGTGACTGGCCCAGGGAGCCCGGTCGCACACGCGGTAATTCGCATGAGCCCGGGCTATCGACAGCAGACCATCCAAGGTAGGCCGGCTGCGCAGCAGTGCAATCCGAGGCCATCGATGCAAAGAATCATCGACCACACAGACAAAGGAGCCCTAGCTCAGGCCAGACCACCCAGGATTGCCGTCTTCGGTCCTATCGCTCCGCTGCCTCAAGCTGAAGAGTGCTGCTTTGGCTTGCTCACTGGACGACCGGACGTCTCAGTCTTGCATGGACGAGAACTGCATGCATGACGCATTCATGGTGGGGGAGCGGAAGCAGCGGAGCAGGGTGGGATCGGGTGGTCGCCGGGGTGGGTCTGCGGCACAGCCTGAGCTTCGTGGTGAAATCCAAATCGCTGAGCTGATAATAAAGGACGGGCACAGGATCGGGCCGGTCAGTCCAAAATGGTTTTAATTCTATTCTAGTGCAGAAAAAACGTGTAGTCAAGTCGGCCAGCATAACGCCGAAAGCTTGTTCGGCACAATCGAAATCGTCCGATAATGTTGGGGCCGGAGTTTGTAACGAACACGCGCCACATACGTGTGCAGATAACTTGCGTTGCCTGCAGTGCATCCCGCCTCTCCAACTCTGTCCCGCCTCTCAACTCCGTCCTTGAAGCACTGATGAGATACAGAGGGTCTGCGCGGGCAGGTGCGCCAGATCTGCGCTGCACATGCGCGAGGCTGCATGCATTCCGTGGTGTCGCTGATAACTACGTTAGCATACACGGATCTGGGGTGTCACCGCATTCGTCTTCATAGCCAGCACCAAGTACGACAAAGGCAACGAGTGCAGAGGCGTTGCACGGAGGGGGTGGTCGGTATTGCTAAGAGTGTCGCCACTTCTCTGCCACTGAGGTAGGCCGCGTGCAGCCCCTCTGTCAACCCGTGTCTCTCTTTCGAGGGGCCTGTATATGACTGGAGGTCTGTCGGACTGTTTGGCCATATACGTCTGGAGGCTCTGCTGAGGGTAATGGCAGTCAGCTGCATGTGGTGTTTCGATACAAGGTGCTGCTGATAGGCGCTGATAGCGGCGCCACTGTGGGTGAGGCTGGCGCTGCAGGGGTGCTGGTCATAACGGCTTTGGCGGGCCGAGTCGGTGAATGCATGGTGGATGCATGGTGGTGAATGCATGGTGGATGCATGTTGGTGGATGCATGCTGGCTGTGGTAAATCTGTACTGTGTGCAATAAGGTGCTGTGTGTCACAAGGACAAAGCAAGCGAGGCAGGTAGCAATGCGAGCAAGAACCAGGGGAACCGCACACCACGCAGCAAGCCACACGCAGCACACACCAAAACACCCACGCAACAGCAGCACCCGCGCCGGCCACAGCCACACAGCCACACACACGCCCACACGCGGCCGCCCGCGGCGTCCTCGTCGCTCTCTCGCGGGCCGGGCGCCGTCCGAGGCTCGGACGCGCTGGTAGGCGGCGTATGCTGCCTCGGCCGCGTGCCCCGACCCCCGAACACAGCGCGCCTCGGGCGTGCTCCGTTCCGGGTGGTTCGGCGAATGAGGGCGCCCCCGTGTGTGTTGTTCCGGCGCCCGGGGCTGGCCTGATCGGGGCATTGGGGCGGGGGTCCTGGGGGCCCCCGGCGGCTTCCGTGTGGGGCCGGCGCCGGCCAGGCCGCTGCATGGGGCTGCTGCGGCCGCGCGGGGGGCGGGGTCGTGTAGCGCGTTGGCATGTGGGTGTGTGTGTGTTGGGGATTGGGTCTGGGCCGCGTGCGGGTGCGTGGGTGCGTGGGTCGGGTTTCAGTGTGTGGTTCGTGTGGTAGTGTGTGGGAGCGTGGGGGTGTGTGGGTACTTGTTGTGCCTTGGCGTTGGCTGTGGCTCTCCTGCTGCGTGCGCATTGCGTTTCTTGTGCTCTCCCTTTTGGTCCTGGCGGTGCTACCGGCCCCTCCGGCTTTTTCCTTTGTCACACACACGCCCACGCCCACACGCCCACCCCCACCCGAACCCCGCCCACCAGCCAGGCGCACGAGCCCCGGAAGCACAAGCAGCCAGTGCCGCCGAGCAAACAAACAGCGAGACCGCAACAACAACCCCCAGCCCGGGGAGGACCCCGCCTCCCCCAGCACAACCCCCCAAGCCCAGCCCTCGCACACCACCCCGCCCGACCGCAAACCCACACCTGTAACCCCCAAAGTTCAGCCCAGCCCGCCCAAACTACCCGACTGCGCCTCAACGGCGCGCCACACGCAGGCGCACGGGGAAGACAACAAGGTGCTGTGTGCCAACAGAGCCCTTGTTACAGGGATCTACACAGCCATGTTGCTTGCTGGCGCCTGACGTCCGCCCTCCAGCCACAGGCGAAGCATATGGGATGTCCAGGCATTGCAGCCTGCCCCATGGCAAAACCATTCGGAGCAGCGGGATCGGTGTACCTGCTCCGGTTCAGGCTGGCATGGCATGGGTGATCCTGATTTGTAGAATTGATTGCAGATTGTCAGAAATTTTGTTAAACCACATAGCTGCAGCAGGGATGCCCTGCAGCCTGCATCTGAGGGTCAGATGAATTGCAGTGAGATGCTGTACTGGGTCACAGCATGATGAAGTCAGTGTCGCAGGTGCGGCTGATGGACCGCCTGATGGCCTCTCGAAGGTGGACCGGTGTAGTGCAACACGCGTTTCAGATTATTTGCGAGGTTTGTATGACCAGGGAAAAGAACACTGTCTTGAGAAGCTTTTTTGGGAGATTCAGGAGCGTTGGACAACTTCTCAGAGGGGCCATGCACCTGTCATAAGAGCTGTTTAAAGTTTAATAGTTGTCCAGGTTCATATTTGTTTCAGAGAAGCAACCTTTTAATCCTTGCTGCTGGGTTGTCGATATTGCTCCACGGCGTGAGTACCAGGATGTGCGAACGGTGCACCGCGGTGGCATGTGTCTGAGGCAGCCTGGCGCATGCGAGACCTTGTGCAGCCCGAGTGAGCGTGTCAAGACACCAGAGTATCATGCTCGCGCCTGACACCTGACACGGGCTGCGCAGGCCGGGCTGCGCGCGCTGATCATAGTCTGCGTAACCGCAGGCGCAAGATCGCAAACAACGGCAGCGCGAGGTCCATCTAGAACGGCCGCAGCGTCCATGGGCAACAGTGTGAACAGGTGTACTAAACTCTAAAGCCTGGTTCTGGTGCTTCAGGTCAATGCCCCAGGACGCAGGCTTTCAGTTTGAGGCTTGTGGGACGCAGGCTTTCAGTTGGAGGCTTGTGGGACCCCACCACACGGCTGTCTCTGAGACAAATTGATACACACGCAGGACGCAGACACCCAGAAACAAGATAATTATGGAGTCCTGAGATTGCAAGGTCTCCCGTATAATATGCTTGAATGCGTTCAGGCAACTTCTCCCAAGTGAGCTGTGCCTGCCTGTCAAGACTGTAAATGACAGGCATTCACGTTGACCTTGAAGTGCCACGCTCATTGACGCGCACTCTGTGAACAGTAAAACGTGTTGCCAAGAAATGAATGTTCGTCTGCCTAGCTCCAGGACAGTCCAGCTAACCTACACATACTGTAATCTCAATACACGTTCACAATGTTCAACCCAGCCTCAGGTGGCTGCTTGAAATCCAGCACAGCTACGCAGGCACCACCAGTCCCGGTAGATTGCTGAAGTTACAGATTTCTCATGTGCAAAGATTCGCATGTGGTGTTTCCACAAGCGCTTGTCCACTTCATCATCACACTTGTGCAAAGCCGCATCACCCATGACGCCAAAACCAGCAAAACATACATCCGAATCCCGGTAAAAATCCACCTCCTCACCTCTGGTCCCCCGCCTCTGGGTCTCCACGTGTGCATCATCGCGGGTGACCGAGGCAGCAGGCCCGGTGGAGCTATTCGACGCAATAGCCCCGCCACAGCATTAGAAAAAACCCGCGCCCGTCTTTCGTGCACGCATCTTCCAGTCCGGCATGGCTCCCTCCACGGCATAGTGCATGCCGTGGGCTCGTCAATATGCATATACCCCGCAATTCAGGGAACCATCAGTGATCTGCACAGCTGCCACCCGCCGCACCTGCAAGCCAGCCCCGCCAACATCTAGACTCATGATCCCCAGCGGTCAAGCGCCTCACACGGCACAGCGGAGGACCCTCATGCCCACACTGGGCAATACGTCGCTCGGTGTGCAGTGCCCATGCGCGCAGTGCCGCATCTTTCAGCTACACATCTCACACAATGCCCTACCAGGGGCCAGCCCACGACAGTGGTAACTATCATGGACCTGTGCGGATGCACCACCTCTACTGCCCAAGCCCCCAAGCAAACACATGTAGCTTTCCGGCAGTGCCGTGTCTTTCAAATTGCATCAGGTCCACCAGCCACACGATGCGGAGGCCCGTGCCGCCCTTGATACACGGGTGCCTGGTCGGCTCGCCCTGGCCTCCGCACACGGCCACCACATCGACAGCGGCGGGGTGTGCGCGGGCAGCCGGGAGGCCCAGATGTAACATGTGTAGGGAATCGGCACCACATCATGCACACAGGGGACGCCGGGGTGTCTCGGTCGGTGGTGCACAGGGACAGGCAGCCCAGCTTGGCCACCGATGAGGGTCGCGCACGACCCAAACTTTCCCGACAGCATCATGCGGACTGCTACCGACCAGGACCACCTATTGCGCACGGCACAGACGCATGCTCCGCATGCGCGCGTGCTGACTGGCAGCTCCCCACAGCCACCAGCCGCCAAGAATTTCACATCGCATATCAATCATGAGCACCGGCGCGGCGGCGTATTGCCGGGCGGCGCCACTCCCCGAACGTTAGTTTTGGCCACTCCCCGAGCGGCCGCGGGCCGGGCGGCGGCCACGCCGCAACCGCGCCCCATCACTCACGGTGCACACCAACGGTGCCCATCAAATTGTAACTCTATCCACCCACCCTGCAGCCTGCGGGCGATTTTGTGTGGGGGATGTGGCCACAGGAGCCGCAACCCCTGCGGCGGGACAGGTGCGCCGCAACTGTCCGCTTCCCAGTCCGACCCACCCAGGACTGATACCGGATGGACCTGTGCTACCACACGGAATTCTGTGCAGCGCACAAAGCACGGCCACGCTGTGCGCGGGCGAGCACCCCTCCTGCTGCTCGTGGTCGCGCATCTGAAGTGGTGCACCCACGCCACCCTGCCCTGCTGCACGCCTGCCGCGCTCCAACAGTTGCTGGACTAGCATCCGCACGGCCGCTGCGTGACGCTGCAGCAGCCGCCTGGGATATGGCAAGGCGTTGCCTATCAGCAGCCGCCGGACGTCTCGCCACGCCCTCGCTGCACCATGGCAGCTGCGGCCTGACGCCACCCAAGACTGCAAGCCCGCCCCACGGCCAGGGCGCAGATCTGAGAGCGCTCTCGCCCGGCCGAGCTCAGTTGAGCGCGTACGTCTGTGCGCGCCGCGGCGGGGCCGCGGGGCCGTCGTCCTCCCGGAAGCGGTACAGCGCCGTTGCGCCGCAGAGCGCCTCGTGGCAGTTGTGCGCGAGCGTGCGGTCAAAGGGGTTGCTGCCCGCTGGGCCGCGGTGCCGGAAGTACTCGTACGTCGTCTGGTTCGTCGCGAGGAGGTACGTGTGGAAGCCTGACAGCGCGCCGACGAAGATGAGGGCGAGGATGGAGTAGAGGATCATGACTAGGAGCGCCCACTCGCGGAGGATGGCCTTGCCGACGTCGTCACGGTTCGCGAGCGTGATGACGCGGAGGACGCAGACGACAAGGAAGAAGATGCAGGTGAGGGAGGCACCGTAGATGAATGCGAGGTAGGGCTGGTAGTTGCGGCGGCCGATGCAGGTGCCGACCCAGGGGCAGTGGTGGTCGAACTTTTCGATGCAGCCGTCGCAGACGGCGCAGTGGCTGCAGCGGGGCGGGCGGTAGAGGCGGCATGTGGGGCAGTACTTTGTCGTGACCTCGTGGCCGTTGACCTCGCGGGTCCAGGTCCGCCTGCATGGCCGCACTCTCGCGATTCTGGGCTGAGCATTTAGGATAGCACGTCGGGAAGGAGCTCTGTGAGCTTCGTGCGTCTGTGGGTGCTGAGAGGCGTGTGGCTTCGTGCTGTGGATGGGAGTGTCTCCTGAGACTGAGAGCCCAGCGATGCAAGCTTTGACCCGGGCAAGAGAGGAAGGAGGGGGAGCAGAAAGCGCACAGCTCCGGAGCTGGTCTTGGACTGTGGCGCTTTATGACTCCGGGGTTCTTCAAGCCGGTGAGCAATAAGGCGAGGAACGTGAAGGTGCATAGCACTGCCAGAGAAATGATGATGGCTGGCGAGAGCTTGTCGCCGTCTTCCATGTCAACGATGACCCATCCAAAGAAGAGACCGATCGGGAAGAGTACGAGGAGCTGTGTGAGGACGAAACTCTTCCAGTCCGGCCCTGCACCGCACGGATGCCGTTGCAACGGGCGCACGCAACGAGTTTCAGGATGATGGCGACATCACGCACATGATTACTTCCAGTGCGAGCATATGCGTACCAACAGTGATGGCTGAGTTGCACAATACTGCATGTTTGGACCTTTCCGTCATGGTGACGTCTCGATGGCCCTTCTCGCGATGCTGCGCCTGATGCTGTCGCGGCTCCTCCATATTACACCACTCTCTCAGAGCGTCAAGGCATTAGCGCCATACGCCAAAACTTTCATCGTGCCGTCCTCTCCTTCATCGCTGCATGGCACGCGCTCGATTCGGCACAGTGAGCACTCGACACAGGTTACTGTTTGAGCGGCCATGACGGCAAACGCATACAAACTATTTATGTAGATAGAAAAACAGGCATGAAAGAGGACTAGCTGAAGCAAACTGTCACGAGCATCAATCATGCGAAACAGCGCACTGTGTCCGATCTCCAGGCTTGAGGGAAACGATGCTTGAAACCAAAATATCCTGCGACAGGATTTTCTCCCTACCGACTAAAGATAGTAACACAGAAAATTCTCGCACGACAGCCCCGTTTCGCAGATATTGGCGCTGGGCAAAGAATGGCTAGTAAAAAGAATCACAGGCAGATGGCGATCTTCATGAAAGCAAAGGAATGCTGTAGATTCTTGTTTATCACTTGAGCAATCCCCTGCATACGCAGCCGACAGAGCTGTGCAGCAGGCACTTCAGCGACGTCCCTCCGCCACAACCTGACGCGTGTCATGCCTGCGAATGTCATCATCAAGTCTCACCTCGCCAATTCCAACGCACGACATGTGATGCTCATATACAGTCCACATGGAACTGTAGGCATCACCCTGGAAGCAGCGACGGGGCGGAGTGCAGAGTTAGCATGCACAGTGACGCACCGCAGTTGATCTTCGTAACGGCTCGGACATGCTATCACTCGCAATCCAAACTGGTGGGGTCTCAAACGCGCAGTGTGTACCAAGAAATGGGGTCAGGTTGGAAGCTGATCGGTCTTTGGTTCTTCAGCAAGCGATGCAAGATGCTCCACAGTAGCGTGTTGGTCCGCAATTTATAATCGCCGCACACCCTGGACATTCAATTCACATAGCATCAATAGGTTAGACCTGAAGCATAGATCTGCAGTATGCAACTGTAGTGCGATGCCTGGCTTTCGGCGTCTGGCTGCTTCTTGTCAGCCGAGGGCCAAACCGTTTCCCCATGCACTGAGCAAAAGTTACGCAATATTGCAGGCTTGCAGATCTCGCATCGCAGGAGCACAGTCAAAGCTGACTCGTCACGACATTCGGACGCTTCCTCCTGCCAATGTCTACTGCGCTTGTGTGCAAGTTAACAAGACTGCTGTGTCCACCTGTGGACCAAGGCTTCCACTTTGCGTCGAGAGTGACAGCTTCGCCCACACATACAAGCAGGCCATGAACACAGTATCGGCAACCATCACAAGATCGTGACATTCAGACTGCAGTGCTTGTGCTCATGCCCCCACAGCACCCTCGTGCAGGCACAAGCACATGATCAGACTCAAACCAAGCTGCCCCGAGATCCGTGCATTCGCTCCAAACGACCGTTCAAGATGCGACCTCACTCGAATATTGAGGCTGCCGATCCGTGCTATGCGGTCATGGGCGGGCCCGTTTGCACAATGTTGTGCCTCACCCATGGCACAGAAGCAGAATAGACTAGCAGAAGAAGCAGCCTCCTGTCCACACGTGTTGGTTTCGACCAGGTCAGGTGACGACATGACACCCCATTTGCACAAAACGGTCTGTGCACTGCTCTGTGCACTGCATGAAACCGCCTCCTCGTGGATTCTACTGGTCGGCCACACCATCAAGCCTTCGCCTGATCACTGTGCAGAGCAGGACTGTACTGCTTGCATACATTTCGAATGTGTCATTCAGAACGGTCGCTCATATGGATGGCCGCCCTGTCAGGGACGTGTACATGCTGCAGTCGAGCAGCAGCGAGTGCCACGATCTTCACATATCGCTACACACAATTACCTGTTCACAGGATGTGGTCCTGGTCTTTCAGAGTTCGCAACGTCCTCTTCAGGATACAGCTGAGTGAATCCAGATTTACTTCACCTTTACCTACCACGCGACTCTTTGCACCTATGCCACCTATGCTCAAGCGACTGTCACGCTACATACATGAACCCCAGCACAGGTGCGAGCAGCACATGCGCACCGCGCCCCAGGTGACCATGCATTTTTTGCTGTGTCTGCATGTCACCAAACACATGTCCGCCACTCATGCAGCTGCAAGCTGCCTTGTGCCGGGGTTGGAGCTCCAATTCTAGCCATTCGAACAACAGACGTCCACCTCTGTGGCACTGTTTCCTCTATGCTCACCTCCGCCGGCATATCTCCCCGAGCATACCGCACCTGTCACTTGCACCGGTGCCCTATCTTCTGCCATCTCATCTTGCTCTACACCATCATCACCATCATCCGTTCTTCGTCATCGTTCCCAGCACAAACACGCGGCACTGCGCATTATTTGCTGAGGCGGAGAGCTCTTCCCGCACACTCCCCCTCACCACACTGCGCACACACGCTCCCGACGGTCGCACATCATCATCATCATCATAGCACATCATAGCAGGGTCCAGGCCGGCCCGCGCACCGCCGCGGCGACCGCGGCGTTCGCACGGCGGCGGCGGCCCTCTGCGACCAGCACCACCCCGGCCGCAAGCGCCGCGGCGCACAGCCCCCACCGCACGAGGCGCGCCACCCCGCGCCCGCGCCCGCCGCGCTGCGGCGTGTGCGCCGGCGTGGCGTGGGGGGAACCGAAGGTGCTCCACGCGGCGCCGCTCGACGCCGCCGCGGACGCGACGCCCAGGGGGCTCGCGCAGTCGAGGTGGGGCGGGACCGCCGTCGCGATCGGCTGCAGCGGCGCGGGCGCTTTGAGCGACACCGTGGCTACATGTGGCGAAGCACGCAGGCAGGCCGGGGCGACCTCGGCCGCCACGCTGTCGCACTGTGTCCCGGCGTCGATACTCAGCACCCTATCGCATGCTGTTGCGGCGTCAGTGGAGGCGGGGCGCTCGGCGGTGGCCGAGGGTGCATGCATGGCGGGGCGGTCGGCGCGGGCCGGGGTGACGCGGGCGGCCCCCGCGTGGTACGCGGCATCCCACGCGGCGTCGCCCGGGAGGGCGAGCGCGGCGGGGCCGGGGACGGTCGCGCAGGCGGGGGCGCCGGAGTCGGCGGCGACGGCGATGTCCATGGGGTGGCACAGGAGCGTGACGGCGGCGCGGGCGCGGATGGGGGAGTAGGCGTTGGCGAGCGCGGTGACAGCGCGTGCGACGAGGGGCATCGAGGCACCCTGGAGGATGCGGGCCAGAGCGAGCCGCGCCTGCACAGATATACCTTTCTGACCTCAGAGTCCGTCACGAAAGCTTAATGCAAGAGAGGAAGCGGGATGTGAGGACGGAGCGCAGGACAGGAAGATACGAACGCGGCGGGACATTGGAGATCTTAGCGTACGTGTGCCGTATCAGAGCAGTGGCAGGAACAGTCCGGGGGCTGACGGTGGAGGGGGCGTTCCCATGCATTGCCATGATCTGCCAGTGTGCACGAGGTGGGTGCTCGTCCGTGATGCTTTGGCAGCACCTGGTGGGACGCTGCATGGCCGGTGTCGCCATGATGCAACGCTGATTTATGCTGGTGGTGCAATCGGTGCATAGTGCAGGTGTGGAATTCTTTCTATTCGACGCGCTCCAGGAGCTGTGGAAGTGGTGCTGGAGAGGGCTGTGATGAGAGGCAGGCGTGTGGATGTGGTGCACCGTGGATTCAGTTTGCAAGCTGCAGTTGCATACTAGCTGCTGTGATGGCTGCTTCATTGCAGTGCTGCAAGGCACGGTCCTCCAAGGACGGAGAGGCTGAGCAACATGCACTGCTGATGCAATGTGGCGCAGGTGAACCACCCGTCACTGAAGCAGTTCTACGCAACAGAGAGCGGTTGAAGACGCACCAGAGACTCTGCCGGGACATCTAGAAGAGCCCGATTGCCGACAATCACCAGCGCGTCTGATGTCGCACGGGCGATGGAGCATACGCAGGAATCTGAGCCACAGTCGTGTAGGTGAACTGCAGCAATATTGCAGCGTTGGCTAAATTTATTTTAATGCGTACCGCGATGCACTAATTTGTATGGATATGGAGCAAACATCAGTGGGATGACGCCCTGCACCGACAGCCCAACTACAGAGGCACGGTCGCTGCCGATTAGAACTGCGCCAACAGCTTGTCACCGTTGCTTAGTTTCAACGGCGTGGAAAGAGCATACCTGATCCATCAGTGTGAACGATCATCACTGCACATGGATGAGCATGGCCGATCAGAACGCTGTGTGCGTCGGTGATAGCAACACACGCTGCCGCGGGGTAGGTTTCCATCACGCGGCTGTGCTTGAACATCTTTTCTGCATATCGGATGTCGTTCGCTGAAAATCTGGGATTTATGGCGTCTTGCGACGCTCGTGTTGATCACTGGAAGAGTTCACCAGCACAGCCCCGAAGCAGCAGAGGGACTGCGTGGCGCGCCTAGACACAACGACACAAGCAACCACCGTCAGTGTTAGTGCGTAAAACACACATATGTTTGCAATTATCGCGTGATTGTGGCTGCGCGGATGCGGCACGCTACAGATTGTCGCGCAGGCTGGGCTCCAAACAAACGAACAATCAAACACAATGCGCGAATGTGTACAATGCAGGTACTCACTTGAGGTTCCGATACTCGGATATTCGCACTGCAAACGTAGTGCAGCCTTGCGCAGTTGCGCTGTGGAAATTCACAGGCATGCGACGCTTGTGCTGTACCCACTGGACGCAAACGCCACGAGTCCGATAGTTGTAGGCTCGAAGCGCACCTAAAGCGTCCCTGGTGGCCGTTGTGCGGTTTTCAAAGACCGCGTCGGTGATGCAGCCTAGAATCGTGTGCCCTTCACGCCTGGCACTTTCGGTTCCTGCCAAGCTGTCGCAACAAACGGTGATCTCTTTGTTCCTCAGGCACACGCTATGAATGTATCCCGAAATATCTGTCGACGTCTCCGAGGTTCCCCGTGTGCCTGTTGGCTGTCCAGTGCCCACTTTCGCAGGCGCGCTCTTCTGTGAGTGCTCGCAAGATGCTGCGACAGAGAAGGTCAGAGCGCTCGACATCCTGATTGAGTGATGACTTGAATATACTGCTACTGAACGGATGCTGATGCTGGGAGACGGCTACTGCTGTGCTCGAGTACAAATTGCAGGCGGTTCAGATCCTCGAGTAATGTTGCAGCGTGGGGAGAAAGCGGAACCGTAGTACTTTGGTTATTCAGAAGTATATTATGCACCCTCTGCGCGCACCTCCTTTTATGCACGTACCTTTCTTGCTTCGGTTCAACCGAAGCAAGGAGAGAACGGCATCGGCAGGCGTAGGGCGGGCATGATGCACCGCCACAAGCGGGCTTGGGATCGCATGACTAAAATGTGCATGCTCTGAGTTGACTCAGTGGCGGAGAGTGCAGCCTGTCGCGGCGACGCATCGGCATCCCGACCTGTGCATGCTGCGTCACTGCTTGCCATTGTTAACATTGGTGAGTCGTCATCGGTACCGATGTGGACGCAGTATCGACCGAAGACCAGGACCACCGAGGTACATATACCGGTATGGATACAATCGACAACATGCGCACCATTCCAGTGCTTCCGGCACGGCTTGCAGCTGTGTACATTGCAATCAAACACTGCATACACATCATGTATGTTATGTTACGAATATAAGGCCCGATGCTTTGTGGGAAATAGTGCACAAGCTCGTGAGTGTGGGCAAACTGTCCACCTCCAACCTGGTCCACAACATGCACTGCACAATGGGCAGTCTGTCGCTCATGCCTGTGTATCCAGCAAGCCGGCACAGCCTGAGCCTTCAATTGCATCACTACAATTTACACTCATGCAGAGCCAAGGAAATACTGCAGCGTCTGAGGCCGGACTTGCATTCTCACAAGGCCATGTACACAAAATCATGGAGCAGTGCTGCTCACATTCGAGCCACCGCTGACACGTCGTCCCACATCACTCTAACCAACTACACAACCCGCGCGCAGGCGAGGCAGCGTGCCTCATGAGCACCTGTCACCACCTCCAGAGGCATACAATTCTGCAACACACATCCGCCCTGGTTTCGATGCTGCCGGCTGTGCAGGCTCCTCCGTGAACCCCAGCATCCCGGAACCCCCCCCCCCCCCCCCCCCCCCCTTCCGCAACTCCCAGCAGACACGGCACCCGAGATACTCACATGCTGCGTGTCCGCATCCATCGTCAAAATTTCGGCATCCATCGTCAAAATCTACGGACGGCGCCTGATGCAGCGTTTACTCACTGCACAGCCGTGGTGGGTGGGTTGCACTGCTTGCTGGTTTCGCGGTGTTGCCGGCCTTGCCATCTTCACCCTTGTAACACTCACCGCACATCCCAATCACACAGAGCTCATGGGCACAGCATAGCAAAGCCACCAGACCGCACCACTCTGCAGCCGCTCGAAGCTGCGACTCAGCAGCCCACGTTTCTGCACATTCGCCGCGGCCAGCCCCGGCATCCCCCATGCGTTGGACCTGCCCTCATCGATCGGCCCGCATCCATCTCGACACACGTTCTCAGTCGTCCATGCCGCAACCTTCATGGCGGCAACCCACCAGGTAGACCTGTACAAGTAGTTTGTGTACTCCAGTTGTGGGCAGCCTCAGTCGGCTCTCGCATAGCTGGCCTCAGCGGAGCCACACGGAGAGAGCGGCCGTGTCGGCGGCAACGCCGCCGCCACGGCATTCACACGGGCTGCGCGCTGGCGTGTGCATCAGGGTGCAGCTGCGGAGAGGTGGCCGTTGAAGTCGAGGCGCAGGAGGAGGGCCTGCAGGCGGATGCCGGAACGGAACAGCGCCTGCAGCGGCCGCGACGCGAGCTGCGCGTGGAGGCTGTGGAGGTTCGCCTCGAAGCGCGCGCTGATGTCCTCCACCGGCAACGCCTCCCCGCCGACCACCGCCCTGCATGGCGCTCCGCATTACACGACTACGTGCGAACATGCACGCATGCATGCATGGGGGGGGGGGGGGGGGGGGGGAGATGGGGTTGGCCTCTGCATTGGCAAGCGCCGGGGGACAGCGACACCCTGGCATGCTTGGCGTGCTGCGTGCTGTATACACATGGACGCGCAGTCCGCAAACGCGGGCTCCATGTGGCAGTTCAGCGATATGATGTGGCGGTCATATCGCTGGATGGTCGTGAGGATCAGGTGGCATTGGGGCCGTATTACTGGACAGCCACACTCCAGCGGGTGCCAGGCAGCGCCGGCGGGCACACGCACAAAACGGCTGCAAGAGCAGCGCGCACCGGCACAGCAGCCCGGCGCCCTGCAGGATCGCCTCGATCTGCTCGCACACGCCGGGCGTCGTGAGGAAGGTCTGTTCCTTGAGGCGCGTGAGGAGGCCGGCGTGCGCGTGCTGCACCTCGAGGAACGTCGTCGCCTCAGCCACCTCCGCGCGCAGCTCCGCAAACCCCCGCTCCACGACGTCCTGCTTCAGGAAGACGCGCAGCACGCGCACGACGTGCGCCATGCGGTGGCGCAGCACCGCGGCCGCGGCCGCAGCCGGAACGCGGCGCCGCCGCGACGGCCGCTGCTGCGCCATCAGGTGCATCCACACTTCATCCAGAGCCCGCACCGCGCGCTCCACGGCGAGCAGGTACCGGAACAGCGCCTCGTACACCTCCAACGCGTCGCGCGTCAGCAGCAGCGGCAGCGGCCACGGCGGCGTGTACGTCAGCGCCACCCCGTTCCACGACGGCGGCTCGCGGCCCCCGGCGGCCGGCGCGCCGTGAAAGAACGTCGGCACGAGCGCAACCGTGCTTCCCTCGATCGTCAGGCTCGGGACGGACTCCTGCCACGCGATTGAGACGCAGTCGAACTCCGGCGTGGAGTCGACGCCGGTGCGGGCGGCGGCGGAGTGGAAGGCGCGCTCGAGGTTGGGGGTGGCGGTGGAGGCGTGGGGGGCGCGGCCGTAGCAGTCGGCGGAGGCGTCGAGGAAGATGGAGAAGAGGTCGCAGCGGCCGAGGAGGAGGAAGTCGGAGAGGGCCGCGAGGTGCGGCAGCAGGCGCGCGCGCTCCACGATCACGCTGTACACCTTCCCGCTCACCTGCACCCCAGCCACAGCTGCTGCGCGCAGGTACATGCATGTGTGACTGCACCACCAGCCACATGCATTGGGTCATGGACGCGTCCGGGGACCAGAGCCGGAGTCCAAGCCACATGGCGCGGCGAACCCCGGCTGTGCTGCTCGATCGCAAGTGGCGGTTCAAACGGTATACACATGCATGTGGATGCATACACGACGGGGCAAGAAGAGAGGTAGGCGGAAGAGCTGCAATGGCAGGGCTGCCAGTACTGTCCAGCGCTGCAGCGCGGGACATGTGTTTGACCTGGACCACCGCTGCACTGGAGCACCCGCCACACGCGCTGCAATCTCATATGCATGTGGACTGTGATCAGCATCAGGGCATGCTCCGCCCCCCTCCACACGCAGCACACTCCTACCAAACCGGGGTCGGCCACTGGCTGCAAAGGGGTGGTTGAATCCTTCAGCAGATGTGGTCCCGATCACTCGGAGTTGTCATTGTCCAACAGGATACGACTCAGTTCCGATTCACTGTGCTTTACAAACGTCTCCGAGTCCGCAGCAGGCGGAAGGATCAGCACCTTTTCGTGCAGGCGGTCGATGGCGCCCTCAAACGCGATGCCGCTGAACACCGGCGCCGCCGCGAGCTTCTGCAGCTCGGCCGTGAGGTCCGTCACCTCCGCCGCCGCCAGCACCGCCTGGCCGTCAGCCTCTTGCACCCAGCTTTCCGGCATCTCTGGCCCACGCCCCCGGTCCCCACCATCTGGCCACGGCCGGTCGTTGCCCTGCCGGCGGACCGGGCTGCGCGTCGGCATAGGGCTGGACGCCGGGTGGTTGCGCAGGAGGCGCACGGCGCGGCCGATGTCGAGGATTTTGGAGGGACAGGATTTCGGGATGTATTTGGGCACGTGCCGAGACTGCACTCCAGTCGTGCTTGACCGCCGATTTCGTATCTCAGTAACGCACATCTACTGCTTGATCAGAGCGGACTAGGGCATTCCTAGGGCGGGCTGATGTGCATGTTGCCCGAAGAGATGCGATGCGGCAGGTGCGACTGGCAATCTGGTATGCCCATGCAGGAGATGGGGCAAGTAGCATTGGCAATCTCCTGTGGCAACAGCGTCTCAACACGAGAGCGAGGATGCACACACATGTGAGTGTGGCACAGTGAGCCCTCGGCCCAGAGACCGGAGGCACGCACTGGACTCGATGAGGCAAGGAAAACAAGGTCATCGGGGCCGTGGTAGCGCTGCAGAGGCCTTGTCCCGGGCAGCAGTGGCACGCATTCGTTTGAATGCAGCCTTGAGAGAGCACGAGAAAGTATGCTAAGCAGGGAAGGCTTGCACAGAATGTGACCAGGCATAGGGCGAGTGAAGTGGGCGGCTCACCTGCAGCTCGAACGACGACCACGAAGACGCAACCTCAGATTGTAGTGATAAGCCATGTAAAGAGACCTGGGGCGTGCTGCTGCTGTCGTCGTCGTGGCGTGTCACGAAGAACTCGAACCCGGATTTGAGAAGGACTCCGTAGAGCATCCTGCATTGCGGGTCATGCAGCAGTGAAGTCTCTCTGCAGGAGGGGCGGGCCGAGCATGGATGGCCCTGGTCATGCAGCGTTCCCGCATGGACAGGGGTTTTTTAGATCCTGAACGATTGTATGTCAGGCAGTGCCACACATGCGATGCGAATGTGCCTGGCATCCGACTGCCACGCAATGGTGCACAGGTGCCGTAGCGACTGGAAGAACAACAGCAACCCAGGAATCCTGGATTTGACTGGCTGGAATATAATGAGAAGAACATACCAGGCAGATATGTGGCGGTATAAGATCTGATTGCAGTTCCAGAGCAGCCTCTCCAAGACAGCTTGAAGGATTGGGATGCCAGAGCGGGTTCGGTCAAAGAGCAACCCCATGATCTGGGCATCAGTTGCATTTGGAACGTTGGTCAATTCGTACAGAATCGAGTGCATTCCAGGCAGGACGCTGGAATACTCTGATAGGTAATGCTGGACTGCTGCCATGTGCGGAACTGACTCGGACAGGACATGCTGCTCCATCCGAAGCACAGCAGCCCGATACACCACACACAGCTCTGCACCAGCAAGCTTTCTCAGCATTGAATGTCATTACCGCTGTGTAGGTGCCTCGGGCATGCTTGCAGCCACACAAACACCATGAGCGTTAGACAGTGGTGTCACTGCACAAGACACTCCAGCATCCCTTTCACCAGCACGTTGAGAGCAAAAAAGCACCTTCGAGCCCGAGGCACAGCCCTTTCCAGCATCCCTTTCCCGTTTGAGATCCCCATTCGGCCTGGTGCCGCTGGACGACACGATCGATCTCGTAGAAGTGGTATCCCGACGTCAGAACGTCCTCCAGTTGGGTACGATCGCATGAGCTGAGCCATGAAGCCTCTGGATTGACACGAAATGTGCAGTGTGATGGGTTGCGTACAGGATCAGATCTGTCAACTATTTGCGTGTCTACAAACACATCGCCGGTGATGCCTACCAGTGCCAGGCACAGCTCTTGAAGCACATCACCGAACGCGGGCTCTATTGGGGCAGCTTGTGTTGCTGATTGATGATTCAGAAGCGTGTGCGCCATGCTGTCACAACAGCGCAAAACCTCTCGCGCAGTGCATGTTCTCTCAACTACCAAGTGAAGCACACGTGCCTGCTGCAGAACTCACATGCGCAAGCAAAGTCATGTATCGCTGCTGTTGAGAGCCGATCGTCGCATCTGCTGTTCATCGTCGGTGACGTACCACAGCATCGCTACTGTGCTCCTGCTTTGAATGGCTTCGTCAGCGCCGCGATGACTCGAGTGGCCACGGGCGTAAACACAAGAGAACACCGCAGTGCAAATGCGGGTTCAAAGGCGTCAGGGCAGCTTTGCAGAGTTCTGAGACCCAGCACATCGAACCGATTGACCGGCCTTCATGTAAAGAGATCATCAATACCCCTCGATACGGACAGAGCTCTGCAATGTGGCAGAGCAGTCACATCCACTCACCAGCAATCATATTTCAGCACGAGACACCCTGATCTAGATGCCTGCCTGAGAGTGTGGGGGCCGGTGGGACCAAGCAGTAAGCTGACCTCAGGCAGCTCGGGCAGAGCATCAATGGGCCCGCGTGCCGTGAAGTTAGGATTGACATGTATTCTGGTCTACCGCTGCCTGTGTGTTGCTATACATGGCATGACACTACTGTACAGGCATGGTTCAGGCAACTGTTGGCGCCCATAATGGCATGCAGCATTTCGTGCTGCTACTAGTGCATTCCCCTTTCATGCTATGCCCTTGCCATTGCAGGTCACCGCAAATCATGGCATCTTAGTACCCAGCATCCGCACTACTGGCAGCTGCGTTGCGTTTTTCGAATGTCTCTGGGTGTTTGCATGTATGCACATCTGACAGGTGACAGTTGCAATTGACCTTTTCGGAATTGAGCAGCTCATGCATATGCGAACTGCAATGTACCTTGTAATCTGCAGAGCTCTGAGATAAAATGCATTGAGCATCCACTCTGCGTGAACCCCTTTCATCAAACTCTTTGCTGATCATGAATGCCGTGTCATCCTGGCTGTCAGGGGCAGACATCTGGGCAGCAAAGCAAACAGAGATCATTTCCACAGACTGTTTCTGGTGCAGCCAGTGCACTATCTCGAGATACGCAAGCAGGCACGTAGCTTCCATGCAAGCCAGCACTGTGGCATTACAGCGCCAAAGAAGCTGTCTGAGCTTGGGCCGGCCGTTGATATCATGGGGACCGTAGCTGCAGTCACCGGCAGGCTGCATGCAGCCATCCTGGAGGCAATGATTAATAATACAAGTACGGGACGAAGCTGAGCGTGCTGATGCGCATGCTTTGTAGTCACTGCTGTGGAGATCACACGCTATGATTGTCCATCTTGCAACGCGATCGGCTTGCTTACTCCGCGCGCATTACGACCCACACTTTTGAACCCACTGAAGCGGACGGGGTGGGATCCTCCACAAACTCACAAAGCATAGTCACAAACAACTACTAAAACTCATATTCGCTAGCCTGGGCACTTTGATGGGTGCTGGGCGCTTGATCGCAAGAGCATTAATTTGCACAGGTCGAGTCACACCAGCTCGGCTTAATATATGGGGATTTGATTGGCTCGAAGAACGACATTAATATTCAGAAACGTATAGGCCTATAGATAGAGTTGTTTCTCGGCTCCTTCCGCGATATGGTGCACATACGGACCCCGAGTGCCGTTGCTCTGAGCACGCTTGCTCTCGCCAGTTGCGCGGTGTTCACGAAAGCGTTCAGTCCTCAAGATGGCCCACATCTCTTGCAGGCTGGTGATGTAATTCAAGGTACGTCGGATGCTCAATCAGCGCGTCGAAGGATTTTGGTTGGTAGCTGAGCTCGCCGACCGCTCGACCGTGCTCTTATTCTATTCTTGACTTGCATACTATTCTGGCACCAGTCGCCCTGGACAACGTCGAATGAGCTACTCAATGTGCACAATAGTGGCAGGAGAGCCTTCGAATATTTTTTATTGGTCCTGTGTCGGGCGATTCAACTCGTCGCCGATGTGGTCACGGGCGACGGAATGCAGTGATCGCATGACAGGTCGAGACAGTGGGACGCATCTCTGAAGCAATCATGCCAATCTTTCCTGCATTTGCCGCAATGTAGCCATTGTGTATCACGGCGGGAGCCAGCAGACATATATCATTGCCTTGCATGTGCCTGTGTTTTTCATCTGAGGGGTACATGAAACCTCGAGTCCACAAGCCCGGGGTTTGGCATGTACAGGCCTCACATTCCTGGTTTTCAGCACGACCTTTGATCGTACCCCTCGCAGAAATTCGATCTGACGAATGCTTTGGTTGCAGTGGCAGTGAACGAGCTCACAGCTGCACTGACACAAGTGCCGTACGACTACTCATCGTTACAATTATGCCGGCCGGAAGCACATGACAGTGGGACTGTCACATCTGACAAAGACGCCGCAATTGCGGCCGGCTCATCCTTGCAGAGCCAATACAAATTCAGAGTCGGAGTGCGAATCTCCAGTACCTGGCCTTTTCCAATTTTACGAGCAAGATGCTATGCCATAGAGGTGCAATTGTAGCTATGTCCTCTGTAGCATGACTGTCGTCATGTGTATACATCTGGGCAATTGGCTCTGAGGTACCCAGTGTACTGTGCAAAGTGGACCTGGGACACCCACCGACATATGCATCATGAATGGGAGCATTTCCTTTGCTGTACTCATCATGTACGATAGCCTTCTGCAGCCAAATGCCCTGGCTCAGCCCAGACTGTTGTGGCATCAGTAAACCCGAAAGCTGGTGAAGCAAGTGGTGTCTTCACCACGCTACAGGACCAGTGTTGGGTCGCTTTGCAGCATTTTCAGGGCTACCACCCACAAGATAGAGCTGGATATTCGTAATTGTTCTATGTGATCAGGCCCGATGACCATTTTCAGGGCTACCACCCACAAGATAGAGCTGGATATTCGTAATTGTTCTATGTGATCAGGCCCGATGACCCAACACTGTACAGGACAATCAATCCAAGGTCTCTGCCTGCCATCATGGAGTTCCTGGCCCGCTATCGGAAGACCAAGCTGAGGTGTGCCCATCCCGCAACGGCATATCATGCAAAACTGCACTGTCACGGACAAGTCCCGCCATACGTGCAGTGAAGGCAACGGCCACACCATGCAAACAAAAGCGCTGCCCCAATCGATGCCAAAACTTTGCTGGCGAACCGTTGGCAGAGCATACTATAGTACACCTGAACTGTAGTATTGTGTGTGCGGTGTACGGTAGTACACCGCACATCTGCACAATCCACCTGCGCCAGTCGGCTCACTGTCCCTCTACCAGCTTTTTTGTTGTGACGCATGCGCAGCGCCCTCGCCATCGCACATCTCTCACAGGCTGTCATCCAGTCTGACACACATGTACTGGATGACCGAGTCGGTCGCTCTGTGCACCTGGCCACTCCACTGTAGAAGCAGCTCATCGTGTCTCATGGAACACACGATTTGAAATGCCACGCCCCATGTGGTCCCGTTCATTCGTAGTTATCAACCCACACCCACACCCACACCCACACCCACACCCACACACCACACACCACACACAGGATACTAACAGCAACACGATCAGGCCCCGCAGCATGCAGGTCCTTCAAGACAGGATCGATAGTGAGTACTACATCAACATGGCGATCGGCGGCATGCCCGTCACGATGGACGACGTCCTGCTGGTGCGCACAGCCACCCCCCACACGCTGCAGCCACCCCCCACACGTTGTAGCCTGCCAACACACGTTGCAGCCTGCCCCCACACGTTGCAGCCTGCCCACACACGCTGCAGCCTGCCCACACGCTGCAGCCTGCCCCCACACGTTGCAGCCTGCCAACACACGCTGCAGCCTGCCCACTCCCCACAGCCTTCCACAGCCTTCCCCACTCCACAGCGTTTCCCCGGCGGTGCCGCCGGCTCCGACTTTGTACGTGTAGCACACACACACACACTCCACATGCCAGCGCCAGCAGCTGCCGTGCCATTCTGCCGTATTACCCGCACTTCAGCCACAAGTCAGAACCCCATGTGCAGTGATGTATTGATTTTGATGTTGATACACAAACAGCGTTCCAGCATGTATGCATGACAGCAGTGGTGTGGGTGCAGTCGGAGCAGCCGCTGCTGCCGGGATTTCCGTTGGGAGTGAGGCAGGGCGGCGCGTACCTCGTGCACAACCATCTCTCCTTCATCGCCCTCACCCGCCAGGTGTGTGCCCCCCCCCTCCCCCTTCCTTCAGCAGAGTACTTACATGTACAGTAAAGTGAAGTGAATCTGAATTTACTGAGCCGTATCCTATTGGACATTGACAACTCCGAGTTAACGGGACCGCATGTGGTGATTCCCTACCACTGTAGCCGCATGCCGTGAGTGACACAACAACCTTTGCATTTGTGCGAGCCTGTCAGTGACTGTCGCCGCCCACGTCCATGTTTCTCCTCCTCCAGGTTGCTGTTGAGCGTCACGCGCTGCCTGCGATCAAACACTGCGGCTCGCTCGTATCCACCGGCGAGTCGTACGTGAACCCCCGTCTGTGCTGTGCTGTGCTACGCCACATGGCAATGCCCCACAGCCTATCACACATCGCCTACGCCGGCGGTGCTACCCCTACGTCTATGGCTTTGCCCTTGCACCGCACTGCCTGGGTCGCGTGGCCAGCGTCGCTCACCCAGTATGCTTGCGCTTGCGCTGCGACGCACAGTAGTTCTGCCCGCGGCGGTGCCTTCGGTGACCGCCCAGGCACATGCCCCACATGAAGGATTCATGCAATATAGCAGCGTATGCGACCATGGCTGGCCCGCAGGCAGCAGGCGCTCATGTCCCGGACGCCGCCGTGGAGCTCATTGGCTTCATGGTCATCCCCTGCAGCATCCGCCGCGGCGCGGACACACCCCCTGTGGACACGCCCTGCCGCTCGTGGGAGCCCGGCTCGGCTCCTACACCACAGGTGCGCCGCTGTAGTGTCACTCCCCCCCCATCTGCCACTGCTGCTCTGCCACGGCGACCCCCCCTCCCCCGGCTGCAGTTGCCGTAGCTGGAGTCCCCTCTGCCGTCCCCCCCTTCTGTTGTCCCCTCTCCCTGCGCTCCCATGTCCTTTTGCAAGAAATCCTATCGCCCACATCACCCGCAGGCAGGCGCTGCATTCATCTCAGTGGCATCCGTGCGCCTCGCCTCACAGAGCCCCGTCCAGCCCGCACGCTGTGCCCGTAAACGCACCTTGCCGACACACCCGCACCAGCTCTTAGCAACGCCACGCCGCGGCCACACAGCCCGTCCGCGGGCATATTTTCACATATGATCAACATGCATGAGCCGCATGCATGTGCAGGTGGTGGCAGAGGGTGAGACGATTGAGCTCACGTACGACGTGTTCTGGCCGGAGGTCGAGGCACGGTGGGGCAGCCGCTGGCAGGGGTACCTCACGCCGAGGCTGTCCGCGGTCCACTGGAAGTGCATGCAACTGGCGATGGTGACGCTGGGGCTGCTGTGGCTGCTCGTTGGGAGGGCGCTCCGCAGCACGCTGGGCCGCGACCTCGAGCCGCTGGCCACGGACGCGCCGAGCGACGCCCCGGTCCGCCGCCCTCCCGCATCTGTGCCTGCTGACGTGGCCTGTGCCTGCTGACGTGGCCTGTGCCTGCTGACGTGGCCTGTGCCTGCTGACGTGGCCTGTGCCTGCTGACGTGGCCTGTGCCTGCCACCATGGACCGTGGAATGCAATGCTGCCGCTACCAGCGGGTTTGCATGTGTCTGCATCGAACCACTGTGAGTGCCGGTGTGCTATGTGTCTTTGATACATGCATGTACAGCGCTAGCCCGCATGAGAACGATCGCGTCGCGCTCGAAGTAGCCGTCGCACGCGTGGCGATCCACAAAACTGCTGAAGGCCGCACCCGCCTGGCCTATGCGCATCCCCTGCATTGTTCAGGTGTCTGACCCGCAAGCGAGGCGCATTTCGTGTCATGAGCATTTGTCTGACAAGATCGTGTAGGTTGCGTGTGCCATGTGTCCAAAACACAAAGGCGCGGAGGCAGGTGGTGTAGGCGGGAAAATGCTCACCACAGCCCAGCCACATCAACACAGAAGACACACTTATGCTGTGTGTCTCCCTGACCTCAGCCCCAGGCTGCAGCGGAGCCATGTCCTGCCACGCCTAGTAAGTTGTTCCGTTGATCTGCCATTCAACGGCCCGACGCCTCATACTTTATAAACATGTTACTTCACCCAATGGCCCGCGCTCATCACGCCTGTAGCCACATGGCCCGCACTCATGCAAACCTGCATCCCCTGCAGGATGCGAAGGAGCGGCGGTGGCGCCTCGTCGCCGGCGCCGTGTTCCAGCCGCCGCGCGCCGCCGCCGGCCTCGCCGTGCGCTTCGGCAGTGGCGTGCAGCTCCTCGCCGCGGCCGCCGCGACGCTGCTGCTCGCCAACGCCGTCGCCCTCCCCCCTGACCGCCCCGACGCGCTGCGCCGCGCCGGCGCGTGCTTCTTCTTCTGTTTCGCGCCGCTCGCCGGCTTCGCGGCGGTCGCACTCCTGCGCGCCACGCAGCGCAGCGCGGACGGCTGGGTGCTCGTATGCATCCAGACGGCGGCCTGCTTCCCAGGTGCCGCGCCGCTCCATGACCGCAGACATGCGTGCGGTCCGTGGGTATCGCACATGCATATGCCGCACCTTTCTATTTATATTTCTTTTTTTACAAGCAGCATTGTGAACCAGAAGGGTGTGGCTCATTGTGCGAAACCGCCACGGCCCCGTCCACAAGTGTTGAGGCAGCACGTTTGAGCAGACACATTGCAGCGATGTTTTACTGATTTGTGGGGACTGCTATCCCTCGACGTAGCCCGGATCAAACAGAGCGCTCTGTATAGTAACGAAAGTACATCTGAACATCCTGCGCCGTATCCGTTTGCGACATTGACAACTCCGGACGACCGGGCCCACATATGCCGAAGGAAATTCCTGTGCAATACGGCAGGATACCACATCTGCCCGTTCCTTAAGTCATCAGTGACTCCGTTCGTTGCAGGCGTCGTCTGCGCCGCAACGGCACTCGTGGAACACAGCATGGCTGCCGTCAGCGCCGCCGCCGCCCCGGCCCCCTCCGCTGCCCCCGCCGCCCTCGCCACCACCGCACTCGCCGCCGGCCTCCCCCTCACGCTCCTCGGAGGCGCCCTCGCCCTCATCACCCCTGTAGGCACATGGCCTGGCTCCTACAGCAAAGAGCTTGAGTCGGCCCTAGAGCCGCCGCGCCGCAGCGCGGCAGCCTGGGCACGTGCAATCCTCTATTTCGCGGTCGCGGCGGTCGGCCCCTTTAGCATGTTCTATGCGGAGCAGGGCTTCGTGATGGACGCGCTGTGGCGGCATGTGGTGTACACACCCTACGCGTTCCTCGCGCTCGCGGCGGGGCTGACCGTTGCTCACACCGTCGGCGTCTCCATCCTGTGCACGTGCGCTGCGCATGCCCTTCCACCCTCTCGCTGCCTTACACCTGACCCCTGCCCGCCGTGGAGTGCTCCAGAGCTGCAGATGCGCGTGGTTTGGCAGTCGCAGCAAGCATCCCGTGGGACAACTTGTTTGCCTGCGTATTTGCATCCCCGCAGACATGTTAACGCCACACACACTGCACCCCATCACTCCCACCCCACCACACACGCCAATCCCTGAGAGCTCTGGCAACCCCACACGCCCGGCACATCACACGCTCGCGCGCCGCTGCAGACACCGGCAGCTCATCACGGGGGACGCACACTGGTGGTGGCCCGCGTTCCACCGCGGGGGCGCCGCGGCGCTCTGCGTCATCGTCACCGCCGCGTGGTACCGCGGCCGCCACTTCCCGGACCTCGCAGGCCCGGGCCTGCTCCTCTACACCTCCTACATGGCGCTCGCGGCGGCCGCGCTGTACCTCTGCCTCGGGGCCGTCGGCCTCGCATCCTCCCTCGCGTTCCTCACACTCATATACTCCCGCCACGCCGCCGCCGTGGCCGATGCCGCCGCTGCTGTACCCACTGAGCTGGAGCAGCCCGCAGACGTGGAGGCGCAGGCGGCGCCGGCCGACGATGCAGTGGCGGAGTCCCCCGCGAGCTGAGCTTCCGCATGCATGGGGCGCAGGGGTTTGATCTACACCCAAGATGCGCTGTGGCATGGTGCTGTGGAGCATGTGCGCTGGCCGGGTGGTGGCCTGTGTGTTCCTGCGGGGAGTTGTAGCCTGACTCAGCCTGACTGCCCCCCGCCCCTCCCGGTGGACCACAAAGAGATTGTTCTGCGTCTGTAGACGCTGTATTCTGCGGTGTCTGGTGGGTGTATGCATGTGGACGCGGCCCACGTCGGTGCAGGCCGAGCGTTTGGCGACAAGGGATCGGGGGTCCGGAGCACGGCATGTATATGTGCACCGGGGCAAGCTCACACTATCACCATGGGACGCGCTGAAAGATGACTTTGCGCGTAGCGCACTTGCGTGTTTTTACGGCGGGCAAGGCGTCATGGGCTGAAGGCTACCGCGCCGTCTCGCCGCTGCTGGGCAGCCACGGTTCCTGGCGGCGCTCATGAACATGATCTGGAGACACCCTGTGACTGCGGCGCTCACGGCTTCCATGATGGCGGGGCGAATGCATGTATGCCATGCATGCGTTCTGTGCCGCGGTGGGAATAGCCTGATCATGATCAGGTATTGCACTGGCAGAGCCGCACTGGTGGGAGTGCCGGGCGGGTGGGGGGTGCGGTGCGTGTGAGGGGTGCGGCTGAATGGTGCGGGCCAACTTGAACACTGTGGGTTCCTCGAGGGACTTCCCCAAGGGCCTGGGTCTGTGTTGACCCTCACAAGAGAGAGCCACTCCTTTCAAACTCCTTTGGCATCAATCTGGCTTGTGCAGCCCGATTTCTAATAGACCAAGTCCCTGTTCCTGTGCGCCGCACAACTATGACCAAGCTCTTTTCTCACTGCGCTGATCAGTGGGTATGACCAAGCGGTTTGCAGATATGGTCCGTGTAACAGCCACATGCTGCTGTTTGTATGCTGATGCATCGAGCAACGGGGTTGCTGAACCTTCGCCTTGCAGCACAGCTCTAGAATGGCAGCTGTGAATGGCGCGAACGGCGCATGATAACCACATGAGATGGTGTTTCATGCCGCACAAATGCTGCTTCGTTCGTTAATAGCGCACAAATGCTGCTTCGTTCGTTAGTAGCGCCAACACAAACTCATCAGATACCTTCCAGACAGCATCGAATTACTCATTCGATGTTGTCTGGAAGTAACCTGATGATTTGTGACGGACGCAGCAGTGGGTGCTCGGCTCTACATGTAGCTATAGTTCTTCAGTCTGTGTCAAGCCTCTGGACCAGATCCGGAGCACCGATCACGTGTACGGGGGTATGCCGAGATATCCATATAGCACGGCCAGTCCTCGTCGGCACGCCACATCACCTGTGTCACAGCATATCACCTTGACAGGCTTTCTTCACCTGTGCTTCTGACCTGTCTCCTCCGAGCAGTGTGCGCACCGACCCCGAGTGTTTTCCGCAGGAGCGCAGCACTCGTCGCCGAGACGTCGCCGAGCGATTGCTCATGCATGCAGGCGCCCGCTCGCGTCCGCCTACGTTTCCGCAGCACTGCAGCTCAGCCCCTGAGGCATGCCTCTGCCGCTCATGAATGCTGACCATGCATCTGTAGATCGTGGTGGAGGGGCGGGCTAACATATGTTAGCCCGCCCCTCCACCACGATCTACATGCGTATATGCATGTGCGATATGTTCTACCCGGCACGATCGAGCCAGGGGTGCACTGGGGCAACCATCTCGTGGGGCCTGTTAAATCAACAGTGTCAGTGAGGGACTCTGCCGCTGCACCGCATGGCCCTGCTGCACAACCTGTCGCTGGCCAATGCATGATTGTGTGCTGCAGCCAGTACCAGCTCAGCTCTTGGCGGCCTGTGCTCCGGCCGGTATCAGCGGTGTGGCGCTCGGCGGGCGTAAGGACGGTTCGAGCCACGCGATATGGAAAGAGATGTCTGACAACGATTAAACGGTCAAGTAGCGTTTGTCATCATGATGGGTTTACTTTGCGCAACCTGCCCAGCAGTTGCTCAAGGTCCAGCTGGACCATCTATTAACAACGTTGGACAATTGCTCGCATATTACAGGCCGAATGTGTACGAATCATGCCACAGTGTGCTGCAGAACTCTGCCCGCTGATTCTGCACGCAGTGGATGCAGAGGCTCCCATCGCATTCGCAGGGCATGGCGGGTCTAATTAGTTATAACCCGCTAGAGTCTGTCCGTGAGCTTTGTGTGTTCTAAAGGCAACCTTGACCCTGTCAGAAAGTCTCTCATCTGCAGGTCAGACGCGCAGTCTCAGGTCAAGTCAGGCAACCAGCATTCCAAACCTGCTGCGCACAGAGGTAGAACCGAGGAATGCGGGGAAGAATCAGCCTAGGATACAGCTAGTACCGTGAAACAGTGATAAGAATGGTTACAGATCTCAGTGTGCATATGATTATATGCACACTAAACACACAAGGTTACGGCGGGAAACCCTCGCGGGATCTCTCTCACTACATCGAGACAATCTCGGCTGGCGGCTTACCCCTGCACTGGATCCGCGGATCGTCCGTGCATGGGTGCACCTGTCACCACACTGCTGCCCGTAGGCTCATGCATTGTGACACTCCCCCATAAACCCTGCTACGTCTCCACTAGCTGGAGTTTATTACGAACTTCTAGCAGAGCAGGTCCGGGCAGCACTTTAGTAAACACATCCGCTAACTGATCAACAGTGCCTACCCATGCTACCTTAAGTTCATCCATCTGGACATATTCCCGCACTCGCAAGTGCCGCACACAAATGTGCTTGGATCTGTCAGTGGACACAGCATTCACAGCCAAGATGTTGGCACTCTTATTGTCACCCCACAGAGTCGGCTTATGTGGTACGAGTTTCAAATCGAGAAGCAATTGCTTCACCCACATCAACTCGTTGGCTGTTGCACTCATCGCGATGAGTTCAGCCTCCATTGTATCCCCAGCCACTATACTCTGCTTTTTCGAGCGCCAGAGAATAGAATTCCCATATACTCGAATAATCACACCAGACACACTTTTCAGATCAGCAGAATTCGCAAAATCTGCACCTGAAAAAGCCTCTAGTAAACACCCATGTCCCTCAGAGCCTACAAATTTTATTCCTAAGTTTTTTGTGGACTGCAGGTATCTCAGAACATGTTGCACGGCAGACCAATGTTCCTTCAGACTACTAGACATGTGCCGGGCCTGGGCATGTGCCACATAGCTCAGGTCAGGTCGTGTCACTCCTGCAATATACTGGATGCTCCCTACAGCACTCATGAACCTGGAATGCTCAGCAGCAATGGCTTTCTCCAGGTCAGGATGCTCTTTCGCACTCCTTAGTTGTTGCCGCGGCACTAAGGGAGTGGGAGATTTGCGACAGTCAGACATACTGTACTTTTCAAGCAAGTTTCGAATTTTGTTTCGTTGTGTCATGATGATTGTTTTGGCCTTGCGATCACGCATGATCTCTGTGCCAAGTGCCCATGCAAGTTCACCTACGTCTCTGCCCTCGAATTTCGTGAGAATGATATCGACAAGTTCTTGTAGCCCCGCAGAGCTACTGAAAATGAACAAGTCATCGACCCATAAAAAAATAAAGCAGCGACCAGATGTTCTAACATACAGTCCGGGATCGCTTTGTGCGCACACGAAACCCATCTCAGCTAAGACCTTTATTAAAGCTTTATGCCACTCGCGAGCAGCTTGCTTCAGGCCATACAAGGGTTTGTGCAACCTCCATACATGTGCTGTCCCGTCAGTGGAGAACGGGGGCTGTTCAACGAACACTTCTTCTTCTAACTCACCATTCAGAAAAGCGCACTGAATGTCTATGTGCCTAATCTCTAAATCTTCCTGAGCAGCAACTGACCGCAACACACGCAGTGTCGCATAACTACCAACAGGAGACCAAGTCTCAAAGAAGTCAATCCCTTCTACCTGAGAAAAACCACGCGCTACATATCGTGCCTTATAGCGCTGAATCTCCCCCGCAGGCCCACGCTTAATCTTAAGCACCCATTTGCCCGAGATAGCCCGTTTGCCCGCAGGCAGATAGCACAACCCGAAGGTTCCGTGCTCACCTAGTGCATCTACCTCCTCCTGCATGGCACGCAGCCATGCATCCCTGTCACAACTCGCGAGTGCTTCCTTCAAAGAAGGCATATCAGGGTCGGAGGGCTTCTGCTTCCTGGCGGCAGCTGCTCTGCGCGACCCACGACGCTGAGCATTCTGCTGCTCACCAGACTCCACATGCTGAGGCTTCAGGCTTGCACAGGACACTCCACAGTCAGCCGCGGCTGATGTGTCCTGATCGCAAGTTGAAACATCAATAGCAGCTACAACTGTCTCACTGCTAGAAAGTCAGAGCCCGCAGGCTCATGCATTTGTACAGCTGCTACATCCGCAGCCAATGGAACAAGGCGTCTGCGTACAAGGGGATTGATTTTTATGCGAGGCAAGGCGGCTGGAATGGCCCTCACCTCGTCAGGCAAATCAACCCCAACTGCGGCTGAGGGGTCCGGATCCTCTCCCCCTAATTCGGACCCGGTCTCCACCTCATCTGGCTCATCCTCCCAGAAGGGCCTCGGCGCCTCAGCTCCTCGCAAGGGCTGAGCAACTGCCCCCGCGCCAGATGCTGAGGCCGCTGCCGAATTACTCCCGGAACGGACCCGCTGAGCCTCCAGATTCTGATGAGCCGCAGCTCTTTCATCATCTGAGACGGTGTAATCCATCCGCTGTTCGTCATCGTCGTCATAGATGCCAGGTCTGTCGTCATCCTCCTCCATGTCGTCATCAGACGCACTGACAGACACTTGAACAGGGAACGCAACTTCTACACCAGGGTCGTGCAACACAGCATTGCGCGTAACAACATACTGCGCAGTGCGGGAGGGCGTGGCGACAGGGTGATGCACTTCGCCGCGCACACGAGGGGGGACAGGGACGTCAGGGTGAGCAGCAGCTCTAGATGTCGCACGCGTGCGATGCAAAGCTGCTTTGGCTATTTCCGTTGTTGCCCTAGCAGGGTCACGTCGGATTATCTCCGCAGAGGAGCCAGCTCCAAATCGTGGAGAGTACACAGCAGGACTGGGCTCAGGGTTGTCCTGCCGGAATGTCATTTCCATGACAGGAACCCTACCATGACCAGGGGGGATGTGAAGCTGGTCACGCAGACGGCGCAACACTCCCCCATCATACGTGTGCTCTGCCGCGAAAGGAGGGACATCAGCATCAGTCACACGCTCACCCTCATCGTCCCCCTCGAAGGCAACCGTATAGGAGTTCGCAAACTCTTTAGGCTCCCGCTTGTCCACAACGGCGGACGCATCGTACTTGCGTACGTGCCGGATCATCTGATCCGCAGTGCACATGACCTGACGCACAACAAAAACCCTACCCCCAGGAACATCCTGGGCGTACACACGCTGCATGCTGGGGCCCAGACCAGCCCCGACCCAGTATGCAGGCACACCCTGGGGGGACAAATTCCGCAGCTTGTCATCCCTAGGGTATGCATACACCTCAACCTCCCACGGACGCTGCTGCCGCAGCAGATCTTGGAACACCTCAACGGAGGTGTCTCTGAAAAAGGCCATATAAGGAATGATATCCTTATCACAAGACCGCACTAAAAACTCGTCTAATTCTGTCGTCGCAAGCAACTTGTACTTGCGTTTCTCCTCATCCCTCAACTTATCGTGCTCGGCCTTTTTCATGCGCTTTCCCTTTCCCAGGCTTTTCTCAGCTTCGTCAACATCCGCAGACGCGTTGACAGCATGCTGACCTTTCAGGCCCTTGAGGATGCTCGCCAATTTGTCATGGTACAATGCCGAGGACGGCGTGAGATTGTGACCATGGACAACACTGGCGAGGCATTCGATCCACAGGAACAAAGGCAGGCCGCTCGCGAGCAGCACAGCACGGAGTGACTCAAAGGCCACTCCGATCCTCCTCTCGATCATGCCATTACAGCGATGAGCGGCTGTGGGGGTCAAGCGGTGAGTGATGCCACGACGCTGGAGGTAGAGTTGTAAGGCCGCGACCATGAACTCTCCCCCTTTGTCGGTGTGTAGGATGCGCAGACCCGGTTCACCTGGCTTCACCACATTCACCCGAATGCGTTCAATAATATAAGAGATCACGGCCGCAGCCTCACTCTTTTTGCGCAGACCGACCACGAAAGTATAACGGGTAAAGGCACACATCACAAACAAAACATATTTCACACCACCAATTCCTACTGGAGAGACAGGACCAGCTAAATCGGCGTGCAGTTGCTTACCAGGCCACTTGGCCTGACCCATGAGCTCACGATCATTGGTAGAGAAGTTACCCGCAGGTACTTTACCAATTCTGCAGCCGTGACACCGATTTCCTAGTGGCTCGGAATCGACATCCAAATTCAAATGACCATAAAATTCACTGTTGGATTGCATGCGCTTGAGAACCCAATTAGACTGGTGAAAAGACAAGTGTGCAAGAAAAGCAGGTTCCCGCAAGTATGCATCATGCGGGACCTCAGCACCCCCAGCATTGGGTCGCTGCAGGTCAATGGCCGCGACCGCCACATGATGCCACTGCTGTTGATCCTCAATAACTCAGGTCGGACTGCTCTGGTTAGACCAGACCACCCCCCTATTGACAGGCGCACCGATGAGAATTGGTTTGGTCTCTACTGCCATTTTAAACGCAAAGACAGGGTGACCATCCACATCTAGTTCCTGATATTTGACGTCATCCTCTACGTCGGTAGCCATATCACCCAGACCAGGAACATACAACACATTTCTACGCGTATCTAGAAACATCTGCTCATGTCTAAGACCCATTGTGCTGAGCAGGTTGTACGGACATTCAGGCGCATAGTAAACACCAGGGATTTCCACATCCAGCGGATGCTTGTTCCCATGCTTGTCCACATAAGTACCCAGGTTCACCTGAATGGTTCCCCTGCCCATGATAGAAAGCTGCCCTGGTCCCGCGAGATTGGCAACTTTCTGACACGGACCGTCCTCAGTGAACATTTCGCGATTCCCTACTATATGCATGTCTGACACACTATCGACAATAATGTTCCATGGCAGAGACGCGTCTGGTTGAGGATACTTGGCAGGCATCTCTATAGTGGAAACATCTTTGGCCGCAGCCTGTTTGCGTTGGGGGCAGTTCGCACGCAAATGTCCCTTCTTCTTGCAGAAGAAACAGGTCCTGGTCTCCTCGCGAGGAGCCTGGCCGGCCGCGAGAGCGGCGACCACAGGACCATCACCACGGTGCTGCTTGCGCCAGCCATGGCCTGGTTTGGCCGCGGGCGCCCCAGACCTAGCCTGCAGCTGCCGCTGTTGTTTGAGCAAGTCAGCATGCTCAGTCAAACGTGATATGATCACATGAGGGGAGGAGTGTTGGACTTCGCCGCGCACAGCGTTGAACTCCTCCCCCACCTCTAACAGTTTCAAACGAAGCCATCGCTGGCCCACATCGGCACCTAGTGCCTCCAGTTGAGTGTAAACACTCATCACATCACCACAATATGTCGCGACATCTTTATTGTGTTGTGACAAAGAATTGAACCGACTCCACAGTCTGTGGATCTCGGCTTCAGTGCTAGGCCTATACTTTGCAGTCAAGTAAGACCATGATTCACACAGGTGTGACATGCGATAGACAGTCGTCCTATCCACGTCAGGCAAAGACATCAGGACCTGTGTCCTCGCCCTAGCATGAACACGCTGTTCGTCCGCAGACGGTGCGCGCTGCAACAAATGATCTAACTCAAATTGGCCTAACCTCAAAAAGACTTGCTGTTCGTATGCAACGAAACTTTCAGTCTTAAAATTCCATTCAGGGAGTTTTCCTTTGGTCAAGTCAGGCTCGCTACGTCCCCGAGATGCACGCAGCGCTTCGGTCAACGTCTCGAGCGTGATGTATGACTCAGTGTGACCGTCATCGTCAACAACATGAGAGGAAAAAGGCACCTGCTGGCTGCTCTGCCCAGTATGGGAAGAGGGTCGTGGCCGGACAATTCGTCCGCCCCAGAGCAACATACCCGCGGGCTGTTCTCTGTCAGGGAGCTGCTGGTCAGCGTCCCTGTCGACGAGAGGCTGCTGGTCAGCATCGTCACGCCTCTCCTCGCGAGGAGAGTCGGCGTTGGAGTTGGCATTAGAAAAAGACATCCTGCATTAGGACAGACGGTTGTTTGTTGCGCGCAGCAACTAACCGGTGGGATGGCTCGCAAGCCGACAGGTTGAGAAAATAAGCGAACGCGTTCGCTTTTCTTAGCACTGATCATTAAAACAAGCTTCTCGAATTGTGTCTAACAACAATATACTACGAGAAAGTTAAATGATGCCTGTGCTTTTGACCGCAGTCTGAGCGCCGGCAGAACAGTGGAATGCCCGCCGTGTCTGCGCACAGACATTGGCCGACGGCTTCCTGAACAAGACCATAAACATAACGCTAACATTCACCGATACCATGTCAGAAACGCTCTTTGTCAGGTCAGACGCGTAGTCTGTAGTACAGGTCAGGTCAGGGCAGCCAGCATTCCATACCTGCTGCGCACAGAGGTAGAACCGAGGAACTCTTAAGAGGAGTGCTAGCACCGGGAAACAGTAACAAGAATGGTTACAGATCTCAGTGTGCACATGCCTATATGCACACTGAACACTCAAGGTTACGGCGGGAAACCCTCGCGGGATCTCTCTCACTACATCGAGACAATCTCGGCTGGCGGCTTACCCCTGCACTGGATCCGCGGATCGTCCGTGCATGGGTGCACCTGTCACCACACTGCTGCCCGCAGGTTCATGCATTGTGACAAGTGTTGGGTTGACGATCGTCGGGCCGGATCATATGACACAATTCCGAATATTCAGGTCTAATCTCAGGGTGGCAGCCCTGGAAATGCTGCACAGCGGGGCAACACCGGTAGGCAGGCAGGCCAGCATGCCATACGTTCTGCTGAAACAGTTTCATTGGGGTCAGTTACTCGCCCCCTACATTTTAAAATAAGTAATTACCACAATCAATTAATTCAATATTGTGCCACCTGAGTAGACCAGGCACAATGAGGTGTAGTCACCTGGGTAGCAGTACCCGTGGTGCAGTTGCAGCGGGGCCTGAGGTTGCGGTCAAGACCACGCATTTCTGCCCAGTGCAAACGGCCAGCATCGTGCATATGCCAGCGCGAAGCAGCTGCCTGGAGGCGCCGGCCTGATGCGGGGGCGTGTGCATCCATGCGTGCCCCCCCTAGACACCCTTGGCGATGCCAGAGCTGCCTGCAGGATCTCAAAGACAAGATTGAAAAGCGCTACCGCATCCGCATGGTGCTGGACAACATGCCTGTCACCACATACGACCTGGAGAAGGTGTGAGCCTCACCTGTCATCACCCGGCCCGTCGCACGAACATATTGCGACACTCGCTCGCCCGACTCGCCCACTGCGCTCATGTCCTCAGCATGTGACATGCATGCAGGGCCAGACTCACCTGCGCCCTGGATTTGACCTCGGCATGATGAACGGCGAGGATTACATCATCTTCAACCACCTCGCCTTCAATGTTCTCATTCACAAGACTCACGGCGAGTACACAAAGTCCGTGCAGAGATCAAGAAAAGAGATCAAGAAAAGAGAGCTTTTCTTGATATAGTCAACCGAGAGGTGCAGTAGCTATTGCTGCGGCTGCACCCTACTAATTGTGTGTTCTGAGTCCACAGTGAGTGCTGCATGCACCTGTGAGACGAGTGATAACGACTGAGGGAAACCCTGTGTGTGTGTGTGTGTGTGTGTGTGTGTGTGTGTGTGTGTGTGTGTGTGTGTGTGTGTGTGTGTGTGTGTGTGTGTGTGTGTGTGTGTGTGTGTGTGTGTGTGTGTGTGTGTGTGTGTGTGTGTGTGTGTGTGTGTGTGTGTGTGTGTGTGTGTGTGTGTGTGTGTGTGTGTGTGTGTGTGTGTGTGTGTGTGTGTGTGTGTGTGTGTGTGTGTGTGTGTGTGTGTGTGTGTGTGTGTGTGTGTGTGTGTGTGTGTGTGTGTGTGTGTGTGTGTGTGTGTGTGTGTGTGTGTGTGTGTGTGTGTGTGTGTGTGTGTGTGTGTGTGTGTGTGTGTGTGTGTGTGTGTGTGTGTGTGTGTGTGTGTGTGTGTGTGTGTGTGTGTGTGTGTGTGTGTGTGTGTGTGTGTGTGTGTGTGTGTGTGTGTGTGTGTGTGTGTGTGTGTGTGTGTGTGTGTGTGTGTGTGTGTGTGTGTGTGTGTGTGTGTGTGTGTGTGTGTGTGTGTGTGTGTGTGTGTGTGTGTGTGTGTGTGTGTGTGTGTGTGTGTGTGTGTGTGTGTGTGTGTGTGTGTGTGTGTGTGTGTGTGTGTGTGTGTGTGTGTGTGTGTGTGTGTGTGTGTGTGTGTGTGTGTGTGTGTGTGTGTGTGTGTGTGTGTGTGTGTGTGTGTGTGTGTGTGTGTGTGTGTGTGTGTGTGTGTGTGTGTGTGTGTGTGTGTGTGTGTGTGTGTGTGGGGCGCGGCCATGACAACGTGCCCGTCGGCCTGAATGGCGGTGCCACGGCGCATGCCGATCTGTCTGAGGCCGCGTTTGTCCCCTGTGGCCACTGAGATCGGTGTGCATGTGGTGCGGGGCGCCCACAGCTTTTCGCGTCTGCTGCAGGGACGCGCAGCTGTGTGCGGAGGACTACAACTGGTGGTGGCGCTCCTTCCACCGCGGCGGCTCCACCGCCGCCTACCTCCTCATCTACGCCGTCATTTTCTTTCGCAACTACCTGCCGACCATGCATGGCGTCAGCGTGCTGCTATACGTGTGCTACATGGCCGTCGTCATCCTCGCGACGCACCTCTGCCTCGGCGCCGTCAGCTTTGCGTCGTCGCTCGCGTTTGTCACGCTCACCTATGCCCGCCACGCCGCCGCCGAGGCTAACACGACCGGGATGGATCAGCCCGATGATGTTGGAGAGGCCGCCGAGTGACGATCCAGGGGCTGGCTCCCCTGCAACCTAGGCCTCCACGCGCATGGATCGCGCAGCATCAAATATATGTCCCCCAAGATGGCGCTCGGGAGCGTGCTGTTTGGGGTGGCGTGAGGCGGGACGGGGGGTGGCGTACGGACGCAATCGGGCACTTTGCAGTTTGGCTGCCACCCGGGCCGTGTGCCATCTGTGGACCGCGGCGAGAGCGCGCTGCGCACAAGCCGCACGCTGCGCTCTGCGGTGCCTGGGCGGTGCATGCATGTGACTGCGATCCGCTCTGGTGGAGGCCGGCCAAGCGCGTGGCTGCGAGTGGCAAGGGCACATGACCACGGCTCGGGAGCGCGGCGTGCATATACGTACATGTGCACAGAGACAAGTGCACTGTCACCGTGGGACGCGGTGAAAGATGACTTTGCGCGTAGCGCACTCGCGTGTGTGTATGGTCAACGAGGCGTCATGGGCTGAAGGCTGCACTGGCTCCGCCCACGCCGGGCGTGGCTGCAGTTGCAGACAGCGCTCAAGCCGGTCCAGCCGGCAGCGCTCATGGACATGCTCTGGAGGTGCCCTGTGCCTGCACGGCCGTCGATGATGGCTGCGTATGCACATACGGCGTGCATGTGTGTCATGCGTGCGGGCAGTTCCTCCGGGGTCACAGGTACCCAGGCAGGGCCGCACGTGCACCGTTGTGCTTGAGTTTCGAGGACAGCGTCGGCGAGGCTGGTAGATCCGACAAGACGACATGCAAGGGCACGAACCGCGGTGCTGCCGCCGTCAGCGGATGCAGTGGGGTGGCAGGGTGCCGCTTTGCTTGTGCACACTGGCTGGAGTGCTGGCCGAGGGCGGTATGTTTCCAAGGGACATGAGGGGTGTCTACAAGTGGGGTGTGTACAAGTGGACGCATGCTGCTGCACAGTGCTGCAGGGTCCTCTCCCAAGGGCCGGGGCTTGTGTACACCCTCATCAGCGAGAGAGATCTGGCGGATTTCAACCTGGTTTGTTTAGCCCAATTGCCGATGTACATACTTATTTTTCTGTTACCCCCTGACTATGCGCACGTTGCTTCTGCTTTTATTGTGTTACAAGGACAAAGCCAGGGAGGCAGGTGGCACCGCAGGGCACAAACGACTCGTTACAATGTGACCGTTACATGCACTGCTGGTTGTAGTTACAGAGGCCGGGCACGCAACCGGTGCAAACCCACTCACGTATGCATGGCACCACGCCAAGCACGAGCTCGCACCACAGCCCTACTGGCAATACCTGTCAAAGATTGAAGCGCACATGTATGCATGTACAGTTGCGTATTCGTTTAGCATGAACGTTCAGCAGGTCCCTGTGATCTGCCGCAGGGTCAATACTGCTCCAGTACTGCAGCGGTCCCCGTCGTGATTGCGGGTGCACTTGGGTGTGGCAGGTCTGAGATCCTGGAGTCCAGGACCTGGACCCAGCAGCTCTGATGAATGGCCCGAGACGTTGGAAATTGATAGCAGCTCTCATCCCAACAAGTGCACCTGGAGGCAGGCACACCCAGCGGCACATGTGCTCTCTGCAGAGCTGTGCCTAGTATCTAAGCAGGATGTGAACTCATTCTGCCACAAAAGGTTTGTCTGAAGCGATGACATGGTCCATCGCATACTTCAGGTGTATGTATGTCGAGTTATGGGCAGCAGCTGAGATTCAGAGTAGACTCGATATGGCCTGCCAGTCCCCCTGTCGGTTGTACACCACGCCACCCTCGCTAGCTTGCAGTCTCGACAAAACTTAAAGCAAAAGCATCAGAACAACAGCAGAAACATAAGGCATTCTTATTTTGTCATTGTTATGATGATCATGGCTTTCGCGGCGAACTTGCGCTGTCATTCAGTGTCGCGGTAGCACTGGACAACTGCTTTACGACTGTACAGCTCGGCATCCCGTCACACTTTTACACAGCAACTTCAAACACCCAATTTACCGCATGTATGGCATTAGGATCGATTGGAAGCCTCTTCGTTCCAGCAGGACGGCTTTCGTGCCACGACGCAGCACGCACTGCACTTCGGTGATAATTTTGTTTGGAAGCGATAGAATGACCATGCCTGTCCGCAACAGTGAGAACATTGAATAACCTGCTGAAGCACATATCTGTCGCGAGCGGGGCAGGCCACCGTTGATGCCAGCATCAAAATGCAGGTCACCAGCAGCTGCGTAAAGATGCCATCTCACGCTGCCGTCACTTGCCAACGCGTGATTTTCCATACGTCTACACAGTTGTCTATACTTGGTGGAGAGAGCCTCGCGTCGACCCATTCCAACGTTGTTCGTGTGGCGCCAGAAACCACGGTGGCTAAGCACAGTCTGTTCCACGAGAGACATCAATCAATTCATCCACTTTATGTTGATAGTCCGACATTTGTTTTATAGGAAACGGCTTGTTCCGGGCTACCAGGATGGCACAACTGAGGTTCACGGTGCTGTCTTCACAGCCTACAACATCGGACAGCGCGAATCAATCTAAGATATAATTGGCTTAGGTTATTCGCGCTGCGATTCATGTATCCTTGATGGTACTGGCTGTTCCTTGTCGAGCACAAAAAGCGCGAGTGTGTGGTTAACTTCATCAACAACCACAAGCACCCTTACGTTGATCAAGATTGCAGCGCAGTGTATTAGACGATTACTCATTCTTCAGGATATGAGGTTCGAGACTTGCGTGTCGGGCCTCATACCTTGGTGGACAGGTCCACAACGCGATGTAAGTCTAAGGCGCCACTGTACCTTCACGCATTTTGGCTGCAGAGCCAACTCGTGTCGGCCTATAATGAAGCATAAGGTTTTGTCGTGTTCCTGCTGTTGTCCTGATGCTCGTGCATGGAGTTTTGTCGAGACTGCGTGCCAGCGACTCGCTGGCAGCGAGAGTGGCGTGGTGTACAACCGTTAGGGAAAATAACATGGGGGCCACCCGTGTGTCGGGTGAAGCAGGAGCGGTCTTGCCATCGCGAAAGAGGGTGCAGGTGCATGGTGAAGAAAGTTTTGTTCGGGCTGGATCAGCAGCGGGCACCTGATGCTGCAGTGGACGCCCTTGAATCTACCAGCCCTCGAACGCAGCCGTGTCAGCTTCGCAGCTAGTGTCACGCACGCCCTGAACCCGCTTCCCACCCACCGCGTACAGTCCGGGTGGCGTTGGCTGCACCTTCTAAAATCTTCTCATCACGGCTTACGCCCCTTGAGCGCATCAGGACAGGTCACTGAAACCGTTGTTCACTGTGTTCCTGCACACTCTGCGGGCGCCTCTACAGTCATGACGAATTTGTAGTCGAAGTTCGAACAATTCTGTCGTGCTTCGTCGGCCGGCATCAGAATTCGCTTTGTGACTACAATGTTGGCTTGTTTACTTGCGGTAGTCTTGTTCGCTAGAGTGAATGGGTCACTTTTCTCTCACGCGGAACGACGCACGTTTGAACAAGGCGCCACGATCAATGGTATGGACGACGAAGCACGCTCTGCCCAAGTGGATTGAAATATGACGTTGTGAGACCGATACCAGTGTGCATAATGACTGCTTTTACGCGTGGCGCGTCGTGTTCCCTGCGCTGCATGCTGCTTCTGACAGACCTATGCCGTGCGGAAGTCAGGCTACCGGGCCCGATATGGCGGCCGATCTGGAACACGAGAGACTCCTCATCATGTTCTGTTCACGTATCTGCATGCTTGTGCTATGTTATGCACGCCAGTGGCTCTCGGGCCAGGATGCCACTGGCCAGGGATGAATGACATCCTCATTTGGCCAGCCAAGCAGTCGTCCTTCATCATTCAGTTCTATGGAATCGTCCTTCAAGCATGTTACAGCCGGGTTGAGTGCTCCCGGTGCTGTGCAGCTGAGGTCAATTCGTTGACCTCCTTCGAAACTGGTCTGCCATATGAGCCGTACTCACTGCCATTCTGCAAGCCACAGGGCGGAGTCAAGAAAACAAGTTCCTCGTTCAATGCTGGAAATCTTCTGTCAGGACTCCAGCTATACAACTCTCCCTACCAATTCCATGTGGATGTGCGCCCTCAGACTTGTCTCTTGTACCATTCCCTGTTGCTTCCAGTGCATCCAAGACTGGGAACATCCCAGCCTTGCCACCAGCCCATCGCCGACGCATGGAACATCCTGTCCTGATCGAACAGGACTTTGTTTTGTTTTGCTTTCCGAGTCAGCGCGCATCCCCGTTCCTGCGATTCACTGTACTTTTACCAGATGGATGCGTGGCACAACGTCAACACCATCACTGCACCGGCTAGGGCCACAGAATGGACTCAGCATACTGTTCATGTGCATGCCTGGTGCGTGAGTGTTGCTCTGGGGTGCCTTGAGGCAGACAGAGCCATCGAGCAACAGCCCGGGTGGCAGGAATCTCTCAGGCAATGGTGTACGGCAGCACTGCCATGAGGCATACAAGCACCCGCAATGCTCACTCTGACGTTTGTAACATGCAGGAGCATGAAACGCTGAAGCAGGTATGCCCTGGGGGGTCAGCAGGTCCGCTCACAAAGGAGCAGGCCCAGGTATGCCACCATGGCCACCGCGCTATCTCTGCACCTGTCGCCAAAGCCGCTGCATACCCCATGTATATCCTTGTTTCTGTTTCAGAACGCAGAAACTGGAACGATCCCTGACCGTGATGTCTGAACGTATGTCATTCTCCAACACTCCGACGCAGCCATTTTGGCGTCGCAGTACACGTTCTGTCGCGGACTTGCTTGGGATTCTCAACGTCTGTGTTGCTAAGACATATCTGTGTTGCCCAGACACTCCGCTGCGGCACCAGGCCCAATGCCATGGACGTGTGCCAGAGTTATGATTCTGCTGTGGGGATCGCAGGCAGCAGATCAGTGCAGGGCCCCGACCATCCTGCACTGCATCCACAGTGCCTCCTGACTCGACACCATGGCTACATGGCATAGAGCCTACAGAAACAGACATGCTACATGACACGGAGCCTGCTGTCCCAATAGTGCTGCGTGGCACAGGCGTGGTGACCCACGACTTTTTTTTATCATCAATGGGGGATGTCAATGCGCGTGTGGGTTTTGCTAAGCGGTGCTCATGCGGTCAAGGTCTCAGCTCTGTCGTCTGCCTCACCTATGGCTCAACAAACTCTGAACCACGACAGGCATTCATCTCGTCTGCGGGCCTGTTCGTGCGACACCTGAGCTCACGAGTGTGCCTGCTGGGCCTAAAACAGGCACCACTGCCAGCTGCAGTGGCCACCAGTGAGACACCCCCCTCTGCTGCGATGGCTCTGACCGGGGCGGACTATGCAGGATATCAGAGACAGGATCGATGAGCGGTACAGAGTACGGCTGGTCCTTGAAGGAATGCCGATCACCGTGTTTGACCTTGAGATGGTGTGTTCTTGACCTTGACGCGGTGTGTTCGCCTGCCTCATTCAACACTGTGCACATCGCTCGCAGAGTCTAAGTGCCTTTCGATGCGATAAATCGTTATTGCTAGATGGACTCACTAGGATGGCATGAGTTACAAGATTGTGCTAACTACAATGTCTGCTGGTAACAGAATGAGTACTGCCCGTTCGCCGAGCGAGAGGGCACAGAAGCTTGCACCCGAAGCCTACACCCTAGATAGCACCTCTGCCCTTGCAAAGACATCTACCCGCAGCAACGCAGCTCCATGACGGCACGCTTTCCGAATCTCGCATCTCACCCCTGATTCTGGTCACACGACCACGCCATCATGCATTTCATGTTTGCGCAGCCGTATCCAAGAGGACACCAACAGCTCCCGGTAACAGGGCCATCCCATCCAAGCGCCATACAGCCGCACATACATATGCATGCATAATGGCTGCGTCTAGGAGAAGACTGCTCCGTGCACGCTTGCCCGCGTCGCTCTGCATATTCAGTGGCGCCTCCTGCGGCTGCGGTGGTGCATGCATGCTACACCATTCACATTGACGCAGCCGGAAGGCAACGAGCATCCCCCCGAGAAATGCTGCATGCATGCAGGACGAGACTAATTTGAGACCTGGCTTTGACCTTGGCGCGACGAGCGGCGAGGACCACATCGTCTTCAACCACCTCGCCTTCAACGTCCTCATCCACAAGGCGCACGACGCGCACGCGAATGCCGTAAAAGACCCCCGGAGAGGGCCGCAGGTGGGCCCGCGTGGCGTGTGGGAGGTCGTCGGGCTGGAGGTGATGCCCTGCAGCATCCAGCGCGCCTCGGGGGAACCCCTGGAGCAGATCCCGTGCAAGCCGTGGGGGTCGCGCCACAACCCACCGCCACAGGTGGTCCTCTGCCTCTGCTGTGTGTGCGGCCGCCGGCGGCACCTCGTGGACACTCCTTTGCGCGGATCTCTGTTGCAACACCTTCAGTGCTCTCTGCGGCCAGGTGGCACTTATGCGCGTCCTCTGTGCGTGCGGAAGTGTGTTGTGTGTGTTGTGTGGCTGTTTCTTGGAGCCGCTGCATGAGTGGTTCCTGTGAAAGTGCCGTGTGAGTATGGCCATGCGATTCAGCTTGTCTCGCGCGCAGAGTTGTGGCACCTGCGAATGCGTGTGTGAGCGTGCGTGCGGAGCTCAGGCTGTGTTTGTGCGCATGCATGCTGGCGCTGCCTCAGCACACGCCGACGCGGCCTCACCTCTCTGTGCCCCCCTTCACAGGGCGGTATCCACTCAGACGGTGAACGTGGGGCCATGTTTTATATATTGTGGGGGGGGGTTGTTCTCAGCTGCGGGTGTGCCTCGAAGCCCCTCATGCCACCCCAATTCCGCCCGCTGGTGCCAACAAGCAAGCATGCATGCCTCCATCTCCCCCACCGCTACCACACACACCGCGGCATGGGCGCCGCCCTCGCCGGCGCGATTCACTGTTGCTGTGCCCGTCCAACGCAGGCATCGCCACACACCCACACACATACCACACATGCCACTCATGCCTCTCATGCCTCTCATGCCTCTTAAGCCGAGAAAAAAAAAAAGGTCGTGGCAAGCGTGAGCCCCCACGGACAGGCTCTTGCTGGTCACCTGCTCCCCCCCCCCCCCCCCCCCCCCCTCCATGGCTCATATGTGTACCAATGCATGTCGCTCATGCATGCCGCCCATGCGTATGCAGATCGTGGCAGAGGGCGAGGACATCGTGTACACGTACGACGTGTACTGGGAGGAGGTGAGCCAGCCGTGGAGTGGCCGCTGGGGGCTGTACATCGGGGACGCTACCTTGACACGCCTCGTGGCCATGCTGAACCCGCTCGCCATGCTCGCCGCGGTCTGCGTGGTGCTTGCGCTGCTGTGCCGTAGGGTGGCCGGCCGCGATCTCGCGCCCCCGGAAACGACGCCCCTACCCGCGAAGGTGCGGCTGCGTTCGTGGTGCGTGAAGTCGCGCGAAGATGCCCGCACGTATTGCAGACGTCATGCCGCAGGCCGTGGCTCGTCGGGACGGGTCACTGCAGAATTCGGACAGATCTCCTCAGTAGTTCAGTAGATACACCGCACCGGCAGACTGTTCAGACCTGTCATTGTACCTTGGTCGCCGCCAAAAGCAGCGGAGTGGGATGAGACGCGTGGGCGGCTCTCCGTGTAGTCCCGCACGGTGCCCTCTGTGTCTTCTGATGCACGTTGGAGGGGGCCCGGCGTTGATACCCATGCCCGCGAGAGAGGCGGCGCGTTACCTGGGTTCACGGCCAGACCCCTGAGTGAGATGCAAGAGTGTCGACTTGAGGTTGTGTGCAGGGTTTCACCCTGGAACTACACCTGGCATGATCTGGTCCGTCTGGATTCCGTGGCATCCAACCCGATGGCGCAGCTCTGATAGCTGCAGTGCACTGGTAGCCACCCTCCGTTGCATGCATGCAGGAGGAGGATCGCCGGCGGTGGAAGCTCGTCGCGGGCGACGTCTTCCGGTCGCCTCCGGCCACCGCGGCCCTCGCCGTCTGCGTCGGCACCGGCGTGCAGCTCCTCTGCGCCACCCTAGCCACGCTGCTCCTCGCCGCCTTTGGCGCGTTCCCAGACGGCCACAGCAGCGCGCTCCCGATCGCTGCGCTCACGCTACACTCCTGCTGCACCGCCGTCGGCGGCGCGGCAGCGGTCGCGCTCCTGCGCAGCACGCAGCACGCCGCGGCGGCCTGGGCGCCCGTCTGCATAAAGACAGCATGCTACTTCCCCGGTGCGTCTCGCCTGTCTGTCTCGTCCGTCAGGGTTGTGTCTCTGGGTCCTCCCTGCATTAAGGTGGGAAAAAGCGTCGAGGCAAGATCGATTGGTGTGCGGGCCCAAGGCCGCGGCTGCGGCCTGCTTAGCAGAGACTGGAGGGGCACCACTGCCGAGGCTGATCTGCAGAGTTCATGGGAATCTCCCGCCTGATCAGGTCATCATGATTTGCCCGAAACTGTGGACTCCAGGCGGAGCGCTCATAGGAGCTGCTACCCCCCCAGTCTGACCCAGCCCGAGTGCCTGATGGCTGCGGGCGGGGCTGTACCCATCGACATGACAGACACCGAGAATGTGAACCGTTGGGGTGGCAGGTCGCAGGGCGGACTGGCGGAAGCACCCAATGCATGCGTAACATGCACGCATGATCACACTTGCGTGCTTCGTCACCGCGTACCACTGCACGTTTCTCCAAGGCGGACTGGCGGAAGTACCCAATGCATGCGTAACATGCACGCATGATCACACTTGCGTGCTTCGTCACAGCGTACCACTGCACGTTTCTCCAGCTGCAATCCCCGATCGGACAGCAAGCATCTGTACTCGATCGGCCCATCTTTCTCCCACAACACACGTGAAATGGGGGCGGGTTCGTCGCAGGGATGCTATGAGCCAGGCCGCTAACGAGGAGGGCCTGGGGGTCCAGGTGAGGGCATCGGTCGTGTAACTATTCAAAGTAACGCACTAAACAGAATCCCACCGACGCAGCCTGTGTCCCATCTGTGTGCTGTCCACCGTCGAGACAGGCTCAGAATATCATCGCAGCACGTCAACGTCAATTTCCCAGCACCCCCGTGTTCCGCGCTCACTATCTTACCCAACCCCGCCGCAGGTGCCGCGTTCGCGGCCTTCGCCGCCGTCAACACCCTCGTCGCCACCACCGGCTCCTCCATGGCCGCCCCACCTTCCCTCTACCTCCTCCTCGCCGCCCTCGTCCTCGTTGGCGTACCGCTGTCGCTCGCCGGCGGCGCCGCAGCGGCGCGCGTGCCGCCGCCGCGCTGGCCGGGCGTCACCGTCACCGCGCCGCGAGAGGTGCCGCCGCCGTCCCGAGACATGCGGTTCCGGGCGGCGGCACAGCTGGCGCTATCGGCGATGGTGCTCTGGTTCCTCATGGGCCACGAGCTGTATGCTGTGCTGCGTGCTGCGTGGACCGGTGTCTTCTACGGCGGTGACGCGTTCCTCGCGGCCTCCGCTGCTGCGACAGTTGTAACTGTGATGGCGATATCGATGATCTCCACGTGCGCCCAACCCCCCCCTTCCATCCTGCACCTGTCCTCGTTGTGCCAGAGCATATGTCTGGCAGTACCGCACACAAGTGTGGCAGGCACAGTGGTCAATACCGCTCGTGGCATCTACTCGCCCAGGGACTCCTGGGTCGCGAGGCCGCGCAAAGTGAGTATTTCGTACTTTGTCCGCCTGGCTCTTGAGGCTCCATCGGCCGGGCCTCTGCATGCATCGCCTCAGAGACCCACCTGGCCATGGATCCTCAACCTTCCAGCCGCCCCCAGCGCCGCTCCGCTGGCCTGCTATGTGTGGCGTGTGCTGCGACACAAAATTGTGATGAATGCAACTGTGCCGTTCCACCTCCGGCCACATGGCGGCCGAGCGAATCGATCAGAAATGGCACCCGCGCATGCATGCAGGCACGCGCAGCTGTGTGCGGAGGACTACAACTGGTGGTGGCGCTCCTTCCACCGCGGAGGCTCTGCGGGGGCCGGCCTCGCCGTCACCGCCGCGCTCTTCCGTGCCATCTACCTCCCCGACACGCATGGCGTCGGCCTTCTGCTGTACACCGCCTACATGGCATTCGCGGCGGCGGGCGTGTACTTCTGCCTCGGCGGCGTGAGCTTCGCGGCGTCGCTCGCGTTTGTGCACTTCGCGTTCTCGCGCCTCAACGCCGCGGGCTGTGGCGCGCAGGATACGTCGGAGCTTGTGGAGCAGTTGCTCCAGGGCCATGCTGAGAAAGGGGGGGACGATGACGGAGAGAGTGATGGGCCAGGGGAGCGTGTGTAGCAGGACGTGGCTATAGGCGCGCAGTGCAAGCATGGGCTGCTGCTGACCGATGTTACAGCTGAGGTTGGCTGAGGCTGCAATTAATAAAAATTCGGCAAATGCCACCGCACATTGAGAGACTGTACTGTATGACAGAGATAAATGAAGGAGAACTTTCAGAGTTTGCAACCGTGTGTTGTGGTGGGGTGGTGCGTCTGGCCGCCTTCATCTGGTCGCCTTCATCTGGCCGCCTTTGTGTTTGGCTATGTTTAGCTATAGCTGGATGACAAGTGTGCAGAGTTCTGCGGGTGCATCATACTTCCGGCTGTTGGCGGGGAAGATCGTTTCGCAGCCGTACATGGTCCGACGAACCTGCGTAGACATTGTGATAGGGGCCACCCCTAAAGGACAGTTGCAGGAGCGTGTCAGTACAATGGCTGTGGGGCACAGAAGCACAAGAGGGCGAGGTACAACGTTGAGCAACCGCCCACGTTGTGGGGGGGGGGGGGGGTTCTTGGTGACTGTGCAATGCATTGGACATCCTGTGAATAATCACAAGAGTGAACTGGCTAAAATCAACACACCAACCGAGTCCGTTGCAAAGCAGCATCATAACCACCCGCACACCACAACCAACCAGCCCCAGACCCAGCATTCAGGTTCCCCAGCTGAACTCGGAAAGACAGGGTCCTGCTTTCCTGGCGTGATAGCGCAACTCTTGCTCACGCGAGGAGGCCGTGTGAGGTGTGTACATTTGTCTACTTGCAGAGCTCAACGACAATTAATTTCTCAGTTTCTGGGTGGTCAAATTTGGCCATTCGGCATTGCCCCTGAACACCTGAGTCCAGCAAAGGCGAGGTCCTGCAACAGCATGAAGTCCGATTGTGATATCCGAAAAATCGCTAGATGAATTAAATTCACTGGTCGCGAGCTCCCAGCTTCGCCAGCGCTGCATGCATGGCCAGCCGGCCACCGATCGGTAGACACTGCCTGGGACGCGTCGAACAGCTTCGCGTGTATCTTTGCGCCATGGCGCGCCACAATTGGTTTGAGATCTGTGCACAAGCAGCGACGCGAGGCTGGCCACGGCTCGAGCGCGACCTGCTGTCGACGTGCACGAGCCACAGGTTGTAGTGTACATACATATATGTCAGACCTGACATATTGTATAAGCTGACGGCTGTAGCCACTTACTACCATGCACGCCATATGTGACCTGTACGTGTTCCCGATCGAGCTGCGGCTGTGGGGAACCCTGTAGAGCAGCTGCGCCCATGGCCACGGCGGCCACGGCGGCTGAGCCTGATCAGTTAGCATGATCATGCATGGCGCGTATTTCAACGCACGAGTTCTCGATGACCTTGATGGTCTGCCCGCAGGCTCTCGAGATGATCGAGGCGTGAACATATGCGACCTACAGCACTATATTACAGAACCATCAACTGGAGAGGACAAATACCACAAAACAAGTCTCATCCGACTCAACAGCCACAGACGCACGGCAGGCATATATAGCCATCTCCGGATAGCATTCACAGGTATACATGAATGCGCAGTACGAATTGCGCACACAGCTCGAGCTCTGTGATTATGAGCCCGAGTGTGTTTGTGGCGATCCACTCATTCACAAAATCATGCAAATGTTGGTTGCTATAGCATGCTATACCACTGGATTCGTGCGCGTCACGAAGTGCATCCGACGCGCGTCGACGTCGCGAAGTGCGCAAGCTTAAGGATACAGCTGTAGCGGTGTAGCAGCCAAATCACTGGACTAACATTGCCCCAGGGTTACAGGAATGTACATGTTGAGGTCGATCGACAAAGACGTGTGGCTGTTGATTTGGATGTGGTTGTTTTGTTGTTTTTGTCTACCCCCATTCATGAACGGCACTCTTCTGTCATCGACAAAGGTTGCACAGCCGCTGTACCGGTGGTGTCACACCACTGATGTGCTTGTACGCTGCCCACGCGCGGTACTACCAGTCTCTGTAGCTTCGTCTATGTCGACGATTGCTTGTCGCGACTTGAAGGAAAAGGACGTCCTTGTCACAGAGCCGGTATCATCGATATCGCCACACGTCCGGATCCACGCCATGCCAGCATCAATGCCCCCGGCCGCGGTGCGCGATGTGTGGCAAGTACAAATGAATATTCAGATCGACTTTACTTGACTGTCGGCACTGCCAACTTGGCAAACGGCGCGCGGTGCCTGTGCACACCCGCGGCCCGCAGCGGCAACTCGCACGACGATCGTGGTGCCTGCAAGATGACTTCGCATGCCTGTGCTTGCATGCGCACCGCGGCGCCGCGCGTGGACGGACGCCTCTCTTACATTCGGGGACCGAGCCGGCGCAAGGTGGCATCCATCTGCGATCTGCAGAGGAACGTCAAGATTGTCTGAGAAGCTGCTGGGTGCCGCGAGCGTATGCATGCCATGGCAACACTGCTGAATCAGCAGTGTACGTACCTGAGCGCTGGCAGTGTCACCAGACTGTTGTTCGGAAGTTGTGCTGTGCTTGTCTGCACCCGTCTGCTCTTCTGGGATAAACTGGTACATTGTCGGTCTCATCAAGAGGCGACGTCGCATGCGACCTGCCCTTCACGAGTTCGCCGCTCTCGTGCTGTGTGTTGCATGGGCCCACCCGGGTGCCCGGAGCTTCGCTGACGATACTTCTGCACAGCATCTGCCTCTTTGTGTGTGATTTTTCATGGCGATAGGGGCTTGCAGGCAACGGGACGCTAGCTGGTCCAGGGCTGCCAATTGTTCCAGAATGCACCTCACAGCCGAGTGCGCATGTTGCTGCAACTGTGCGACAACATGGTGGATGCAACCCTTCAAAACAGTGCAGACATTGAAACATGCTTCACTTGTGTGACATGGACCTCTGAGATGAACCTTCAAGGAGAGAGGCAGACAGCACTACTAGTACAGCACAGTACCGCAACAGCACACACGCCACTCAGGTGACGGAGCGATTCTGAAGAGACATATAGCTCACTCGGACCCGTATCCCTTCAGAATCGCTCCATGGCCGCTGCAGCTGCATGCAGCTAGCTGGAGCTCCCGGGCAGGATGGGGACATTCTACTCGCATGCCACTTTGACCACTTCAGGGCGTCAGATCAACCAAGTCACCCCATCCTCGATCCAACATCTGTTTTGCTGCTCTGCCAGCAACATCGACATGAGCATGGGTCGGCTCGGGCCCGGGCTCATGCATGCCGGGTCATACCGGCGGCCACGTGCACCTTCAGGCACTTGTGCCCCTCGTGAGAGATCTAGAGTCCACAGGCACACCGCATCGCGCACCCCCTTGCCACGTGCCACCCTCCCGCGAGGCTACAACGCAGTCCCTCCCGATTCCCTTGCATTGAATAATTGTTGCAGGCATGTCGATGCCACATGGTTCATGCTTCGCGCGTCCATGCATCAGCCGCAAACACTCTTCCCGTGCCCCGGCCCCCAATGGATGTCGCCTACGGCACAGTCATCTGCAGTTCCCCACTGACACTCCAGAAAGAGCTGAAGCCACACCTAACGCAGATGACAAGAACGCCGGTTCGGTGCGAGCGGCCATGCATCTCCAGGACTTGGAGCGGTGAGGCCCGGGGGGGCACCCATAGCTACGCCCGCTCCCTCCAGCTGCAGCGCAGCATTGCGTGAGTATGTAATTCTGCTGCAGCGCCTGGCTCTGAGCCTCCCTGGTGCATGTGTGAAAAGTTGGGCGTCGTGATGTGAATGCGGAAGAGACGCAATTGATTAACTCACGTGTGAAAAGCTTGTCGGAGCCGGTGCTGGACAGGTGGGAATCAGGTCATGGCCTTGCTCTTGGCTCAAGTAGTCTGCTCTTGGTCTGCTCTTGGTCATCTGAGATGGTGAGGCATCAAATGTGTCATGATGATGACAGGTTATGAATTCATCTTTCTATGCCTGTTGGTGAAGGACCAGCACCCGCTGCGTCTGCTTTGGGATGCTCGGGGATGCTTCGGGTTGCTCGGGGTGCAGATGCTGCACGACCCCGCTTGCAGAAGGCAGATTGGTGGCAGATTGGTGACTCCGCCTGTGTGCCGGAAGAGCATGGGAACACAAATTGAGTATACACACGCTGCATATCCTTCAGCAGTGCTGCAGTAGTGGTTGCAGGCAGCTGTGCTTACTGTGTATGGTCCATAGCACAGGAAGGCTGAGGTCTGTGTGCTGTTGATGGCGGGACCAGCTTCAGTGCAAGCACACTATGTGCCTCAGAATGTGTGTCTACAATTATGTGTTGTACAAGCAACTTTGATGTTCAAGATGCGGAGTCCAGATGTGCACAAAGAGCGAGGGAGAGTGCGAGTGTGCACATGCCGGGGGTGGCAAAAAGGCAACACCAACGAATCGCAGATCGATCAGCACATCCCCGGAAAGGTGAACTTGATTGAGTTTGATACGGGGACCGCTGTGTTATTACGCTGTTCTTTTGCCCTTGGTGTGACCGGTGACTTTCAACGGACCTGAGCGACACAGACCGTGCAAGGCGTTGCAAGACTTCCACCAGCTCTTACATACAATGGGGATATGTACGCGGTCCTACTCTGCCGCATTAGCTGATTACACGGAGTATTCATCAGTGGTAATCTCGAGCAGGGCAGGGAGGGACAAGCACTCTAGAGTACTACACGCTGGAAATCGAAGGTCCAGCTGCATACTTGATGTATCACTTGGGCTCCGTATCGGTCAATGTAAGCCTCAGCCTTGGGGAGGGATAACACGCCGAGTCGAGAGACGCGCAAGTACTCAGCATCATGCATAAACGGCTACGCGGAGACGTCGCGGGTTTCGCTTGTTCTCATGGAAAGAGAAGCGCCGAGACAAAACGGCCATGTACAGGTTGGCGCATCGATGACCTCTACGAATGCGACATGATTTAATGTAGGTACCTGCGCGTACTAATTCTCAGGATCAACTGTCGGGCCGTTGGTTACAGGAGTACAGCCCACAGCCATCTTGCTCAGGCTTGCCTGGTGTTCCCGGTACCTTCTTGCTTGGATCTAGTTCAGGTGATGGAAGGTCTGTGATATTTCGTAGTAGTCGACTTGTTGAGTTCTCTGCCAGCATCGCGCATCCGTCCGCACGATGACGTGCCCGCTGCGGGACTCGTTGCTACGCGCAGTTGTCCTGTCACTGGGATGTCTTCTCACCGTCAATGCCTTCTATATCCCCGGAGCATATCCGAAGGAATTCGAACAGGGCGAGCATATCGGAGGTGAGCGGGCTGTCTTCGCCATGTCACAGGGATAGGCCTGTCTTAGCACAAGCATGCACATCGATCTAGGCTGTGGCTGTCATCCGGCCTGTGATGCTCGTGTCTTCTTCTGCACCGTGCACGTCTTGTTTACGTTGCTGCCTCTGTGTGACCGCCTGTGTCGCTCTCTTGGAACCGGCACGTTGCATTCCCTCTCAACTGAAATCTCCTTTTATATGTATCTTATACTATGATATGATGGTCGGACGCTGAGCTGCAGCTCCTTTGCGGGAATGCTGGCGCAGGAGGTGCGACCGTCAACGGGCGGTGCAAGCACATCAGCTGTCAGCAAATCAATAGCGCTGAACAGGTGCCAGAATCCGTCCATCACGTTGAGATCAATTCCGTTTGTATCACGAAACCGTTCTGCTGCAGTGGAAGTGAATTCGATCAGCTCATTTGAGACAGAGCTGCCGTATGATTATTACTCCCTGCCGTTCTGCAAGCCCAAGGGCGGCATCAAGAAGAGCACAACTTCTGTCAATCCTGGAACGATTTTGTCAGGGCTTCACATGTTCAACTCCCCCTATGACTTTCAAGTCAACGTGCGTCCCCGTCAGTGCCTGCCGATCTGTTCTTCAGGGACAGCTCATTGGAAACAAAATTGGGCATGCAAGTAAAGCGCCTCTGTGCAACTTGGTAACATGCCGTGGGGTCTGCTAGCATTTTCATCGAACTTGGCCACATGCTGTTTCACAGTGGTGTCACAGCAAAACTGTCTGGACTCAAGTCACTGATCCCACCCGTGAGCAGGCCATTTGTACACATCCTGACAGGGTGACGTGGATGACAACTTTGTGTCTGCAGACACATGAGACGGTAAAGGAAGCTTGCCAAGATGGGTCAGCCGGTCCTCTCGACGCAAAGCAGGTCGAGGTAAGCACTCCAGCCACCTCGCCATGATGCGTGCACACATGAGCTTGGCTCAGTTTTGCTCACAGAAACTCGGGTAGATCAGAGCCACAGGCATCCACATTGCTGCCCAGCATCCTCAGGGCTGGCTGGAGGGGTCCGCATGCCCCATTTCATTGTGTAGGCAGGCTCGCACAGACGCACTGTGCCAGACTTGTCACAATGACATGTAGCCATCATGCAAGAACAATGTGCGGCATTCATATCATCGCCTGAGGCTGCAGCCATTACTATGCATCTGTGCCCAGTGCAAACGGCCCTGCATCATGCATGTGCAAGCAAGAACCAGCCACCTCATATGCATGGCCACGTGCAAGACCCATGGTCAAGTCCGATGAAGCTCAAGCCGCCTGCAGAATCTCAAAGACAAGATTGACAAGCGCTACCGCATCCGCATGGTGCTGGACAACATGCCAGTCACCACATATGACCTGGAGAAGGTGTGAGCCTTTCCTGTCATCAGCCGCCCCCCTGCGCTTTCGAGTCATCCGGCACCAGACTGCGAGGTGCTCGCTGCAACACTCGGGCGCCTTGATGCCCGAATCGACTAGTGTGCCGCCTGCAGGCCAGCCCTGCAGGCCTTTTGCACGGGACTGGAGCGCATGAGCTGTGCATGCATGCTGTCAGGTCACAGCCTTGCGTCTGCAAATGTGGGTCTCTCGTTGAGGGCACGACAATGTAGACCTTCAAGCAGCGAGCGTCTCGTACATGTGGCAACCATGCTTTGCCGTCGCTAGCATGGTGTATTTAAAGTCAGCCCCGACTGCTGCTGAGCGTGCGGCCGGGCTGCCTACATGCTGCAGGGCGACACTCGACTGTCTGCCTGACAAACTGTGCTATGCTCTCGCATGCATGCAGGGCCAGACTCACCTGCGCCCTGGCTTTGACCTCGGCACGATGAACGGCGAGGATTACATCATCTTCAACCACCTCGCCTTCAATGTTCTCATTCACAAGACTCACGGCGAGTACACAAACGCCGCGAAGACGAACGCCATGACGGGCGCGTACATCATGGACCCCGCCAACCGCCGGCTGCTGCGCTATGAGGAAGACACCACCTCTGGACGCACCCTCGCGTGGCCGGAGGACACTCCGGGCGCGGTCGTGGACGCCTTGCGCATGCGCTCGGCGAGCGCCGGGCGTGACCTCCTGGAGGACGACGAGAAGAAGGAGGCCGGCAAAGACAAGAAGGGCGGAAAGAAAAATGCTCAAGGGGGCACCGAGGACGCCGCAACGAGCAGCATCGACAGCGACACCCCTGCGTCGGTGCGGCGCCGCGCCGCCTGTGTACCAGTGCAACTGTACAATCCGGCCAATACTGGTGGCAGATAGCCACTGGGCCTGCGCGTGGGATGGGCGTGCGTGGGATGTTACGTCAATGTGCTGTGCTGTGGTGTTGAGGTGTGGCTGTGGCGCAGGAGGCGAAGACGATGTGGATGGTCGTTGGGTTTGAGGTGATGCCTTGCAGCATAAGGCGCACGAAGGGCGAGCCCCTGGAGAACATCCCCTGCAAGCCCTGGGGTGCCCAGGACAACCCGGAGCCACAGGTGCGGGCCTGATCCCCCTCCCCCACTCTACCCACAACTCGAGCAGTGTCCGACCTCCTCTCTACTTGAACACAAGCTGCCGATGCGATCACAGTTTTGGGTGGACTACCCGCAACGCCTCACTCATGCTGGCCATGCATATCGCGTCTGTGGACGTGCAGGCCCTTGTGTAGGTCGAGGTGCATGGCATGTCACGCATGAAAGCCGATAATGCATGTGCAGGTGGTCGCAGAGGGTGAGGACATCGTGTACACGTACGACGTGTACTGGCAGGAGAGCGATGTCGAGTGGGCGAGCCGCTGGGATGCGTATCTGCGCATGCCGAACGGCACAGTGCACTGGTTCTCTATCCTCAACTCGCTGCTCGTGGTGCTCGTGATGTCGGTCATCGTGGCCGTCATCCTCATGCGCACCGTGCGCCGCGACCTCGCCAAATACGAGGAGCTCCTTGTCGAGGGCCAGGTGTGCTCAGGTCTCCCTTGCCGGTGCTGCTGCGGCGCATGTGGCACCCATGAGACCGGCGCATCTCAATGGTACTGCATGTACGTATCGTATATGCAAGTCGTGTCCCCCTGCTGGTGCTGCTGATGTCCCCAGCATGTATGGAACAAACGCTTCTCGACGGTACTGTTGCCGTGTGTAGTGTGCATACAACCGATGCCTCTTGCTTGTGCTTTTGCTGCCGCAGACCCGCCGATGGCCGCGCAGGACGCGAAGGAGGAGAGCGGCTGGAAGCTCATCTCCGGTGACGTCTTCCGCGCACCCGCCTCCGCAGCCGACCTCTCCGTGCAGCTCGGCAGCGGCGCCCAGATCTTCTGCACCAGCGTCGTGACGCTGCTCCTCGCGGCCGCCGGCTTCCTGTCGCCCGCGAGCCGCGGCGCGCTCCTCACGAGCGCCATCGTGCTCTACCTCCTGCTCGCCGTCTCAGCCGGGTACTCGTCGGTGTGGCTGTGGAGCAACATGAACCGCACGTCGACGGGCTGGACGAGCATCTGCCTCAAGACGGCGTGCTACTTCCCCGGTGCGCGGCCGCTCCTCTCGGTCGGGGTGTGTGAACTCGCGCCGTGCACTGCGCGGAGTGGCGCGATGATGCATCACCGCGGCATGCGTCCCCAGCCTCATCACAGCTGCTGATCATGCGCTGCATCACACAACATACGCACGCAAAATATCGCGCATGGCCACCGTCCCGGCGCCACACGGCAGCCCCGTGTGATGCCAGCCCCGGCGTGCTGTCGCGATTACCTGTCACCCAGTGCTACGACAAGAAAAAGGCGACGAGTTGGGCAGCAGCGCGATGACCGTGCAGGCATCACCCTCGCCGTCTTCACCATCCTCAACATCATGATCGCGTCCACCGGCACCTCCGGCGCGGTGCCCTTCACGATGTACTTCTCCCTCATGGCCCTCTGGATCGTCGTGTCCATCCCGATGACGTACATCGGTGGCTACATGGCCTTCCGCACGCCCCTGGTCACCTGGCCGACGCGCACCAACCAGATCCCGCGCCACGTGCCGCCGCCCCCCGCCGCCGCCGACCCGTACGTGCTCTACGCCGCCGCCGGCATCCTGCCGTTCTGCACGATCTTCATCGAGCTCTACTTTGCGATGTCGTCGATGTGGCAGGGCTACTTCTACTACCTCTTTGGCTTCCTTTTCATCGTCGTCGGCCTGACGGTGCTCATCACGATCGAAGTCGCCATCCTCTGCACGTGCGCCCCCCCGACCCCCCCTGCCTCCTCATATTCCCCGCCACCTCGCCCTCTGTTCATGCACCAAAGCCACAACAGCGCTCTGACAGTTTCCTTGTTTGTGCACCACCCGCTCACGGCTTCGCGCCCTCTGCAGGTACGTGCAGCTGTGCGCGGAGGACTACAACTGGTGGTGGCGCTCCTTCCACCGCGGCGGCTCCACCGCCGTCTACCTCCTCATTTACGCCTTCATCTTCCTCTACAACTACCTGCCGACCATGCATGGCCTCAGCGTGCTTCTGTATGTGTGCTACATGTTTGTCGTCATCCTCGCGACGCACCTCTGCCTCGGCGCCGTTGGTTTCGCGTCATCGCTCGCGTTTGTCAGCTCGATCTTCGCGGCCGTCAAGGCCGACTGATTGCGCAGCGGTGGGTTGGCAGCTGTGGCGGCTCAACCGAGGCTGTGTGGCATCCGCCCGGCGGTTGGTCGGTCGGCTGCGTGCACCGTCCTGGAGTCGTGCCTCCTGGGCGCGCGCTCGCCACTTTGTGGGGCGAAGGCGTCTGTGGGCCTACCGGTTGGTGCTGGGCTGGATGTGGACAGAAGGTAGCGCCACACGGCAGACCGCGGACACTGTCCCGTCGCGGTGCGATTTGCCAGCCTGGCAGCACTCAGCATCGGAGCATGCTCAACTGTATGTAGCCGTTCATGGCTGCCTGGGTGTTGCTGCATCCGAACATGGTGGCTCAGTTAGGTGCCTGGTGTAGGTCTCAGCCTGGCAGAGGCTGATGGCCACAGGGCATTAGTGCCTGGGTACTGGGGCCATGAGTGTGACTTAGAATGTGTACCAGCATGGGCCGAGTCGCTGAGAAATGTACTGTCATGGCTGTGTAATCTGGCTACATTGCAATGATCCGGGGTTTGCATACAGCTGCAGCTGAAACATGTGCCTGGCTCTGGTGAATGGTGCCGAGTTGCAAAGGCTATACTTAGCATGGCCGTGATGGCGCGGGTTGAGATGGCACAGTGTTCTCTCCATCGCTACCAAAGCAGATTCTGTCTCTTTCGCTGGTGAAGCTATCAAGTTACACATACTGGGCCATTGTATGGCAAAGCAAACAAATACATCAAGCCAAAGAGCAACCGGCTGCCACCATAGCAACAACAAAATCTCATCACGGCAAAAGACTCAGACAACATCTAAGCACACTCGCATAAAACGCGCCACGACCAGAGCTCTCAACCCAGAAACGCATCCGCTGGCACATCAAATTTGCATGGTCCGGTGAAGCGGACCGTGCAAACTTTCGGGACGTAGCCTGATATGTAGTGTGCTGCAACTGGTGAATAATTGTGAGCTTGCGTGGATGTATGCAGTTAGCACCTCTGCCTTGAGTTTGCATGGTCAAGCAGGCTTTGCGTGTTGGACATTGTGTCACGTGGCGTTTGCACTGCAAACAGCGGCCACCCAACGGGGTCGGAATTTGAGTATCAGGCTGCTCTGTGACACAGCCATCATGATGCATTCCTATGCCTTCGTCTGAATGTTGAAAGCATACCTTCATCTGCCAGTGCCTGTGTATATGTGGTGTAGCCTGCTTCTCCAAAGTGGCTCAATGTTGAGAGTGATCTGCTTGCAACCGGCCATCTCCGAATGACATCGTTGGATCAATACAGCGCTTTGCACCAGAGCATAAACATATTAACCAAAACCCAAGTCATGTGTATCAGCAGGAGGAGGCAGCCCTGTTGACCCACTGGTCAGTCCAATTCCAGATCTAGCCCACTGCATGCAGCAACAGTGCTCTGCTGGTTTGCAGCAACGCTGCTGAAAAATGTTTCAAGCTTACGGAAGCTCACCGCAGCAGCAATTATTTTGCATCACGGGCAGGTGTAAGGGTAATCGACACATGTTGGCCCATGCGCAGGTACCCCACAGAAGTACTCAGAGTTGAGGCATGGCCCTGCCCATTCCGAAGCAGCTTGCATGCGCTGCCCCGTGATCTCACTTAAACATCAAGATCGAATAGATTCACGAGCATGGTCAGACCTGATGACGAGCTATGCAGAAGAAGACAATCAAATCTAGACAGCTGTGGAGCAAACTCAGCTGCACATCGGGAATTTCCACCTCGTGCTTGTTGTTGATTCGCAGGAAGGCTAATGAAATGAGCTCTACAGAAGTGAATACGACTGTTGTGCAAAGGCTGCGCACATCGAGGCGCAGCGTGCGAGGTACAAGTACATGTAGGTACCTGCAAGGCATGCGTCTCGCACACCAAGGCCCGAATGCTGGGGACTGTAACATATAGCACATGTCAAACTGCTGCAGAAAGTTGAAGATGGCGGCGTGTTACAATGTGGTACTGTACACCTCAACTGACGCAGCCCGTGGGACAGGGCCTGAGACATTGCCATGCCACGATCGCGATCACACACGTAAATATGCCTGGCATACACAGACATCTGATTCTTCATCGAGGTTTCAGAACGATGCTGGTGATTGTAATGTATCCACGTATCTCGAGATGAGTGCATCTGCGGTACGGCGTTGCAATCGAAGCAGTGACACATGATAGAGAGAGCCTGTGCTGGAACGAGTGGCCGTTGTGATGCGTAAACTCAGTTGTGTTGACATGGTTTCGCATGGCCCTGTGAACAGCAGACAAAAGGCATACGGGGTAGGCGACGCTGTCGGCACATCAATAGAAGTTTATTATAAAATATATAATACATACTGAAACAGGATCGACATGAACAGGGTATGTGGTCTAGTGGTATGATTCTTGCTTTGGGTGCAAGAGGTCCCGCGTTCGATTCGCGGCTTACCCCCCACATTTGTTTTGCTAAACCAACCTAGAACCGGGGGCATGTGCACGTGCTGGCAACCGTGAATGGAGTACAGTTCTGCATGGCTTGGCGCCACGTGGTGTGTGTTATGTTCTATCTCTCGCGAGATAATGCACAATTCCTCTTCCGCATGATGGGTGCCCATACAGTTGAGACGTCGCTGGGCCGGGCCGGGCCGGCGACGCTGGCCTCAGTTGTACATAGTAGCTTATCAAGGGCGGCGACATCATGGCCATGACCTGCGGGGCCCAGCGTGATACGATCATGATGTATTCGATGCCCGGCATATTGGGCCATGAATTGGCGCAACGGGGGCTTACATGCATGTGCAGACATGTTCAAGTTTCTATCTCCTATGCTTTCGGTACGGGCCTTCACGGGCTCAGAACCCATACACTGGTCGGGATGCGAAAACATCTGTGAGATCAACTCCCACATACTTGTGCGTGACCTATAGGCCTGATGTAGCAGGTGCCCTTGTTGTGGGTGTCAAGTAAATCTGAATTTACTAAGCCGCATCCTATTGGACATTGACAACTCCGAGTTAACGGACCGTTGTTGGTGGTGATGCTGGGGTGCTGGGTGCTGCAATTCGCCCGTCCGCTCTCGCGGAGTCGGCCCGTGCTGTTGCATTCTGTGGCGCAAGTCAGAGTCTTGCTTGGATGCCTCTTTCGGTCCCGGATTTCGGAGTTGTCAATGTCCAACTGGATACAGCTGAGTAATCATACACACTTCGGGACATTGCGCATACGGGCACACTTGCGGTGTGATTTGGTTCCCTCGTATGTTGTAATTCCGCCTCCAAAGTGATCCGATCACTGGAGAGATGATCTCTGCCTCCAGCTACAGGCTGTCCAGAGGCAATATCAAAGCATCTAGGCATCGTGCGGCGCCCATGCAACGTTACTGCGCTGCCAATGAGGTGTGTGTGCCAGGAAAGCGATCTAGGAAAAGCTCTAGTAATACAGATCAGCTCCTGCGCAAGGCTTCCTGCGTGCCTGCAGCATATGCATGTTGATATGGCTTCCAGAGACCGGGCTGTAGGCAGGCGCACATTCTCCCTTGCACATCCTCCGTCATGTTTGGGGGCATTTTCAACATCCAAACACTTGCGTTGAAGGGCTATTGGAGCAGTCACACGGTTGGTAAGGCTGCTACGACGAGCTGTGCAGATTAGCACGTTGCCGACCAGCTGAAGCGGGACATAGGTGCATGGTGAACGTGACCGAAGAATGATCAGGAATGAAGCTAGCGCCACATCATCCTCGTCGGTGCATGAAGTGCATCGTTGATCAGTGGCGCGCGAGAACCTTGTGTGCAGTTCCTGCAAATGGTGGTTTCCAGCTCGGACTGCTGGGCCCTCACCTGTAATGTGGACTATCACACAGCGAGATGTATCGGTACCCAAACCGCTGGACCACGCACGAGGCGACAAATCGCAGCCATTGCAGTCTAACACTGTCACAATCGACAGGCCTTGATTAACAAATACCACCAGATGTCGTGAAGTACCTCGTTGGATGTGAGCTGTGAAGTCCTTTCGCACGCACGACGCCCTGGTGGTCTGCAAGTCGAGTCTTCAAGCTGCAATCTAGATTGAACACGGTGTTTAAACTGATCGGCGGGAGCCCGTAAGAGAGGAAGCTCCCGCGGTGTACAAACAAGCGGTCTCATGGCGTATTTCTCCCTGATCCAGCAACTCAAGGAGCAGGTATCTCTGATTTTAGACAACTACGTCGTAATATCTGATGAAGGAACAGAGGATGATAATCGCCCAGCAGAATGGCCTGACATCAAGTGGTGGGGCATGTTTCAGGCGTTGGTATGTCTACACACCCCAATTTCGCGCCGTGTGGACGGCCTGCCTGTTGAACAGCAACTTTTAACGTTTTTTCTACGTTCACGTTTGGTATGAATGCCTATGATCGAGGCTGCTGCTGCTTGCAGTTCGTCAACAATGCCCTGTCCAGTCACTGGGCAGATGAAGACGACATGCTGTTTGCTGTCTTCCGAAATCCAGCTGGAAAAAAGGCTTTCACAGCACTGCGGCGAGTTCCGGGAGTCCTCCCTAAGGACCTCATGTACGGCAGCGACATGTACAACTCCATTGATTGGAAGGCCTCTGTGCTGCTCAACCTGGCAATGCACGCACGCTACACTCTAACGCTCACCGTTGGTGGGTACAATTCCACACCTCCCCTGCTGCCACCCTCTGGCGATCGTGTTCTGGCCTCAGTATTTGGCTCACCATGCCACCCATTTTTCGGGCTGCAACAAGCACAGCTTGTGCGTTGCAGGCATGACGAAATCGTGGCTGCACTGAGGACAGGTCTGGGTCTGACAGGGACTGCCTCAGCCTCCTCCGAGAGCACAGCCATCACAAACGCACTGCAGAAGCGGGCCTTCAACATCCATCCCAGGCTATCTCGTATCCCTGTCGACTCCTCGGGCCGCTACGTGAAAGTCTCCGAGCCAGACAACACCTTCCCATACCTCGCCTTCTCCGTCGATGACTTTGACGATGACGCTGTTGAGCCACTTGTGCTGTGGGAGCCCACGGACGAGTTTGCAGTCACCCTGCATGTGCGCTTTCAGCCCCTGCCCCATGCACAGCCCTTGGCCATGCTTCCTCGACACACCTCATATCTCATCGACTTCGTTTGACCTCACACGGATGTCACATTCTGTGGACTGGGTCGGGAATACCTTCTTGTGTGGGTCAAGCTGAAGCATTTGCATTCTTTAGCTCTGTATGGACCGCACAAGTCAATCCAAGAGGGTGGGCAAGCCTGGTCCTGACCAAGCAGAGCACGTTCAGATGGTTGCAACCGTCCGAGAATCTCTGAGCTCCCCTCTCTACCCACCGGAGGCCACTCTGGCGCGGCGATGGTGATCGGCCCGCCTGCGTGTAGCCATGACTAGAACACAATGCCCAATAGGATACGGCTCAGTAAATTCAGATTTACTTTACTTTACACATACCGATCATCACCATGCGAGCTGCCACTCGCCGTAGTAGGGCACTCGTGCAGTCGATAAATGCCTGAAACATGCCGTGCCTATCATTTCACCAGGCACAGTGTGCGGCCTCAGGCCCACGATGCCATGCAGCTGCGCCGTGCAGGCAGAGGCGTGGCCTCCAGAGCCTGTTGCACCTACGCCACAACTCAAGCCACAGCGCACAGCCAGCGCCGCCACGGCAGCAGGAGGTACGATCTGACGTACTCAATGTATGCACGGTAAGGCTGCGATGCTCACGGGGCCACGGGCAATTTCGGGCTCCATTCACAGCTCTGGCGAGGATGGCGTGCCCTGCGCCGGCGCTGTAGCGGGGAGTCTCGTGCTTCCCAACAGCCCTGCGAAACATTGGTCCGGCCGCTGCGGAGCACTCCGGCTTCTGTTACCTGCCAACACCCTCGGGTTGTTTGCTGACACGCAGCTTGAACACCTCAGTCGGTCCTGGATTTCGTATTTTTTTGAAGTCCTGGTGGATACAGCTGTCCGCCCAAGTGCCGGCAGATCACTTGAAGACACCTACATGAAGACACGTATACCGACATACACCTACATTTCCAATGTGTGGCTACAGGGGCAGCATCTGCGGCACTGGCGGATGCGCCAGCCTCCGGCCAGGGTAGTGTTTGCGCCGGCACTGGTCAGGCGCGGAACGCCACCGCGGCGCACGCACCGCACCCTGTAGAGACTTCGGCGGCAGATGCGGCAGAGCAGCGCGCACCCCGCGGCGCGGCCGGGGGCGGCGGCGCTGGGGAGGCGGCGCTGGGCGAATCACCTCGGCCTGCTGGTGCCGATGTCGCTGCATGCGCTAATGCATGCAAGGACGGCGATTGTGCGGGTGGGGACGGCAGAGGCGGAGGTGTGGCCGATGGCGGCGAGGCAGGCTGCGGAGAGGAGCGCGACTGGCCCCACGGGAGGGACCCCTCTGCCGGCGAGGGTAGGTTGTGTAGCGATCGCGTGCGATTTCACGCGAAAACGGACCCTCTGCTTCTCCCGCTGCCGAGTATCAGTCCCCATTGCCGTGACTCAAGAAGTCCCACTGCCGTGTTTCTGTTCAGCTACCACCACGCCGCATCTGGGCCCCGCCGCGTGGTGTCATTATCCTTATGTCTAAACGTCGCTTCCCGCTTTGCTTCTGCTGATAGTGGATTTCTATCATCAGCGACACCTGACCCAGGCACCTCCTGTACCTGCATAGCTGCGAGCGCAGTGTTTCGGCGCCCCTAGCAGGTTTTAGTCAGGCGCACCCCATTGGGTGCAGGTGCACCTGACGTGTGCATGTTTCGTGGCTACGTCGACCACGGCCAGGTCCTCACGACGGTCCGCCGACGGCAGCCCTCCCGCCTCCTCTCGGCGCTCATGCCGGCAGGTATCTCGGCACCGCCGCAGCGGCCAGCCGCGTCCGCCGGCGCCGCCCGCACCGATGGCGACTGCTCCACGGATCCGCCGCAGCCGCGGCCGCCATCGTACTTCATACGCATGACCGGGCCGCGCGGCCGCGGCCGCGCCGAAGTGGCCGTCAGTTCACGGGCATCACCCCGGCCCGCCCCCCCCACGCAGCACACTCCATACGGCCCACAGCGAAGCAGCGCATCGTCCAATGCCTACCCTGGCACCCCCGCACATTCCGCAGCTGCAGCAGGTTCCACGCACAGCACGCGCGGTGACCAGCCGCATGCCACAGAAGCAGGGAGCAAGTCTGCAGACGCGAGCGCGGGTGGAGGGCGGGGCGGCTGCGGGGGGGTGGCGGAGAGGGCCGGCAGCGCGGACAAGACGCGGCAAAGCAGCCGGGGCCAGCGGGGGCTGCTCGGGAGCTTTTCGAGTGCGGCGAAGGCGCTCGGCAGGGCCTTCGTGGGGCCGCCCACGGGGGCTGCTGCTGTAGCGGCCGCGGAGCCGGCGCCGCCCCAGTTTGAGTGCCGCTTCATCTGCCTCATGTTGAGCGTGGAGGATGTCGTAACAGCGCTGCTGGGGCTGCACACGGTTTGAGGTTGCTTGGCTGTGGCTGTGGCTGTGGTTGCCTGCAGCAGCTTGAGTGTGTTGTGTTGCAAGGACAAAGACGAGGAGGCAGGTAGCACATCGCAGAGACGGGGTGCAGATTGATTATTTTCTGTGTGGTTGCATTTGCGCAAAGGCACTGATTGGTGCAGTGGGTACAGCGGCACTGGCTTGTGGGTAGCACAGAAAGTCAAGCTGTGGGCTTGTGAGCGTTACCATTGACCTCTTCATCGAATATGACACATCGGCATGTGTGGTCCCGTTAACTCGGAGTTATCAATGTCCAATAGGATACGGCTCAGTAAATTCAGATTTACTTGACTTTACATTGTGAGTTCGTTGCTCATGATGTTTTCGTACGGCATAGTCCCTGTACGCTCGAGGAGCTGTTGGTTGTATGCATTGAACGGAACAGATGCATGCGACCTTGCCGATGCTGCGCGGGCTTGAGGAGAGGCCTGAGATGCCTTCAGCAGGTTGTACTTCGTCATTGAGGGAAGATGCAGGCTCGCAAAGGCAACCACTGACACCGTCACAATATCAACAGGCATTGTTGCCGCTCTGTGCTTGCAGATTGCTTTGAGAATGCGTCAGAATCGCAACACTTACGTCTAACACGGGGAATGGCGCTTGCGCATCGTGTCAGCAAGCCGAGCCGTGTTCGGCTCGGCCGCCGTTGCAGAGCTGAACATGCATGATCAACTTGCAGCCCGGGTCAGCATGCAGGCAGCGTAGGACACAGCCTGGAAGAGCATGTGCAGCAGTCTGTCGTAGGACACAGCCTGAAAGAGCATGTGCAGTGGTCTGTAGCACGCCATGCCCTCTACAGGACTGGTTTGTCGAGCGATTGCAGGCTGCGTCTGCGTGCGTCCTCAAGATCTGTGGTGACCATGTGGGCTATTAAAACGGTCAATGTCTCATGCCTGACCACATTGCGTGACTATGCAGGTGGCTGAGCGTGCATGACAGCCCAAACACTGTGCAACACGATAAGCCCTTCTGGGTGAGGATGCATGACTGCACCAGCGTTTACATGATGCATGATACATGATGTTTACATGATGATCTGGCGCCACGGCCTGACTCTGATCTCCTGTTTGATCTCCTGTTCTGTGGAAGGACCTCCCCGCAAAGCACCACTCATGGCCGCATCAGAATGTCTACAGGAGGCTGGTGCCGTCTAGTGGTGATGCAGCCCACGATGGCAGCCAACTGCTGCTATACAGGCTGTGGCGCATGCAGCACAGGCAGACATTATGCTCTTGCTGCATCGCAGGCACCCGAACAGCTGCCATTTGGGGGGCAGCAGCAGCAAACCCGAGGTTTCCGAACATCAGCTTTGGTAGGATCACACACATGGACACCGTGCATCATTTGCGCGCCACACACGCGGCCCGACACCCTCTGATGTGCCAGCGTCAAGCCTCACAGGCACACAAGTGGGCCCGCGGGCACAGCACCCGGCTCTAACAAGCAGCATGGACCACACCACAGCCTGTCAAGTGGCCACTGGTGCACCCGGCATGTACACTGAGGTAGAACAGCTCAGTGTTGAGGGAGCCCCACGGGAACAACTGTCGATGGTCGGGAGAGGGCAGGGGAGAGTCAGACATCGCTGATGCGCGGCGGCCGAGGCGGCTCCTCGTCTTCGCTCTCCGGCGGCGTCGCCGTCGTGTCTGACGCAAAGTCCGGCTTCTGCCAGTCCCAGTGCACGTGCAGGAGCTTGCGCGGCCGCGCGCGCCGCACCGCCGCGGCGCCCGCCGCCCCAAACACGTTCTTCGCGACCGTCATGGTCTCTAGGTATGGCTGGAGCGGCAGCACCTGCGCCGCGAGCGCCTCGAGGAACGCGTCGCTGACTCCGCAGTTGTCGAGCGAGAGGCTCGCGAGGCTGCCGAGGGCCGTGAGGGTGCGCGCGAGCGCGGCCAGCCCCGGGTCGCCGTGGCTGAGGGGGTTGTGGGAGAGGTTGAGCTCTGTGAGCGCGACGAGGCCGCCGATCGCGCCGTTGGTTGCGGCCGCCGGGTCATCGCGCCCGTGCGAGTTTGTTCGCCCGAGGGTGTCCGCGAAGAGCCCCGCGGTGACGGCTGTGCTCGACTCGAGCTGGCCGTTGGAGAGGAGGAGGGACTGCAGGCATGTGCGGAAGGCGGCGGTGCGGAGCGCCCCCGCGAGTGCCGCGGCCGCACCCGGGTCGCCCAGGTTTGACCACCCGAGGTCGAGGTGGAGCAGCGCCGGCAGGCCCCGCACGCCGCGCGCAATGGCCGCGACGGACCGTGGGGAGAGTGTGTTGAGCGCCAGATCCAGAACCCTGAGCCGGTGGAGCTGCGGCAGCGCGGCCGCGAGAGCGGCGGCTGCCTCCGAGTCAAGGCTGCACTGCGGCAGCCGCAGCACGGCCAGCGCAGTCGCGGAGCCGAGGCTGCTGCACAGGGTGGCGGACGGGGGGCCGGGGGGGCACCGCGCGCGCGGCAGGAGCAGTTGCTGTAGGCCGGGTAGGGCCCCCATGAGGTCGGCGAGAGCAACGGCGCTGCGGGCGCAGAGTTTGTTGCCGCCGAGTGCGAGGTGGCGGAGGGAGGGGTGGCCGCGGAGGTGCGTCGCGAGAGCACAGTACGCGGAGGCTGGGAGGTCGTTCGAGCCAATGTCGAGGAGGCGGAGGGCGGTTGTGCGCGAGAGCGCTGGCGCGAGTTCCACGATGCCGTGTGCGAGGCGGTTGACCGAGAGGTCGAGGTGCGAGAGGTGGGGGATGCGCGGGAGGTGTTTTGCGAGGAGGGGGGCGGCAGCTGCGGTGAGGGCGTTGGCAGCGAGGATGAGATGAGAGAGACTGGGGAGGCTGGGGAGGAGGGGGGCGATGGTGGAGAGGAGGGGGGGTAGGGCGGGGGCAGCGGAGGCGGCGGAGGCACCGCTGTGGATCGCCGGAGGCGCGCCGGGTGTCTTGAGGGTGCTGCAGAGGTTGAGGCGGCAGTGGTCGAGCAGGTGCGCACGGAGGACGAAGGTGTGGAGGGCTGGGGGGGCGTACAGGATCATGTTGCGGACACTGCAGCGCTTGAGCACGAGATCTTGGAGGGGGTCGGGGAGGGAGATGAACATGAGGAGGAAGTCCTGGCAGTCGGTGCCAGCCCGCGCGGCGGTGGACTCGAGGTGGGCTGCCAGGGGCGCAGCCAGCTCGGGCCTGCCTGTGTCTTGAAGGGTGTACGCGACCTGCATGTTGTGGTGCGGACTTCACGTTTCCGCGGGCAAAAGGCCGAGACGATCGAGATTTAGACTTCTCAAGATGCAAATGTACATGGAAAGAGCTGTGATGGACACGGCGATGAGGTCGTCGGTGTTCGTCGCGGTGGTGCTGCAGCCGGTCCCTGTCACCGTCGACGGAGACATGTGCATGCGAATGGTACATAAAATTAGCGGGCTGCACGAAGCAATCCCGCGGAATAGGAACCGATGAAACTTGCGCCGCTCGAGTGCGAGCAGTGCGAGCAAGCACGCACGACCGTTTCGTATCGTCCTCAACAACCGGAGCCGCATTGCATCGCTGCAAGCACCACCTGTGAGATTCCAACTCCAGGCATTAAAACATCAAACTGATCAAGAGGGAGACAGCAGCAGGATTGTCCGTCGTCGGAACGGAGGTAGTGTCACGTACCCGGAGAGCTACACATCGCTGCCACGGCGTCAAGGTCACGCCGCACGCGCACTCGTACCACAGCATTAGATCACAAAATGATATGTCAGTCTCCCTCGTGAAAAGCAGGCTCCACGTGAGCCCGCATCTATCTGCTAGGACATGTGGCAATCTCAGCCTGCTTCCCCAATGAGATGTGGCGTCCACGACGGTCGCCACCTTTCCACCATCCCCAACCCATGTTGCAGTGAATCTCACTAAGCTCGTGTCTAGCTCGACCATCTTCACCGCCGTGTGATCCTCGTGACAGGATCAAGAAGCACTGCAGATGCAAAACTTGTCGGGGACGCGCCACAGGCGCACGGACTGACGCTGAATTACGATTCCAGGGAGTGAAACCTATGCCACAGCTTCATGAAATGCAAACTTCTTGGCGATGCGTTGGGAATGGCATGTAACCAATGGCATGTTGATGCTGTCTTCCCTTGCCTACACAAATCCATGCATCCGACCAAGCTAAGCACATGCCACTGACAAGACGTCTGGTGAAGGCATTACTGTCCACGACATTCTGGGTGTTAACTGCTACGCGAATCCCTAATCAAGGTACCCACGAATTCGCGAATCCCCATGTAGCAGCCCGGTATGTTCGCGATGTATCGTTCGTGGGCTGGCCAGCCATGCGGCATATGTATGCAGCGATCACGAGCCCAGAGAATCTGTCGCAATCTGCTGCTTACCGGAGCCTCATGCAGCTGTAATAAGTGTCAATTTTTCTGCAGCTGCATACATAGGCTGCGTCCGCCGCATGCACACAGCCATGTCTCACGCCGACGATCCGAGCTTGCGCCTAGGCGCGCCTGTCAGCACATCCGGAGCTGGCCATGTTGCGCCTCGAACAAGTCGCTCACATTGCCGACCAACATGTCATCCTGGTATAATCAAACAGCCAAACGGACAGGTCGCAAGTTTGGGGCAAGCGCACGCCTATCAAAGCACCAAGGCCTTGCAAGGGGCTTGGCCAAGCTAGACACGCAGGCAGCGCGGAGGAGCACCTAGGTATACGTAATACCTCGCGAACTCATCCCAATCCGGCAGGCCTGGCGTACCATGCTCTGTCCATGGCGAGGCATCTAAGGGGCATGTGGTGAGGTCAACTCACTGCACTTTTCATCCATCAACAAACTGCCAGAGCCTCCTGGGGCCAGCAAGTGGTGCAGCTATCTACCTCACGGTTGCAACTGGAGTCGAGCCGGCCATTTCTTCAGTGATGGACACTATCTTCTGGGTCATATCTCCAACACGTGCAGCAATGCGCTCCTTCCGCTGCTGCAGCTCCTCAATGTCACTCAGCAGCTGGTCCCTCAGCTTGACCTGTCCCTACAGAAGTCAAACACGTTAGGATGTGGATGCACACAGCTGTGCCAAGGAACATTCACCACTGCTTTGATCCTTGGCCGCTGCTGTCCAGCGCTCCATCTGCCCAGGCTGTTCAGCATGGTAACAGTGCGTCACAGCCAGCAAGGTTCATTGCCTGATGCACCAGGACTCCACGGTGCTGTTTGCATCGCCTCCTCCGGTTGTGCCTGGGCTCGACTTCTTGCCCATGTTCGTCACCTGAAGTGCCAGGACCAATACCCTCCATTCCAGCAGTACAGCGTTTGCAAGCCAAGGAAGACGAAATTTGCAGCAACAACACGAGCTTGCCTACCTGTGCCGCATGCTCTAGACAGTTTCCAACACCCCACCGCATTGCAATGGGGGCTTTGAGTGGAGGAGTAGTGGCGACTGGACCGAGTTGCTTGGGGCATACCCCACAAGTTGTTCATAACTCAGTCCCCAAAAAATGCTTGATTGCCAAGAAAGGCCAAGCCAAGCACCAGGATGGCATGCTGCTGCGACAACATGCCGTATTGTCTACAAATAAGCCAAGCTAACCTCTCACAAGAAACACATCCAGATGACAGAAGGGTCGACCGTTCGTGGCTGATCTGGCTCCACCTGGAAGTGGTCGTGTATCCACACGTACAACCTCATGCAGAAAGTGGCTGGGAGGTGTTGCATAGGTTGTGCACGGCCTGCAGTGCCACCTGCGACTCCGACATTGCCCATGTCATACACAGCAATTGGTTGAGGTGGTCACTCCAGATCCAGGGCGGTGGTTGAAACCTGGGCTACGTATTTGCCAACAGAACAGGCAATGTGGCATGTTGTCAGTGTGATTTGTGCAGTATGTTTCCCAAATGCGACACAGTCAGGAGCCTCGGATTCGGCTGCAATGGGTACATGTCGCATTCAGTCCTGGGCTCTGTTCAGTTTGCCGATGGAAACCACAAGCCGATTCCACCGCGAGCGCGCCCAAATCCCCGCAGTTCCAGCACCACCGCGCCGCTGCCAAGAAGTCGCACTCCGCGGAAGTCGCACTCCGCAGACACCACCCCGTGGAACCCAGTTGAGTCGAACGAAGTCATGTCGCCAATAGCTACAGCCGAACCCCACACCCATCCTTGTGTGCCGCGTTTTGTTGATCGCCCGCATGATCCGTCGCCAACATGCTGCTGTCCACTCGGCTAGCCGAGCGCTTGGCCAGAACCACACTGAACAGAGCCTTCCAGCGCACCAGGCGGTTTTCAATTGGTTGGTGCGCGGCCTGGGGGGGACAGGATGCAGAAACCGAACAGAGCCTGCCACGCGGCTGACAGAGGCCAGGGTAGCCGCCCTCCAGGGCTCTGAGAGGTGTTCGAGGCATGGTGCGTGGGGGTCTGAAGGGGGTTGGAGGGGGGAGGGGGGGGCGGACCTGCATGTCCTGCAGGAGGAGGGGGTTGTCGATGTACACCGAGGTCTCGCGGATCTTGCGGGCGGTGAGGCGCAGGCCGTCGCGGCGCTGCTTGACCTTGGACAGGGAGTCGCGCTTCGCGCCGAGGCCCGCCTCGAGCGCCGCAACGTCCTGCGTCAGCACCCGCACCCGCCGCTGCACAAACTGCAGCTTCTCCCGCATGTGCGTGAGCACCTGCATGTGCGCGTTGCGTCAGGGTCGGGCGCCCGGGGTGGTGGCCGGCGACGCTCGCAGTCGGCTCGGCGCAGGCAGTAGTTTAGGGGTGCTCAGGGCGCAAGGGGGGGAGGGGCACCTGCACGGTCGTGGTGATCTTGCGCCGCAGCTTGAGCAGCTCCTCGTTGCGCTCCTCGATCTTCTCCGTCAGGCTCTGGTTCTCGATCTTGAGTTGCTCAAAGTCGATCAGGTGCAGGCCCTCTGCGAGCTGCTCCCTCTCCCGCACCGACTGCTCCAGCCGTTCCATCCTGTACTCCAGTGCCACCTCATCAAGAAAGGGGTTCAATGCTACCAGGGACTTCATCATGACTGGGTCATGACTTGAGCAAGGGTGCACAAAACACAAACACGCCCTCACAGCAGCCCAGCTCTGTTGCGCTTGCGAGCCGAGGTGTGCCTTTGCAGAGTCACCAGCGCATGTGTTTTGGCTTAAAGCAACAGTCGCTGGTGCGTGGCACACACCCATCGCTGTACCTGGATTCACAGGTTGGGGCCGCCGCTGCCCGAGTATCATATGCTTGCCAGTCATGGGCTGCACCAATGGCACGGTGTTTGTTTTGGCCCAAAACATGCCCCAGACAGAGCCTGATAGAAGGATCTACAGGCAGTGAACGAGCCTGACATGCCATTGCTGCTCACGACGACTGCCATAAGAGTGTGGTGCAGTGATTGCGGACGCCGGTGCCACAAGCTGAGGCGAGAGACAATGGCCATGGCAGCTGCTCATACTCAGGTATGCTCATACACCAAGCCAAAACACCACTTTGTGATGAAGTAGACATTTCTTTCCAGACATTCCTGCTGTCAGAAAATGCCTTCACCATGGGAAATGCACTGCAACCTGCTGCATGATGAGCTTGAGCGCTAATGCTGACATCAATAGGACCATGTGGCACATGACCTGGCTGCCATGCCAAGAGGGGCCCGACCAGAATCAGGCCACGTAGCACCAGCTCTGCGAGCGTTGTTGCTCAAAGGCGAAACGGTGACCGTTCTTTCAGTAATGCAAGCAGAGTGCCGAGTGCGCCCCAGTGCAAGCAGCGCAATGCATTGTGCCATTTGATGCAACATGTGGTGGTGGCAGCGCACTTGTTTCGAAGCTCAATGCTCTTCAGTCGCAGCGAGATTAGCTTCTCTTCTTTGAGGATATCCTGCGAGTGCAGCTTCTCAACAAGCTGAGGTCGGATTGGCTTCCCTGTATTGGGATCCTCCGCTCCCTTGCCGACCTCCACGATGAAGTGGCGCAGAGCCTGCAGCGATGGAGCAGTGTTTCATGGTGACCACCAAGCTGGCCTCAGCCGCAGAAAGACCCAGGTACGATGGCGACGGGAGCGTTCTGTTCACACTACACACTGCTGCTGCAGAGAAGGCAGCTAAGGACCAACATGTGCTGAATTGCAGATCCTAGCTGCTATGCAAGCAAAGCGTCGCAGCAAGACACGTCCATTTGTATTTGCGAGGAATCTGACTTGTAGCAAGTCAATACTGTCCCACACGCAATCGAGTAGGGTGCAAGGTAGTCCACAGAGAGCAATTTTGTTCCACCCTGCCTTACAATGACTGAAGGCAGCTCATCTTGGTGTAAGCCGAGGCAACAGTGCAGGCCTGCACATGCTGCCCGGAGTAGGAAAGGCGCACATTCTGGACTTGCGTGGTTCTAGTAAGTCGTTCATGAAGCTCCTCACGAAGGTCTTCAACTGTCCTGTCATACTTTGCAGCGCTGGAAGTGAGCTTGGACTTTTGCTCCTCCAAGGAGGCTGCAAGCGATTGATACCGGGCTTCTGCTGTTCCTAGCTTGCTGTCATCTTCTGCTGCACCTCTGCGACGCAAATCCAGCACTGAGCGGATACTGCGCTGCAGACGCTCATTTGCTGCCAGGAGAGTGTCTTGCTGCTCCTGTGCAATGGCCAGTCGCTTTTGAAGCTCTGCGGCAGATGGGCCAACTGCTTTGTCAGGTTCCTGAGCAGATATAACTTCTTCAGAGTCCTTTAGTGGTTCATTTTCCTGCATACACTTATTTGGTGGGGCAGCGACTGTGACGACATAAACGCTACTACTTTGGTTCAGCCTACAGACCTCTGGCTCTGGATATAGCTCTGCTGCTCCATCCTGATCATCTAGGAAGTCGTCGTCATAGCCTTCAATCAAGCATGCTACTTGAGCACTGTTTGGCCTGGGGACTCGGGACGCTGTGCGAGGAAGAGACTCCTGCTGATTTGTACCAGGGACATCAGCTGCGCTACTGCCGTCGATCGGTGTAGATGTGTGTGTGTCTTGATCTGGAAGGTGTTCAGCAGAGGCAGCTTTGTCTGCTGTGACAGTAGCGGCCTCAGCGTCGCCGTCTGCGCTCAAATGACCATCATCTGCAGCGATCGATGGGTCTTGAACCTCGCCAGAGTCAGGGGCTTCTGCGCTCTACACATACCGACTTCGACAACATCAGACTCGATAGCATAAACTTGACGGTCATGTGTCGATAATCTCAGCGTCAGCAGGGGAGCTGCAACCAGCGATGCCATGGGCCACAAACGCGCGCAGTCGTTGTTGCACCACTGAGCGTACCTCGGTACTTTCGACCATGGGTCAAGTAAATCTGAGCATCCAGCAGGCAAGCTACTGCTTCAGCGCATCGGCATTCGCTTTGTGTGCAACACAAGGACGCGGGTCTCAGATCAAGACAGTAATCGAAGGCTTGGACATGATAATTGATGAAACCTCTGCCTAAATAGTATATGCAACACGTCTGTAACCGCAGGGACTCGGGTGCCTACAGCGGCCAGGGCTGCAGCAGTATGTAATTGTGCTTGGGTAAACACATGCATATACTCTTCATGCAGAACAGCTATCCGGCACAGATGTGGATTCATTCGGCGAAGTTCAACTCCAGGCCACAATCACAATCAAGATCATCGCCACCAACTCTGCAGGCGGCGCCAATCCAACGCACTAGTCCATCTCATGCAAAACTCCATACGCAACGGCTACAGCTTACACCAGAGAACGCAGCATCGCTTCTAGCTAACCTAATCACAACGTCACACCACAATTCAGGGCTAGCGAGAGGGGGCCATGCTTCTTGAAAACATTTCTTCCTCTTGCAGCTGCCGCTCAAAAGACGTCAGCTTCGCCCACAACGCTGCAATCGCCCGTTCCTTCTTCTCCAGAATCTCCTTCAGCTTGACCACGTACGTGTCGATAGCGCTCCCCGGCTGATCCACCTCGGCCAGCAGGTTCATCTCACTCCGCACTGTGTTCATCGTCTCCTCAATGTCTTTCCTGTGACACTGGATGAGCTCATCCTCCTCCTCCAGGATGCGGTCCATCATTTCGCTCCGCGAGTTCACGCCGGCATTCTCCACACCACTATCCTCCTGTTCTGTGGCAGAGGAGTACGCTCCAGCCGCAGGGGCTTGTGGAGCAGCATGGACTGCAGGGCGGGAATCCCGACCCGGCGCCACTTGAGGGGGTGGGGGTCCGGGGTCCTCCGGCGGTCCTGTGTTCATCGCTCGCGGAACAAATGGCTGCCGCGCCGGGTTGATAGGTGCAGCACCACTGCCTGACGTCGCTCGCGCAGGGGCGGGCGCGGGAGCTGGGGCCGCTGCGGCCGGGGCAGCCGGAGGGCCCGCGCTCTCGCTGCGCCCGCGTTGCGCCGCCACATTGTACGCACCATTATTCGTCCCTGGCGTCACGCTGCCGACCGCGCGCTGGCGCTTGTCCTTGCGCAGCTCTGCACCGCATCACGGCAGGTCAAGACGGTACTCACAGACACCCTTCAGGAACGGACAGGGTGCGGCGATGCAGCCAGACCGAGCACAGCACGGGCGTGTGTCACGCAGGCAGCCCTGGAACTGCAGCAGGCACGAGGAGCCGATGAACACCTGCCGCACGATCTACCATCGGCTATCCCGCTACACAGGACGCCTCTGCCGAGGAGGCAGCGCTGCAACGCGAGCAGAAATTGCGGCCACTTTCGGTTGACCCAATGCCATGAACAAGCCAGAGCAGAAGGGTGAAAAGCTCAAGGGGACAGTGCCAAGCAGCCGGGACACACCTTTCACACGGTCTGCATACCGCAGCGTGTTGAGCGTGTGCTCAACACTGGAGCTGCTTGGGCTGATGTTCGCAATCATCACGGTGCGTGCCTGCGCGCCAACAAAGCTGTCCCGCAGCACCTCCGTCAGCTTGCTGCCCCGGAACGGCACGTGCGGCGCGTCACCGTCGAGCGCGCGGATGCACTCCTTCAGCGCCAGCAGGCTCTTATTGATCTCGGCGCCCTCTATGCGCGTCTGACGGTCGTTATCAAACGTGTCTGCGCCACGTTCACTGCCCGCGAGGTCGATGAACGACAGCCGCCCGACTTCCGCGCCGCCGGGCTCGCCGTCCTTCTTGTGCTTCTTCAGGCTGAACTGCATGATGCTGTGCGACCGGGAGGACTCGGCGTTTGCGCCGGTCTGGCCGGTGCAGCGCGCCGCGGAGCTGTGCTCAATGAGCTGCGCCACAAGGCCCTGTTCTTGCACATGCCACTCTTTCAGGCCGACGACGTTGACACGCCGCTTGCCGTCCTCCCGCACCTCAAGCTTCTTCCGGCCGTTGAGAAGGTCGTACACCTGCCCAGCACCAATAGACTTCAAGCGCAATACGTTGGCAGACTCAAGCAGCCGTCGGCGGATGAACCCCATCCATCACCTGGCGATCTTGAGTGGAGCGATGAACACCGGAAGTAAAACACACTGGCGAATGAGGTGACATCTCAGTAGAGGGTAGAAGTAGCGTGTCACGTAAGCTGGTGCAGGATCTTGTGCACACCCTACATCCGCCAATTTGGCGAGCACATGAGTCGAGGATGTATGCACCGGTCAAGCTGAAAGGGATTCCACAAGCCATAGGCACAGCTTGCGTGAAGCGTGTAAATCAGTATTGTCCCGAGTGAAGTACAGCATGCCGGCCTGCCATGGCATGCCAGGTGCCTATCTGGCCTATCTGACTAATGACGATGCACTGCCACAAACTTCTGAATCAATGACGGGAGCAGCACCTTGTTCCCATAGATTTCAAAGCACGAGACGAACAGACCCAGGTGCTCAAAGGTGGGAGTATTGACAAGGGTCAAGATCTCCGCTGCAGCACGAGGAGGAAGTGGGCTCATCGTGTATGTCTTCCCGCTGCCAGTCTGGCCATACGCGAAGCACGTGGCCTTGCCTTGCTTGAATATAGTGTGCACCAGAGGCTGAACAGTATGTGCATACACCACATCATTGCTCACACTGTGGTCCAGCGAATCATCGAAAACAAACTTGTGACGATCTGTAAACTTCGTGAGGTCGACCTTCTGTTTCGGTTCATCCACATGCACCATGCCATTGTGCATATCCACTCCAACAATATCATCATCCCCCTTCTCAATCTCCTGCACAGCAAAAATTGCCTCGAGGTGACCTAAATATGTTTTGTTGCACCTGGCACCACTTTCAATCCTTTGACCTAATCGAAGGTCGATGAGGCCCCGAACAATTTGCCTGGTGCCAAACATATCATGCTTTACAGCACAGGATCTGCAGCAAAACGCATGTAGTTACCTCCTTCTGTGGCAGGCCTGGAGGCATCAGCAAAGGCTACCAAGCAGTGCTACATGACATCACGCATCATGTCAAAGCCTGCAATGCTATCTCTGCACAGAACTGCAAGTCCATTGTCGGAGAACGAGTTCTGCCGGACAAGGAACCCTGCTCTGGCACTCGGAGAAGGGTGACAGAATGGCAGAAGCAACGGCAACAGGTATACCGACTTCAGTAAATGCTCGAAACGGATCCGTCCACATCCACAACAGCAGAGCCGGGAAGAGATGCGAAATATTGAAACGTGGCTCACATCCTAGAAATCGATGGCTTTGAGAGCGGCCAGTGCTTCACAGCACAAGACCAGGTAGTGCCGTAACTGTGGAGTTGGTCTGGCATCTGTGGCGTTGGCAAACAGTAGATACAGATACGCTGCAGCTGTATTGTGCGCGAGTCCACGCCGGTGCCACAAGGCTTACACGAGAATCAAGCCTGAGGTTGCCATTGTAGAAATCTGGGCAGTGACCCCAGACAAAGTGGATGTGAATTTTGAATGATCGGGAGACCACGGGACCACCAAGTCTACCAGAATCATAGACGGCGACTCGTACTTTCAACTGCTTCCAGATATGATATATTATGTTTCTACAGCGCTCAGACTTGTAGCACGCAGTGCTGAGCTCTACCGTTGTTGCAGTGACCAAACAATGACCCCCCCTGCTGTTCAAGCTCCAGAGGTCAGAATGCTCAATCTGAAGTAAATTGAACCCTCGCTCTGATGCTGGGGTACAGGCTATGACGAACCACTGCTTGTTGCTGCAGGAGTTTAACATGGCAATGTTAAACGGCAAGCACATATGAGGCCCGATACATGTCTCACACCTCAAGCAGTCCCCATGCTTGAGTAATGTAATTTCGGAATGGTGGCAAGTAGATAGCATGCCGTCGAGGCGTAGCGCAGAAAATAACTCACCTTGGCGCTCATGGGCCTGGTCCGCACAACCACACGGATCTTCGGGGGATCAGTCCTGACCATTGGATCTCCGTGACCCCCACCTGCCATGACGGCCTGCAAATGCCGTCTTCTCAGTAAACAGACTGCGCGCGTCGCGGCGCTCGACTGTTCACGGCAAGGTCCGGCTGACAGCAGGACCACAAAATGGCCTCCACGCTATACTTGAAAGAGCGTTGTGATTCACACTGGATGTGAAACAGCATTCAAGCGACAGAATGGCCTGTCACCATGGCCCGTTCGAATCGCGAATGCCAGGCACAGCGCAGAGAGATTCTGTATCGAAGCTGACGGCATTCTTGTAGTTGCGGACTTTTAAATCTGCAAGATCTTCGACTCAGCGTCGGGAATGTGCAGGGAGTCCGCACATGCTGCAACAGGTCTTCTTGCTCGTCATGCTCGTCCATGTCAAGCAGACCTTGCCGCATGTAGTTCACATGATCCATCATCGTTGCCATACTGATAGATTCTCAAGATTGATAACCAACTGCTTAATACCGCCAGTAAGCCATACACACGGCACACCGTCCAAGCTGGCGAGGACAAGAAGGCTGTCCGGCAAGGCCTGATTGGATGTGAGGAAGATCACATAAACGTGTCTATCAAAGCGTTCACGTCTGCTGGGAATGTCAAGCGGGATGTCTATACACGGGAGAGAGCGTCAGCTGCCAGCGTAACAAGCTATACAAATACCCGCAGCGGACAGTTCACGTCCGGACACCAACACATGACAGACGTCTGCTCGTCATCTTCTGATCAGAAGGGCCATGCCGGACCCGGCTTTTCCACAGGAGCCTTGGTTGTTCGCGCTGTATCCCGGTATGTCGCCATACCCTTGCTCGGTCGGCACCCAGCTACGTCTTGTAAATACAGGCCAAGAGATCCATGACATACATTAGAAATTGCAGGTGTCACGACATTTGGCATCGTATGTAGGAATGCTGGCTAAGCGATGGTGTCGGTTGTTTAGTACTTGATGAATCTCTTTGCGGGACTCGGCACGTTCAACAGGACGTTGTACCTTCAACCAGGCTTTCGTGCCAAAGACTTTGGGTTCCAGTAGCGATTCCGATATCAGATGTTATGGCCACAACGCCTTGGTCATGTATTCTCGTGCAGGTATTCTTGTGCCAGGTAACTTAGCTCAACTGAATCTTTGGATGACGTCTGCGTGCGTACTACGCAACACAGTGCTACATAAAGTGCAGAAAACGATCAATTAGGTCGATGCAGTATATAAATATGTCTCAAGGATAGCATGTAGACCATCTCTAGCGCAGACAGAGCGAATGTGTGCTGGAGGCGACGCATGCGTCCCATAATCCAACGGAACAACATCGCCTGGTGAATGCTCGGGCGTGGTGACCGAAGCCATGCAGCTTTGAGACATTCAACGACGCATTATCAGCACTGTCGATATTCAGTTTCAAGCATCGGCGACTCATGTGGGCAGCAGCGACGCGAGGGAAGCCTGTACACCATGAATGGTTGCGACTGTATCCGAGGAGATATGTTACCCGTAAGCACCGCATGTTGAGAAATATGTTCTCTGACGTGGAAGGCACTGCGCCGATGCGATGTCACCGGTTGGGCATAGTTGATGTCCGTTCCGCAGTAGTCATGGCTAATCTTAAAGGAATGCTACGCGCTTCAGAGAAAGTCACAAGGGAACCGATGAGAGAGTACTTTTCCATCTACATGTCGATAGCACGCAGTGCACTTCCGTCAGACGTTTGTTCAAGCATGTGCTGCACTTCCGGTGAACGCGGAGACAGTAGCCTCGTCACCAAACTTGCATGTGGCCAGGTGACCACCAGGGCAGTGGACGAGCCGGGCACATGGGTCGCTGCAGTCCCTGGCAACGACTCGACGGAAAGAGGGACGCAGGAGTGCCATACAGCCTGAACAGGTACAGTCTCACTTATGATAATGACTTGAGCCGAACATTCACCACGTGAGCGGTCCCACAGTCAACGGCGGACACATCTCGCGTATGCGTAGGATGTTTTGTGTTGTATACATACACCCGTGTCATCAGTTCCGTCCTTAATTGACACATGGCTGCCAAAGATGATGCGGAAGGTGGTGACTTTGATACGCCTGTGTACCGCCTCGTCCTGTTCTTCGTTCTCATCCTGGCCATTGATACCATCTGGGAGCTCATCGACGAACATGTCACGCACACAATTCGCAAGCGACAGCATAAAGGCCTGGTACACGCATGGGAACAGCTCAAGTTCGAGGTCATGGCACTGGGGCTAGTCTCGCTGCTTCTTGTTGTGTGTGAGGTGCGCATGCAACATCCCCGCGGCGTTGCCGTTATGGCGTCGCAATACACAAGTCCAGCTCGCCAATACATGTACAGGTCTCCCGAATTGGCAGCGAAGCTGCGCAGTGCGGAGTGAATTGTAACATCGATGTTGTACACTGCAGTGCCGGTGGGTGTGCACGTTCCCTAGCTCTGGTCCATTTGTGGTTGTTTGCAGGAATACCTGTTGAAGATCTGTGTTGATAAATCGAAGAAGGATTATGAGGAATCAGATGCCGAGGACGTGTACAGACGAAGGTTGCTTGCAGCCAAGGCGGACTGCCCAGAAGGGAAGGAGCCTTTTTGGAGCAGTGCCCTGATTCACAAGATACACATCCTGATCTTTCTCATCGCTGCATCTCATGTCATATACGCTGTGACATCCTTGACCATGAGCATGCTGTCGATGCGGCGGTGGCAAGAGTACGAGAGCACTGCCCAGGACGGGGAGCTGCTCCCGTTACCAACAGACCAGCTGCAGAAACAAGGCGAGAACAGGGTCATGTTCGGATTGCGGCAAGCCTATCGGCAGTTTGTCTACCCCATCGACCGCCCGACATACATAGCACTGAGGAGGCTGTTCTTTGAGCGTATGCCGGTACGTCATCCAGACTTGTTGCTCGTAGATTTGACACGTGAAGAACTAGCATGAATCTCCGCCGCTCTGTTTCACACCTGTCACATTGCCACTTGCCGACATGCATATGTGTTCTTGCCATGACATTGCGGTGCATCTGAGCTTGTTCCCATACGCTACTGCATCTGTCTCTGCACAGGCTAACATCAGCATGTCTTGTTGTGTGACATTCATGGCGGCATCTGCTGCCAGCATCATTGGAAGCATAAGCACATCCATACCCTGGACCTCTGCGCTGCTCGCGTGCAGCACTATGCAGCGAGCACCGCTGTGCCATGCGTCGACTGACCTGCTTGAGCAACTTTCGCACGCCTCAGTCACAGCCTGCACGACCACTTTGCATGGGCGCTGCCGTCTCCGCGTGTGACATTCTCCACCGCAGTGTTATCTTTCACTGCACGACAGGACATCTAAACAGGGATTACTAATCTCTGTCGCCCATACTCAGCTATCCCTTAGATCTTGGCTGAGTGGCCCGCGATCACGTCCTCTCTGCTGTCACTGCGTTGATGGCTCAACACCTGCACATGCAAGACAGGACTCTGTCGGTCCTCTCTGCCCATTGCGAACGTGGCCCATACCCGATGCAGCCCATGGCCATGCAAAAGATGCTGTGGCTGCACATGTCAGCATATGTGGTCCCCTTAACTCGTTTTTGTCAATGTCCAATGGGATACGGCTCAGTAAATTCAGATTTACTTTGCTTTTACATGTGCTGGTGGGACGGTGGCATGTGCACGTTCTATCGCCCCGGCCCGGGCTGCACGCTCGCGAGTTTTCCTGTAGTGTGTGGCGGCGTAACTCCGCACCAGAGGAGGACTCTGGTGAGGTGTCCCAACGAACATGGTAGTGGACTTATCGCACCACCACCCCGCCCCGCTGACCGCATCCCGCCCCAGTACAGGTCGATTCCTCCTTCAACTTTGCGGACTTTGTCACGGACTTTCTCACGGAGGAGTTTGCGCGCGTCGTGAAGCTCGAGTTCCTGATGTGGATCATCGCGATCGTCTGGATCGCGATCCCCGCGGGCGCATACGCCGGCTTCTGGATGACGGGGTTCTTCTTCCTCATCTCGGTCGTCGCGGGCGCGAAGCTCCACGTCATCGCGATGTCCCTTGCGCGCCACGCCTACGGTCTCTACTTCCAACCCCCCCCAGCGTCGCCTCGGGGCATCAGCGTGCGCATCGGGCAGGGCGGCGCCGCCGCCGGTGAGGCCGTCGGCGGCGAGGCTGCAGCCGCGAAGAAACAATCGCTGGGGCTGTTTCGCAAGTCCGCGGTGGCGGTGCCACAGCGGGAGTACGCGGCGCGTGCGGCGGCCGGGCCGGTCGGGGAGGCCACGGAGGGTGCGGACCTCGCTGGGCTGCTCGCGGAGGGGGGTGCGGCGGAGCCGCCGCTGACGACGGTCATGGAGGCGCCGGAGCACGAGCGCCTGGCGCGGACGATGAGCGGCCGCCGCTCCAGCGTGCAGCTGCGGAGGTCGCGCTCCGAGTCGGCGATGCTGCGGATGTCGGAGGACAAGCCACCGAGCCCGCTGGCGGCGGAGCGCGGCGCGCGGCTCCCGGATGCGACGTCGTCGGACAACAGCCGCCGTGTGAGCGGTGCGACCCTGCCGCCGCAGGAGGTAGCGGCAGACGCTGCTGGTGCCGGCGGCGACGCGGTCGTGCCGCGTCGCGGCGGGTGCCTTGCGTGTGGCGGGCCCCAGCCGGGCGCCGGCGCGGCCGGCATCGCGCGGCGCAGCGCACCGGTGAAGCCGTGGCGTGAAGTCGACTTCAAGCAGCTTTTCTGGTTCCGGCGGCCGCGGCTGATGCTGCGCATCTTCCAGTACGCGTACTTTGAGAACGCGCTCTCCCTCGCGGTCCTCGCGTTTGCGTTCTGGCAGAAGGAGAGCTCCATGTTTGCGGGCGTGGTCGGTGACAAGAGCGCGATGGACCGCAGCACGCTCATTGCGGCCTGCGTCTTCATCGCCCTCGACGTTGCGCTGCTCGTGCACAGCTCCTGCTTCGTCCTCCCGGTGTACGCGCTCACGGCGGCCGCCGCAAACTTCGACACGCCCGAGGGGCTGCTTGAGTTTGCGAAGAAGCGCGGGATTCGGCCTGACATCATCGAATTTCTCGAGGAGACGGACCCTGTGGTGCGGAGCCCCGCAGCTGCTTGCAAACTCAATGATGCTTGTTGTGATGTTGTTCTGCGTTCGAGTGTCAGACTGCAGCCACCGGGGCCTGACACGATCCAGGAAGGCCGCCGCTGGCTATGCATCACTGTTCTGGGTAGCATGGTCTGTGTTGCATGTTTGTGAGAGTGGCTGTGCTGTACCCATCTGACCGGCTGGTGTGGGAGTCTGCTCACGTGGTGTAGGCTTCAGTATTGTGCGCCACCGGTCAATTGATCGGCACCAGATCATTGAGCGCAGATATGTTGTCTGAGAGTCCTTGTGGTGCCACATCGATGGAATACAAAAAATTGCGCCGTACGATTGATCTGTGGGCAGTTCCGTGTGCACCGCCGCTGCATGCGTGCATGCCGCTCCCAGCGAATTGGTGGTGCGTCATTTAGTTCTAGGAAGCTGCTTTTTTCAGAACTGCCGCGTGTTTGACGAGCTTGGCTCTCCCAATAATTCAGCCTGTACGGGAGCACCGCGCGGAAGCGACATCCATAGTGCTTCTGCACACACGCGCACTCGTGCATACATAATGCACCAACGACCTGCATGCACAGTACGTCGTCATGGTTCCAGTCTCACCTCTGCGCGCGGTGCTGCAGTCCCTCGGCGGCTCCCCGCGCCGCCCCGCCGCGGGCATCCCCCGGGGCATGCTCCCGGCCCAGTCTCCTGAGATCCCCGCGTCGCCACACCACAGCGACGACGGCATGCTCGGCCTGCCTCCGGCGCCCGGCACCGTGCCGGTGCCAGTCGACGGCGCCCCGGAGGTCTCGACCCTGCGCCGCGCGTCCACCGGCGCCCCCGGCGGCATACCCCTGGCGGACCTTCCCGAGGCCGCCGCGGGCCCCGGCGGCGCAGCGCCGCGGCGGAACCCACTGTCGCGCATGAGCGCCGCTCCTGCGATGACCCACGTGTCGCCTCCCACGAGTGCGCGCGGCCCGGGCTCTGGAGGCACGGCGCGGCCACGGCCGAGCCTCAGCCGGGCGAGCTGCCCGGTCTCCAACGGGGCACCGCGCCAGGGGGGGCTGTCACGGACGTCCGCCCGCGGGAACGTTGCACAGCCGCGGCCGGGGCTGACGCGCGCGAGCCTGCGGCGCAGCAGCGTTGTCCGGGCAGGTACGCCGTTGCGATTGCCGCCATGTGCAAGCGGTGGTCCGCGCCGTGCCGTACACCAAACCTGCGTTTTCCGGTGGTGTCTGTTGACATCCTGGGCGTCATCGCTGCATTGTGGGATGGCGTGCGCATTGCTCTGTCACTGGTCTGGTGATGTTGTGGCGTCGGGCATATGGCCAGCGCAGTGTCACCTGTGCTGATTGTAGCAGTATTCACAAGGCGAGCATACAGGGTTTAGGTAGCTCCAATCAAGCATGCATGTCAGGCGCCGGGAGCTGCCCAGGAGCAATTCGTGTTGAAATCAGGAGTGGTTCGCAAGCTAACTAGTTCAGACGCAGTGGGTGATCCTCATGTAGTGTCTCATTGAGACCTGTGGCGAATCTACGCACTCGGTCGAACGTGTTGCAAAGGCACTGAGTCATCATTCAACCTCTTGTGTTCTTCATTGTGTGCCGTATGTTGCGCGAATTCAGTCGCGTCCGCTCGATACTCATGCAAATGGGCAAGTGCATGCCATCCAATAGGTCGTCTTATATACCTCGCAATTTCGACCCTCGCGCAGCACGTTTTCAGCCGTTGACTTCATGGCAGAGCAGTCAGATCGCAGCCCAGAGCTGCACATGGTGCAAGCCTGATGCGCTCGAGAAGGAAAGTGATGCCGCAGTCTGACGGCCCGCGCTGTGCTGCAGGGCCAGGCGGGGACATGGAGGTCATCGCGCCGGTGCCAGAGGCGCCGGTACTGCCGGCGATGCAGCGCGACATCGCGCACATGCAGCCGTCAGTTGAGGGCCTGATTCAGAGCCTCTTCCAGGCCCGGCTCAAGGAGCTGAAGGACACCGCGGCCGCCTCCTCCGGCGCCCTGACGCCGCGGTCACCGCACTCCCCCTCCGCCGGCACCGTGCGCGGCACCGTGCTGTCGCGGCTGAGCGGTGGCACCGCCGCGATGTCATCAGCGGCGGCGGCGGCAGGGCCGAGCACGAGCCGCAGCGGCGGCCCGAGCCGGCCGCACGTGAGCCTGAGCCGCCATAGCGACATGTCGGCCGTGACGGCGCGGCAGAGCTCGCGGGCTGAGGAAGGCAGCGACGGCACGGGGCGTGGGGTGGGGGGCAGGGTGCACAAGAGCACTTCTGCCGGGACTCTAGCGCGTTCGTCCTCTTGACTCAGGCCGCTATGTGCTTTCTTTTGATGAAGGCCCAGCCGTGCGGTGTCCACGCCCAGTCCACACGGGCACTCAGCTTGCATGCGCAGCAAGGCATGCATGCATCGTCGGGCAGACCACAGCGGCAGTTCTACCGGTGGCCGGCTGCGGTGTGGGTGCTGTGGCAGTTGCTCTCGTCACGGCACATGTCAGCTGTGCGTTTTCAGTAGTCGCTCGTGTGAGCGCGTAGTCATATTTGCACGCGATGGTCTCGCTGTGCAGGTGTTTGAGTCTGTGATGGCATGATCAGTCCAGTTTTAGAGTGTGCCTGCGTCGGTAGTGCAAATATTACAGGGGAGCGAGTCCGAGTCCGTTGGCCAGCACCGTTTACCCGCACCGTTGGCAGCGTGTGGTGCCCGTGAACAGTATGTGCCTGTCTCCGGGCGGCAGCTGCACCAGTATGGCGGAGCATATGCTCTATAGACCGTCAATTCCCTTGTTCAGATTGCCAATCAGTTCAAGCTTGCTTGTCGCCGTGCAATTCGTAACTTGCAAAGCATGGACCAGTGAGTATTGTTGACCTGCAACGACCAGGGGCGCTCCTTGACGCAGATCAATTACACGATCCACTCACAATAAGGGGTGACAGCAGGGTCATCCCGGCGAGTGATGTTGACATATGATCACCATTCGCTTTGGATGGCTGACACTTTGGATCATTCGGCGCCCATACTGTGGTCGATCGTACACCGCCAGTGTCCTGGTCGTTCAGGGCTTTACACGAAGCATTGCAGTGCAAAACGTCCTTTGTATTGGAAAACCGTGGTGGACTCATTGATTGAAAAGCATGCTCCTGCGAAATTTACCAGATATCAGCTAGAATGCGAGATGCTGTACATGCCAAGTCTCTGGTGGCTGTGAGCAGGAAACGCTGAAGGCAACACCAAACAATATGAAAGACCCTGCCAACAAAAAACACCCTTACAACGCCAGTGAAGAGGACATCGGTCTGCTGCCCTTGCACTCCAAACAAATGTCATTTAGTCAACTGTATTTGTCAGCTGAATGCAGTCGCCGAAACGAAGCTTAGACGATCCATTGCGGCTGCTCATAGCCGATGTCATGTCCTGATGGCATGGTATAATCACTGGTGCACAGCCCAACACACCTGACCAACTCAGTCACCGATGCAATCGAAAACAGCACGATCTATTTCCGTCTAAGCCATGGGCTCTGTGGGACCATCATAAACATAGACTGACCATTATTCCTGGGACTTTGCTGAGACATCTTGCTCGGAGCTTGCTGCGGAAGTCTTCTGTGGAGTTGCCTCGGTCTCTGCGGATGCCTTGGTGTTCGATCGTAGTGCCTGGGTGATAGCCTCTGTGATGAAATGCGAAATCAGCCCTGGTGGGCCTGCACAACGAAGATGTACAGCTATGTGTCATGCGGTACAGTGTTTGGCCAAGGCTGTGGTATCTGCCTCGGCCAGGTTTGTCTGGAGACGTGCATTGTCATGGCGTGAGGTGTCACATGGCCCTGTGGCATGAGGGGAACCTTCAAAAGAGGCAGTCACGAGCAGCTGCAGGCATGCTTGTGGGCACAAGCAGTGAGCATACACAAACTGAGAGATGGAGCAACAGCGTGGAAGTCACAACTCTGCACCCACAAGCCATTGCAACATTTGATGTTGTGCCGTTGCTGGTGTCGGGAGGACACGAGCTGCCGTGGATGCACGTGGAAAGAGGCCAACAGCACCTGAGTTGAAGGCCAGCACAAGGCTGTGCCTTGTGAAAATCTTTTTGTCTTGACCTTGGAGGTAGATCCAGTATCCAACAAAATAGTCCCACGTGCACAGATGAGCCCAGTCTTGAGCAGCATAGACAGGACGATCTTGGCTAAACATTGCGGCCATCTTCTTTGGGTCTGTAATACAGGCACTGTAAATCCTTTTAATCTGATCTACTACCTGGACTCGACATCGCTGGGAATTGTGCTTTCCCACAGGCGATGCGCTTTCAAGGAAGTTGTCAAAGCCGAATCCGATACATCAGAGACAACAAATTCCTATGTTGACTCCTATGCAGTGAAGCGCATGGCTGCTGGCGAGCAGAGATTTGGCAGAATCACCTAGCGAATGCCCGAGGCATTGAATCAGAGACGGTAAGCATGTCACAATCCTGGATGTTAAGCTTTGGCTGAACCATCGATGTGGGAACATCTGAAATTGCTTGAGGGGGCCAGTGCATAAGTAAGGTGTTCGAACCTGCCACGGCTTCCAGGAACAAGAACTGGACTTCATCTGAGAGGCTAGCTCCTGCTCGCAACGCCTCAGCAGTTGCGGCAGCAAAGAGATAGATGAACATCAAGCAGAAGATGTACAAGAAGATGTTGCTCTTGATCAAGCTCCTTGTGAAGTCCAGATTGGGCACGAAGACCATCAAGGTCCATGGAAAGAGAAGCAACGTGTTGAAACCTGTGAAGACTGCCGTAGCAGTGTCATACGCAAACACATCAGACGAGGCCCTGATGAATCTAGGAGTGATTTGCATGGGGTGTCTGCTGCGCCACATTTCGGAGCCTCGTGGCATGGCCGGGCGAGGGCGACATTTGCTGCAGATCTGCGTGCTCGGCCGCAGAAGAGCTTGTCCAGCTCCAACAGCTGCCGCACGGATTCCCAGTGACATTTTCGCCTCTATGTTCCTATTCCAGCGGACATAAGACACAGATCTCTGATTGCTGCTGCTCCATCAACGCCACTGGCTAGCGATGCCGTAGGGGCCCCTCTCCACACCTGGTGCGAAAAGCAGGCTAAGACAGAGCATTCAGTACGCCTACTACATCAGCTGATGGCACTGTCGTTGGACACCTGTCACTTTGTATTTCCTAGCTACCGCTGACCCTCAAACGCGCGGTTTCGTCCGTTGCAACGTATCATGCACGCTGCAGTGTCTACGCGTGACATTGTCCGCATCACAGTCTCACCATCAAGGCCTCATCGGCAAAGCGCGCTGCCACGTACTGGAACCAGAATCCGGTGTAAAATCAGCCTGTTACCTGAAAATTGCAGGCAGCGTTGCATAGCATGAACTGTTGTGTTTAGTGACGGATCCCAGCTCTCTGCTCTGCTCAGGTGTTGGTTGGGTGAAGGCCTGATTCCAGACTGTTCTGGAGGCTGAGATGTCGACGATGTGTCGCTTAAAGCAAACTGAGCCAACCTGTATTGTTGTGGCTCAGTATGGCCTGCTCCTCTTGGACAGCGTGGCCTTCAATGAGCGTGCCAACCACGCACGCTACTGCAGAGACTGGATCAATACTGCCGGGTGTGCTCGCAATACAGAGTTTCACATGTACATCGTTTTTCTATAGCTGACTGCACTTCTTGGAGATTTGCTCCCTGCGAGTGCCGGAACGTTCCAAGTCTCTAGGACACAGAAGGAGTCCAGTCATGCGCGCCTTTGGCTGAACGTGACCAAGCAGTACCGTTGAATTTGCGACTATCGTGCTAGCTGTCTCATTCCCAGGGTACTGATTTCACCATCGGCGCTCGGCAGGCTCATTTGAACCGATTTGCTGCTTCCGGAGCTTCGAGAGCTTACCAGTCTGCTGCATGCTCTGCTGCAATCCCCGGAAAGGTATGATGTGTTATGATATGAGCCTGTCTATACAGTGTTCATGCTGACAGATCACGTTGCCAACCGTGTCGCTACTGGCTCTTGTTGTGTAATCTCCTATCTGTTTGCATTGATGCGACAATCAATCACTGTATACCAACTTGTTTATGCTATCTTAAAGTCTCCTTCTTGGGCAAAACATAGAAAATATGCGTCGGAGCAACCAGATACAGCAACATTTCTGCAAAGCTGCGAATAATTGTCATAATCATTTTAATATTGCTATAAGTTCAACATGAGATGACAGGTGACCATCACTTAACAACGATGGTCTGGAACAGACTGGTGACGTGGCCGAGTGGTCTAAGGCGCTGTGTTAAGGCCGCAGTCCTTCGGGGCGCAGGTTCGAATCCTGCCGTCGCTAATTTTTCGACCTTGTCGAGATAACGGGATTGTTTTGAAATCTAACTCAACAGATCGGCAGCGGCGTCGGATATTCGCGCATCTTGCTGTACTGTCTGCACTGTTCGCATATTGTACATTACTATGGTTAATATTGGATTACATGTGGTCGGATACGTGATCTCAACCGATGCTCTAGCGTGTCGTGGCTATACAACAAACGTCGGTGCATGTGTGCACGCGCCCGCAGAGCGCGGCAGCGGGTGCACCCTTGGCCACACAACCGCGCATTCGGTGTGTCCACTCTGCTTGCACGCTCATGGAACCGTGGCCTTTATACCTGAATAGGATGAATGTTCAAATAGATGTGCTAACATGTGCTGCTTTGAGTCTTTCATAAAGTAGCGTCGTCAGCACAGCTTAACCTGACTCCTCCACGAGACAACGGGAAGTTTGTTTTGAAAATTTGGACAACGTTTTGGACAGACGTTGCAACGCGTTGATAGTAGATCTGGCTACACCGGCTACACAGGCCGGTAGCCGGCTTCATGGCAGGTACAGCACTATAAATTATATGTGCGCTACTTTTGGGACCGAAAGCTCAGGGATCCTGAGCCCGAACGCGTCTGAGTTAAGCACTTTCGGTTTGCTGGAACGTCGGTGCATGGCGCGGCGCCGCGCAATGGCGCACTCCTCGCCGCGCGGTCTCTGCGCCGCGGAGCTTCCGACCCTTGACGTGTGTATTGCTCGTGCATGTTGGCAGCGTATGTAGCGGTGTCATTTAGTGGATTTTGGATGTAGTCGATGTTGCGATTGATTGGCCTCGTCATTGTGGGTGTGACGGGCCCGGGTGTGTGAAGGACGATGCTGCGTTGGAAGCGGTAGGTGAGAGAGCGTCCGGTATCCGCAGCGATAGTAGCGCAGTTGGGAAATTAACTACAGCCATTTCGGTTAGCCGGATCCGATGCAGGATTGGTGTCGGGTGATGTCTGTCTGCATGTCCGGCTGGGGGAACGGCAGCGACGTCGCTGTACATCGGGCGTGATCTGTGCCGAAGAAGCGATTTAATGATCCATCAAACGCATCAGACAACTCAACTGGACACCTGGAGTCCGCCGTGTGGCCGTTCGTTTGTGTAGGTGTCGGCAGGTACCTCTGAGGGACCGGCAGTGCAGGAGGCAGTGAGCACCGGTGCAGGCGAGATGCCACGCTTTGCATGGCATGATCTGTTGGGAAGTGGGAAATGACATGCTGTTACGGGCCTCTGGCGCGAACAGCAGCGCTGCGGGGATGTTCAACGTCCAGGGGCAGCGTGCAGCGGACACGCAGGGCAGCACCAGCCTCGAGCACGTATAAGGACAACAACTGCAACACATTGGGCGTGTTTTGGATCACAGGTGGTGGATGGCTGGTTTAGGAAGCTATGTGGTGCACGCCTGGGGACGGAACCGGTACATCGACGGCTGGAGGATGTTTGAGCAATTTAACCTCAGCCACTGTTAGATACGTCTGCAGTGCTTTATTCATATGGCTCGGCGCACGTAAACCAGGTTCGAGCGTCTCCAAGTGAACGCAACAGCGTGCGTGATGCTGTATACCGTCTTGAACGTAAAGAGTCGTTACTAGCCCCACAGGGACGGGACTCCCACTGGACGTCACGGGAGGCGATATGGTTTTTCTGCTATATGGAGTCATCGTATCGGTTGCGACATGCAAATCGTTTATTGACAGCACGTCAGCTGCAAGCTCTGCCGGACGGGACAGTCGTTGGTCGCTCGTTACACCGCGGTGAGTTTGCTTGTCAGTTTGTTGTGGAGTACTATATTCTATATACTCGCGCGATTGAGCAGTCACTATGAGCGAGATCTCAATTTTTTTTTTGGATGACAACGATGGTATCCCTGATGATATGAGCCAAATCTGGGCGAGGGGATCTTGGTAGAGACAATGGACCGTGCACAGGTGGCTGATACAGAGACGCGCATAATGTGTCCAACGGTGGACACTCTAGATGAGATACGAAACTCCTAGATGGAGACGCCGACTGCGGATTGACAATTGCAGAGACCATGTCAACTCCACGGAATGAGGCACTATTGTGCTGAAGTGAGCACCTGTCAATACCTAGATGGCTCGTCTGGTGAGGAGGTATGCCGCAGTTGATATCGTCATCTCACTATTCAACCGTGACTGTTATTGCACATCACAGCCACAGTCCGACCTGCGCAACACAGCTAATCAGACACCTTATAGAGACGCCTCATCAAGCTCACCCGATATCATATGTCACAATGCATGAGCCTGCGGGCAGCAGTGTGGTGACAGGTGCCTCCATGCACGATCGATCCGCGGATCTAGTGCAGGGGTAAGCCGCCAGCCGGGATTGTCTCGATGTAGTGGGGGAAATCCCGCAAGGACCTCCCGCCGTAACCTTTAGTGCTCAGTGTGCATATATGGCTGTGCACACTGTGATATGTAACCATTCTTATCACTGTTTCACGGTACTAGCTGTATCTGATCTCCCCCTCGCATTCCTCGGTTCTACCTCTGTGAGCAGCAGGTATGGAATGCTGGTTGCTTGACCTGACTTAAGACTGCGCGTCTGACCTGCAGATAGAGAGCATTTCTGACATGGTATCGGTGAATGTTTGCGTTATGTCTTTATGGTCTTGTTCAGGAAGCCGTCGGCCAAAGTCTGTGCGCAGACACGGCGGGCATTCCACTGTTTTGCCGGCGCTCATACCGCGGTCATAAGCGCAGGCATCATTAAGCGATCTCGTAGCACATTGTTATTAAATACAATTCGAGGAGCTTGTTTTAATGATCAGCGCTGGGAAAAGCGAATGCGTTCGCTTATTTTCTCAACCTGTCGGCTTGCGAGCCGTCCCATGGGTTAGTTGCTGCGCGCGACAAACCACTGTCCGTCCTACTGCAGGATGTCTAACTCCGATCACTCTAACGCCAACTCTCCTCGCGAGGAGAGGCAGGACGATGCTGACCAGCAGCCAATCGTCGACAGGGACGCTGACCAGCAGCTCCCTGAAGGAGAACAGCCCGCGGGCATGCTGCTTCGTGGCGGACGAGTTATCCGACCACGTCCTTCTTCCCAGACAGGGCAGAGCAGCCAGCAGGTACCTTTTCCCTCTAATGTTGTGAACGATCATGGTCACACTGAGTCTTTCATCACACTCGAGACGTTGACCGAAGCGCTGCGTGCATCTCGGGGACGTTACGAGCCTGATTTGTCGAAAGGAAAACTGCGTGAATGGAATTATGAGACCGAAAGCTTCGTTGCGTACGAGCAGAAAGTCTTTTGTGGTTAGGTCAATTCGAGCTAGACCATCTGTTGCAGCACGCACCGTCCGCGGACGAACAGCGTGTCCACGCTAGAGCAAGGACTCAAGTCCTTATGTCTTTGCCTGACGCGGATAGGACCACTATCTATCGCATGACACATCTGTGTGAAGCATGGGCCTATGTGACTGCAAAGTATAGGCCTAGCACTGAAGTCGAGATCCACAGACTGTGGAGTCGCTTCAACTCATTGTCACAGAAAAATAGAGATGTTGGACCCTATTGTGGTGATGTGATGAGTGTGTACATTCAATTGGAGGCACTAGGTGCTGATGTGGGCCAGCGATGGCTTCGTTTGAAACTTTTAGAAGTGGGGGAGGAGTTCAACGCTGTGCGTTGCAAAGTTTTACACTCCTCCCCGCATGTTATCATTGCACATTTGACTGAGCATGCTGATTTGCTCAAGTAGCAGCGGCTGCAGGCTGGGTCTGGGGCGCCTGCGGGCAAACCAGGCCAAGGCTGGCGCAATCAGCAGCGAGGCGACGGTCTTGCAGTTGCTGCGCTCGACGCTGGCAAGGCTCCTCGCGAGGAGACCTGGACCTGTTTCTTCTGCAAGAAGAAGGGACACTTGCGTGCGAACTGCCCCCAGCGCAAACAAGCCGCGGCCAAAGATGTTTGTGCTGTAGAACTGCCTGAAGAATTCCCGGATCACGATGCGTTGGCACCGTGGAATTTTATCATAGATAGCGGTTCTGACATTCATATTGTAGGCAATCGCGACATGTTTACCAAGTATGGTCCGTGCCAGAGGACTGCCAATCCCGCGGGACCAGGCAAGATCCCCATTATGGGCAGGGGAACCATTCAAGTGAACCTGGGCACTTATGTGGATGAGCATGGGAACAAGCATCCTCTGGATGTGGAAATCCCGGGTGTGTACTATGCCCCTGAGTGTCCATACAACATACTGAGTACTTTGGGTCTTCGTCATGAGCAGATTTATTTAGACACCCGTAGAAGTGTGCTGTATGTCCGCGGTTTCGGAGATATGGCTACTGCAATTGAGGATGCGTCCAAATACCAGGAGGTGGATGAGGATAAGTGTCGTGTCCTTGCTTTCAAAATGTGTTCCATCAAGAAGCCTGTTCTTGAGGGTCATCCTGTCAACAGGGGAGTGGTCTGGTCTGACCAGAGCAGTCCGACCTCTGTTGTGGAGGATCAAAAGCAGTGGTGTCATGTGGCCGCTGCGGCGATCGACTTGAAGCGCCCCAATGCTGGGAGAGCTGAGGTCCCACATGATGCTTACTTGCTGGAACCTGCATTCCTAGCTCATTTGTCGTTTCATCAGTCGACGTGGGTCTTAAAGCGGATGCAGTCAAATAGTGAATTTTATGGTGACCTGAATTTGAAAGTTGACCCCGAGCCAATGGGGAATCGTTGTCACGGCTGCAGAATTGGCAAAGTGCCTGCGGGCAAAATCTCAGCCAATAATCGTGAGCTCTTAGGCCTGGCGAAATACCCTGGCGAGCAATTGCATGCTGATTTGGCTGGTCTCATCACTCCGGTTGGGATCGGCGGTGTGAAATATGTTTTGTTTGTGATGTGCGCCTTTGCGCTATATACTTTCATTGTCGGTCTGCGTAAGAAGAGTGAGGCTGCGGCCATGATCTCTTACATCATTGAGCGCATTTGGGTGAATGTGGTGAAGCCAGGTGAACCGGGTGTGCGCATCCTTCACACCGACAAAGGGGGAGAGTTCATGGTTGACGCCTTCAAGCTCTACCTCCAGCGTCGTGGCATCACACACCGCACCACCCCCACAGCTGATCATCGCTGTAATGGCATGATCAAGCGGAGGATCGGTATTGCCTTCGAGGCAGTTCGAGCTGTACCGCTTGCGAGCGGTCTTCCTCTGTTCCTGTGGATTGAATGCCTTGCCAGTGTCATCCATGGTCACAATCTCACGCCGTGCTCGGCGTTGTACCATGACAAACTGGCAATAATGATGAAGGCCCAGAAAGCTCAGCGTGATGCCAATACAGCTGCGGATGTACAGCAGGCTGAGCTGGCTAACAAGCGCATGAAAAAGGCCGAGCGTGACAAGTTGCGGGAGGAGGAAAAGCGCAAGTGGGAGTTGCTCACTGTGACATAACTGGACAAGTTTTTGACGAGGTCTTGTGTGTCACAATGCATGAGCCTGCGGGCAGCAGTGTGGTGACAGGTGCACCCATGCACGGACGATCCGCGGATCCAGTGCAGGGGTGAGCCGCCAGCCGAGATTGTCTCGATGTAGTGAGAGAGATCCCGCGAGGGTTTCTCGCCGTAACCTTGAGTGTTCAATGTGCATATAGGCATGTGCACACTGAGATCTGTAACCATTCTTATCACTGTTTCACGGTACTAGCTGTATCCTGATTCTTCCCCGCATTCCTCGGTTCTACCTCTGTGCGCAGCAGGTATGGAATGCTGGTTGCCTGACTTGACCTGAGACTGCGCGTCTGACCTGCAGATGAGTGACTTTCTGACATGGTATCGGTGAATGTTAGCGTTATGTCTGTATATGGTCCTGTTCAGGAAGCCGTCGGCCAATGTCTGTGCGCAGACACGGCGGGCATTCCACTGTTCTGCCGGCGCTCAGACTGCGGTCAAAAGCGCAGGCATCATTTAGCATTCTCGTAGTACATTGTTATTAGACACAATTCGAGAAGTTTGTTTCAATGATCAGCGCTGAGAAAAGCGAACGCGGCTCTGGCCGCAGCCTGTTTGCGTTGGGGGCAGTTCGCACGCAAATGTCCCTTCTTCTTGCAGAAGAAACAGGTCCTAGTCTCCTCGCGAGGAGCCTGGCCAGCTGCGAGAGCAGCGACCACAGGGCCGTCACCACGGTGCTGCTTGCGCCAGCCATGGCCTGGTTTGCCCGCGGGCGCCCCAGACCTAGCCTGCAGCGACCGCTGTTGTTTGAGCAAATCAGCATGCTCAGTTAAACGCGATATTATCACATGAGGGGAGGAGTGTTGAACTTCGCCGCGCACAGCGTTGAACTCCTCCCCCACCTCTAACAGTTTCAAACGTAGCCATCGCTGGCCCACATCGGCACCTAGTGCCTCCAGTTGAGTGTAAACACTCATCACATCACCACAATATGTCGCAACATCTTTATTGTTTTGTGACAAAGAATTAAACCGACTCCACAGTCTGTGGATTTCGGCTTCGGTGCTAGGTCTGTACTTGGCAGTCAAGTAAGACCATGCTTCACACAAGTGTGACATGCGATAGACAGTCGTCCTATCCGCGTCAGGCAAAGACATTAGGACCTGTGTCCTCGCCCTAGCATGAACACGCTGTTCGTCCGCAGACGGTGCGTGCTGCAACAAATGATCTAACTCAAATTGACCTAACCACAAAAAGACTTTCTGTTCGTACGCAACGAAACTTTCAGTCTTAAAATTCCATTCAGGGAGTTTTCCTTTTGTCAAATCAGGTTCGCTACGTCCCCGAGATGCACGCAACGCCTTGGTTAACGTTTCGAGTGATATGAAAGACTCAGTGTGACCAGGATCGTTCACAACATGAGAGGAAAAGGGCACCTGCTGGCTACTCTGCCCAGTATGGGAAGAGGGTCGTGGCCGGACAATTCGTCCGCCACGGAGCAACATACCCGCAGGCTGTTCTCCGGCAGGGAGCTGCTGGTCAGCGTCCCTGTCGACGAGAGGCTGCTGGTCAGCATCGTCACGCCTCTCCTCGCGAGGAGAGTTGGCGTTGGAGTTGGCATTCGAGAGAGACATCCTGCATCAGGACAGATGGTTGTTTGTCGCGCGCAGCAACTAACCAGTGGGATTGCTCGCAAGCAAACATGTTGAGAGAACAAGCGAACGCGTTCGCTTTTCTCAGCGCTGATCATTAAAACAAGCTTCTCGAATTGTGTCTAACAACAATATACTACGAGTGAGCTAAATGATGCCTGCGCTTTTGACCGCAGTCTGAGCGCCGGCAGAACAGTGGAATGCCCGCCGTGTCTGCGCACAGACATTGGCCGACGGCTTCCCAAACAAGACCATAAACAGACATAAACGCTAACATGATCGATACCATGGCAGAAAAGCTATCATACGTGCAGGGCGGACGCGCAGTCCTCGTTCAAGTCAGGTCAGGACAGCCAGCATCTCGTACCTGCTGCGCACAGAGGTAGAACCGAGAGATGCTGAAAGGAGAGTGCTAATACCGTGAAACAGTAAAGAGAATGGTTACAGATCTCAGTGTGCACATGCTTATATGCACACTGAACACACAAAGTTACGGCGGGAAACCCTCACGGGATCTCTCTCACTACATCGAGACAATCTCGGCTGGCGGCTTACCCCTGCACTGGATCCGCGGATCGTCCGTGCATGGGTGCACCTGTCACCACACTGCTGCCCGCAGGCTCATGCATTGTGACACGCGCCCCCGTTGTCATATGTCGATGCAGTTGCTGCTCGCAAGCAGTACATGCAAGTGCACGGAGCTGCTGAGTATGATTTTGACGGGATGGCCATAGGCAAGAATCTTGTTGACCTGCATGATTCGGAGTACATCGACGATAGCCTGGCCGCAAAGTTTGAGCATGTAGTTCCGGAGCTGGGGGATGACCTCGGTTCAGGGGAGCTACAGCGGAAGACTAGACATACAACTCCAAAGGTAGTGGAGAACGTCCATGCGGTAGTGCGTAGTCAGGAGCTACGCCAAGGTGCTGCTGATTTGCACCTCCAGCCAGGTGAGAACATCGAGCGCGTCAACAATCACTCCAACGTCGACCGCTTTCGGGAGCTTGAGCACTCCAACATCGACATGTCGCCATCGGCCGCACACAACAGCCAGAGGGCGAAGAGCTTCACATCTCCGGGGAGATCTCTCGCCGGCGACTCTGGCAGAGTAGATGAGGTGAGTGTCCGCGACATGGAGATACAACATCAACCCAGCTCTGCCGCGGCGGGATCAGCTGGCCCGCCGCGAGGGGCCATGGGAGATATTGGGGGACCCGTCCCCAGGGCTTCAGGCGAATGGGCTACGGCTCACAGCTTGGAGCATGGGATGGACTACATGCGCGAGCATCTGGGTGGATTTATCTCCAGGGGAGAGGTAAGTCCGGCCCCAAACTCACTTGTCGCTGGGGAGTCTATGCAGACTGCTAAAGAAGTTAGGTTTGATTTGCATGACACTGCTGCTGATGCCCAAGGGCAGGAAGCGCAGTCGGCCCCAGTTAGACACAAATGGAACCCGCTTGTACGCAAGCGCTTGATTCCACATGCAGATGTTGCTGTCGTAGAAGCTAGTGTTGATATAGAGCATAGCACAGTGAGTGAGCAGACGGTAGCACCAAAGGTTGCCGACAGATCAGGCATGTTGGCTACGGCTGACAGTGCAGTGACTGGTGCAGAGGTGACCAAGCATGGGGAGCTTGATGGCGGTAAGTCAGCCCAGCGACGTTCATCCCGTCGGGTTGCAGCCATTAAGAAGAGGAAGCCTTTTGATCCTGATAGCCCGCCTTGGAAACAGGCCTTAGCTAGAGAAGATGCCGAGAAGTGGCATGGTGCTATGAAGGAGGAGGTGACTTCGTTAAGCGAGCACGGAAGTTATGAGCTCGTTGAGCTGCCGGTAGGGGCCAAGGCCATTTCTGGTAAGTGGGTCTATAAGATAAAGTGGGGACCCACAGGGGAGATCCAGCGTTACAAGGCGCGGTATGTAGCCAGGGGTTTTACCCAAGAAGAGGGAATTGATTTCTTTGAAACGTGGGCTCTAGTAGGGAGCTATGCTACTTTGCGTGCATTGATTTCGATCGATGCAGTAGAGGACTTAGAAATGAAGCATGTCGATATCCAGTGTGCCTTTCTGAATGGGGTAATGAATGAGACTGTCTACGTTGAACAGCCTCCTATCCTGAATGACGGTACAAATCGTGTGTGGAAATTGCTTAAGACTTTGTATGGGTTGAAGCAGGCTGCACGTGAATGGCACAAGGCCCTTGCACGTTTGCTAGGTGAAATGGGTTTTGTGTGATCACATTCAGACCCAACACTGTATGTTAGAATAACTGGTAGGTGTTTCATATTTCTGTGGGTCGATGATCTTTTTATCTTTGCACGGTCTATGGGCCTGAAGAAGTTGATCGATCAGATTCTCAAAGCATTTGAAGGTAGAGACCTTGGTGACTTGTCGTGGGCACTAGGTGCCTCAATCACCAGGGATAGGAAGCAGAAGATCATCTCTCTATCTCAGCAGCAGAAAGTAGTGAACCTGCTAGAGAAATTCAGCATGGTAGATTGCAGACCTAGTCCGACTCAGCTGGTGCCAAGGCAACAATTGAGGAGTGCTAAGGATCATCCCGAACTTGAGGCAGCAGACCAGGCTGAGCACGCTAGATTCATTAGTGTTGTAGGAGGCATCCAATATTTTGCTGTAGTTACGCGGCCTGATATTTCTTATGCCTGCAATGTTTTGGCCAAACATATGGGGTGTAGTTTAAAGGAGCATTGGCCAGCGGTGCAACATATACTGAGATACCTGCAGTCCACGAAGGAACTAGGTCTAGTGTTTGAGGGCTCATCAAAGAGCTGTTTGCTGAAAGGCTATTCGGATGCTGATTTCGCGAAGGACAAAGGCCTCAAAAGTGTGAGTGGCCTAGTCCTTAGGGTCTATGGCAACACAGTATTTTGGAGGTCGAAGCGACAGCCTATCACTGCTGGTGATACAACTGAGGCTGAGCTGATCGCTATGCGTAGTGCAGCAAACGAGTTGATGTGGGCTAAACAGTTGTTGTTAGACCTGCATCTTCGTCCAGAAAAACCTGTGCTTTGGGGAGACAATAAAAGTGCGAATATCCTAGCCAACAACCCAATCTCTAGTGATAGGTCTAAACACATTCGAGTGCGGCACCTAAGGGTCCGTGAATTTGTTGAGGCAGACGAGATTCAAGTGCAATGGGTAGGGACCAAAGACCAGCTTGCTGATGTCTTCACGAAGGTGTTACCAGGTCCTGCATTGAAGGATGTTCGGAAGAGACTTCATCTGATGCCAGTCCAGAGTAGTCTCTAGGGGAGTGTCATAAATGAGGTCCATCCAAGGACACAATGCATGGCGTGCAAGTACGCACATGAGTGTGGTGGCCACGGGCCCAACTCCTGTTATGTTAGGACATATGCATGATCATATGCATGAGCATAATCCAGCACAATCCATGTGAGGATTGTGTGCGGTCACTGCGATTATGACCGCTGTAGACTTGACTGATCGGTGGAATATAGTCATGTGCCTCCAAGTCTACTGTAACCATTCTCTTACAGTCTTATGTGGTTCCTGTATTGCCTCACTGCATTACAGTACATCCCTTGATCTGTGCATTGCCGACGTACGTCCTGAGTGCTCCACAGGTAACGGCTCTGCAGCCCACTAGCTAGCTTGATGAATGCTGCGCATAGGTCCTTACTTATAACACGCAAGGCCAAAACAATCGTCATGACACAACGAAACAAGATCCAGAACTTGCTTTTAAAAGTACAGTATGTCCGACTGTCGCAAGTCTCCCACTCCCTTAGTGCCGCGGCAACAACTAAGGAGTGCGAAAGAGCATCCTGACCTGGAGAAAGCCAGTGCTGCTGAGCATTCCAGGTTCATGAGTGCTGTAGGAAGCATCCAGTATATTGCAGGAGTGACACGACCTGACCTGAGCTATGTGGCACATGCCCTGGCCCGGCACATGTCTAGTAGTCTGAAGGAACATTGGTCTGCCGTGCAACATGTTCTGAGATACCTGCAGTCCACAATGAAATTAGGAATAAAATTTGTAGGCTCTGAGGGACACGGGTGTTTATTAGAGGCTTTTTCAGATGCAGATTTTGCGAACTCTGCTGATCTGAAAAGCGTGTCTGGTATGATTATTCGGGTGTATGGGAACTGTGTTCTCTGGCGTTCGAAGAAGCAGAGTATAGTGGCTGGGGACACAACAGAGGCTGAACTCATTGCGATGAGTGCAACAGCCAACGAGTTAATGTGGGTGAAGCAATTGCTTCTGGATTTGAAACTCGTTCCGCATAAGCCGACTCTGTGGGGTGACAACAAGAGTGCCAATATCTTGGCTGTGAATGCTGTGTCCACTGACAGATCCAAGCACATTCGTGTGCGGCACTTGCGAGTGCGGGAATATGTCCAGATGGATGAACTAAAGGTAGCATGGGTAGGCACTGTTGATCAGTTAGCGGATGTGTTCACTGAAGTGCTGCCCGGACCTGCTTTGCTAGAAGTTCGTAATAAACTCCAGCTAGTGGAAACGTAGCACGGTTTATGGGGGAGTGTCACAATGCATGAGCCTGCGGGCAGCAGCGTGGTGACAGGTGTACCCATGCACGGACGATCCGCGGATCCAGTGCAGGGGTAAGCCGCCAACCGGGATTGTCTCTTGGGATGTAGTGAGGGAGATCCTGAGAGGGTCTCCCACCGTAACCTTGAGTGTTCAGTGTGCATATAAGGATGTGCACACTGTGATCTGTAACCATTCTTATCACTGTTTCACGGTACTAGCTGTATCTGATCTCCCCCTCGCATTCCTCGGTTCTACCTCTGTGCGCAGCAGGTATGGAATGCTGGTTGCCTGACCTGACTTAAGACTGCGCGTCTAACCTGCAGATAGAGAGCATTTCTGACAGCTGGGCGTCAAGGAAACGTTGTGCTTGATCCGGGTGCTGCTGAAGCAGACCGCACGTTCTCCGCGAGATTCTCGTGCGCTGCACAGCACGCGGCTAGGTCAGCGCGGGGCGCGACACAAGGGGCCAACGCATGCGGTAATCAGTAGCTACGGCGAGGCCGCGAGTTAACTGTGTAGCTACAAACGCTCAACAGCAGGTGGCTGGAGCTCGCTAGCACAAACGCTATGATAGAAACACGGAGCACAACTCAACGCGGCACGGAGCACATTTCGACGCGAGGCACAATGCAAGGTTAGTTTGTGCGTGTTGTGATGCAATTGTAGTATGACACCTTGATGCTCGTGTGCACAGGTGCCGATGTCAGGGTGCCACCGTGACGCTGCTATCACTGGTAATAGGGTTCAATGATGACCCCTATGCGATGACACCTAGATTACGGTGCGAGTGAGCGTGCGGGCACTGCAGTGCAATGTGGAAAGCACAATGATGCACAACAAGGGCCATAACAATCACAGATGTTCGCAGTGTTATTGTGGCGACGATTTGTGACAAATCGAGGCAGGTGAGGCTCACGGGGCTCGATGAGAGAGAACGTCAAGCGTCGCCCGAACCAGCCGTACACACTGCACTCTAGGAAATTAGGAACAGATTAACACGTAATGCAGCTGCTAAATCGAGAGATCTATGCAGCGCGTGCAGCGGTTTATAGCACGGTTCACAGCACGGCGATGCTAGCGGACGCGGGTGCGTGCAAAAGAGCAGCGAGTGTGCGGCTCGATCGACTCTCGCTCGCTACTCAGCAATGCATACCTGGAGGAGCAGCATCTGATTGTTGGAATGGTCTTGGCATGTCATATTTTTCTCTTGTAGCTCCACCAACCTGCTCAAAGACTGTTCAAATTTACAGAAGGAATCGACCTCCGGTCACACAAACAGCGATCGCATACGCACTTTCAAGTTCCAGCCACCAAAAAGCCGAGCTTCCTCAAGGATGAGAAGGCTTATGAGCACTGCAACTACACCAAGCAGTGCAGAGACAAGCGTGCATCAGAGCGGATGGCACGGCTGAGCGCACAGTCGCACATGCATGCATGTGCAGACGTATGCACGCAGCGTGAGTGCATTTGCGCGCAGCTGCGCTGGCTCGAGCAATGCTAGCACCGAGCATCGCTCATTGACATAGCTAGGCCACGACCGTACATGCTGGCATTCTGAGGTATTCTTTGATATACTTTCGGCTGGCTCAAGTTTGCAAGGCACTAGCCTGAGATACATACACATGTATCCACAATTGGTGCATGCATATCTGGAATATGTGTGCTCTGGAGCAGACAGATTTGGCCATTACAACATGACGCTTCTAGTCGCGCTTGCATTGGAACAGTTTCCTCAAGGGAGCGTTTCTAGCGGCGTTGAAGGTGACATGTGATTGCATGTGTGAGCGATGTCAACGCCCGATGCCATTGGGGAGGGGTTTGTGTAGGTGTGGATGCATTGGTGCACCAATGGTTGGGCCACGACGCACCGGTCTCTGGCGTGCGGATGCGCGGTGGTGCAAGACCGGGCATCTTGGGCGATACGTCCGCCTCTGACGACGGTGGGTGTCCTCCAACCGAAATGTGGCTGTATGTGTGTGGAGAAGTCTTTGCACGTGTCCTGCCGTCTGATATATGTCGCACAGGGCCGGGCGCGGTTATCACGGGCGGCGATGGCGGAGCCACGCCACGATTCGGCCCCGTGCGACCCCTTGCCCATGTACCCACGGCCTTGTACAGACCTTGTCACACGGCAATACACGGCCAACCGTCTGACTTGTTGTGCAGGGGCGCCCAACACACAATCCAGCACAATCCATGTGAGGATTGTGTGCGGTCACTGTGATTATGACCGCCGTAGACTTGACTGATCGGTGGCATATAGGCATGTGCCTCCAAGTCTACTGTAACCATTCTCTTACAGTCTTACGTGGTTCATGTATTGCCTCAATGCATTATAGTACATCCCCTGATCTGTGCATTGCCGACGTATGACCTGAGTGCTCCACATGTAACGGCTCTGCAGCCCACTAGCTGGCTTGATGAATGCTGCGCATAGGTCCTTGCTTATAACAAATCATCTATCACAATTTGTGACAACAACACTACACAACATACACGGCCACTTCCAGTCCAGTCCATGACACATTGTAACTGACTACCAAGCTTTTCGGCCACACTCCACCATAGACACGGCCACTTCGGGCCCTGTTGAGGCATCACATATTTTAATTATAACCTATGCATTATATGTACTGCGACAGAAATCGATTGCATTGAGCGTCGAGTACCACGCATCGAATAGCAAAGCGCCGTAGCTGCGATGCACCTCTGGCCACGCCAGCTGCAGCGATCCGCCACGGCTCCGCCAGCATCGAGCTTCGCGCTTCAACTTCGAGTATCAAAGCGTAAGGGCCTCCCGAAGGGGGTCTCTCGCTTGTAGTGTAGATGTAGTTAGTGAGCATCACACAGTGCTTGCTAACGACCCACATGTCGTGACAGGTGTGACCTCAAATTCATTGCATAAACATGTCGCCCTCTCTCATGTAAACACAGAGTGCTTGCTAACGACCCACATGTTGTGACAGGTTATGGGCTTTTGGCGAATCCACTGTGTATCAAAGATCTGAAATGAATCTTTAAGATGTCAAGCTAGGCATTGAGCTCACTCAAGCCAATGCTTTCCAATGGTTTCCGCGGATGGAAATCCTGCTTAGAAGCCTTGATTGCTGGAACGCCGTTGCCAATATTGGTGATGTTGCTCATAAAAACGCGGTTCGACTTGCACTTGCATGCAATGTCGGAGACGATTTAATACATCAAGTCTGTCATAAATCAGTGTCTAGGTACACCTGCAATGCATGAAGCGCAAGTCTGCGCATGGGTATGGTGGCCAAGGGCCCAACCCGTGTTATGTTAGGATAGTATGCATGAGCATACTTGGGGCACTCCGTGAGCGGCTCGCCCCGGGCCATTGTCATTGGGCCACGGTAGACATGCACGAATGGTCGCATATAGTCGTATGCGTCCAAGTCTGAAGTAACCTTTCTCTTACATCTTCCATAGGTTCTGCACTGTCTTGCATCCAGTGCAGTATACTCCCTGATCTGTGTAGTGACCTTTTGTACGACCTGGCGGCTCTCCAGGTATAGGCACTACTAACCTCCTAATGCACACATAATAGGTTCTCATTTATAACAAAGTCAGCCCCACAGCATCTCCCAAAGACATATGGGACGTGATGAAGAAGCTGTTACAAACGCTATCCTATGCAGGTCAGACGCGCAGTCCTTATGCAGGTCAAGTCAGGTAGCCAGCATTTCCATACCTTCTGCGCACAGAGGTAGAACCGAGGAGATGCTAGGAGGAGATGCTAATACCGTGAAACATTATGAAGAATGGTTACAATTCTTAGTGTGCACAGTCACATATGCACACTGCATAGTCAAGATTACGGCGGGAGACCCTCGCAGGATCTCCCTCGCTACGCCGAGACAATCCCGCTGGCGGCTTACCCCTGCACTGGATCCGCAGATCGTTCGTGCATGGATGCACATGTCACCACATTGCTGCCCGCAGGCTCATGCATTGTGACAGAAGTAGTTCTCCGGTGTCAATTCGGCTCGGAAGATAACCTTATCTCGAGCTCAAGCCAGCTTCAGGACAAATGCCGATGAGTCACTTGACACCTTCATCACCAGAGCAGAGCAATTACGTGCTGAATTGATCTCGGCACAAATGCACAAGGAAGACGAGTTGTTCTCACGTTTCTTGCTGCTCTTGATGAGTCTGACTGCTCATCATGGGCTCAAGCGACATCGGCTCGGCCCACTCTGCCCTCATTTGATGACTTGACTGAAAATCTCAGAGGCACCTTCTATGAGAAGCTGCATGACACGGCAGCATCGTCCCGGTCCGGAGCTTATCAGGTAAGCTCACATCAGAGACCTCAATGTGAGTATTGCCACAGACCAGGCCATGACATTCTCCATTGCTTCAAACTGAAGAATGATCAGCTTTCATATGAGAATGATCCCAATGCTGGCCAAGGCGCAGGTCGTGGCAGAGGCCGTGGCAGAGGCCGTGGAAGAGGCCGTGGCTGAGGCCGTGGATATCGTGGCAGTGGCAGAGGTTCTGGTGCCAATGCTAATCATGCATCTGCCCTTCAAGCACCAGCGCATTTGTATGCATTGCAAATGTTGCGTCCTCACAAGAGTCCAGATGGCTCTGTGTTTCAGCAGCTGCCGATCACATGGTGAATCGAGCCGAGTATCCGCATGACTTTACTGCCATGCAATCAACATGTACAGTAGCCAACAAGCGGACCGAGGAAGTTTCAGCCGTTGGCACACTCAAGCTGATCAATCATTGCGGTGAAGAGGTCGAGTTGAAGAATGTGCTCCTTGTTCCGAAGCTGCAAGACAATCTGATATCTCTCAGCCATGCTGATGAAGCAGGGCTCTCGTACACAGGCGTGAAAGACAAGATTATTCTTTGCATTGTCTCCAAGCAGCTCTTTAGAGGCGACAAAGTCAGTCGTCTCTACAGTGTTCATTGTGAGCCGATCATCTCAGATCAGGTGCTCCAAGCTGCCGTTGCATTTCAATTGAATGATGCCATCATATGGCATCGCAGATTTGGCCATGTAGGCCACAGCACCTTGGCAAAGATGTCCCGAGAGACTGTGCAAGGCCTGCCCCTAGCTCGCGTGTTTGATGAATATCTCAAGTCAACAGTTGTGTGCACCCCGTGTGCAATAGGGAGAATGAAGAGAGCATCATTTCCCGCAACACACCGCAGAGCATCTGCCAAGCTGGAGAGTCCACACACTGATATCACCGGACCATTTGACACATCCCTAGGTGGTGCCAATTACTACTTGATGGTCATTGATGACTTTAGTGGCTATAAAGTCATCGTTCCGATTGCCAGAAAATCTGATGCAGCAGATGCACTGATGTATCTCATTCCGAAACTTGAGAAGAAGTATCATGCCACTGTTCGTGCCGTGCGCTTTGATCGCGACACAGTGTTTCTGTCCAACAAAGTGCAAACCTTCCTCAATGACAGGCACATTGAGTTACAGGAGACATGAGGCTATAGCCCAGCTCAGAATGGGCATGCAGAGCGACACATCGTCTCTTGCTCAGTTTTGCGTGACTCCCTCATGGCGGATGCATGCTTGCAAAAGAAGTGTTGGGCGGAGGCTGCAATGCATGCCAAATACCTGTCCAACATTATGTCCAGCGATGGTGAACTATCATCATGACAGCTCCTCAAAGGCACCAAGCCTAACATCAGCAATCTGAACATCTGGGGTTGCACCTACTTTGTGCGAGTCCCATCCGAGAAGCGCAAGAAAGGTAAACTCCCAGCCAAAGCAGTCGTGGGTAAGCGTCTTGGCTATGCTCAGCCAAATTTCAAAGCAGTCGGAATCCTACTTCCCGAAGGCAAGGTCCAGATCTCCAAAGGTGTGCGGTTTGACGAGTCGGCAGCTCTAGCAAGCGATGATCGCTTCGACATGTTTTCAGATGTGATGGACGCAGCAGCGCCACCACAAGCGCCACAGCAAGTGCCACCAGGAGCGGCATCGCAATCGTAGCACACTCAGCAGCCATTGTAGCAGCAAAATTCTTTGCCATTGCCGCCGGCGCATGTGCAGCCACTCATGTCGACAAATCCGCTCTATGATGAACAAGAGAAAGCGCATGAGGATCCAGCTACAGAAGAGGAACCTCTTGATGAGTCCGCCGTGCACCCCGTCATGCCACGGCGCAATTTTCCGCGCAGACGGCAGCCACCGCAGGATCCTTATCGGCAGTTCATGCATGGTCTCCCATACAATTCCCATGTGAATTTTCGGCTATAGGGCTCTCTCCTGAGCCCTTGACCTTTGCAGCAGCACTTCCTGGACCTAAAGCGCCGTTTTGGCAAGTTGCAGCTGATGAGGAGTCCAATTCTCTCGTGTCAATGAATGCGTGGGAACTCTTGAACTCTTGACACTCCCACGTGAGGGCCGTTCCATCCAAGTGGGTGTTCAAGAGAAAGTTGAACGAAGATGGTTCAATTGGGCGCTACAAAGCGCGCCTTGTGATTAAAGGCTTCTTTCAAAGACCTGGAGTAGACCACAATGCAATATTTTCTCCAGTTGTGCGTGCAAGCACATTCCGCCTGTTCTTCTCTATCGTGGCAAGCTTCGATCTTGAGTGCCATGCCATTGACATCAAAAATGCCTTTATCCAAGGCGATCTAGAAGAGCACATTTTTCGGCATCAACCAGCGTGATATGATGACAACCCAGGCCGTGCTTGTCTCTTGAACAAGAGTCTGTATGGACTCAAGCAGGCTCCACGTGTGTGGAACAAGCTTCGCTCAACCCACATTGTCTTCCTGGGATTCGTTTAGAACAAGAGCGATGGTGCATTATTCATGTTGTTCTCTGAGCAACTTGGCTTTGTCCCTCTCCTTTGTTATGTAGACGACATTCAGATTGCTGCCAAGGAATTGAGCAGTGTACAGAAGATCACGCAAGCAATCTTGCTCAAATTCCTTGGGAAAGACTTGGGCGAGCCCAAGTTCTTCTTGCAAATGTCAATTCAACGAAATCGCCAACAAAAGCTCGTCTACTTGAGGCAGCATCGGCACATTGAAAAGCTGATTGATGAGCATAATCTTCGACATGCATAGCCAGTGTCAATCCCAATGATCGTCAATGTATATAAAGACCCATCGGTTCGAAGCAATCACAGATCCAACCGCCATTTCGCAGTGCAAGTCTATTGTGGGAGCTCCTCTCCACATTGCCAACCACACTAGGTCAGATGTTGCATTCGCTGTCTCCTACCAGGCAAGATTTACTGCTTAGCCACCATGCAACAACTTTGTTAGGCGATAAGATGTGTTGCTATACCTGCATGGCACTGCTTCCTACAGCTTGAGACTAGGACGCCGTGAATGTGCATTGCATGGTGTTTGTGATGCTGACTGTGCTGGTTGTGTGTATACAAGAGATTGACGACAAACGTCATTGTGAAATGCGGCATAGGTAGCGTTGTCTGGAAGTGTTACAAGCAGGCCACCGTGAGTCGCTCATCAGTAGAATACATAGCAGCCGGAGAGATTGCAAAAGAAGTACAGTATCTATTCGACATGGCTTCTTAAGTGGGCCTTACTCCAGCTTGTACACCAATATGGATTGTCAACAGGGCAGCGAAGAGTTTAATTGACGATCCACTTTTTTTTTTTCAGCAGCCCGGACTAAGCACATAGAAATTGTTTTCCATCATGTGAGAGAGAAGGTGAAGCGACAGTAGATGAGATTCATTCTAGTTCCAACAACAGACAATCCAGCTGATGTTTTGGCAAAGCCACTATCGCAACAGATGTTTGAGAAGCATCGCCAGACGCTTGGCGTTGGGCCCTAGACTAGGGGGGCGTGTTGAGATGTGTGATTAGCCTAGTGATGAGCACCCGCTGAATAGACATGCTGACTCGCGCTGACTCGTGCTGAGTCGATGTAGCGGCTAATGCATAACATGCAGCAACAGTGTGCTAGTGGTCATGCCTGTGGGATATTGATCTGCATATAGTGTAGATGTAATTTCAGAGCATCACAAAGTGCCCTCTCTCATGTCAACACAGAGTGCTTGCTAACGACCCACATGTCGTGATAGGTGTGACCACAAAATCATTGCATAAACATGTCACCCTCTCTCATGTCAACACAGAGTGCTTGCTAACGACCCACATGTCGTGACAGGTTCGTTGCTTCTGCCCGGCCTCGGCGGCGAGCGCGGGGAGGAGGGGCCACACGATGGCTCGGGACGTGCACAAGCGCCGGAGGAACAACCGCAGAAGCGCCATGGTTTGCAAACTCTCCTCATGGAGGTGCTGGGAGGGCAAGGACCGACCTTGCAATCGAGGGGGTCCGGGGCGTGTGGAACGTCCGGGTGCCCGTCCGTGCGTGAGCACGTCGATGTGTCTTCTGTCTATGTGACTCCGTGCATTGTATGGTTCATGCGTCCGCTTTTATGACATATATGTTTCTGTGATCGGTGGGAGTGCAACCCTGTCGATTCCGGCCGTCGTGGTCCAAGAGACGCGTGTGCATGCGATGCCATTGTCATCTGCATGAAAACGCACAGTGTGCATTGCAGGCGCTGTCGTTTTGGACTCCAGAGGAGGGGGGACGGTGGGCGGTGCGGCTGAGCGTCGCTTCATCTTGTTATGTGGCTGAACGCACCGCCGCGAGGGAACCGCCGATCGTGCGTGCTCCCGAATACCCTGCCATCGACCTTGTGGGGTGTCATGGAAAGGTCCGTGTCAAGGTCGAGTGTGATGGACAGGTCCGGCCCTCTGCCGTCGTATGTGTGTGTCGTGCTCGTGTGTAACATATGTGTGCTGCGGCGCCATCGCCACCCTGCCGCGTCGCTGCACGTGACTGCCTATTGATGCACACTGTCCGCGCAACACCGGCACCTGTGTTCAGCTGATCGACCTCATCACGGATGACGAGGCGGCGGCAGCGGCGGTCTTCGCCGATGGACCGGCCGCTGATCCGAATCCCCGTGTTGGCGCAGCCGCGGGCAGGCAAGACGGCAGGGGTGGTGTGGCGCCAATGCCCGGGATGCACGATGCCCATGTACCCCTATATGTGAGGCACCCCTGGCACGCCCGCCTCGCGGCCCCTCTCCGATGCCGGTGCTAGCCAACACGCGGACGGCATCGATCGGTACATCTACCGGCCGCAGGAGGAGGCCACGGACGTGTGAGAGGCCATCCGAGTCATGCAACCCGAGGTGCGCCTGATCGTGTTCTGTTGTCGGGCGATGCATCAAGTCTGACACCTGTTGTGTGTTGTTGTGGTGGCCGATTCGGACTGCCCCGTGCACGTGCACGACGTTCTCAACCTCCTGGAGGTTTTTCACATGGTATGGCTCATCGTGTCTGCTGGCTGCGGGAAGACGAGGTGCGGCAGGATTGTTGAACAGCTCGCCAAGGCGTTTTATGGCATAGACAACGTCTACATGGTCGCATGTACCAGCAAGGTGGCGGTCAACGCTGGCTGCGAGACCCTAGCAAAGGTCCTCGGCGCCGGTTGCTATGAGCCTTCTACGCGAGGGACAAGTTCCGTTACTCGGCTGTTGCATACAAGGTTGCGAGCATCAAGGACCTCATCATCGAGGAGTTCACTGCGATCCATCCGACGCTAATGACGCAGTACATCCAGGTGTTGTGACACTGCTGGTCGCACTCATGAAGTGTACTTCGTCAGATGCGCGTTTGAGTCTCACCTTTTTGTTGCCGGCCATCGCGGACGCGCAAGAACAACGCTGCCGCTGAAGCCGATGGGCGCGAGCCACCGTTTCCGCACTCCGAATCACCGCTCTGTGCGGTTCGGGTCGTGGCCACGGGTGACCCCTTGCAGCGTCTGCAAGGGCCAAAGGGGGTGGGCCATGTGTTGTGAGACGAACATCTCACACTGGCACTCAAACAATATCAGCCAAACACATGTGTTGTCACTCGCTGACTCGGACGCATGCATGCTCGCTGACGCGACCCTTGCGTGTCTAAGTACAACCCACAACACACACTCCAAATGCATGCAAGACAAATACATGAAGTTCGAGCACCACCGTTCACCACAATACGTCTGGTGGCAACTCGAACACTGCACCATGCTCAAAGAATGCGGGGCAACCTTGAACGCTGCGATATGAACAGCTGCGATATGAACAGTCACGCGCTTGACGCGTCTACAGCCAACTCAGCGGCGCACACCACGTCCAGCAACACAATAATCAAGACGATGACACCTATCTGTCCACCTCCCGAGATGCTGCCCAACAAGCACTCGCACCGAGCCATCAGCTTTCCACGCGCCTGCAACCATGCCACGCCACAGTGGGCTTAGGGTGCATCCTACATGGGCGTATGCATACACCGCTGCTCACACATCCAGCGCGGGCAGTCCGTAATATCAACGCAGCGCCTGCTCTGATGAATATCAACCAAAACATACATATTTCCCTCGCATATTCGGGATCTCTGGTGGGTGCTCGCGATTGCGCGGCATTTCGGCGAGGGTAGGCAAGCATGGGGTCGTCCTTAGCGCGTCACGGTTATTTATACCTGCGCTTGCTGGGTCTGGACACACATTCTTCCGTCTAGATGGGGTGCCATCTATTTCTGCATACTGCTTACACGCTGTTGTAGCATATTGCGTATTTTCTGCTTGTCACACTATCAAAGGTTTCCATACCGCGACGAAAGCCCATCACTGCGCTACATCCGGAGGTAACATGCCCCCAAGGAGATTCGCTCCTAGACACCTTGTCACCGTTGATGGCAGCCTACGGCCGTATGCACCACCCCCAAAGGAGACATAACATCTTTGGAGCGCGGAGCCCTTCCGTGACGCGCGCACGCGTGTCGCGGTCAATACTTTGCATGACAACCACCGCTTCCGTGTCATCTTGCTCGAGCTACTTGCGACGGGGTGTGCCCTTTCAGCCGGCTGTGCAGTGAGGGAAGTGATCCCGATGCATGTGCACCTGACCACGTGCGCGCCGTCGCGTCAAGCGCCCTTGGATAGCGTGACTGTGACATGGGTTTGTTGTGTGGGCAGGCGGGGGAGTGCTCGCCGGAGTTCGGCGTCGCCCTCAATGGATGCACGGAGAGTGTTGAGCACACCGAGTGGTTCGTGAGCTACGACTACTCCGCCGGTGTGCCGAACGAGGACAAGCCGCATCCCGCGTACACGCATGTCGGCGTGCCCCATCACGGCGCCGTGGAAGTGATGTACTGGCAGAATGTATTTCAGCTGGCCGCGTACAAGTTTGCGTTCGCGCTCGCTGATGTCCCGGCTTTCGACCCTCCAATCATGCTCGAGTCTCATTCGGACACATGCCTCAAGCGGATGGTTCCGTACGCGTGTCTGCGGACATACCTATGGCGGTGAGGCCCTTCGTGCCTTATGTGTGGCCAGCCTCTCTTTCTGCGGACAAGGCGGGCTATGTGTGATGGACCACGCCCATTCCTAGAGGGTTGTGTGTGTGTGTGGCCTTCTGATGCAGCTGCAGTTGGAGCTGGTCTGGCAACGGCGACGGCCCGAACGTGCGCGTGTGTAGGGCCGGCGACGTGCAACACCAAGAGTGCTGCATGATCGCGGGCAACATGATCTATGATAACGTGGCGATTGTGTTGAAGGAGCCGTGCAGCCTCACACACTAGCTCGACGGCCACGTTGCGGGCTCCACGGTCAAGGTTTGGAAGTGGGAGCCATTTTCAATCGACTTCGTCACGAGGATGGCCAAATAGCACCTGTTCCACATGATGCGGGAATGGCGGGAGCGCTCCGGGTACGATGTATAGGGATGGACCGACAAGGTGGTGGGGAAGCACCTAAAATCTGGTATGCTGCTGCGTTGTCTGGATTGCGCCACGGTGCCATCACATCATGTGCACAAGGGGCGGTTCTGGCTGGCACGCTGCAAGGTGTGGGGGGGGGGGGGGGGGGGGGGGGGGGGGGGGGGCAAAACGGCCCTGTGATGTGTGTGTGTGTGTGTGTGTGTGTGTGTGTGTGTGTGTGTGTGTGTGTGTGTGTGTGTGTGTGTGTGTGTGTGTGTGTGTGTGTGTGTGTGTGTGTGTGTGTGTGTGTGTGTGTGTGTGTGTGTGTGTGTGTGTGTGTGTGTGTGTGTGTGTGTGTGTGTGTGTGTGTGTGTGTGTGTGTGTGTGTGTGTGTGTGTGTGTGTGTGTGTGTGTGTGTGTGTGTGTGTGTGTGTGTGTGTGTGTGTGTGTGTGTGTGTGTGTGTGTGTGTGTGTGTGTGTGTGTGTGTGTGTGTGTGTGTGTGTGTGTGTGTGTGTGTGTGTGTGTGTGTGTGTGTGTGTGTGTGTGTGTGTGTGTGTGTGTGTGTGTGTGTGTGGTTACAAGGACAAAGCAAGCAAGGCAGGGGGTGTGTGTCTGGCTTTGGCCTGGGTAGTTGCTGGCGTATGCGGGTGCATGGATGTGTTGGTGGTTGAGTGGGTGTGTGGCCCCCCCGTTTCTGACCTGCAGTGCTGCCTGACTCGCCGATTTTTTGTTTGTCACACACAAAGCACAGCTGCTGTCCCGCCTCTGGCGGAAAGCAAGGATCTAGAGAATCTGAAGATTGAGCACAGATCCGGTGGATGCCGTGTCCCCTCAGGATGCCCTGACAAGTTGCAGCAGACACGGCGCGTGGTGGCATGAAAGTACAAAAGAATCCGCGGAACGACAGGCACATCACCCCCAAAAGCTGCCGGTATCTATGAGCGCACCGCAAGGCCAGTGTTCTCCACAGAGCAGGCGTGTTCGAGAACGTCAAGCACAGCCGCACGTGCCGCCGGCCGCTCAGCAAGCCACACGCCCCGGCTCTCCCGGAACAGCGCCACGTCGTCAGCCTCCGGCAGCAGCACCACGTCGCAACACGGGCCGGACAGGAGCGCTTCCGGAGGCGCCGGGAGGCCGAGCAGCGCGGCTAGCACGGCGGCCCACAGCACAGCGCACAGGTCGCGGTGCACGCTGAGCAGGAGCGCCGCGGCCGCGACGGCGCCGGCGCGGGGGAGCGGCGCCGCGCAGCCCGCGGTGCCGGCGGTGGTGCCGTCGGCGAGAGTTGTGCGCGCGCACAGCTCCCGCACCTCGCCGTAGAGCATAGAGTCGTAGCAGGCAGAGAAGACCGCGACGTCTGGGGCGGCGGCGGCGCTGAGCACGAGGTGCGAAAACGCGACGGCTGCGGACGGGGACGTGGCCGGGGCAACCGAGTCGGCGAGAACGTATGCGCGGAGCATGCATGACACGGCATGTAGTGCGCCCAGCGCATGGCCGCGGCTCACGCCCATGGCCCCCCGCTCCAACGCCTGCAGCAACGCCGCACAGGGTCATGGCGGCGTCGGCGGCGGTGGAGCTGAATTACAGTGGCGATCTGCGGCGCTGGTGGTCACGGCATGCATGCACACGTATGTAGCCTGTAGGCATGATGCATCTTGATGGGTGTGCGGCAACACAGCGCCCCGCCAGACTCTCCGTGCGGACTCCTCTCAAAGCACCCTCCTGAGCTCTCTCTGGGATATAGGCCAACGCGCCAATCGTGCCGAATCAACCCATTTGGTGCGTGTACCCTCCCGCATGCATCCGCCCGCAGAGTACACATGCATGTGCGGCAGCACAGCACTCCATTACGTTGGGACGAATGCATGCACACCATCTAGCTCAGAGGCGGATGTGCAAGCAGGCCCCCGGCGACACACCTGCTCGCATTGAGCCACAAACGCTTTCAGCCCGTCCCCCGTGTCGAACGTCAGCAGCTCGCTGCCGCCGCCTTCCGCCGTGCGCACCATTAGCGCCACCATTGTATCCGCCAAGCCCACATCAGCCCCGCCGCCGTCGGGGCCAGCCTGGAGGTGCTCTTGCGCGATTGTCACCTTTTCCGCCGGCGCCACCCCGGCCGCGCGCTGCGCGTGTGTCGCCGCCGCCGCCGCGTCAGCTGCCGCCGCGAGGTCCTCGATGCGCCGCCGCACCTCCACTATGCAGTCCTCCCCGCACGCCAGCACGCCGCTGCCGCTGCCGTGCACGGCCTGGAGGCGGTGGACCGCAAGGCGCCACATCGGGCCCCAGTCGCCGATGCATGCATGCACAGCCTCCGCCCGCACCGCATCATGGCCACTCTCCATGGCGCCTCTGCCGGTGTTCACAACACGCACCGCCGCCGCTGCGCCAGCTCCCGCCGGGCCAGTGAGCCCACCGCCTGCAAGCAGGTCGAGCCTCGGAGCCTTCACGGGGGTCTCTTGGACCTGTGCCGGGGCGTCCGGGGCGATTGGTGGCGAACGCTTTCGGCGCGGCGCAGGGGACCCTCGGGGTGCAGCACTGGCTGTGCCGCGGCGGTCACCTGGCGCGCCGATCCCGTCCGATGTGGCGTGCATGGCATCGCCCACCTGCACCCCACACGCACACGCGGTGAGTCACATGGTCGCAGCGGAAGCTCACCCACCGCCTTTGCTGCTCTCTCCCTCAACGGTTGCGTGCGCTGTCCGCAATGCCCACGCTGCTACTGATACACCCCATATGGAGACCCCCTCTACAGCATGCCCACACATAGCCTCTGCTGGACCCCTCCCGACGCATATGCACCACAGCCCCATCCCGCATTGCGCGGGCCCTGCAAACACTCAACCACCAGAGTATTGAACGCACGCGTTCAGGAATCGTGCCTTGTGAGGCGCTGCGCGCGGAGATGTCATATCGTCCCCGGCCCCCGTGATGGCTTCAGATGCAAAAGGGGGATGCGCTGCCACGGTCTCGCCGCCCAGAGCCCCAGCAGATGTAGAACCAGGCCCGGCGTCACTGTGCGCCTGGCTGCTCCCTGGCGTTTCCAGGCCGACCTGCACAAATAGTTCGTCCAGCTTGCCCTTCCGCCGCTTTCTCAACACCGGAGACACCGGCGACTGCGGCGCCTCCGCGCCAGGGGTGCCTCCAGAGTCAGCGGCAACGCCGGCAGGTGCCCGCGCACTCGCCGCTCCCTGCACCTCCATGACGCCGCCTGACCTAGTATCCTGCGGCGGCGCCGCGAAAGCTCTACCAGTGGCTTGGGCCGCTGCAGTTTCTGCCTTCGCCTGGCTGTCACTACGGGGCATATCCGACGCGCCGGCGGGCTGGCCGCTGGCCGCCGGGAGAGCCTTATTGGTGGGTATGGACGGCGCACGCCCGAGCCTGCAGGTAGGTGGGACGTGACGTGGTGTTGACATGGTGCAGTGGAGCGCTGCAGGGGCCTGGTGCTTGGGTATCCGGACCCGCACTGCATCCAGATGAGCACACCCCTAACCCCTATGCTGCGGAGGACACTGCCACCAGGCTGCACCAACTGAATCCGGTAGCGCTCACAGAAACATCAAGGTTCCTCTTTGGAACCACTGGTCTGAGTCACATCGATGCCCAGCCAGCTGCCATACTTTGTGTAAAGCACTGTCTGGTCCTCATTGTACAAGAGGTATCTTTTGGAAGTGCATGGCCTACCAACAGATGAGTGGCAGGGTGCACAGAAGGAGATAGAGTATGATCATGAGTATGCTGAGATAGAGTATGAGTATGATCATGCTCGAAAACACAACCAAGTTTCAAGGATACACACCTTGGTGTTTGGACGACCTCTGCAGACATGCGGGGGACGGGCGTGAGCATACACGGAGGCGAGGTCCTTGCGGGAGCGCTTGCAGTGATGCACCACACTACAAGCACTGCATCGACACAACGCACGCTGCAATGAAAGATCAGATTTCAATGACCAGCATCGAACATGCCATCCCACATCACTATGGACCCTCGAACCCACCGTCAAATGATGATCTTCAGAGACATGCACAGTTTGATCGGAGGCATGCGCTGTTATATATAGATGTATATGTGGCGCGACGTGCGCAACACCGAGCGGGTGCCTGATTCCTTCTGGGGTGCTCGTGCTCACGCGCCGGCGTTACTCCGCGTCACGGTCTGACGGCTGGCATGACCTGATTCCGAAGGTGCGTGTCTGCGGCACACAGCATTTTGTGCACTGAGGCGTAGGCGCTGCTGCCGTGCGGCCGCGTGTGGCTGTTGTTTCGGAAGAGATCCTGGTTGTTCTGCGTTTTTGCCGTTTCGCGTTCACTCTTCTGTGACACTGCAGCTGCAGTCGCACTGCAGCGCGTGGTAATAAAGTGAATCGGGAAACAGAATGCTTCCACCATTACTGCGATGAGTGAACCCGCAGGAACCGCGCATAATGCAGCATAACGAGTGCGTGCTCATCGTGTTATGATGGCTGCCAGTACTTGCACTAGTCCTGCGACACACCTCCGCAAGTTCCCGTGAGGGGAGGTCGCAGCCCTCTCGTAGCTGCAGATATGCCACGCAGCTCTCCAGGCTGACCACCGCAAGCGCGAGACGCAAGGCGGAAAGCTGGCATGCGCATGGCACCAGCAAACACATGCTGCCGACATCATCTGACCGCTGGTGCAGCACTAGGCATGTCAGTGAAAGCTGGCCCGTCACTCGCACAAATCGCGAGCTCATGGCGATCCGCGCGCTCTCCGCTGCAGCTGCGCGAGTCTGGCTGAGGAGTGCCTACGCTGGCCCCGCACCCCTGCTCTGGCTCGAAGCAGGAGGGGCCTACGGAATGGCATCCCTGTGCTAGAGGCAATGGAGTAAGACCGCCCACTTTGACTGGCACGGGCAGGTACCATGATCTTTGTGAACCGCAGCTATGTGCTGGCAGCGCTGCTCCGGGAGGCCTGTTCATTCGGGTCTTTGTTGTCTCTGTCTAGTCCCGGGCACTGTTCTGTCAGACGTGTTACAAAAGAGCGAACGGGAGAAAACAAACACTGAAACTGTTCTGTCAGACAGTTGTGCTTGCTGGTCCGTGGTGCTGTAGTCTACTGAGCCACACGCTGCGCTATGGTCTTGGTTGCTGCACGCTGAGGACCACAAATCTCATGCTCCGAATCTCATACTGAAAGCTGTATACGTATTATGTGCAGCATCGTGCGACCCTACCAACGATCCCAGCCAAGGTGGCTGACGCTCGGTATGAAATCAGATGATCTACGTTGCGAATTTGCGTAATATATCCAAGGTGGCCTGGGCGTATCAGCATCCTGAAGTTCGCAGGTCCAGGGTGCGGTGTACGCGCACGCCTGCGCGTGAATGCATACGCAACAGTGTTAGGGGGACCAGCTCGGGGGGCTCAAAAGGCTGGGATCGCAAGGCTCGCGGCATGGACATGCTCGAGCTTGGCTGTGACGCGATTCTGCGACGTGCCAGCCTACGCCCCTACTTCCTCCAACTGAGCTCACAATGGGAGCCATTAGCATCGGCAGGACACCTCCCTGGATTCATTTTATCCACTGCTGCACTGTTCCTTACCGACAGCCTCAGCCGCAATGATCGATGGGCGTAGCTGGCTGCATGCATTCGTGCTTACAGAAGAGTGAGCGGGAAGACATAAAGTATGACTCTCATCCGAATCAACAGCTACACCCACGCGGGGACACCACAGCCGCGCCCACGCCTTAGTCCAGCAGCTTCAGAGCCTCCGGGCCCGCATCACACCTCAGCCCTTGCTCACACGAGATCGCGAGCTATGCAACCTACCATGTCACAGCGCTCGCCAGCTGCCACTGAAAGGACAGGCTGAGCAGAGAGAAGAGCATGCTCTAGAGAACGGCATGCTGATCGAGCACCAGCTCGTGCTCCAGAAGGAATCGATCATGTTCGATCTGGCGCAGGCCGTGCTACGATCTTGTCCCTACATCAGCGCATGTTTTGAATCGAAAATGCAGGCACGAAATGAACAGTCCACAGTAATTCTTTGTCTGTGTTCCACAGTGCTTCTCAGTGGGATCACCACCCCGCAGATGCATCACACTTTGCCTGACAGCATGGTGACAGCAGCGTCATCGGACCGTGCCAGTATGAGCTGTTTCTGGCTGTATCGCAATCTGTGACTTGTTGACGAATTGTTCCTGGTGTCCTTGGGACGTTCAGTGAGCGGCAGCGGTGCACTGGTGTCCTTGGGACGTTCAGTGAGCGGCAGCGGTGCAGCAACGGTGTTGCCTGGCGATCACTACACCATTGACCATTTACGTCGCGTACAAAAAGCATCAGGTGTAGCAGCGAATCAAACTAATCTATGCTGTGTCATCACCAGCACAAGCTTGTGGAGAGACAGGTTGCACGGGCACCCCCACGCTGGCGAGCGGGGCCTATACCTACCAGTGGCGAGATCACTCATAGACGCTCGATGCGGCTGAAACTATGCAGTAACAATATTGAGACATAGAGTGGTACTTGTGTCAAGTTTGAGGCGGTGTGGTGCATGATGGCACATGTGAGTTTCAGGCTGGAGTTTGGCCACCGGAGTTGGCAGGCTGGCAGGCTGGTGGTTTGGGTGCGATTGGGGGCTGCTGGCAGGCTGCTGGGCCCCTTTCAACGCGAAACATAACTGCTACTGCTTTGACATGCCCACGCCTGCGTCACAGGACAGTGGCCGCTGCGATGCAAGCTGAAGCGCTTGGACAGAGAAGCACAGGTAGCTACGCACCTAGGCACCATCTGAACGCAAAAAGTACACCGTTCTGCAGCGCAGGGGATATGAAATTGATTACAAGTGCTTCTGATGCATTTGCAAGTTTTGGCGAAGGTACCGCGGCGACCACCACAGTACGCCGCGTTCTTGGATTCGTCGAATATTTCTCTCGATACTCTTGAACCGTTCCTGAGGCGAAACCTGAAATCTACTCCGGCGCGCTGACTGGAAAGGGCACATTTGTGCCAGGTCGACATATACGGCATGTATGGGCCTTATGCAGCTGCTGAAGCTGTCTGATCAAGCTGTGGACGTCAACGCTGCGCCATCGCAAGTGCCCCTGCGATCCGTGTTCGCTGAATTCCCGTCGAACAGCAAGCCCAACAACGACTCATGGTGCGAAGTACATCTTGGCTCTGACGAGTTTTAGATAACTTTGTTTGACGGGTTGTGCACCTGCTGGCGCGCACATCTGCGACGTACGTGCTTGCAATGAATGCCTGGCTCGAATACGAAAGCGCTAGCGGGAGGCGCTGGGAATCCTTCAAAGCTTTCCAAAGCGCCTTTTTAGGGCAGATCGCATTTTGTGTGATCAAATCATTGTGTGTGATTTGCAAACCATGGTCGACCGGTGACCGAGCACTGCAATCTGCTGCACAGTGCTGCAGTGTCTCAGCAGAAGCAGCGCTGCTTCTGCTGAGACGCGGATAGCAGCCCATCGATGTCACATCAACGGCCGCATTCGTCAACAATCTCAACTGCCGCATTCGTCAACATATTTTAATTGTCTCGCTTGACGCTTGTGAACTTCGGAAACGGGCACAGTGCGGACGTGCGGCCTTACCTTACCATCGATGCATCGATGCATGCATTCACTACCACTGCCGCGCGATGGCACTGCCCTCATTCAACAATTAAAAACAACATGTTCCACACCTTCGTCATGACCATTCTGGATGCCGGGGCCACTGTATCGTGTCGTACAAAAGCGCAGGCCAAGTAGATGATGCACAATGATCATTGCTGCAGCCATCGCATGCATAGGAGATGTGCATGATCAGTGCTCTTCGCTCACTACACGACGTAATTACGCGTAAGTATTTTTGTAGCCTGCTCCTGCGAATGACTGCAACCGCCCAAATCTCTCACAGTCTGCACACATCCGGCCCATCGCATGTACGCATGCGCCCAGGCCAGCCTCCGGATGTGCTAAGCGAGGTACGAGATATCCATGCATACACACCGTAGTCCCTCATGGCCGTTTCGATCCCTCAATGCTCATGCAAAATCTAGCAGTTCCCTGCTGAGGCCATGCATGCAATCCAGGCGCTCGTCTCAAGCCCGCTCAACAAAGAACCCCGGCGCTCGGACTTCCCCGGCCACCCGTCCGTGGCGGTTCTTGGCACCACCTTCGCCACCCGTTCCGAACTCAACGCTGCGGGCGTGCACCTGCCCGGGGACCGCGACGTCGCGATCCAAGACTCGCGCGGCGGTTCCGCCGCGGGGGCAGGTTTCGAGATGTGGATGCCGCCCCGGGTGATGTCAGTAGTGGTGTATAGTGACGGACGCACCCTCGCCGGCGCCGATGGGTCTCAGGTCGTGGAGCTGTGGATGCCGGCGGACAACCGCGCGCGCGTGGAGGTGCGTGCGGTGTCTATGCATTGTGTCTGCCCACAGTCTGCCCTGAGACTGCGCCGGTGGTGGAGGGATGGACGTTGGCGTTCCTTCTGCCAGCGGCTGTTTCGTAGTGTTCGCAGTGTACGTATAGAGTGAGTGTGTGATGCGTTCACGTCTGCATTGGTGTTTTGTTGTGCACCTGCCTGAGCTCAGGTACATCTGTCATTTGATACGCAGGAATGTAGGAACGCATAGCGGGATCGGGTGACGGAGGCTGCTTCGCCTTTTTTTCCGGTCTGATTTATGCACCCTTTGTCTTTGTCATCTGTGCCATCATCACATCGTGAAGAGGTCACATAGATAAATGACGTATGAGTGCGCAGTGCATGAGCGCATCGCCGCGGGTACCGATGCGTTCTTGTGAGGCCCCGCAACTGTGCAGGAGGCGGTGGCGATGGCGTGCGCCTACATCACACGGGCGAGCATCAGGGTCGTGCGCGCCACGACGGCGCCCCCGTCTGCTTCCAGCACCACCGCCAGCCAGGGTGGTCTATACTCTTATGAAGGTCTCTTCACGGTCGTGGGCTGCAGCAGGTATGCATGCATGTGCAGCTTCGCCCTCAGCAGCACGCGAATGCTGTGCTATGCTTTACGCGAAGTGCCTGTCGTCAAAGCAACAACCCCGCATGCGTGCAGGGATGAGGCCAGCGTCATCACGGCCGACGCCAGCCCGCTGGAGGAAGAGGATGACGGACGAGGCCTCTTCTGCTTCCTTAAAGGTGTTCATGGGCACTCTGTACCACATTCGCAGCACGCCGAGGCTGAGGAGCATGTAAACAGCCCCAACTACCCCAGCTCAGCGTGCCGAACCGGCAATGCACCCGTAGCGGCTGATGACGCGGCCCCCGTCGCCATTGTCGCCCAGCACGCAGTACAGCATGCTGCAGGCGCGCATGCGCTACCCCCCCGTACATGCGAGGAACCAATGAGGCCGCCGCCTCAGCAGTCGCCAGCGCAACACGACGATGCACCCCGAGCACGGCTTGCACTGCACGCAGCAGGCGCGCATGTCAGCACGGCGCGCATGCTGCCCGCCCAGGGTAAGAATGCGGCCCGGAAGCCCGGCAGTCAGGGCGCAACACGCAGCACGCATCACGCGCCCAGCGGTGCCCCAGTCGACGTGCGCATGCGTTACTTGCATCCCAGTGGAGTCACGGGCGGCGGCTCAGAGGTGGTAGCGTGCTCGCCGGCGTGCACGGTGTGCCTGCACCGCTCGCAGAGCCCCACGGCTACCCCGTACTGCAACTTCTGCAATAGCGCGCGCAAACACATCGGCCGCGGTGGCATCTCGGCGCTGCGGCAAGCGTACAAGCGCCTCGGGCCCCACGCTGACAGGGACGTGCTCGTGGACTACGCGCAGCAGCTCTGTCCCAACCTCAGCGGCGCGATTCTCCACCACAAGCGCAGGCCCTTTGCCTCCACCCCTAGGCCCCCCCGCGGCCCCGGCGCCGCCGTGGCGCCGCCGTCACCTACGAAAGCCTCCCCCGGCTGTCAAATCACAGCACCCAAAGTGGCGGAGCGGGGTGCTGCGGGCGACAGCACACCTGGGCCCCAGGGCGCGCTCGATTGTGCGATCTGCTGCCGCCGACCCAGGCTGCCGGCCTTCTCCCTCGTGCGCAGAGTGCTCTCGCGACCGAGCTGAAGTCCGTCTGCCGAACAAGGCGAAACAGTTGTGCGATGCATACTCGCAGGTCGACGACACCACGACTCCGGCGGCGGCGCTGGCCCTCGCAAACTGCTCGCCGCTGCCTACCCCCTCAGCCAAGTCAGCTGACGCCGGCGGCCCACCTGCCACCGCTGCAGGCGCTGTCAGACGTTCCCCCAGTGCGCTCACCGACGACCCCGTGGCATCTGTTCCGGGCACTCCCGTGTATGCGAGGCTTTGGCACCACGAATCACATGGCATGGTGCGGTCGCGTGCTCCCGGGGAGCGATAGTTCGACGAAAGAAGGCGGCTCCGGGGGGGGGGGGGGGGGGGGGGGGTAGCATTTTTGGCGCGGCTGCGTGCGTGTTGAGCGTGCGGCGGCCTGACGCCAGCGCGTGACAGGGTACTCGTGGATGGAGTCCTGCAGTGCGGCGCTAGTTGGCTGTGTCGCGTGAGTTGCTAGACGTTGAGCTCCTGTGTGCCCTGTGCGTGCTTAGAGTGCTACAGTGTGATTCCAGCATGTTCAAGGTATTAGTGGTTTTGCTGGCTGCTGCAGTCAATTGCTCCTCGCTGGCGCGTTGCTTGCATGGAGGGGTGTATGGGACGGCTGGGGGGGCTTGCTGGGAGTTGGGAGTGGAAGTGTGTAGTTGTGATCTGTTGTGTGTGATTGAATAACGATGCTGCTCGTGGGATGGGGATGATACGGTGTGCATGATTTGGCTCCTACCACAGCTATAGAGTACTATACGGTCTTGTGGTACAAGGAGAAAGCAAGCAAGGCGGGTAGCACCGCGTGCAACAACTAGCAGCCACCCGCGAGGAACAAGCCAAAAAGTAATTTAGGTTTCCAGGCACCACATGGCCAGCTGCATTGCGCTCAACCCCGAACGCCCCACCCACAGAACTTGGCAGTTTGATGTGGGTACCCGGAGCATGCAGACACGAACACACCGGGTTAGCCCACTCACCCGGGGCATGTCCTAAGCTCAAGTCAATCTTGTGGTGAGCAGGTGCAACAGTACGTGGGAAGTGATGCTCAATCGCACCAGATAGCAGCTTCATCATACCATCTCTGAGCATGGCTACACTGTCAAATTGTCTCCCAGCCTGGTAGACAAACAACTCGAAAGAGAAACGTGAGCTGCAGAAGAGTCAACGGGAGCGAGAAACGAAATGTGCACTGCTCGTGACCGCGAATGTAAACCAGTCCAGAGCGCCGCGAGGTGTTGGGTCACCCAATTTGCATCCCGACAATGGACTTCAACCCACTGACGCGCATTGCAGTCATCTCCCTTCATGTCTGCATGCCGCTGCGGCCTGACGTCGTCATCGCTGCGAGCGATTGTTTGAGGCTGAGCCTCTCTCCGAGTCATGGCCGCATGCTCGTGGACCTACCCCATGCGGACAACATACCGGAGGTAGAGGCGATGATAGCCGCTGCGATTCTGCTGACCCACATGTCCGCGATGGCGGACCTCACGATCACGAACACGTCGACAGTGTCCACGACGCTTTGTGCCCGGGGACCAACATCCGCCGCATCAAGGACCACACCGCTTCTACAGGCAGACGAGTACCGACATGCGATTATGGCGTCCGACCACGGCAGCGCGCTCTCTCAGGAGCATCCTCTTGGCCATGTGGACAACACTGTGGAACCTCCGGAGGTGCCGAATGATTGATCCCTGTAGCCACAAGCTGCCGTGCGAGGTGTTAGGGTTCGGTGGGGTTATGTACAGTACAACGCACCATTGGATGTCTTGCTTGCTTGTGTTGTACTCAACATGTTGCATCGGCATTCGGAGCAGCGGACCTCGAAGGAGTGGGAGCTGTGCTGGGGATGTTTGTGTCGTGTGCTCAATCCAACTATGTATTGCGGACTTTGTAACGTGTCTGTGGGATCGCGAGTGGCAGAAGGCCATGCATCGCAACACACAACACCAGACGTGTATATGTGAATGGCAATGGAGCTTTTGGTGGCTCTGACATGTGCATTGCGCCAAATGGCGTCATTCAATCAAAAACCTTTGCTTTCTCAAAACTCAATCAAAACTCTTTGTTTACATGCCCATGACGCAATGGCTTTTGCTGACACTACAAAACGTTTGCATGCGTCAAGTACACCATGCACCAATGAGCCCGATATATGGATGCCGTTGGGCGAGATGCACGTGAAAGGACCACACGATGGGTGCACTGCAGAATTTTCAAAGATCACTAACCTTGATCGTATGACGGAGGGGGGGGGGGGGGGGGGTTGTTTGTAGGGGTGATGACTGTTATTATGCTTTTGCACCTTCGTGGTTTCTCAGCGCAGGTTCTTCTTGACACATGCCCATGCGGACGACACTTGTGATATCGGGAGTGTATTGAGCGTCTGTACATTGAAACATACATTCGTAAATAGATTGTTGAGTCTTCCAAATCATCGGAAACTTCCGGCTGCATATTCCAGAGCTTGCCGCAACTATTGTGACAGATCAATGCGTGTAGGAAGGACATATCTTGCTGCAGCTCCAGAATACCATGGTACTGTATCTATTGGCATCGAACCCCTAACCCCCTAACCAGCCAAAACACGTGGTTGCTGAGGGGGTATGTTTTGAATATGACTGCACTCATTGCTGTGGTGGGTCTGGTGCACCCCTCCCCCCCCCTCAAGGTTTGGGTTGTTGTGCCACCGGAGTGGCTACAACACGCTAGCAAGCTGTGGAATGTGATGGAAGTTAAAAGTGTCCACAAAATGCAGACACAAGTTGACGCTTTTGTTACCAAGGCATATGTTGGGAGGCTGTGGTGTTTTGCCAGCGACCGGGGGATGTCGTGGTCATTCCTGCCGGTTTTGTCCACGCGGTCCACACGTGCTACGACTAGGGAGTCATGGACCAGTGGTGTGCGTTGGGGGGGCCAGCTATGGTTTCTGGAGAACCACAGAGACCTTCAAGCCGTGTTTGTGCTTGGTGAAAACCGACAATGCAAGATCGGCTAAGGAAAGACACATGCCACCTATATTACCCCCGCCTGTTGGCACCATTGTATAGGCTATGGAAGGGGGGGAGCAAAGTCGCTGCACCTGTAACCACCTACAAGTACCTAAAGACAGTCTGCTCAGTATGAACGGTAGGAATGCCGAGTCAAAGGGGGGTAGAATAAATAAAAGGGGGGATGTGCGAACTGCAGAGCGAAGCGTGATAGGATGAAGAAAGAACGGGCTACTCGTACACGTAGGATGTTCGTGGAGATCGTCAAGGTTTGGGTTGTTGTGCCACCGGAGTGGCTACAACACGCTAGCAAGCTGTGGAATGTGATGGAAGTTGAAAGTGTCCACAAAATGCAAACACAAGTTGACGCTTTTGTTACCAAGGCATACGCTGGGAGGCTGTGGTGCTTTGCCTGCGACCGGGGAATGTCGTGGTCATTCCTGCCGGTTTTGTCCACGCGGTCCACACGTGCTACGACTAGGGAGTCATGGACCAGTGGTGTGCGTTGGGGGGGCCAGCTATGGTTTCTGGAGAACCACAGAGACCTTCAAGCCGTGTTTGTGCTTGGTGAAAAACCGACAATGCAAGATCGGCTAAGGAAAGACACATGCCACCTATATTACCCCCGCCTGTTGGCACCATTGTATAGGCTATGGAAGGGGGGGAGCAAAGTCGCTGCACCTGTAACCACCTACAAGTACCTAAAGACAGTCTGCTCAGTATGAACGGTAGGAATGCCGAGTCAAAGGGGGGTAGAATAAATAAAAGGGGGGATGTGCGAACTGCAGAGCGAAGCGTGATAGGATGAAGAAAGAACGGGCTACTCGTACACGTAGGATGTTCGTGGAGATCGTCAAGGTTTGGGTTGTTGTGCCACCGGAGTGGCTACAACACGCTAGCAAGCTGTGGAATGTGATGGAAGTTAAAAGTGTCCACAAAATGCAGACACAAGTTGACGCTTTTGTTACCAAGGCATATGTTGGGAGGCTGTGGTGTTTTGCCAGCGACCGGGGGATGTCGTGGTCATTCCTGCCGGTTTTGTCCACGCGGTCCACACGTGCTACGACTAGGGCGTCATGGACCAGTGGTGTGCGTTGGGGGGGCCAGCTATGGTTTCTGGAGAACCACAGAGACCTTCAAGCCGTGTTTGTGCTTGGTGAAAACCGACAATGCAAGATCGGCTAAGGAAAGACACATGCCACCTATATTACCCCCGCCTGTTGGCACCATTGTATAGGCTATGGAAGGGGGGGAGCAAAGTCGCTGCACCTGTAACCACCTACAAGTACCTAAAGACAGTCTGCTCAGTATGAACGGTAGGAATGCCGAGTCAAAGGGGGGTAGAATAAATAAAAGGGGGGATGTGCGAACTGCAGAGCGAAGCGTGATAGGATGAAGAAAGAACGGGCTACTCGTACACGTAGGATGTTCGTGGAGATCGTCAAGGTTTGGGTTGTTGTGCCACCGGAGTGGCTACAACACGCTAGCAAGCTGTGGAATGTGATGGAAGTTAAAAGTGTCCACAAAATGCAGACACAAGTTGACGCTTTTGTTACCAAGGCATATGTTGGGAGGCTGTGGTGTTTTGCCAGCGACCGGGGAATGTCGTGGTCATTCCTGTCGGTTTTGTCCACGCGGTTCACACGTGCTACGACTAGGGAGTCATGGACCAGTGGTGTGCGTTGGGGGGGCCAGCTATGGTTTCTGGAGAACCACAGAGACCTTCCAGCCGTGTTTGTGCTTGGTGAAAAACCGACAATGCAAGATCGGCTAAGGAAAGACACATGCCACCTATATTACCCCCGCCTGTTGGCACCATTGTATAGGCTATGGAAGGGGGGGAGCAAAGTCGCTGCACCTGTAACCACCTACAAGTACCTAAAGACAGTCTGCTCAGTATGAACGGTAGGAATGCCGAGTCAAAGGGGGGTAGAATAAATAAAAGGGGGGATGTGCGATCTGCAGAGCGAAGTGATAGGATGAAGAAAGAACGGGCTACTCGTACACGTAGGATGTTCGTGGAGATCCTCAAGGTTTGGGTTGTTGTGCCACCTGAGTGGCTACAACACGCTAGCAAGCTGTGGAATGTGATGGAAGTTGAAAGTGTCCACAAAATGCAAACACAAGTTGACGCTTTTGTTACCAAGGCATACGCTGGGAGGCTGTGGTGCTTTGCCTGCGACCGGGGAATGTCGTGGTCATTCCTGCCGGTTTTGTCCACGCGGTCCACACGTGCTACGACTAGGGAGTCATGGACCAGTGGTGTGCGTTGGGGGGGCCAGCTATGGTTTCTGGAGAACCACAGAGACCTTCAAGCCGCGTTTGTCCTTGGTGAAAAACCGACAATGCAAGATCGGCTAAGGAAAGACACATGCCACCTATATTACCCCCGCCTGTTGGCACCATTGTATAGGCTATGGAAGGGGGGGAGCAAAGTCGCTGCACCTGTAACCACCTACAAGTACCTAAAGACAGTCTGCTCAGTATGAACGGTAGGAATGCCGAGTCAAAGGGGGGTAGAATAAATAAAAGGGGGGATGTGCGAACTGCAGAGCGAAGCGTGATAGGATGAAGAAAGAACGGGCTACTCGTACACGTAGGATGTTCGTGGAGATCAGGCTACTGAAGGGGTTGGTTGTATGAAGATCCGGTCAATTTTTCGGCCGGTGGTGTAGGCCCGCGGTCACACAAACTTGTACCAAACTTGTTCACAACTAGCCCGGACATTTAGCGGGGCATATAGTTGGGTATTGTTTTATGGCAGTCATCACAGTGTCGATAGGATTGTGTTGGTATGATATTTTTATGTTCAGTGCGCGTTGCCAACAATACTATTCTCTTTTGTAGCGAAACATATTTTACGGCATACCTTTCACTGTACTCCATAATTTACTATGGACTATGTTGCCGGCGCACATTTTTCACGACAGGTACACACATGCGTGTGCTTGTATAGACCCGGCATGTAAAGTGCATGTTTGTGGTTTTCGTTGACACTCTTGGAGTTCCTCGTTTGTGTGGCTTAGGCATATATATCAATGGGCATAACATTGCCCATTCTCCATTGCAAAGTGGTGATGGTCACCACATACAGACTCTTACTGGCAAAACGCATGCTTACCACGATTGGCACGATATCACGTCTAAACAATTAATGTAGTGCAAGAACGGCATTCCTTGCAACATGTGTTGGAGGTTAAATCATATAGTGTTGCATTTTGCCATGCACACATCCCTGATTAACACCCAAAGTAGACTGTGTGTTACACTGCCAATATGTTGTGATCTCATTAACGCCGATTCACACCAATTAAATTATAAAAATTGGCTTTGCTCTGAGAGGTTCATGCTAGATTGACTATTCAATCAATTCTTGCAAGTGCTTTTTGGTGCAATCTGCTGATGTAATGTAACATACCGTATCACCGCTAATTATTGAGACCACGTGTAAAATTTTCGGTGGTCCGAAACTAGCCCCGCTAATTCGAGGCAGCTGGTCCAAAAACTTCAAAACGTACGCACACGCCGGTCCAATCCTTTTGCGGACTGCGCTTTGGGCGATTAGATGAAGCGGCGCAAATCAAATTGCGCGCATCTCGTTTAGCTACAGCCTTTCTCGCCAGAGCCCCACGATGTTGCCTTCGGATTGCAAGCCCCTTCCCCGGGCACGCGCAGGCACATACAAACATGCAATCAATATCATTAAGTATGCTCAGAGTAATCTCAAAATGAGCACCGCTAGTAGAAGAGCGACAAAAGCAGTGCCTGTCGTGCGGAACGCCGGCCTTGCATCGGCAAATACCGACGAGGCTGTTGCGATCGATCAGCCACTTCGAAAGGTCGTGTCTGTACTATTAATCGTTGAAGACAACAAGACGGACGGAATCGAAAAGGTCTCGCTCTTCCTGATGCTCCTCGATACGGAGAAGCTGAAGCAGCCGAAGAAGTACGTGAAGCTAACGAGAGAGGAGAAACAGATGACAATCAATCTAGCGGACGCGATAGGAGACAGAGAATCGGTGAACAAGAAGGTCGAGTTTATCAAGAGCATACATCCCAGGTTTTGCAATGTCAGCAAGCAGTCGCTGCATCGTTACCGAGAAGAGCTTGCTGATAGTACAAAGCATACGAAGCCGCCAGCGAAGCCTATAGGACGGCCTAAAGTTGTCAGTGATGAATTTTGCGCTGGAATTGGAGTGGAGGTGTGTCGCAATCGGCGTGATCGTTGTCAACTGCGTCGTTGACGTTGTTGCATCGCCGAAATCTGCAGTCACGTCGACGCCATATGCTATCACCAGCTAGCGATCATTTGATATTGTATTAATGAAACAGTGTCTCGGCTTTGCAGCTAGCACTCTCTCGCTGCAGCCCGATGTGAATCTCTGCAATGACAACGGTACTGTGTAGGTGAATAAAATGCTGGACAAGAACATCCCAATTGCCGCTGCCCAGGTGGCAATCATTGCTGAGCATTACCTCGTTGAGGTTGGTGTTGGAGAGCTTCTTGAAGATAATGGTGGTGTATTCAAGGCTGGCAGCACATGGTGCTCAGAGTTGCTGCATGAATTGGGGTTTACTCGCAGAAAGTGCACCACACAAGCATCAAAGCTGCCAAAAGATTGGGAGAAGAAGGGAGAACGTTTGACAATGCAGGCATGTTCTCGTTCTCAGCTCGACCGATAAATGCTTGCTTCGTCAAATGACAGTGCTAGGTTTTCCCCTCATGTTCATTAACAAACATTCCAACACAGATCGGGTGCAGGTTGCCTTCGTTGTTGATGTCCATCAGATTCCACCCGAGCTGGTCGTGAACTCCGATCAGGCAGCAGTTTGTTTTGTAAACGCTCTAGTATACCAATGGGCTGTCAAAGGCAGCAGGATGTATCGGTCACTGGTTTTGCTAACAAGCGCTAGATTACTGACAATCTAGCAACGACCGCATCAGGTGACAGTCTGGGACTACAGGTGTGAATGATGAACATCTCATGTGTGCAGTGAGTGAGTTGTGTGTGTTTGAGTTTTGTCACTTCGGAAGCATACCACTGTCACAATGCATGAGCCTGCGGGCAGCAGCGTGGTGACAGGTGTACCCATGCACGGACGATCCGCGGATCCAGTGTAGGGGTAAGCCGCCAACCGGGATTGTCTCTTGGGATGTAGTGAGGGAGATCCTGAGAGGGTCTCCCACCGTAACCTTGAGTGTTCAGTGTGCATATAAGGATGTGCACACTGTGATCTGTAACCATTCTTATCACTGTTTCACGGTACTAGCTGTATCTGATCTCCCCCTCGCATTCCTCGGTTCTACCTCTGTGCGCAGCAGGTATGGAATGCTGGTTGCCTGACCTGACTTAAGACTGCGCGTCTGACCTGCAGATGAGTGACTTTCTGACAACCACCTGTGAGTAAGAACATGTGCAATGACATGCAGGTGATTTTCAGTGGGAAGACTACTGCCTCTGCCTGCAGCCATCAGACGATCAAGCAAAAAATTCAGTGATTGGCAGTGGACAGCTACAGCGAACCATTGGTCAAACTTGCTGGAGCAGAAGAACTATGTGCGGTTGATTCTCGTGCCATATTTTAGGGCCAAGATTGATGGGTTGCAGCTGAGCGATTCTCAGAAAGCACTCTACATCATTGACTGCTGGCCCGTGCACATCAACGCAGATTTTCGGCACTGGATGAAGACTGAATATCCCTTGATCCTCGTGTTGTATGTGCCAACAAGCTGCACCGGAAAGCTTCAGCCTCAAGACTATCACAATGCATGAGCCTGCGGGCAGTAGTGTGGTGACAGGTGCACCCATGCACGGACGATCCGCGGATCCAGTGCAGGGGTAAGCCGCCAGCCGGGATTGTCTCGATGTAGTGAGGGAGATTCTGCGAGGGTTCCCGCCGTAACCTTGAGTGTTCAGTGTGCATATAAGGATGTGCACACTATGATCTGTAACCATTCTCCTTATTGTCTCACGGTATTAGCATCTTCCCATCAGTGTTTCCTTGGTTGTACCTCTGTGCGCAGAAGGTATGGAACACTGGCCTCCCGACCTGACCTGACGTAAGACTGCTCGTCTGACCTGAGCGAACGAAGCATTTCTGACACAAGTTCTACCAGAAGCCATTCAAGCATGCTGTGATGGCGTCATTTTGTGAGTGGCAGATGGGCCGCTATCGAATGGCACAACAAACAGGTATGCTCAGCTGCACCTAGCTGTCGTGTGTCAGTATGTGTGTTTGTGTGTCTGACTATGTGTCTGTGTATCTGTATCCGTGCGCGTATAATTGTCATGTGGGCGCTGATGTGCTTCAGATTTGCAGGTGACTTTGACATCCTGAAAGATTTCAAGGTGTCCACACTGAAGCCCTTGATGCCGAGCTTTCTGTACGCGGGCTGGAGCCGGATCAAGCGAGATCCGGACATGGTGATCAAAGGCTGGGATGCATGCGGACTGCGCTGCATGTTTGACCACAGGCGGGCTGATGTGGTGAGCAGAGCTAGACTTGCTCAGTATGATGAGACGAATGAGTACTACCCCCTGTTCCCGGAATCCAAGATCAGCGCACCGCCTCTGGATGCTGAGGATGATGCAGTCAAGGAGTCTATGATGGAGCTGGACAGTGTGCAGCCCGTAGATCAGACGATTGAGGAGCTACAGCAACACTTGATGCAAGAGGACCCCAGTGCTTTGCAACATGTGCAGACACTGCAGACAGAATCTGAGGCAAGCCCGGCTCCAACAGCTGCACCTGCCGTTGTGGGCGGGCGCAGGTTGTGCCCTCTATTCGAGGCACCACAACGTGATCGCAAGCGGGCACGGGCGAGTGGGACAATTGCGGGTGCCGCAGCAAATAACAGCAGTGGCAAAACTGACTGAGTGTTCCTTATGCAATTGGCTGCAAGCGGGGGACCTCGGGCGGTCCAACCGTGTGCTATCAACAATTACATATTTTTTTAGCTCTGTTGCCCTGTTTAATATTGGTAATATATTTGACCAGATTGGACCGGTCCAATATTTACCGTGCTCGCAGACCTGTGGTCCAACATTTAGCGGTGACTGGTGGCAGTGGTCCAATTTCTTAGCGGTGTGTGGCAAAGTGGTCCAATAAATTAGGGGTCTCAATAATTAGCGGTGATACGGTATCCAACGGATAGAGGCGGGTGTGGCAATTCCTGCTAAGGTGCCGATTGGAATCTAGTACTATGCACTGCATATGATGGCGTGCCATCATACCACATAGTCCATATGCAATAGGGATGTACTTGCGCTTTGTTGTGAAAGTGCCTCGTAGCGCACAAGGCAGGTGCAAATGCGAAAGCACGCACGGGGTGACACGTGGCAGTCACCAGCCCGCGAATGCGAAGACGCATTCCAGCTCTCTGTATAGGTCGAACAAGGTCATGGCTCAAGTATCTGACTCAGATACTGACCATGCAGGTGTGATCCCAGATCTCAGGCGTCATGTGTTGAATACTCCGCACACATACTTAACATTTCGCCCAACTAAACTTACGGTATGACGCTTCCACTCGCGCTTGCATCCGAACATTGCTTTGCATGTGGCAACATGTGTCACAATGCATGAGCCTGCGGGCAGCAGTGTGGTGACAGGTGCACCCATGCACGGACGATCCGCGGATCCAGTGCAGGGGTAAGCCGCCAGCCGAGATTGTCTCGATGTAGTGAGAGAGATCGTGCGAGGGTTTCCCGCCGTAACCTTGAGTGTTGAGTGTTCAGTGTGCATATAAGCATGTGCACACTGGGATCTGTAACCATTCTCTTTACTGTTTCCCGGTACTAGCACTTCCCTTCAGCATCTCTCGGTTCTACCTCTGTGCGCAGCAGGTATGAGATGCTGGCTGTCCTGACCTGACCTGCATGAGGACTGCGCGTCCGCCCTGCACAAGGATTAGCATTTCTGACAACATGATCTCTGTCACCATCAATGATCTCATATGATGCAGTGAAGAGTTTCGTGAATTGCTAGTCGATCAATTTACCCAATGACTATGTTGGGTGTCTCTCCTGCTGCAATATGACCTCTGTCACCAGCGGTAATCACATAGCATACAATGACGAGTCACGCCCGTCGCTTGCTCATCACACTGATAGTTGCTATGGTCGGCACTAAAAGACAAACAAACATAAGAGACTTCTCACCTATCAATTGCGTGTCAAACATGGCATAGAATTGACAACTACATCCTACATGCAATGCATCGGACAGCCGACCTACGGTGTGCCCGCAACGTCATAGCCAAATACATGTCATCGGCTGCACTATCGTCACTGCTACGACACGCTTGCACCTAGGGAGTCAACGCTTCGAATCCGATCGGGTCACAGTGACGGCTTGGCGCTGGCTGTTGTGCATGGGACATTGCTAGCAGTATGTAAAAGCTTCAGTGTCGAGCTATCCACAGATCGACAATGGACCACGGTTTGTGGCATGATATCATACTTGCTCGAAAGGTGAAAGCAAATGCAGCCCAGAGAACGTGTCACATCTCATGATATAACAACATACACAATGCATGCGCCTGCGGGCAGCAGTGTGGTGACAGGTGCACCCATGCACGATCGATCTGCGGATCCAGTGCAGGGGTAAGCCGCCAGCGGGATTGTCCCGGTGTTGCAAGGGACATCCTGCGAGGGTCTCCCGCCGTAACCTTGAGTGTTCAGTGTGCATATAAGGATGTGCACACTACGATCTGTAACCATTCTTCTTACTGTTTTACGGTACTAGCATTATCTATCATTCCTTAGCATTCCTTGGTTCTACCTCTGTGCGCAGCAGGTATGGAATGATGGCTGCTTGACTTGACATGTGCATGACTGCGCGTCTGACCTGCACGAAGGGTAACATTTTTGACATGGTATCGGTGAATGTTAGCGTTATGTCTGTTCTGGTCTTGTTCAGGGCCAAAGTCTGAGTGCAGACACGGCGGGCATTCCACTGTTCTGCCGGCGCTCAGACCGCGGTCATAAGCGCATGCATCATTAAGCAGTCTCGTAGCATATTGTTGTTAGATACAATTCGAGACGCTTGTTTTTAATGATCAGCGCTGAGAAAAGCGAATGCGTTTGCTTATTTTCTCAACGTGTAGGCTTACGAGCCATCAATCGGTCACTTGCTGCACGCAACAAAGAATCGTCGGTCCTACTGCAGGATGTCCAATCTCGATCGTTTTCATGCCAACTCTCCTCGCGAGGAAAGGCAAGACGAGGCTGATCAGCAGCCACTAGCCGACAGGGACGCTGACCAGCAGCTCCCTGGCGAAGAGCAGTCCGTGGGCATGTTACTTCGCGGCGGAATCTCATCCGACCATGTCCCTCTTCCCAAAGTGGGCAGAGCAGTCATCAGGTGCCCTTTTCCTCTCATGTAGTGAACAATGTTGTTCATGCTGAGTCTCTCATCACACTCGAAACGTTGACCGAAGCGGTGCGAGCATCTCGGGGACGTAGCGAACCTGATCTGACTAATGGAAAACTGCTCTGAGTGGAATGATAAGACCAAAAGCTTCGTTGCATACGAGCAGAAAGTCTTCTTGTGGTTAGGCCAGTTCGAACAGGATCAAGTGTTGCAGCACGCACCGTCTGCGGACGAACATCGTGTCCATGCTAGGGCAAGGACACAGGTCCTTATGTCTTTGCCAGACGCGGGTAGGACTACTATCTATCGCATGTCACACCTGTGTGAAGCATGGGCCTATTTAACTGCCAAGTATAGGCCTAGCACCGAAGCCGATGTTCACAGACTGTGGAGTCGGTTTAATTCTTTATCGCTGAACAATAGACGTCTCGTCTTACTGTGGTGATGTGATGAGTGTTTACACTCAACTGGAGGCACTAAGTGCCGTTGTGAGCCAGCGATGGCTTCGTTTGAAAATGTTAGAAGTGTGGGAGGAGTTCAACGCTGTGCGCGGCGAAGTTCTCCATTCTTCCCCACACGTAATCATATCACGTTTGACCGAGCATGCTGATTTGCTTAAGCAACAACGGCTGCATGCTAGATCTGGGGCACCCGCGGGCAAACCAGGCCATGGCTAGCACAAGCAGCCCCGTGCTGATGGTCCTGTGGTCGCCGCTCTCGCGGCAGGCCAGGCTCCTCGCGAGGAGACCAGGACTTGCTCCTTCTGCAAGAAGAAGGGACATTTGCGTGCGAACTGCCCCCAGCGCAAACAGGCTGCGGCCAAGGATGTTTGTGCCGTAGAAATGCCTGAAAATTATCCAACACCTGACGCGTCTCTGCCTTGAATGTAATCATTGATAGTGGTTCGAACGTTCATATCGTAGGTAATCGTGAGATGTTTACTGAGTACGGTCCTTGTCAGAGGACTGCCAATCCCGCGGGACCAGGCCAGCTCCCTATCATGGGTAGGGGTACCAGGTGAACCTGGGTACTTATGTTGATAAGCATGGAAACAAGCATCCTTTGTATGTGGAAATTCCTGGTGTTTACTATGCCCCAAAATGTCCGTACAACCTGCTTAGTACAATGGATCTGAGGCATGAGCAGATGTTCTTGGATACGCGTAGGAGTGTGTTGTATGTCCCTGGTCTTGGTGACATGGCTATTGGTATTGTCGATGATATTAAATACCAGGAGCTTGACTGAGACAAGATGGTCACCCTGTATTTGCGTTCAAAATGAGTGTTGAAACCTGTTCTTATTGGTCGACCTGTCAATAGGGGGGTGGTCTTGTCTAACCAGAGCAGTTCGACCTCTGTGATAGAGGACCAGAAGCAGTGGCATCACGTGGCAGCTGCGGCTATAGACCGGAAGCGACCCAATGCAGGGGGAATTGAAATCCCACATGATGCATACTTGCTGGAACCTGATATTCTAGCGCATTTGTCCTTTCACCAGTCCACGTGGGAACTGAAGCGTATGCAAGCCAACGCTGATTTTTATGGTGATTTACGTCTAAAGGTTGATTCCGAGCCAATGGGGAATCGTTGTCATGGTTGCAGAATTGGCAAAGTGCCTGCGGGCAACTTCTCTGCCAATGATCGTGAGCTCATAGGCCAGGCCAAGTATCCTGGCGAGCAACTGCACGCCGATTTAGCTGATCCTGTCACTCTAGCAGGGATTGGTGGTGTGAAATATGTTTGGTTTGTGATGTGTGCCTTTACCCGATATCCTTTTGTGGTCTGCGCAAAAAGAATGAGGCTGCGGCCATGATCTCTTATATCATTGAGCGCATTTGGGTGAATGTGGTGAAGCCACGTGAACCGGGTGTGCGCATCCTACACACCGGCAAAGGGGGAGAGTACATGGTCGAGGCCTTGTTGCTCTACCTCCGGCGTCGTGGCATCACTCACCGCACAACCCCCACAGCTGATCATCGCTGCAATGGCATGATCGAGCGGAGGATCGGAATCGCCTTTGAGGCACTTCGTGCTGTACTGCTTGCGAGCGGCCTGCCTCTATTCCTGTGGATTGAATACCTTGTAAGTGTTATCCATGGTCACAACCTCACGCCGTGCTCGGCGTTGTACCATGACAAACTGGCACGAATTCTCAAGTCCCAGAATGCTCAGCATGCTGTCAACGCATCCGCGGATGTTGAGCAAGCTGAGAGGGGGACCAAGCGCATGAAAAATGCCGAGCGCGATAAGTTGAGGGATGAGGAAAAACGCAAGTATCAGCTGCTTGCGACGACAGAGGTTGACGAGTTTTTGTTGAGGTCTTGTGACAGGGATATCATTCCCTATATGTCTTTTTTCAGAGACACCTCCGTTGAGGTGTTCCAAGATCTGCTGCGGCAGCAGCGTCCGTGGGGGGTTGAAGTGTATGCGAATCCTAGGGATGACAAGCTGCGGAAGCTGTCCCAAAGGAGTATTCTTGCATACTGGGCCGGGGTTGGGCTGGGCCCCTGCATGCAGCGTGTGTACGCCCAGAATGTCCCTGGGGGTTTTTGCAGTGCGCCAGGTCATGTGCACTGCGGATCAAATGATCCGCCACGTACGCAAGTACGATGCATCCGCTGTTGTGGACAAGAGGGAGCCTGAGGAGTTTGCGAACTCCTACACGGTTGTCTTCGAGGGGGATAAAGACGGTGAACGTGTGACTGATAGTGATGTGCCTCCTTTCATGGCTGATCACACGTATGACGGGGGAGTGTTGCGCCGTCTGCGTGACCAGCTTCACACCCCCCCCGGTCATGGTATGTTGAGACCTATTGGTCTGGTCTTAGGTAACAGACCTCGATGGCAGTAAGAAGAAGCAGTGATGGGTCAAGATTGCCGCAGCACGAGGGCTGTATAGGCACAAACAGAGCAGGGGTACACTCACACGCAGGGATGCGACGTGCCAGTGCAGAAATGGATGGCGCCCCAACCAGACTACTGTAAAGCGTGTCTGGTCCCAGCAAGCGCTCGGTATAAATACCGGGGTGTGTGCGCCCAGGTCAATCCCCCTGTCAAAGCTGGCCTCGCCGAATCGTGCCGCATAACTGCCACACTGATCCCAGATCCCGCATAAGCGCGGGAGATCTTAAATTGTGGCTCACAGAGCCTGAGATGAGTGTAAGCAAGGCTGCGCACGTAATTCGTGGCCAGCTCTGGGTGGTTGTACAGATATTATCGTGCATGCCAACCCTGGAGCCCGCCGGGCGGACCCTGTGTAACGGCGGTAATGCACACAGTAAGACGTAATATGTGCAATAACGATTCGGCTAGCCGCATAAAGCCATAATAAGCCTATGACGGGACACAGTGTGCCGGGAGAAGGCTGTACACAGTGCTGATGCCATGTGCACGTAAGGCTGGTGGACGCGTGCAGTCACACGTGGCGAGTGCAGGCACGTAAGCCCACTGAGCGTACGTGTGATCACACTGTGTACAACTCGATCGGTAATTCAAAAGCTATGCGTGTGCGACCGTCCACATGGCTGGACACGTCGCTACGCATATAAGAAAAGGTGTTAATTGTGCCAGCATGCGCTAGTGTGAGAGATATCTCACAACATGGTAGGGTTCCCGTCATGGATATGACCTTCCGGCAGGACGACCCCCTGCCAAGTCCTGACGTGTACTCTCCACGATTTGGAGCTGGCTCCTCTGCGGAGGTAATCCGGCGTGACCCTGCTCGGGCCACACCGGAGGTAGCCAGAGTAGCTTTGCATCGCACGTGTGCGACTTCCAGAGCTGCGGCTCACCCTAATGTCCCTGTTCCCCCTCGTGTGCGCAGCCAAGTGCATCACTCTGAGGCTGTGCCCTCACGCATTGTCGATTATGTTGTCACTCGACACGCTGTTTTGCACAACCCTGGTGTAGAAGCTGCCTTCCCCGTTCAGCTGTCGGCCGGCTCATCCGAATCCGGCATGGATGAGGATGACGCCGACGGTCCCAGCATCTATGATGATGACGATGAACAGAGGATGGACTACACCATGACAGAGGAGGCTGCGACCCATCAAAATCTGGAGGCTCAGCGGGTCCGTTCCGGGAGTAATTCGGCCGCGGCCTCAGCGTCTACCGCGGGAGTAGTTGCTCAGCCCCTGCGAGGAGCTGAGGCGCCGAGGCCTTTCTGGGAGGATGAGCCTGATGAGGTGGAGACCGGGTCCGAATTAGGGGGAGAGGCCCCGGACCCCTCAGCCGTTGTCGGGGTTGATTTGCTTGACGAGGTGAGGGCCATTCCAACTGCCTTGCCTCGTATCAAAATCAATCCTCTTGTACGCAGACGCCTTGTTCCATTGGCTGCGGATGTAGCAGCCGTACATATGCATGAGCTTGCGGGCTCTGACATTGCTAGTAGTGAAACAGATGTAGCTGCTATCGAAGCTCCGGGCTGCAATGAGGACACATCAGCCACGGCTGACTGTGGAGTGTAATGTGCAGGCCTGGAGCATCAGCATGTGGAGTCTGGCGAGCAGCAGAGTGCTCAGCGTCGTGGGTCGCGCAGAGCAGCTGCCGCTAGGAGGCAGAAGCCTTGTGACCCTGATCTGCCTTCTTGTGGTGAAACCAGGAGTTTTCAGGAGAATCATAAGCATGGCTCAATAGGAGACTGCTGTGTGAGGGAGCTAGAAGCTAGCATATCAAGAGGTGGTTGTACGCATGGTTGCTGTACACGTGCTCGACGCGATCCCTGAGATAAAGGGACTCAGAAAGCGGGAGCGTTTGTTGTTTTGCACATAGGTAGACATTATGTGTCTGTGTGCTTGTTTGCATATAAGCCTTGTGTTGACTCCAGTAGGACATCTTGTCTAATGGAGTTAAACACAGGTATGGTGTCCTCTAGCTGACATGCATGAATATGTGGTTGGTTTGTGCTTGTGGACACATAGTCTGCTGAGTTGGTATAACTCATCATGTTGAATGCAGGCTGCATGAATCAGTGAGTACTCTAGAGGGAGATACATTCACAGCAGCTGTGTTCTTTCACAGGTTATGGGCTCATTGTGTTAAGCGCAATGGAAGATCAACGAAGCAGCGCTCTCCATGCCGTCCGCAAGCTGAAGCGGGGTGGGGACTACCGGCTGTGGGCTGCACAGTTCCGGGCATCCTTGACTACAATGGGAGTGGAGGGCTGGCTCACAGAGGAGCCAGACATGGCTGCACAACAGGAAGTGATGGCGGACGCGAAGGTCCGGAGCAGGATGCTGCTCTGCATCGAAGACAGAGGTCTGGCGCGCATCATTGACCGTGCAGCCACCACCATGGCGGCGTGGCAGCAAGTGCGTGCTGAATACGAGGCGGAGCAGGAGCTTCGGCAACCGCTCTTGGTGAGCGAGCTGAATGACATTCGGCAAGGCTCATCGGAGGCATACACGCGGTATGCAGAGAGGGTGCTTGAGGTTCTTGAGAAGCTTCAAGACACCGACTTCGGGGCAGCGGATCAGCTGGCCGCGAATGCGCTCGTGCGTGGACTAAAGGAGGCTCCAGAGAGGGGGTCACTGGTCATGATGCTTACACAGCATGTGAGCGCAGGCTTCAACCAGGTCATGAAGGAGCTGAAGGCTGCCGTCAGACTCGTGGAGAGTTCTCAGCAGAGTGCCGGGAACAGAGATGGCAAGGCGATGAACGCCGAGGGCCAGAAGAAGCGGAAAGAGACGCGGAAATGTTTCAACTGCGGGAAGGTAGGCCACATCCGGAAGGACTGTCGGCAACCGAAGGTGAAGCCTGAGGATCGCCCGCGGCCGGCAGCAGCAATGGTTGCACAAGCTGCACATCCATCCGAGGGGATGGCAATGGCCGCCGGGGCAAGCACTGATGCTCTACTCTACGACAGCGGATCTTCTCACCACATTGTACACAAACGCAATGTGATTCGTGACATGAGACCTAGCAGCACCAAGCGAGTGGTTCTGGGAGGTGGTGAATGCCACGATGTCATGGGAGAAGGAGAAGTGTGGCTGGATGGAGGCCCAGCGCGCCTGGTGCTGCTGCGTTCGGTGCTATGGGTACCGAGCATGACAGTGAACCTTCTATCAGGGTTCCTGGCAACTGAAGCAGCTCATGAGTGCACCCAGAAGGGTGACAGATGTGAGATCATGGACGCTAAAGGAGGCATCATCCTCACAGGACGGAAGCGTGGGCGTTTATATGAACTGAACTGCGAGATGATGCCCGCGGAAGCAGAAGTGGGTGAGGCTAATGCGGTCGCGTCAACAGGGACATGGCACCGACGGCTGGGTCATCCTGGGCGTGAGGGTATGCGGAAGGTTGCTGTAATGGCAGGGCTGGTGGGTATCTCAGCTGATGCGCACGATCCTACATGCGAGGTCTGCATGGAGGCAAAGCAGACTCGGGAGCCATTTCAGCGTTCAGCATCGCAGGCTGCGGAGGTGCTGGATCTATTGCACACGGATGTGATGGGGCCCTTCCGGGTTCCTAGCTGGGGAGGCGCAGTGTATGCCGTAACACTGATGGACGATGCGTCACGGAGGGCAGAGGTGTCATGTGTCAAACGGAAGTCAGATGTCTTTGAATGGATCCGTGATACCATTCTGGAGTGGCAGCGACAAACTGGAAAGAAGGTGAAGGCGGTCCGCAGCGACAACGGAACGGAATACAAAGGCCGGCTGAAGGATTTCTTCAGACAGCAGGGTATTGTCCACCAGACCAGTGCGGACTACACTCCGGAGCAGAATGGACGAGCTGAACGGCTCAATCGAAGCCTGATGGAGAAGGTCCGAGCCATGCTCTGTGAGTTCGACCTTGCACCTGAATTCTGGGCTGCAGCTCTGGTCACAGCATGTTTTGTGCGCAAATGTATGCCCAGCACCCAGGACAATGAATCTCCGCACCAACTGTTCTACGGTACACAGCCAGACGTGCACCGGCTGCGTGTGTTTGGGTGCACTGCGTATGTGCATGTTCCGAGTGCTAAGCGCAAGAAGCTGGACGCGCGTGCTGAACCCGGCCACGCACGCATGTGCCGGCTCGACGGCCCTGAGGCTGTTTGGAGGTCTGCACCGGCGCAGACAAGTTGCGGAGGATTGCCCGACGGCCGCGTGAGTGACCCCACGGCAGGCCTCGAGCCCGTCGATGTTCACAGCGCCGCCCACTGCCACGAAGGTACCGGTGCGCTGTACCAGCACGCAACAGCATGCAGCAGCGTCTCTTGACATCGTTCATGTTGGCACAGACAGCACTGCAGGTCGCCGCGGAGGCCTATCTTGCGGCACACAACAGGGCTACATCATCCAGAGTCATACAGTCTTCTGCATGACATGTAATTGCGCTTGAGGTTCAACAGCTGTTGCCACAAGTGCACATACCATACCACAAGAATCATGCCAGAATCATGTAATCATGCATACAAGACCACATACAGGTATAGCTCATGCCATGTGCAATGCCAGCGCATGCCCACGACGATCCTCTCCAGCAAGACATGCTCGAGCTCGGTCAATGCAACTAAAGTACGTGTGGGGAGGCCCTCGAGGATTGATCAAGAGTTGATGCCATGGCTAGGGGCAGCGGGCGTACGCATGATGACAGTGCACACGTGCATGCCATCATATGGTTGTTTTTTCCCAGGATGATCTATTTCTCATATTTATTGTTCCAGGATGGTTTTTGGAGCAGGGCAAGTCTTCGAGTGGACAATCTGATCAAACCATTGAGTTTCAACTCCATCGTCAGGATACAGATGAACGCATCGCTAGTTGGCTCAGTCGACATGAAGGCAAAGCGCATTCCAGCAGCCCGAACTGAGCTGCTGCTGTCCTCTGGCCGGCCAGGTCGTTCCAAAAGCGGTGACTGCCATGCTGCTCAGCATGCACTTGCACTTGCTCTTACCCCCGTGAGCCCTCCTCCTCCGCCCATGCTCCCGCCGCCTGTAATGCCGCCACCTGCGGTGCCATCTCTTATGCCCGTGAGGCCCCCGCCGCCGCCCATGGTCCCGCCTCCTGTGGTGCGGCCACCTGCGGTGCCATCTCTGATGCCTGTGAGGCCCCCTCCGCCGCCCATGGTCCCGCCTCCTGTGGTGCGGCCACCTGCGGTGCCATCTCTGATGCCTGTGAGGCCCCCTCCGCCGCCCATGGTCCCGCCACCTCCGGCCCCGCCACCTGCGACGCCACCTCTGATGCCCGTGAGGCCCCCTCCGCCACCCGTGGTGCCGCCACCTGCGACGCCACTTCCAAAACCAATCAGGCCTCCTCCTGCGCCCGCGGTCCGGCCACATGCGGCACTGCCACCCGTGGCGCCACCAGCGACACCCATGAATCCTCCACCACCTCCTCCTCCTCAGTACATGATCCCGCCACCCGCAGTTCCGCCGCCTGCAGCCCCCTCAATATCTCCTCCACCCGTGACCCTGCCTCCTCCACCCCAACTCGGGGAGGGAGCGGCGCCCGGCCCACCTGCGAGGCCAGAGGACGTAGATCTTGGCCCCCCCCGCACGCCACTAGCCACGCCGGAGGTGCCGCCGACGGCACCGGCTCCAGCTGAGGCTGTCCTGCAGCCTGACCCTGCGGTTGTGACGGACCAATTCATCATCACCACCACCACCGGGGCTAGCAGAGACAGCATCGTGAGGCCGGGGTCCCGCTCGCCCGCTCCGCCCGCCAACCAGCCTCGGGTCGCTCCGCCACAGAGAGAGGCAGCATTAGGCCGCAGTGGCCGCCCAACCCAGACTGTAGAGGTGACTGCCAGATGATCCGTTTGTGCGACTTCCCGGTACGCCGACCTCCCAGCTTCTCGCTGGATACGAACGTGACAGCAAGGCCTACAGGGTCTATGTGTGGCGTGAGGGTTGTTTCCGGTGTGTGAAATCACGAAACGTGCGGTTCGATGAGGACACAACTTTGAGGCTGCCAGGTGGCCATGGGCTGCGAGTCGACACAGATGATCGCGAGCGTCTACGCATGCCGGATGCAGAGCCGGTGGGCTCAGAGACCGGTGAAGACCTGATGGCTCCTAATCTTGGAGAGCCAGACATGTATGCGGACATGCCACCACTGGAAGCTGCCAGTGATGCCGAGGACTCGGACGGTGAAGACTCCGACGACGATGCTGGTGATGACGGCAATGAAGATGCTGTCACAATGCATGAGCCTGCGGGCAGCAGTGTGGTGACAGGTGCACCCATGCACGGACGATCCGCGGATCCAGTGCAGGGGTAAGCCGCCAGCCGAGATTGTCTCGATGTAGTGAGAGAGATCGTGCGAGGGTTTCCCGCCGTAACCTTGAGTGTTGAGTGTTCAGTGTGCATATAAGCATGTGCACACTGGGATCTGTAACCATTCTCTTTACTGTTTCCCGGTACTAGCACTTCCCTTCAGCATCTCTCGGTTCTACCTCTGTGCGCAGCAGGTATGAGATGCTGGCTGTCCTGACCTGACCCGAATGAGGACTGCGCGTCCGCCCTGCACAAGGATAAGCATTTCTGACATGGTATCGGTGATGTTAGCGTTATGTCTGTTTATGGTCTTGTTCAGGAAAGCCGTCGGCCAATGTCTGTGCGCAGACACGGCGGGCATTCCACTGTTCTGCCGGCGCTCAGACTGCGGTCAAAAGCGCAGGCATCATTTAGCTTTCTCGTAGTATATTGTTGTTAGACACAATTCGAGAAGCTTGTTTTAATGATCAGCGCTGAGAAAAGCGAACGCGTTCGTTTATTTTCTCAACCTGTCTGCTTGCGAGCAATCCCACCGGTTAGTTGCTGCGCGCGACAAAACAACCGTCTGTCCTAATGCAGGATGTCTCTTTCCAACGCCAACTCCAACGCCAATTCTCCTCGCGAGGAGAGGCGTGACGACGCTGACCAGCAGCCTCTCGTCGACAGGGACGCTGACCAGCAGCTCCCTGACGGAGAACAGCCTGCGGGTATGTTGCTCCGGGGCGGACGGATTGTCCGGCCACGACCCTCTTCCCACACTGGGCAGAGCAGCCAGCAGGTGCCTTTTTCCTCTCATGTTGTGAACGATCCTGGTCACACTGAGTCACTCATATCACTCGAAACGTTAACCGAGGCGCTGCGTGCATCTCGGGGACGTAGCGAACCTGATTTGACTAAAGGGAAATTGCCTGAGTGGAATTACAAGACTGAAAGTTTCGTTGCGTACGAACAGAAAGTCTTTTTGTGGTTAGGTCAATTCGAGTTAGACCATTTGTTGCAGCACGCACCGTCTGCGGACGAACAGCGTGTTCATGCTAGGGCGAGGACACAGGTCCTAATGTCTTTGCCTGACGCGGATAGGACGACTGTCTATCGCATGTCACACTTGTGTGAAGCATGGTCTTACTTGACTGCCAAGTATAGACCTAGCACTGAAGCCGAGATCCACAGACTGTGGAGTCGGTTTAATTCTTTGTCACAACACAATAAAGATGTCGCGACATATTGTGGTGAGGTGATGAGTGTTTACACTCAACTGGAGGCACTAGGTGCCGATGTGGGCCAGCGATGGCTTCGATTGAAACTGTTAGAGGTGGGGGAGGAGTTCAACGCTGTGCGCGGCGAAGTTCAACACTCCTCCCCTCATGTGATAATAGCCCGTTTGACTGAGCATGCTGATTTGCTCAAACAACAGCGGTCGCTGCAAGCTAGGTCTGGGACGCCCGCGGGCAAACCAGGCCATGGCTGGCGCAAGCAGCACCGTGGTGATGGCCCTGTGGTCGCTGCTCTCGCAGCTGGCCAGGCTCCTCGCGAGGAGACCAGGACCTGTTTCTTCTGCAAGAAGAAGGGACATTTGCGTGCGAACTGCCCCCAACGCAAACAGGCTGCGGCCAAAGATGTTTGCACTATAGAAATGCCTGCCAAGTACCCACAGCCGGACGCGTCCCTTCCGTGGAATATCATTGTTGATAGTGGGTCGGACATGCATATAGTAGGAAATCGGGAAATGTTCACTGAGTACGGCCCATGTCAGAAAGTTGCCAATCTCGCGGGACCAGGGCAGCTTTCTATCATGGGTAGGGGAACCATTCAGGTGAACCTGGGTGCTTATGTGGACAAGCATGGGAACACACATCCACTGGATGTGGAAATCCCTGGTGTTTACTATGCTCCTGAATGTCCGTACAACCTGCTCAGCACGATGGGTCTTAGATCAGAGCAGATGTTCCTAGACACGCGTAGGAATGTGTTATATGTCCCTGGTCTGGGTGATATGGCTACCGGCGTAGAAGATAACGTCAAGTATCAGGAACTAGATGTAGACGGTCATCCTGTCTTTGCTTTTAAAATGGCGGTAGATACGAAACCCATTCTCGTCGGTGCGCCTGTCAATAGGGGGGTAGTCTGGTCTAACCAGAGCAGTCCGACCTCAGTTATTGAGGATCAACAGCAGTGGCATCACGTGGCGGTTGCGGCCATTGACCTGCAGCGACCCAATGCTGGGGGAGCTGAGGTCCCACATGATGCATACTTGCTGGAACCTGCTTTTCTAGCACACTTGTCTTTTCATCAGTCTAATTGGGTTCTGAAACGTATGCAATCTAACAGTGAATTTTATGGTCCTTTGAATTTGGATGTCGATTCCGAGCCATTGGGGAATCGGTGTCACGGTTGCAGAATTGGCAAAGTGCCTGCGGGTAAATTCTCTGCCAATGATCGTGAGCTCATGGGTCAGGCCAAATGGCCTGGTGAGCAACTGCATGCCGATTTAGCTGGTCCTGTCTCTCCAGTAGGAATTGGTGGTGTGAAATATGTTTTGTTTGTGATGTGCGCCTTTACCCGTTATACTTTCGTGGTCGGTCTGCGCAAAAAGAGTGAGGCTGCGGCCATGATCTCTTATATTATCGAACGCATTCGGGTGAATGTGGTGAAGCCAGGTGAACCGGGTGTGCGCATCCTACACACCGACAAAGGGGGAGAGTTCATGGTCGCGGCCTTAAAACTCTACCTCCAGCGTCGCGGCATTACTCACCGCTTGACCCCCACAGCCGCTCATCGCTGTAATGGCATGATCGAGAGGAGGATCGGAGTGGCTTTTGAGTCACTCCGTGCTGTGCTGCTCGCGAGCGGCCTGCCTCTGTTCCTGTGGATAGAATGCCTCGCCAGCGTTGTCCATGGTCACAATCTCACGCCGTCGTCGGCATTGTACCATGACAAACTGGCGAGCATCCTCAAGGGCCTGAAAGCTCAGCATGCTGTCAATGCGTCTGCGGACGTTGACGAAGCTGAGAAAAGCCTAGGGAAGGGAAAGCGCATGAAAAAGGCCGAGCGCAATAAGTTGAGGGACGAGGAGAAACGCAAGTACAAGTTGCTTGCGACAACAGAATTAGATGAGTTTTTAGTGCGGTCTTGTGATAAGGATATCATTCCTTACATGGCCTTTTTCAGAGACACCTCCGTTGAGGTGTTCCAAGATCTGCTGCGGCAGCAGCGTCCATGGGGGGTTGAGGTGTATGCATACCCTAGGGATGACAAGCTGCGGAAGTTGTCCCCCCGGGGTGTGCCTGCATACTGGGTCGGGGCTGGTCTAGGCCTCAGCATGCAGCGTGTGTACGCCCAGGATGTTCCTGGTGGTAGGGTTTTTGTTGTGCGTCAGGTCATGTGCACTGCGGATCAGATGATCCGGCACGTACGCAAGTACGATGCGTCCGCCGTTGTGGACAAGAGAGAACCTGCGGAGTTTGCGAACTCCTACACGGTTGCTTTCGAGGGGGACGATGAGGGTGAGCGTGTGACTGATGCCGATGTCCCTCCTTTCGCGGCAGAGCATACATATGATGGGGGAGTGTTGCGCCGTCTGCGTGACCAGCTTCGCACCCCCCCTGGTCATGGTAGGGTTCCTGTCATGGAAATGACTTTCCGGCAGGATAACCCTGAGCCCAGTCCTGATGTGTACTCTCCACGATTTGGAGCTGGCTCCTCTGCGGAGATTATCCGACGTGACCCTGCTAGGGCAACACCGGAAATAGCCGGAGCAGCTTTGCATCGCACGCGTGCAATGTCCAGAGCTGCTGCTCACCCTGACGTCCGTGTCCCCCATCGTGTGCGCGGCGAAGTGCACCACTCTGTCGCCACGCCCTCCCGTACTGCGCAGTATGTTGTGACGCGCAACGCTGTGTTGCACGACCCTGGTGTAGAAGTTGCGTTCCCTGTTCAAATGTCTGTCAGTGCGTCTGACGATGACATGGATGAGGATGACGACGGTCCCGGCATCTATGATGACGATGACGAACAGCGCATGGACTACACCGTCTCGGATGATGAAAGAGCTGCGGCTCAACAGAATCTGGAGGCTCAGCGGGTCCGTTCCGGAAGTAATTCGGCAGCGGCCTCAGCATCTGGCGCGGGGGCAGTTGCTCAGCCCTTGCGAGGAGCTGAGGCGCCGAGGCCCTTCTGGGAGGATGAGCCAGATGAGGTGGAGACCGGGTCCGAATTAGGGGGAGAGGATCCGGGCCCCTCAGCCGCAGTTGGGGTTGATTTGCCTGACGAGGTGAGGGCCATTCCAGCCGTCTTGCCTCGCATAAAAATCAATCCTCTTGTACGCAGACGCCTTGTTCCATTGGCTGCGGATGTAGCAGCTGTGCATATGCATGAGCCTGCGGGCTCTGACATTGCTAGTAGTGAAACAGTTGTAGCTGCTATTGATGTTTCAGCCTGCCACCAGGACACATCAGCCGCGGCTGACTGTGGAGTGTCCTGTGCAGGCCTGAAGCCTCAGCATGTGGAGTCTGGCAAGCAGCAGAATGCTCAGCGTCGTGGGTCGCGCAGAGCAGCTGCCGCCAGGAAGCAGAAGCCCTCCGACCCTGATATGCCTTCTTTGAAGGAAGCACTCGCGAGTGCTGACAGGGATGCATGGCTGCGCGCCATGCAGGAGGAGGTAGATGCACTGGGTGAGCACGGAACCTTCGGGTTGTGCTATCTGCCTGCGGGCAAACGGGCTATCTCGGGCAAATGGGTGCTTAAGATTAAGCGTGGGCCTGCGGGGGAGATTCAGCGCTATAAGGCACGTTATGTAGCGCGTGGTTTTTCTTAGGTAGAAGGGATTGACTTCTTTGAGACTTGGTCTCCTGTAGGTAGTTATGCGACACTGCGTGTGTTGCTGTCGGTTGCTGCCCAGGAAGACTTAGAGATTAGACACATAGATATTCAGTGTGCTTTTCTGAATGGTGAGCTGGAGGAGGAAGTGTTCGTTGAACAGCCCCCGTTCTTCACTGACGGGACAGCACATGTATGGAGATTGCATAAAACCTTGTATGGCCTGAAGCAAGCTGCTCGCGAGTGGCATAAAGCTTTAATAAAGGTTTTAGCCGAGATGGGATTCGTGTGCGCACAAAGCGATCCCGGACTGTATGTTAGAACATCTGGTCGCTGCTTTATTTTCCTATGGGTCGATGACTTGTTCATATTCAGTAGCTCTGCGGGGCTACAAGAACTTGTCGATATCATTCTCACGAAATTTGAGGGCAGAGACCTAGGTGAACTCGCATGGGCACTTGGCACAGAGATCATGCGTGATCGCAAGGCCAAAACAATCATCATGACACAGCGAAACAAAATCCGGAACTTGCTTGAAAAGTACAGTATGTCTGACTGTCGCAAATCTCCCACTCCGTTAGTGCCGCGGCAACAACTAAGGAGTGCGAAAGAGCATCCTGACCTGGAGAAAGCCAGTGCTGCTGAGCATTCCAGGTTCATGAGTGCTGTAGGAAGTATCCAGTATATTGCAGGAGTGACACGACCTGACCTGAGCTATGTGGCACATGCCCTGGCCCGGCACATGTCTAGTAGTCTGAAGGAACATTGGTCTGCCGTGCAACATGTTCTGAGATACCTACAGTCCACAAAGAAGTTAGGAATAAAATTTGTAGGCTCTGAGGGACACGGGTGTTTATTAGAGGCTTTTTCAGATGCAGACTTTGCGAACTCTGCTGATCTGAAAAGCGTGTCTGGTATGGTTATTCGGGTGCATGGGAACTGTGTTCTCTGGCGTTCGAAGAAGCAGAGTATAGTGGCTGGGGATACAACAGAGGCTGAACTCATTGCGATGAGTGCAACAGCCAACGAGTTGATGTGGGTGAAGCAGTTGCTTCTCGATTTGAAACTCGTCCCACATAAGCCGACTCTGTGGGGTGACAATAAGAATGCCAACATTTTGGCTGTTAATGCTGTGTCCACTGACAGATCCAAGCACATTCGTGTGCGGCACTTGCGAGTGCGGGAATATGTCCAGATGGATGAACTTAAGGTAGCATGGGTAGGCACTGTTGATCAGTTAGCGGATGTGTTTACTAAAGTGCTGCCCGGACCTGCTTTGCTAGAAGTTCGTAATAAACTCCAGCTAGTGGAGACGCAGCAGGGTTTATGGGGGAGTGTCACAATGCATGAGCCTGCGGGCAGCAGTGTGGTGACAGGTGCACCCATGCACGGACGATCCGCGGATCCAGTGCAGGGGTAAGCCGCCAGCCGAGATTGTCTCGATGTAGTGAGAGAGATCGTGCGAGGGTTTCCCGCCGTAACCTTGAGTGTTGAGTGTTCAGTGTGCATATAAGCATGTGCACACTGGGATCTGTAACCATTCTCTTTACTGTTTCCCGGTACTAGCACTTCCCTTCAGCATCTCTCGGTTCTACCTCTGTGCGCAGCAGGTATGAGATGCTGGCTGTCCTGACCTGACCCGAATGAGGACTGCGCGTCCGCCCTGCACAAGGATAAGCCTTTCTGACAGATGCTGGCGACGATGGCGGTGGTGATGCTGGTGATGACGGCAACGCCGATGGTGGTGAAGACCCCGACAATGACGGTGGTGCGGGCGCGCCACCCGTAGAAGAGATACCAGCGCACAGGTACCCCAGACGGGAGCGGCGTGCACCTGATGTATTTCAACCCCATGCGTATGCGTACGCTGCGGACGGGCTGACAGATGAACCGAAGACGACTGCGGAGGCGCTTGGCCGACCTGATGCGGAGCTCTGGCGTGCATCCATGGAGGCAGAGTGGGCATCCATCATGGAGAAGGGGGTTCTGGACCTCGTGACTGAAGTACCAATGGGAAAGAGGGATCTGCCGATGAAACCAGTCTACAAAATCAAGCGCGATGCGTTTGGAGCAGTTGACAAGTACAAGACCCGGCTGGTGGTGCTGGGGTGCTTGCAGCGCAAGGGCATGGACTTCGAAGAAGTTTTTGCTCCCACTGCTCAGCAAGCGACATTTCTAGTCATGCTCGCACACGCTGCGGAGCATGATTTTGAGCTGCATCAGTTTGATGTGGCAACAGCTTTCCTGAATGGGGAGCTTGACCCAACCGACGAGGTGTACGTTCGGATGCCGGAGGCATTCGGCGGCCGCACATACAGACTGCGGAAAGCTCTGTATGGGCTGAAGCAGGCTGCGCGTGCCTGGCACGCCAAGCTGCTAAGCGAGCTCACCCGTCTAGGATTCACTGCATCGGAGTCGGACCCATGCATGTTCTACAAAGGTGAAGGGCAGCGGCGAGTCTACATTCTGATCTACGTGGACGACGGTATAATCATCGGCAGGAAGCAGATGGTTTAGGCAGCCTTGGCGGCAATCGCCGGCGCCTTTGAGATCAAGGACATCGGGAAGGTCACCTACTTCCTGGGTCTGCAGCTTCGGAGGGACCGTGAGCTAGGGCAGATCTGGTTGGGTCAGCCGAAGTATGCCCGTGATGTGCTGGAGCGTTTCGGCATGTCTGACAGCAAAGCGGTCACCACACCGCTGGAGGCAAACACACATCTGGGGCGACATGAAGGCACTCCTCTCGGTGATGAGACTCCATACGCTGAGCTTGTTGAGTCCTTGCTGCATCTGACTGTGAACACTCGGCCTGATCTTGCATATGCATGTGGTGTACTGAGTCGTTTTGTGGCAACTGCAACTGATGTGCATTGGAAAGCTGCCAAGCGTGTGCTGCGGTACATTGCTGGTACGCTTGATAGGGGCATTGTGTATCAGCGTGGTATGCCCGCTGTAAGGCATACACAGATGCTGATTACGCTGGTGAGCCTGACTCTAGAAAGAGCACCTTAGGTGCAATTGTACTCATGCATGGTGGTCCTGTGGTCTGGAAATCCAAGTTGCAGGCTGTGGTAGCTTGCACAACATGTGAGGCTGAGTATATGGCAGCAGCTGCAGCGGTGAAGGAGGTGTTGTGGGTTCGCAAGCTCATGGCTGAGCTGAGTGGGCAAATGCAGCGTATTCGACTGTATGGGGACAACCAGTCCGCCCTTGTTTTGATGAAGTAGCATACTCCAGGAGCAGCTGGTAGGACAAAGCACATAGACATTGCGTTTCATTTTGTCCGCCACCGTGTGATGCAAGGAGACATTGAAGCAGTGTTTGTCAAGACAGAGGAGATGAAGGCTGACATCAGACTCGTGGAGAGTTCTCAGCAGAGTGCTGGGAACAGAGATGGCAAGGCGATGAACGCCGAGGGCCAGAAGAAGCGGAAAGAGACGCGGAAATGTTTCAACTGCGGGAAGGTAGGCCACGCAGCCTACCCGAGATTGGCGGTTCGATCCCTGCCTTGCACATGGTGTCGCGGCCACTCGAGTCACGTTGTGAGGTCACCTCAGGAACCAGTGAGAGTCTGGTTGGATTGGTGATAAAACGGGCCGGGGAAGTTGCGGATTGACCTGCCTCAATCTCAGAGGACCCAGCTTTTATGATAGTCCAGTGGTAGAGCGGTCTTATCACTGGACTATCATACTTCTATGAAGGAAGGACTTGCGGGTCCGTCCGTACAGGGATGCCTGGCTGCGTGCCATGCAAGAGGAGGTGGACGCACTGGGTGAGCACGGGACTTTTATGTTGTGCTATCTACCCGCGGGCAAAAAGCTATCTCGGGCAAGTGGGTGTTCAAGATCAAGCGCGGGCCTTCGGGTGAGATTCAGCGTTACAAGGCACGCTATGTAGCGCGTGGTTATTCTCAGGTAGAAGGAGTTGATTTCTTTGAGACTTGGTCCCCTGTCGGTAGTTACGCGACACAGCATGTGTTTCTGCTCAGGAAGATTTAGAGATTAGACATATAGACATTCAGTGTGTTTTTCTGAACGGTGACCTAGAGGAAAAGGTTTTCGTTGAACAGCCCCCGTATTTCACAGACGGGACAACCCATGTATGGAAATTGCATGATTCTGTATGGCCTGAAGCAAGCTGCTCACGAGTGGCATAAAGCTTTAATAGAGGTCTTGGCAGAACTAGGATTTGTGTGCGCACAAAGTGGTCCTGGACTGTATGTCAGAACTGGTCGATGTCTTATATTTCTGTGGGTGGATGACTTGTTCATTTCCAGTGGCTCTGCGGGGCTGCAAGAAATCATCAGTGTCATTCTCACGAAATTTGAAGGTAGAGATCTAGGTCACATGTCTTGGGCACTTGGCACCGAGATCATGCGTGATCGCAAGGCCAAAACAATCACAATGACTCAACGTAACAAAATCCAGAACCTATAAATCCAGAACCTTAAACTCTAGCTTGTGGAGACGTAGCAGGGATTATGGGGGAGTGTCTCAATGCATGAGCCTGTGGGCAGCACTGTGGTGACAGTTGCACCCATGCACGATCGATCTGCGGATCCAATGCAGGGATAAGCCGCCAGCGGGATTGTCTCAGTGTAGCGAGGGAGATCCTGCGAGGGTCTCCCGCCGTAACCTTGAGTGTTCAGTGTGCATATAAGGATGTTCACACTATGATCAGTACCCATTCTCTCTACTGTGTCACGGTATAAGCATCTCCCCTCTTAGCGTTCCTCGGTTCCACCTTTGTGCGCAGCAGGTATGGAACGCTGGCTGTCCTGACATGACATGCATACAGACTGCGCGTCAGACCTGCACACATATGTACATGCATGTAGCGTTTCTGACACCTTCGGGTTATGCTATCTGCCTACGGGCAAACGGGCTATCTCTGGCAAATGGGTGCTTAAGATTAGGCGCGGGCCTGCAGGTGAGATTCAGCGTTACAACGCACGATATATAGCTCGTGGTTTTTCTCAGTTAGAAGGGATAGATATCTTTGAGACTTGGTCCCCTTTCGGTAGTTATGCGACACTGCGTGTGTTGTTGTTCATTACTGCTTAGGAGGATTTGGAGATTAGACACATAGATATTTAGTGCGCTTTTCTGAATGATGAGCTGGAGGAGGAAGTGTTCGTTGAACAGCCCGCGTTCGTCACAGACGGGACACCACATGAATGGAGATTGTATAAAGCCGTGTATGGCCTGAAGCAAGCTGCTCGCGAGTGGAACAAAGCTTTAATAAAGGTCTTAGCTGAGATAAGATTTGTGTGCGCACATAGTGATCCCGGACTGTATGTTAGGACATCTGGTCGGTGTTATATTTTTTTGTGGGTTGCTGACTTGTTCATTTTCAGTAGCTCTGCGGGGCTGCAGGATCTGGTTGATATCATTCTCACGATATTCGAAGGTAGAGATCTGGGTGAACTTGCATGGGCACCCGGCACAGAGATCATGCGTGATCGCAAGACCAAAACATTCATCATGACACAGCGAAACAAAGTCCAGACCCTGCTTGAAAAGTACAGCATGACTGACTGTCGAAAATCTCCCACTCCCTTAGTGCCGCGGCGACAACTAAGGAGTGCGAAAGAGCATCCTGGCGTGGAGAAAGCCAGTGCTGCTGAGCATTCCAGGTTCATGAGTGCGATAGGAAGCATCCAGTATATTGCAAGAGTGACACGACCTGATGTGAGCTATGTGGCACATGCCCTGGCCCGGCACATGTCTAGTTGTCTGAAGAAACATTGGTCTGCCGTGCAACATGTTTTAAGATACCTGCAGTCCACGAAGAATTTAGGAATAAAATTTATAGGCTCTAAGGGACACGGGTGTTTGCTAGAAGCTTTCTTAGATGCAGACTTCGCGAATTCTGCGGATCTGAAAAGTGTGTCTGGTGTGATTGTCCGGGTGTATGGGAATTGTGTTCTCTAGCGCTCAAAGAAGCAGAGTATAGTGGCTGGGGATACAACCGAGGCTGAGATCATTGCGATGAGTACAACAGCCAATGAGTTGATGTGGATGAAGCAGTTGCTTCTAGATCAGAAGTTGGTTCCACACAAGCCAACTCTGTGGGGTGACAATAATTGTGCCAATATTTTGGTTGTGAATGCTGTGTCCACTGACAATCCAAGCACATTCATGTGCGGCACTTGCAAGTGCTGGAATATGTTCAGATGTTCTGAAGTGAAAATAGAATGGGTTGGCATTGTTGATCAGTTAGCAGATGTGTTGACTAAGGTGCTACCTGGGCCTGCTTTGCTAGAAGTTCGTAATAAACTCCAGCTAGTGGAGACATGGCAGGATTTATGGGGCAGTGTCACAATGCATGCGCCTGCGGGCAGCAATGTGGTGACAGGTGCACCCATGCACGAACGATCCGCGGATCCAGTGCAAGGGTAAGCCGCCAGTGGGATTGTCCCGGAATAGTGAGGGAGATCCTGCGAGGGTCTCCCGCTGTAATCTTGACTATTAACTGTGCATATATGGCTGTGCACACTATGAGCTGTAACCTTTCTCTCTATTGTTTCACGGTACTAGCACTCTTCCTGGCATCTCCTCGGTTCTACCTCTGTGCGCGGAAGGTATTGAAATGTTGGCTACCTGACTAGACATGTGATAAGGACTGCGCGTCTGACCTGCATAGGATAGCGTTTCTGACAGGACCGGCCATGCCAAAGAAGTCTCACCGATACCTGTTGACTAGTCGGGTAGTGTGTCACAATGCATGAGCCTGCGGGCAGCAGTGTGGTGACAGGTGCACCCATGCACGGACGATCCGCGGATCCAGTGCAGGGGTAAGCCGCCAGCCAAGATTGTCTCGATGTAGTGAGAGAGATCCCGTGAGGGTTTCCCGTCGTAACCTTGTGTGTTCAGTGTGCAAATAAGCCTGTGCACACTGAGATCTGTAACCTTTTCTCTTTACTGTTTCACGGTATTAGCATCTCCCCCTTACAATGTTCCTCGGTTCTACCTCTGTGCGCAGCAGGTATGGAACACTGGCCTCCTGACCTAATCTGAACTGAGACTGCGCGTCTGACCTGACAAGATGAAGTGTTTTCTGACATAGTGTAGGGAGCTGGGCACCCTAGCGAGCGTACATAAACGACATGAGAGAAATACTCGGGTAACGATGCTGTTTACAGTGGAATGACTAGAACGGAAGCGCCCCAATCGACCAAAGGTAATTGAGTCGATCATAACAAAACACTTGGAGTATATGTGCCCAGGCCCCATCCCTGCTTTGTGCTATCCTCGCTACTGATAGCTCTGTGGAAGTGTGGAATCGCGCTGCTCGTTGATCTTTGCACGGATCAGGGTGCAACATCCCGCAAGATCTGGCGATCTTCTGCGGGCATTGGAATTTGGCATGTATCATCCAATGTAGCTAGGTTGTGATGCATAGAGATGTCAGAAACCGCTACAGCTTGTCAGGCAAGATGCGCAGTCTCAGTTCAGGTCACATCAGGTCAGCCAGCGTTCCATACATGCTGCGCACAGAGGTAGACCCGAGGAACGCTTGAGAGGGAGACAAGTGCTAATACCGTGAAACAGTAAGAAGAAATGGTTACAGATCATAGTGTGCACATCCTTATATGCACACTGAACAGTCAAGGTTACGGCGGGAAGCGCTCTCAGGATCTCCCTCACTACATCGAGACAATCCCGGCTGGCGGCTTACCCCTGCACTGGATCCGCGGATCATCCGTGCATGGGTGCACCTGTCACCACACTGCTGCCCGCAGGCTCACGCATTATGACAAGAGACGCATACGTGGGCTGGCTTACATGGTCATTGACGATGCACCCTTGGTGTGCGCAAGCGCCGTCCAGGGGTATGCTGTCACAATGCATGCGCCTGCGGGCAGCAGCGTGGTGACAGGTGCACCCATGCACGATCGTCTGCAGATCAGGGGCAGGAGTGAGCCGCCAATAGGATTGTCCCGGAGTAGGGAGGGAGATCCTGCGGGGATCTCCCGCCGTAATCTTGATTATTCAGTGTGCATATATGGTTGTGCACACGGAGAGCTGTAACCATTCTCCTCACTGTTTCACGGTACTAGCAGTATCCGATCTCTCCCTTGCATTCATCGGTTCTACCTCTGTGCGCAGGTATGGAATGCTGGTTACCTAACCTGACTTAAGACTGCGCGTCTGACCTGCAGATAGAGAGAATTTCTGACATATGCATGACGTGTCACGTACTGTGCTGGCACTTTGCACTGCCAAAAGGCCGTGGCATAATGCGGCATGATACCATGGGATTGGTATGTGAGATTATACATGTTGAGGAATGATGGTGGTGTCATAAATGAGGTCCATCCTGGGACACAATGCATGACGTGCAAGTACGCACATGAGTGTGGTGGCCACGGGCCCAACTCCTGTTATGTTAGGACATATGCATGATCATATGCATGAGCATAATCCAGCACAATCCATGTGAGGATTGTGTGCGGTCACTGTGATTATGACCGCTGTAGACTTGACTGATCGGTGGCATATAGTCATGTGCCTCCAAGTCTACTGTAACCATTCTCTTACAGTCTTACGTGGTTCCTGTATTGCCTCACTGCATTACAGTACATCCCTTGATCTGTGCATTGCCGACGTACGTCCTGAGTGCTCCACAGGTAACGGCTCTGCAGCCCACTAGCTAGCTTGATGAATGCTGCGCATAGGTCCTTGCTTATAACAGGTGGCACTTTTTAGGCATGTGGAATTATGCACATGTAGTTGTATGCATGCAACTCATGTACACAGCTATGACGTGGTAAATGCAGGCACTCTGATGTATTCTTTGGTATACTTTTGGCTGGCACATGTTAGCCTGAGATACATACATATGTATCCACAATTGGTGCCAGCATATCAGGAATATGTGTGCGCATGAGCAGACAGACTTGGCCATTACAACATTGACTATGATCTTATTCGATCTACACAACGAGGTGGAGTGCGTCATCTATCTCGCGGGCTTGTCGCTGCCGCGTGCCACCCTATGCGTGCATCCTCATGTGCACACGTCCGAGGCATTGTTGCGAACAACGCTTGTTCGTCGATGCAAGGACAGCCAAGGCTACAATTGGACAAACGTGCACATGTACCGAAAAGTTGATGATTTGTAAAACCCCTTCATCTCGATGCCGTGGAATCAAGGCCCTACAAGCCCCGTCAATTTTACGATTTCGCACTCGAATACCAAAACTGTCCCTTGATCATGTATTTTTGAATAACGCGGAATTTCAACTTCGGGTGCCTTTATTTGCAGCTCTGACATGGTCCATGCCACAATATGTCGCAAATCTCCGCCATGGTCCTCAAGCGTCGTGGCGTGCCAGCATAATCTGCAAGGTACATTTCATGAAAGCGGCGCATCCATAATTCTAAACGGCGATCGCTCATGCAAATGGTGCAATGTCGAGGACAATGCCGATTCTTTAGCAGGCTAGATCCGCCTGCAGCGCGACTAATACAGGTAGTTTGGTGTGCCCTACATAGTGAAATACATGCATGAGCACTTCATTGTACATGGGACTCTTGCTCGAGACCGTAAACACTTATATCACATGTTATGCCCCATGGGGGTTGACACTATAATTCTTGTTAAGTCATTTCGCGTCACAACACTGGAATCGGTGAATGTTTAGTACCGGAATTTCATTATACATTTCACATACAATGCAGCAAGGAGCAGGGGGACCCGCGCCAGTCTTGGGGCATATGCCTCAGGGTCTGGGACACTGTTCGAATGCAAGCGCGAGTGGAAGCGTCATACCGTAAGTCTAGTTGGGCGAAATGTTTAGTATGTGTGCGGAGTACTTAGCACATGACGCCTGAGATCTGGGATCACACCTGCATGGTCTATCTGAGTCAGATACTTGAACCATGATCTTGTTCGACCTATACAGAGAGCTGGAATGTGTCTTCTCATTCGCGGGCTGGTGACTGCCACGTGTCACCCCGTGCGTGCATCCGCATGTGCACATGCCTTGTGCGCTACGAGGCACTTTCACAACAGTTACTGGTTCAATTCTTACTTTCAATTCTGCCTCTCGCGATATTACGCGGCGGCAAGGTAAGCTCCCCTCCACGTCATCATGCACAATCAGCATGCTTACCAGCTCCGGCACGCGCATTAACCCCTGTGCACACTCGATGAGACTAACCAGCGTCTTGACAGCTTCCACTTACCTACTCAACCACCCATGATGTATTCAGTGTCGCTGATATTCGAACTTGGTTTAATTTGCCTCAACGTTCACTCCATGCTGATTATGTTGACGTACAAGGATACCACACTAACCATATCAGTTGATGCGACACATATAAATAATCATTTACGATTTGTCGCATCCAACAAATTAAAGACAAGCTTTTACTCAAGAAGTTTGAATGGAAGTTTCCACACTTAGCCTCTCCCACACGAGCCTGTGTCAACTGATCCAATACAACAAGAGTCTACACTTGAGGATTTCGACATTTAAGTATCTAATGATGAATTTGGTCTTATCTTGGCTCGGGAGTAGGATCGTAAATTCGGGGTTGTTGGGCTTTATGCTTGAGTGGTGCTTCAAGCTGGATGCTTCATGTTTTGGAAAGAGATCGTGTAAGCATTTGTTGTTTCACGTCTCAATATGGTCGGTCTTGGTGGGGTTGAGTGATGTGATCTGGTCAACCCTACATATTGAGAGACATGCATGAGGACTTGACGGTACACAGGAATCTTGGTTGAGACCGTATACAAAGATATCACATGTTATGCCCTATGCGGATTGACACTACAACTCCAGTCAAGTCATTTTGCCACACAACGACCTTGTTGTGGACGGCGGAAATTAGATACAAGATTAAAGACATGCCAACCCGCATTTCCCGTCGGCGATCTCGGACATCACGGATACTGCAACCAGAATTTGGCGCAAATATGCATGCAGCGGGATGCCGCACTTTTACCAAGATACAGCGAGGAAAACACCGAGCACATCTAGGCCCGGCACATATTTTTCAAGTGTTGCGTTGTGATTGACACGGTTCCCTTTTGTCGACCGGGGCGCTACCGTTGCAATCATGCCAATGTATACCGTGTTGGTGCCACTGTGTGTCCTTCTTGACGTTGTGGTACACTCGCTAGGGTGGCCAATTCCATGCGCTACCCAAACATTGACCAGCGACCTTGCAGTGACAAGGACTCACTTGAAAGTAGACTCCAACCCTCGCAAAACTATGAGGCTAGGATTGATATCTTTTTGAGATGCGATCCTGATATGTGCCGCTCGCACTATGTCGAGTGACAATGGCGTAGGTGGTTATACATGAGATATTTGAACTAGATTACCCCGAGACTAGTGTATTCACTATAAGAGATTTGTAGTGGTATACTTCATCGGGATTGTATCTGTTGTAATTTGTTCTAAAAGATCCTCAGACATAACAGATCCTATGCATAATATGCGGATGTGTCATTGGGCTAAACACAAGCACATGGAATCCGAACGATTGGGATCAGCTCTAGATTGGTCTCATCACGTTTCAGGGGTGGTTTGAATTTTGGCGGCCAGACTCTTCCCTTGGCCGGTCCGTGACAGTGCGCACGCATGTAATCATTTGCGTTCTTCACTACACCTCGCATCCCTACGCCGGCCTTACGAGATGGCCTCACTCGGCCACAACAATTGAACATACCCGTACATGATGACGCACGATCGCTCCAGGTCCATTGCTGCAGGGAATGCTAGCCGCGGATCCACCTTGATGTGAAAACCCTTGTGCGCTAAACCCCACACGCATCGCGCTCTATGTGCAGCGCACGCTAACTCTCGGGCTCGATGTGGAAGTTCTCCCCTGGCCAGAATGTGTCCACCAGCTGCTTAAGGTCATCTTGCGGCTGCCGAAAATATTCGCGCAGAAGGCCGAGGGCATGGGAGTCGTTCGCAGACCACTCGCGGGTGTAGTTGCCTGGGAAGCCAACGACGTCAGCCACCATCTCTTCCGTAAACTGCTGCGCGCCCGCCATGCCGGCGAACTCGATGATGCGATTTAGCACCTGCATGGACACCATTTGAATGCCGTACAGCGGCAATTTTGGTTGGGTGCAGGCCATGCCGTGGACTGATGCAGAGCGCAGAGCACGGTGCGAATCCTCTTCCTGATTGTTGGATACCTAGGCCGCACCAATTGTCATCATCTATCACAACCATATACCGGATAAAAAAAATCTTAATTTTTCGTTTGTGCATGAAGGCGCTACGGGTCATGAAGGTAAGAACTCTCCAAATGCTCATGTCAACGAAGTACGCCTACAGAGGGGGGCAGCCCGCAACACAGGCCAACACCGCACAACTTGGCAATGCACGGCCGGCATGTTTAGCATTGCACTTCGCTATGGGTTGCCGCCATTAACAATAGGTTGGCAAACGTACTAACCAGAATCTGGCAGCTCCGCACGCAACACATTGGATGGTAGGCAAGGCACCGTGCACGCATCCTACCACACCACACGCGTCTGGTGCCACTTCGGCAGCAGCAGATAATCTTGCAAGACCCCAGCGCAAGGCATACGCAGCACGCACCCGTATCCGCTCAAACTCGTCGCGCAGCTGCCAGGCGGAGATGATGAGGAACTGCTCAGGGGGGAAGAACCGCAACCACCAGGCAAGCTGCGCTGCGTACAGGCCATGGTCGATGAAGCGGTGAGATGGCACGGAGCAGTCTTGGAAGTCTGGGGGGCCCGTGCGCTCGAGTTCTGCGCACGCCCCACTCGACACGTTCTGATCGACATACCCGAAGTGGCAGCGGTGGCAATCCCACCACGTTGCCGGCGAGCCCTGCACCTCACCGCGCTCAGCTATGCATGTAAGCACATGAGAAGGAGCATGGCGCGTGTGGGTAGAATGGACAAGGCTTGAGTAGCCATCAGAGTAGCCTGCGACATGGTGCTCGGACGGAGAAGGCCCAGCTAAAGCTGCTGCTGATGCCCTTCAGGATACTGCGACCAGGTCAGCTGCACCGGCAGACGCAGAAACACTTTGTGCGTCCCCCCCGCTGGGAGCATCCGCCTCGCGGATTGCAGCCGCCTTTGGCTTTCCCGACCATTCGTGCCCCACATGCTCATGCGCGAGCACTGTTGACAGTGTAGCGGCGAGGCCGGCGGGATACGGAGACGCCATGTGGGCGCAACACAATTGAACCATCGAGCATGCATGTGGGCGTCCAATGGGAACAGGTGCAACACCATACAAGAGCTCGGGACCCAATGCCTTACGTTCCACCAAAGCAAAGCATGAGGAGTCCTTCCCATCCATCATATCAGGCGTACAAGATGATAATGGGGGAGGCAGAGAGGGGGACAGTGGGGGAGGGGGGAGACTTCAGAGGCACACCGAGCCATTGAAGAAGCACTCTGGCCGCCACTTCGGGTCGTGCAGCTCGTACTGCACCTGCTCGAGGAAGTCGGGCAGCGGGCACAGGCGTGAGGGGTTGTCGCTGCAGCTCGGGATGCGGCCCATCATCGAAAAGTCTGAGTACGTGCGGATCGGCCCGTCCTGCACACCACCAAACACCCTCTGGCCACAAAGGGCTCGACAGACCACAGAAAGCTGGGCAGACCGCAGAGAAGTTGGCAGATCACAGACAGCAACCCCTCTGATCCGCATGAGGCCTGATGTACACTCGTAGGCAGCGTCGACGTATCCAGGCCACGCTACCCAAGCTTGCCTTGTGCAATTCTGATGCGACGACACACGCATAGCAGCAGCCTCCACCAAAAGTGTGGAAGTTCACTGAAAAGAAATGAGGCAAGCAGGTGCCACATGGGCCTCTGTGTGGAGATGGCTCCACTGCGTCTGTATCGCGTGCGCTCGCCGTACCCTTGCCAAAGTTTCAAAAGCATCTGACTACATACCGCCTTACTGTGCGCGCTCGCATTGACTCCGCTTGAGTTCAGATGCAAACGAACACACGTGAACGGCTGCCATGCCGTAGCGACGTACACTGCAGCAGGTGACCGCCTCGCAGGCCTCGGCAGTGGCCGCAAGAGCAGGCGGGCATGGCAGTGGGGTGGGCGCACCCTCACGACCATGATGAAGCGGGCGTGTGGGATGACGGCCTGGATGCGGGGTGGCGCCGCCGCGCACATGAGGTACTGCGGGCTCGCATCCAGCAGCACGCGGCGGCCCGCGGTGTCCGACACCATCGCGCCGATGATGCCTGAGTGCCATGCATGCAGGTACTGTCCGACGGGGGGCAGCGGCCAGCGGTTGAAGTACTGCGGCTCCTTTGAACGTAGGCTGCCCACTGCCAGCGACTTGTCCTCGCTGCACATGGAATCAGCTGTGTCAAAGCAGCCAACTGCATGTGCTTGCTGATGACGGACACATGCATGCATGCATTCATAAATACGCACACACAGCAGCAGCAGCATGCGGATTCAGCCTTGATCTACCCGGAACTGCCGAGGTCCCTGCGGACACAAAGTGATAGATCTCAGCATGCATGCATGCATGAGTACACAAACACGAGGAATTTGTGGTTGAAAAAGTGGCTTGAAGGTCACTAGGGCCAAGCCAGACAGGGCTGCTGCTTCGACGAGCCGACTATGCAACCTTCTAGCTCCGTAATCCAGTCTGACTGAGATATGAGCTCGCTTGTGCGTGCAGGGCCGGCCCCGATGCCCATGCAACGAACTGCGCCGCCGTTTCACGGCGCGGTGCCGCGCAACTGCGTATGCTACATGCTGTGGTACTGTGCCATACAGTACCATGAGTGCTAACAGCGCACAGCACTCGCGCTAATAGCGCGAGTGCTAACAGCAGGCCAACAACTGTTAGCACTCGTGCTGCTGCGCGAGGCCAGACGACCCGCGGCCGAGCCCGCGCGGCTGCCGCATGCATGCTGCCGCAACCCGGCCGCGCCGGACGACAAGTGATCAAGCACAGCAGTGGTGTCTTAGCAAGTGGTCGGCGGTGAGGCGGTGGGTGCAGGGGTGAAGCGAGGACACACCCGGGGCGCCGGAGGGCGGGGCTGAAGGAGGGGTGCTTGTGCAGCGCCTGGAACAGCCAGGTCGTGCCGGTCTTCTGTGTGCCTGCAGCAGCAGCAGGGCAGTCACAACACGGCTGGAGGTGCATATCCGCCCGTGACAGACCACGCCGGCATGGGCGCCGGTTTGGTCATGGACACCACCGGTGTCCGGATGCGCGGTGGGCCGGTGTTGCGGCTCCCTTCCGGAAATTAGACCTGAGTACCCAGAATTTTTTTATGTGATCCGGCCCGACGTTCCAACGCAGTTCGGTGGGCCTGGTTGCCCAGCATAGACCTACTTGCCGCCACGCAACCGGCCAATACTCTGAAGCCCTGTGGTATGTGCCGAGTGAAGGCACACAGCAGGCAGGAGGAGGCGTCCATGTGGCAACATTCTGCCTCATGCAAGCATGCATGCGGCCCCACCCCGGGTCTGGTGGCAACAGGCTGCATCGCAATCACATGAGCATGCATGCGCACATCGGCCACAATGCAGCAATGCCACACTGGAGTGCGAATGCATGCAGTGGCAAGGTGACCACAGCTGACTCAGGCTGTGCCCTGGGTGCTGCTGTGATGGGCTGGCTCTGTGCTATGCAAATCACACACGTGAGTGGGTATGCGCTGGTCTGAGCATTCCCTTCCTATGGCGGCGTGGTAGTTCCACTGACTGACACGCCTGCGCGAGCCTGCTTTCGTTGCAAGGCATGCATGTGGCACACATCTGCGCACGCGCATTCACGCGGCACGGGAATCTGATGCGGCCTGGGGAATGGCGATACACTGATCACAAGCAGAACGCTGTGCGTACACACTCTGCTCACGTTTTGTGTGCGTTGGCTGGTGCTCCAGCATCTGCAGGACAACATGTGCAATCAGCGTTTTATGGTGCTCAGTGCTTACAGGCCATGGTAAGGCGCACCAATCAGCATGAGCATCTTCACTTTGTCTGGAACTCTGTACAATTCATCTGTTTGTGGCTCGGGTATGTTCGGACAGAAGTCCATGTCTGAGTGAGTGAGCAGCGTGCGGGGCAGCATCTTGAGTCTGAGAAAGTCCGACAGTGTCTGCAGATCAGTTGAGGATGCCTCAGTGAATCAGATGCTGTGAACACACCATTGTCATTGTCACCGGCGTTAGTTTCACCTCACCACCTCCTATCACAACAGTGAACATATCCAGCCTGTGCCAGCCTTGCGCAGGCTACATACCTTAACAGCAGTGAGCATGCTCTAACTTTAGGTCAGATTCAACAAATTGGACGCCCTACGTGTGCTGCACCGCCGTCCTGAGGCCAAGGTTGCAACGCCGTGGCTGCTCAGCACGTCTGCGGATCGCACCTTCACTGCCCCAGTTGGAAACCGTTTGCTTTGTTCTATTGACAGATTTCCTCCACCGATTCTCGCACACTCAAACGCTTCTTTCGGTGACATCCCCCGTTGACCGACGATCATCCCCAGCCCGATACCGGCAAACACGCACAGCACCAGCCCGTACGCACCGCCCAGGATCAGTGCCCATGCTGACAGTCTAGATGGCTGCTTGAACGTATTAAAAGGAGACATCATCAACTTTACCTTCGTGTTGACTGCTTCGATGTGTGGCTGCTCTTCAATTCGATGAGTGTCCCTCGCCCTTGGCCGAGCGACCGCGTCCATCTGCACTGAGCAGTAGCTGCTATACTAGCCTTTATTCTGGCATACAAGTGTGCCATGTTGTAGCTAGGCTGGCTGAACCAATTGTACGTTGTCGCTGCTCTGCTCAAGGCTCTCGCTTCATGCGAACAAGACAGGCGGAATGTCAAAATTGACAACGAATTGCGCGACCAGGCCAATATAAGATGTACACATGCCACAAGATCATTGGAGCACAGCTCGCCGGGTCAATTCAAACGGCGCGTCTGGATAGCCAAGGTGGCAATCAACATTAGTGCCCCACAGCTGCGGACAGTGCGTACCTCGGTAGCGCATGCAGCACTGCTGTGGAAGATTCAGCTCCACAGCAGCATGTTATCTTGTGAAGCCTTGGCCACGGCAGGCTACTGGGGCATCTGGGAGAGTGCGTACTGAGTCGCGGAGCTCGGCCCGTGTTCAGAACATGTAGCAAGTGTGCACTCGCACCCACAACCAAAACACCCGGTGATCCTGTTAAATTTTGAAAGATATGTTACATCCAGGTCTATGCACACACGACCGGTGGGACTCGATCTGTACCCCAAATGTAATCAGACAGTGATGTTCAGTGATGGGGTCGCGGCTCCACACATGCCACACCACAGCTCTCAAAAGTTTATCGAAGACCCGGCGTTGGTCGCACTCAGCAGCAGACATCTGCCGTGCAAGTCTCGCATGGGCGGATCACGTCAGGGCGGCCAGGCTGTCGCATGCCAGATGAATCATGTTGATGCTATGCATGCAACGCTGCATCCATCGGATCGTCGATCGGTCACATCTCAATGCCATACCATCACAAGGCGATACCTCATCCCCCACCTCAAGCGTGCGGCCTCCCCTGCCAGCGGCTAGAAGTTCGCCTCACGAGCCTCGCACAGCATCGTCCCTCAGCAGGCAAGCTGTCGCACAGGAACGTCGTGCAAGACAGGATGAGCACGGTGTCACGCGCGGCACCGCAAGCTCGGTCACACGCAGGTGCCTATGCATGCTGTGACACCATTGCTGTCTGCCTCCGTGCTGGCTGCATCGTCGCCGTTGTGGATACATCCATGCGTGCCCCCTTCTGAGCTGAGTCCGGCCCCTGCCTGCACCCAGCTAGGGCCACAATGCAGGTCGAGTAGTGTCGGAGGAGGCACGGGTCCGATTCGTGAAGCTGCACAATGGCAGCCTGCCGACTGAGCCATGCAGGCATGTCCATGGCCTGCAGGGTCACTTCAAGGGTGGCACCTGATCTGGAGGAGATCTGAAACCTGCAGCAGTATAGCTAGCTATATATAGTGGAATACTATATAGTATACTCTGCGAGCTACTGCCATGCATCGTGCGCGTGCACAGCCGCGCCCTCCCCCTGCACTCACTAGTGCACGAGCTCACGTGTGCAGAGGTGCAGCGGGTACCACACGTGTGCTGCTGAAAAATCTACGATCCTCATCGTCGTGTATGTCATGGACGTCCACCAACTGCTCGAGAAAGCTATACAGATAGTAGGTAGGCACCGTACGTATGCCGATATGCCCGCGCCCTTCGCAATGCTGGGGAAGCAGAGCGGCCGCACTGCCTGTCCTCGGAAATACACCTAACACACAGACACACACACACATACACCATAGCACGTCAGCTTATGGGACATGGATGGGACCGCCTAGCGCCATCTTCCGCCCTTTCGGCTGTCGGCCTCTGCCCAGCCCCCGCCACAGTCGGCGGTTGCGTTGTCTAGGTTGCGTTGTCTACTGCGTTGCGCCCACGACAGCCTTGACGCGCAGTCTCTCGAGACTGGATCGGGTGGGGGCGGTGTGTGTCAATGCAGCTGCGGCCGGAGTTGCGGTAGAGTAGCAAGGGACAGAGCTCCGGTCTCACACGTGTGAATGCGGTGGGCCAGGGCTTGAAGGCTGTGGCCATGTGCAGCATGTTGGTACCTGCCAGGGCGACCGGGGGGGCGATCAGGTTTGTGTGCGTTGGGGGTGATGTGCAGCTTCGCCTCTGCGGACGGGGGTTGGAGAGCATGCGTGCAGCACTCCTGGCCAGCTCCCGGGAGCTCCCGTTGGTGTGTGTTGTAGGGACAGTGACGAGGAGGCAGGTAGCACCGCCGGCACCGCAGAGGGCCACACTGCAATGGTTTCTGAAGAACGCTTCCTGCAGGCACAGAGGTCACCCTCGCCACTGTTGCAACACCTCACAACACAGCCATCCACCAACTGCAGCACAGCAGTATTCTTAGGGCATGACTTGCTGTTCCATGTCGGCAGCACAGGCCTAGCTATTAGCAGCAGCTGCTGGCAGCCATGCCAGTCGAGCCCGGGCCCCAGCGATTCGGGGGCTCCAGCGGTTTTGACAGCTGTGGCACTGCATTGGATGCATTCAAGCAGCGCAGGCTCGCGGATGACCTATTGAGCGCATGTGCGGTGCTGAGAGCAGCATGTCCACGATGAGGCCCAGATGCTGCGTGAAATGCTCATCAGAGTCCAGTTGCTATAGCAGACGGTGCATCTGGCAGAGATGCGAGCTGGTCGCACTGGAAACGCCCCGTTTGCACAAGCAAGCAGGGCATCTATCCATGCACAGCTCAAATCGCAAACGGTGGCTCCTTGATGGTCCACAATGCTGTCTCGTCCAAATGATGTCTCGTCCAAGGTGCTGCACAGCGCACGCAGAGTGTTCGCCACAAGAGTCACCGGCGTACGTTTTGCCGTGCATGCCGTCGATCTTTCTGGGCGACAGCTGGGCATGGCCTGGCCATACTATGTTAAACCTAATGCATTGTCCAATCGGTTCACCTATCTCGACGTTCTCGCCACTTTGCATGGAAAATACAATACAGCTGGCCACCGTCTCGCTGACTCTCACCCCGACCCCGTGGCGGTTGTATAGACGTATAGCACGGCTAACTCTGAGCAGCCTAAGATTTGATGCGTTGAGATGCAGTGGATCGTACACGAGCTGTGACTCATTGCGATATTCCTGATCACTATGTTGCACTACGTCGAGTCATTGTCGACTCGCGGACGTCGTGTCGCCATGGCGCGGCGTCGCGGCGTTGCATGGCGCGGCGTCGTTGGCGCCCCAGCATGCTCGGCATCGCTCGCTGCAAATTCGGAGGCCCGAGTTCGACATGAAAGTGCCAATACCGAGCCTGTCCTGCTTTTTCGCAAAGAAAGACATATTCATGCCAGGCAAGACCTGTGTTGCGATGCATATTGAGAAACCGGGGCCATGTACCTTGTTCCCCAAGTTACGGCCTGCTGCGCAATATGTGGGGCCTGGATTGTGTTGATGGTGCAAGCTGCGATGGATAAAGCAATCAGCCTGGCCAGTGGCCACTCTGCAACCACCAGTTTCGACTGCTGGGACAACATTAATTCACGGAAGCTGTGGTGGCATACGGGTGGAATCGGATGTGTGGTGCAAGAACTACAGCACTGCCCACCATGAAGCCACGACTTAAGCTCTCCTACTTGCTCTCACATTTATTGCTAAAAAAGTGTCAGGGACATCCAACAAAGGGATGAGAAAGGGCACAGTGCTAGTCATATAGATCGCGGCGAGCATAGATGTCGGAGTAGTCGGTGGATCATGTTGCATTGCTGTATCCATTCAAAGCGCTGGCCATACCTGATTTTCAACTGATGCAAGCTTTCGTTCCTTTGGGTGAGCATGCCCATCAGCCCTCAACATTCAGCCTGAACTAGTCCTGTCTGTGAAGGTAGTGGGTGGGGCGAAGTTGAGCCTGAATTTCGTAGCTCTGCATTTGTGGTCACGGGTGGCCTGGCTCTGTCACCTTGAGTCTGAACTCATGCTGCTGAGGCCATCACGTTTCCGTAGCCCTTCAGACGCAGCTGTCAACAATGACGCATGTGGGCTCTGATACAGCTGAAGGCACTGATTCTGCTTCTACATAGCAGGTGTTTCACGCGAGTTGACGACGCTGCAGCTGACGCCTTGCCGCTTACAACGTTCAGCGAGTTGTTGAGTGTACGCTGGAACTGGACCACAAGCTCGTATTGACCAACTTGGTATGTCCTCTGCTTCCCTTGCAGCTCTTGATCGCACGTTGGTCCCCACTGAACACATGTGCACTGTCGATGGCAACAGCAGTGATGCTGCATGAGACCGAGCCTGTGCTTTATACTGCGTCATGGGCGTTGTATACAGTAGCAACATACATTCAGGCTCGTGTAATGCTTCCAAGAGTGCTCAACAGCTCGACCAAGGTCGGTGCTTCGCCGACTCGCAGACTCCGTGACCAGGATTACGTCTCGATTGACGTTGGACGTCGACGCTGCACTGCAAGTGCACTCTACTGCTTCAAGTGCACGAATTTCATGCCGATGTTCTTGAACTGACATGAGGATACAGAGTGGGAGGCCTGCTATATTTGTAGCTATTGTGCGCACCGGTACCTCGGCACGAAGTCGCTGCTGCAGCGTAAGTAGTCACCACCACGCATGCAGGTGCATCAGGTGTCGATATGCGCTTTGGAACTAGATCAGTGATGCAGTCGAGGCCGCAGGGCTGCCGCGATCAAGTGAGGACTGCGCTGCGGTTGCATGGTCATCGTCCAGTTGTACGGGTGGAACAGGTGTGTAGGTATCTTCATTCACATCTCACATTCACATATACAAAGCTTTCCAGCAGAATCGAGCTCATGCTGACTGCTGTCTGCTGTCAGCAATTTGAAGTTCGCTGAATGTTCGTCGTATCGTTGTTGTATGGAGTAGGCATCGTATGTCGAGTGAAATATGCTTTGCCGCGCGCAGAGATGCGGTGCAGATTTGGTCAGCAGCACACATTGCTGCAGACGCAGAAATACGCATCACGTTCTCAACGATATGTGACCTGGTGCAGGCTTCGCTACGCGGCGATGTTGCACGAGCACCATCCGCGGCGCAGTCGCTTGAGACTGGCTCCGCGAACCAGGAGACGGTGGACATCTCTAGTGGTCCTCGGAAAGCCGTGCTCAAGATTTTTTCAGACAAAGACTACGAGGACGTATCCTTTGAGGCGGCCAACGCAATACATGGCTTCAAACTTCAACATCTGAACGTCCGATTGACCGAGGAGACCGCTGACCTGGCAGCTGGAGCACAGGCAGTGAGCGTGTTCGTCAACGATGAGGTCAACGCAGCTGTCTTGATGAGATTGGCTGAAGTGGGGGTCAAATGTATTGCTCTCAGATGTGCGGGGTGCGCCCTTGTCTGAGGACTTCGTGCCTGCACTGTTCATGCACACGAGTGGCCAGTCTGCTTGCCCGGAAGTATCTCGAGATACCTCGAATCACGCGAGCACATCAGAAATATGTGCACCAGCCGATTAGGCTGAATAGGTCGCTTGTGCCTCTGCGTTGAACGTGCATCTGGCATTCTTTCACTTCTGCTCGAAGCTCATACTCGTTAACCTTTGGAGTACACCCCTTCAAACCAACCATGAAGGGTCTGTGACAGTGTTATTGTTCCGCAGTCCAGCAATGCTCTCCAGACATTCATGTACTCTCCATTCTTTCAACCAGAAGCGGCCCACGTGGTCGTCGCAAAGCACCATCTTGTTCCACAGCCCATCTCCGCCCACATGATAGTTTCTGTGGCCTTGTGCACTCCACTTAGCCATGACCGTGCAGCCGTTGCCAGCCTCCCTCAAACACTCCTCCTAAGTGCCACACCGCAGTGTCACCAGGCCCTCCCACGTACATAAGCGCCCCACTGCCCAGGCCTCATGCAGGCCGCTATCCACCAACGACCTAGCCCCACGTTCGCATGCATCTGTTAGCGCACAACCGGCATGAGTTTGTGGTCCCGTACTGTCTCGCCAGAGCCTCACAGGTCGACCAAGAACACGGCTCAGTACATCCTAATTCCCTCCGCTGTCCTCTACAAAAGCTGCAAAGAGAGGCGCCGAAACAGGGGCAGGCACGAGAACAACGCGCCGGCGGTGCAGGTACAACAACGTCGACATCGAGGCGGCGACGCGCCTCGGCCTCGCGGTCGTGCGCGTGCCCGCGTACTCCCCCAACGCCGTTGCGGAGCACACGCTCGCGCTCATCCTCGCGCTCAACCGCAACATCCACCGCGCGTACAACCGCGTGCGCGACCGCAACTTCGCGCTCTCCGGCCTCGTCGGCTTTGACCTCGCGGGCAAGACGGCGGGCGTCGTCGGCACGGGCCGCATCGGCACCATCGTCGCGCGCCTGCTCTGGCACCTGCGCTGCCGCGTCCTCGCCGTCGACATGTACGAGGTGCGCCGCCTGCCTGTCATGTGCTCATGCGTCTCCCAACAGGTTCGCGGCGCGCCGCCTCTCTTGTACGTGTGCATTTGCACAGGACAGAGGCCCGGCACCGAGCCGTTTCTCGGAATTCACGCGCAAATCCACTCACTCATTCATGGCACTAGGCCGGGCACGAGCGCGTACCACAGCCCGCCCAGTCATGCCAGCCACAGATTGAGGCCCCGCACGGAGCACAAGAGCATTCCCCTTGCACAACGCTTACACACAATGTATGTGTGTAAGTGTGTATGTACGCGTGTGTGCATGTATTTACAAAGGGCAGAGGCCGGGCACGCAACCGGTTCTACACTGTACGTACGCATGTGTTTGTGTAGGTGTGTATACTGCCGACTATACAGGTTTCTCACCCATGCTCCTGCTTTGAATATGGGTCCATGCACACCCATGCGCACCCATGCGCACTGTGCCCTCGACTCCAACACCACTTCACACTTTTCACCATCTGCCTTGCGGCACCTTCTCTGGCCTTCATCCACAGGCTGCTGTGTGGCAACTGTTGTTGGCCCTGATCCTGACACTTGTTCCTGCCGAAGGTAAGCAGATACTGGCACACGGGGTATCTCCTTGCGCTCACGCCCTTGTCTGCTCTGCACAGCCCTGAAATTCCTCACAGTCCTCAGCCCGGCCGCGGAACCGTCCGCGCAACCTGCCAAAGCTGTCCACTCAGTTCCACCCACTCCACCGGCACAAGCCGCCCTGCGCATGCATGTAGGACCCGCACCTGGTCGAGCTCGGCGTCGAGTACGTCTCTCTGGACGAGCTCATCGAGCAGAGCCAGATCATCACGCTCAACTGCCCGCTGCTCGACAGCACGTACCACATGATCAACGACGCCTCGATCGGGCGCATGCGTGACGGCGTCATGATCGTCAACACCGGCCGCGGCAAGCTCATCGACACCGCCGCCCTCATCCGCGGCCTCAAGGTCGGCAAGGTCGGGTCGGTCGCGCTCGACGTGTACGAGGAGGAGGATCGCCTCTTCTTCGAGGACCGCAGCTCGCAGATCATCGCGGACGACACGTTCTCGCGGCTGCTCACGTTCCCAAACGTGCTCATGACGGCGCACCAGGCGTTCCTCACGCAGGAGGCGCTGGAGGCGATCGCGGTGACGACTCTGGGGAACGTGAGCGCGGTGCTCGGCGGGAAGGAGTGCGCTAACCGCATCAACTGAGCGCAGTGCCTCAACTGTGCCGTCGCCGCTGGGCCAGGCAGGTTGTGGGTGACAGTGTTCCTGTGACGAAATACCTTCTTTGTTCTCTGCGACACAGAGCTTGTCGGGGTGTGGCTGCATGTGCGGTGACGCGCGCCTCGTGTTCTCGTCGTGCATGCATACGGCGAGAACAGAGTGGGGCATGCGTGTCGGGATCATAGCAGCAGCAAGCCAACTGATTCAAGCTCGGGCATCTTCCTTGGGGAACAGGCACAGAATGTGGGGCCTGTAACGTGTATGGTGTGCCCGGCAGCGGAGCGGGCGTGCTGGTTGAGCCATCTGCTGTTCTCGCTGCCATGAAGAGATGGCTGACTGCTGGCTCGCGCATCTGTGGCGCAGGCGGTGCCTGCGGTGTTGAGGTGTTTACAGAGAAGGGCAGAGGCCGTGGAGCCACGGCCGGGGCATGCATGTTGGTGTACATTGTGGCTGTGATGTGGACGGGCGTGCTCAAGTGTGCGGAACTCTGTGGGATGGCAGCCTTCGCTTTGGCGTGTTGAGGTATTTTAGGCCTGAGGGCACTACATCCGGCACCGCTTTCACGAGTGCAGTTCTGGTTCAGTCTGCCCTGTGTATCTGCCAGGTTGGTGTAGCTGTGCTCTCATGCGTGCTGGTACTGGTATCTGCTGGTGTCGGTGAGGGATTGGAAGTGCACGGGCTCGGAGATGGGGTAGTGCTATGCATAGAAACTGCTGAGGCCAGGTCGCACTGCCACTGGGTGGAGCGGGGGATTGCCTGAGGAGCTGATGTAGGTAGGACAGTCTTATTTGTTGATAGAAACAGGTGTTGGTTTTGATGGAGCGGTTGGTGACTCAGATGCCTGGATACATCACAGCAACATCTTGGCTTACACGGCAGGGTCGCTGGCCAGAGGGCTCCGCGTGAAGATGTATTTCAAGACGTTGTTCTTTGTGGGGCTGTGTTGTGTAAGGCAGTCCATATGGAGTAGCTGTACCTGCTTTGATTCTAATCTGTGTGTCCAATTGACGCTGACATCAGCATCCATGCGCTCCTTTTTGATGCAGGATACACACGTTCAGGAGATCATGTCTGCACAGACTTCTGCGACATCTGATGCCCGTGTGCTGATTGCTGATGATATGATGTGCTGATGGGCTCGGGATTTGCCTAGCGGTGGTGAGCAACCTTGTTCAGCGCGATCGGCTTCAGCAAGACGGTGGACAGATCATCATGCATCTTGGACTGGTTGCTTTCAGACTACACATGATATGTGCATTCCCCTCAATTGTGACAGGAAAGAGGCCAGAGGAGGTCTGCAACTTTAGTAAGAGCAGCACTCGATGGGTGCAAATCGGTGCGAAAATGCACGGACTTCGAGCAATTACCTTTTTCCAATGGCACCTATCAGTGTTGCCTGAGCGCTTTGTTTTTTTTTCCTCGTCCACTCGCACCTATGCCTACACCGCCGTTGTAACGGTGGTACCAGTCCACATCGGGAAAACATGGCGACCGTGAACGCCCCAAGCTCAAGCCACCCACATGCGGCCTACATCACCAAGCGGTTGCCGTTGAAATCCGAGCGAAACGCAGACATGGTTCGTTCGCCGGTTCGATTCGCGGGCCGCCTGAAAGCTGAGGACGCTTCTACGACTGCCAGCACTGGGCCAGGGCTGCATCTGTGGGACATCACGTACCTGTAAATCGCAATTGCTACGATCTAATAAACATCAATGTTGCACCGTGCACGTGTACGAGTGATGCAAACAGCATACGGCGTACTCGAAGTGATACATGACACTCCCATACTGCTCATCCACGCACCACATCCCGATGCCGAAACGGAGCGACCATCCAACAGGACCCGAATGTGGCGATACCATTACACGCGTGCACAGTCCACGACCTCAACCAGCACCAGCCAGCCGCAGCCCGCTTCCAACACACCACCTCGCACAGCAGCCCACCGCCACCCAATCACGCTCCTCGCCTAATCAAACAGGTCAAAGCCCATGTCCTCCTCTTCGCTCTCCTCCTCCGGCTCCGGGGCCGCAGCAGCCGCCGCACCACCGCCGCCGCCGGCCGCCGGGGCCGCCGCAGCCACAAACGCATCCGGGTTCGCGAGGATGTCCTTCGCCTTCTGCGCCTGCGGGAAGGTGTAGTCCTCCAGCATGACGCCGAGCGCGAGGACGTTGTCCTTGTACGCGTTGATGAGGGAGTGCGGCACGGACGCGAGCGTCGGGTAGTTCGCCGCGAGGCACACCGCCGCGATGTTCTGGATGCCGGCCATGACGGCCTCCTCCATGTCCTCGTCGGTGATGTCGAGCACGGCGGCCGCGAAGAAGTCGCCGCCGTCGAAGACCTTCGTCAGCTCGAGGCCGTACGCGAAGGGCTTGATGTTGAGCTTGCCGAGCAGCGCAGCCGCGGACGCGGGCACGCGCTCGCCCTGCGTCAGCAGAGTCATCGACGTCAGGATCTCGATAGTACCTACACAGGCTCGGCACTGTGGCCACATCTGCGGAGTTACCATCTGCCTTTGCATGCGCCTGAACTGACGGCCGCATCATGGCGAGCTCTGTTTTGAAAGAACGGGTTGTGACCACAAGGGTTCCGCGCTGGTGTGGCGCAGGCGTATCAGTGAATTGCCCACGTGTCCACGGATTGAGCGTGCTCAGATCTCCGGCAGCTCGGAGAGGTCACCAGCAGCCACTCCGCCTAGCATGCTGTGCTGTGTGCTGTGTGCATTGCCAGTGCAATCTTGGCACACATTCACGCACAGCCAGTTTGTCGGGCCGGCAACAAACCGGAGGCACAGAACATGCTCATATCCAAGCACAGGGGGCGTGCATGGCAGCAGTGGCCGCCAGCGGCGCAGTCGCGGTCACAAGACACGCACCCTTCTGAATCTTGGTTGAGATACCGAGGGCCTGGAAGAACGACGTCTGGGAGGGGTCGAGGGAGGTGGGGCCGGCGGCGATGTCGACGTTGCACTGCGCGATCGCGTTGGCGCGCGCCGCGGCCGGCTGCCGGAACTGCTCGACGATCTCCTTCACGACCGCGAAGTCATCGCGCACAAAGAGGAGGCCGACGTTGCCAACGAGCTCCGGCAGCAGGGCGCCCCAGGAGTCGTCCCCCTTGTTCTCGCAGTACAGGCGGATGCAGCGCTTCATGAGGGTGTTCTTGCCCATGAGGATCTGGCAGTCGTGCGCGCGGATGGCCTGCAGCAGGTCGCCTATGTGTGAGAGCAGGGGTCGACGGCAGCTGATGGGGCTTGACTGCAGCCTGTGGTGCGGAGACCGGGAGATTGGCGGCGGGAGGTGAGCTGGATAGAGCAATGGGCGTGGCTGATGGGGACGTGTAGTCTGAGGAAAAGATTACCAGGCAGATGTGAGGGGGGACTAGGCGTGTGTGATGTACTGTGGCGCTGGCTCGGGGGTGCGGCAGTACATGCAGCGGACACAGGAGGGTGCACATCGGATCACTCCTTGACTTTCGCGAAAGTACCGCAAACAGACATTATGAAACAGGTCTGAATGAGCAACCAGTCCTTCAACACATGAACCTGGATCAGGGAGCTCCGGGTTGTGTGATTGCCTGGCGCACGACACGAAAGCGGCATAGCAGCTCATAGAGACCAAAAGCTCAAATGCAGCTCATTGTGATGAGTTGCAACGGTCACTTGACCGGACAATGCTGCACTGGCCCGACTGACGAGAAGGGAAGACTGCACAGTGCCCCCACAGAGCCACACGACAGTGCCAGAGCCACTGCGGTTCAATATCGAGTCTCACAAGTGCAGAAGATGTCGGTGATCACTATCAAGCCATAAATGATGCTGTAATGCGAGAGAAGCACGAGGACTGAGAGCGCGAGGCCGCCTGGCATGCTGCACTGGCGCTATGCCATCAGACAGATCAGAGCTCACCGCACGGATGTCCATGAACTGCTTGGAGCCGACATTGTCAGCGCAGAAAAGGAAGGCCTTGTCATAGTAGTCGAGCAGCTTGAAAAGCTTCGCCTCGTACTGCAAAGCAATCGGATTTCAGCTGCACGTGACGAGGAGCTGGCCGACAGCCACGGTCTGCGTCTGTAGATCACCATATTTTCAAAGACGGCTAAATGGGGCTGCGTACAAGTACTTTCTTCTCGCGACCCATGTTTGTGGATTTGTCTGATCTTCAGGACCAACACAGCAAACCAACCGGAAGGATCTTTAACCTGAAAGAGGGAGATTCTATTCGCTGTTGTGCAGTTTATGGCATCGCGAAGAAGCGCACGAATGGACGCCCGAACAACAAAGCCGCCTCCCGCTCTCGCGATTGGTCGTGCAGACCAACGCGCACTGCAGCCAGCGGTAGGCGGCGAACAATTGCGCCGATCACCGGCTTAAACTAGCCCGAAAACACGACTTCGATCTCTCTCCTTGTTCTCTACATGCAAAGGAATCGGTAATCATGGGTAAGACTCGTGGTATGGGAGCTGGTCGCAAGCTGCGCTTGCATCGCAAGGAACAGCTCTGGGCAGACAAGGATTACAACAAGGCTCATCTTGGCTCTGAGTGGAAGAAGCCCTTCGCAGGCGCTTCGCACGCCAAGGGCATCGTGCTTGAGAAGATTGGCATTGAGGCTAAGCAGCCCAACTCAGCTATCCGTAAGTGCGCTCGTGTGCAGCTCATTAAGAACGGAAAGAAGATTGCTGCTTTTGTTCCGAATGATGGCTGCCTCAACTTCGTGGAGGAGAACGACGAGGTGCTGATCGCCGGTTTCGGTCGTCGTGGCCATGCCGTCGGTGACATTCCCGGTGTCCGTTTCAAGGTGGTGAAGGTTTCAGGTGTAGCTTTGCTTGCGTTGTTCCGTGGCATCAAGGAGAAGCCTAGGTCCTAAGCATCGATCTGGCCTGTCTCTCCTGTAACTCTCTCCACAGCTGCATGGAAGCTGCAGCAGCGCAGCAACTGGTTGCCACCTTGATTTGACGCAGATACTCAAGAGCTATTGACTAGATGCTGCTCACTCTATTTTGTAGGCTATGCCATGCCCTGGTTCCTGAGTCTGCTATGTGTGGTCACCAGTGTGGGTATGCTCCATAGAGCCGACTTGCAAATGTAGTACCAAGCGGTTGATACGCTGTATCGATTCTTGGGCGCGTGATTGTGCCAGCCGTTGTCGGTCCTCCATTTCACAATGTCTGCTGCCTTGTTGCCAGTGATGCATGTCGAGCTCAATGCGTCCGTCTTTTGGACAGCTGTTCCCGACCTGGCAACTTGATCGCCGTGGAAGTAGCCGAACGTTTTGCAGTTTCCAGTCTGATAGTTGGTGATTGTTGTAGTGTCTGACCCTTGTGGTCAAGGGTCAGCAATGACCTTGACATAGCACTGAGGGTCTCAGAACTTGCACACGCACAGGATGCATGGGTTTATTACCTTGCATGCAGCACATCATATAAACTTTCATGTTTAATCCTACGTCAGATCGGAGTTTCATCCCACATCATACCCTTCAGACATAAACGTACACAAAGGAGCCACCAGGTTCCATGTTACAAACACAATGCTCCCTCACATCCATCCTGTCAATTACATATGTGACACGTACTACATGAATCCTGTGATATGATATGTGTGCAGTATAGCCGCTCCATATTGCGGTCATGCTCCCCGATCTAGCTCTAGTTCTCTATATCAAGCCTCTGAGCCAGCTGCGTTGTTATTTGGAGGGAGCAGCTTCTTCAATGGAGCAACTGGCACACAGCATGCTGTGGATGCCTCATCCACTTGATACAGCATCACCAGCACATTTGCTCTCTCAAACACCTGCACGTGCAGCCCTGGAACACAAGGATTGCAGAAGGCCTGCTATAGTTACCAAACAAGACCAATTCGTTGCAGACCAAGCAGCATTTTCTGCACATTCGTATTGGCTCGGACCGCCCCACCCAGAGCAACCTGTCTCCAACCACAATGTCATTTGGTGCCCACCGCCACACCAATTGCAGAGCCGCTGGCCTGTTTAGATTGTAGGACAGCACGTTCAGGCTCAATCATCAAATGGCTGTCGAGTAGCAGCGTCAAAGCTTTCACATGCCCGAAGCTGTGTGGCCTCAAGTATGTGCCCTTCAGCTCGCAGACTTTCATGCCAGCTGGGACACACACACACACACACAGCCAAACAGTGACTGATCATCGCCTACCTTATCATAGATAGACGTGCGAGTTCAAGCAGGCCTCTGATGAATTGATGGTAAAAAGAGTTGATAGTGTAAACCACATCTAAACCACATCAAAACCACATCCTTTGATCTCAATATTGCTCAACGCACAGTGTGGTTTGTGGCACTTCACCCATGTTGACAATGCGATGCGTCGTGGCCATGGTTTACGCTGTGCTTATCACTACCTTGGGCCAGAAACTTGGCCTTGTGGATTCTCTATCACTGTTGCCATACTGGCATACTCGGGCTGTCTAGCTGTTTTCTTGGTGACTCGGAACCGTCCAATATACGAAGGCTAGGTTACATACACATACATGCACAGGAGGAGGCTGTGTGAATTACGTACAGTTGTCTAAACAGGGCATCCAGGCGGTTGACCCCTTCAGCATGACATCCTGTTCATTTGCAGCGATGAATATCCCATACAAGATACGGCTACAACAAGGCAATGCCCCGTAAAAGATACAACTGCAGAGTCTCGTTAGCTCACTGTATCTGATGATGCTGACACGCCAGGCCACCCAACGCATGTGTTGCATTTATGTTCTCTTGATCATGCGGCTCTGCAATGAATGCATGCCAACACGGGCGGCAGCAGCGGCACAGTGCTGGGCCGGGTGGCCCACCTGCGGCTTGTGGGAGATGACGAGGAACTGCGTCGGGGCGGCGGCCATGTAGGCGCCGAGGTGCGCCGCGCGGCGCACGTCGAGCGCCGCGTCGACCTCGTCGCACAGGAACCACGCCGGCCGGAGCGTGCCGTGCACCGCGAGCGACAGCGCGAGCGCCGCGAGCGCCTGCTGCCCCCCCGACAGCAGCGGGAACGCCTGCCACGGGCCCGCGTCTGGCCTGCACGACCCAAAGTGCATGTGGTTGCAATGCATGAGGTGCATGCATGTGGGGATCTGCAGGTCTGTGAGTCGCGGCTGCCCTCAGGGTGAGGTCGCACGTGCAGGCACAGAGACGAGGGGATGGAGTAGATATAAGAACAGCTTATTCTCTTGGCTATGGCATTAGCAGTGTGCATGATGCTGCAGCCCGGGAACGTGCCAGGAATGAGATACACAGGACGAGGTGGTATTCAGTTAATTGAGCACGGGGCGACAGTGAAGGCGAACGGACCTGACGGAGAGGAGGATGCCTTCAGAGAAGAGAACGTGCTTGTCGAGGGTCATCACGAGCTCGATGTCCCCTGCGCCGCCGGTCAGCGTGCCGAAAATCCTGCACGCATGCGCTCCCATTCCCTTCAGCCATCTAGCAAACGTTGCGGCACGGGTGCGGCAGTACCGCCGCTACGATGCAACGCAGTGGCCACAAAGTGGCGCATGTGGCTTGTATTGCATGTGAAGAATCCGTCAGCACCCCGGCCACGCCAAGTGGCTGCAGTCAGGGGCGTCTTCTTCGTACAGAGGGCCCCGGGGCGCACTCGGAGGTTTTGGCCTTGATGACAGACATGTGTCGAACAAAGGCCGCATAGCGCTTGTCCTCCAGCGCCGCCCTGCAAGCCACCTGCTGTCAGGTGTCTAGAGCTGCCATCATGTGGCGTGGCCATTTAGCGCCGTTCAGTGTGGGCGGGTGACGTCCACACCTAGAGCTCAGCATGTCGCATTGGCACTGGTCACAGAACCTTCCGGATGCAGACCACCCGCCTCCCTTTCACTCGTTGCATTGCCTGCCAACTCTACTCCGCTCCTTAGGACCACCATGAACAATACTTGAAGGTCTAGCCCCCCCCCCCCCCCTTTCGATGACTATCTACACATCCTAGCTGTGTGCCGAACACCGCGTGTCGCCGCTGTGATGCAAGCGCGGTCACATCAAGCACCTGCCGCACACACACACCACAGATGCCCAGCGCACCTCTGCCGCGCCTGCTCATCCATATCCGCCAGCAGCGCCTTTGCGGCCGCCGCCTCCTCCTTCAGCCGCGCCCGCGCCGCGCGGTCCTCTGCGATGCTTTCCCGGTCCACCCGCGCCAGCGCGGCGCCCGCCGCGGCGCGTGCTGCGGCGTGCTGCCGCTGCACCTCGGTGAGGCCGCGGCGCAGCCGGGTGAAGGTGCCGAGGCTGGCGACGGCAGCCGGGTCAGCCCAGTCTCTGTGGATGCCGCGTGGCCCTGCAGTGGCGTGGTGCGTATGCATGTGGTCGCCGGTGAGGGTGCTATGGGGGGATGTACATATACAGCGCCACAGTGACAGTCCAGGATCAGGCATCAAACATTGCCTAACATCGGGAAGTGGGAGTTGCGTGTGCAGGCGAGAACCTGTCTGCGGGCTTGTGCCAGTGTCATTGAAGCCCCAGTGCAGGGTGAAATAGCCGCTGCTGTGTTCGGGCTCAATCAGGCCAGCCGGCCCACACCATCCTTGACCGCCCTGTGGCCAGACCCGTTACAACATTCCTACACCATTCCATGCCGCAAGACCAATGTGGGCCGCCTCCATTGCTGGAGGGCTTTGTCGAGTGCCGCCATCTCTGCAAAAACCTTCCGAGCCTACTCCTGCTCACCATGTGGGGAATGCATGCTCCCGGAGACCGTCCCAAAGCCAAAGTTGGCGGCCAGCAATGCTGACTCAGCAAGCCCGCACCTGCAGTGGCTCCAGCATCGCCTTCCGCCACCTCCGAGTCAGAATCACCTCCACTCTCCTCATCTGACGTGTCTTCCAGGACCGGCGCACGTCCGCCTCGAGCCCCGAACGCGCACCGGCGCCGCTTGCGCTCTCGTGCCGAGCCACCGCCGCCCAGAGGCCTATCGGTAGGCTCGCATGCATGTCGCCCCACCGTGTGCGCGTCCCCCACAGCGCCTCTCCCACCGGGTTGGACGTGGGGCCTCCCTCCAGGCGCGTGAGCGTCATAATTCTGATCCACCGCACCTTCCGCTGCATTTGATACAAGTTCCGGTGCTGACGGGGCGTTCGATGGGTCAGGGGTGTGTGCGGGCTGAGCTCCCTCCTGTGCTCCTCCGCCAAGCTGCTGCGGAAGAGACTCTAGGTCCTGCTCCACAGCCTTGACAGCCTCCGCGGCGGTGCTCACCTGCTCCATGAAAGCCCAGGATGAAAGCCCATGGGCATCAGCTCAAGCACAGCTCCAAATGCTTCGTCAGATGACAGCAGTGTCTGTGCAACCCCACCCGGAAGAGTTGTCAGGTGGGATGGCTTCCAGGGACCATGCATGAATGGAGTCGCGGCAATCTGTTTGTAGCAGTCGTCAAGCTTTGGCGCCGAGGTGTATGCTCATGCAAAGAACACCCAGTCGGTATCTGCGTGCTCGTGCAGAGGCTCGAGGTATCGAGGGTGGTGACGCAGCGGCTCTCACAGTCTGAGAGTGCATTCTGGGGCTGTCAGATGTGCGGTGGCCGTGATTCGACCAGCAAGCAATCACTTCAGTGTCACTGCAGTGGCTTGTGTGGGGCCACAAGGGCACTTGGTCACCTCACAGGGTGATTCCTACTTCTCAGGTGTAAATTTCCAGTTGACGGCCTCTGTCGGAGCAATGACGCAGCCGCCCGTCAGCATCGCTATGCCCGGCACACGGCAGCGCAGCACACGCCATTGGCACGGATGCCACAACGTGTCTATCTTCACATTTGCACTGAGTCATGAGGGGCCAGCGGGAGCGATGCGCACATTGTCCTGCAGAGCGCGGAGCACAGCACGCACAGCGTCGCAGGCGCCCCGCGCGCGCTGCTGTGCCGCGGCCGCCTGCTCTGCTTCTGCGCGGGCCGCCGCAGCAGCCGCCTTGGCTGCCTTGCATGCCTGCAGGCGCTGGGAGCACTCCTCCTGCACAGCACGACTGCTGGAGGCTGCGTTAGCAGGGCGGCGACCATGCATGCATGACCATGCATGCAGTGTCGCAAGTCCTGACCCGTGGTGAGAAGTTCACACATGAGCAGGCCATTGCAGCAGACTACTAAAGGTTGCAGCGAGACGCACTGAAGCCGGACACAGATAGAAACTCATTCTCATGTAATTGCTGCAGCCATCTGGCTCCTAGAAGTGGAACAACACAGTGAATACACAACATTTCCTATCTCGGCAGCAGTAGCAGTCCACTACCTTGGCCTCTTCTACTGCAGCGTCCGAGCCTTCGAGAACCTTCTCTGCCTGCGCCACCTGTGCCTCCAGCGCGCTGCAGTCTAGAACCTTCCGCAGCCTTCCGGCCTCCTTCCGTGCCGCCTGGGCCTCCGCGGTGTGCGTGGCGCAGCGGCCGCGGGCGGCGGCGAGCGCGTCTTGCGCCGCCGCTAGCTCCGCCTGGGCGTGCTGTGCACGCTCACGCTGCGCGGAGGGGAAGTGCGACAGCCACGCCTGCGCTGCGGCGTTGCGCGCTGCGACCTCGCGCCCCAGCGCGGCCTCCGCCCGCTGCACGGCCGCCGCCGCAGCCTGCACTACTGCGTGCAGTTATCTGGGTTGATAGATGCAAGACACCATGGTGCGACATTCCTGATGTGAGCAAACCTGGTGGAAATCGATTCATTGAGGAGCCTGTTGCGCCACAGGAGCGTGGGCTATATAGAAGCCAGCTGCCCCACGAGACCGGATGCGTGCAAAAGCACACAGCTAGGGGCGGATGCAAGGAAATGCATGTGCACACACCTCTAGGGATCGCTGAGCGTCCACCACCGCGGCCCCCAGCCGCCGCGCCTGGGCCGCGGCAGTCCCGGACCGCCGCTGCCGCTGCTTCAGCACCGCCTGCGCCGCCGCCGCGGCCTGCTGCGCTGCGGCGGTCTCCCGCCGCCGCTCCTGCAGCACCGCCTCTGCGGCGGCAGCGGCAGCGGCTGCGGCCTCGCAGCGAGCGTGCAGCGCATCCACGCTCCCGGCACCACCACCAGCATCCTACGCGCGCCAGTTGCAACGCTGTCAGCAAACAGTCTTTCGCGCAGCATCGATATCCCTGTGTAATACATGTGTGCGTGCTTGGTGTCGTTACATACGCTCTCAGAGGTATGAAATTCTTCCTATGAAGCCATTGGGGGTGGTGGGGGGGGGGCACACCTTGGTATCAATGGCGCGTTCTTCAGCAGAGGTATGGGAATCACGCAGTGGCTGCGGGGCATACTTGATGACACCCGTGTGGCTGCGGCGGCCACAGGTGACCTCGCAGCTCGGCTGGATGACCTCAAGGTCCCTGCAGCGCAGCGGCAGTTGGCAGACATATGTACATGGCAACCGGCGCCTGGAATTGCCCGTACCATACATGACACATCTCCTGTGGAGCAGACGACTGCGGGGTAGAACAGGCAGCACAGCAGCAAATGAAGCCCCAGCAGATGCTGACGACAATCCCTTCCGCTTTCGCCCCTCAGGCCGCAGCTGTGCTCAGGTGATGATACAATGCAGACGCTGACAGCCTCATTCCGCACGCCCCCAGCCCGAGCCCACTCTTGAAGGAGACAGCAGTCAATGTGTGAAATTTTGAAATTCCAAATTTCCTAGTTCCCTTCGTGCACAATGAGGGACCTGGCATACTGTGGGTCAACACCCAAGCCCAGACGCAGGTACAGCCTCCCAGTCCAGCGCTGCCACATCATGAGCACACCTTGTCACAAGCCCAAACTTCCGGTCCAGTCGCCGCTGCTCTGCCGAACATGCCTCAGCCACAGGCCAGGAGTCCACCAGCACCCAGTTCTGCAGCCCTTCAGCCGCCGTCGCGAGCGCCGCCTCGTGGCCTGGCCGCGCGCGAAGGCCCCCCGCGAGCGGCACGGCCCCCCGCGCCCGCCAAGCCGCCAGCAGCCGCGCACGCTCCCCCCGCTCCTCCCCGCCCCCCCGCCGCTCCTCCACGATGAGACACTTGAGGCAGCCGGCGCGGCGCTTGGTGACGGCGTCGAGGGCCGCGAGGGCCGCGGCGCGGTTCGACGTGACAATGGTGGCCGCGAGGTTGGCGGTGCTGCGGAGGGCGGTGGCTACCGGGGCTACCAGGGCGGGATCGGCGACAGCGGTGCAGTCGCAGAGGCGGCCGTGGACGGTGCCGGGAAGCTGCCCTGCAGCGCCGGGCCGGTTTGGATGTGAGTGTATTTGTCACTTCGTGCGGTAAGATGTGCGGTTCTGATACAGGCCATGTTCTTTTGTTTGCATGGTGCGGACACGTCTGAAGACCGCAGCGGACACAATGGCATGCATGTGCACGCCATGCATATCTGAGAGACATGACAACACTTATAACACACAGTTTGTCGGAATCTCACCGGCTTGGCTGAGCTGCAGGAGGTCCGCGATCGCGCGATCAAGTGCCGACTCAGACGCCCGCATGTCCGCCACCTCCCTCTGTTTCTCCTCGGCCACTTTCAACCCCACCCGCGCCTCCGCCACCGCCGCCTGCTCCTGCCTCCACGCCACCTCCGCCACGCCGTCTGCCGCTGCTGCCTCCTCCGCCGCGGCGCCAGCCGCGGCCACATCCGCCTGCGCCGCGGCGACCGCCTCTTCCGCGTTGCTGTGCACCTGCTGTGCCTTTTCGTGTGCCGCAACAGCCGCAGCGTGTGCGCACTCGGCCGCAGCGTGGCGGTCCGCTTGGACGCAAACGGCCTCTTGTGCGGCCGCCACGGCCGCCGCGTGCGCGTCGCGCTGCGACTGCTGTGCTAACGATGCGGGTGAGGTGTCCATCACAGCCTCCGCGTCTCGCCGCTTGACCTCCCTGCGCATACTCCACACAGATCAGACAGCTACAGCTGGGCGGACCTGCCATTGTTCCTGCCGCAAAGGATGTGTTTGGTAGGTGTTTCGGCGTGCATGACCAATCGTCACCTAATCACACACCTATGTCCATCACATCATAAAACCCCAACTCTCTATACGTCGCCTGCCAGGCATCATAAACTTACTTTGCACAAGAGAATTGCACCAGTCTCGGATGGAAGTGTACGGAAACAGTTCCTGGTGTAGGGGCACCGCTACACGACACCACACGCCACTACAAGCCACTCCAGCAGCTGGTGCGCACAGGGCCGCGGTGCGCTCTGCGGCGGCCTGCTGCGCTACGCCCAGCGCCACGTCAGCCGCCGCCGCAGCGGCCTCGGCCGCCGCGAGCTCCTGCTCATGCAGGCGCCGCTGCTTGCCGCGGTGTGCCAGCTGCCCGCGCTTCACCTTGGCCGCCGCCGCGGCCGTGCAGCGGGCGCGCTCCGCCACCTGCTGCTGCCGCTTGGCCCCCTCCGCGGCCTTCACCGCGCGCTGCGCGGCCGCGGCGTGCTCGGCGGCGGCGCCGTTGGCCGTTGCGGTGGCGCGCTTGGCGGCCGCGGCCGCGGCCTCGCGGGCCTTTACCTCGTGCTCTGCTGCTTCGGCCTGCATGTAGATATTGCGTGGCTTGGGTGCACAGCAAAGTGTGGGGCTCCGGGTGAGCATGTACTGCATGGCTTGGATGCACAGCGGCACATGCATTGTAGGTCTTTGATGATGTGGCGTGAGCGCGCTGTCCAGCCCGCATGAAGCTGCTGTCAATGGCCCTGTGGCCGTGTCTGAGCATCCTCGCCACACCCGACGCTTGCACCACACACAATACCGCACTCTAATACTTCTCAAATCGTTGAACGATTGATTCTAGCTCCTCTAGGTCGTAGTTATCACTGCGGTGTGATCGCCCGGTTGCCTCTCTGCACGCACTGCCGCGTCAATTACATGTGTAATTTACGTGGTGTAAGCCCGCATGCAGGCCCGCAGCTGCAGCGCCGCGGGCTCTACCTGCGCAGTTCAGCAGAGGCCGGGGGGCGCACGTCCGCGGTGAGGGCGGTGCGAGCGGCGAGCAGCGGCGGCAGCTGCTTGCGCAGGTCTGCTGCGTGCGCGCGCTGCTGCTCCTCGACCGCCGCGTGGGCCTGCAGCAGCTTCGCGACCTCGGGCTGCAGCTCGGCGCGGCGCACGCGCAGCGCGGCGGCGGCCGCGGCCTTGTCGTCGAGGTCTGTCTGGATGCTCTGGATGGAGCCACTGAGGCGCTCGATGTCCTGTACTCCGCGGCGGAATGGGGTGTCTCCCATTGACCGGGGCCGTTGTATGGTAGAACATGGAAGCAAGGCTCACATAGGATCGTCGTATGTGGTCCCGTTAACTCGGAGCTGTCAATGTCCAATAGGATACGGCTCAGTAAACTGAGATTTACTTTACTTTACATACGCGTACTGCAGACGGTGGCGTGGCCTGAGACAGGGCCCGGGAACAACGTGGAACCTGGGAGTCGAGACTGAACTCTTCTTCACAGTAGACAAGGACTCGCAGAAGCAAATGAGTGAGGTTGTAGCAGACGTTTGTGCGAGGGGCGGCACCCATGGATGCAGAGTTGTGCAAGCAAACAGGCATGGGCGATAGGACCATCGACAGAGTCGAGCATCACAGGACTCATAGTGCCAGTGGTGATGCTGCTCCAGCTGTGCCACGATCAGCAAGTGCATCCGTTTCTCTTTTCTTGTGATGTCGAGCGGACCGGCTGTCTGTGATTGTCGAGCTGACCGTCTATGTTCCCATGGCGACTGGTGACAGATACCCATGTCCAGGAGCAGCTGGACCCAAGACGACAATGAGATGGCACGGACGGCTGGCTGTGCACACTTGGGTGTGCCAAGTCTATAGGTAGGTTTAGTGGACGCGCACACAAGAAGATGGTGCTCAAATGGCTTACCTGGCGCATATCCCATGTCCCTAAGAGCTTCTCCATGCTAGCAGCAAGCTTTACGGCATTCCTGGCGTCAAAGGCGAGGCAGGCCTGATTAACAACGCAGCAGGACATGAGGCCAAGGTCCATGCCATGTTGCTTCAGGAACTTCTTGACTTCACTCTGCATGGTCCGCACTCTGGAAATCAGCGGGTACTGAATGCTTGGCATGCCATAGCTGCGCACTGGTAAATTAACAGGGAAGGTGGTTCATACGTAGGAGCGATTGGGCAATGCCTCTTTGAGACACTCGGCAGGCAATGGTGCGCTGTCTTGGCAAGATGCACTGTACGTCGAATTTCCAGACGCAGTGATGCGCCTGCGCACTCTGATGTACCGAACCACTTGGGAAGAGTTTTCATGTCCAGTCAGGGTTGTAACGAAGCCAACTTCCGTGCAACACTGGGCGTTTGCACCCTCGGATTGCGCTAGCCGGTGATTGATGACCTCGCTGGCGCATTTGACGCGGATGCTGGCAAAGTTTGCGCCCAACGCAAACCTCGCAGCGTCTGCAATGACTGTTTTTCCGAGACCGTTGGGTCCAACAATTGCGGTGAAGCTGTCATCAAACGGGCCAATGAATGTCTCGCGCTGGAACGTTTTGAATCCTGGATGCACCGAGGTACCCCGTTGACGCTGTGACGAGATCAGATGTCTAGCATAAGAGTTCAGTCTCTCCTTTCAGCACTGGGGCTGATATTATACCTGAGATGGCAAGATACGAGAGCCGGACATCGACGGTGGCAGTCCCGTCGTCGGGAGCACAAACGGCGATCCCGCTGTCGCAGAAGCAGCAGCCCACAGCCATATCGAAAATTCGTCAACAAAAACCCATACTAGCGTCTACATCAAGCGCTAGGGAGTGTATAAACTACGCAATGCAGCGCGGTGACATCAGCATTAGGCAGCATGGCTGTTGCACTGCGCACATCGACGTAAGCGCAAACCATGATGGGTGTCGCTGTCGACGAAATGGCCGCTCCTCATGCACAATAGCACAAATCAGTCACGTATTGCTGAATGATGCCTGCATGCTGTGCTCGGTGCATCTCTCGAGGTTGAGCAGTGATGCGTTTGCAGGCAAGCGCAGATCTGTGGCGCTGGGGGACATCTGGGTGCCAACACGCTGGAGATTGTCGGTCTAAGTCCATCAACTCAAACAATAGCAAGGACAAGAGCGCATACCACGTGAAAAGTGTTCATGACCAAGCCTGCCTGGATCATTCATTCTTTGGTTTTTCTGGGCGTGGCAGTTGTCGAGCTGGGTCAAGCGAAGCAGACTTGGATGTGGGAGAACTGCAAAGAGTGGAAAAGTCAGCATAATCGCCCAGCTCTCGCCTATGACACACTCACGCAGATGTGTATCCAGTAGTATATCATTGCCATGCCTTGCGTGCTGAAATACCTGGGAGACACCGTTGCCATTGCTTGCATGCTGAACTGTCCTGAGTAACTGGCCTGAAGGTCCGATTCAGGCCCAATCGCCATACATACATGTGCACCAACTTGCACAATCTCATACCAACTCTCAGGCACGACTCTATCTCCAGCTTCTGACGTGTCTTGCTTCAACTGCCGCAGGTCGACTCCTGACACACCAATCGCACAGAAAAGCATGCCCACGTACTCAACATGGCCACATGTCGGTATCCTGTGTTTCGCAAGCAGCGCAGACTCTGTAGCATTAATGCAAAGGCTGCTGCGGCATTATGCCCACCCATACACTCCCTAAGCCCAAGGAGGGTGGCGTTCAGGCATGGATCTGGTTGCCATAATGTCCGGCACAAGCAGGGCCGCCCGACATAATCATGCTGCCTCACGCAGAGCAAGCAAATGTCGATAGATCGACTTATAATTGTCCTTGGTACGCTCTGGTAGGCAAGGCCCAGGGGACGCACATGCCCAGGCGACCGTATCAGTACTGCTGCCCTGCATAAGATCAGTTGTCTCCGCAGTTCTAGTCGGCACGCCCGCCACTCATCACCGCATGGTGCTGCACGACACCTGCTACGGATCATCGGCATGTCTCGAGACACTCGTGTACCTCTCATCCTTAAATCTCAGACGCCAGTTTTCGCGGCGCTCGCGGTGGCCACCCCCAGAGCCAGCCCGCACATATCCCAACGCGGTGCCGCACACCCCACAGGCTTCCACCCCCTCACAGCGGCGCCGTCAACACACGCATGCACATCGCAGCTCGCCCACCGCAAGCGTACCCCCAGTAACAGGCAGCGCTGGCAGACGTGGCCGTGCTATCGTACCCCGCTGCAGCTGTACGATCCGCCGCATAGACTGCCAAGCGCTCGCTTTGCAATGATGGCGAGCCTGCCCCGCGGCCGGCCGGGACATCTCGCGACCACCCTCTTTCTGTCCGAGCTGGCCGGATCGCAGGAGCAGTCACAAACGCCGTGTATTGCTCCGAGCAACCCACCTCGCCTGCCGTCTTGTTATGTATCGAGGCAAGCAGACCTGCGCGCTCCCCCAGCCCAAGGGCTCCCCCCGGGTGTCCAACGGCCGTGCACTCGCTACCAAACTGTTGCAACGCATGCGCTACCAACTTGCTGCTGCCCATCTGAAGCAGCAGAGTGATCTGAAGCCGGCCTCCGTCTTGCTTCGGATCATCAGACAAGCGCGCGGGAGGCGCACTCGCTCCTGCTGTGGCTAGCTGACTGTCTCTGAAGCAGTACCGCCTTGAGGAAGGCTTGCGGCACGCGTCAGTCGCGCCACGTGACGTACACGTCGTCGGTGCGGAAGCGCTGCGTGACGCGCGTGTCCGCGAGCGCCGTCGTCGCGCCGCTGCGCAGCGCGAGGAGCCCCGGCCACGCGATCATCGCGCCGTTGTCGACGCAGTAGCGGTCGTCCGTCGCGTACAGCTTGCCGCCGCGCTCGCCGCACATCACGCGCATCATGTCCTGCAGCCGCACGTTGCAGCCGACCCCGCCGACGATGAGGACGTCTGGGGAGTTCGTGTGCGCCATCGCGCGCTCCGTGATCTCCACCTGCACTCGCGAGGGGCTTGCTTGTGGGTGCTTGGGACAGGATTTGGGTGATTGGGACAGTTTTGGGTGACTGTGACCGATTGTGTGTTTTGGGGGCAATCTCGTGTTCAGGCTCAGGTATCTTGTGGGGTGGGGGGTGCTTTCGGGAGGTAGGTATACACCCAGAGACTGAGTGGTTGTTCCACATGATCGAGCAGCCGTGGGACCAGCGTGACTGGTGGCTCGGTGGTTGTGCCTAGGCATGATCAATCCACACGCAACACCCCCACGTCACATTCTGAGGCACAGGCACGGGATCCAGGCAGCCGAGTGCGGAATGCTGGCCTGTATGTACGCATGACCACATTGCGGTAAACATAGGGACGACTCCAAAACCTCTAAACGAGTCAAGCTCTTGCGCCCAGGCCGAAAGTGATCCGATGCTGTCAATAGGGGGTGCTAGAACATCGTGTGAGCAGGCGTCTCGCACCAGCATGGCAAAGACAGTCTCCTGCAGCGAGAAGCAGAGGTCGGCCGGCGTCGCCTCGCCCGAGTCCAGCATTGACTTGGCCTTCTCCTCGATGAAGCTGAGCAGGCCGGAGAAGGACACGTCCATGCCCTTCACGACGTACGGCAGCGCTATGTACCTGCACCGCCCCACCCCTCGTTGCATGCATGCATGTGTGCATGCATTGGCTTGGTGTCGATCCCGGCCCAGGGGGTGCGGCTGTGCACGCATGCCCCGCCGTGCAGCCGGGTCACTGCGCGTTCATGGTGTGACCATGCATGTGGGGCCATTGGCAGGCCACAGCGCAGGCAGGGAACGTGATGCTGTGTCTCGATGGCTCCGGTGGTGCAACTTGGGCTGACCAGTGTTGAATCATCGGGCGGGGCCGCACGCCTGTCAGTCCTGCACGATTGGGTGAACACCCCCGAAGGTTGGGCGCGGTGGGCCAGCTCTTCAAACACATCGGGTCTAGGTGGAGCAGCCGGGGGGGGGGGGGGGGGGGGGGGGGGGATTTGGAGGCAAGAGGGGGAGCACGCACTTGTCGCCGCCCTTCTTCGCAAGCTGCTCGATGTTGTAGCCCGGGCTGGGGTCGTTCGAGAGGCCGAGGACACGAGCGAAGCGGTCGAGCGCGTTGCCGACGGCGATGTCGATCGTCTCCCCGAAGATGCGGTACCGCCGGTCCGAGTACGCGATCACCTGCATGCATGCTGACGGTCGCGGTGCCCTGGACGCGCGTCGATGCCTGCCAGGACTCTGGTGGATGCGTGATGGGCCATGGGCAGTCGTGGGGGACAGTCTGCCGTAAAATTGCAGCGAGCCGCATGCAGTGGCGCCGCCTGTGCTGTGCCGATCACAGGCGAGGGGGGTCTCAAGTCTGTGGACAGCATGCAGCGGTGCGATGCGATGCCTTATCTTTTTGGCTGGAGTATGTGGGCAGCAGTCCCAGGTGGTGCCAGACGGTGTTGCTTGAGTCACTCCTGGCGTGCAAGAGAAAGGGTGGGCACTGTCCGCTGTGGGCACATCCACCTCTACTAAGCAGAAGATGAGCAGCAGGGATGCTATTGTGGTTGAGTACGGCTGGAGTGCGAGCTGATGGAAGGTGGAGGCGCTTCGATGGCACACCTGGGTGTTGCCTCCGCTGACGTAGAGAACGACGGGGTTGTCCGCCCCACACACAACTCGCCCCATCTCGATGTGGCCTGCACAGCACAGGTGGTGGCGGAGGCTGTGTGTTGACCGTCCAGCGCAGTGCTTTGCACCCGATTGCACTTTCGCGGATTCAATGTGAGTACAGTGATAACAGTGTTACTGACGCACAGTGATGTGCATCGCACCTACACAGTGGTTGACGCCGATGATGGGAACCTTCCACATGAGGGACAGCATGCGGGCACAGACCGCACATGAGAGCAACGGCCCGCCCATGCCAGGGCCCTGCAGGCACGAGGGAGGCGTTGATGCCTGAGCTGGGCGTGTCATGGACAATGCTTGAGTTTTTCAATGTTTGACATTGGCCACGCTGGTGCACGTACAGTGAAATGGACGGAGGGCAACTTCGAGAGCAGATCCTGGAGCCCCTGCAATGCAGTTGAGTTTATACTGTGGTGGAGTGCGTGCCTTGGTGAAAGCAATGGCATCGATGTCTGCTGGTGTCAGTCCAGCCTCGTCCAAGGCTTCCTTCACAATTGACACTACATGCTGCTGATGGTGGACTGCAGTTTCCCGAGGCAGAAATCCAGTGCCAGGAGGTGTGATGTACCTACAGCAGGACCACGGGTGTTGAGAGCAGCAACGCCAACAGAATGTGGTAACGTCGCCACCGAGCGATTCAGCAGCAACGCACGTCTTCCGGGGATTTGACAGCACAGCGCCGGTCTCATCTACGATTCCGACTCCAACTTTGTTTGCTGATCCTTCTATCCCAAGAACCTTCGGCATGCTGCAAGCGACAAACGATGGTTGGATCCAACCAGCACATCAACTATTTAACAGTGGCTACCACTACGTTCGGCACGATCAGACCACAGCATCCAGTACATGTTTACCACACGATCCTTACCACCGCTGACTCGCTGGCGCAGGCTGCATCTTGTGTGTGGGCGCTCACCCATGGCGGGTGGTTGCTGGCAGCAAGCCAGCACCCCGAAGCCACGAAAAAACTTGCGACTGGCTGTGATTCTAACGCCAAGGCCATCGAAAGTCCGTGTGCTGGCAATGGTGTCCACTTCAAGACTTAACGAGGACTATGGCGCGGTGTATGCTCCATTCAACATTAATCAGGGCCGTGAAGAACGCCTGCGCAGTCCAGCGTTGCCAGCTTGCGTTTCCGCATCAGCATGATGCACAAGCAAATTCTGTCTCGGATGCCGCTTAGGATTCCGCATGTTGCACATCTGTTCCAGCAGCGGGTGTCTTTTGCCTTAGAGAGCAGAGTCGCCGGCCACCTCGCCAGAGCGGTGCCCGTCCGCAGCTCCGCTCCCAAAGCGCCGTCACCGCCGGTGCATTCAGTCGTCGACAATGAAGAGCTCCAAGCAGCGCTTGCGGCCATGAACATATCCGAGATGACGGAAGTGCAGGTGCGTGCGCTGTAAGCACACGATGTTGTTCTGAATGTCGCGCACTCCGGCATGACCAGCGTTGTCCAGGGCGATGCAGGATCAGCGATTAGATACATTTATTCCCCTCAGCAGTAATGTGAAAATTCTCACCTGGCGTGTCCTTCCATTCAGCTGCCATCGCGCTGACATAGAGTCCCGCTGTACAGGAGATAGCGTACCCGCTGATTTCAAACAAGCAAAGCGTGGTCGTTGCCTCACATACCGGTTCAGGCAAAACTCTTGCCTACTTGCTACCGATAACACAGGAACTCAAACGGCAGGAGGTGGAAGAGGGCTATGTCGGCAAGCCCAGGCGTCCCAGGGCACTGCTGTTGTCTCCCACCCGGGAGCTTACAGATCAGATTGGCAGCGTGGCCAGGCAGCTGTCCCACTTCGCCAAGCTGCGAACAGCAGTGCTCAACACTGGCATCAAGTGCGCCGCCTGTGCTTTCATCATGGGCAGCGCATCCATGCAGCATCCACCGTGTGCCCACCTCGGTACATCAGCAGCTCAGCATACGATGATGGCCAATTGCAGCAATGTGCCCTGATGTTCCTGCATGTCGCCGCGTGCATCTCCATCCAGTTTCTAGCATGTGCTCTGGGGTTGCAGTCTCCCCTTTTGGGGGTCGCCGCCCCCCACACACACTTCAACAGGCACATGCATAATGCCACGTGCACACCCCACCCCACTCACCCGCGCTTCCCGCAGGCCGAGCACGCAGAAGCGCGGCCTCTCACAGCCCGTCGACATCGTCGTGTCGACCCCAAAGCAGGTCGTCGCAGCGATGGCCGCCGGGAACCTCGCGATCGGCGACGTCCAGTTCCTCGTCATCGACGAGGCCGACACGATGTTCGAGGGGGGCTTCGCGGCGGACCTCGACGCGGTGATCGCGCCTCTCGCGGCCCGCCGTGGCGCGCCGCCGCTGGCGGGCGTGCTCGTGTCGGCCACGATGTCGCGCGACGTGCAGCGGCTCGCGGAGGCCGCGTTCCCGGGCGTCGTCAAGGCCGAGACGAGCACGCTTCACCGGGGCATCCGCGGCTCGAACCACGTGTTTGTGCCGCTGCCCCCCGGCCAGGACAAGCTCGACATGCTGTTCCAGGTGCGCCCCGCCGCCCCCTGCGCCACAGTTGGCGCGTCCGGTCTCCTCCCGGGTGGCACTGTTTGAAAAATCTCAGGCATATCGTTTCTTTCTTCTCGGGGTGCCGAAGGTAATCATCATATGATATATGATATATAGTATATACGCTGAGCTTTGGCTGCTGGAGCCTGATTGTCCATTGGCCCCTAGGTCCGCAGCTCCGCGATCCCCGCGCTGTGCACGCGCTGTGACGAAGGAAACGATTGCGTGGAAACCACATCAACTTCGGTCACGGCAGCAGGGTGGTCCGCGCCTCTGCAACCTAGCGGGTCTTCGCCAGTGCACCGCCTCAGCGACCCCCACCATAGGCGCCCACATGCCCCTGCAGCGGCATCTACGTTGCCTGCGGTGGCTTGTCTTGAGATCGGTCCGGGCCGGCCATGTGAGTGTACCTGTTGGTGTGCTCCTGACTGCCGCCGACGCTCACGTGCTGCGCGTGCTGTGCAGGTACTCAGCGGCGCGCGCGGCCAGCACACGATGGTCTTCTGCAACAGCATCCAGGCCTGCCGCGCGGTCGACCACTTCCTCGCCGAGGCCGGCGTCGCGACCGTCTGCTTCCACGGCGACATGCCGATCCCGGCACGGAAGGCCGCAATCGAGGCCTTCACCGGCGTCGACCCTGACAAGGCCGGGGGGGTCGCACGTGGGGGCGCCGAGGTCGGCGCGGACGGGGGCGGCGGTGCGGCGCCGCCGGTGCTGGTGTGTACGGACCTCGCGGCGAGGGGGCTCGACATGCCCGTGCGCGTCGAGAACGTCGTGAACTTTGACATGCCGCTGAGCGCGAAGGACTACCTGCACCGCGCGGGGCGCACGGCGCGCGCGGGCGCGTCGGGGACGGTCACGAGCTTGCTGCAGGCCGCGATGGAGCGCACGCTCGCGTTCCGGATCGAGGGCGCGCTGAAGCGGAACGAGCCGCTGGATATGCTGACGCCGGTGCGCAGCGACGCGGCCGGGCGGCCGGCGGCGCACGGCGGCCGCGGCGTCGCCAAGCCGCGCACGAAAACCGCACGTGGCTCGAACCACCGGAAGTATGTGCTGCAGGAGAAGGGGGACGGGGGCGGGAGGGGAGCTGCGCCGGGGCGCGGGCAGAGTGGGCGGGGGAGATTCTCGGGGCGTGGGGAAGGTGGGAGGGGGGCGTCGCCTGCGCGGGGCTCTGGGGGAAGGGGCCGCGGGCGAGGTGGGCCGGGGAGAGGTGCGGGGAGAGGAGGGGCGGGGGGCAGGGGAGGAAATGGGAGGGGCCGGGCGGGTGGCCGGGGCGATGGGACCAGGTATACAGAGCCCAGCGAAAACCCTTCCTGGGGAACAAGGCAGGGCAGTTGGTAGGTGCATGTACCTGTCATTGCATTCCCAGGTTTGGGATGCAATATTTTAGCGTGTTGAGGGCTGCGAATCGATGCTCAGAAGGTATTTGTTGAGTGATGTGTGGTCATGTCTGGCGGGAGTGTTTATGTATTGGCTGCATTGCCACTGTGCATGTAAAGTTTGTTGCAACAATGCAAAAGTGAACTCGTCTTTTTACACCTGTAGCACCAAAGCTTGGCACTTCTACCCACAGCCACCGTGGTTCTTAACTACACTGCTGGTGCTGTGGTAGGCCAGGCACCTGTCTGCTGCGCTGCAGAATGTGTGTCCAGTGTCGCCAAATCTAATCAGGTATACTGTAGTCCACCCTGACTCAGTGATCCTGACCTTTGGAAAGTAGCTCTGCAAATTCGGCATTCACAACTGTGGTTCCTGCCTTCTGTCCCGTTCAAGAGTCCACGTACTTGTCCTTGACCTTTTCAGAAAACTCGACGTCGCATGCATAGGTTCCCAGATACCTGTACAAGCGCCGATTACATGACACGAAATAGCAGCTGTTTCTGTGAGTGTCTCAGGAGCCAGATTCATGGACTCTCTGCCCCTTCACAGTGGAAGATGTGGTTGATGGTCGTGCCATGTGCACAAGAACAGGCCCCAGTGATGCCAATCCAGGTGGGCCTCTGCTGTGGCATTCATCTCACCTCATTGTCTGGGATACAGTTTCTGTTTGTGGCCGTATGGCTGCGTAGAATTCCAAAGGGAACTTCTGCCTGTACCTGTCCAAGGTAATCCTGTGCAACGACTCCACCGGAGGGTCCACCATTGGCTTCGCGTCTGTAGGAGGCCGTGTCAGCTGCTTGAATGTAACGCTTTGTGCGTAGCCACCGCCCTCCGAAGCTTGAGGCCCGTGGCCGTTCCAGAAGCTGTACTGTTTGGTTGGCAGCTGTCGTCGCGTCACAGCGTCTGCTTCAAGTCGTTGCCAGACTGGTTTCTGACGTGATGGAGTGTTGTATATCCTGCATGCGCCTCCAGTGTGACTGCAAACCGACGATGCTCGCCAGAGACCATAGTGGGACGACGCAGTCCGTAGCTGTTTTCTCTCTATGCCCAAGTAGTATCGAGCAGGATACAAGAATCAGTCTGATGCTGCACTGAAGACGTACCGAGAGTACTCAACCGGGTCATGCTGCTTCAGATGCATTCGCTCCTGGTACGACATCGTTGAAGGAAGGCACACACGGCTGCTGGGTTCCTTCAGAGTACCCAGTGTCAAATCTTTCAAGTCTCGTTGGCTGCTCATTTTGACGACGGCTGCTTGAATTGCGTTTGACGAGTTTTTTTTGCCACCGACGAGATGGGACGATCGGTACGCCGCTAGATCTACGCCGGATCTATGTGGCTACTGTTGCGGAAGTTCAGGACGGGCTGCAATTTATAGGTGTGGACGCCAGAACGCGCTGCAGACAGTCGCAAGCATGTGTGTACAGGAACACCCGTCTCATGCGCATCATGCATGCGACTTGGCGGCCACCTGCGCAGGAGCATGGACACGCATGTCTTGCAGGTCTGCGTACGACCACCTTCGAGGATACCTTGTCTGTATTCCAGGAGCAGGCGATGTGTGTGCCCGCTTCCCTTTGGCTGCCATATGCACCATCGCTGCGCCACTCTCGTTCGTGTCCCGCTCTGCAACAGCAGTCATGGATCTCCGCAGTGGCTCAAGAGTCGGAGCGGGTATACTTCAATCGATTCATAGGCCAAAATTTGAAGAAGGAGTGCAGCTTCTCCTAACAAAATGGACGGCGCTGCAGTTGGCTGTTGAAAACCAGTGGGGAGGCCGCGACAGCCGTGACAAGGCCGAAGACATGTACGACGAGATTCTAGAATGGTTCTATAAACGCAAAGGTGCTCCCTGATCATTCTACTGTGTTTGCGTGCGCACGACATGCTCCTTGGAAGCCATGTACCGCACTCGATGCACGGCAACATACATCGGCTCTTACCAAAGGACACACCAGAATCCACGGGCGCACCTGCAGACCACTATGCGGATGAGCTCGAGCCTCTTCTCGAAACGATCATCCTGGAAGACTTCAATGTCCAGGCTGAAGATGGCAGCCCCCTGCAGGTATGGTGCCCTTGTCGCCACTGCCGTTACACGTAACAGCGCGCAACAGTCCGTCTTCCCCTTACGCTCCCACCCTTGCCTGGTGTGCTGGAAGCAACTATGGCCACGCCAGCTGACTGGCGTAGTCTAGCAACAGCTGAGAGCTACTGCTGGCATGTGTTCAAAATAGAGTGTCTGTGTGAAGAGCCATTGCAAGGCCTACACCGTTGTGGCATGGCAATTGACAGCAGTACTAACGTTGGGATGTCTCAGATTTCGCTGTCATGGTGAAGTTCAACAGGATCTCTTCTACCAAGGCACTCTTCTGCGCATATGCTACATGCTCTCATCTGGTTACATGCATGATCGCATGCAGGTTGCCAAGTCTTTGGTTGATCTGTACAAGCAGTGCCTCGCCGGGGACTTCTCGTTGATACAGCGCTTATCGGCCGTGGCTTCTGGGGCTCACCAGAGTGCAGGCTTTGCGGTGCGTGCCTCTGTGATCTGATGCATGTGATCAACTCGGATTTGCCAATGTCCTCTTCAGGATACGGATCCGTAACTTCAGATTCACTGTGCCGTACTTTACATCAAGCCGCTGTCAACAGGCCTTCACCATCACTCCGTGCCCACCCCTCATGGCGTGACACGTTTTTTACACACCCACCTCCCAACATGCGGCAGGGCATATCATATCAATATCGTCGACGTGGCGATAAAGTATGCACAGCGCGAGGCGTGTCGTTCCATCAGTCTCGAACATCAGAGCCTCCTCTGTCCAGAGGCTCCCGTATGCATGATTATGTAGTTACGAAGGAGGACGGAGGCCGGGCACGCCCCCGTTTCTCGGAATCCACTCGCGAACCCACTCACTCGTTCATGGCACTCGGCCGGGCACTACCTCGCACGACAGCCCTCCTGTATGCATGGTTACTCCTGTCGCAAACGCAAGCGCCTGCATGCATGGTTATCCCTGTCGCAAACGCAAGCGCCTGCATGCACACCCCATCACGCTCACAGCTGCCGCAGCCACATTGGCCTGCCTGCACCATTTGCTCCTCTCCCGCTGGCACCGGCGTGGCATGCACACCTCAGGATCTGACTGTGTTTCAGTCTGCATCAATCGTTCACAGTGCCACTGTGGTCCTGTCGGGCCCCCGGCCTCTGAAACGGTGCACCGTGAGCTGCTGTTGAGGTCACGGCGGTTCACCATCGCTCTGACGGTGTTTGTCACTCTGTAGTTTCCACTCTGTCCATTCCTTTGCCATACGCCACTGTGTTGTTCAACGAAAATACATACCTGTGTGGTTACCATCCCAGTCTTGCGAAGCGGTCGGGGACACTTCTGGCTGGCGCTCATCCGGCCATCTCCTCGTCGCAACTGTCCTGTGGTTTGACTGATCTGACCAGGTGAAGCGTGGCCGCAGGTGGATAATGACGGAACAGCGGTGCCGATTGCCGCCGAGCAGGGCGGCAACTCGTCAGATGATGATGGCGACAGTGGCAGCGAGGACATGGACGTGGACGAGGGTGGCGCGGCCGAGGGGGCGGGGGCAGCGGGCGCGGCAGCGGCTGCGGCGTCACAACCGCCGCCCGGCCCGGCGATAGATGACGATGGTTTCCAGACGGTGCAGCGTGGCCGCAGGCGGCGATAGCAGATTTTTCCGCGCTTTCTTGTTTTCTGGTGTTCTGTGTGTCTGCCGCTAGAGCTCGCATGGTGCCAGGGTCTAGTGAGCCTGTTGATGACCCAGTACATGCGCACCGGAACAATAATGCATGAGAATACCGCTGACTGCCTGTCTAGTCCCCGGGATGGACGTTGTGCACATGGCCCAGACATGCATTGTGGCAGAAGCCTGTATAGAACTGCCTGTATGGAACTGCACGGCTTGATGTGGCACAAGCCTCGCCAGCGCACAACATCAAGTGCTTGATGATAGTGGGGCCCCGCGTGCAATTCTAGCCACCAATCGATGACTATGCCGCCTGTTGTCAAGGCCAAGCAAGGCTCGTTGGGAGCCCCGAGGGCGGGTAGAGCGCTGGATGTCGATGGTTATGAGCTGTCCAAGGTGGGCATCTCGCTACCTGAGAGATTCGCTTGAGGCGCACACAATCGGGGAGTCTGATCTGCATAGGTCAAGCGAGTGTTCATTGTCACATTCGCTTGATGCGATACGCAGATCAGCATTGCAATGTAGTAGGCTGTTTTGTGTCAATATTGCATGAGTTGACTCGGAAGAATGATTCGGTATACTCTGGACAGTGTACAAAACGAAGTGCACCATCGCCAAGTCACCTCCAGTCACCCACACACACGTTGGGCACTCGCTAGCATCTCTGCACGGAAATGTTTCTTAAAATGCCTCAAGTCGATGGTCTCATCAGCACACCAGGCCGTGGGAAGATGGGCCACTTATCCAGGCTGCAAGAGGCGATGCCAGCAGCAGGAATCGCTTGAAAAACACATCACAGCATCCATTCACACATCTCGTTGGCCACTCTCATTGCCACTCATCGCCGCCGATGCTATCCTCCGTGATGCATTGACCACAGTGTTGGCCCCTCTGAGATGGCCCCTGTGCCCCTCCGCCACCCTCTGCTCTCGAGAGGTCTTCTCGGAGCATTGTAAACATATAGCAATGCAAAGCTCACAGCCGCCGCTCGCCTATAGATTGCAAGGGGGGTTCTATTCTTCCTGATTATCACCACATGCTGAACGCACATGCGTACGATCTTCAGCCCCGGCAGCTGCCGCGTGACCTGCGCATGCCTCACCTATCGCTGCCGCCTGCAGGTTGCCACGCAGATATGCAACCGGTGTCAGCTGGCGAGATGCGCAGGCTATCCTGCGGGCCCTCCCTCTTGGCCTCTGCAGGCCTTCCAAAGCATGGCTTATGTATGACGCATGCTGCCACAACGAAACCACAAAGTCGTGGGGACGCAGCGCAGCCTGCCATGCATTGGCTGCTACACCAACGCGCATGCAGCGCAGCCTGCCATGCATTGGCTGCTACACCAACGCGCATGCAGCGCAGCCTGCCATGCATTGGCTGCTACACCAACGGGCATGCAGCGCAGCCTGCCATGCATTGGCTGCTACACCAACGGGCATGCAGCGCAGCCTGCCATGCATTGGCTGCTACACCAACGCGCATGCAGCGCAGCCTGGTGGTGCATCGGGGGTCGCAGCTACACTCATCGACAGCGCCCCCCCTGCAGCGCACCTCCTGCTGTGCCTTGCATGACCCCGTGCGCGCATTCCCGTCGGCACAGCGGCGGGCGCGATCCGCAACTCATTGTTGGACCAGGTACTATGCGGCGGCCCCTTAGCTTTTATGTTCTTGGTCGGAGCTGTGCACCGGTTCGGCACCGTGCGTGCCTGGACGCCGCAGACAGTCTGCGGCATCCAGGCACGCACCATGGCGCCCCGCACCAGCCCGCCGCACAGCACTACACAGCTTTATACATGCTATGTGACAGGCTTAAGCGCCAGAGCCGCAGGGTGGCTCCGCGGAAGCGCGGGCGTGGTGCGTGCTCCGGCGCCGAGTGCGCACCACGCAGCGCCGCTCACGAGCCGAGCACGTCCTGCTCGACTGCATCGTCAAACTTCCGCGTCGGCACCTGCACCAGCGCCTGCCGCAGGCCCCAGCCCGCCAGCCCGAGGCTCAGCGACACCCCCCACATGCTCGCCGGCAGCGGCACCGTGCCGAACGCAGTGCCGCCGAACTGCACGATCAGCGCCTGCACGCATGCGGGCCATGTCTGAATTTCTGCCGCGTGGAGAGTTCTCCAGGCGTCGTTCACACGCACATGCATGACGCTCATGCATGCGCAGCTGATGCTCATGGAGGCCAACAGGCATGTGCGTGCACAACTTTAATTAACTACATTCATACATGACACTGGAATGTTTCATTTTGATGAGAGATATATGTGCATGGGGTTCATTCGTGTATAAAAGGGGAGGGCGCGTGCCTGCAGGACGGCCTCAGCAGCGACGATGGCGAGGAAGAGTCGATGGCTGCCGAGGCCCTCGAGGAAGTTGGGCTCGTCGAAGGCCTTGCGGCACGCGACCTGGTTGAAAAGCTGCATCACGACAAACGTGTTGAAGACAAAGGTGGCCTGCTGCGGCGGCGTGAGGCCGAGGGTCGCGCCGCCGTCGTGCAGGATCACCGCCATCACCACCAGCTGGTACACCGCCTGTAGCCACAGCATTGTGGTCTGATCGGGGCGTATCAGATAGGGGGGGGGGGGGACTCTGGAACCTGGAGAACCGTGCGTTTCCATATTGCGCAGGTCGGATGCGTGCTTGTAGGGGGGGCGGGGCAGAGCTCTCGGGATGTACCATGGATGGTGAGAATGTCAACGCATGCGGCAACTCATGGGGCTTGCAATGCGGCCGCAAGGCACGCGCTGCTGCCACGCGCCTCTGCTGCGCTGGCCCGGTGGCTACAGGGGTCGCGCACCTGCCCGGCAATGTGCTTGACGCACGACGGCGTGAGCAGGGGGGTGGTGGAGCTGAAGGGGCGCAGGCGCAGCATGGCGTCGGTGGGGGCCTCGGTGGCGAGCGCGACGCTCGCGAGGGAGTCCATGATCATGTTGATCCACAGCATCTGGACCGGCGTGAGCGGGCTCTCGCCGTACACGAGCACGCCCACCACCGCCATCGCGACGGCCACCACGTTGATCGTCAGCTGGAACTGCACGCGGCCGGACCGTTGTTGCTGTGAGGTGCTTTTCACAGTTGTCGTGTGTTGGGATGCAGGGGCGCCATGGACACACGCCACTCGCACAGCCATCGCGTGGTGTCAGAAGCGCGATTGCGCATGCATGGCGTCCGCCACACCACGAACGACGCGATCAGCGCGCGATCCATGGCATGTGGTGCGGGCTGTGGGAGCCCACCTGCCTTCGAACTGAACCACATATACGTGGGCCATGCATGGAAAGAATGAAAGCGCAGCGGCGTACGCAAGACAGGTGTGCAATGCATGAGGGGGGGGTGGGGTGAAGGGTGCGTGGCTTGGCGCACCTGCAGGAACTTGATGATGCCAGCGAACACGTTGCGCCCCCACTTGACGCTCGACACGATGGACGCAAAGTTGTTGTCCATCAGCAGGATGTCCGAGGCCTGCCGCGCGATCGACGTGCCGGACAGCATCGCGAAGCCGACGTCCGAGCGCCGCAGCGCCGGCGCATCGTTCGTGCCATCCCCTGCAGATGCGAGCACACACGTGGCAGGACCTGTTTTAATTCGTGTTCCCCATGACATGGCAAGTGCGCTGCAGCTGGCGCGCCTGCAATGCCCGCCCGATCCGGAGTTGTGGCTGTGCACTGCAGCATCTCTGGGGATGCACGAGCGACAGGGAACGTGCCCGAGACATGAGCACGCGGGTGTTTACTTGCACGGAGCTGTTGCAGAGTTTCGCAGCAAGAGTGACAGCTCCCGTCCGGAATGACTCTCTTGTCAGCGTAACAACAAACTGCAGACAGCCAGGAACGCAGGAAGCAGTACAGATGGGACGCCCCAGCCTCGTGCTGCTGTGGTCCAAGGTGATTTGGAGGCGCGGTGCAGTGGCAGATGCGAACCGAGGGCGCCAGAGGGGGGGGGGGGGGGGGGGGGGGGGGGGGGGGGGGGGGAGGGGGGGTTAGCGCACCCGTCATGGCGACGATGTCGCGCCGATCCCCGGGCAGGCGGTACGCCTGGCAGCCCTGGATGATGGTGAACTTGTCCTGCGGGCTGCACCGCGCCAGCACGCGCAGCTGTGGCCACAGGTGGTTGAAGGCCTGCTGGTCGAGCGTCGCGTCGGCGCGGTAGACGCGCGAGCGGAACTCTTCACCCGTCATCACCGCGTCGCCAAAGTCGGAGCTCGTGGTCACGATGTCTCCCTCGCCACCTGCACCAGTGTTGGGTCGCTTTGCAGCATTTTGAGGGCTACCACCCAAAAAAACAGACCTGGATATTCGGAATTGTTCTATGTGATCGGGCCCGATGACCCAACACTGGCCTGCACACTGTCACTCTGAGGCGAGGATCACCGCAATGCCAGCCTCACAGTTAGGCCTGGGTGTCGAGACAAAGTAGCACGGCGGAGCATTTTGGGTGCTTCTGATTTTTGGCGTGGTCATCCACAGTTGCAATCGAACACTTACAACGAGGGGCATTGCAAACGTTGCCGCCTGCTGTGAGGGGGGTCGAGCGACACAGTCAGCAGAGCGCCGCCGTGGCGTACATGACGCACATCACAGTGAATTGTGCACAGTAGAAACGCACTGACACGATCGCCCATTGCACAAATTTTGGGCTGCGGTGAATTCCGGATACTCGGGGAGGCCTTCGGTGGCACACCCTCGTTTGATGCACCAAGACATTGACCAAATCACTACAACAGCGACTGAGCATCCATACTGAACACCGGACATATGGCGACCGCATGTGAAGGGTATTGCTTCAGCACTGCGTACAGGACATCCAGAGCCGCGCTCATGACACACATGCATGAGCCTGACAGCGGGGACCACCTGATACCGCTGGTGGCTACAGGTAGGGGACTATCGCTGTGTGTGCACTCAGGCTGTGACCGGCTGACTAAACATCAAACCGGAGACATGCGGACACCGGACGCGAATGATATCGCTGCAGCGTCGAGCGGAAAGCGCACCAGAGCCGCGCTCCATGATGCCGCACTCCAGCGCGATCGTGGCCGCGGTGACCTTGTTGTCCCCCGTCAGCATGCGCACCCGCACCCCGGCGTCCTGGCACGCCTCCACCGCCCGCGGCACCTCCGGCCGCACGAGGTCCGCAATCCCAAACACCGCCAGCAGCGTCAGCCCCTCCTCTAGCCCCTCCAGGTCCACAGCCGCATTGCCGCTTGGCGCCGGCGGTGCCGCCGGCGCCTCGCTGCCGTTGCCGTTACCGTTCGAGCCGCGCGCGGCGGCGTTTGCGTTTGCGGCGCGGACGGCGCCGGTGGCGCAGGGGTCGCGGACGGCAGGGTCGTCGTCCGCAAGCTCCCGGAAGGCAACGGCAAGCAGGCGGAGGCCACCGCGCTGCATCGTGCGGAGCGCTGCCGCTTTCTCGGCGGCGGGCAGCGGCGCAGTCGAGCCGTCGGCGCGCATCTGCCACGTGCACCTCTCCAGCACCAACTGCATGCATGCGACACACCGTTGCAGCGATTCGACACAGCAATTGCTCGATACGCAAGAACCAGGGTGCATTTCCAACAGGCCCCTGCGATGGTCTCCAGTCATTGCTGGTAAACGTTTGGTAGACGGAGAAGCGGCTCTGCCGCCGATGACCGCCTCAGATGCCGGATGTGGTAGTGCCGGCCCACCAAGCTTGCCGGGAAAATCATCCGCCGGCCAGATGGATGAACAAGCAAACACCGCAAAGCGCCGCAGCATGGGGTCAGGCCACACCTCGGCAGCCCCTTTGACATACACCGTTAGCCCCCCGTACACAAGCCCCCCTCCGTCCGAGTCACCCGCCCCCGCTTCGCCGCCGCGCGGCGCCCGCCGCACGACCGTCGCCATGCGCTTGCGCTCTGAGGAAAACGGCAGCGCGGCGACGACGTCCACGCCGGCGCGGCCCGCCGCGGCGCCTGCGCCGAGGCCGGCCGCGAAGCGCAGCAGCGCAGTCTCGGTGCGGTTGCCGTTGTCGACGATGTCGCCGCCGTCGGCCGCCGCGTCGAGGGTGGCAGTGGAGTTCAGCACGACCGCGTCGCACAGCATCCGCCGCGCAGCGGGGGCTATGTCCGCGAGCGCGGCTTGCAGGGGCGCGTGTGGGGTGCCGGCTAGCAGCGCGTCGGTGGGGACGTCGGGGAGGCTGCGGATGGCGCCACCGCCGACCCAGCCACGCACGACCTGCACAGCACCACACCTGCAACCCTCCGCCATGCACTACTGCCATATCAACTTATTGTTGCGCACTGCTTCGGGGTGGCTGAGCCACCTGCTGCTATGCGTGACAGGGCGCCTGCGCAGGCGCCGGGCTGTCGGAAAGCCCCGCATGGCCAGCGAGCGCGCCCACATCCTGGCCGCTACGTGCTGCCGCCGCGTAACCGCGACGGGTGCAGTGCGCATGTGTCGCATGCATTCAGTCGCGCTGTGGACCTGCCAGCGGCCAGGTTGGAGGCCGTGGGGTGTTCGCACCCGGGGGAAAGGGAGGGGGGGCCCGAAGGGGGGCCCCAGTGGTACGGGCATACTGTATACTAAATGAAAGCGTTCGCCATGGAACGTGTAACGCTGGTACTCAGCCAGGTATCTGCAATCATGAATTTTTGGGGTGACAGATACAACAAACATCAGATTTTTCAGACCTACGCCCCATGTAACGCAGGCGAATTCGGCGATCCCTTCAATGTAGTATGGCATCACAGCATTTCCGCAAGGGGGGGCTCGGAGGGGGCGCACGCGGAGGCGGTTGAGGGTGAGGGTGCCGGTCTTGTCGGAGCAGATGGTGGTGCAGGTGGCCATCGTCTCGCACGCGTTGAGGTAGCGCACGAGGTTGTTGTCCGAGAGCATCTGGCGCACGGAGAAGGCGAGGGCCATCGTGACGGCGAGCGGCAGGCCCTCCGGCACGGCGACGACGAGCACGGTGATCGCGTTGATGAGGTACTCGTTTACGGCGCGCAGCGTGTCGAGGTCGGCCATGAGGTGGTCGGGCGAGAGCGCGCGGGAGGTGAGCTGGATCGCGAAGGTCGCGGCGGCGGCGCCGGCGCCGAAGCGCCCGATCGCGTTGGCGAGGTCCTCTAGTTTGTCCTGCAGGATGGAGTTGGCCCTGCATGGCGTCGCGCTGCGGTATGGTGAACTGGGAGGGCCCTTGGGTTGGCCGTTGTGAATGCCTGAGAGATGCGAGGCAAGAGGGGCCCGCCCCAGGGCAGGATCATGTTCGCAGCAAACATCCGCAGAGACGATGGCCCAGCTCCATCCGCTGACCACAAAGATCGTGCTCCGCTCCACTTCATCCTTGCACTCCAGTCTGTTGGGAGGATGCAACTGCTTGAGGCATGCATGCCACATGCTGATGTGTTCGTGTCGCAGGGCCACGGTGCGCTGGGGACCACTTCGAGTGGCTGCGGTTATTGCTATGGTGGCAGCCGGTTGCTCTTTGGCTTGATGAATTTGTTTGCTTTGCCATATAATGGCGCGGTATGTGTAACTTGGTAGACTTCGAGTGGCTGCGGGACTCAAAGAGAATCAAGAGAATCAAGCCCGGGAGAAAGGGTACAGTTCGCGACTTTCAAGCATGTGGTCGGACCGTTTGGATGGGAGCTGTCTCAAGCACCTGTTTGAGATGGGAACTCAGAATTGAACAAATTAGCGAAGTGCTATGTGTGTGGGTAGCGGTGTGGAGGAGCGTACGGGTTCTCTGAGGAGGTCAGTTCAGACGCCTCTGACTCGGAGCCAGAGGACGACGACACCTGGATCTGCTGGCCGCGAGTCATGAGCATGATCTTGCCGGCCTGGGAGCTGGGGCCCACCGCGGCGGCAAGCATAGATCCGTAGCCAGACATCACCTGGCTGCCTGAGAACAAAATGTTGGGACCCTCGCGAGGGCACTTGTAGACGTCGTCAGCCTCACCTACACAAGACATGTGATTGTGAAGCAGCATAATTGTGGGTGTCGGTACATTGCTGATGCTTTGCGATGGGACGTGGCGTTGGGATTTCACTGCGTGCTTTCTTTCCGGCAAGGTGAGACGTGGACAGGCCACCGACCAATCTCGCTCGCTGGTCACGGAACGCATCGTACCTGTGAGGTTGCTTTCGTCTACACGGATGTCGAAGCCGTCCAGCAGGATGCCGTCAGCTGGTAGGATATCGCCTGCTTCGAACAAGAGGACGTCACCAACAACGAGATCGGCAACTGGAATGGACTGCACTGTCCCCTCTCTCCGGACGCGAATCTGCATTAGCAAGGTCATAATGTCAAGTTGAATGTCATGACGACCAGTTGAATTCGACGACGCTGGGCTCGACATGCAGTCATGCCATGCAGGCGAGCGACAGAACGGCAGGAACGACGCACAAGGCGCACGGCAGTCTAAAGTGCAGGCAAATTGGACACAGCTATGTGCTCTGGGTGTCTGACTGTTTGCGCACCGTGATGTTACCCTCTTCTTTCGAGAGCTTGCTGAACTGCTTATCTCTCTGGTAGTTGGTCGTGGCGGTCACCAGAACAACAACAGCAACAGCCGCCAGAATAGCCACGCTATCTATCCATCCTGGGCCTTGAGCACTGTCTACGATCGCCCAGAGAGCTAGAGACAGAAAGCCAGAGCCAAGCAGAATGAGCAGAGTAAAGTCTTGCACCGCTTCGGCCATCAATTCCAAGAACGTCGGCTGAGCTTGATCAGGAAGAGCATTGCTACCGAATGCGGCACGATTTGCCACCACTTTGGATGCAGGCAGGCCTTCCGTGACGCTAGTGCCGAGCGCCCCGGCCAATCTACTGCTGTCCACCGATGCCAACGGGCCGCCAAGCTCGCAGACCTGATCGATGTACTCTTTCACGTCAGCTGTGCATGTCAATGAATCAGAGGCTGATTCCCGCTCGGCCAGCGCACTCGTCACGAGGCTCCTGGCGTGCACGCGTTGCACCCGCCAGCACCTCGTCAGCGGTCCGCCACTGTGAAGACTGGGAGCTAGCGAATGATGCAACATAATTATATCTCGATGCAAGTAGAATCTACATGCAGGTGGGGAGCGGAGAATTATTGCAATGCAGGTATCAGCGCTGTCACATGCAATGAATGCTTCGCTACGACTTGCGACACTTTCCAGTCCAAACGCAAATGCCAACACCACGATCAGACCCTCTGGCTCTGGTGAACGTGTGTGGTGTATGTCCAGCTGTGATGATACCGAAACACGCGAACTCAGCCCAGGCCAAATGTGATGAATCGACATGCATGCACGTGACCCGTCGGACGATGCGATACCGCTGGAGTAACGCGACTCCACATGAGCTAGGACGCAGGTGCTCTGTGGCACACATGATCACATGGTGACATGGGCCCGTCCCATAGATGTAGCCTTTCTCCTTACGGAGAGTATATATGTTACAATTGTAACACATGTTGCCTGCCCACTACCTTGCCCATCGCCCGCAACTCGACATGGGACTCTGGTGCATCTAAAATTTATTCTGCATGCACCATCAGCACCACCAGAGCTGAGTCGGGGAAACATCCATGTATTTGCCTGTTTGGTGCCCCTGCTGCAGCATCTCGCCTGCTGCACACAGCAAGGTTTGCGCCGGGAGGCCATGGCGACGTGGTTTTGCACTGCGCCTAGTCCTTCCCATGCACATACAAAAGGTGGCTACAGGCGCAATTGCGCCCCTGCACCCTGACGGTGTTTCGCGAGGACCGAGACGGGAAGGCAGGTGGTACAAAAGCCCACACGCGATACAGAGGCTAGGAGATTTGTGGCGACAGTGGCACGCAGCGTACGTGCTGGTCCACGGTCGAAACCTGTTCAACGATTACAAGACATTTAGACACGCATCATCGCGGCGACTGCCGTGCCGCGGCCACCACCGTGGCCACACCCCTCCCCCAGTTCGGGTCTTTGCTTGTTCTTCTAACAGCGGTGCATGTCAGCTGCAGTTGATGTGTTCACATAGCGACTGCAGACGAGGAGCAGCACAGCAGCGCGTGACCCGATTGAACAGATTGCTAAAGTTTTACAAAGCGCAAAGACCTGGGTCAGTGCATGGCAGAGCACCAACACAACCTCCCAGTCATCAGGTAGCGCAAGGTGTGATAGCATCGACTGCAATGCCGCAGAGAGTGCTCACTTGACGAAGTACAGCAGTGCTGGTTCATGCATGTGTGGCTGTGTGCTGAGCCACGGCGCCACATGCAGCTGGAATCACTGCTGCACCCGAGAGCTGCACATGCTAAATTCAGCATGAGGCAGTGCCAAATCACAGGTGCATGTTGTGAACCCATGAGCATCATTGAGCAGGATGAAGAGTGGTTGACTATACTGCCATTACAAGGGGTTTCTGATGGACAGTGACCACCCACGCGCAACAGCCCATCAACACTTCCATTGTATGAAGCTGGGTCTGCAGCAGAGCAGGCTCGGTGCCGTGCCGCAGAGATGCACCGCGATCGCTCAGCATGTGCTTTCGCCATGTGCGCCGCGTGCGTCACACTCAAACAAACAAGCAAGTGCATCAAGGGAGATGTGCACCGGTTCACTGATGTCACCCCGTAGCAGCCAGATGCAGCAGCCAAAAGCAGCCAGGTGCGCAAAAGTCCGCAGAAGGGGCTGCTGCATCTGCTACAATGCTGCAGCTGCTACAATGGGAGTGCACCAGACCGGGTGCTACACAAAGACTGGAGTCACTACTACACCACTTCAATCTTACTGCAGCCATTCACTGCTGCTTGCAGCTGCCTACATCCTCCTGTGCAGCAGAGGCTGGGCAGGCTCAGCAAGCGCCTTGTGTGTACAATGCATGCAGGCATGTGCCGCATGCGGCACCCGGCAGAATGGACCTCCCGCTCATGTCGCCTGTGAAGCTCAGCCAAGCTGGGGTTGAAGACACTGGGGACAGCTGTTGACTTGGCTGTGGACGGCGTGGTCGCCGTCGATCTGATCGCCTCTGGCACAATCTGAGCATGCAGTGGCTGTAGTGAAGGCCCTGTCACAGGGAGAGTTGTTGGATGAGCGCTGAGGGATTGCTGAACAGCAGTCCCGGCAGCTCTGGTGCTGTGAGCTCCAGCCGATGTCTTGCGAGAGCCGTGACTGATATGCGAACCGCCGCACAGTTGGGAAGCGAGAGCTCAACGTGAGTTGTTATCGTCTGCACGTCAGGTCACTGACAGGAGCAACCCCGTGGGGTGTGGCTGCGGATGATTGCTGTGCAAGGCGAATGAGGCAGATAGGCAGATCGCAGGTTTCTACAGGCCTACCCGTACACTGACTCTGGCCCACCACCTTCACATGTGGGGAGCTGCAGGCACTGCCCTGCGTGTGCGTTGAGTCTGGACAGCGCCGTTGTTGGCGGTCGATGGCAACAGGTCTGATCATTTCACGCCCATGACCTTGTCTCGTTCTTCGGGAGTCAACCACACAAATGGCATGGACGGCTCATCCCTGCATATGAACTTCAATCACGCATTGTGGGAGACTGGCTCGGACAACGAGCTCACGAGAGCGAGGCCGCGTAGTCGTACCCTGGTTCCGAGACCATACACGAACGGAAGTTTGTCCATGTCTTTGCGATGCCATTGAAATTGCAGAGTGCCTGCATGATCAAGGTCAAATTGTGTCGTGAGAGCGTGTGCCTCGCGCGGAGACGCAGTCCATGCGCAAGGGCAGCACCACCACGAAGTCTTCTAAGCGGTCATTGCATCGATGAATTTGCTGAACAGGAGGCTTTCGTTGTTCTGGAGACTTGACCGATTCACGAGGGTCGCTGCTCATCTTCAGTGGCACGAGTTAAGGAATTGAACTCGCCGTACGAGCAAAGGGTATCTCATTGATCGCCAATGTGGTGTCGACTGCGCGCTTGTAATTGACAAGGAAAAACACTGTTTGTCTAAAGGATTGCTAATATCTTGCGCAGCCATGGGGTGCTCGTGGGATGGTGCAGCAAGCAGATGGCCTGGTGTGGCTACAAGCAGCCCAGCCAACGCGATGGCTCACACACTCATGGCCGTGGATCATTTGGTCTAGCGTCGCATGCAGGCCGCAAAGGCGTCAGCATGATTGCCTGTGTCTACATATACGACGGCGTGTGTCGTGCCGGTTCAGTTCTTGTCTATCAACTTCCTCGCTTCTGGTGACACGATCTCATGTCGCTTTGATGATTATGTCGCCTTAAATATCAGTGCGCGCGTCAAATTGTCTGATAACAACTAGCATGTCCTATTGAAGTGGCTGCTTCACTGTCCTGTGAATTGGAGTTGCGTTGCACAACAAGGCTAGCCGTTCTGTCATGACGGTCCGATTGCAACAATACTGCACAGATCGTCACGTCGGCGCCCCTCTGAGCAGCATACAAGATGACCCTACCGCAAGCGTGACTCTCCCTGCAGCAGTACTGCAGTACCGGGCCAGTATAGATGCAGCGCAGCTGGGCACAGAGTGGCCAGCCAAGGAGCGTGACGAGGCAACCGAAATCGTCGTCCCGATCTCGGTGTTTGCAAAGCTGGGCAGAGATGTCTATGCAGGGCAGCTGGTGCAGATCAAATCGCAGTATTCAAGCCCCACGAGGCATATTGCGCGACTTGTGCCCGCCGAGGCGGTGGCGTCGCACATCTTCTCGGATGCAGCCTGCGAGGCTCTGCAAATCGACGAAAAGACCTGCAAAACCGCCTCAGGTACAGAGATTGCGGGTATCAGCCCCATTCTCGCGTTCAATCTGGGTCTGCCATATGCCGTTGGTGAGGTGACGCATGGTCAAGATATGGCGTCCTGGCTGAGCAAGCGCAACAGCATCACCATCTCCGCATTGGAGGATTGCTGGCCTGCTGATTCAGAAGAGCACCAGATGACGGAAGCGTGGTTACCGTCTCGGTCAAGCAAGTCCATCCAGACTGCCACATACATCGGATTGTCACATCTGGAGAGGCCGCAGAAGAATCCGCCTTTCAGCATCGTTGACTATCAAGATAACCTGCAGGCAGCCGCCCAGGCCATGTCGGGCGGCCCTCCACAGGCACCAGACGATGAGCTTGCAGACACTGAGATCGACGACCTGTCAGCTGAGCAGCACAGGCAAAGGGAGAGTGACACAATGCAGGCGTGCTCCACTTCACCTGTGCTGTGATACTCCCTTCTCCTGTAGCTTGCCATGTAATGGCTGCTGTTGTTCCGAGCCATGTCTGCCGACATCAGCTGGCAGGCTCAGCCTGCATCACATGAGGCCCCTGCCATTGACATGCCCCTGTGGCTAGGCCTGCCCTGTCTGCATCATAAACACGACATAGCCGCAGTACCACAGCCATGCGCATCCCCTGCAGCACCTGCGTATTGACCGTTAGACCAGAATGGCCATCGTCTGTCTGGTATGCCATGTCATGCCAACACCACCAAACAGCAACCACGCACCTTCCCCGCTCACTCACCAACACATCAAGCAGGCTCAAGCAGCCACACTACTGCTTCATGAGCTGCCCTGAGGGAGTGCATGCCGGGCAGCACATTCGTCGTACCCGTAGCACGCTGCTTCAGCCACACGAGACACCGGCACAAGGGGCAACCACCTTTGCAGCACCACCTTTCTCTCAGACACCAGCTGGCCCCATGGCCACTTTCAATGTCCGTGGTGGCGCAGGCCTGTACTATTGCATGCATCGTCTCCCCTTCAAACCCACCCGCTCCTGCTCATGCACCCCTTCGCACAGTTCCTCTCCGCATTGCTTCGCCGACGCTGCCGTGATTGCGCAGCTCGGCAATGCAGTACCCGCCACCACAGCAATGCTGTGTTGCTGCCTTGGCTTTCACTTGCGCTTGGTATGATCTGCATCATCGTCTTCATGGCGGTGACGCCGGTAGCTCTCCCTGCCTCCATGAACCATTCGCACCTGCAACCATGCTGGTTCTCACTCTGCCGTGCCAGTCCTCTGTCGTCCACTCTGCTTCTCATTCGACCATGCTGGACGTCTGCTTTCCGTGCTGCTTTGCTGCCTGCCGTACCACTTCTCCGCCTTCCACGCTCGTGCTCTGTCTTCCGTGCTGATTCCCAGTCCTCCTGCAGCGTAGTGACCACGGGCGAGGGTATAGACAGCATGTCACGGAGCCCTCACATCATCTCCCACGTTTCCTCCCACAGCGGAAGTATTCACTGCGCCCCTAGAACGAGCGACATACACACAGGTACATTGAGCGCACCTGCCGCTTGCACCTGCCGAATGTGTCTGCATGGCCGGCCTGCTGGTCCGCCACAGGCCCAGCATACACGGTGATCAAGTGCAAAGTGTGATTCTGGTTTGCGTGTTCGGCCACGATGCACTGCACCTCCTCCTCCATCCAACTGATCATCTCTACTGGTGCCCACAGCCCCTGCAGCGGGGGTCATTGCGCGTGCCTGCACGTCCCCCTGGCCCTGCCGCTGATCGTCAGCCCCGCCCCTCCCCCCCAGGGCATGCCGTGCTCTGCATTCACCAAGCGCTCCACAACAGCCACCCCTTGAGCGGACACCGCCTTGCATGTCCCCCTGTGGCTCTCCCCGGGAGCGCATGGATCTCTGTGCAATCGCTCTACAGAATGCCACTCTGAAAGAACGTCACAGATAGCAATGAGCAACGTTCAGAATGGACCGCATAAAGCCATTCGTGTCTCGTCGACAGCATTTCCAAACGTGAATCCCACCACGCAGCAGCGACCACCGCCAGCCCCCTCACCTGGCCCACCCTGCCCGTGCACGGCGCTCAAGCCGCCCGCACAACCGCACAAGTGCATCTCCCACATGCATGTGCGCGGTGCAGGCGCTGTCGGACTACATGCGCGCGACGCACTTCGTGTGCCTCGGCGATGTCATCGCGCTCAAGCTCAAGAGCACGCCGCTGCTCGGGCCGATGCTGACGTCGGCGGCGGAGAAGGCGGGGGGCGGCAAGGCGGCCGCAGCCGCGGAGGTCGAATCGGTCGCGTTCCTCAAGATCTTTGAGCTCTCGGCGCATCAGCAGCCGCAGCCGCACAAGGCCGAAGTGCGCACACCCCCCCCCTCTGCTCCCCCCCCCCCCCAGCCACACGCACCTGCTACTCTGCTCTTCCGAACCCCTCCGCCGCGCCGCTCTGCTGCATGACTTTGCAGCAAGCCTCTGCCACACCCAGCTGTTGCACAGAGTCTTTCTGCCATACCGCGCAGCTGCAGTGCTCTGACAAGCCCCTCTGCCAAACCCATTTGCTGCGTTTCTCTGCTGCACTGATCTGTCAAACCCCTCTGCCGTGCCGCTGTACCGCACCTATCTGTCGCAGCACGCTAGGCCTTGCCCGGCAGCACGCTAGGCCTTTCCCGGCAGCACGCTAGGCCTTGCCTGGCAGCACGCTAGGCCTTGCCCGGCAGCCCCTAGCTGACTGCCATCGCTGCACACACAGCTGCTGTTGATGGACGTGCGCCCGGCGTGTTGTTTTGGTGTGCCTGAGCCCCCTGGATGTCTGAGCGGCTACCGCATGTTCATCATTTGGATGGGCTGTTTTGCTGGGCGCGGGGGAGTGATCGCTCCGCGAAGGAGGCTGCAGAATGATTCGGTCATGTGCGTCGGCGTGATGGGCCGTGGGCGTGTGCGTCCGTGGCGTCGAGCGGAGGTGTGTGAGCGTGTTGGCATCTGTTGTCATGATGGACCTCGTCGTTCGTGACAGCCAACAACCCAGCCAGGCAGTGCATGGCGGCGCACAAGACACAGCCCAGCCAGGCATTCCGTTGCAGTGCAATACACCCGAGCTTGAGCGTGCGCACTGAGGTGTGCAAGTGTAGTGATGGCCTGCTTGCGCGTGGCCTGGGGCGTCGGCCACGTGGAGAGCGCAGGTCGTCTCTCGGTGCTGCACTGTGCATGACTGCATCCATTCCGGGCACTTGTGGTGATGGGCATACGCTGGCAATGCTAGGTGTGGCAGCCGCTGGCGTGTGTGCAGCTGCTGGTGCAGGTGCCGCGCGTAGAGATCAAGGATGTCAAGTATTTTTCGCCACGTGGGCACCCATGTAGTAGACGGCTCCCGCACGGCCAGTCATACCTCCTGTCCTCACATGCCACTCCGTGAATGAACACGGCAATTCTGACAAAATTCAAACTGTGGAACGTTATTTAGCAGTTGCCCATTTGTTTCCCCGTGGCACTGCATCAAAAACAGTGCCAGCATGAGACTTTTGACTCGCACATAGAGGGGGTCGAACCCTCGACCTCAAGATTAACAGTCTTGCGCTCTAACCAACTGAGCTATACGTGCAGTATTGGAAGAATCGCTTCGTGTTCACGGAAACGGAAATGCCCTATAGAAACCCCCCATCAAGGGTGCAAAAAGCTCGAGAATACGAACATCGTGCATACACCAATGCATGAACCGTGCATGGTCGGCCCGGTATATCGCACGAGCTGTCAGCTTTCAACTGTCCGCAAGTAGCATCCCATTCTTGACCCCAACTCATCTCACGACAGATTACATCAATTTGTTTGCATCTCTTTGCTTCAGATGAACCATCTGCAGCAGAAATCAGCGTGAACACAGCTGTTGACAAATGCTGCAGACGGTGCACCTCAGGAAACAGAGGGAGCATCGCCGTTGCACACCCACACCGCCAGGCCTGCACGCGTCAGTGTTGGGTCGCTTTACAGCATTATCAGGGCTGCCACCCAAAAAATAGACCTGGATATTCGGAATTGTTCTATGTGATCGGGCCCGATGACCCAACACTGGCACACGTACAAACAACACTCTGCCAAGGCGCCAACCTCGAATCAGAGGTGGACAACAGACAGTGTGAGGTCGACACCAGATAGCATGATCCACGATGCGGTGCAGGTGACGACCGACGCGCTGATGTGGCGCAGCGGCATCCAGGCCAACGTGATGACGGTGTTCAGCTGCGGCTCCGCGTACCCCGTCGGCGCAGAGGCCTTCCTGCTCGACACCCCCCGCCCCCGCGCCTCCGCCGCGGCCTCCACCAACCTCTTCTCCCTACCCCCACCCACCCTCGGCCGCAGTACCTATGCCATGCTCCAGCCCCCCGCCGAACTTCACACTGGGAAGATCCTCTGCGGCACGTGGCGCACGATCGCGGAGCAGTTCACGCCCGCGCTGCACCCGGCGTCCAAGCCGGCGGCGCCGGGCCGCGGCGGCGCGGTGACGGACGCGATGGACGGGTGGCTACAGGCGCGCACGGCGCTGCTGCTGACGGGCCCGGAGCGCGGGGGGAAGACGATGGAGGTGGAGGCGGCAGCGGCGGCGCTGGGGGTGCATGTCGTGGAGGTGGACTGCCGTTCGCTGGCGAGCTCGAGCCCGATGGACGAGGCGGAGTGCATCATGCACCTGCAGAGCATCATCCGCTCGGTGCGCTGCCACACGGTCTCGGCGAGCCTCCGGTGGCCGGCGCCTGGATGCGCTCGCTTGGCCCGATCTGTGTGTGTTGATATGTAGGTGTTGAGCTGGCCGCGGACACACGGTTCGCATTTACCGGCGGCCGGAATCGCACACATGCCACGATACTGATAGATTGAGGGCAGCGTTCGTAGCGGGCCCGGCCATTGTGCGAGCGTCGTTTTCGATTGTACAATGAGTGACCTCTGCAGCCGCTACTCGGCATGGAATATTTCGTATGGTGTATGCATGCATGCCACGGGTGCAGCACATGCATGGATTGGAGGTCAACCACATCCCGGTTGCTCCAGCAGCTCATGCTTCAGCAGCGACCCCCTATGCCAGATAGCGCATACCCCCGCCGAGGGAGAAAAGTGCATGTAGCATGCATGTGCTGCAGGCCCGTGCCACAGCCCCGGCGATCCTGCTGCTGCGCCGCCTCGAGCGCATCTTCCCGACGCAGCCCAACGCGTCCGTCGTGCGCCGCTTCGCGGACACCCTCACCGCCGCCTCGGCCACACTCGCGCGCCCCCACATCCCCGAGTTCCAGCCCCTCCCCGACGCCGAAACCCTGAACGAGCGCGACCCCGAGGAGCCTCTGCCGATCAACGACCTGCCGTGGCCGGCACTCCACTCCACGCATTCCCCGGCCGTCCGCGCCGACGGCTCCCCGGCCAAGCCGCCTCATGGTTTCACTGCGCCTCGTCTCGCCGCGCTGTTCGGTCGGTTCCCGCCCGGGGTCGTGCTCGTCGCGGCGACGACCTCCAAACCGGCGGATCTGCCGGTGGCTCTCCGGCGCGTGTTCACGGCCGAGGTGGCCGTGCCGGCGCTGCCGGAGGAGCAGCGCGAGCGCGCGCTGTCGCGCGTGCTGGGAGACACGAGCGGCCTCGACGCGGACGACCTGCGCTCAGCCGCGCAGAGCACGGCGGGGTTCCTGCCGTGCGACATCGGCGCGATGGCGTGCGACGCCGTGCTGCGCGTGCTGCTGCAGAAACTGGACGATGGCGAGGGCGGCGCCGACAACGACGTGGTGTGCTCTGTGTGCTGTTCCCTCGCGGTCTAACACATGCGCGGCGCGCACCGCGTACACAACAGTCCGCTACGGCATGCTCACTACTCTAACTCACTAGACTGCCCGTGTGTGCGCCAGGTACCATTCACGCGCGAGGCCAGTGCCGTGCATGCTGATTCACATGTATGGCCAGCGGTGTCGCGTCGGATTGCATGCATCGTTGATGACAGGGGCAAACCGGCAGGGCCGGTCATGACGCGCCGCGTCCGTGCCGCAGGTGGACACCCTCAAGGGCTCGGTGGCGCTGCCGCACGTGGAGGGCACGCTGGAGGAGGTACGCAAGCGCACGGCGCTCGACCTCGGGGCGCCGCGCATCCCCGCGGTCGCGTGGAAGGACGTCGGCGGCCTCGAGCACGTCAAGAAGGCCATCCTCGAGACGATCGAGCTGCCGCTCAAGTACCGGTGCGCGTGCTGTGCGTGCTGTGCATGTTGTGAATGCCAGGACAAACCAGTGCAACGAGGGAATGGGAGTCTCCCGGGGGCTTGTGATCGTTTGCCTAGACATGACGCGGCGGCGTGTGTGCTGGTCGCACCGTGCGGAGCTTTTCGCGTTCACACTGCATGCATCCTAGCACACGCGGCAGTCTGGCGCCGCATCCTGAATGTCAGCGTGGCTTGGCTGCACTTGCCATGGCTGCTATGGGCGTAGCATCGGCGGCGAAGCGGAGCACAACTCCCCTGCGGAAATTGCAGAGGGCAGCTAGCAGGGCTACCAAAGCGCCAGCCACACTCCCGCACGATCCCAGCATGGCCCGACCGTGAGTCACGTGGTGTGCGTGCGGCGCAGGGACCTGTTTGCATCCGGCATCAAGCGGCGCAGCGGGGTTCTGCTGTACGGCCCCCCCGGCACCGGCAAGACGCTGATCGCGAAGGCCGTCGCGACGGAGTGCTCCATCAACTTCATGAGCATCAAGGGCCCGGAGCTGATCAACATGTACGTCGGCGAGAGCGAGAAGAACGTGCGCGACGTGTTTGAGCGCGCGCGCAAGGCGCAGCCCTGTGTCCTCTTCTTCGACGAGCTCGACTCCCTCGCACCCCGCCGAGGTGCCGCCTCCCCATCCCTCTTGCACTCCCTCGCACCCCGCCGCGGTGCCGCCTCCCCCCCTCCCTCTTGCACCCCCTCGCTCTTGTGCTTGCGTTCTTCCCGTCCTGTACATGCGGCGACCCCCTCTCGCGCCTGTGTTCCCCCGCCTCAGATTCTACATCACTCGTTCCATCTGTGTTGCAAATCATCGCTGGTATGCACGACCGCATGAGAAGCACACCACGCTATCAAGACCCCGTTCTGCATCGGCGGCTCTCGCTGCCACACACACACGCTACCCCAGACTGTGCGGCTCCGCATGCACGTCGTCCGGGTGCAGGCAACGGCATGGACTCGAGCCACGTGTCGGACCGCATCGTGGCGCAGCTGCTCGCGGAGCTCGACGGCATCGGCGCCGGCCGCAGCGACGTCTACGTCATCGGCGCCACGAACCGCCCCGACCTCCTCGACTCGGCGCTCATGCGGCCCGGCCGCCTCGACGTGCTCCTTTACGTCGGCGTCGACCGCTCCGCCGACGCCAAGCATAAGGTGCGCTGCACCCTGGGGGCTGATCGGCGACCCCGCCGCGTAGTAGACTGGTGCAGCGTATGCCCTTGCATTGCAGGCCAGGGCGCTCCTGCACGGGGCCGCACTTGCTGCGGGACCGGTTTCTGGGACCGGGAGCTTGCATCTGTAGGCCTGGACGTTCCGCCCCGGAATTTTCAGCGTTTCCATATGTTTGGGCCATGTACAGTTGTACTGTGCTGTGTCGTGTGAAAGAACTGTGGAGCGCTGTGTGTGTTGCGTGCGTTCGTGGCGCCTGTACGTACCTTACGCCCGGCGGCTGCGACGGCAGTGTGGGCCGCCGTGGACCTCGGCTCTAGCCCGGCCGGGCAGGGGCCTGGTGTTTTCTAGCTGCCTGCCGGCACAAGCGAATCATGTCTAAGTCCGAGACATGTGGTCTCTCAATTGGACATCCAGATTTGCCCCGTTCACGCTTCTGTGTGCTCGCTCTCAAGGACCCTATCAGCGATGGGGCCTTGCACGCAGCAGGTGCTACATCGCGAAACCCCCCTCTCACACCGGCCAGCAGGCCTCAACAGGGGTGCAGGACCACCACCACCATCGCTGCTGGTTCATGTCAGCGTACACGCCCCGCGCGTGACGTTGACCTCCAGTGCCGTCATGTCTACAGGTGCTCACGGCGCTCACGCGCAAGTTCAACATGGCGGACGACGTCGACCTGCAGGCCCTCTCGGGGGGCATCCCGCCGCAGTGCACCGGCGCGGACCTGTACGGCATGTGCGCCGACGCGTGGCTTCAGGCGCTGCGGCGGCGCATCAAGGAGCTGACGGCGTCGGGGCGCGTCGCGGCGACGTCGGACGAGGTGCACGACCTCGACGACGTCGAGATCGAGGTGCGGCCGTCCAGTGCCGATGTACATGCATGGGGGTGCCACGTCACACATCCCCACCTGCCCCTTGGTGTTGATCGCGTGCGGGCGTCGGGGTCGAGCGCTTTGGTGCGTAATGCTTTGGGGTCTACGAGGGTGCTCTGCCATGCAGTGGCTGTAGCCATTGTAGGATACACCACCCCCATGCAGTGGCTGTAGCCATTGTAGGATACACCACCTCCTCCTGCGCGGTGCTTCTGTGCAACAGAATAGTGGATGGGCGTAGACGAAGAGGAACACCACAATGATACAATCATACATAGTGGCAATCATGCACTCACAGTGGGAGCATGCAGACATGCATTTGTGGGAGCATCCCTCTGCTTGTGAGCTAGGGTCCTCCGCCTGCGTGCTGGTGGAGCACCACAGCAAGGGGCACACGGAGCAAAAGAATCTCTTCCGAATCAACAGTCGCACCCCCAGCCACACCACAGCAGCCCCAGGCACACGCGCCTTAGTCCGGCAGGGCCGGGTCAGTAAGCACCAATTGTGATCATCCACCCGACACCCCTGCCCCCCCCTGCGCCCCAGCTACGACGAATCCCCGCCCATCCCTGCCTGCAGCTCGCCCGTTCTTTGAGGCAGCTGCTGCATGCATGCAGGTGGCGATGGCGGACTTCACCACGGCGTTCGGCAACCTCGTGCCGTCGCTCACCGTCGCCGACCTCGACCGCTACGACCGCCTCGAGCAGCAGTACGCCCCCGAGCGCCAGCGCGCCAAGGCCAAGGGCGCCGGCGGCTCCTCCGGCTCGGCCGCCGCGTCGTCCAGCTCAGCGGCGACGCCAGAGATGCTCGCGGCCGCGATGGCGGCCGCCGGCAGCGCCGGCGCCTCGGGTAGCAGTGGCGGGAGTCTGAAGCTGCGGCCGAAGCTGCCGCCGCGGCGCAAGTCTGAGTCGCACGCCGTTGACGGTCTTTAGCTTGTGGCAGATTCGCGCATCAGCTGATACATGCATGGCATTTGTCCGAGTCGCACGCCATCAATGGCCTTGAGCCTGTGGCAAATTGCGTATGCGCTTATGCATGCCTGGTGTCCTGCATTGCAGGGGATCTCCCGTGAGAGGGTGTTGCGAAGCAGGCTCAGCAGCTTCCATAACTCCCCCGAATGCTCTGTTTTCGTGCATTTCGGCCATCGTGGCAAGCTTAGAGGTTTGTCTGCCTAGGATAGGACGTAGGTGTCTGTGCACAGGATTGTGCTGACGGGACTAGCATGGCCTGTGCACGAGACTGTGCACCTAGCGAACGGGTGATGCGGCTGTGGCGGTGGTGGCTGTGGTGGCCTGCACCACTCGCCGGCCCGGAACAGGCAGCAGCACACCTTTGGCCGAGCCCTGTTGCTGTTCTGCCACCTTGCTGCAGGCTCAGGGCCGGCCCCTTCTCTCGCCTTCTACTTCTAGTAACGCCTGCATCAACTCGAATTACTCGTAAACTTCGGCCGAGTGCCTTTTTCTGCCCCGTAGTGTGCGGTCGGCAGCGCTTTAGATTGAGATTGCCGTAGGCCAGTAGCATCCGTCCGCAGCGGGCGCGGGGAGGAGCCTGCATGCTGTGGTCATCAGGCTTGCGGCCGCTGTCGGTTGCGTGATGCACTCGCAGGCGACGCTGCCCCGGTAGTCGGGCCGCCGTGCTTTGAGATTCAGGCCAGCAGTACATGATTTCACATGCACACGTGGGTCACTGCTGCGGATAGATGGTGGTGGATAACTGGGTGCTCGTATGTTCAGAACAGTCTGTCGCTGCTGTGCTTGCTGTGCTGTGCTGGGCTAGTGCAGGAGGGAGGGGGGGGGTGGGGGGTATTTATCGGGCGAAACACATTGCGTAGATGAATGAGGGGTGGCCACGAGACAGCCTGTTCCCTGCCAAGCTGAGCAAGGGGCAGCTGTACGCCCGAGTGTAGCTGAATCGTGTGCTGCTGCAGTGGCTGGGGAAGTATTGCGCACCTCATACAGCCCGGTGGACGGGAGCCCAGCCTGACAGCGATATTGCACCTGCTGCGGAGTAGTATAGCAGCGATAGGTGTCTGGTGGCTACTGGTGGTGGGAGGCATGCAGCTGTTGCGATCGGGCTGGGCTGTGTAAGCACTGGTGGACATTTGCAGTATCTCACGAGTGCAAGGTGTAGCATTTGCACAGCAACACGTAACACCACACTCCCAACTGTTCTGCCCCCAAAAAGGGGGGTGCATAGCCGTAGACTCATGGCACATGCTTGCTCCTGTAGACACAGGAGGCCTCGGTGGTAGCGGCATAGTGTTGGGTGGGTGTGAGGAAATGTCAAGACAGGGTCTCGTCTCGTGAGGCAGGTAGCACCGTGGGCCTCGCATGCACAGGAGCACCTCACAGCCTCTTCACATCAGGTCTTCCCCCATTTGTGGACCATGCGATTGTGGAGTCCCAGATCATGCTCCCAGCGGTTTCAGTGTTTGTTTTCTCCCGTTCACTCTTTTGTAATATGTACCCAGCGGTCGCCTGGGCGCGCCCAGCGATGCTGCAGCACATTGCAACAGCGTCCACGCGCGCACAGACACCACGCCTCATGCCGCGCCTGGAGATGGCGGCCGTGGACGTCGTGGTCACACATGCGCCGGCAGCCTCGTACGTGTCCGCTGCGGCGCAGGAGACGGGTGCGACGGCGGAGCGGGCGGAGGACAGGAAGCGGGACCGCTTCCGGCGGGATGTGCCTGACCATGCCGCGTTACGGTTTGTTCCGTTTGCAGACGAATCGTGTGGCTTCGTGGGCAAGGCTGCCATGAGGTTCGTCTGTCAGTTGGGGGATGTGGCCGCTGCCAGTGGGCGCATCTCCAAAGGCGCGGTTGTCCAGTGAGCGCTGCGGGTGTTGTCAGTGTCGCTGCAGCGAGGCAATGCGGACATGTATCGGAAGTCTGGGCTTGTCATCTCTCGGGAGCAGGGGTTGCAGTATGATGCGGGCCTTGAGGACGCGATCCTGCCGGACTGAGTTGTGAGTGCGGTTGTAGTGTTTGTGTGCGTGTGTGTTGAAGTTGACTCGGATGAGATTCGGATTCAGTGTTTGTTTTCTCCCGTTCACTCTTTTGTAAAGAACAGACACCACGCCAGCACCTTCACGCTGGGCCGCAAGCAGCTTGCCCGAGACGAACTCGTCCGGTAGGTCACGGGCATCCGCCTCCCACCCCAGCAGCTCATGCAGCTCGTCGAACAAGCCCCGCCAGCGCTGCAACAGACTGCCCCGGCTGTGGCCGCGGAGGGGGCGGAGCAGGTCCGGGCAGCCGGCGAGGTTGCGCTCGGCCATGCCGGCCCCCGACAGGAAAGCCGCGTCAGCGACGGTGTCCACCAGCATCGTCAGTCCGAGCCCGCCATGCCTGACAGGGGACATCAGCCGATAAGACAGCCGCCGCGTCTCAGCGTCAGTGGCCGAGTTGTCAGACGCGGCAGCTGCCTCCGCAACCTCAGGCGGCAAGCACAGGATTGCGGCGGCACCGCGCCACACATCGGCCTCCGCCCTGCGCATGTGCGGCTCGAGCACGGCATACGGCACCGTCCGCATCAGGTGCGTCATGCGCACACTCAGGGACACACGCAGCAGGAGGAACTGCGCCTGCACTGAGAGCGGGATGCGCACGAGGGTCTCGACGAGGCCCTCAACCTCGCGTGCCCGCGCATCCAGCGCCTCGGCGACGTACTCCGGGGTGCCTAGCGGCGTGCCGACTGCCTTGAAGCCCTCGTGCAGATCCCGAATGCCGAGCTCTGCGGCCACAGCGGCCGCCGCCTCGGCGACGGCGCTGTGGACGCCGCATTTGGCCGGGTTCACCTCCAGCCCGATGCTGCGCAAGGCGTCAGCTTCCACGCACAGCCGCCGGAACACGGCAGCTCCAGCCGTGAGGTCGCCCGCGATGCTGATGTCGTCAGGTACGCCACCACAGGGGCGCCGGCGCCTGACGCGTTGACGCGCTCCAGGACAGGCTGCAGGGTTAACGCAAACAGGAGGGGGCCCAGGGGGTCACCTTGGCGGACGCCATGTTGGCAGAGGACCGGCTCGACGTCCTCCGGAGCGCCCGCGATGTGCAGCGGGGTCCCGGCGCCGTACGCCCATTGCGTGAAGGGCAGCAGCGCCGGGGCACGCTCCCTCACGGCAGCGAACATGGCCGCGCGGTCGATGCAAGTGCTCACGTGGATAGTTTACAAAAGAGTGAACGGATCACATGGATTAGTTTCTGACGAGGGTTGTGCAAATGGCCAGGCCAACACATGGTTTATTGGCCCGTGATTGTCTTGTAATGCATCATCGATCAGCAGACTCTCTACCTCAGATGATACATTATGCCGGCGGTATACCTGATATACCCAGCGCGTGACTTGCCCCATGCATGACGTGAAAAACCCATGCATGCATTAACATGGCTTGCCGGGTCGCTTTCGCGACGTCGTGATCAATTGACCAGATGCAACAGTACAGAAAACGTCAAGTCCAGTAAAGAACGGTAACGCGACGGTACACCAGCGCACTGCATGCCTATGTACAGCACGGCATGCGCGGGAGCCGCCGCCAGATTGACAAACATGCATGAATGCATAATATGCATCATATGCTGTGATACATATGTGCGGAAACGGGAGCGGGCGGGAGCGGGGAAGCGGGAAGCAAGCCTACCTCTAGATATACATCAGATGGCTTTGCTGGAGTCACGGGGCTGCGCCGCCATCGCTTGTCTGCCGGTTTCCCGCGCGCGGCCGGCTCGACGCGCGGCATATGCATGCTTGCACGCCTCCCCGGCTGCGAGCGAAGCTGCGATTCACGTTTCGGAATCGCACCATGGACGCGGGGCATATGCATGCAAGGCGCGGGTGAGAAGGCGAGATCTCGCAGGATAAGCGCCTTTAGTCAAGGCCGCCAGTCACTGAATTGCCGGTAATCGGCAGTCAGCTTGCAGAGCGAATTGACGCAAGCTGGGTTCGGCGAGGTTCAGCAGCCGGGCTCGTCATGTCACAAGTCCGCACCAACTAATTAAGCCACGCACTGCATCTGCGTCAGCATGAAGCGACCGCGGGTGTGAGATTCCTCGCGTGATCGTGCGTGTGAATTCAAAGTCCGGCCAGCGGCGCAAGCCGGGGTGTCGCGACATGTCGCGGTCGGCACTGCCGGCTTGGCAGACCTCCACGATCGCTAGGGGGCCTGCGGTGAGCCACGACGGCCTCGCGCACGCGCACTGCTGACACACGGCGGAGGCGCTGCACGCACAGCCGCCGCACCGCATGCAGCTGCGCGAATGTTGTAACGGTTCCGGCTCGAGTTACTTGAGAGTCACGTACAGCCGCTTACAAGTGATCATGCGCCCTCCACACGTACATGCATATGCATGCAACCGGATCTCAGCTTCTGCAGCCGATGGAGCCATGTATTAGTCGGCGGAGAGCTTCGAAAGCGGACAGCAATGGACAGCAAGCCTGCCGGTGTGGGGTGAGATCGGTTGACCCTACAGGGTCCTGTCTCCTGGAACTCGACCCCAGGATGTGGCGTCGCGACGCGCTAGAGTGTGATCATAGCCGCGGAATGCTCACGCGCGCGCGGCCGCTTGCATGTGCATCTTTACGGGATGAATGCATGCAGTACGCTATGACGATGCTGAGTCAGGCAACCTACTTCGTCATGGAAGCTCATACTACCACCCTGTACGCCCGCTGACTCGGTCGGTCATCAAGTCGTATGTTCCCCTCAGAGTCAGGAAGGGGGCGGTGGAGCTCGTGAACCATATGCGAATGCTAATAGTTCAACTGTACTGTTGTATGCTGCTCATTTCTGCAGCTTCCCTTGCGGCTGGCCTGGGCTGCTTGTGCAGCTTCTGCAACAGCGGTGTCTACAGGGACATTGGCATGGGGAGAAGACGTGGCCGCCTACGCAGAGAAGGAGCATCTGAAATGTGGGTATCTGATAAATATTGCAGGCTGTTGAGATTTTATCATGGTGAAAGCGGTTGCAGCTTCTTACCGCCCATGCTGTTTACTTGTGTTACTCGAGTAGCTTCTGTGTAAGTATACATCAACACAACGTGCCCGAAGTTGCTGCATTAAAGTGTCACCAATAGCCAAGGAAAGCGAAAAGCATTGCGTTCAGGTAAGATGCTCTTCCCGTTTTCACTGTAACGACGATGGTGCCGGTGAAACTGTCTTGGCTCGCTCCGCTCTAAAAGTTTGCGCTCCCTGTGGCAAGCCCTGCAATCAGTCTTGGCCAACAAATGGCATGGATTGGTGCAAGGTGAAGCGCTTTCTGTCCCAGTGTTCGCAGGCTCTTTACCAGTCGTTGCATCTGTAAGTGTGCGCAGTGCAGGGACTGCTCGTACGTGTAATGCCATGGGTCTTACTCGATACTGTTTAGCACATATATGCAGCTGACACACCACACTGTATGCAGAACTCCTGCCTCGCAATCCTGTGCTGCAGTCATGAGCGTTGCTAGCGTCGAGCGATCCCTGGCCATTGACGCTGCCATAAAGGCATGCGAGCACTTCGCTGGAGAAATTTCGGAAGGAATTCCTCTTCTTCCCTCTTCTTCGTCAGCATGCGAAGAATTGAAAATGTGCGCACTGCTCCCTCGGCTTACACTCCTTTCAAGTGAGAGGAAAGACCACTGAGTCCTACATATTTGTCCCAAGTTTTGGCGCTTTCCAATCTTCTGCACGCTTGCCGTTATTATTGCTTTTTCTGCTGTACCACTGGGTCGGCTTTGCTGTCGCCATCCTAAGGTTTCGGAGCTATTTACGTTGCAACGCGTCACGCTTACAGGGCCGCAGAAGCATTGATAGCATGTCTGCCCATGGTAGAGATAACCAAGAAGAACTCGAAGTTTGTGGAAGGCGTGGTGTGTCAGATCATCGAGCCGGACCTGCAGCAGACAGCCAGTTACTTCAGGCGCATGCGTGAGAAGGCACCCGAGCGGGTCGCGTCGTCTCTGCGAAGACATCAGGTGAGAATATCCATCCTGTGCATATCTGGCCCTTGTTGTGCCATCCAGCCCATCGCGCTGACCTGTGCCAGTGCGAGGTTCTGCTTCATGCGCAGTCGCTGCAGCTGAGCTGTTCCGGATTCCCTCGGGCGCCGGCATGACATACTCGCTGCCCCTTCACGAAGCAGGCATATACTAGTCGATCCCCTTCCACGCAAACTCGATGTTTGACTGCGCCGCTGCATGCAGGATGGCCTCGAGAAGCGTGCGAATCGTATGTGGAACTGCATCAACGCGCTGTCTAGCGCTGCTGACGGGTCCGACGGGCTGCACGAGAAGGCGGCGGCGCCTGACGGCAACTCACCGAAAGCACAGCCAGAACAGGCGCCCACGGGCAATGCTAGCTGTCCTCTGCCACCGCTGCCTAGTCTCAGCAGCATGCAAAGCTCTGTCCGCCAGGTAACCCGCAGCCAAAGCCAGAACGACTCTGGCAGCCACGGTGATCCATTCCGTCCAGGCAGTGTTCCCCTGAGCACACAGATGCAGTCCGCCGCATCGCACTTCCCGCCGAAAGCTCCGGCATCTTTCCGCCCCCCGCGCGCGCTCCGCCCGCTGCAAACCCCCCATGCGTACGCTAACCACTTCAACCCCTTCAACCCCTCCTCCCCTATGGCCGCGTTCTCCCACAGCAGCGGCACCCCTGCGGCCATGTCCAGCGCCTTCCCCTTCTCCCCATCCCCCCATGTCTCCGGCGGCTTTGCCCCGCCGCAGTCCGGCTCCCCGGCGTTCTGCAGCGCGCCCCTCCCCGGCACTGCCATTGCAGAGCCGCCGATGGCCGCGTTCCTCCAGAGCGCCGCTGACGCGGCGCGGCGCTTCCGCATTTCGAACAGCCTTACCCCGCGGCACTCCACCCTGCGCCCACGCTCCGCGTCGCCGACAAAGCCGGATTCCCTTGCGCCCGCGCCGACGGCCTTCCCCGAGATCTTCTCGCCGCGAATGTCGCGTTCGAGCAGCGCAAAGCTCCCGGTGTCCGCGGCGGCGCAGGGCCCAATGCCGGACATCGACGGCACCATCCGCGCCGCGCAGACGGCCCAGGAGGAGCTGTCTGCCGAGCTGGACCGCGCCGACGCGATGGCCGCCGCATTCGCCGCGGCACCGCCGGTGGCGGCAGCCGCCGCTGTATCCGGTGAGGACGAGGAGGACGCGGAGTTGGAGGCGCACATGGCTGCGTCGGCGTCAGCGATCGAGGCGGCGTCCCGCGAGCTGGAGGAGCGCGACCCGGATGCGGCGTTCGGGAGGACGCTGCGCAAGGCGGCGAGCGCTCAGGACGAGATGTCGCGGGAGCTGGACCTGAAGGTTGCGAGCCGCGCGTGGACGGCGACGGTGGCGGCGGCAGCGAGTGCGCAGGACGATGTGTCGCACGACCTGGAGCTGCGGAGCTCGACGGCGGCGGCGGGCGGCACGAGCGGCAGCATCGGCGACGCGTTTGGCGAGCTCGAGCGGCAGGTGTGTTGTCATGCATTCATGCGGGAGGTGCTTCTGCGGGACAGATGCGTGTGTCTACGGATGGGCGCTGTTGCGCGCGGCGGCGTTTTTATTTTTTCCACGACAGAAAGTGCATACCACCGCCACGTTTGCATTGCGGTCGTTGCCGTGTTCTGTGCGCCAGGAGCTGTCCGCGCCGCGATGTGCCTCAGCGAGGGAGGCAGCGGCGTATCCAGCGCACTAGCGAATGCGCGCATGACCTAGGGGTGGCACCACATGCATGATGTACTCGTCGTTCTCGCAATCCCCAATAATATGTATCCCCTGTAATATACCTGTAGTATCCGTCCGGGCGATCGCATGGGCTTGCGGTTGTTGACTGAGCAGGCCGGTGCAGGTTGAGGAGGTGTCACGGGAGATGCAGGCGATGCCCGGCGTGGCGCGCAGCAGCAGTGGCGCCGGCAAGCCGCCGCGCTCCGGCAGTCTCCGGCGCGAGGCCGTATGGGACCGCAACGCGACCCTTGGGATCGAGGAGGTTGATGACTTTGCCGATGAGGCCGCCGATGTGCTCGCCGAGATCGAGGCGGGCTTCTAGCTGGGATGCACCTTGAATTCTGTTTAGGGTGGGCCTGAGCAGTGGCCGGGAGGCTGCCGGTGATGCTCCGCGTCTGTCATGTAGGTGCGGATAGGCACGCGTGCAGTTTGTGTGGCTGAAGGGGCCCACATCCCGCAGCTCGGGGGCTCGAACTGTGGTTGTGGCTCGGCGATGGGGCGGGGTGGGCCTGAGCTGGGGGGGAGTGTTATGATGCCACGGATGTGTATACAAGTAGTGATTCAGTGGCAGGGCCCTATGGAGGCTGCGTAGGAGGCCAGTAGCTGGTGTGGTGCAAGTAGCAGTGGGGGGTGGTGGCTGATTGGAATGTGGCGTGGCCCTGTGGCCCGGGCGGAGGTACCCTTCTGGTGCCCTGCCGTCCCTCTCTGTTTGATTTTCTATTTCTGAGCCGTACATACTAGCGGACCACCACATCGTGGCTGTGAGTAGAGAGTGTGTCTGCGCCAGGGCTGCTTTGGCATGATACATGCGTGCCCGGCACCTGACAAGGAGCGCATCGGTTGGATCTTGTTCATGCCGTGTTCCGTCGCATGGCCTGTGTTGCAGAGGGTGGCGTGCTCACGCAGTCTGCAGGGACGCGAGACAGAGCAGGTGTGAGCAGCCAATGTGCGCTGGCGGTGCAGGGTGTTAGTTCCAGGCCGTGAGAGTGTGGCTGAAGTTGGCCTGAGGCTAGGTGGTGGCCCTGTGAGGCTCTGTCTGAAGTACTGTGTCGCAATCATGCGAGCGCATGGTTGCCTTTGTCGCTTTATTGTGTAAAGCACGTTCGAAGCAGGCATGTGACTGACATTGCTGTCCAGGGCATGTGCATTTGTGCTGCTGACGTTGATGGCTGTTTTATGCATCAATGGTTGCAGATCGCTGCATTGGCAGAAGTGTCAAGAACAGGCTTGTATCCTGGGACATTTTGCTGTTCTCCTGGCACTGTCAAAAAGAAGACCTGGTGATACGTCTTCGGATCTTCAAGAACAAATTACAGCAGATACAATCCCGATGAAGTGTAATACCACAAACCTCTTATAGTAAATACACCAATCTCAGGGTAATGCAATTCAAGTATCTCCTGTGTAATCACTTACGCCACTGTCACTCGACATAGTGCGAGCGGCACATGTCACCTGGTCTCGTTTTCCGCCGCCGCCTGTATGTCGGGTGCAAACAACAAAGCTCACCTCCAGTGGTGATGTATGCATGACCTCCTGGTCTTCTAATGGTCGATGATGATTGGCGGGAGGAGCTGCATAATCATGGGATTCAGTCTGCCTGGAATATCGTTTGTACGCTGCGATTCGTTCTCAGGGCATCACCCCAAGCACGCAGGTGCCAGCAATGAACGCAGAAACAGGCGGAGCAACACCATCCCATGTACATCTGCATTGCATCCTGGCTTTGATGATGTATCCTGATTGCACTGTGCCTGGTAGCAGTGGCACCAACCAAAAACATGCCAAGACTGAGGCTGTGCTACAATGGGTGTGTTGTGCTTTGCTCGAGAACATGAATGATAATACATCTCAACGTTATCTCAGTTCTTCAGCTGTCCATTCTTTGTTCCTGGGACACGATGCAGCTAGGCACATGCCATGGCCTGCTCCACCCTGCTGCTGGCAACAGTTGTCACAATCGGTATCTCACACAAATGTATCTCACACACATGTATCTCACACACATGGTTCTCACACACATGGTTCTCACACACATGTAATAACCTCTTCGCTTGCCAGCTAAATGCTTGTGAACCTGCAGAGCTCAGGTGCCCCACCTCTCTGCTGTACCCATGTAGCCACCTGCACACGCAACGTGACCAACCAGGGTAATCACGACTTAAAGGCAGCATCATGTGCATTGCTTTGTTGAGACATTGACCAGCGTAATTGTTAGCAGGGCTCGTGATGGGAGCTGTAGCCTGCAAAGACAACTAATTCGGCGACACATATCTGCTGCTGTTGCATTGCAAGCATAGGTGAACTCTAGGACTCTGGTCAACATCAAAGAAATGTGATGGGCCGTGGCCGGGTGTGTTGCTTGAGCTGCTGCTGGCGTTTGTGGGAGCGGATAAAGCTGAGCCTGCTACTTCCACAATGACCAACAAAAGGTGCATTCATCCATTGTTGGATGCGCTGATATCAGTATCGACGAATGGCTTGACAAGTGGCTGCGGCCCAGGGAACATAGAAATCACCGGTGCCCAAGGTGCCATCGTCTCTCAAATTCTGTTCCATACCTACTCAAGTCGGAGCACCTCCTGGATCATCTGAGCCAGACAAACCTGAAGTTCTTGAGTGAATATGAAATCGCGCTTTGTAGAGCTGGGATGCCTCTGCTGAGGTGTTTGCTCTGCTGGGGGCTTGAACTGGACAGGCGCCAAGCTGGGCCACATGTACAGGGACGGCATGCCAAGCCTGTGCGGCAACTACCGCACGTTCAACAGTGCTTTGGGGCAGAGATGGACAGAGGCATTGACGTTATGCCGCCTGCTGAACTCTGCAGATGTGTGAGACCGGACAGGCTCAAGACTGCGAATTAAACACTCAGGCCCTGAGAGGTAGAAGCGGATCCAAATGTCACATGCAGACAAAAGCCTCTATGTCACGGGATGGTCTATGGCACAAAGCCTGCCAAGCATCGCCTTCATACGTCGTCGACGTGGTAGCTGACCCTCCCAATCCTCGAAGGGTCGCTGTCCTGTATCCAATGCTCGATGTGTGATGCTCCACAGGACACCGCCCTGGACCAGCAAACTGCATGCGATCGCAAGATCACGCTGGCAGCAGCCGCTGATAATAGATGCATTGGTGTTGTGTTATTCCGTCCTTGACTTAGTGTGGTTAGGGCTTATTGAGGTATCAAGGGATACAGGAGTTGTAGTGACTGGTATATTTTTGTATTGAACATAGGCCTCACTCTGGAGTCTATAAATACACATGTACTGTCCAACGGCTTCGGAGTTTACTTGTAAATTTCTTCTCTTTCTTTTCACTGCCCACTGAACCGTGTCCCTCTGAGCCTAACTGCTCCAGTTTTACATATCAATTGGCATGGTTCAAAGCCTGGCTGTTCCAATTTGCCGGCAGCAGCCTGAGTACAAGGTTGCACCTGGGTAACGTGCCACCTGTATATGTATCCCCACGGCGTCTGAAGCCATTATTGGTCTGCAGATCATGTAGCTTTCTGTGTTGTTCGAAATGGTCTGCCCAATGCTTTAGAGTTGGGGACACATGGCCACCAGCATGGCTTTCATTGCATGCCACCAGAACCTCTCGCACAGAACACTGAGACAAGAGTAGGTGGTGAACAATCGATGTCAGTGCTTGACACACAGGTCAGGTGCACCAGCGGACGCTCCTTTGACAGAACTCGGACTATGAGTTATAATCTGGATACCCTTCTGGCCACGGTCTGGCACGCCCAGCATGGCAGCCTGCACGTTACAGACAGACGTCCCCGAAAGGGACAGCATTCCATTGGATTTCTTGGACTACTACGACACGGTCAGGTCCATGATGGCTGAGACGATGTCGCTGTCTTGTTTTCTCAATGCTGCTATAGCCTTTGCCCTTGAAGCCCCAGCCTGCTTCATGACAAGCTCAATGTCATTCTCAGAGACGCCTGTAGCGTCTACCTCATCATCGTCGTCACCTGCGCCCCCAGACCCGTCGTCAACAGCAGCTGTGGCCTTCGGGGCTGCAGCAGCCTGCGCCTGCTGTGCCTGGGCAGCGAAATTCTGTGCCGCTTGAGCTTGTGCCTGGGCACCGAAATCTTCCACCTTGGCCTCACCGAAGATGATGTACGTGTCCGAGTCTGGGCTTTTGAAGACGTCCGGCTTGGCAACCACGAACATGATCTGCAGAGCAGCCCAGTTTGGTGATCTTTCATGTAGCCTCGACAATGGAGACAGAAAGTGCCACTGCAGATTGCAACGATATTGTTTTGAGAGAGCGTACGTTCTTTGACTTCCTGATCGTGACCTTGGCCACACCCGGAATAGGCTTCATACCGAGCTTCTGCATGGCCTTGCGTGCTTTCTTCTCGGACCGGCTCTGACGGCCCCTGCCATGTCCAGCTGCAGAAGCAACATAGATGATATCGCTGAAATGCCGATTCCGGACCACACCAGCGCACTGAAACCGTGTGACCGCATTGCAAAGTCGTGCTTCCAGGCCTTGATATCAAGCGACACTTCCGCACTGACACTCACGAACATGCTAATAAAGTGCCGCAAATTTTGCACCGATAAGAGGCCGCAGGTCAAATGGTTCAGGTGCATGGGGCCCCACCTCCGTCACCGGCGTCACCAGTCTCATCCTCATCGTCTGTGTCCTCATCATCATCATCCTCTACCTCCTGCAATCCAGCCATCAGTAAGGATAGTCATAATATAGCTGGAAGCAAACCGTGATCGCGGTCATTGCGCACACCTCAACGGGCTCAATCTGGTCTTGGTCTTCAGCAGTCATGATTTTGTTGGTTGTAGCGCAGGTATGAAGAGAAAATAGACAAACTCAACATCGGCTCCTCTCTCACAATTGGCCACGCGATGGCTTTGCGTAAAGCATGCCTAGGGCTTGCATGGTCGGGCTTGACGGCTCAACGCTGGCGCTAACCCCGCTAACTCGGAATTGGAGATGAGCAGGGCGACGGCATCTGCCGGCCATCAACAACAATTGGTGCGTGCAGATTGATGGGAAGCACGCAATTACCAAACATCAGTACACACACTGTTATTTGGCATGGGCGGACCATGATTGTTCGCTGCGTCCGCGAAGAACATGTCGCAGTCACAGAACAACGCAGCCGTGATAATGAAGGACAACGTGGATTGCCACACCAGCTGGCAGCTCGCTCGCCGTGGTTTACTGTGCTTTTACTGTGCTGCGTGTGACAGGCTTGTGATCCTCTTGTGATGAGATGGTGCAGTGTTTCGACTAGCTGTTACATGCCATTCCTTGCAGACCGCTGCAGCCGTAATGGGACTGCCCTACATGTCACAAAACAGCCATGAATTCGCGCATGTTACCAGATTGTGGACCACATCCGTGTGTAGGTATGTAGCCGTGTCTGCCGTTGCACTCGGCATGGGCTTGTTGCAGCTGTCAGCCCAGGAAACACCAGCCAACAAAAACCCCCTGTAGCAAGCGATTAGGTGGATGCAAATCGCGGACTGTGCACATGTAGTTTCGGCGGAGTCTCCAAGGACATTGGTATGTTGTAAGTGGCTGTGGTGCTGGGACACTGCCCCCAGGGGTACCGCCATGCTGTCTACAGTACAGCTAGATGACCGTGGAAGATCGGCCCTCATGCCCCAGCACTGCTCAGCGGATGCTTGAGAGACCTTCGCGTTGAGAGACATAGAGTTATCTCGTTCATTGCGTTCCAGACACATGGGCATAGTCTCCAAGTCGCTGACATGTCTGCAGATATCAGGCAACATTTTGGGCATCATGGCAGTGGTGACAATGCAGCTCCGTCACCATGGCCACCGCACCATGGATCCCTGTAGAGACAAGCTCATCATCTCATGGCCACGGCGAATCATGGTGGAGTCACGGTGTAGCACTGTCACTGCCACATGGGGAACCAATCTCGGCTACTGAGACAGCTGCAGCGCTGGCCTCTGGGAAGCGCAGTGACTTCCTCTCCATGTCTCTTCTGCTGCTGTCAGCCTGGCAGCGCGCGCAGCTGTGCCGTGGCCGCAGTTGGCATGCTGTCTACTTCAGCGAGCCGTGCCGCGGTGATTCCGCTCGCGCGTGCGCCAAGCCGCAGCATCGGTATGTGCTTGTGTCCATACTGGACGAGTCTTATAGATGGAGAGATTTTGTCACCCTTCCGGCGTTGTGTTGAATCATGCAATGATGCCGTACTGTGCCCTGTCACTCATCCGGTCTGCACATGTACTTTCCAGGTTGTTGCCCGCGATGCGACCTGCCTTGCTCGCTCTGTCCTTGTAACACATATGCTTTTACGGATGCCCTGTCGATATCCAAGGGCGCAAACCGTCTGCCTGCCCCAAATCAATCAGTACATCCAGGCACCACCAGTTTTCGGCTCTAACACCTGTGCATGCACTGTCGAGTCGTGCCGGTCGGCAGCGGAACAAGTAGCGTGGGCAGTTGTGGGCCATGGTGGTGTCGTGTTCTCGTCAGGCATAAATCTGGTATGAGATGACTGGGGCACAGCTCGCGGCAGAAACATGTTCATGATGGCTGCTTAGCGCACCATACAGCTATCATGAATTTGTTCGCCGGTTGGGATGCATTGCAGCCTGAAGCTAGCAATGGGATTAGCATGCGATCACAGCGAGGACATGCAAGACACCCATGAAACACACGTACCTTCTGGTACACTGATGCTTCAGCAATATCTAGATCTTGGAGGGCACTGCCACGGCTACATATGCCTGGATTACATAGGACGCGACACCGTTGCATCCAGACAGGGAGCAGCACTGCCTGATCGGACTGATGCCTCCATCAGTATGCAATGCGTGCGGGCGAATACATGTCTGATGTAGGCTCCACCTCATGCTAGGTCCAGTGCATGGTCCACAGTCCTGAGCATGCAAGCTGCGACACAGGCCTGCCCATGCTGGGACAGGCGGGAGCTGATGTGCTGAACGCCGTTCTCTAGCCATGCTCAAATCGATAGGGACTTAGCATTGGTGTCTGTTGCAGTGTGCATGTCAGGAGTGTGCTGTTCTCTAGTACCTACGTCTATGGTCTGACATACGTGTGCAGTGAGGTATGAGACTCTGCATGCAGGACACCCGTAACCGCAGCGGCATGGATGAACTATTCATGGCGCTGCGATTACAATGGGCACATGTCTATTTTATAGAGCAAGTGTTGGCTCAGGGCTGCCCCAGTGTCTACGACCTGCAGCAGCCCTCATGAATCAAACCGAAGTGTCTCCAACACAGTTCCTCCAAGGGGGAACGGAAATCTTTGGCTTCATGAGGTCGCAGGATGAAATCGCTTGCATGTTGACATGCTGGCGACTGTGCCTTGCCGGGAGTGTGAGGCTGGTGTTGCTAGCAGCTGTTTGTGTGAAGCCATGTGCCAAGAATTTATACAATCTTTGAATGGCCGTGTTTCGCAAGGATGCTGCACAAGAGCAGGAAGCTCTGGAACGGGATAGGACATCATGTTGTTGCGGTGGCTACTTCCTTGGGTGACGTCGCGAAAAGCCCTGCCGGTACCCGGTGCTCGTTGCGACCGCCCTGTTCTGTCTCGATCAGTCGATCTAGACCCCACTGCTGAGCCGCAGAGCGAGAAAAAGAAAGGCAGATGAGGGATTGCTTCGGCAGCATCTTGGGATAGTGGTGAAACGCTCGTGGCACCGCTTTTACACTGAGACCGGAGTGAGACCATGTACGGGACCGCACTGATGGAGTGCTGAGAACCCCGCAATGATGCTATGTTTCACGAATGCAGCTAAATGTTTTTCTGCTTCGTAGAAACTTCTTGCGAGACAATTTTCGCCGCTGGAAGCGTTTGTTGCCATACATGACGGTGTATATTACAGAAGAGTGAACGCGCATACATGTCGGAGTCGGTCGACCATTGCCTGTGCCTAGATGATGTAATTGGTCGGACAGATGATCTTGAGCCTCGTACGCTCATAGGGATGGCATACTCATGAATCAAGGCCTCAAAGGTCCAGCTGGTGCAGCATGGTGTATGCTGTTCCGGCATGACAACAGTTACGCATGCGGTTAAATGTTGCATGCACCGCAGTACTGCAGCTCGAGTGTACGACCACTGCCTGTACGCCTGACATTGATGGCGCCGTGTACTCTTCAAGGCATGTGTGATTAGTTGCACTACTGTTTCAGTTACGCACCTTGACTTGTTTCGTCGCGCAGCGAACTCGAGTTGCAGCATGAGCTCGCTACTTGACTCTTTCAAGGCGTCAGCCGACAGAGCAAAATCTTATTCATCTGACAATCCAGCACTCGTTGCGGGATGTGTGACTGCTGCTGTTTCGAGCGTGTATTTGCTGTCGAGGTACCTGACGGTCACGACAACCGACGCCGGCCGCAAGGGCTCCCTGGGCCTTTCACTCGGTAAGGAAGCCAATGGAGATTCTGCATGGAACAGATTTGCTTCCTCTTGGAGCCAAGGTCACAAGCAGGCTGATGGCGGGACTGGCGCGGGCAACATGCACGACCCAAGTCAAGCGGCAACAGTAGTCAATGACTTTTACTCCTTCGTGACTGACATCTACGAATGGGGCTGGGGCGCAAGCTTTCATTTTGCTCCCAAACTCTGGTCTCATGACTGGAAGGCTGGCGAGGCCTGCCAGGAAGTGCGCATCGCGCACATGCTCCGTGCAACACCGGGCATGAAGGTACTCGACGTCGGATGCGGCGTTGGCGGACCAATGCGCATCATTGCAGCTTCTACAGGGGCACATGTCACCGGCATCACAATCAATGAGTACCAAGTCGAGCGGTGCAAGAAGCTGAACGCTAAGGTCCGCTCGAATCACGCTATCGACCTTGCTTCCGCGTCCTACAGCCGGGCCTGTTTGAACACTTTCGTCAGAGGCTATGATTGAACTTCGAGACTCTAACTGGCTACGTGTGATCCCGCCGGATTCATCCTGCGTGTCGCACCACTCTCGTTGACAACAAGCGCTGGGAGCGTATGCACGGATGTCCTCGGCGAGCACACGCTCTACTCTGCGTCATTCATGAATGAGGATGTTTGACCCAGTATATTCTGATGCAGGCCGGGATGTCAGAGGTGACCGAAGTCTTCCAGGGCGACTTCCATAAAATGCCCTTCGCTGACAACTCCTTCGATGCCGTCTTCAGCGTAGAGGCCACCTGCCACGCCAGCTCGGTGCGTCCCCAGTCGAACATCAAATGTTGACATGATCGTGTCGGCACACAAGTCTGTCCCTCAGTGGTGCTCCACATGCATGCAGCATTGCACCCAACCCGCCCACCACCCATGCTCCTACACCTAACCCAGCACATCACCCCACATACACGTTCTCCTCTCCCACCACGCCCACGTGATCTATGCAGCTGCCAGAGGTGTACGCTGAGATCTTCCGGGTGCTGAAGCCGGGGGGCAGCTTCGTGTCCCAGGAGTGGGTGAGCACGAAGGAGTACGACCCGGACAACGAGGAGCACGTGCGTGTCATCGAGGAGATCAACTTTGGCAACTCACTGCCCAACATGCGCACCTGGAGCGAGGCTGAGTCCGCCGGCAAGCAGGTGGGCACTCCCGGCTCCCCTCCCGAACCCCCCCACCAGCCATGACGCCCTGCCTGGACCTGCGTACATGGCCACATCTGCTGGGACTGTGCCAGTGTCCGGCCGTAGCGGCATCTCAACCCATGTGCTATCTGCGGGGCATCAGTTATGGAGTTCACATCTGTACTTGCACCCAGCCTTTGGCTGCCCAACAAGCCTGCAGAGGCGCTGTCCGCCCTGCCATAGGAGGGATGTATGCCGCTTTCTCTCAACGGCCGCAGTGCCCTCTGGAATGTCCACAGCCACGTGTGCAGGTCGGATTCAAACTCGTGACGGCATACGATGCGGCGCCGATCCTCATCGGCCCCAACGCCCCCTGGTTCCACCGCCTGACGCAGTTCCGGCACCTGCACCTCATCGACGACCTCATCATCAAGGTCCTCGGCACGCTGCGCATCATCCCGCGCACGCTCATTGACGTGCACACGATGCTCGTGCGCGTCGCCAAGTCCCTCGTCGAGGGCGGCGAGAGCGGCGTCTTCACGCCGATGTACATGCTCTGCTTCGAGAAGCCGCAGTAACGCGCCCGGCCATGCATGGGAGCCGGGAGGGCGGCGGCCCCCTCCCCCGGGTCCCATGATAGGGCTCGGGCCTGCTGCGGCGCCTTGGGGGAGCATCTGGAGACACCATAGTCCACCTGGATGGCACCCGAGTCGCTTCGGGGGCCCGAACAGGGGGGTTTGCTGCTGCTCTGTGGTGCATGGGGATGTCTGCAGGGGCGCCCAGCTGCGCCACCGGCTGCTCTGAGTGCTTTGCATCGCTGCCGCTGTTGTGCATGCGCTTCGCTGTGGCTGTGGTGCACTTCTGGGTTGGAGGGCAGGCAGTTGTGTGCTTGAGAGTGGACGTGGCGGCGCGGCCGCGGTTGCTAGGCGCATGGAGCCGCGGATGCGCCGCTAGTTGCCCGTCCATGCAAATGATTTGTGCAACCTCGCCGGTTTCGGCAGTCACCTCTGACGAGGCTGTAGCCAGGTTCCTCTAAAAAAAGAAAAGCGTCTTCCCGTGACAGCTCTCATGCGGCGTAAGGGCCACGTGGTGCCTGACATGTGCCTGATGGATGCATGCGCATGTCAGCCTCCGGGCGCCGTGAGCAGCTGCACTCTTTGCTGTGTACGGCTGCTGCCGGGTGATCGGCTGACTCCTAGGCACAGACATGCATGGGTCTGGGGTGGCAGGTCGTCAGCGCACTCGCGGCGCGTGGCCGACGACCGCAAAGGCTCAGGTTGTTGTGGTCGACACGAAGCGTGCCCCGGCGAGGTATGGCCAGGGGTCTGTGAGCGCGGCCGATCGCCGTGCAGTCGGGACGGCAGTAGATTTGTTTTGTGCGAACGATATGCGTTTGGTCGTGCCAGTGGGGATGCAGTGCCTGGGCGGTGGTTCGCTGATGTGGCCCGGACATGCATGAGGTGAGGTGTGGTATTCATAGCGAGAAATGTAGCTGGGCTTGTCTTTGTCTGCGCATGGCGGTACACAGCAGCGACAATCGATGATGATGGTGAATGTGGTGATGGGCATGCCCGTGTAACAGTGTGGCCGTGATATCTCTGGAACTCAGACACAGAAGGAGTCGAGATGTCCTGCAATCACCCCAGCGGAGCATGATGCAGGTGCTCGAATCGTTGCTCGCATTACAGTGGTATCAATGTGTGGTGCTCGCCTGCGATGGAGGGTGTTGAACAGACTAGTGCTGCTGTACATGTGATGTTATTCCGTCCTTGACTTTGCGAGATTGGGACCTGTTGAGGGTTCAGAAGCTGAAGGGACTGGTGTAATGTTGTGTTTGAACCACAGGCCTCACTCTGGAGCCTGTAAAAACACACGTAATGTCCATCAGCCTTGGACGTTACTGGTAACTCTCTTCTCCCATTGTTACAGCCCTCTGAATTGTCCCCTCTGAGCCCAACTCCTCCAATTTGCACATCAACATGTCCGCAATGGCATATGCACTGCACTGCACGATGGCATCCACGGCAGTGCTGCAAATCCAGGGTGCAATGCCAACTGGTATCTTGTAGCGGCTTTGCCCAGGTACAGGCAGTACTGCTGTTGAAGCGGCTTTGCCAGGGTACAGGCAGTACTGCTGTGTGCATCGAGATCTAGCATGCCTAGGCTATGCAGGTGGTGATGACATGGCACATCAACCGTTGCATCGCCCATCTGACCGTCGTAGGGTGCATGCATCGAGCCGCGTGGGGCGGGCCTTACGCAAGCCCTTCATGTACATATCACATTCCAGGTGGTTTACTCCTTCGGCGTGTGGTCCCGATGGTCCGGAGTTGTCAATGTTATCTTTAGGCTACGGCCAAGTAATTCCATACTACTTCTGCTTGACATGGACAGAAGCATTGCTGACGGCGTCCTCAGGCTACCTGTGAGTCCAAGTGTCGCAGGTGTCGGACAAACAACACATCTACATTCATCGAGACTGAGCATATCACAAACAACACATCTACATTCATCGAGACTGAGCATATCATCAGTGCTAGCGAGGTTGCTGTTGAGCTGGAGGTGAATGCAGTGCCCGGGTCCACGAAGAACAGCAACGCACCCACAATGTACTGACAGTGTACTTGTATGCCATATGTCATGATTTCCACAGTGCACATCACCGTTGGGTCATCGGGCCCGATCACGTAGGACAATTCCGAATACTCAGATCTATTTCGGGGTGGCAGTGCTGGAAATGCTGCAAAGCGACCCAACACTGGCGCACATGGCATGCTCATGTCTCCAAGCATGCTTGTATGTTCTCGGGTCGACTCTACACGATCAGAAACTACCACCATTTGCCTTTCTGTCTCAACAACAGCGTAAAGAACAGTCTGTTGCACTACCTCTTTTCGGGACGTGACAACTACAGAGAAACCGGACCACAGTTCTGTAGCATATGTGTGTCTGGAGTGTGTGGTGTGATGGACGAAGGCACAGTGAGGTATGGGGCGGACGATGTGCCTGCAGTATGCTGTTGCTGGCACAATCTCAAACCGTTGTCGTGCGGTTCTATATGAGCACCGCTGATGACATGCGCTTGTTCTCATGTGAGCCTCTCCGGATCTGTTGTGCTGCTCTGATATGAGCAAAGCCGGTCAATCGTGCCAAAGCCGATGATTCACTTTGCTCTCAATGTGTGAGGCACACGCCCAGGACACCACGGCTCGTGTTTCATGTAGACCCGGTTGAAACACTGGTCAAATCGCTGCATCGTGGTGGTCAAGCGAGTTCGGGCTACATCCACCTGGCTACAGACACAATGTGCGCAATGTGTAGATTAAAAAAACAGGCCTGTAGACGGCAACAAATTCTGATGTCTAACTCAATAGGTAAATTGGAGCAGTGGGGCACAGAGGACACAGTTCAGAGGGCTGTGGAAAAGGGAGAACAGATTTTCAAGTACAGCCCGAAGCTGTTGGAAAGTACATGTGTATTTATAGGCTCCAGAGTGAGGCCTGTGTTTCAGACATAGAAATATACCAGACCCTTCAACTTCTGCAAGCCTTGGTACCTCAATAGGTCCTAATTTCACATAGTCAAGGACGGAATAACATCACATGACGTCAGAATCACAATGGCCGAGAACGACACCATGGACAGCCCGGAAAATACATCAGCTGAGGGCATGCCCAGAACATCGGGAATCACGCAGGCATGGTGCAGTATGCGCGACTGGTGTCAGCAGGATATGTAGAGATGCGAGTGTCATCAGCGAGTGTGCAGTCATTGGGCTATTCATTGTTCAACTCTTGCACATGGTTTGATCTGCGGGAATGCTGCAGAGAGAATTACATGACAGGTATGGTGCAACCGCGGTTGAAAGAGGAGAAAAGTCAACTGCACAGAACCTTGCGAACCGATGACGTCAAATTATGATTGCTAACAAAGAAGAATTTCATATCCACAAAATCGCAGGTCTATCTCCCGGGGATGCCATCATCACAGCATCCGTCCGCCTGGGACAACTTCCAACATGCAGATGCATCAAGCCTTGGATCAAATATTGGCCGACGCAAACAGCTCCATCTATATCATGAGACCATATCACTACCAGAATCACTGTCATGGTCCACCCCCTCATCTGCTATGTGCCGCAGCGCTGGACACCATTGCCTGTAGTGTTGCTCTTGCCTGTCCCTGGCAAACACACCTCCGCAGGCCTCACAGAGAAAGCTTGACGAGTCAATGTAGTCAGACCCCAAGATATGGCCTCTACTAGCATGAATATGTGTGCTTGCGTGCATGGAACTGCTCATGCTGCTGGCTGCACTGGGCGCAGCTGACATGCCGTCCGCATCGCGGCACCGTGGCGCGCTATCTGACAGATCTAGTCGTGACAGAAGAGCATGAATATCATTTGTAGTCTTCACCCGTTCTAAGAATGTAGATCTCAGCTTTTGCGCATCTGAAGCTCCTGCCGCTCCACCGTTTTGACACACAGCCTGGAGCAGGCAGTGCATAGCGGACGAGGCATCACCTTTTTGAAGATGCTGCTTGCAGTCATCGATATGTCTTCTTGCTAACTCAGATCCGGAAAGTGCCGGTGTGACAAGATCCATGCCTGCTTCGTACGTCCTGCCGCGTACAAGGCTGATGGGATAAACAATCTGGGTTGCCGCTTCCTGATCCGCAGCTATTCAATGAATTGCTGCAAGAGAGAGTTTGCCTCGGAGCTTTCGAAATTCAAGTACATTTTCAGCAACATTGGTGCATGGCCAGTGTGTTGCCAGTACATCCCGAGATTGCGCGATAATGCGAGGCAGTTCTACACGCGGGCTGGCCACGTCGGAAACCCGAGATTGCGCGATAATGCACGGCAGTTCTACACGCGGGCTGGCCACGTCGGCCACGTCGGAAACACTACGGTCTGACCTCAACGTCCACGTCGGCGAAAATCGAATCCCCAGCGCACGCATGCTGCCAGCAAAGCATTGACTCCCACTTACACGCAGTCTGCATAGACCCTACTTGTATGTGCGTTGAAATGATGCCTGAAGGCGGCTACATATAATGTCGTCACGGATAAGCTCGACCCTTGGTAAAGAGCGCACCGAAGCAGATTCTCGAATACATATTGGCATCCAAACATCTGTACCTGCAGCAGTGTATCGCTTTAGTATTGCTGAGCGTCCACAGCTGCTTGTTCACATCTGCCGGGCGGCTGTCTGCGTCTGACGCCTAAATACATCGGAGGGCAGGCCATCTATCCCTACTCTGCAAGCGGCATTGCCAAGTACTGGCAATCATAAGGGTCTACGCTCGGTGTTGCATTGGCCTCAACTGGTCTGAAGATTCTTGACCTTCCGGTGCGAGCCTGCAATAATGGCCTGTTACACTTTACGGGCACGTTCACATCTCATCACTCGAAAATAAATCTTGACAGAATCTTTTTCGGTAATTGTGATGCTTCCCTGCTTCCATCGTCGCAGTTCCACGGCCCTTTCCACGCCTGGCTGACGAGGATGCCACACAACCATACCTCCCGAGTCGGCGAAACCAGCAATCATCTGTATGCTGCAATACATGCTCACATCATGACATATTTTACTTGCCTTCAAGCAATGCCGCCTGGGCCTCGTTCTATGACTGATTCGAAATTTCAGAGACAGATGCCCTCGCGCACCAACCATGCAGCAACCCTTAGTGTGTGCGCCCATGCGGAACATGTATACATCATGAATGGATCACATAGTCATTTGGTCAGGCAGGTTGATTGGTTTGCGAAGCGCGTAGGTGGCGGGGCCGCTTCGTTCAGCAAGATCCGCGAGCGCCAAGCTCTGCTAAAGACCATTGAAAACTCATACATCGTCAAATGGACATTATGAGTCCTACGTGTGCCTGGGAAATGGTGAGGCACAGCTGCATGTACACCGCACAAACAGCTCATTGCTTCTTTTGTGCAGGGGTTCAACACGATTAAGGCAGCACGGAGGAAAGTCTTGTCATGTAGGATGGTTGCTCAACCATCCACATCTGACGAGTCGCAAAGGAAGGAAAATGGCTGCAATGATTCAAGCGTCCGGTCCGGGCGCATCCTGAAAAAACGGGGCCTGTCGCGCCATTATCCGCATAAAGCACAAAGTTTTGACTGTATATCCGACCTGCTTTGCGGATCAGAATTTGGAGAGAGCTCGCTTGTGCTTTCCAAGTCGATGTCACGATTCGCTTCGCTGACGTCGAGCACCAGCTCAGTGTCCAGCCGACAACTTCGGCGAGTGTGCACAGCGGCGGACTTTTCCGAAGAAAGCAATGTTTCGGAGGATAGTTTGGTAGGAAGCTGGGTTGTCATGGAAGAGGAAATAGCTCTCTGTGATGCCCTTGAGGCCAGCAGCATTCACGATCGGAAGCCCCCGCCGTGAACGGCCTCTGCGGTTTCCAAAGGTCGGACGGCTAACCCGCCGACTCATAAGGCATGCATGTGTACTGTTCTGTGAGGAGTTGTAGTTTAGCCCAGTGTTCCCGTGTACCTGCAGTGCGTGAAGATAAAGACAGTTATTGCGCTGTTGAGTTGGTTTGTTCAACGGCTGATCTGGATGCTGCTGCTCGTGAAACCGCCACACCGCATTTCGCAAATTCCTTGAGATGGGAAGGCGAGATGAGTGGTTGCGACAATGTTGCAGAGTATGCATAGGAGCATCATGGTGTCCCGTGGCATCTATGCTCCGTTTTTTTTAAGCGAGACTCTTTGGTGAGCGTTGTAATCAGTCTGTGTCAATTGTCAGATGCATCCCCGGAACACTTCACGCAATTGTACCGCGAATTTACAGAGAATGTTCTGTTGCCGACTTGCCACAATAAAAAGCGTGGCTACTCGGATTTTATGCTGCCACACAGCACAAGCGACTTCGGCTCCAAACTTTCTGCTGAGACATATGAGGCTGGTAGACCACAGGTACAACAGAATCCCTCAGTCAGCTTCCGAATTGCGGGCTTCAGCAGCGTTTGCATCACGAATGTTTTCGGAAGTGTGACTGAATGCGAGCGGAGCATTCACGCTCCGCTCGCAGCACAGCCATGATGGGCTCTCCGGGCCTGACCACTTCAGCCCATTCGTCCTGCAAACAGCAGCAGATCCATTGCAATCGCGCATCATTCACACACACTCCACAATGAACAGTCATACAGCATGCTCGCCACCAAGAATGTTTGTGCGCAGAACTGTGCCAACAGGCAAGAGGTCACGGCACCTAGGCCACGGGAGCCTCGCTGCCCTACGGTGGGGCGCACTTACCTGCTACTGTCGTGCACCTCACAGTACAAATCAACCTTTTCACCGGCACTAACTCTTGAGCAGGTGTTTGTGTAAGGCTCTGAGGTGAATTCGGCGGTGCACAATTGCTGCGAACTGGGCAGCACTGCCAGAGCATGCTCGACCATGGTATCCTGCCGCGCTACCGCACGCCTGACAGTACCGTTGACACCCCCGGCTGTGATCTTGAGGTCACCGCACAGCGACGGGGACGGAAGGAAGATAAATCACAAGAGCACGGGCCACTGCATGGCAGAGCACCAGAGAACGCTACAAGGCATTGCAACCACGTGGCAGGGTGGGGCCGCGCACCACGGCCGCTGCGGAGCGCTGCAGGAACCGCCGCAGCGCGTCCCGGTCCGAGTCCGACACAGAGGCGCCGTCCGCCAAGAGCGCGGCCTCCCGCCGCTGCAGGCACAGCAGCACGACAGCAAACGCGCGCTCCGCGAGCTGGCAGCAGAGGTGCCGCTGCCGCGCGGCATGGCCCGCGGCCGCGGGCGGCGTAGCCGCCGCGGCGGCGGAGCCGCCGCCGCGCCCGGCGGCCGGCGGCGGCGTGCGGAGGCCGCTGGGAGACGCGGCCTCCGGCGGGCCGCCGCGGCTGGCGGGCAGCGCGGCGAGGGGCTTGAATTCGGAGTAGAGGGCGGCGGTGAGGTCCAGGATGAGGCCGATGTCAAAGTACTCGCCTCTGCAGGCTCCAAGTCATGATTCGACTGGTGTAACAACAAATCTGTATTCCATTATAGTCAGATGATTTTCCTCAATTTGAAAGCGTTTCTGATTTCGACACTCTGGGCGTGGGCGGGCGATGCGGCATGCCAGATTTGCACAGGCGTGATGCTGTTGATGCTGCGCACAGAAGTTCACACATGGCTACACTAGGCAGGACTCATATAATGCACATCTTACAATCCTGGCACGCTGATGTGATGGCTTCACGAGGGGCCCGGGCGCATGGGGCTATGCTGTGTGCGCGCTTCGTGGCACCCCCGTATCCACACCAGCATCATGTGTGTGCGAATCAGACATGGCTGCTGGAGGGGGTTGCAGTGCACAGGTGGCCTTCCCACGCTAAGGACCGCAGGGGAAGGCAGCAGATCCGCACTGTGGGGACTGCAGTTGAGCCGCTGCGGAGCTCTGCCCTGGTGGCCACAGCCGCAGGCCCTGGCCGGGGGCGCCGCCGGAGCAGCTGAGGGTGACACAGAGGAGGTCGATCCCCTGCAGCACCAACCGCCACGGCAGCCGCGGCGCATCCGCCGCGGCACCGCCGGCGCCGGGGGTCTTCAGCACGAGCGCGCCGGCCGCGCCTCGCGGCGGCGGCGTGCGCAGCGCGGCCGCCGGGGTGTTGAGCGTCCGCTGGGCGAGGGGGGAGGCCGGGGGGAGGGTCAGCGGCGGGTCCGAGGCGCGGCTGAGGAGGCCGGAGGGGAGCCCGTAGCCGCCGCCGGGGGGCGCGAGCCCGGCCGGCGCGGTGGCGGGGTGGGCCGCAGCGCCGGCGGCGGCGGCGCGGCGGCAGAGGATGGCCAGGGTTCCGAGGACGTCGTCGCGGCGCTTGAGCAGCGCGGCACGGAGGGGAGGTTCCAGGGAGGAGTTGTGGGGGTATGTGAGGGAGAGGAGGGCGCTGAGGTGCTCCGCTTGGGCGGTGTCTCCGTTGCTGGCGCCTGCATGGGCACGTCGCATCCAGAATCCATAAGCCCTTGTAAACAACAGCAAAGTCAACCTGGAGTTACTTGTGTAGCCTCCACACGTTCCCATGCGCCCGCGTGCAGAGTTGACCGATTGGTCGTTGCACGCTCCATCTGCACTGGGCACCACAGCTACGCATGGCTCAGACGCGCACCTGCCACCACAACAACCCTGGAGAGGCCTGATGCGGGCGGCGTTCCTGCGGGCAGTGGAGCACGCACCAGACACGCGATGAACGCATCACTGTCTGTTGCCTGCGATGAGCGCAGGCAACAGGCAGTGATGCGCTCCAAAGCAACTTGGAACTGCAGCAGGGGCACACAGGGTGCACCGGTCTGACGGCAGCTCTCACATGTGCAGAATGGTGAAGGCACCAATGCATGAAATATGCATGTACATCTCGATTCCTTGTGAAATATATTCTGTACACAGTATGTATGTATACACTTATGTAAGTTTGTCAGAACACCAGTCTGTGTAAGTAGTTACACAGGACAGAGGCCGGGCATGGAGCCGTTTCTCGGAAGAGACTCGCATATCCACTCACTCAGATTCATGTCACTAGGCCGGGCACGGGCGCGTACCACAACCCTGCCGGTGACTCCAGCCAAAAATTGAAGCCCAGGACGGAGCACATGAGCATTCCCTTTGCACAACGCCACACTCAAGCGGCGCAAAGCATTCGTCTGAAAGACACCACACCACACCGAGACGCAACCTCCGCCAGCCAATTCAAATGATCCATAGCAGGTTGTCCCAAGCGACCATGCGTCTCATGCGACAACGGCGCAAACGCGTACGCATCAGGATCGTACGCCTGATATGCATTGCGTTTCTGCACGTCCCGCACCACTGCAGCACCCTCTATGCATGTATGGACGGATGTATGTACCCCTGCACCGAGACAGATGTATGTGTCCCGTTCATGACGACACCGGCATACGCCCATGATTGCCAGCAGAGCCGCACCTGGGGCTTGCGCAGCCTGGAGGATGTCGGCCGCCCGCTCCCCGAGGCAGCCCTCCTCCGGCGCTGCCAGCAGCCGCGTGAGCTCGTGCATGGCGGCGCGGTTGCCCGTGAGCTGCACCGCGACGGCGAGCACCGCGCGGAGGGCCGCAGCGCGCAGCACGGACAGCGCGGCGTGCAGCTCGGCGGCGGCCGCGGTCGTCGGCGGCGGCGAGCGCAGGTGCAGCACGCCGCTGCGCGCGACGGCGGTGAAGACGCCCCGCGAGAGGAGGTTGCGGCAGCGCGCGGCGCGGTGGCCGGGGTGGACCGGGGTCGCGAACGTCTGCGGCAACACAGCGGTGTAAGCGGGAGCGGCGGGGGGAGAGATTGCGATGCTGACGTGGACGGGTGGTGCCTGGCGATGACTGTGTTGCATGTGCATGTCATGCAGTGACCTGACGCCGCCGGCACGGACCGTTGTATGGCAGGGTACCGAGATAGAATACACGGCAGTGCAACCATCAGCATCGATCTTGAGATCATGCAGTGACAGTGACGAGTGCGGGTGTGCATACAGCGCGGCACTGGACACCGCAGACAGCGATCATTTCGGCAAGTTATGTCGGCAAATGTGCTGATGCCTTGCGTCGCAAGACGAATATGAAAAACCCCATACAAGATTGCATAGGTCAGCAACGACCGGATGCTCGTACTCCCAGCTTTGCCGTCAAACGCTCCTGTTTGCTGCAAGCCAGTGCACAACACACTTGCACCACAGAAGTGCACCAAATGCATGCACAGTCCACGATGTGACCACACAGCACCGCGACACGGGCAAGCGCAAGGCGCGGGCTGCCAGGCGCACCTGTATAAACAAGAAGTGGGCCTCCGTGAGCCGCAGGCTCTGCCGCACGACCGCCGGCGCGTTGCGCAGCCGCAGCGGCGTGCCCGCGCCGAGGCTCTCGAGCACCGCCCCGAGCACGCCCTCGCCGGCGAGCTGCGCGCCGAGGCCCCCCCCGCCGCCGCCGCCGCCGGCCGCCGCGGACTCCGCCGCGAGCACCGCGGACAGCGTGTGCAGCGCGATGGTGTGCTGCGCGGCCTGGGTGACGGTCAGCGCGGCGTCGGCCGCGGTGCCCGCGTCCATCGCCGCCGCGGCGGCCGCGAGGGTGCTGTCGAGCTGCTTGCGCATGCTGCGCGCAAGCGCGAGGCCGAGGCCGTGGGTCTGCGCATCGGGGAATACGCTTGGAGCTCATGCGTGTGGCAGCCCTGTGTCTTAGGCAAGCTTCATGCTCAAGCGCTTAAGCCACAGATGCTTGAACCAAGACAGGCTGGTACACCAGGTACAGACCAGACAAGATACAATAAGCTTCAGGGAGCGGGGGGGTTCTGGCATTGGGGGGGGGGGGGGGGAGGGTGGATATGAAATTAGCCATGATGGACAGGCGTGGAGCTAGCAGCACGAATGCATGTGGCCACAGAGGCGTGTGTGTGCGGAAGGCCAGCACCTGCACGGCTTCGGCGTTGGCGCGCTGCACGTCCGCAGCAGATGACACCGCCCCGCCCATGCCAAGCTGTCCGGGAGCATTTGGCAGCGGGCTGCGCGGTGCAAGCGACGCCGGCGGCGGCTGGTCGGCGTTGCGGGGGGTGCTGGAGGAGAGGTGGCTGAGGAGGCAGGCGTGCAGCGCCCCCACGATCTCCGCCCGGTCGTCCTGCACATGAGTCATGCTTCAGCACCATGCATCTGTACGTGGCGGAGATCTGCGGCCGCACACGCATCACACCCAGTGCCGGAACTCTGCGTGCCTGGGTGAGACTGCCACGGCCGTCCAGAAGCCTGCCCATGAGGGGCAATTGGTAGGTATGTGTTGAACTCTTCCAGTGTGACTCCTCCGGTGGATCACATCAAAAGAAACAGGAGCAGTCATCAACCATGGGCAACATACTAACGCCACCATGCAAATGACCAACTTGCAATTGATGCATGCTGCAGCGCCCTCACGGCCGCCATACTACGCGGCTGGCAATCATGGAGTTCTGGTTGCCGGAAAATTGTCTTACTCGTTCTCAAAGCGAGTAGCCCGACAGACAGCCCCAGCGCTTGTGGAACGCACGGCAGCAACAGAGAGGCAGCCACATTCCAAGCTGTCAAAGCAACACGCATGCACCATGGCGTGGTGATGACAGTCACCTTCCACGGGTGCACCCTGACTGTGCCAACACGCGCGCGCATCCCATACAGCATTTGCACGCAGTTCAGGAGGCGACGGTGGTTGCTAGACCTCGATCTCCAGCACACATTGTGCTGAGGCCTGTGATGATGGAGGTTTGCATGCACACCCTAAAGGAACCGTCAGCACCATGCGAATATGGACACATGCCTGCACCCCAACGCACTGTCTAAGCGCGCTTCACGAGGGGACAGCTGTTGTTGTTGTTGTTGTTGTTGTTGTGGTTGTAGGAATCCGTCTCCGGCACGCACCAGGAGGTGGCTGTTGCTGTGGAGGGCGCGCGCGGCCTTGAGCAGCAGCAGAGTCGCTTCGCGGGCGACGCGTGGCGGCACGGGGCCCGCCGCCGATGCGCCAGGAAAGTCTGCTCCCGCGCCACCGTGCTCCGCCAGGGCCAGTACCAGGCTCTGGGCACCTGCAAGGTGGCTCAGGTGGCTGAGTGGCGCCACAGCATGCATGATGTTTTTTGCCTGCATTGGCTCCCAGCCTGGTGGTGAGCCGACTCCCAGGCCGGGACCCGGACTGCCACATTGGAACGAAGATGCGCTGTCTGCCAGCCACAGCCCCGTGCCATTGGCACATGTCGCATGATCTCAAGAGGGGGCACATGTGAGAGTCGAAATGCAGCGGTGACACATGCGGCGGAACTGTGGTGATCAGCTAGCAGCTCAATCGACAAGCAGCCCACGAGACAGCAACCAAAGACTAAGACGAGATCAATTCCACACTGCAGAAACTGAGATCGAGGTACCTTCCACCACTCGAGGAACAGCCACCCGTACCAGCAAGCACGCCCCATTGAGGCGAGCCACATCACTGAGCACGGCATCACCGACAAGCGCAAGGTACCCAAACTACCACGAATTGTTATGGTAATGGAAGCAGCTGATAATTGGATTTGGATCCAGAAAGTTGAAAGCCTCAAGGCCCTCGAGTCGAGGGTGGAACTGGCCGGCCCAGGCAGGGACTGCCGCGTGCGAAACAACACAACACCTGATCAACGCATCGTCATTTGCGCGCCCCGACCTCAAGCCCAACACAACTGCTCCAAACAGGGACATCAGGCTCCCGAGCCTCAGCAGAGGGGTGTCTCAGGGGGCCACAGGCGCAGGGCCACAAAGTCAGAGGGGCGGAGGGGGGGGGGGGGGGGGGGGGGGGATGCGCACATTGGAGGAGGTGAAGGATGATCGCGGTGGGCACGCCGGGGCGCAGGCCGACGGCGGCGGAGCGCGGCTCGTGGCGGCACAGGGCCTCGACCCGCACGAGCGCCGACAGCAGCAGCTCATGCATGATCGGCAGCAGCGCGGCGCCGCCCGCCGGGCCAACCGCCTCAGCACACAGCGCCCTCCGGTGCACGCACACCAGCTGCACGCACACTCCCCTTGAGCCAGCTGTGATGCCCGCTGCACTGTGGCATCACGGTGGTCTGAGGTGCTGGGGGGCTCTGCGGCCCCCCCCGCACATAATTTGACAGGGTTTTGGGGTTTACGGCTTGCACTGAGTCGGCGTCGAGGCTGCCGATGCGCCGCTCTGTCTGGGACGTGGGGTCATGTGAGCGGCAATGGGCCACAATGAAGTCGGCACAGCAGGCTGGTCTGTGCGGCAGCGGTCGTGAGCACACATGCCGTGTAAACGCTGCACAAGCTAGCTCGCGGTGCAGCCACAACCGAGGGTGCATGCTTGCGCGCACCCATGCAAATGCATCGTGTACATGCATCTGCAGGGTCGACAGAGCTGCGGCACGCCAGGGGTATGCAGCGGCGGCGCAAGCCCACGTGGGCACGTCCGAATTGATTGCAGTCAGGCAATGCGCAGCGGCGGCCTCACACAGCATCACAAGCTGTGCAAAGTCGTGCCTCAGAAGGAGCGCGCACGCGCGACCATGCAGGGTACCACAAAGCGGAGCGGGGCGTGGTGGGGGCGTGGTTGGGGGGTGGTGGAGGGGTGGTGGGGGCGTGCCTGCACGAGGGAGGCCCAGGCCTGGGCGAGGAAGGTGCAGCCGCCGAGCACGAGCTGGCTCTCGTTCCAGCGCGCCGACTGGTTGAGCGCGGCGACGAGCGCGCGGTCCGTTTCGCCGGCGCCGGCTTCCCCCTGCCGCGCGTCCCCCCGCTGCAGGTACGCCTGCATACATGCCTGCCTTTGAGTCCCCATTACATTGATGTGTCACACGTACGAAGTTGAAGCGGCAGGCAGCCCCGCATTTGACAAGGGACGTTGGTGTGATAGTGCGGTGTTTCAGGTCCATCGGTCCAGAGATCAGTTTCGGATCTGCGGCTTTGCAAGGGGAGGGGGGTGGGGGCGCACGTCCTTGAGGCCGTGGAGGCGGGCCTGAACGGCGTCGGCCTCGTACAGCCACACGCTGTGCACCGCGTCGTAGAACAGCAGGCCGCCGCTGTCTAGCGGCAGGCTGCAGTCGAGCACTGCCGCGAGGCCCAGTGCCTGCACGTCCGCCGGCGCCACCTGCACAGCACGCGGCGTCGCGCCCGGCACTTCGCTGGCCCCCCGTGGGCGGCTCTGGCCCGGCGGGACCCTGCCACCTAGATGCTCTTTCAGCTCTGGCAACACCCGCATAGGGCACAGCCCGTGGGTGAAGCACAAGTTGCGATGTACGGAGGAGCTGCTGGCGATCGTCAGGATTCAACAAACCGCACGAGCTTGGAGTATTGTATAGCAGAGCTCGTAGAAACAAGTCAACGCGTTGCAACCTGGCGATCGTCAGGAACGACTGGCATCGACGGCAGTAGTTGCGAAGGGCGACTTACGCGGCTCAGAACCAAGACGGACCCCCACACACGGGCATCGACTGCACGCAGACACAAATCCTTTCCAGCTCTCATGCCGCTGAAGAGGGCTGGAGACCCCCGTCGCAGTCACAGCACAGCACGCAGCACGCGCAGCGCACCTGCTCGTCCGCCCAGGCGTTGCAGAGGTCGCGTGCCGAGAGCGCCTGCACGTCGCGCAGCGCGGTGAGCAGCGTCGAGCGCAGCTCTGCGGGGGCGGGCACGCCGGCGCGCGTGCGCGCGCCGCCGCCGCCGGCGCCCGCCGGCGCCGCCTCCAGCAGCCCCCGCAGCACGGCGCGCGTGCCCTCGCGCTCCGGCGCCTCGGCGTGCACGGCGTCGTGGACGAGCAGGTGCAGCGCGGCCGCGCCGAGGATCCAGGCCTTGCAGTACAGCACCCGGGAGGCGTCGCCGCCATGCTGCATGCATGCGCGCACATGTCTGGGTCGAAGCGGATCAGCGGGGCGGGTATTGGGTCCGCAGCTGCTGCATGGGCCATGTGACAGGAGACGAGTCAGCGACGTTGGCAGCGGATGCTTGTGTGCCCAGGGGTGTGCAAGGGTGCACATGCGCAGAGCTTTCTAGGAACTGCTGAGAAAGGGAGCCGCGACCACACTCCGGCCAGCGCGCATGGAACAAGCTGGAGTGGTTTGCAGGCGGCGAAGGAGAGCATGGCTGCCACCAAGACTCACGGCTGCCCCCCACCACCGCATCGGCACTATACTCTGTCGGAAGAGCGGCACGCACATGCATGCAGCCGAATCCATGCCGCGCTACATGCATGCAGTGCTGAAGCATGCGCTACACAGAGCTGCAGAAAGACAGGAACAGGGCGTACGTTGTCAGCCTCGATCGCCCACAGCGGCGACTGTAGTGCGTCGGCGAGGGTGCCGGAGGTGGCCAGGTGGCGCAGCAGCGCGTCGCCGTCGGCGCGCGTCACCGCAAACGCATGCACCACCTGCCACGCGGCCTTGAACGCGGGTGCGCACGAGTGCGCGAGGTACGCCGATGAGAGGATGTCCTCCAGGGTGCCCATGCATGACGGCGCATGCGGCAGCGGGCCGGCGGTGAGATGGTCCGTCGCCTGCAGCCGCGGTGTGAGGTGAGCAGCAGCCTGTCCGTGCCTCGCGCAGGGCAACACCTGCTACCTGTGTCACCCTGGCAACAAACTTGCGAACACCCCAATGCATGCACGCATTCACGGCAGGACAGTGAGCCCACGCCACGGCAGGAGGCACATTACGTTTGCTCGGCCAGCACCGGGTCCAGGAGCATACATTTCTAACAAATCCTGAGAGCAATTGCCCAAGACGCACAGGGCTGCATGCATCTGGCACACTCAGCACAGGGGTCAGTCAGGTTGGGCTCAGGACCGGTTCGGCGTGGCGATCAGAGGCACCGTACGGGACAGCACAGCACCGCACAGCACGAGACAGCACAGCACGAGACAGCGCAGCACGAGACAGCTCAGCACGAGACAGCGCAGCACGAGACAGCACAGCACGAGACAGCACAGCACGAGACAGCGCAGCACGCAACAGCACAGCACGAGACAGCACAGCACGAGACAGCGCAGCACGAGACAGCACAGCACGAGACAGCGCAGCACGAGACAGCACGGCACGTACCCCGGTGACGTGGTAGCCAAGCAGCAGCTGCGTGAAGTTCGGGAACGGCATGTCGGCGCAGTCCAACATCAGCTGCAGGATGAGGCCGCGGATCTCGAGCCGCTCCTCCCCGTCCGCCACGTCCTCCCCGCCGCCGCCGTCCCCGGGCCCCCCGATGTCCACGCCCTCCTCCCACTCGTCCTCCACCGCCGGATCCAGCGGCACCGCCGCCCGCGACGCGAGGCAGCCCGCGACGCTGTGCACGAGCGCCCCGGCCTCGTCGCCGAAGCGGAGCAGCGTCGTCGTGACGGACTCGTCGCGCGCAGCGAGGGTGCCCGCGACGCGGACCGCTGCCGCCTGTAGCCACGTGGAGTAGCCGTACCGCACAAACTGCATGAGCTGCAGCGCGACGGCCGGGCGGGCGAGGAGGGCCGTGTCGAGGGTCTCCACGAGTGCATGCATGCGCCGCTGCAGCTGCACCCACTTGCCGTCGAGGTCAAACACCGCGAGCAGCAGCTCGAACAGCGCGGCGATGGCGCCCTCGGCGGCGCGGCCGTACGCATGCTCGCCGCGCAGCGCCGTCAGCCGGTCCACGGCGGCCGTCTCAAGCGTCGGGGATGCATGCAGCACATGCGTGAAGAGCTCGCGGAGCAGCGGGGAGCTGGGGGAGAGGAGGTGGGAGAGGGCGGTCGCGCCGGTGTGCGGGGCCGCGGGGTCGTGGAAGATGCGGCTGGCGGGGTCGCCGGCGGCGGCCGCGTAGCAGCGGATCGACAGCGTGAGGTGGCGTATGCATGCGGTGGCGAGGTGGCACTGGTTCGCCGGGCTGGCGTAGCGGCGCTTGCCGATGGGCATGAGCAGCTGCGTCAAAATGAACTCCTGCACGCATGAGCAATACCGCAGGGTCAAACCTACCAGCAACAGCGCACAGGGGCGCGTTGAGCAAACTTTGCCACGCAGCGGGCTTGTCGAGGACTATCGTCTCTGCGGAGCATTGGTTTGCGCCTGCTCCTGTCAGGGGCTTCATATTCTTGAACCCATGAACACCGTTCTCCTTAAAATTCGAGCATCTCAGAGCTGTGGCCAGTTTCCCCCGCACACCACGCATCACCAGCACCTCCACCGTTACGCAGAACCAGCCAGGCACAATTGTATCACTGCCACGTGTCGTAAAGCGATGACACCACGGTCAGCAAGAGGGCCCGCACCATGTGGGGCATGAGGGAGTCCACGTCAGCCGCGACGAGCTCCGGGCCGCCGGTGGCCACGATCCGGTTCATCAGCCGCACATACGCGGTCATCTCCTCCAGGGTGCCGCCCCCCGCGGCCGCGGCGCCGTGGTGCGCGAGCTGCGCCGCAAGGTTGGACGACGCGCGGCTGCGGTCCACGAGTGCGGAGGCCGCGAGGCGGCGCAGCAGCGCGCGCGCGTCAGACGGCGCCGCCACGTGCGCTGCCAGCGTGCCGTCCGCCGCCGCCTTGAGCCGCGGCGGCACCGCGAAGCTCATGACCTGCGGGCGTGAAGCCCTCAGTGTGGCGTCGGGGGTATACGACCGCCGCCCATGGACAGGCGATCTGTGAAGCTGGAGCCCACCCGGCTGCAAACATGCACCGCGACAGCGGCCATTCGGTTCCCACGTGGGAGAGCTTGGTCCCATTGGTGTGCTTCAGCGAGTGCAGTGACTGCATGCAGGCCGTGAGCGTACTCAAACCACTGTTCCGGAAGCTCTGCCACCGCCCCGGCTGCAAATCGTATCAGCACCCTTGTCGAGGTGGACAAGCGAAAGCATGAGGGCACGCGCGGCAGGGCACACCTGGATGAGAAGCTCCTCCGGTGAGGCGGGGATCCCGACTGCCGCCTGTGTGCCCGCGACGCTGCCCAGCGCCTCATCGTACGCTGACCGCAGCGTCTCTCGCGTGCCGCGCACCTGCGCCTCCCCGGCAGCGCGGCTCTGCACGACGACCACACGCATGACGTCCATGAACGCGACGCTCATCGCAACCGCCTCCTCGATGTCGTCCGCCTCCTCGCGCGTGGCCACCGGCGCCTCTGCCGTCACGTCGTCCGCGACCGCGCGGAAAATTCCGTGGAGGAAGATGAGGCGCCGGTACGCCGCGTGCCAGGTGAGGTGCCGGTAGCCGTCAAACGTGCGGTTGTCGCGCAGCTGCAGCGCGGTCTGCTGCGCACTCCACGGGTCCTTCGCGTACGCACGCATGAGCTCAAGGTACGCAACGCGCGCGCCGACGGTCTCCAGCCCGGCGCCGAAGCCGTGCGCGGCCTCCTCGTCGTCCGCGGCGTTCGCGAGCTCCGGGGTGCGGCCCGCGAAGCGCACAAGGCCGACAAATGCCTCGAGCGCGGCCGGCGGCAGGTCCGCCGCGAGGCGGTCGCCGCCGGCGGCGACGGCGGTGCCGCCGCCGACGGCGGCAAGCAGGCGCGCGACAGCGCGCAGCAGCGTCGCGGGCGTGTCGCGGCGTGCCGCGGCGCCGTCGGCGCCGCCGGGCGGCGGGAGCATGAGCGCGGTGGCTGCGCCGCCGCCGCGCGGGCTCGCGGGTGCAGCGGTGGTGGCGCCGGAGAGCCACGCGTTGGCAGAGCGAATGGCGTCGGAGGCGCCCTGGTACTCGACGACGAAGGTGTCAGCGTAGCGCAGCGCGAGGTTGAGGAGCGCGCCGCTGACGCGCTCGCGGATGCCGGGCCACATGTCGCGCACGCATGGCATCTCCGCAAATTGCGCCTGCACACGTCGCCCCCGCTGGCAGACACCGCCCCAAGCTCAGGGCATGCGCAAGCATCGCAACGAAGGTCAACGAAGGCATGATAAACGCACATGTTGCGGCAGCACTGTGGAGTAGCCCTACATGCATGGAGGACATGCCCTCCCACACGACAGTCCAGGCACACCGCCGGGGGCACGCACCAGCCGCTGCAGAGCGCCGGCGTCGATCGCTGCCGCAACGAGCGCGAGCGCCCCCTTGCCGTCCTCAAAGCCGTCCAGGCTATCCTGCATCACGGCCAGCGCGACGCCGTACGCGAGCCGCGCGGCCGCCGCGAGGCCGCTCGGCGCGTCCGGCAGCGCCGCAACCGCCGCCGCGAGCTCCTTTGACTGCGCGAGGGCCCGGAACCCGGCGTCGTCGGCCGGCCGCGCCTCGGCCGCCCACGGCGGCGTAACAACGATGACAAATGCGCACAGCGGGTACAGGCCGGTGAGGAACTCCCCGGCGGACTCGTTGGGGGAGAGGAGGGAGAGGAGCGCGAGGGCCTCGGCGGGGGTGGCGCGGGGGCCGACGGAGGCGGCGGCGAGGAGGTACGTGGCCTGGGCGGCGTGAGCGCGCTCGGCGGCGGGGAAGTGGTTGAAGGGGATTGCGCCGCTGTACTCGTCCTCGAGGGTGGGGATGGCTGCGGCGGCGTTCTGGAACGTGGCGTCCTGCATCGGCGGCCGTGTGAGCTCATGGATGAGCTTGTGGAGGGATCAGCACGCTGTTGTAGAAAAGAAAAGAAGAAAGGGAACCCGCTAGCCATCACTGACGCGGTGTCTTTCGGCTGTTGCTGATGTGTACGGGCCGTGTTGATGCAGTTCTGAGTCATTGGAACTCAGGACTGGGAACACTCGCATCAGGTGTAGGGCAGCAATCTCAACCGACCTGAAGAGGTTACGTAGAGTGCCACATGCAGCTAGCATGGGGTCATCCCATGGTAGGAACAGCATGCTAGGGCAGTGCAGCGGCGGCATATGACACGCTAGGGCAGCCGGGGGCATGCTAGGGCAGTGCCGAGTGGAATTTCTGGTGGCCATACTGACGTCAAGGCAGCGCGATGGTTTCCATGAGGACGCAGTGCAGCAGTGGTTGCTTTGAGAGATCAGTGGCACGTGTGCGGCATGCGGACATCGCATGTTTGGAACAATGTGCAATCAGAACAACGTGCAAGCACAGATCAGGGACATCTGCGGTGGCTGCCTGTATGTAGGACACCAGTGTGATGACTCATCACACTGATGAGGCAAACCGCATCGGGCCTCAGGAGAGAGGTGGACAAGTCGCAAGGACAGCGACGGCAGGCAGCCTTTCACGAAAGCCATGCACCATGGATTCCACAGCCACCAGACGCAGAGAAAGGTGCACATGCATGATCTAGAATTGGCAATGCGTTGGTGGTGAGCAGCCTGCTGCTGTGCATGGAGCGTGCTCACCTTGACAATGTCGCAGAGCCGTTTAAGTGGCATAGTCTTCGTAGCTGAGTCGCCCTTTGATGCATCAGTGAGGTACTGCAGCACCTGCTCGACCAGGTCCTTACATCCGGAATCTGCTGTTCCCATGTACCCGAGGTGGATGTGTAGCATCCGGATGAATGCCTGTAGGAGGCTGCTCCGCTCGGCGAAGTAGATGTGTGCTGCATGCTCCACTGCCACGGGTCGGCTTTCCATATGAGCCCGCAGCAAAAGCTCAACACACAGCTCCTCATCTAGATTCAGGGCATCACTGAGAGTCCGGACGTTGGCTTTGTCCCCATCGCTCAGGTTTTTGTCAGCGAATGGCTCAGCATTGGAGTCGAGCTTCGTTCTGGACTCCTGACTCTTCGCCTGTGGAAAGGCAGCAAGAGCGTGAGAGCTGACATAGCCTACTTGCGTTGATACAAGGCATTCTATGCTCAGGTCAAGCAGTGCACCGGGCCCAGAGAGCGTGCAAGCAGTGCCGCACTTTGAAAACTAGCAGATTTCCAAGGTGAGGAAGGCATTCGTCCAGACACTCCTGCACTTGTGATGCAGATCCATCTTCCAAGGCATTCAGAAGCGACGTGAAGGGCCTCGTCAGGAATGTCATGCTGCCGAGACTGTGCTACACTGCTACTGAATGATACAGGAGGTCACGGGGACGACAATGCACTGCAGCTGTTCCCTTCGAGACAATATTTACATATTTGCATACGTGATCCGACCGATCGATGCATCATTCGACAACATCAGGATTCCGCGACAGCGAAAAACGCGACATGCTGCATTGCGAGTCGATGGCATGACCGCATTTCAACCCCAGCCTGCTGCATGAGTGCACACATTCGAACTGGCATGTCACGTCGCGCAAGCGCACCTTCGCCGCATGCAAAATCTCGCCAGCTGCGACCGTCGGTGTGCCTGGCCAAGCTCACCGTCGCCACAATGTTGACAATGGGCTGTCGCCGCACGCAACGCCGTGATCACGTACATCAGCAACAGTTTCCCTCCATAACAAACGTATGTATGCCGCCACAAGCATCCATTGCTAAAGTTGACCAGCTTTGTGGCAGTCACAGTTTTGCGCTCACACAAATGCAGTAAGCACGTTCTTCTTCTGAAACGCCCCAGCGCTATACGTTCCTCAGCATGCGCTGTCAGCCAAGAATAATCAACTGCGCTACGCATGCTGTAAGATCTCATGCAGCAGCTTTGAACCCTTTCAGTGCCACAAGTGCTGCCTGCCAGCAACAGGCGTCTGCCTCAGCGGCAGAGCGAGTGATATGCTATGCTAGCGTCCCCGGAAGTTCTTACGAAGATCGTGATCGACAAGAGAAGTATGAGACGAGGCGTTTGATGGACGATGCTGAGGCAAGAATGCAAGAGATTATAGCCAGGGTGTGCCGCGCGTCAATTAGCTTGCCAGAGCAGCTCAACAGCTGTTTTCGAATCCATTCCTAGTATACTGTCTGGCCAGTATCTACTGCGGTCCATGCAGCACTGTTGGAAGCATGCCTGACCCTGTGCACATGAAACGAGACCACTACGCCTTTGCAGATCGATGGTGCATCCTCTGGATCGTCAGATGGTCAAGGAGGTGGTGCTTCAGCGTCACTACGTGAGTCAATCGGGGCCACGTTGGGGCAGCTAACAGAGGGACTGGTCGAGCGCGACACCGAGGCTCGGCTTATGTTACTGGCAGCTCTCTCGGGAGAACATGTGCTGTTTCTTGGACCTCCTGGTACCGCGAAATCGGAGCTCTCGCGACGTCTGCACACATGTCTACATGGCAGCGGGTATTTTGAACGATTGCTCACCCGCTTCTCGGTCCCAGAAGAGCTGTTCGGTCCGCTTTCAATGCGAGCTCTAGAACGTGACATGTATCTGCGGTCTACGGAAGGATACCTTCCGCAAGTGCGTTGCCCAAGCCTTTCTTCCGAACAGTGAGTGAAGCAGACACATCCAGCTGACGGCTTTTGGTTGATGCAGGCTGAAGTGGCTTTCATTGATGAGGTCTTCAAGGCAAACAGTGCCATCTTGAATACACTATTGACCATCCTAAATGAGCGCCTGTTTGACAATGGGAAGGAGCGCTTGCCAGTGCCGCTGCTCTGCCTCGTGGCCGCATCAAATGAGCTACCGGAATCCGAAGAGCTTGACGCGCTTTATGATAGGTTTTTGTTGAGATCGCAAGTCCAGCAGGTCCGTTTCTTGGCGGTCTTTGCGAGCAACTGCGTCTCCCGCATGATGTTGCCTGCAATCAGTTCTGATTGGACCACACCTTTTTTGTATGCACAGCATGTGCTACATTGTGCCCAACAAAGCGTCAACTGCTCTGAGAATCAACCAACACCTGAACAGCCACCTTGTCGCTTGTGAACAATGAAGCCTTATCATGTTAGTAGGGGCAGATTGATGAGCTATTGAAAAAACAAACCATCTTTCGGGAATGAGGCACGCCCTCTGATTCTAAATCAATCCACTCTGACTGCCCCGAATCACTCGGTCCGCTGTGTGTATGCTGCTGATCCATTGTAGTAGCACCTTTGCATCCTGATCTGAGTGTGCTGTGTGCATCCCTGGGGCTTCTGAAGCATCGAGGAGCCTCTCGGCATCGCCCAGCGGCACTGACACAATCACGCCTGCAATTCAACACTTTCAGGGCCAGAATGATGAGCTATCGCAAACACAAACCATCTTTCGGGAATGAGGAACACCCGCTGATTCTAAATCGATCCACTCTGACTGCCCTCGCGTGCTGCACATTGACGTGCCAACTGCATGGACACAAGCACGTCAATTCTCCCTCGCATACATAAAACTGTAAGAAATACGTACATTCGTCTCTACCTGCTGGTACACCTCGCTGAAGCGGAGTCCAATGCGTGCTCTCTGTATTCTATCTGCAGTAGTATACAAACCAACGCAGGTTTTCGCCCGCAGTGGGATGATGAGCGATCGCAAAATAACCATCTTTCGGGAATGAGGTCACCGCTGATTCCAAATCGATCCACTCTGACTGCTGCGGTCACACTCCCATAATGGCCTCCCCACCATCTGCAGCGCCCAGTCATGTCCTGTATGAGTGTCCCGGAGCGCATGTGACTTGAACATGCGACGTTGTCCGTTGCACTGATGCCGCCACCAGTGCACCAATCACACCCCTACCCCTCCTAGCCACCCACCCCGAGCACCCATGCCACCGCAGGTATCTGCCGGAGCCCTCACAGAGCTCCTGACGAGCGCGGGCACGCCGACCGGCACGGCGGCCGCGGCGGCGGGCGGCGCCCCGGCGGCCGCGCCGCTGACGGTGGAGCGGGCGCGGGCGGTGCGGCAGGAGGCGCGGGCCGCCGTCACGGTGCCGCAGGCCGTCGTCGACGTGCTCGTGGACCTGCGCAGCTTCATGCAGGACACGCTCGAGCCGCCGTCGTACGTCAGCGACCGCCGCCTCGTGAAGGCCGTCGCCGTCATGCAGGTCCGGGCCTGCCCCGCGGCCACACCAGGCACACGGCCGACACTGCTGATCACCTCATGTCACCCAATCTGCAACAAAACCTGCTGAGTTAACTCCATCACTCCTGTGATGCATTTTTTTCCCCTCTGACGAGTAGACAGACATGATATTTCACCAGCTCGCTGACGTGGGGTACTTCACAATTGGATACCAGCCCAGCCGGGGTGCCGCCAGGGGGAGCTTGTGACGGGCGCATGTTTGCGGCCTGACTGGCGAGCCCCCTCAGCATGCGCTCGTGCGCTCGGCGAGCACGGGCCGATGCCCTGTGCGGTTGTGTCCCCCCATGTGATAACCATCGAGATCGTCCCCCACCGTGCCACGCGGCTCAGCTGCAGTTGCGGCAGTCTCGAGAGATTGCAGCGGGCGCTTGCAGAGCACTGGAGGGGCGCACACACACACACACACACACACACACACACACACACACACACACACACACACACACACACACACACACACACACACAGGCGGTATATCTTTGAAAGGCGGGGGTGCGGCTGCAGGTGGCGGCGTACACAAACGGCCGCACGGCGGTGACGCTGCAGGACACGCTGCTGCTGCGCCACATGCTGTGGTCGCGGCCGGAGGACGAGGAGCGCATCCATGACTGGCTCGTGCAGCGCCTCGCGGCGCAGGGCAGCAGCGAGAAGCAGGTCAACTTCCTGCTCTCCTCCCTCTTTGGCCGCACCTGCCACTCGATGCAGGCACGCCCCCCCCCCCCCCCCCCCCCCCATCCCCCCTACTGAAGTCACGTCGCAATGGTGCTCTGTTGTTGCTTCCCTTCGAATATGTAGAATCTGATTTGAGAACAGGTGGTTCGGGGTATCCGCTTATTTTGGGCACGGCAATCGTGAACAGAGAAGTTATGTCGCCTGTGCCCCCGGCGCACGCAGCATGTGCTTGGTTGACGTGCTGCGATACTGTAGTAAAGCGGGGTGACTTTGTGGATCAGGCATGGCGACAGCAGTCGTTGCGCCTGACCTGGGGTGCCGTGCTGCTCACCGGTGCTCCAGCTGCCGCATCAGTTGAAGATGCCTGGCGTGCGGCCGCGCCCCTTTGTGTGTGTGTGCGTTTGCGTGTGCGCTCGTGTGCATGGCCATACTCATAGGGACATGGACAGCCTGAAATCGTTTCACATGGTTGTCTCTTGCATGCATGCGCTTTGCTTGAGGCTCGGGGTATTGTGCAGGATGAGGCCCAGCTCGGCGTCATCCAGGAGGAGCTCCAGGGGCTGCGCGAGGTCCTTGTGGACACCCTCGCCGCTGAGGCCGGCGCCGCCCCAGCTGGCGCCGCCGACGCCCCTGCGGCCGCGCTGCAGAGCCTCTGGCTGTCCGACGACGACTCGGCGGCGATCGGCGAGGCGCTCGCGCCGAAGATGCGCAAGGCGCGCGACAGCCTCACGGCGACTCTTTTCGAGACGGTGACGCTCGAGCTCGCGGTGGAGCGGCGGGCGGAGGCGTTCGTGCTAGCTTCGGTGATGCCGCGCTACTGGGCAGACTTTATCCGCAGCACAAGCGTGGAGGACGCGCGCGCGATGGGTGGCACGCGGCCGTCGCCGTGAGGCTGATGTACGGCCGACGCCTTGAGGCTGATGTACGGCCGTCGCCGTGAGGCTGATTTACGGCCGACGCCTCGAGCCGGCCGCAGAGCCCTCCCGTCCCCACCCTGCACTCTCGTCTGTCTCGTCTGTGTCTCCGTCTCTGTCGGGAGACGCCGCATGCTCAGGCGCCCTCAAAGGCACACGTGCGCAAGCAGCAGATGCACATGCCTGATGGGGACTGCCCGTGTAACGCATGGATCTGGGGCATGCGCAGCTGGTGCAGCTGGACGACAGATATTCTGGGGTAGATGCCCGGATCAAGTGGGCCCCTGCTGAGGATCCTTTTTTGTGTGAGTTTGAACATTCACAGAGCATTAGGGGTTGACGGCACTGCCTTTCTGCGTCTCCGGCTGTTGCGTCTTCTTCGATGCGAACAGCGCAGATGATCGATCGATGGAGGGCGGCCATGCTACAGGCAGCGCTGACACGCACTGCCATGCAGAAGAAAACGATGTGCAATGATTGGTGTTCATGATTAGTGTGCACTTCTTCGGCCATGGGCACGCATGTGTGCGTGTGGGGGATGCGCATGGCTGATTGAATCTGGAGAGCTGGGCCAATGTGCACGGGATCTTTCATGTCTCGCCTGTGCAGCTTTGATTGTTTGTCATGATGCTGAGAGGTGCAGCATCGCTGGTGTTGGTGCAAACTCTTTCTTTCTATTCTTCTAAAAGGATTTTCTAGAGCACGACACACCCTGTGGCAGAGCTTTTTGAGATTTGAACTCACCGTTTGCAAAGATTGTGGTGTCATTGATCTCTCGCAGAAGCCATGATGCGAAACAGGAGACGAGAGTGGCCGTCAGATGTGAGTGTTCTCAGTAATTGGGTCTGGTGTACAACAAAATCGTAACTTGTCATCTGCAGAATCCCCTTGCTGATGCAATGTAGTGCATGTGTCCAATACGAGCCTCATTGTTGTAAGCCGCCTACAACTTCATATGTCAGACGAGACAGGCCGTACATGGGCCCAGGAGGGAACTTGAAAGAAGAAAGCATTACACTTTCAGTCCGATGCTCCTGACCTTAGCATTAATATTTGTATCCTACAGCTAGGGCTACGGAACAGGCAGAAGAAAAAGTCCGGTTCCACACAGGCAGCAATTCCCTCATACCTCACAGGCACCTACTCTGTCCCAGTCAAGGACTGAATGATACAACACTCATCCTAACAAGAACTTCAATCGCTCATCATGTTTGAAACATCGTTACTCCCTGTTCATATTGTATCCCACATTCGCAACAGGGTCAACAGATGTAATCTCCAAGCTTCGTTGATTGTAATGGAACGTTATGCATCTGGAAGCATTCAGTGAGTCCGCTACCAGCATGGAGTGCATCTTGCTGATCCATCAGTTCTCAAAACAATTTCTCAGGCTTACAAGCTGACACTCAAACAGACAATGCTCCGCATCTGCAAACGCATACCACATTGAGCAACACACTGCATGCTCTCTCGCCTCTCAGTCATCTTCAGTCCAACTCATCTTGCAGCAGATGCATATCTTCCATGACAGGTACCCCAATTATTCCTCAGCCCTGAAACCCTCTCCCGCCCCTACCCAGGCATACTCCCTTGCTCTGCAAAACATCTACCAACACAGACCAGAGGCTCAACAAAGAGCCCGGCAGCAACAAAACAAGCTCGACAGGTATCGAGGCTGCCCGTGCTGTGCCGAAACCCCCATCCTCACATCATTTGAAAAGACACTGCATCAAACTAGATGCTCCTCGCAACAGCGCCCACCTAGCTGCGCATGCATTCTACTTATTCAATCCTACTCTATCCCAGCTGCTTGAGTTCAACTTCCCAGGCCAATACCACCACACACCCTGAGAGAAAACTTGTCATGCACGGCACTGGCCCTGTACCACTTGACCCCTGGCCTCTCAATTGATCCACGCCTTTTGTCTGGCCACATCATGGGCCACACGGCAGTTGCGATGGCTGGCCCTCCAAGGCACACATCCTCGCTTCAGTCTGCAAGACGCCTCCGTTCGCGGGTCACTCCGTCACCAGATTGCAAGGTATCCTCAACGCTGCCCACATTCACTGAGAGACAGTCTCGTCAAACAACTGCAAGGGCAGCCCAGCGAAGACGCCTCCCACCCCCCCATCAACCGCTGCCAATCCCCAGACCTCGATGCGGCCTTCGCAGGAAACCTGGCCACGGCACAGCACAGCACGCCCAGCACAGATCCATCATCAGCAACGCTGCCATCCCTCCAACACCCGGCATCGAAGTTCAGGTCACAACAGGCCTGTTCATTTCACAACGCGGACCGTTCACAGTGCAGATCTCGCCTGTTCACAATTCGCTGTTCGGAGTGCGCACAGGCACTGCGAACGCGAGGGACGCAGCACCCCAGGTGCGCACGACGCCCGCCTGCTTGAGGCGGGCTGGAAGACCACCATGTGCGCCTGTCTTCGCATGAAGCTGCGGCGAGTAGCTCCGCTCTTCGGCGGCGGCCCGCATGCGAGCACGAGCGCGGCGGCACGTCACGCCCCCGGCACCTCAGGGCATCAAACACGTGCAACCACATGCATGCATTGCATCACGCATGTTTGCTACAAGCTGCATCGAGGGTTGACCCGCCGCCGACCTGGCCTTCATCAAACCGATCAGCACTCGAAACGCTGACTATGCTTGCCACCTCGAGGCCTCCCCAGCGGCACGGCTCCATCACACCCCAGGCGGCTCCACAGGCCCCCACCATCATTCCTGTGCCACGCGTCCAAACACAGGCACGCAGCTTCACCTTCCCCAGCTCGTGTGGAGCGATCAGCACCCCACGCTGGCTTCCATGCCCCCACCGGTCCACTCAACACCATAAATCCCACCCTCATCCCTGACTCACACTTCCACACCTCCATCTGTGCCCCTGCCCAGCTGCGCAGCGGCGGCAGCACACGGCGGCTGCCAGCCGTGCGCGGCGGGCCCTCGTGGCGTCCGGGCGCCTTCTGGAAGCCACGGCATGCGCGCTCAAGCCTGGCGTGCTGCAGCGCTCGCCCCAGCGACGGCTGCGGCATTGCGGAGGTAGCCGTATTCCTGGAAGCGGCCCGACGCGCGCTGCTCGCAGAGCCAGCGGCGCAGCTCGGCAGCGGGGGCGGACACGAGGCGCATGTCGGCGGCGACGGTGAGCGGGACCCCCGGCACCACAGCGGCGGCGGCGGGTGCGGGGCGGGCGCCCGGCTTGGTCGGCGTCAGGGAGCGCAGCTGCGACGGCCGGGAGCGGATCGGCGAGACGGAGGGGTCGCCGCGGCGCGTCATCTCGCGGATCGTGGCACTTGCGGTGGCCTCGCTAATGGCAAAGGTGAGCGGGGAGGAGTACACGGGGGTGTCATCGCCGTCGCTCGGGGGGGCCGGGGAGGCGGAGGGCGCGGTGGAGGTGTCCAGCACGGCGAGCACATGCATGGCACGATCCGCGGCCTCCGGGTCGGCGGCTGTGAGACCTGAGTCCTGCACAGGTAGCCGAGTCGCGTCAGGAGCGAGGCGGGGATGTTCCATGAGCCCTGCGGCGTGTGTGGACGGGTGGGTAAAGGACGTGGTTCGCATACCACCACAGCTAGCCACGAGGTCTGAGTTTAGGGCATGTGTTTGGTCTCAAGGCCGCAGCCGTTCCTGACGCAGCACACATTCAGTCAAACCGCCGTTCCAGCATGCCGGCGGCAGATGCCTTGGCCGATGATGCGTGTGACGCCCAGCGCAGGGACAGATTAATAGGCATTGTTTCACAGCAGGGCCCCTGGAGGCGCACCGAGGCCTGTCGGTTGTTCGAGCTCCACATGTCGAGCGTCGGCACGGCGGTCCCGCCGCCGCTGCCGCCCTCGCCGCCCTCCGCCTCCGGCGCGACGCCCGTCACCACAACGTACGGCGGCTCCTCGCCACCTCCGCCGCCACTCCCGCCACCGCACGTTGCGGCGTGCTCCGCCACCTCTGCCAGCCACGCGAGCAGCACGCTCGGCACGAGCCGCGGCGGCAGGTACTCCACGTGCAGCGTGCGCTGCGCGCCGGGCAGGCCCTCAGGCGCATCGTCGGCCAGGGGCGCTTCCGGCCCGGCCGCCGGGGCGGAGGCGGCATGGGGAGGGGGGTAGCAGGAGATGGCGCCGGCGCGGTGCGCGGAGCGCGCGATGCGGACGGCGCGGGGGAGGTTGGAGGTGTCGACGGCGACAGCGAGCAGCTGCAGCACGAGCGCGGCGCCGGGGGCCTGCGCGGCCGGCGCGTCGAGCAGCACCTGGATGGAGGGCTCCGGCACGGCGATGCCGGCGGCCATGAGCGCTGCGGCAGACGCGGGGTCGGGGGCGAGCGACCTGCATGGGAAGAGCACGCATGTGTGACATGTATGGAGAGCGCCGTGGGGGCTGGAGCGATGTGGCAGAGTCCAGCGCTGTGGCTGGTGGCCGACAACGGGGGGCAGCGCCCGCACGCCCGAGCGGCGTCCTCGCTGTGCGTTGTCTCAAGAACATCGACGCGGGGGCTCTGCATCAGTGCAGGGCACCATGCAAAGCGGCTTGCGGGGGTTCAATGTGCTCAGGCTAGCGCCAGTGATGTCCATTCATGTATCATTCTCCAGAGCAGGACAGCAAGGAGCAGAGGAGAGTTGACAGAGGCAGGCGGGAAGGCACCTGGAAGACATGGAGTCGAGGAGGGAGAGAGTGGCCTCGCGCTGCAGGGGGGTGCGCATGTCGCGCAGCAGGTTCTGCAGGAGCACGTTGCAGCTGCCGCTCCAGCCCGCCTGCGGCTCCGCCTCTGCAGACATCCACATAGACATTGAAGCACAGGGTACTCCAGTGCACCCCCAGACACGAAGTATATGCCGAACTGAGTCCACGGCACGGGCGGCGCTGACATCGTGGACAGCATCTCGCTTGCACGTCCTGTCCTCACCAGGGCCCAGAACCCACAAGGGGGAAAAAAACCAGTGTGTGAGAAGGAAAAGACACGCACTTGCGGATGCAAAGACGGCGCGGCAGAGGTCCGCCACGAGCGAGTACCGCACAAGCTCCTCCTGCGGCGCCCACTGCAGGATCAGCCCCTGCACCGCCGCCGCCAGGGGCGCAGGCGGACGCTCCACGTCTGCACCCGCGCCGTCAGCCAGGGCCGCCGGCGGCATCACAACGAGTGCCGCCCACAGCAGCGCGGCAGCCTCCAGCGTGCGTTCGATGCCGCAGAGGGCCTCGACGGCGGCCTGCACGGTCGCGGGGCCCCACGGCGCGCACACGGCGGGGTTCTCCGGAGCGACCGGGAACGGCACTCGCCCAGTGGCGTCGCGGGGGGTGGTCGTGGCAGAGGCCGAGTAGAGGAGGCTGGCGGCGGCGAGGAGCAGGACAGCTGACTCAGCGGCGGGGCGGTCCATCGCGCGGGACGGCTGCGCGAGGGTGGCCACGAGCCTGCAGCGGCTCGCATGCGATTGACAAACGCCGCGAGCCTGGAGGGCTGCTGTGAAGCCGTGTGAGTACCAAGGGTCCGCACGATGCATTGGGACCGGTGGCGGGTACAGCTGACCGATCGGTGTTGCCGATCTGGTGATCGGTGGTGACGCAGACGGGCAGGTGATGAAGGCAGAGGCAAGCGGCCGTCCGGTGTGCCAACCGCAGACAGCCGCATCTGCGCGACATGCTTTACAGCACAGGCCCGGACAGGCCACCTGCTATGACTGTGCGTTCGTTGGCTTGTGGGAGATCGCGGTCTGCCATACCACGGCCCTAGTTATTGACACGTATTGCGTGTTGCGTGTGTCAACACGCCGGGCAATTACCGTCCATGCGGCTACAATGTGTGGCAGTAGACCGGTGAGGCTGGAGCTTCTCATATTGGCCCGTGCGCTGGACTGATGACCAATGCACATTTCTTTACTAACGTGGCTAGCAGGGGCGCACTCGTGGAGGCCCTTGCCGTCGCAGCAGGTGGAGAGAGTGAGACGGAGGAAGCTGCCTCGCAGGTGCAGGCCGGCCGTCTGTGCGACCGAGGCGGCGCGGGCCGCGAGGGACGTCGACATGGCGATGTTGGCGAGCACCACGGCCGCCTCGAGCATGTCCTCCAGCGCGCCGTCGGCAGCAGCCACCGGCGCAGACGTGTCCAGAATCTGCATGCCACAAGCAGCCGTCTCGCCTGGCAGCACTGCGGTGCTGGCGCTGTGCAGCGCTGCCTGGAGGTGAGCAGGGCCGCACACAAGGCGGCGCGTCCATCCATGCCACCCGTTCATGCGTGCATGCATGCCAAACGAGCACACCATCGCCAGCATGTGTGGCATTGCAGCGACATGACTGCTATAGCACTGTACCTGCGCGCGTCGCGGTAGCGGTCACAACACTCGAATTCGACGGCATGCCCCGGCAACATGCGCCCTGCAGGGTACGTTCATTGCCGAGAGGCGCAGAGAGCAACAACAGTCGGCGAACAGAAGCTTTGGGCTGGAGTCCAGAACAATGGCGGGGGCGTGCCTCGTGTGCTGTGCTGAGGAGCTCTGCAGTCTGCGGGGCGTCCTGCGGGAGCGCCGCCGCGGCGCGGGCGATGTTGCACATCAGGCCGACTGCAGCCGCGGGGGACGCCGCGCCGTTGCGCGCGCCGGATGCGAGCGCCGCTGCGGCCTCTGACCACCGCCCGCACGCCGAGAACACGTCGACCGCGGCCGCGACGAGTGCCGGCGACGGCGGCGGCCGCACGGGCATGCGGGGCAGCGCCTGGAAGAAGCCGACGGCCGCGGGGGCGTCGCCGTGCTGCAGGAGGTCATGCATGAGGAGCGCGACGGCGTCGCCGGAGGGCGAGAGCGGCTGCAGGGAGCCCTCCGCCATCGCACGGAAGAACTCGTGTGCCTCCTGGCGCCGGCCCTGCAGTGCACTGGCGGTGGAGGGCGTATGCGGGCAGACAAGCCCGCACGTACGGTTCATCGATGCAATCGTGCATGTGCAACCGATCAATTCGGCGCAGTGCACTCGCCGCTTTGTCATGAGAACACAGCCACATTTGCACACGTCGCATGCGCGCAAGGCGACATGCGATCACGCCGCCACCGAGACCAACCCGACGACGTCGCATGCCTCTCCACAGGGCGCCTCGCGCCAGCCACGTGGCAGCCGCTATGTGTCCTGTGACCACCCTGTCTTGCAGGCTGCAGACCAGGCAGCCGGTGCGGATGGCATACCGCACTCAAACGCAACTGCAGCAGTGCACAGCGCACGCAGCTGTGCGGGCCCGTCACCACGGTGGTGCAGGTGGGGAGAGCCGCGGGGGGCGCACACCAGGCGCAGCAGGGCATCGAGGCGCGCGACCGCGCACGCCGACGTCGGCCGCAGCGGCCCGCGCTGCATGCTCCGCCACATCGCGAGGGCCGTCTCGGGGTGGCCAGAGGCGGTGGCCGCGCCCATGAGCGCCGCGACCGACGCCGCCGTCTCCTTCACGCCCGAGGACAGCATGCGCTTGTACAGCGCCTGCGCCTCGACGGCGCGGCCGGCCGTGGCCAGCGCACGCAGCACGGTATTGAACGACACCGTGTCCGGGCTCAGTGCCCCCGGGTGCCTGCATATCGCAAGAGCAGTGCAGAAGCATGTGGGACACACACCGATGCCATGCAGCAGGCAGTGGAATGTACAGTTTCAACTTGCGCATCCGCAGTTCCAGTTTTCGCAGATACCCGGGCGCAGCCTGAGGGCGCGATCGACTTGTTTCCCACCAAAGACACCAATACCTCCTCATTATCCGGTTTTGACCACTGCCCGATGCAGATGCACGTGGCAACGGCGCACAGGCAAGTGATGCAGCACTGTACGAGCAGCTGCCGTGTTCCACAAGCAGTAGGCGATGACACACAGAGGATACACATGCTGCACATGTGACCTGCATTCAGTGTCATGGCCACCATCCATGGTACACTGGCTATCGCAGGCGTTCACCAGGGTAGCCAGAGAACAGGCGACTACACGTCCGGAACATCAAAGAGCAGAGGCTGGTGGGGCGAGCGCAGGGGAAGCGCGGGGGGCGCACCGTGCCATGCAGTCGATGAGCGCGAGGCCTCGCTGCCACTGCGGCGGAGACGCGTGCGAGTACGACGCCAGCAGCGCGTTGCAGCAGACGCGGTTCGGGCCCTCGCGGCAGCAGGGCAGGCGCGCCCCCGCCGGGTACGCCAGGTGGCTGCCGGGCTGCCGGGAGCTGATACCGCGGCCAACGCCGGCCTGCACAGCACGCACCAGCTCACGCACTGGCTCACGCGCCGCCGATGCTCCGCACGTCAAGCAGCCACAAGACACAAGAGCTCCGGGCATTGCGGGGCACCAGAGCATACTACCAGGCCGAGGCGCCGCACTTCGAGCAGGTCGGAGGAATCCCGCAGACTGTGGCACCTCAGCAGAGCCAGCCATCTGGGCACCGTGCAGCGCAGGTGAAAACACATTCGTGGGATGCCAGCATCCGTGATGACGGGGAGGAGCACTGTGGCTGTGAGCTGATGGTTGTGGCTCTAGTGGTCGTCGGGCTGTCACATCCGGATGCATCAATGTGTCAAGGCAGTCTACAACGCCGGCCGGGCACACGAGGCATGGTTGTTTGCAGGGAGGGGGGCGGAGATTGACGCGCACCGGGATGTGTGCTGCATGAGCTTCAAAGAACTGAGCGCGGCCAAGGGAGTCAGCGATAGAGTCAACGGTGCCTGAGCGCCCGCGCAGACCCTGCACCCTCCCACAGCTGGATACCTCAGAGGCCTCAGTCGAGGAGGCGTAGCAGCTCGATTCTGCATGCATACGCCAACTTCAGCCCAACACGCGCCACGCACGTATCCGCTGAGTGCACAGGGCAGGGCACACCTAGCAGCATCGGCTGACTAGGGTCCGCCACTGCCGCATTGACCATTTCCATGCCAGCAGTGAGCCACGTTGAGCCGCACAGAGGGCTGTGGCAGGGCTGTCTCCGATGACCGGCCCTGTCGCCCCGCACAGGTCCATGTCCCCTGCCACATGCCACTCATTAGCGTGCCCCACATGTGCTGCAGCCGCTGCACATACAGGAACAGCCAGATCGCAAGCGCTGCCTCGCCCCGCATGCATGAGAGGCCGCAGCAACGTACGCAGGCACCCAGGGGGGTCGCACCGCGGAGCGGCAGCGAGGGGGCGTCGGAGGGCGTGCCCTCTTCCCGCGGGCCGTCGCCGCCGCCACCGGACAGGCGCACGCACAGCGTGTGCACGAGGGCCTGATCCGAGGCATCGAGGAAGGCCGAGAGGTCGAGCGGCGGGAGGGCGCGCATGTCGCGGAAGGAGGGCATGCTGGCGCACAGCGCGAGCAGCACGAGCTCCGCGACCTGCCACAGCCCGGCGCGGTCCATCGCGTTGATCAGCGAGCAGCACGTCACCGCGTCCGCCTGGATGCCGCAGTCGCACATGTGCAGGAAGAGCTGCACAGGCACACACCGAGGTCAGTACGCGCCTCGCAGGGTGGGCAGCACGCACTTGGCGTCACTTGGGGCGTCACTCAGCAACCGGGAGGCAGCCACGACCAGTGTTGGTCGCCTTCCGGCACATGTGGGGCTGTCATCCAGAAATTAGGTACAAATATTTGGAACTGTTCGATGTGGTCGGGCCTAACGACCCGACACTGGCCGAGATGCGGCTGAGGCCGCATTCACCTGGAGTGCAACTGACAGTAGCCAGTCAGGGGGGCCTCTACGAGCGCAAAGCAGCTCTCACAGCGACCGGGCTTGCCTGGCGGACGCGGTGACGTGCTGCATAGCACCTGCTATGAGGCGAGAGCGCCAGGGGGGGGGGGGGGGGGGGGGGGACGTGCCCGTGCGGCGGTGGCCCAGTGGCGGCTCTTGGACAGCGCGGAGATGGCGGAGCTGTAAGTGATCGTGTCCCGGTGCAGGCCCCAGTGCACCATGCCGTCAAACAGCGCCTGCGCCTTGGCCCAGTCCCCACCTGCAGCCGATGCAGACAGTGACTCCCCCACAGTGACTCCCCCACGGCAACATATCCGTCAGCGCCGCTTCGCCTGTTCGACAGCAGGGCGGCTCTGTGTGTCTCCCTGTGCGATGCCTGATGTGCTACGTGCCTCTCCCGCTCTGTGCTTGTGACGAAGGTCCCGGATGTGTCCGCCGACCACGACACACCGCGACGTCCCAGGTGCCTCCCGAAGCTGGGCTGATCCCCAAGCCGCACCAGCACCCCTCGGCTTGCTGTTTCCACGAAACTTCGCTCCAGGGCTCACCTCGTCACACACAGCCGCAGAATGTGCTCAACCCGACACAAGCCACAGTAAGAAGCACACTCAGGACAACCAGCGCCAGGGACGACTGTCCTGTGTGAAGGCGCGGACACGTTTTGAGGCGACCAGCGCGCAGCGCGGGGCGGGGCACCTTTGTCGCAGGCGGTGATGGCGGCGTTGGTGATGGTGGTGTCGGGGTGGAGGCCGATCGAGGGCAGGGATTCGTAGATGGCGAGCGCCTTGAGCCACTCGCCGTCCTTCGTGAACTTGCCCATCAGCTTCGTGAGGCCGGGCAGGCGCGGCGAGAAAGAGGCCTCCGTGCCGACGAGCACCGCCTTGACCGCCGCCGCGGAGCTCTCGCAGCGAGTCAGCTGCGCGGTCAGGCTGCACACAGGGCTGAGCGTGTCGAGGTGCGGCCGGCTGCACACGGCCAGCGGAGGAGGCAGAGGCAGGGCCGCAGTTGTTCATGCAAGGCGAGCCGCGTGGGGGAATCAGGTGGGGGGTGGTGCGGGCAGTCCCCCTTCATCACAGATCTGTGTATGGTTGTGGAGGGCATGTGGCACGGCGCAGTTGCGCCTGAAGTGTACGCATGTGCTGGTGTGTGGGGCTAGCAGATCTGAGATTGGTGCTGGGCCACATGTTTTACTGCAGCTGGAGCATGCAAAAGAGATCTGTCAGAATTTGCACACATCACAGTCACAACCTGCACCATGACTTTGAGTTCACATGTTGAAGAAGCTCGATGCATATGGCACAAGCAAGAAACTCTCTTAGAAACAAGCTGAACCCAATCAGCAAAACCCTCCAGCACACGCCGAGACGGCCTTGTCGCACTGACGCGGGTCTGACATATGAATGCACGAAGATCCACGCCAGACGGGACGCTTGGCGCCGAATCGCAGCTATGGAAAGAACTCGCGTAGGAGGCGCATGCAAACAGCCACCGAGAGCTCGGGCATGTGCGAGGGTAGCGTGTATGCAACGCATAGGATATATGCAACAATTCACTTCACGTTTCATCGTTCAGTACGCAACGCTGACGTGGCTGGAGATCACAACGGCCCACAGAAGGGTTTCCAGCGCGCACCGGCCCAGTCACCACACAGTACGGCACACTGTCACACACCTGCGCATGTCCGTTGCCCCCCTGCCATAGAGCTTGCCGTCTCCTTTCTTCAACTTGTCAGAGTTCCATCCGTTCGGTCTTGCGTGGATGCTGCCGTGCATCGAGACCGGCGCGCTACAGCTCGTCTCGCTGATGCAGTAGGACGGGACTACGGTTGAGGAAGCATTCACAGCGTCCCAGCTACCACAGGAGTACACGTCATGCAGCATCGACTGCGTTTGATGCAAGGGGGTGTGTGGCTTCTGGCCATGGTCAGGTCCCGCTCGAACGTTGCTGTAGGTGGTGTAAGCAGATGATGTTTGAGACAAAGGTGATTGGCCTGTACCTGGAACTGGTGCAGGTGAAATGGAAACACAGCCGCTGTAGAAATCAGCCCCTGCTGGACGAAGATTGGGTGTCCTGGCTACAGATTGCGCATCTGCACCATCACCGCCGGGAAGCAGATGGCTTAGCAGAGGTGACAGTTTGCCCTGGTCGGCCATGGTGATTGCCTGGCCTGGATTAATAGCAGTCGGACAACCACGGATGCAAACTCTCTGGAACACTCTGGCGCCAAGGACTTCCGGTGCAGGGATTGGTCCCCGCAGAGCCTAGGCGGACGGCCGGATCACGCCTGCACACACAAGCACACCTGGGCATGTCACATTGAACGGACTGTCTCTCTGGAACCTTGAGCGGTCTAAATACAGGTGGATTTGATGCGGGATGCTGAATCAATGGATACAATGAGTCACCAAGTTTTTTTCAAGCGCAGACGTGCTGGACATGGGCAGTTGTCAAAAGTGAGCATTAGGAGCATGTATGGAAATCCATGGTATATGACTGCCTTAGTTGACTGCATGATGCCCGAAGGCCACTAGTGGATAGCATGGCACATTCACCACTAATTGGTGCAGGTGTCAAAGGGCAGAGGAGTTATGATCAGGTTGTCACCACCAGAGCCTGTTGCTACCACTCACGGGCTCTCTGTATGCGCAGCTCTACTGCTACGCAACTGATCAGGGACATATGTCCTCCGTCAGTCGAAACATGGTCAAAGGGAGCGCTCTAGTGCTCTTGCCCGAGGAAATCGCGTGCTGAACTAGCTAAGAAGGGTTGTCGACAACGGATATATGATTGAGGCACGCGAAGTTTGGGCTGAACATATGGCTGTGCACACTTGATCAAGGATGGAAGCCTTGAGATGGACAAGGCCGCACCAGGCGAGGAATTGTTCCTCCAATGTTGGCCGCTAGCTATGTCTTAATCTTCTCGTATTCAACTCAGTCCCGGCACGCGAAATGGCTGATGTATCAGCTGGAGGTGAAACTATGCTGAAGCTAGGATGATTTGAGACTTGCCCTGGTGAGATTGAAAGCGCGCAACGTGCAAGCGGTGGGGCCGTCGAAGTGCTTACAGTGTAACGGTCTTCTGTTGTAGCGTGGAGACGTGAACGTGCATCCCAGCTGCATTGCGAAACTGTTGAGGGCCATGGTATATGGAGGACACCCGATCCCGCTATTGGCCAGTATCGTGAAGCAGAAACCGGATGCAAACTTATTCGACCATCTGATGTGCCTGCTTGGCTCAACGCGGTGGAGACGGCGAGCATCTCCACGACGTTGAGCAGGAACAGAGAGGCCATGCTGCTAGGTACACCTCCAGTCGCTCCAGAAACAAGCATAAAGACACAGTTCAACATATTGTACCTATCCCATCAGACATACTCACTATAACTATCGTATTTACTCTAAACTTAACACGGAATGTGGTGGCGCCGGTGCTTTGGACATGAACGCACCTTCACCACGGCCATGCATGAGAACAGTCATCTGCTGGACCAATGTCCCAGGCCTGGGTAAGATATTGTAACACGCCGTGTGTATCTCGAGATACTGGGCTCGGTACTGGCGCACAGTGGCGACCATAATGCTGGCTCGAATGCATCGCAAAACCTGCTCGACCGGCACGGAGGACAAGCTTTTGTGACCAAAATGGACCATATCTGACATTTGGCTTTGATGCCGGCCGCAGCTTCCGGATGTCCTGGTGTCCCAAAAAATATGGCTATGTGACCATACATACATATGCAATCGTATGTGGTTTTGGCGAGCCTGTTTCAGGCACCAGTGGACAATAGTGTAGCTGTTTGAGGCTCATTAATATTAACCTGGGTGCTGCTCCGAAATATACTGGCCTGGGCCATGGACGAACGCAAGGCTGCTTCTCCGCTGTCAATCTGAACCACACATTCAAATCACACAGCTGCAAGCACCGTGAGCGACGGAGTGCTCTTGGAGATCCTCACCATTGTGAGCAGCAAGAAACGCTTGTGACAGCCGTTATCGAAGCGTTGCTGATGCATGAACTGCGATTCTGCTGTTTATTGGCCTGCGCCATTCGATATCAATCTTGAAACTTGTCCATAGAATTGTATGTGGCGGATATGTACCTCAACAGGAAGATCCATCTTTGTTTCATGTCTCGATTTGACAGTGTGTGGAGGCACCCCGTCGCATGCTGTTCAACATATACATTCTTATGTGCCATAAGATTTGACCAGGCACCACTAATGCGGTTCCTTAGGAACAAGGCAACCTGGTGAATCAAAATATGACAAGACATTCCAGGCATGCTGCTGCGACTATATTCTGGGGTCATTTGACCACATGCTCGCAACAGTCATCAGTGGCAGGGGCAATGGTTGCCAAGATCATGGTGAGGCTTTGATGCGATTCGCTCCGCACTATGTTAGACCCGCATTAGATGGGGCTTCGAGCCATGGTCGGTTGCAGTTGTGAGTGATACTCTGGAGCTGTGTCCAGCATTTAGCTAGGGCAAAGCTGTACTGTCGTGGGCTTTGGTCACTGGTAAATAACAGCTATGTTGTTCTCCATGTCATACTCGTCATGTAAAATGCCATCAGGCTTACTGGCAATGTCAGCGCAGCAGGAGAATCAAATTGCACAGTCCATGAATCTGTATCACACAAGTATGACAGAGCATCATCTGAAGCAGGTCCTGAATCAGGAATTGACAGAAAGCGAGCAGCATCTCCTTGCAGCCACCAAGCGCAGCACACTCAGATGGCCAGAGCACCTCAACATGACAAATCAACATCACCTACTGTTCAGCAGGGCATGCCTTGTGGTAATGTCTTTTCACAGTCAGACCCACCAGCCTGTGAACCTGAATCACGTGCAACAAGTGCACTCTGCCTTCAACAGCACATTTGGGCAGCCCGACAAACTGCAGCACCACAACGACACCCGCCCACTGAACAGTGTAGACTACTACAATCCTGTGCAAAACCTGGTTGGAACAAACTGGTACAGCAGCGAAACTGCCACTGCACGCCAGCCCCTCGATGGTGCAAAACTGCATCACTCAGGAGCCACACCTACACACACCCTCGACCTCCAGCCCACTCGGACCAGCCACACTGAAAGGCTCCGAAATGAGAGGGGCCGTGTCGGGCTCAGTTCTGCACCCGCAGAGGACAGCCGGCACGGGGTTGCCAACCCCATGCCAGCTGTCCTCTGCCCGCACGCACAGCGCACCCGAAGCGCTGTACGAGTGCGCAGACAACAGCACCTCATGAGGGTAGCGCCAGGCCGTGTTCCGACACGTCGTTTTTCACACAGAGCCCTTCCCACCACTGTCCGCTGCAGCAGAAGCAAGTCCTTCAAGGTTGTAGCTGCACAGCACCTGAACCAATACCCATGGTAGAGCGCCCACAGCCACGTGCACATGTCACGGCTCAGGGCGTGGACACTGTGCGCACTGATACCCCGGATGCTTTCAGCTCAACAGCAGGCACACCATAGGGGGGGACCTCGGCAACTCGAGGCATATCTGCATGCACACATTGCAGCCCTCGACCGGACGCACGCCGGTGGACCGCCGTGACACCCCACGGCCACGCTGCCCCACAGCCTGGACCCATCCAAGATCTGCATTTGGTGGTCCGGGCAAGAATACTCAAACCTTCATCGAGTCCCTGTCTAACTGCAAGGTAACAACACCGAAACCTTGCACTTTGAGGCCACCTTCGAGAAAATGAAGATGCAGCCCTGGGCCGCCCGTTAGGCCTGCACATCCTGACAAACCCAAAGCCAATCAGGCCGTTTCAACAACCCATAATACAGGCTGGCGGTCCCCTGATATGACACCAGACGCCTGCCAGGCTGGAAAAATGAGGGCAGCAGCACTCCAGCAGCACCGCTGCCGGTGTGTCCTGCTCATGCCCAATCAAGCGTGCCACATCCCACGCAGCAATTCATCAGCCCCACACCAGGAGGGTGGTAGCACCTCCAAGACCGTGGCTCGACCTAACAGCCATCCCGGCCGCTGAATCTTACTCTGCTCGCTGGAAACTCAAGGAGCTAGATCAGGGTGCGCGGAGGGGGGGCTGTGAGGCCACTCGCTCCCTTGAGGTGGCAGCCGTGGCCACGCCAGCGCTGCTGGAGAGGCCCGCATCTGATTCGTGTACCCGGGCCCTCTTGACGGACGACGCCAGGGCACGCACAGCGATCAGCCCACAGATGACAGAACACAGTGTGGCGCGTATGCACATGATACGTACGGCGCTGCGGCAGCACGCACGCGCTGCTTCAGCGGCCAGTGCCATGGCAACTCTGGTACGCAGCATCACAACCGGTACCAGGCGCATTATACAGCGGCAGATGCGCCCTGAACGTGTGATGCAGGTACCAGGCCTGCGCTGCCGAGGGGCGGATGCTGCAGATGATCGAGCCTCCGGTTGCGTCCGCGCTCGGGACTGTGTCCGCAGACGACGGCGGCGCGGTGTCGATAGATGCCCAAGGCACGCCCCCCCCAAGGCCCTGCCGCAGCAGGCTCCCTTCAAAGTTTGAGTGGGCAGAGTGGAACATGTCTGGGGACGTGCTAGGGGACGAGCTCAGTGACGTCGGGCGGCTGTGTTTTGCTAGGATCGGTGACACCACCGCCAGACAACTGGCGTTGGCCACCGCAGCAGGGGGTCTGCCAGCTGTGATGGCTGCCGCCGGGGAGCGCCATCCGGACCGATATCCGGTGTAGCAACACTGGGCGCCGCTGTCCCACAGCTCGACCGTGCGCAGAGGGCGACCACACACGCTATCATCTTTCATCAGCAGGTGTCCAAGAGGCTGCGAATGATCATCGCGGCCGGGAGACACAGGCGGGCTCGCGTCAGGTGCAGCACGTGCCTGCTCGAGGAGCCACTCCCGGAATATGAGGCTACGCCGGTTATCCTGGTCGCACGGGCCATCCTGCCGCCGCTTTGTGGCCGTTGCGCTCGCAGCCTGGTGGCAGACATGCGGACACGGCACAGCACACGCCGGCGGCAGCGACAGGTCCCCCGCGATCGAGTCGGTCTTCCGGCACGGCTGCGGTAGACGGCCGGGAAACTGAGGCGTGGCATCGGCGCTGCGGAACAGGAAGTTAACTTCGCGGGTGCGGCCGGTCTCAAGCGCGTAGCTGCCATGCGTGCTGCGCACATCCAGAAGCTGCATCAGCGAGTCGTCTGCTGTATCAACGAGGTGGCGGAGTGACGTTAGGGGTGGGGGCTCGGGCTGGCGGGCGCCCATCGCCAGCAGAATCGTTGCCGTTGGTGGGTGTAGCGGGACATGTCTGCATGGAAGAGTGCGCATGTGAGGTCCTCCATATGCCGGCATCTGCGAAGCTTACACCAGAGAAGCTCTGGCAGAGGCGCACCGCGCAGACATGGCGTCCCGCAGAGTTCCGACACCAGCATGCACGCCCGCCACACGCATGTGGCGGAGAAGCTCCTGCAGTATCAAGTTGCAGCCACGATGCCGTTCTGTCCTCCGTAGCTTGGCTTCTGCATGCACTCAGCAGCGTGAGCGACATCTGACAACCAGTGCTTCTGATGACACAGCTGCCACTAATCACCGCATCTGCACACCGGCTCAGTAAATGCAGGATACAGCATTGATGCAGACTGCATTGACTGTGAGGGAGTGCACACGTGTGCATGTGGGACGTAGGTACCCGCCCGACCTGCTGATATGAAGCCCAGAGCGCATGAACTTGCATGCAGTCGCAGGAACCAGGACTCATTTGGGGGTCTATCCACCCTGGACACACCGGCGATGGGCCGATGTGGTGGTGCAGCAGCGCTACCACCCGCCGCCATGGCACAAGCTAACATCAGGCATACCACACACAGTTGCGGGCAGGGCGCACTGCGGATCATGAAGACGTTGCGGCAGAGGGAGAACACAGCCAGCAGCAGCGTCGTGCGGGAGGCATCGGTGAGTGCTGTGAGGGACGCCACCGCCTGCGCCGCCACAGCGTCTGCGGCGGCAGTGCCACCGACCGCGCTGCAGCGCGCCTCGCCGGGCGCAGGGGCCAGCAGCGTCAGCGCGGCCCAGAACACCGCGGCAGCTTCGGGCCACCGGCCGAGGCTGCCAAGGAGGCCGACCAGGTCCTGAATGCGCTCCGGCGTCCACCGTGTGTGCAAAATGGAGGCCAACAGCGCGACCGAGATACTTGGCATGGCTGCACGGCCGCCCCCCACCAGAGCCGCAGGGGGATCGTGCAAGGCAGAAGAGATGCCGAGTGAGCGCTCCCCGATCGCCGCTGAGCGTTCCGTGTCCTGCATCGGGAGGAGGCAGCCCGCGGCGAGAAGCAGCGAGGCCGTGACGGTGCCAGAGCCCAAGGCTGCCTCGCTGCAAACGTCTGTCGAGACGAGCGCGTCCACGAGCCTGTAGCACCTCAGGCACCGTCAGCGGTCAGCGTGCCTGGTACAGTGCACGCAAGGGCCAACACACTGCCCCGAACTCCCACATCAGCGGGCCACCGTGGGGCATCTGGCGTGTAGCGCGCACAGGCTGTGGAGATGACCACCACGTATCGCGCCAGCGCAAGAGACAAGACAGGAGGTAGGGGGATATGAGATGAGGCCGCATTTGTTCGCGGTGCCAGCACATCGCAGACGATTGCAATCGGTGTGAACCACAAGGCACACTGTCCATACAGGCACGTGCTGATGGCGGGCTGCATCAGGACGTTCAATGTCCTGGATCTGGATCACTTGCTCACGCGTGAGCATGCCAGAGAGGAGAGGGGGCGGCGCACTGGTGCAGGTGGTGGGTCTCGAGGCAGTGGGAGAGGATGCTGTGCTGGTCCTCCTTCGAGATGTTGACGCCGTACAGCTGCGCCATGGAGGCTGCCTGTATAACGGCGACGGTCTCACGCGACCGCGCGCCGACGGACAGTGCGGCGTCCACGGCTTCGCGAGCACCCACAGCAAACCCTGGCGGCGGCCCGCCATGCAGGACCTGCATGTGCCGCGGCTGAGATCACAACTCTAACATCGCAACGTCGTCGCGGCAACGGGGCAAGTCCGCGGCATCTCGGTTCACAAGAGCCCCTCGCTGGCCAGGCTGAATTGGCGGTGCATACAGCAGAGTCGCCCGCATCGGCGTGAGCGTCCGCCATGCTTCATAATTCAAGGGCGAAAGGCCTCAGGAACGTGCACGTCTACCGGCAGCCTGGCTCAGCTTGCACGAACCATGCAGGTGGGCTACGGACGCACCTGCCAGCATGCCTGCATGACATCAGAGGCCGTGCAGCGCCTACAACCTGTGCCCTCCGTATCTTGAGCGCTGCCTATCTGTCCCGATGATGTGGACAAATGCTCCAGGTATGCGGCGATACTGTCGTGCAGGGTCGCGAGCGCATGTGCCTGCGTGGCTGCAGGCGGGGCTGTCGGGTCGAAGCGGTTGGTAGCGCGGGCAAGTACGGCTGGGAGTGGCGGTAGCCTCACTTCCAAGTGTGAATGTTTGATACCTTTGACAACAGTGCGCGCGGGCGCCACCTTCGCGGGAACACGTGCTGGAGGCCAGTGCCATGCAGTGGCGCTTTTGGAGCACACCGCACCTCCAAAGTCCTGCAAAGCAGTTTTGTGATTGAAAGTGGAGCCTGAAGGAGTGCTGCAGGCGCACATAAGTGACAGATGCCTTCAATAGCGTGCAGCGTGCTGTGGCTGCAACACACCTCTACAAGAGCGGCCGAAGCTCTGAGTGCATCTGCAGCTTGCATTGTGGAGCCTTGGGCAGTTGGGGAGCCCCACGCAGGCTGCTGCAGCTCCAGCGCTGCACAAGGAAGGTGGGGATTGCAGTGCAAGCTGCTACCTCCATCGGGTTGAAAGAGGGCTTGGTGACACAATGACGCCGAAGGGCGCACGGCCTCCCGTAAGCTACGGGCTGCGTGCAGTTGAGAACAGGTCGCTTTCTGGCTTAGATGGGGTTCAATGGCTGTGGAGGCGGTAGTCCTGATGCTAGCTTGGGGTGGACACTGCATGTGGAATCGCTGGACTCGCTTCTCCATGGCTGCAGGTGCAACTCCAGGTGCTGCCGCGTCTTGATGCTCTACACAAGTCCCCCGTTACAAGTCACACAATGCGTATTGGAACGTCCAGTACGCATTGTAGCAGCACTGGCCAATCACCTGACTTGCAACGACAGCGTGCTGTTCAGCTCTCTGCGATGCCTTCACACAGCCAACAAATATGCGCATCTTGGAGACAGGAGTGCAAATTGTGACCTAATCTCAATCCTGCAGCATGTGGACGTTGGTGCTGCAAGATACCAGTACTGTACAGCGCTGTCAAGCATGGGAAGTATTTATGGCACAAACTTTCCCAAGAAACGCAAGGAAGGCCACCGGCACAACAGGAACACAGGCTGCCTAGAAACGAAAGCGTTCGATTGGCCCAGATGCCCAGACAGCTCAGCTCGAGTCGCCGTCATCACGACGGTCGCAATTTCACACCAATGATGCACGAAGCTTGACATTTGCGGCATTCAGACCGGACAGTGAGGCAGGGCGCACGCAAATCCAGCGCAGCGACTGCAACATTGAGTGTCGCCGTGTCCGCGACCAGTCCAAAAGATGGAAGAGCATCAAATATTGCCAGTGCGTGCCCTGCATCCCCTGCCTCCACGAGCGTGGCCATGACGGACCTGATAAGAGGTATTGTGAGCGTGCAGCTGCAGCTGGTCAGCACAGCGTGAACAGCCTCATCTGTAGCTTCACATAACTGCAGGGCTGCTTCGAGACTGCACCAAAGCGCGAAGTTGGGAGGCTTCACTGACCTTAAGGGGCAACGATGATAGCGGCACCACGAACAACATCCCCTATCGACGAGTCTGAAGGCTAAAGTCCTGCACTCTATCTTACAGTGCTATCATGCTGAGCCTTGCGGCATACCTCTGCTGGTCATGTGGTCGCATGGCGCCAAAAACGGTGCCATGTGCTGGATCCTGGAAGTACATCGGTGGCACCTGCAGTTATGCATTTTTCATGTATAATTTTTTTCTTCTAATCTAGAAGGTGACTAGGTTACCGAAAGGGCTTCATCGACCAGACTAAAAACGGTCGAGGTTGCGATCGACACTGTCACTTCGCATAAGTTGACATGCCTCGTTGTCAAGAACCGTATTCCACCTTCTCTTCTCTAGTCAGACACCTATGCTTATTCCGTCTACATGGCTGGAAGCCAACGTGACACTTGCGCCCTGATACCTCAGCGTGAGCTCACACAATGTTGAGGAGCAGCGATCGATGTATAATAAATCGAAAGAAGAAATGTCAACCGGCAATTTTGGACTGACGAATCTGCGTGCGATACCTCTGCAGAAATACCGGCAGAAACGTATGAAGAAAGTCGAGCAGCAGCCCTGGCTGCCGTCCTGGACGGCCACAGAACAAGCATCAAGTAGCTGCGAGAACTGCTTCTGTAACTGGAATGTGAAACAGGTCCGACAGCCAACGCTGGGCTTGATCCGCGGGTCAAGATGTTCCCCCGATAGGTCAACAGAAAAGTGGGAGATAGTCAGGCTTTTATAACCCGGCGCGATTCCGGTCAAAACTGGCGAGTTTTTGGCGTTCACCGGGCCAATCCCGTCGAGCGCGCGGCGCAGCAGCTGACGGGAAGCCCGACGGACAATTGTCCGTATCATCGTTTGCAAGAAGGGTGAGGTATCTTCATTCAGGGAAGAGAAATGCATGTGAGCAATGAGAAGCACTGACTTGAGGCTGGTCTTGTGAATCTGGACCGTTGTCCTATGAAGCAGATAAGAATGATTCTACATTGCGGCACAGTGCTGATGGTAGGAGCTGGTGAAAATGCTTCTGGGATTTGCACTGGAAGGTCCTGCAGGGCCCTCCCCCCCTTGAGCAACCTTACCGCTATGTGCAGCACTTCCCACCGAGCCTTTGCACAGCATGCCACCGCTTAGCTATCTTGTATACATGCAGGCTGATGCACTTGAGCATCTTTCGGTCCTCCGGTATGGCGCCGGCCGTTCACTGACAGCGGTTGCGCCTGTCTCTCAAATGGAGAGGGAGCAGTTGTTGTCGCCGTTGCTCTTGTCGCCGAGGAGATGGAATTTTCCCGTCACCCTCGGACCTTCTTTTAACTATGAATGCAAACATGCTTCGTTTAGCGCGTGTCTCAGTAACACGTTTCCTGGTGTGGACGTCGGCTGGCACCTCTGCCGTCCCGACGATGTATGCTTTTGTTAACTAGTCGGGTAGCGCAGGGAGCTCCTCGAGCTGGGCACCCTAGCGAGCGTACAGAAACGACAGGAGAGAACGACAGGGGTAACAATGCAGCACACAGTGGAATGACTGGAACAGAAGCGCCCCAATCGACCAAAGGTAAGTGTGTCAATCACAGCAAAACACTTGGAACATATGTGCCCAGGCCCAACCCTGCTTTGTGCTGTCCTCGCTACGGACAGCTCTGTGGAACTGCGGAATCGTGCTGCTCGTTGATCTCTGTACGGATCAGGGTGCAGCATCCCGCGAGATCTGGCGATCTTCTGCGGGCATTGGGATTTGGTACGTATCATCCTCTGTCAATCCAATACAGCATGATGGTGCTGCATGGAGACACAGACGTACACTGGCTGGCATGGTCATGACGCTGCACCCTTGGCGTGCGCAAGCGCCTTCCAGGGGTATGCATGCGGCGCATGCATCATGGGGCACGCACTGCGCTGGCACTTCGCACTGCCAAAAGGCTAAGGCATAAGGTGGCATGACACATGGGATAGGTATGTGAGATTATACATGCTGAGGAATGCTGTTGGCACTTTATGGGCATGTGGAATTATGCACGTGTAGCTGTATGCATGTTGCTCATGTGCACAGATCTGACGTGGTTCAGGCTTGCACTCTGAGGTATTCCCTGGGATACTTTTGGCTGACTCGTTTAGAATAAAATACGCGTATTAAACGTACCGGAATCGAAAGATACGCGTATTAATGCAACTCTGGTGCTCGTTCACATGCACATCCACATAAGTGCCCAGGTTCACCAGACCCCTGCCCATAATGGGAAGCTTGCGGGATTGACAGTCTTCTGGCACGAAAAACATTTCGACAAACATCTCGACAAAAATTTATAGATTGCCGACAATGTGCATGTCCGAGCCACTATCTATGATGAAATTCCATGGCTTGGACGCATCTGGGTTAGGATTGACTTGCTAGAGGAGGTAAGAGCTGTTCCAGATGCTTTGCCCCCTATTAAAACCAATCCTCTTGTGCGCAAACGCCTTGTTCCATTGGCTGTGAATGTAGCTGCTGTGCATGAGCCTGCGGGCTCTGACCTTGCTAGTAGTAAAGAATTTGTTGTATCTCCCATTAAGTCTTCAGACTGCGACCATGGCGCGGCTGACTGTGGAGTGTCCGATGCAGGCCTGAAGCATTATGAGCCATATGTGCCTGATTTATTGAACATGTGGCGTTCGCGGCTCCACGTCCGCCACAAATCAAGCTGCTACCCTTGATGGCCGCATGGCCACTACCCAAGTGCCAGTGTAGGGGAATTGAGCTTTGTTTTGAGACGGGGTTCTAGGCAGCGTGAGATCTGATGCGCAGAAGATTAGAAGTTGGTAAAGGCTTTCTCGTGACACATAGATATGTGATGAGGATTTTTGGCAAGGCTGAGATATTTTTAGCTTGGGTGAGATTGCCACACAACCAACGTCAACCAGTGCATGTTCCACCTCCCATGGTACAATAAAAGCTACAGGGAACATGCTGTGCAGACGCCAAACGCCCCTCATCGCCGAGCACTGTGGAGGCAGAGAGAAAGCTGGTGGAGACTGGCGGCATCCCAACGTACAAGCATCCAAATTGCGATCAGACCGCTCTCGTTTCACGCCAGCAAACGGTGCATTCTTGTTTGACAGTGCCCTCGTTCTATATCCTACAAGGCAGCACTCAGCCTATGTTGTTCCACAGCACTTAACCCGTGAGTGCACTGGGATGGGCTGTGGAGCAGAGGCATGCACTTGTGCTCGCCAACGGGGGAGCACCGCCCTGAGCCACGTGCAGTTGCATGCCTCCACACCCAACTACAAATCGCACAATTCATCACACTGCCAGGCGGCTGGGGTTGTGGGCCCACTGAAAGAGCAGAACAAAGCATAAAATTCGCCTGGCAGCCCACATATGGCAGCTCAGACCGTGCTCCCCTGAAAAGGGAGGGGCACCAAAGGCGCGCAAAACTATAACCATCATATATCCCAGGCCGTATGCACCTACATGTAGCAACTGTCACCTACGCGGGCATGCACACCCCGCAGCACATGCCGACACCGGCGCTGCGTCCGCCCCCTACACATGTGTAGCCACCCGCACCGCTGCTCAGCCTAGTTACCGTGCGCAGCGCACAGGTGACAGAGCCCCCCCCCCCCCCCCCCCTCCAATCGCACCCGCTCTGCGGGGGGGGGGGGGGGGGGGGCAAGATCCCAACGAGACCAAAATTCAGCGATACGGTGTGGTTCACCGTGCTGCCGAGCGGCGGGCCACGGACGCCGACCGAGAGACCAGAGGCGGAGTCACGTTGCCTGTCGGCGGCGTCGCGTAGGCCCCGTTGCTCTCCTCTGCCGCCGCGTCTGCGATGGCCGCAGCGTCCTCCACACGCCGCATCGGCGTCTTGAGGACGACGGACGACACCTTGGAGGCAAACGCGAGGGAGGACAGCGTCTCGCTGACGTGGAGCGGCTGCGGCGCGAGGTTGCAGAACATGAGCGCCTTGGAGTCACCACCCAGGGAGTCCTGCACACAAGCAGCTCACAGGATCCCTCAGGGCACTCGTAGGCAAGTCTGTGTGCCGATGACAACAGTGCCCATGCATGCGCACCTCAACGCAAGCAGCCGGTCTGTGCGCCGGTGGCAGGGTACTCAGCGAGCGGGCGTATGTAATAATGCGTGCACGCAAACCATGCGAGGGCCTGCATGGTTCGCCATGGCGACAGGCCCTCGCATCGGGGGAAGTGTGCGGTCGCCGCAACGGCAGCGAGAGAGTTGTGTGCACGCTCTGGCGTCCACGTGGCAGGTGCAAACAGACACCAGGGGCCGCCCTTGCAGGCAGCAACGCAGCTCTGCTCACCGCCAGCGGCACAGAGTTTGCGGTGCAACCAACGTTCGATGTCTGCGTACACCAAGCAAGGCATTGTGGGGTTGAAGCCGGGCGGGGCGGACCTGGAGGAGCATGGTGAGCTTGGAGTTGCGGTAGGGCACGTGCGGGGACTGCGCCATGAGGGCGCTCATCACGTTGCCGAGCTCCAGCAGGGACTTGTTGATGTTCTGCGCCTCCACGAGCGTGACGCCCGACGCGCCCGTCTTGTTGACGCGCTCACTGCATGGCCACCGCGATGTCATGACGCGTCACAGTTTGAAATTCGCGTACATTGTCAGCTGCAGGTGCCCTGCTGAGGAGAGAGAAATGAAAGTCAGATGGGTGAGGGGGAACGACGCCTGTGCATCAAGCAGTAGACGACGTGTACCACCAGTAGAGTACCACCAGTAGAGTGTATGTAACCGGTGCAGTGTGCGACACTTTTGTTGGCTTACGTTGGAATGCGTCTGTTCACACTTCTGTACAGTTCGGCAGCGGCAAGGCAGGCTGGGGAATCTGCGTCGCGACAGAGTCCTGTGTTCCTTATTTCACCGCCCGTTCACGATTCTAGAAAAAAAAATAACACAAGTGCTCTTCCGAAAAAAAGGGGAAGGGAGCACTCACCTGCCCGCAAGGTCACACAGGGTGAGCTTGCCGACGGTGCGGATGCCGGAGCCGAGGTTGGTCGCGGCGACCTCGACGATGAGCAGTGCGTGCGACCGCGAGGAGTGCGCGTTGATGTCGTGCGCCGCCGTGCAGCGGTTCTCGTAGCCACGGCTCATGACCTCCGTGATCTGCTCCGCGCTCGTGACGGGCACCTTCGTGAGGCCCGGCAGCGCGAAGCCCGTCGCCGTCTTCTGGAGCTCCATGTCGACCATCTCCTCGTTGAACGCGAGCAGGTCGCGCACCTGCACGTGTACAGCTGGGTGGGGGGTGAGGTCACGTGCGTGCACGGGGGCAGTCACAAGACGGACAAACGGCATGGTGTGATGCGCGGCTGGACAACCAGACATGGGCCATCAACCCACCTCGTGTTGAACATCGCAGGCCATCGCGAGAAGCGGCACAGTCAGCACCGGCATGCATGCAGAACGATGCAGCGACACTTGCAGCGACGGTGGTAGGGGTTATGGCGACGCTTGCGCACCTGCTCATTGTAGATCTCAACGATCGATGCAGAGATGGCATGCGAGTGCGAGGCCTTGCGCTCCGAGTTGATGACGCGGAAGAGCTCTTGCATCGTGCGGAAGTTGATGCCAGGGTCCTCCCCTGGGCCCTCCATCGTGTGGGTCTTTCCGCTACCCGTCTGGCCGTAGGCAAACACGCACACATTGTACCTGCACCGCATCACCAACGTCGGGGAGTGCTCTGAGCTGGTCAGACGGCGGCGTCCGCACGCAAAGGGCACAACAGTGCTTCGGTGATGCCAGTCGAGTCGGCGTGAAGATCTGTCCGACTCGAGCAAAGCACTCTTCTGCAGCTGAGTTGCGTGTTAATCGGTAACTGCCAACAAGTCGCCCGCGCGATTTGAAGATGTGATAGACGTACAGGACGTCCAGCGAACCTGCGCATCCCAAATGCGCGCTGACTCCGCGGTCTCACATGGGAGTGCAATGTTCGTTGTAGGCAACAAATACGCATACACTGCATCCCGGCGTCGGCGCGCTCACCCACTGGATCCACTGTCGCATGAGGCCAACACGCACATCTGCCAGGCTGTGTTGGCGTCCCTCAACAGGCTTGCCGATGTGACTGCAGGGCTGGGTGCTGCCTCCAGGCGGATATTCGTATCCTTTAACCTGACACACGCTCGCAGCACCTGCCACAACCTACAACACAGAGGGTCAGCCACGCAGGGGACAGCGTGAAATTCAGGAGGCGCACCCGTCGAGTGCGGAGGTGACAAGGCCAGCCACCTCCGAGAAGACCTCGGCCTGCGACGAGCGCGGGCCAAACACGCGGTCAAAGTCAAACGCCTTGGTCGACGTGCCGGCGTTACACTCGATGCGGCTGCCCTCGGGGCTGCAGCGAAGCACGGGCTGCATGCCGGTGCCGGCCTCGTCGGGGGTGAGCGGCTTGACGCGCACGTACACGCGGATGTTGCCGCGCAGCTCCTGCACGAGGTTGTGCAGCCGCCGGCGCTCCGTGCCCTCGCGGTTGACGCTCTCCCGCGCCTCCTTCAGGAGCGCCTGCTGCTCCACCAGCAGCTTTGTGAGGTCGCTCGCCGCGCTCTGCAGCCACGCCATGGGGTCGTCAGCAACTGCTGCAGCCGGCCAGTGCCGCGTCTACTGCCGAAGGTCTGAGCAAGGCATCGTCAGCAACAAGCATGTTGTCATCAGTTACAGCAGCCGGCCAGGGGCGCTTCCAGTGACGGAGTTCTGGGCGACAGGCTGATTGGCGACTCGGCGGTGCAGTGCGTGGGCAATGTGCAGAGGCACCAGGGGTCGGAAACAGCCCACGGCTGACAGCACCGTGCTGCATCTACATCGGCCCCCGGCTGCGGTCGCAGATGCAGTGGGGCACAACAGGCGTCTATCTGGGTCAGAAGCAGCACGCCGGCACTGGACCCGGGAAGATGGAGGGCCGAATCGAATCCAAAGGGTCAAGAACATAGGGGGGCATGCATGCGCGCTGAAGAAGGTCGAGACCGCACCTGCACGAGCACCGGCACGTACTGCTGCAGGCCCTCCGCCTCGGAGCGCAGCTGGTTCTGCATCTGGCGGGCGGTGGTCAGCCCGCGGCGCAGGCCGGTGACGGCGGCAGAGAGCTTGCCGGTGAGGGCGCCGCGCGCGAGGGCGTCAACGTCGCGGTGCACCGAAACCGGCATCGGGCTGCCGCGCACGTGCGTGCCGTCCAGCAGCACGTGCACTGACGCCGTGCCCTCGTGCGTCGGGGTGAACTGCATGCCGCAGGCGAGCGTTAGGCTCGCTGATACTGGCGCTTCCCCGGCACAGATGCGGGTCGGCTGGTTCCCAACACACTTCATGACATGCTTTACCTCGTCTGACTGACAGGGGCAGGCTCAACACACGAGCAGCTGTGTGCATTCACATAACCGTTCCATGAGGTGCAGGGACAAATTGAGGACCCGGAATTTGAGGACCCGGAATTTGAAACACGCAAGGCAGGCGCAGTGAAGCACACGAGGCAGAGCGCTGCAGCGGGGTCGCACCTGCAGCGCGTACGTGCCGTCGCCGCGGTCCGTGAGCTGGACGGCATGCTTCGGGAGGCCCGGGATGTCGATCGTGAAGCGGTCACCGCCCTCGCGCCGCGGGTTGCCCTGGCTGTCGCACGCCGTGACCTGCATGCCCGCCGGCATGCCGACGACGGCGCCCTGTTCCGGGAAGAACGCAGACAGGAACGTCTGCGCGGCCGACGTGCCGGCCGCCACGACGCGCAGCTCCTTCGTCGCGATGAGGTACGTCTGGTTCGAGCGGCCGTTCTCGGCCGCCTTGGGCGTGCTGCCGTTCTCCTTGTCCGACTTGGGGTCTGCCTTCTTCTCGACGACGGCCGTCTTTGCCGGGGTGCACAGCACCTGCATGCATACGGCCGCTTACACAGCGGTTGGCCCTGTGTGTGGAGTACAAGCGGGCTTTTACAAAAGTGAGGCAAGGGGGCTGTGAGTTGAGATGGTCCGATGTGAGCAGCAGGTGCGAGCTGCTTCTGGGAACAGGTGTATGCCATTCGGTGTTCACTGTATTGGACAACTGTGTTGGTTGAGATCCCACACGGAACCGCAGGTGTTGAACGATGAGGTCTGGCATGGCTCCGCTACTAGCACGTGGCATGGCGGGAGATTTCAAGGTCCGATAATAGTGCATGGCTAGCACATCCAAACTGGGACTTGCACCCGGCCGATGCTGGAACTGGAAGCGCGAGAAAGGGACGCGCCTGGAGAGCTGGGTTGCCAACAGCCTTGGGGATGACGGTCGCCACGAGGCGGCCCTGCACCGCCGTGCCGGAGGGCGTGACCGTGACCGGCGTGACGTTGTTCGAGCCGGAGTACAGCATGCGCACGGTGAACGTGGCGCCGGTGGCGCCGGGGTTGCCGAAGGAGTCGCAGGGCACGATCGACATGCAGTGCGCGATGCCCGTCGGGATGGGCGAGTCTGGGGGCCAGGACTCGATGATGGTCTTGATGGGGTCGGCAGTCGCGGGGATGACGTCGAGAGCCTCATGACCCTGGAACGGCGGCAGCCGCACGACCTGCAGCGGCGGGGAGTGACTTGAGCACAAAAGTCTTTTGAGCCATCTGAGGCACCGCCATGCACACGCGGAAGGAAGCAAGGAAGCACCTGGCCGTCAGCATTACGGATCTCGACCACGAGGCGGTACTGTCCGGCACGCGTCAGCTGCATTGGCACGTGCACGTCACTCACGGCCTCATCCGCCGCCGCGGAGCCCTCGGCGCTCGGCGTGCGCGTCGGCCGCGCGCTCACCACGCCGCCCGGGCCGCTTGCGTGCGCCACGATGTTCTCCTCGCGCACGCGCCCAGGGTTGCCGTAGATGTCGTAGATCGCGAGCGCGAGCTGCACCTCAACGCCAGCCGGCACGCTCGGGCGGCCGCCGCTGACCTCCCAGCCACGGATCTGGAAGCTCGACATGCGGGGGTTAAGATCGGCAGGGAGGAGCACAAGGGGGACGGGGGGGCCGCCGAGGGGGTTTCCAGACGTGCGGTCCCGCACGGCGACCTCGTACTTGCCAGCGGAGCGGCCGGTCAGGCGCACGATGATGGTGGAGCGGCCGCGGGGGCCGTAGACCGTCGAGTGGACGACCTTGCCGGGCCCGACGCACTGCACGTCGAGCTGCGAGGCGTCGACGTCCTGCACGGGGTTGCCGAAACGGTCGGCGAGGCGGACGGTGAGGCGCGCGGCGCCGCCGGCGACCCACCGCGAGCACGTCTTGTCCTCCGGCACCACCTTACAGTGCTCCGGCGAGAGAACGTCGGCGCGCACGTCGATCGGCACCTGCACGCACAGACAACAGTCAAACAAATATGCCGCGACAAATGCGGCAGCAGCCACGCTGTGCAACACCTGCTCGACACACCAAGATACACAGCCCACTCAAGAGGGGCCGGGGGCTGGTGAACGTCCAGTGGTATGACAGCTACACGATTGACCCTTTCACGTGGACTTGCACGTTTCACGGGGCCTTGACGTAGGGGCGTGAGCTGGGACGCAGTTGCAGCGGCGAGAGCGGACCTGCAGGAACGGCGTGTCGGCGCCAAGGGAGCCGACTGCGGCCCGGAGGTAGTAGGCTCCGGCGGCCTCGGGCGTGGCGGTCAGGCGGAACATGCCGGGGCCGGCGCGCTCGACCTCGACGGGGACATTGCGCAGGTCGTGCGTCGTCTGCATGCTCGGCGTCATCTGAAGGTCCATGCCGTTGGTGTCGTTGCGGCGGAAGGACGCCGACACGGGCGAGCCAGGGGTCGCGGCCGCGGCGGCGATCGACGGCTGCGGGGAGTCCTCGACGAGAGAGAGCCCGCTCTCGCTTGTGCGGATGCGGGACTGCGTGAAGGGGCTCGCGGTGTCGCGAAGCGCTGCATGCACACCATGCGTGTGAGGGCTGGGGTGCACTGCAGATGCCACAGGGGGCTAACGCATCACCCTCTACCTCTGCAAATTGAGAGACAAGCGCATCAGCGGCACTGATAGGTGTGGCAAACAATGGATGCAGACGATCAGCCTCACCAGCACAGCCAATGGGGTCCCCTGCACTGCGATGGGTAGCTCGAGGCAACAGTGGGAGCGCAACACAACGACACGGTGGCGCACTTCGCTCGGACTTCAGGCCCATCTCAGCAGAGACCTTGAGGTCAGGCATGTCGAGCACAGCGCCGGACGCGTCCGACGCCTGCACCATCACCTCGAGCCCCTCTCCGGCGACCGGCACGCTGTCTGGCACATGCACGATCCGCAAACGCGCCGTCTCGGCGGTCACCGGCGTCAGCCGGAACGGAGCCGTGTGCACCTACACCACACACGGCCATGTGGGTGTGTGGTACGGGGGCCTTTGTTTGTATGGCTGCGGTGAGACGGGTGCTATCGTGTGCGGTTGCATGGGTGTGTAGCTCTGTGCTGCATATTGCTGGTTTCGTGGGTACGAGATGGCCCTGGTTGTGGCCTGCGGTGCTACCTGCCTCGCTGGCTTTGTCCTTGTAACACACGGCCCTGCACCACCGTGAACCCACAACAAGACTGCCACACATGCAAATCAGCACTAGGCGACCGCCCACCGCAGGTGCAACGTCAAAGGATGATGTTTTTCCACAAAATGGAGCGCTTAGCCGAAGAACGCAGGATAGGGACGAGGGGACCCGCACCTTGCTACCGAGGACGGAGACGAAGGCCTCGGCCTCGTGCTGCACTTGGCCGCAGATGACGACGGTGGTGTCCGGCAGGACCTTGATAGCGGCGTCGTGCACGGCCTCCGGGGGGTGGAAGGTGACCTCGAGGTCGGACTCGTCGAGCGCGGAGGGGTTGCCGAGGGCGTCGTGGCCCGCAACCACCAGCAGCCCTCCCTTCGGCAGGTCCTGCACAGCCGCCACCCTGACTCAGTGCCGCACGGCGTGCGCACGGCACAGGGGTTGTGTTTGCCGCAAGAGGCAGAAGATGTACGCATGCGGATTGCAGGGCACAGCAGGTGCGCCATCGTGCTGCCTAAATCTGAAAGGAAGATCTGGTGGAGGTGTAGAAACAAGGCGACTCTGTGGAGGTGTAGAGGGATGGTGCACCTGGGATGTGGCGGCGGCGGTCTCGCGGGTGACAGGGATGACCGCACAGTGCTTCGGCGACACCTTGCCCGGCTCGACCATGAGCTGCAGCGGCGACGCGGGGATCGGCTCGTTGGCGATGCAGATGGCAACGGCGAGGGGGCCAGGCACGAAGGGCGTGAGCGTCGCTGTGGCGCGGAGGCCGCTGCTCTCGAGTGCGACCGGCACCGGCACGTTGTGGCCGATCGAGTCCGTGGCGACGACGGAGATGGCCTCGGCGCCGGTGAACATGCGGCGCGTCTTGTCGACGCCCTTGGCCTGCACGCGCCGTAGTGCGCTGTCACACACATGTCGGATTGGGGCGCTACAGCAGCTGGACTGTTGCTCGCATAGTCACAACGGGGACTTTGCTGGGCATAATACTCATATGGGAAGATTCAGCAATGCTTTGGTCCCTGTCATCACTCAGAGGATCGACAAGCGGATAGCTTCGTTGTGACAATGACATTGGATGCTAGCATTGTGAGGCACTTGAGAGCCGTGCATGCCCGAGCAGGTGCGCCGCAAATTGCGATTGGTCACATTCTGACAAATCGCATGCCGGTGGCACTGGTGTCCGGAACACTGAGCAAAAGCTAGCAACCACAAAAGCCTGCAGCACCCACACACACACACGGAAAAATACCTGCACGATGAGCTTGCTGCTCTGCCCCGCAGTGAGCGCCGCCTTGAGGTCAATCTCCCCGATCTCGCACTCTGCCGCCGTGATAGGCTCGTACGCGGCATGCACCTTGATCGGCATCCCCGCCGCGGGCGTGCCGTCGACCGTCGCCGTGATCTCCCAGTCCCCCTCGACGTCGAGCTCCAGCACGAGGCCGTACGTGCCGTTGCCGTTGTCGACGACCTGGCCGGGCTGCACGGAGCCGACGGCGCGAGCGGCGACCTCGACGCGTGCGCCGCCGCGCGTGCACGTGTTGCCGTCCTTGTCGCGCGTGACGAGCGTGAGCACGCTGCGCGAGCGGCAGCGCAGTGTGCGCGCCGCGCCGATAGGCAGCGTCACAGAGCATTGCTTCGCGTCCGGCATTCCTGCACACAGCGCGTTGCATTGCATCACATGTAATATCTCAACTTCTTCAGAGATGCCACTGTGACAGAAGCGTTTTTACGGTGAGATACTACGTGTGCACTGTTGCTCACGGATGCCTGCTACATACAACAGATCCTGCATGATGAGGTACATACATGCATGCATGAGTGGGGATTATCTCCACGCAATAATTCCTGCTCAAGCCTCATGCATGCAACGCACCAGCGTTAACGGTGACTGGCCGTGGCCACGTCGGCAGCGACTCGCCGTCCACCGTCACATGCACGATGTACGTTCCCGCCTTTGACACGGTCACATGTCCGAGGTCTCCGGTGACCTCGAAGCTCTGCCACCCAGCGGAGTGGTTGTCGAGAATCACCGACTCGGACTTGCCGGGCGCGAGGTACACGTTCACTCCGTGCTTCTCCGACGGCGGGATCGTGTTCTGCAGCGCGTCGCGCAGCGTCACCTTGACGGACAGCGGCTGGCCAGCGTCAAACGTGCGCTTCTTGCCGACAAACTCTGCCATGCATGAGCGCACGTCGACCTCGGCGGGCTGCACGGTCAGCGGCACCGGGATGGAGAACAGGGTGAAGCCGGAGAAGGCGAAGCAGAGCTGCGTTGGGCCGGCCTCATTGCAGCGGACGTTGAAGCCGTAGCGGCTGCGCGGCAGCGGCTGCTGCTCCACGTGGCCCACCTGGCTGTCGCCCTGCACAACATCTCACGGTTTGTGCGTGTGTGGCTGTTGCTTCGGAAGAGATCCTATTGCTGTGTTTGTCTGTGCCCGTTCACTGTTCAGTAATACATCTCACGGTGTCTCCATCTGAGAGACACTGCACGCAGTGAGTGCCCTGCATACGGCGCTACACATGCGTGGAAAACGCTCGACATGCAGATGTGGCATCGGCAAACACATGGCGTCCTGCGTCAGCGCAGCAACGGGGTCCGAGTTTCTAGTCATGCATACTCATGTCGATGCCAGCATCCTGCCTCTCCCTGAGTACACACCGTTGAGCATGCAGCCCGACCGGAACGAATGCAGGCCACACCAATTGTTCACTGCAGCAAGCGGCAAAACACAGATCGCGCAGCACACCTGCTGCAGGAAGACACTCCAGAGCTCCCATCCGGGCAGGGTCGTGAGGAGGTTGTTGTATGCATCCTTGCACACGACCTCCATCGACTCGACGCGGCCCGCGATCAGCGGCTTCTGCGGCCACTGCAGCTCAAAGTGCGCCGGGGAGGGCTTGCCGGGGATGCAGCGCAGCGAAAAGGTGCGCTGCTGCAGCATGTTGCCGTCGGGCTCGACGAGCTGCACCGTGATGCTCGCCTCGCCGGCGCGCTTCACCATGTACGTCGCCTTGAGGCGCCCCGGCTTCGCGACGTCGGCGGACATCTTCGCCGTGCTCTGCTCCCCGTCGCTGTCCTCGACGAGCACGTGCACCTGCAGCCGCGATGCAGCCGTGTTCAGTGACCAAAGGTAACGAGGCGGGCAGCAACGCAGTGCAGCTGTGAGGCTGGAGGTCAGTTGGATGCATCGAGCTATGCTCACAGTGTTGATGCCAGCAAAGTGGGTGAAACGCAAGCTTTTGGGCGGCTCAAATGACCACAGACTGGCTAGGTCGACTAGCTGATGCGGACAGTGCCATTGGGCCCTGCTGGAGGGTGGCGATCAGAGGTGCGGCTGCAGACCCCCATGCCTCTGGCGGGCAGCTCACACGTGTATGCATGTGTGCGTGTGTTGCAGGAGGCCACCCTCTCCTCCTCACCAGCGCTCTGCTGGAGAAGAGAGGAGAGCTCCGCCAGAGAGGAGAGCAACAGTGGGAGCCTGATCTAATCGACTGTGCAGTGCAGACACCAGCAGAACATGTCATCACATGTGGTCCCGTTAACTCAGAGTTGTCAATGTCCAATAGGATATGGCTCGGTCAATTCAGATTTACTCAACATGCTATCATGCATACATGTACAACTCCCCCTGCCAGGAACTGATACCCTGTGACTAGGACAAATGACACATCCATGGCACAACCTTGCAGTAAAGTGACACAATTGAGAGTGGTCACAACCCTGCTGGCCACTGAGATAAGCTCATGATGCTGTCACAGGTGCACAGGTGTACTTTCAGAATTACTGTACTTCACAGACCTAGAGGTCACCCCATGTGCCCCATGTGCCACATCCGAACAGCATGTGCCATGACACAACAGAGAAATATTGATGTGGCGATAACCGCGCACCTGGAGGGTGAGGTCGCCCTGCTCGCCGCTGATGTTGAACGAGGCATTGGGGTTGCCGAGCGCGTCGCGCGGTGTCAGGAGCACCTCTGCCTGCTCCCCCGCAATGCACTCCACAAGGCCACTGCCGGTGAGGTCAGATGCGTTGAGTTCGATGCAGTTGGGCTCCACCTGGATGGTGGCGTGGTGGTCCTTGCCACCAACGCGCTCGCCCTGCACCCCGGAGTCAATTTCACGGTTTCTCGGGGCTGTCACCACACACTTCAAGCCCAGGAACTTCAAATGAGTCTATATGATCAGGCCGGTCGACCCATCTCTGATGCTGCAAGCACCCCGACATATATGGCGCCACATTCGCATTCACCGCTGCATCGCCGTTCTCACTAGAGATCAACACGAAAAGGGCACCTCGACGAAAACACAGGAGTGCTCTGCGCCGTCAACACCATGCGGTGCCATGTAATGCATGAACGATGACATTGCGAGGGGACGCTGGCACACCCGGGCAGCTCCATCCAGGACTGATCGGGGCATCCAAGCAGACTGCCGGGACACCAGCACCGTAAAATGTCTCGGGTGAGCTCATTAAATGAACTCATTAAATGTGTGGAACATGTAAATCTCTGAATTGATGCTTTTTGGCTACAACGCCTTGTAGTACACTTGGGTGCTCTGCCACACAATGGCCTGGGCTCTTTCAGTCTGCCCTCGTATACAAAAAAAGGCGGTGGCAGAGGGGGCGCACATCCACGGTGGCCCAGAGGATATTGCCGCCGACGACCCCGACAAACACGTCCGCCACAAACGCGACCTGCTGCGCGTCCCACGGAGCCGGGAACAGCGTGATCCCGTTCACCGGGTCCTGCAGGTGCACGAGGCACTTCGCGCCGTCCTCCGGCTTGCTCTCGCACGTCTCCGGCGGCCCGACGGTGACGTAGAAGGAGGAGCCCGCGGGCACGATCTTCGCCTGGTCGGGCACGTACAGCGCACACATGTCGACGGTGAGGGGGGGTGTGAGCACGTTCGCCTGGAGCTCCTGGTCCGGCGGGATCTCGTCGCCGTTGACGAGCGCGCTGACGACGTACTCCCCGCTCTCCTCCGGCGTGAAGCTGATGAGGTAGCGGCCGTCCGTGAGGTCCTTGACCTGCACCACGGGCGAGTTGACGTACGCATGCATGTGGTGTATGCATGAAGGGTCACACAGATATGAGTTTCTAGGTCGCGCACAACAGTGATCGGGCACGCGTACGCCACACGAACAGAGGCACATCGCCGCTGAGCTGGGGCGGTTGCATGCATGAATATGCGGAATGCATGAGCGTCATGAAATACCCATACATGCGGACCATCAGCGTCTCACGCCACATGTTCCGCACTACGCAATGATTGCCCCCAATAATCAACACAGTGTGTGCAGAGTGTGTATGATCCCACGGGGCAGACATGATATGCATGCTGGTGCTGGGGCGAGGGGCGTGCCTTGGCCTTGGAGGTCTCCTCGCCGTCGGGCCGAATGACGACCGGGGACACGGAGGCGCCGCCGGAGTGGCGCAGGTTGCCATGCGCGTCCGCGGTCGTGAGGATGCAGGAGAGGGCCTGCCCGACGACGGGCGAGTGCGCTGTGGTATTCGCGGCGGAGCGCGCCTTGATGCTGCAGTGCTTCGCGTCGGCCTCACCAGGCACGACGCTGACGGGGAGGTGCCACTTTGCAAGGGCAGACCCGCCAACGAGGACCTGCAGTGGGGCACAGGGTGGCCTCAGCGGGGCGCTTTCGCCGACTTTGGCGCTGACTCACATGCATGTTAGTCGCATCTGCGAGGGGTGCAGAAGTCACCGCACTGCAGCCACAGAACCATGTGATGCAGTTTCATGTGATTGACCCTCCAGCTGCTTGTACCGATGAAGATAAGCAAGGACCAAGCTGGGCCAAGTTCGGCTGCCTTGTCCGGGATCTGGATGGTTTGTATACATGACGAGCATGCTTATGCAAAGAGGCAGCTTGAAAGCCGGGGCATGCCTGGAGGGAGTACAGCCCAGTGCGCTCCATGACCCCGGCAAAGATGAGGGGCCCTCCAGAGGATGAGAACGTGGCCTTGGTGGCGACCGCGGGTGCTGCGGTGTCCGAGGCGGTGCCGTCGGAGGCTGCGGATAGCGGCTGGCTCGCAGTCGAGTCGCCGGTCTTCAGCAGCAGCGGCACGGCGGTTCCGGCGACAGCAACGGCGATGACGCTGACCTGGCTCGCGGACGCGGAGTCCTTGATCTTGTTGCCAAAGACATCTGCCAGCTGCATCTCGACCTCCAGCAGTTCACCTGCAGCCACACACGTGCGTGAGTCTGTGTGGGGACATGAGATCCGCCGAACAGGGATCATACGCTCAGCAGGCGCACAGAATGGGGCAGAGATTATGATTCACTGATGACACGAACGACACTGTGGGCTGGAAGAAAAGATAAGAAGGGGGGTAGAGGTGCAACCAGAAAAGTAGTGGCCGTAGAAAAGCACGACAAGAACGAGTGTGCAGGAGATGAGATGTGCACTGGCAACAAGCATACAGCACCCACGAGAACACATCCTTGCAACTCCTGCCGGTCCGCCCTGCGCAAGAGCCCCGCTACACGGAAATCAAGAGCAGCGCCAGAGCGTATGAGGCACGCGTCCCCAGCGGAATCACAGACAGACATGAACTCCTCTGACCAAGGTGCCATCAATGGCAGCAGGGGCGCACCGGCGGTGAGGGTTGCCGTCTCGGGTGTGATGATGCGGCGGCCGCACCGCGGCGTCGCCATGCACTGCGCTGCGCACGGCCCGTCCGGCAGCACGTCTATTGCGACCGGCGACCCGGCAATACCTGCGCCGCCCTTCGGCGCCGCGATGTCGAGCGTGCACGCGCCCGCCTCCCGGCTGCTGAAGCTCAGCGTCAGCGTGCTGCTCTTCGGCGGCCGCGCCCACCACACGCGCAGCTTCCCAGACGCCACAAGCGTGAGCGGCACGACCGGCACGTTGCATGTCGGGTTGCCGAAGATGTCGCAGCAGGAGATAGTGAGGGAGCCGGTGCGGCCCGCAACGATCGAGGCGTCCTGGCGGTCGATCTTGCACTTGGAGATGTCCATCGGGCCAGCGACGCAGGTGAGCGTCATGTTGAGCGTGGTGGGCTTGGCGGACTTGGCGTTGGTGGTGGAGGGGTCGAGCTTCACGGTGAGGGAGTAGGGGCCGGCCTTCTCCGGGCGGAAGCAAGCGCGCACGAGGCCGCCTTCCATCGGCGCCACGCGGCAGCTCTGTGACCCGCCCTGCGTGACATACCACAGCGATCAGGCGGGCGTTTGGTATCATGAAGTCGCATCCGCGCCCCCCAGGTGTACACAGTGTGCATTGACTGGCAAGCAGACCTCGAATCGCAACACCCGTAAAAGCGGCCTCGTACATTCCGACACCGCCTGACAGAGAGGAATGTGTTTCAAGCTAACTTGTGACATCAATGCACAGGCTGCAGCACACAGATCAGGCTGCGAACGTCACAACACCAAGAGGAGATGTGGGACTGGGCAGGATGCAGGAAGGCACACCGTGACACCCTCGTGCTTGAGCTCGGCGGTGATGCCCATGGCGGCCGATGTGATGCGGTTGCCGTAGGCATCCACCGTCGCGAGCTCGGCAAAGCCCTCCTCGCCGGCGACGACCGAGATGCCGGAGGTAAGGGCGGACGCATTGACCCAGGCGACGGAGGCGGCCTCGCCGGGCACGATCGTCAGCTGCGGCGCCTGCTGCACCTGCGAGCCATTCACAAGCAGCCGCAGCAGCGCGACACCGGCGCCCTTGAGCGTGCCGACGACCTTGTATGAACCTGCACAGCCAAACGAATCAAGCTCTCACAAAAGTACACGGTGCAAGCTGTTTACAACAGGCTGTGACCATGCTGCACACAGTGACACTGTACAGCGCTCTGCCAGCGGTTCTAGCAGCGTGAGGCTTGCACTGCGATGGAATGTCAGCCACTCATTTGATTTGTACGTAACCCCCATGCATACATGCACAAATAGACACGGGGCGCCCGCACCCTGGCCGACCTCCTTCACGTCGAGCGGCACGATCCCATCGACCGGCGAGTCGACCTCGCACGTCACCGAGTTCGTCGACACCGTGCTGTTCTTGCACTCGTCGAGCGTCTGCAGCATGAAGTGGAACGACTGCCCCGACACGACGGAGCTCGGCAGGCCGTCGACGCTGCACATCGCCGCGACGGCGGGCCCCGGGCTCGCGCGGACCTTCCATGGCGACCCGCTGATGTGGCGCCCCGCGTGCGTGATGCTGAGGTCGTACGCGCCCGCCTTGATCGTCGTGTACGCGAGCGTGAGGCACCCGGCCTCGCGCTTGACGGGAGTGAGCTCGATCATCTCCGGGCCGCGCAGGCTGGCCTCGATCTCGCCAGGCCCGACGTTGAGCGCGCCTGCGACGGCGTTGCCGTACAGGTCCTTCGCAAGCACCTGCACCTCCGGGCCACGTTACAAGAGGCACTGCTGAGCATGAGCACGGTCATGCATGCATGCAGGAGTGGCGTGGACCGTAGACATGCTTATGAGATTGAGGCATCGGCCACACCCGAGGAGGCTGTGCCAGGCAATGGCCTGCACGTACGACAGCCCAATAGGCATGAACCAGCCGGGACGCCTCATGGCGGTCCCGTTTCCTTGGCTCAGCATGTGTCACACAACCCACCAGCTACAATGTCACATCGATGCACAGCGTAGTCAGCGCGGTGGTCGGCTGCACACGCTGAATGGCCGCATGGCCCCCTCAGCTCCACCCCGCACCCACAGAGTGTACGCCCGAAAAGGAGAGCAAGCGGCTGCACCTGGATCGTCGACTCGCGCCGCGCGACGCACTCCGTGAGCGCCGTGCCCGTCGCTGTCGTCTTCACCGGCTCGAGCTCGCCCGGCCGCACCTTCACCGTCAGCGGGCTGCCGGCGATGTGGCGGTCCTCGTACAGCGCGCTGAGGCTGTACGCACCGGCCGCGGTGTCGTTGAAGATGGCGTGGTACTCGCCGGTGCCGAGGTCGGTGACGCGAGCGACGGACGCCGGGGCGGTCTTGTCGCTCGCGCTGCGCCACACGACGTTGAAGAGGTCGCCGCCGACGGACTTGCGGATGCCCTGCTTGTCCTTCGCGACAAACAGGATCTGGAGCTCGTTGCCGGCGCTGAGGGTGAGGTCCTGGGTGTTGGTCAGCACCTGCATGGAGGCAGGTGGGCATACGCCACGCACGAGCACGGGCACGGGCCACTGCATTGCGGAATGGCAAGAGAGACTTCATAGCGTTGCAGTGTGATGCTCTGAACATGGGACCGCAGCAAGTCAGTTGCAATCACCGGCTCACACGTCTCCAGAGCAGACCACCCTGGAACCCTACCCTCGGTTCCTCTACCAGAGTTCCGCGATGCATGACGGCAGGTGGCGACGATGTGATTGGACCCCTGGCACGTGTGATTCTGGGGATGGGTCAGAGCTCCCGCCGTGCATGTTGGACTCTGCCGTATGTGCGTGGTCATATGTGCGTGGTCGTGATACAGAAGGTTGATGCGGCAGGTAGCACCGGCGGCATTAGTAGGCAGCGGCTAAAAGTCCTGGATAGGCAATAGCTTCCCGTCTTCGCCAGCAGATCAGTACCAACAGAGCCTGTAGAGCTGGTCAGACGAGCCATGCAGGTGTCACGCCCAATTGGAGAGCAAGGGGGCCTGCCGCACCTCACAGTTCGGGGCGCAGGGCTTCGCGATGGACGCGGTCACGGTCGCCGGGGAGTTGTTGATGTGGCGGCCGTCGATCGTCGCGGAGATGGTGTACACGCCGGGGTGCATTGCGACGTACTGGAAGCACGCGGCGCCCTGCTTCATGCCCGCTGCGTTGACTGTCGTGCGGCTCGGGCCGTCCACAGACACCTGCAGCCACAGCCGCAGGTTGTCAGCGGCTGCACTAGCCTGATACCAGCGATCGTAGGACGCACGCATGCAGAGGCGCGAAGCCACACAATCCGGCACAGAGCTGCCGCCGGCATGGTCACATCTGCGCTCCAGAACACCCGCGAGCTCACAGCATGAGTCGCCGAGGCGTAGATGGTCATGCATCAGCCCCCGGCCACTGGGGACCACATCAGGCACCCTCAGATGACTCTCCAGAACACAGCCGCAGAGCATCAGGCATCTCCCTTGTGGGTCACAAACCGACCGACACCGTGCCACAGGCATCTCGAGCACACACGAGGGAGGAAAAACATTAAAAACACCGAGGCAAGGGCAGGCGGCACGAGCACACCTGGATGTCGGAGAGCGCGTCGAGCGCGCTGGTGAGGCGGTTGCTGTAGATGTCGTACAGCTCCACGAGGACGTCGCACGGCTGCCCGAGGCGCACGGCCTGCAGGCCCTGGCCGCCGAGCTTGCACTTGGAGTAGTCGGGCTTGCCGGGGTGCACCTCGCACTTGAAGGGCACGCCCTTGATCGGCTGGCCGTCAGCGCTGACGAGGACCTCGTATACACCGGTGTGCTTCACGATGAAGGCCGCCTTGTAGAAGCCCTTGGACTCCTCGGTGACGGTCGCCTGCAGGGACATTACGTGTTCGTGATGGGTTTAAGTACATTAAGAGTCCAATTGAGCCTAACATTGTACATTGTGATGTGACAATTCAACTCATTGTTTTTACGAAGGCCGAATTGCAAATTTTGCCGTTGACGGCAGCCTTGTGCATCGCGGCTGATATGCGGAGTCAGGGGCGGGTGCAGCAGGTGTGGACGGTGGCGGTTTCGGTATGCATCGGAAGGTGCCACCTGAAGGATAGGATGGCGCTTTGAGCATGGTCCGTGAGTGTGGGCTTGGGCACGCAGCTGCAAGGGCATGCCGCTGCTGTGCTAGCAATATTTGCTTGTGGTTCCGACGCATCGGTGAATAGAGCTGAGTCACCAGCTCCAGTCATGGCACACATGGGTGCATGATTGTGTTCCACTGCCATATCAACCAGGCCATTTCAAGTATGTAAACGTCGAACGATTGCAGATCAGCATGCTGGGACAGAATGATTGGCAGCCGTCACCGCCCTGGCAGCAGAGCTAGCAGATGTAGCTACACTGCTTGCGTTCTGTGTACGGTCGGTATTCGTCAATGGTGTGACAGGCAGGCAGGGGCGGGAGGCGGACTTGCACTTCGGTCTTGCCGGGGCCCTCAGTCATGCGCACGGCGACCTTGAACTCGTCGCCACCTTGGCTGCGCACGTTGCCAAACTGGTCGCGTGAGATGATGCGGAACTCTGCGCGCTCACCTGCGCGCACGAGGGTCGCCGAATTGGCCTGCAGGTACCTCCAGACGTGAACAGCACCTCTGACAGATATGTCCGGCTGTACACTCACAGATATATCCGGCTGTACACTCACAGCTGCTAATGGGTGTGTCTGCCGATAGCATCTGCCACTGCTGACGTACTACACAGGCTCAAGCCATAACACAAGGTACATCTGCATAGCACGTCCAATGAACACACGGAATCTGAAGATGAGAAAAAGAAACAGACACAGGACACCAGCTCCGGGCAGGGTTCTCTAGAACGCAGCATGTGTCAAGAACAGGAGGAGAGCATGCAGCAGATGGGGTTCAGATGGATCTGCCCCAGACAACAGTCCGGGAATTGCACAGAGCAGCCTGCATCACAGCGCAGCCGTGCAACAACGCAATTCTGGCTTGACGAGCAGCGATGCTCCGCTGCAGCCACCGCTGATCGCGCCTGAGAATCTTTAGCAGTGCTGACATCCTGCTCCTGGTCCCAGGCGTGGTCTACGCAGTGATACAGTCATAAAAACAGCCGAGTCTCTCAACCACATATCTAAGCGGCTTCACGCAGCCTCCAGCTGCTCGCCAGCGACCTCCACGCCTGCCCCACATGCAAGCAGAAACAGGTCGGTGCCGAAGGAATAACGCACCTGAACGTCGCAGCGGGCGGACGCGATTGCCGTCGGCAGCACGTTGCAGTTGAACGGCGTCCCACCGACGCTCTGGCCATCCAGCGCGACGCGGATCGAGTACAACCCGGAGTACTTGCCGGCCCACGTCACAACGTACGTGCCCTCGGCGTTATCGCGGATCGTGGCGTGGGGGGCGTCGTCCTCGGGGCCAGTGATCGAGATGTCAAACACGTCGCCGCCGCTCTTGCGCGCAACGCCGCGGCCGTCGACGGCCTGAATGGTGAACGACGTCGGCTCACCGGCGACGGCGTGCGCCATGCCGCCGCCGAAGCAGCGGCAGTTCTTCGCGAGGGTCTCGTCGGCGAGGACCTTGACGCGCAGGGGGCAGCCGCGGATGGGCGCCCCATGCACGACGGCGTTGATGCCGTACAGCCCGGCCACCTCCGGCGTGAAGCTCGCCTCATACATGCCCTGCAGGCGTATATTATGGCCGCGGGTGTCTGCTGCTGATGCGTGTCGCTGTTGATGGCGCATGGCAATGCTGCTGAGCGCCTGCTGATGGTGCTGGGTGTTTATGCGCCTGGCTTTGGTGTGGAATGACATGTGCTGTGAGTCAGATGCAAGAGCAGGAACCATGCTCAGCTGCGAGATTTTAGGGCAGTGGACAGAGTTGGTTGCCACTGGGGAGTTTGGCTGACACGGAGCTCGAGTCGTGGCCCAGAACGAGGAGAGCTATCTTTTGCAAGCAATTGGCAAGGCAGCGCCAGACACGATGACAGCTTCACATGAAAACACATGGGATGGCCTCCGGTAAAGGCAGGTAGACTGTCTGGCTGAGGCAGTCAGTGAAGCCTAACTAGACCTATCATTGGACTCACCAGCGACTATCACTTCCAGATGACACGGCAATTCAGCAGCAAATGACCTTGTAGCAGCTTTCTAGTAGACGAGCAATGACGCTGCTATGACGTTGCAAGACTTCCATTCACAGCGGGCTAGGAAACACATGTTCCAATGACAGGCACTGGCTACAGTAAACTCTTGTGATGTCTGAGTAGATAGACAGCCAAGTGGAAGTTCGACACAGATGCACCCATTGTACATGACAGCATAGAGCGTCGCGGCCGCACCATTCCGGTCTCCACCAGGTGGGCATCAAAGAGCACCTTCTCCGTCTGGGCATCAAGAATTTGGGCAACAAGAGCACCATCTGCTGTGCACATCTCACCGAATTGGTCGATTGTGCGAATTGCTGCCTTGACGGTATCGTCGATGAAGGCGTGCTCTTGCAACAAGGTGACCGAGGAATTCTCTGGGTCAGCCCGGGGAGGCTGGCATCGCACTCGGAAGGGAGAGCCCTGGACAGTGGTGCGGCCATACGCCTGCAACGGCACATATTTTGGCCAAACCATGGCGGCAGAATTCTTCTTCAGAGGTAATATCAAACACCGGCAGTAAACCGGATCAGCAATGTCCTCTCCAGGAGGTGCACCGCATTGGAAATCTGACAGAGATCAACCGTCCATGTATCAACAATGAAGGCAGTTGATCATCTGTATGCTTGGCACAAGCGCGAGCTTCCAAGCAGGAGACTGTCCCCACGCAGACGAGAAGTCAAGGCTGAGTGTGACTGGGCCGTACCAACGTGATGGAGACTTCGCCTGACATGTGAGAGATGTATTTGACCATCAAAGATCCATCACGACGTTCTTTAATGTCATGATCAACTTTAGCGGCTCCTTTGATCGTGATTTTCAAATCCGTCATCTGCAAGGAACGACGATTTGGAATGGGGAACATGTCGAACCAGACCTATGACCGATGACAAGCATACATAAACACGCTAAATGATTCGCTGAATGGTATCAACGATGACATCTCAGCCTGGGTGTTTGCGTCCGATCGCCCGGCAGACCGTGTTGACAATAGCTGCGTCCAGTGCAAGGTCAACTTCTGAAAGCATAGCCCACCGACGAAAGTAGAGTCAATACTTTCAATCAAATGCTGTCCTGTAAACAATAGTGCAGCCGAGCAGGCTGATCGACCAGACAGCGTCCCGGCGTGGGAGCACGTTCGAGATCGGGGCGCACTCGGAGCTTAGCACCGGTAGACGATGACACCAAAAAGCTGGCATACTGCTTTGGAGCAGCCAAAATGAGGCCATTCCCTTTGGCAACGTAGGAACTGGCATCCCGGGTGGGGGTACTCCTGCTGACCCCGGGGCGAGCTGCGTTTCGAAGCATCTTGTGATGCCTTAACGCCAATCAACAGGTGAAGACAGAGTTTATGGCCACGAGATGTGCATCCTGTCTGTATCAGTGTCGGGCATGTTGCCGGTCGACGATTCGAACAACAAGGGAAAGCTGGTACGCATCTCAATGAAGATCTCTAGACAGTGAGAGCCAATGCGACGTTGTTGCTCAATAGAAGTGGTGAAGCGCAGCGCTGAGATCGTATTGCTGGCCCTCGAGCCCGGTCGGACTCTGGAAGACAAACTCGTATCACGCGTCTTCCGGATGTGCATGCGACAGACGTTCCCTAAACGGAATTTGTGACGGGAACAACAAGCCCGAGACACGAAGGCCCATCTCAGGCCTCCACACAAGTGCTCTGCCTTCAAGAGGTACCTTGCTTACGAATGGAAGTGTTTGAGACGCATATCGGTGCAGCTATGCTATACCAGCCCCATCACGACTCGTGACCAGCAACGCAATGAAGCCCGACTCGGCCACGCGCCGTGCTCTCGGACACCGGGATCAGGATCTAGTCTGGCCCGTTAGCATCATCCATCCAGTGTTCTTATTCACATGTGCACCATCAGCTGTGCCGTCGCTGCTCGTCCGCCGCGTCGGGTCGCTGTTCAAGACTTTTGCGTACGCGTTTTGATCATTAATTGCTTACATCGACAGCGTCCACTTTACGTATGGCTGTGGACTGCCACTGTGCATGGTCGACGGGTGACGGATTGGGTTCCGGAGTCACGTTTCACCGTTGGCGCATGGTTGGAAAGGTTGACCACGCGTGTTGGAATTGACAACGCGTTGAACCACCACCTGCTGGAACCAAAATGAAGATCAGTGGACAGGTAGCAATTGTGATTAGATGTGTATGCTAATGTGTGTGAAGCTGTGCGCAGAGTTCGGTACGGGGTGCTGCTGCGGCGGCACCTCACATGATGTCAGTGGCATGTAGCACGTCAGCCAACGTAACCGATGTCACCAACTTCTCGGGCCCGCCACCCAGGATCTTCTGTCAAGGCCTTGCGATGCCACCTCGGGATTTCGAGGATGTGGCCTGTCGCACGTACAAGCTGACCTCGGTGTCTTTCGCCTACGAAACACAGCCACCGGCAACCGCTTGCACAGCGATGCAACGTGAGCAAAAATTAGGCACTGAGTGATCATTTCACAGTTTGAAATCGCTTCACTGCTCGTCAGGGCAAGTATCCGTCCGGCCAAAGTGGACAAAATTGGTGTCATGACGCCGGACCTTCTTTTGTTTTCGGCTACATCCCAGTCGAGCCACATTGGAAGAGTGATGAATATGCTGTCGCACATGCGCGCAGTTGAGGCGCTGCAGTGATATGCGTGGCGCAGTTGGAAAGGAGATGCATCATCACTGACCCTTTTGCATGCTTCACTTTGGTTCATGGTGCGAAGTGATGGCCAACATTTGCGATTGCATTGGTCCCACGCACGCAAGGTGATCACATCAAGGCGCACTGTTTGAGCTTGTGCACATCTTACGAGCTCTACAATCAGGATAAGAGCTCGAGTTAGTAGTGCGGCAGGCAAGCTTCACGTCCGCAGGGTCATGCGACTTCGGCACCATCGTGCACCAGTTGACAGTTGCTTGCAGACCCTGGGCGATGATGGCGTGGCCCATCAGATGACACATACACCGTGGCGCGAGTGGATCCTCGGCCATGAACAGCTACTCATGCAATATCAAGATGCCACATGAAAAAGCCGTCTATCAGCAACGGGGACATCTGAGCCCCAGGTACTACTGCCTGAGGCAGAGGTAGAATGATTCGAAAGCTTGAGTGCTGTGGCAGCGACTGTGCTCCGCCCACGACATCGCTCGCCTGTGCCCCCAGTGCCTTCAGCAGCCGGCTCATCTGCTTCATATGAATCTCAACGTGGGCATGCATCCGATCATGGGCTGTGGAAAGGTGGACATTCTCTGAATGTAGCCCTGAAGCCTCCATCACCACGCAGAACTGCCCACCTGCATACACAACCTCTTCCGCCAAGGCAACACTTAAGCCAGAAATCTCTGGATCCTGTGTTCGACCGTTTGCCTGGCACGTTTCACATGCACGAAAGGCTGTCCAGAACATCACGGGATCATCACCCAGTTCAAAGCCACAGCTGGTTTACAATCCTCTGGCTTTAAATGTTATAAACCAGTTTTGCATCCAAACCAGTTGCTGGCCAGTTGCTGTGACAAACAAAAATGGTGTAGGCCTCTACCCACCAAATGCAAGACACCAGATGAGGCCGTGACACAATTATGCAAGGCTGTCAGATCACTAAACACAGATACACCCAAATCCAGCAGTTGCGACCAATTGAGCCAGCAAATGTGATTACTGTGGCCTCTTAACTGACAGGAGGACACTTTACCCTTGTTGCCCATACAAAGCCCAAGGACTCTGCAACCGTGGGGCTACTTGGCATGCATGTTTTTCATGCAGACGAAACACATCCCTTCACAGCTTGCCCAGGTCAACTTGAGCTGTCTGTGGTCGAAATGTTGCTAGGGCAGTTTGTGCAAATCATACCCACATCATACCACACTCCCCCTTTCACACCAAACTACACATAGGCGCATGACATTGTTTGCTGCGTGTAGCCAATGTCAATCTAAACCTTGATATGGCGTGATGTCTGATCGATTGTGCCTCGTTGACTTTCTAGCATAACCCCATGTCTGGCTATGTCCCCATCCCTGCCAAGGTGTGGGCTCCCTGCTATGCTGTGGGCTCGCGATTTCACGCACAACTCTTCCTACTTTTCGAATAAATACCCAGATGACAGCCTGAGCAAGCAAAGGAAGTGTCTCACCTGCCGCCAGCGCACACATTCATATTTACTTCTCTTTACATATCCAGCCCTTCGGCACGTTGCCCCGATCGTTCGGAGTTGGCAGTGTCCTCTTCAGGATGCGGCTAGGCAATTTCAACTTTACTTCAATGTACTTTACACATGCACCCAGAGCCCATCGCACCGCTGTGGCAATCCAGTGGGACAGCGGCCATATCACTGGATTGCCACAACCGCAGAGCTGTGGCAATCCAGTGATATGGCCGCTGTCCCACTGGATTGCCACAAGAGCGAAACAGCAACCGCACCTGCTCGAAATACAGCCGCCTGGTGCATCACCATCGCGTGCGCCTGCTCCACCTTCTGCCGCGCCAGCGCCCGCGACGCACCCGCATCCGCCCCCAGCAGCACCGCCATCTCCTCCGGGCTCGTGTTCGGCACAAACACCGCGTGTGGCTTGGGGTGGCTGCATGGCCCCCGCTCCCCTAAAGCCACATCCACTGCATCCCCTTCCCAAGGCAGTCTTGCTCCGCCTCTGGAATTCGTCAGCATTGTCCCCCCGGTGATGTTCTGTGCCGTTGATGCGGCCGGGATCTCCCGTAGAGCCACACGAGCTGCCCGACCAGCTGCTGCCACATGTCCCGGGTCCAACGGTGCATGTACAGGGGCCGACAGATCAGACTCCGGCGCCGCGGCTGCTGACAACGTTGCCAGATCTCGAGTTAATTGCGGCTCAGCTCCGGGTGCAGACGGGACATGTCCAGTGGCCAGCAGGCTAGATTCAGGTGAGGGCTCAGGCCCATAGATTGGCAGACGAGACCCAAAACCGAACGCAGCGGCCGGCGGTGCAGCTCCAGGCGCCAATGGTGCAGGGGCCGGAGGACAAGCTCGAGTCGCTGATGAGTCCCCATGCTGAGGCGCTGCAGGGGGGCACGATCCAGGTGCCAAGGGCTCCCCAGAGTCGATGGCTGACAGTGCGCATCCAGACGCCGATGGCTCTCCAGAGCCAGTTGCTGACAGTGCGCATCCATGCGCCGAACAACCCACAGAGCCAGTGGCTAGCAGCGCGTTTCCAGGCACTGATGCGGCCCCAGAGCCAGTGGCTGACAGAGCGCCTCCAAGTTCCAATGGCAACCCAGAGCCAGTGCCTAGCAGTGCACGTCCATGCGCCGCAGATCCCCCCGAGCCAGTACACGGCAGTGCATCTCCAGGCGCCAAAGGCATCTGAGAGCCAGCGGCCGGCAGTGCGCCTCCAGACACCGACGGCGAGGCAGAGCCCGAGGCAGAGCCCGAGGCGGAGTCGGCGGATGCGGAGGTGAAGAAGCGGTCGAGGGTGAGGATGCCGGTGAGAGCCTCCTGCAGCTCCCCTGACGGCGCGTCGGACTGCAGGCCGGTCGAGCTCTCAGCCACGGAGCTGCCGCTGCGACGCCGCCGTTGCCAGCTGTCTGCTTCTGAGTCTGCACTCTCGCACGCACAGGTGATCGGACAGGCGCACTGACACGGTACGACAGTGAAATTCCTGCTGACTGAATACAGTGGGATTTGTACAGATGCGTCTGTTTCGTCCTGCTGTCCCACGACTCCTTTAGCATGCTGCACCTCAAGAGAGTGGCTACAGGTGGACCAGGAGTGGCATGCACATGCACCATCGTGAAAGACAGAGTTTTGTTAAAAAAATTAAAAAACAACAAAATCAAATGCAAGTGAGCCATGGGTCAATCCGAATGCAAAGCCGAAGTTGTGAATACAGCTGGTGCACTGGCTGGTCTGAAACAGAGGAGGCCTTGTGGCAATCCAGTGGTATAGCGGCCATATCACTGGATTGCCACAGGCCTCCATCAGCTGTGGTCAGACATGTGAGGATGAGTCATGCTGATGACAGGGACACTGTCACAACACATCTGCTGAGCCATACTGACTCCTCCAACTGTGATTGCACTGCTGATATGCTTGAAGACAAGTTGGAGAGGCAGGTAGAGGCTTTGCTGATGTACAGCTCAGGCATGTTCCTGTGGGATGGCCCTGTGTACCGTATCATGCATTTGTGTGCTGACACACACTCAGGCAGGTAGCACCGCTGGCCACAGACAAGGGAACCACACACCCACGCAACCCACCCAACCATCGACACGCAACACAGACCAACACACCCATGCGACCGCACACACGTCAGCACCCACCCTGGCAGCAGCCTAACACACACAGGCCCCCAAACCCCATACCCAAAATCACACTCAGGCAGCTCTTCCTGCAGCTCTACCTGCCCCTCTGATGTGGTCTCCGTAATGCTAGCAATGGCAGGAGGGCCAAAGCAAGTCATGCAATGGCAGAGGTGGTATGATAGCAATGGCGAAAGATGCTTCCGAACAGCATACAATCATGGATTGTGCCACTGGTCACTCACAGCAGACTGATGCTGAGCAGCGGAATGTGCGACGCCTCATAACCGAAGGAACTGTCTCGGAGGTGCAGTCTATGCAAGGACCAATCACTTGCAGGGTCCAATGGGTTGAGGACGGATTGAAAGCTACCCCCTCCGTTTCAGGAGGTCGTGGGTTCGATTCTGCGTGCGCTTTGGGGAATCGAAACGGCCGTACGTGACCACCTCGCTTAGCACAGGAGGAGGCCCTGTGAGTTGCGTACGGTCGTCTGAGGGGGGTTTCCAGGTGGTTTACCCCTTCGGCATATGTGGTCCCGTTAATTCGGAGTTGTCAATGTCCAATAGGATACGGCTCAGTAAATTTAGATTTACTTTACTTTACTTGCAAAGACGTGTTGTCATGCAAAGGTATGCCCGCACTTTCGATTTGTGTGTTTTGTTGTGCACAACAAAACACACAAATCGAAAGTGCCCCTGGCACGTGGCAACTTCGGTGGCAGTGCCAACCTTTACCCAAAATGATCCCCATCACAGCGTGTTTGGTGAAGGACATACACAGGGAACCATGGCCTCGAGCACACGTCATACACGTTCACTGAAACAACCTTGAACATGTCAATGCAACAGTGGCACCACCTCGCCTGCAGCTACAAGGAATCTACGATGAACATGCCACGGCTCTGAACCACCAGAAGGCTTTCAAGTAGACAAGCATGGCACTGAAACAACATCTTCTGCATTGGTATATATGTATTCACAAGGACAGAGGCCGGGCATGAAGCCGGTTCTCGGAATCCACTCGCAAGTGCACGCACTCGTTCATGGCACTAGGCCGGGCACAAGCGCGCACCAGGTATGTTTGTATGCTTGACTTCTAGCCAAGTCCATTGGGACAATGATGATCCAGCAGTGATGGGCACTGGCCTCCGCACGTGTGACATGTGAGGTGGCCACCGGCCAATGCCCCTTTGCACGTGGCATGTTCAATTCAGGCATATATAAGCTATAAAAAGTTAAAGCATGCTGCAGCCCATGCATGTAGACGCACACGTGCACTGAACGCACCATAGCTGCTCGCCGACTGCCACTCCCATGCATCCCCTCCCCGCCTCGGCTCCAGCCACATCGCAGCAGACTCCAATGCTGGCCCGTCCGAAAACGAGCCCCGCCGCTCGGCTTCCGCCGCTAGGGGCCGCACGTGCGCCCCCCGGGGCAGCGGCGGCCGTGCGTGCAGCGGCACCGCCGGCGTCGGCACCCGCGTCCGCGCACCGTCCTCCTCCTGTGCCGCCGCCGCCGCCAGCTCCGCCGCCAGCTCCGCCTCCAGCGCCGCCGCCTCCCGCGCCACCATGTCCTCATGCATGCGCTGCCGCATGCCCTCCGAGGCCGCGTCCGTGTAGTCTCCACTTGCTGCGACCGCTTCGTCGAGCGTCTCCTGCCCGACCGCCGCGCGTAAAAACTCGAGGTACGGGTTCTCCGACTGTGTGAAATCGATACTCTCCTGCTCGGCAATGTCCTCGTCTACCTCCACTAACGAACGCGTCCGCCGTCCGTCACCCTGTGAGCCCAGTGCCTCACAGTTGACGACACCTGATCCCTCAGGCGACGGGAGTGCCCCATTGTCTTCAGCCACGCTATCAATCTCCTGCGTACCACATACTGCCTGTGAATGTCTCACCTCCCAACTGGATCCGGTCGGCCCACAGTCATCGCTCTCCTGCCGCTGAATGAGTGTTCCCGGTACACTTCCTGGTCGTGCCTCTCCCGCGGTGGCTGAAGAACCATCTGGGGGACTATCTTCTGTGCGTGCTGACGAATCCTTAGCTCTGTTAACCGGTGGATGGCCTCTGCCTGTCTCTCTGGACTCAGTGCATGTACCCGCCTCCAGTGTGCACCTGGTGCACTCTCGATGCTCAGTCCCGACACTTTGTGTGTCCCCCAAATCCCCTCTCGCGCTTTCTGCTTCTTCCATGGCGGCTCCTTGCACATTTGCAGGCACTGACTGGCTTCTACCCCCCACATCTCCATCCACACCCGCAAACTCATCCATTCTCCCTGCATCTCGAGTGCCGGTCGCGGCAAGCCCGGCACACTCAGCAGGCGTCACTGCTGCCGCGGTGTGTAACTGACTCTGTGCCTCGTCCTCGCCACCTCCAGACACCTGAGCGTCATGCGCGTCGCCCTCACTTGCTCGATGCGTGTGCCCAAGCGCCCGAGCACTGTCGCCGTCTCCGCTCCCCGCGCCCCAGCAGCTGCGCCTGTCCTGCTGCGCACCACCAGCCGCAGCGCTGCCGAGGCTCATCCTGCGCCCCGGCACGCAGCTGCCCGCGTCGGATGTCTGCAAGCTGGAGATGGATGACAGCTCCGACGAGCGCATGTCTGAGTCGGCGCCCGTCAGCCTGGCACCGGTGCCCGTGCTGCGGCGTCGCGCAGCGAATGCCGGCTGTACATCAGCCAGCGTCACCCGGTCCCCACCTAAGACGTGCCCATCGGCCCCCTCCACATCACGCCGCAGTGCCTCCTCTGCACCACTCTGCCTTGGCTCCGATGCGGCTGCTGGAGCTGCCACGGCGACTGCTCTTGCCGCCACAGCTACTCCCGCCGCGCCGGCCGCGGTCACCGCGGCTCCGACGGTCGCCGTGGCCGCCGCCCCGGCCGCAGCGGCGCCCCCCACGGCTGTGGCGACTCCCGCCCCCGTGGCTGCCGTCGCCGCCATGGCTCCCACTACAGCGGCCGCCCCCGCGGCCGCACCTCCCAGCAGCACGGCAGAGCCACCGGCGGCCGCCAACCCGCCACCTACGCGGCTCAGCCATGAATTCGTGTGGTCCCCCAGCCCACCATCCGTGTAGCGCCCGTGCGTCAGCTGGTGACTTGTCTGGCATGGCATGACAGGCACACCTGTCCCCGACTCAGCCTCAGAAACCAATGCAACGTCCATCGCATCTGGGGGCTGGTCAGCCAGCGCCAGAGTGCCCGGAACAGCCTGATGAGTGCCATCACCAGACTGCGACGTGCCGTCTGCACCAAAAGACTGGCTGCCAGCATCAGTAGACAGCTTCCGGCCACAGTAACCAGAGCACAGGCTGCCATCAGAATCAAAGCGGTGCGTGCTAGCCTCACTAGAGTACTCGCTGCCATCATCACCATGCTGCTGCTGCTCTTGCTGCTGCTGCTGTTCATCATCGTTATGCTGCCAGCTGGTGCCAGCACGCAACGCCTCGCTGCCAGAATCATCCTTAAACTCTTCATCATATGACTGCTGATCACGGCAGCTGCTGCAGGCTGAGGTTGGAGGGCGGCCGCTGCTCGTGTTATCATGCTGCAGATGCGCGCCATCCACGCTCGTGCCCAACTCCGGATCCTCCAGGAGAATCTCAGAATCATTCATGGCAATGCTGGTGCTGCTGGTGCCCACCGAAACTGCCTCTGCAGCTTGCACAGAGCTGCACAGCCGATCAATCGAGCCCTCCTCAGAAGCTGCATGCGATTGCGTGGGGTCATGTGGCATCTGTGACGCTGTCGGCTGTTGAGCCGAGCCGTTGGCCTGTGTGTTGGGAGCCACTGCAGCCACAGCAGAACCTGTTCTGGAGGCAGAACTAGTGTGGCTGTGACTGGCTGACTGCACTTCAGATTGGCCGCAGCTGCTGAGTTCCTCGAGATCTGGTGCAACAGGATCCTCATCATCAGAAGATGATGCATATGGATCATCAGGACGAGCAGGCTGGACTTGTTGGCGAGCAGTACTATGCACAGGCGCTTTGCCTTGGCCTTGATTTGTGCTCAGTGGCAATGTCTCCTGGAGAGGGTCTTGGCGGCTGCTAGTGCTGGATCCACTCTTGTGCCCTGCATCTCACCAGACAGGTTCATTACAATGTCAACGCAGGCTCCTGGAGTGCATGCCATGCCAGTGTGTGGCAAGAGAGTGCACGTGGAAGTGGAAATGAACTGTACTATGGACATGAACAGTACTAAGTACTCTTGCCAGCAGTGGAATCATCACTCTGCTGGTTGCCGGTACCGACAAGGACATGAGAGCGTGGATTGCTGATTTTGGACCCACTTTCAGGAAGCCTAAATTCTCTTGCTGCACAAGACCGCCCGTGCGCCTATGCATTGTACAGCGGACCCCGTCGACCATGCTTCCACTCTATAATGATGACTGCAGGTGGCATAGCACTCCTAAACAGCCATCCAGTAGTCACCAAGACCACACACCTCTGACATGCACACTGGACAACTTCCGTTCCGGTGATGTAATCCTGACAAACAGATGTAAACTCAACAAACAAATCGGCAATGTTGGCAACATTAGCTCATGCTAGCTGGCGCAATTTTGCTTGCAGGCAGGGTAACTGCACCTGCAAGATTTACGAAGTGCTCTGGTGAGTAAGGGCCCCCTTCATGTTGCGAGGACAGCTGGCCAGTGACACCACCCTGCCAAGCCTCCTGACGATCACATGGATGCGATGAGCCTGCACACGCGACCAGGCCACCAGAGCCGCCACTGGTGGCCTCATTTTTATTCAACTGTGTCCCGATTGAGTGAGAGCCGTCGAGCTGCAGACCTGCATACAATGGTCACAGGCCTTGCTCAGGCATTGGCTGCACCGTCTGCACCGACCTGAGCTCGCAGACTGCGAAAGCGCTGAACCCATTCACTCTTCCCCTGCCAACCACGGATGCAGCCGGTGCAAGTTCCTGTCAGTCAGAATCACACCAGCACAGAGGCATGCATGCGCACCTCGAGACTGGCAGCTGTCAGCACGCAGCGCCCCAGAGTCTAGAGACCATTCCGACATACAGTGATCGCCGAACAGGCTGCACGACTGGCTGAGGTGCGCAATCCAGGCGGCAGACCTCAGCGTGTTCCCACCACTGCCCTCCAAAGAGGCCCCAACGCCGGTGCCGCCCTCATCGGCCTGCCGGTCGGCCGCAAAGCGCACTCCCGGCCCCCTCCCCGTCACTCCACCTTCATGCAACCCTCCCCCCGCTTCACCCTTGGACACCGGGTCCCCTCGCGCAGCGCCCAGCACTGCCGTGGGCGCGTCAACGGTGGTGGAAACATCAACGCCAGAGCCTGCACCGCCTGCCTCAAGCCCCCGTGCGTCGGAAGAACGGGCGCTACCGCCACCAGCCGCGGGCGTGTCATCGTCTGTCACACATGCATCAACTTCATCCGTATGAACCTCCGCACACGAGGTGCGGTCGCCTGCCTGTACGGACGCATCGCCGCGCGGGCCAGCGTCGCCGTTGTGGGTGGTGCCAGCGCGCGCAGAGCCACAGCCGCTGCTGCTGCCGCCGCTGCTGTAATCTGGCACCCAAAAGTGCCGCGCCTCGTTCAGCTCATCTGTCACCCGCCTTCCACCGGCAAAGACTGCCCTGCTAACCGCAGAGACGTCTGCCAACTGCGAGCCGGCGCCGGTGACATCATCTGCCACCTGCAGTAGCCCGGCTATCTCTGCTGCACCCCCATGAACCTCACTCCCGGCCGCCACAGGATGTTCATCAGGAAGTGTGAACGTCGCGGGGACGGTGTGTTCACTGTGATCTGTTAACGCTCCAGCATGATCATTACGGGGATCAGATGCCGCCAAGTCGCCCTCATTTGTCAAGCCTGATAGCTCCGCCGACGGCGTCCGCAGATGGTCAGGGACTCGAGGCAATCGCAGCCTATCACCCTCATCCTGAAGCACCGGAGCAGCGCTGCTGGTCGCGTTGACGGCCTCTGCTGGACGGCACACCGCCGCAGCTGGAGTCGGCGGCGGTGGCGCCGTTGCAGGCTGCTCAGTGGACGCCAGTGACTGCAGGCTCGGTGCGTGCACACAAGCTTCAACAGCGTCCTGCAGCATCGCGGCCGCGGCGGCCTGGAGGCTCCCCTCCACTTCAGTGCCACAGCCGGCATCACTGACGGAGGCCTCCCCGTGACCCGCGATGGTGTCACAGGTGCCCACACGCTCCACCTGCGGAGCTGCGCCTCCGGACTCGTCAGCGGCGACACATGCACCACCGTCGATTTCCCAGGGTCCCCTTGGATCCACTGACGGCTCCCACCCGCCTGCCGGCCCCCGTACCCCGTCCGACCCATCGCCATGTTCCGATCGGATCGAGCATGCTGGAGTCAGCCTGGCTGACGGCGGCGCGGTGTGTGCGCGCGAGTTCACACCCGTCTGCGCGGAGTGCGCAGCCGTGAGCGCAGTGTTCGCGGTGCGCATCGACGTCTCGGAGTGGCCGCAGCTCTCCTCCGGGCTGAGCAGCTCATCGTGCAGGTCCAGCTCCCGTGGGGGCTCCATGCCGGCCTCAGACAGCGTCGACTCCAGCCCAACACTCATCTGCGAGCTGCCTGCCGTGCGCACGCTTCGCACGCTGCCGCTGCGGCTCACCCCCAGGTGCGGTGACGGAGCCTGCGACGGCTGAGCTGCGAGCCCCTCGCTGTGCTCTAGCTCCACTGCTGGAGTCAGGTCGGTGCTGCTGCGGTCCGCGGATGCGGAGGAGCCGCTGTGCCGGCGCCGGCGAGCGCGCAGCCCGAGGCCGTGCGCTGTTGGCGGCCGTGTGCTGCCCACCGCCTGCCGCCGGGTCGGAGCGATGCTGCTGCTCAGTGCCGTCAAATCTGTGCCGCGCTCGCCGCCGTCCCCAACAGTGGCTGCGGGGGAGGCAGCAGACGTGCCCGCGGCGTGAAGTGCGTCCCCAGCACCCCTGCGGCTGCTGCCGGCCGCTGACGCTGTGGCAGACCTCGGTGTTCCCGGTTCCTCCGTGTCGCTATACGCCATCGCCTGCAGCGCCGGCGCCCCTGTGCTGCTGGGGGAATGCCAGCAAACGCCCGCCATGCTCCCACTGTCGCTCGCACCGCACATGCTGCCGTCAACATCGGCCGCGCTGCGTGCTGTGCTGCCCCGCTGCGTCTCCGTCCCCGCTGCGCTCGGCGGTGCGCTACGGAGGGTGGGTTGAGGCTGCCGCTGCGGAAAAGGAGGTAGGCTCGGACTGGCATGCATGCGCTGAGAAACCTCAGCGCCACCGTTGCCCGCGCTGCACACACTGCCATCCACCTCGGCCGCGCTGCGTGCTGTGCTGCTGCGCTGCGTCACCGTCGGCGCCGCGCTCGGCGTCTCGCTGCGGAGAGTTGCTTGCAGTTGTTGCTCAGGAAATGGAGCCGGGAGTGGGCTGACATGCATGGAAAGACCGCTTCCGGCGTCCGCGTCAGCATGCATGGCCTTGCCGCTCTTCTGCGCCGCAAGCATCGCATCCATGAGCACCTCACTTCCCTCTACCTGACCCTGCGGTGTGCGGCAGATCCCGGCATCACTGGCAACCTCCGACAGCTGCACAGACTCAAACTCTGCCGCCCCCGTGCTGGCGTTGACACCACCCCCCAGCTCTGTCGCAGCCAGCACATGCATGCCCGGTGGCGAAGGTGACGAATGCGACCGGGGGACGGCCTCCCGGCCACACGGTGAATGCGAAGGCTCTCTGAGGACGTCGCCACTGCTGCAGCTCCGCTGCAGAGCCTCGCGGGCCCGCTGCCGCTGCCGGACTTCCTTCAGGTGCTGCAGGCTTGAGGACGGGCTCACGGACCGCGCCAGAGGAGACCCGGGCCTCGGCGCTTCCGCGTCTGTCCCTGCCCCTCTTTCGTCATGGCTCCTTCCTGCCTCGCTGATTTCGGGATCTTCCGGCGTGGCTGTGTGGGGGCCTTCTGTGCTGCACTGTGGTGGATCCGGTGAGCCTCGCGCGGGGCTGTGGCGGGCATTCGCCTCCGCGTCAGAGTGCATCGTAGCGGTGCGCACTGAGGACGATTCGGTCACCGAGCTCGCCTCTGTGGCCATTTCTCCGGCGTGATGGCTGCCATGCGAAGCCTCTGACGGGTCGGAGGACGCCGTGGCAGTGCTGCTTGCACGTGGGCGCCGCGGAAACGGAGACGAGCTAGCGGCAGGCTCAGCACGGAGATGCTCGCCAGCGCTGTGATCCCTGTGTTGAGGTACATAGTCGGGAACGGACGGCTGGCAGCCCCCGTCCATCCCATGCGTTGCACTTAGCGTCTGGGAGTTGTCGGCCCGTGCCATGGACCTTGGTGCCGGCAAATCTCCAGAGCTGCTGCGGCCAAAGATGTGGTCATACATTCCCATGCCAGCCTCTGAGCTGCTAGCACTCGCCTGCCTGCCTGCCAGGGCCAACGCAGCCGGTGGCAGCGCCTCGGCCCCGCCGCCGGCGCCGCCGGCGCCGCGGCGGCGGCGGCCGCCGGTGGTGCTCGCGTGCACGCTGCCGTACCGCACGGGTGCGCCGCAGGAGGTGAGCATGGCGGTGCAGGCTGTGGCGGTCGCGGGGCGCCCGGACCCGCGCGTCGCCATGACCATCGTGGAGAACATGGCGTCGTCGTCAGACGATGCGGATGGGTTGGACACGCGGCCGAGGGCCCGATGCGTCTCCAGCGCGAGCGTGCTCGAGGGCACGATGTCGGTGCTGCTCGTGCTGCGCCTCGAAAACAACACTTCTGCACAGCGCATCGCATCAGCAGGCTGGGTTTGACGTCTGCTTGGAAGCTGCAACGTTTCCATTGAGTGCACAGTACAAGCAGGCAGTATGTGAAACACTCGTTGCATCCATGGCGAGGATCAGAAATTTTCTACAGACACAGTCCTGGGCAGGGCTGCAGCCCGTACAAGACGAGCTTGCTGCAGCCCTGCCAGGCGTTGCCGGCCATACCGTGCACACCCTCACCACATGAGCGGCTCTCCGATGATACACACCACGAAAAACTGCACGAAGCCCTTGTTTGATAGCAAAATGGTGCACACACACCAACCCGGAACATGCGAAATCGCCGTGGAACGAGATACGTACGGTGCATGTCAGCCTTCTGCAGCGTCGTGCAGAGATCCAGCTCTGACCGCCGCACCACAGGGGTGACTGTGCGGTGCTGCCCCTGCCGCCTCCTGCTGTGCGGCGCGCTGCACGGGTCAGGGTCTGCAGCAGTACTGTTGCACCCGCTGCCCGTCCCCGCAGTCTCGGCGGGGGTAGCGGGGCCACCTCTGGCAACTGTGTCGGACCCCGCATCCAAGGACTTGCTGCGGCACGTGTCTGCGACCGGGCCCGCGTGGTACCGGCTCCGCGTGCTAGCACCACTGCCACTGCCACTACCACTTCCACTGCCACTGAGGCTGCAGATCTCCACAGCCACGTTGCGCGCAAACAGTTCCGGGAACGCTCGCCGAGTGAACTGCTCAGAGTATGAAAGCTCCTTCCGTGGCCTGCGGCCAGAGTGGCTGGGAGTGTTCCTGCGATGCTGGTCGCGGGGAGCGTTCCTGCGCTGCTGATCGCCGGGAGCGTTCCTGCTTCTAGGGGAGCATCTGCCCGGGGACCGCCGGGGGGGGCTGTGGCTTGAGGACTTCTGGGAGATGGAGGTGGCGGGTGGAGTACGACGGCGGACGTCGCCATGGGCTGCTCTGCTGGAGGCGCTCCGGGATCTAGCTTTGTCCTCATCCCACGTGCAGACTGCATCCAGGCGAGGTGGTACGGTGGCTCGTCTGCATTGGCTGGGGCTGATGTCTGGGCTTGAGGCAGAACGATGGCTGATCTCAGAAACAGATGCTGGACGATCATGACCACGTGACGAGCGTCCAGGGCGTCCGCGGTCTGATGTGATGTGTGCTGTTTTCACCCGCAAGGAGACAGGATGGGCGCCGACTGATGGTGCTGGGCTGGACGTCCGTGTGCTTGTTGCATGAGGGCTGGGTGGTCTGAGTCTAGGGACTGAGGCGTTTGTACTCCTGGCCTGCGACGCTCGCAAGGAGAGGTCGTACTGCTTGCGAATATCTGCTTTTGTGGGAGTGTATGCTGGGTCGCTGGGGCGTGATGGATTCCTTGGGGATTCGGATCTTGAGGCAGGGCTGGAGGTGTACGCTCGTATGAGCTTTGCTGGAGGTGACCAGTGCACTTGATTGTGGCTGCCCTCAGCAGCAGGGACACGGACACTCGTACATGCTGAAGGATCGTTTGGCAGCACGCTCTCGGACAATGTTGAGCCCCGTGGAGGAGCCCCTACTGGTGAGTCATCCCAATCTGGATTGGAGCTGCCTGAAACAGCGTTCTCGGCTGGTGGAGATCGAACGGACATGGACCAGTGAAATTTAGTACTGGCAACACTTCGACAGACTTACTTCCAGGCCCTGCGTTCTAAGATCAGAACATCCCAGCACTGCCACTGCCACTCCTGCTGCATTCATCAGCGACCGTGCACACTGTCACGTCTGCCGGCAATGCCAGATGATCTTGAGCCCAGCCTATACAGTAAGCCATCGTTGACAGTGTACAAGCGAAATTGTGATGAATCCCCGATTGATAGGTCCTGCCGAGGGCATTCGTGCGCGACGATAAGGCCACGCCGTGCGTCAAGTCAGTATCCAGCAGAATCTGCACTCATTGACAGTAAAAATCAGGTTAACCGACGAGTAGAAGCGGCCCATGCTAGCATAAACATTTCTGCAGTGCGCGATGGCTGCCACACCTGGGCTGATATCAAAGCTCGTTGAAGTGCAAGCCTTGAAGAACGCTCAACAAAACAACAAAGATCAGAACAACCAGAACAATAATGACCGACCTCACGCTTCCTGATCCGATCTTCGACACCAGGTGTTCGACTCACAGACATCACCGTTCGCATGGAGGTCAGCAGGTGAGCAATGCCCGGCCAATGCGTCAGGAATCCCTGGCATACTCAGCATCATGTTCATGTAAATACAGAGACTAGTTGCTAGCAACAGCAGTCCGATCGCGGTGCCACATGCAAGCACACACACACGTGCATGAAGATTGTGGGAAGGTACCTGTTCGCATCAGCGCGTACTGCACTACAAACTCAACACTTTGACACATCTGAAACCAGAACAATGCATGTGCACCAACGGGACCAACGGAATGGCATCGAGAGAATATCTACATGGCTAAGCATGCTCCGTACGAAAGGTGAGGATTGGCAAGTACCTGCATACAACGCAAGTGGCAGGTGTCCTGTACAGCCAGTTGCTCAGAAAGTAACTGTTGCATCACGCGATTCAAAATTGTAGTGCAGTACCCAGTACACAGCGTTGCTCTCCGTGGCGCTAGGTTGTGTCTGCGGGCAAACGTGGCCAGGGTGTTCTTCCTGGAAGCAATCCCTGGCCTTGCCGTCGATTGAATGGATCTTTATGGGTGATTGCACAAACTCAGGTGCACCTGAGCATGGTCAAGCAATAGCTGTGTCCAAGAAGACCTACTATCAAACACAACATTACAATCCAAACAAACTCACCAGGTATTCCACCGGCAACAATCCAAAACCTACCGCCATCCAGCCTGTTGTGGGAAGTTGACCTCCCGCATGGCATCATCGGCTCAGCAAAGCACTCCTGTTCTCATTACGGTACACACAGGCGTAGTGCACATAACGTTTGAATCCCTACCATACAATCACGGCTTCGTGCAAATCAACAGCTCATCGGGCGACTTGATATCTTCAGGCTTCCGCGAATCACAAGAAAACTTCTCTTCAAAACTTTCGACTCTCTCAACATGCAAACACACCTCACATCAACCGAAGTTGACCAACAACAAATTCTTTGGCCAGGGGCCTCCCGTCCGGCTCTGATGCCACATGGCCGCATCAGAACCGGTGTTTCTTCAGTGGCTCGGGGCACGAACCAGCCATCGGACATGACTGCCGCCCGACCCGCCACGTCCCCTTGCACAACTCATCCGCAATGTACTCCCCCATCCGCTCCACAAACACTGGCCACTGCACCTCCGACACTCCCGTAAACACATACTTTGCCTTCTGCGGGTGCACGCCCTGCACAAGCAGTGGCCCCGCAGCCTGATGGCCGCGCTTGCTCGCCCACGCGGTGCGCCGCCGCGGCCGCCGCGCATGCGGCCCACTCCCGCGGCCGCATCGCATGTTCAGCATCGAACCCGGTGGCGGCGGCACGTCCACCCGGCCACCCTCACTCGCAAACACCGCCGGCAGCAGGTCGGACTGCGCGGCCGGGGCGTCGGTACCACCGGGCGTGGCGAGCAGCGCCGGAAACATCGCCGGCGGCGACATCAGGTCCCCGCCGCCATCCACCGTCGATGGCAGCACGCCCGCCGTGCGCAGCCACGACGACACGATCGGCCGCGGCGCGGAGCTGCCCGTCGCCGCGAGGCACGGCGACGGCGGGCTGCCGTTCGAGCTGATCGCGCCCATGCTGCCGCTGAGCATCGTCGCCTTCGCGATGTCCCGCGGTGACGACTCCGAGAGACTAGCGGACACCCCGCACTCCGAGAACTCCTCCACACCTGGGAGCAGCCCCGACATGCCGAGGGAGCTGCGTGGCGAGACCGCGCTGTCTGCGGCAGCGCCGGCGGCGGCGAGCGCGGTCATAGACGCGCTGGCAGCGAGCGGGTTGGCCGGGGAGGATGCGTCCTCTGACGTGGGGGCGGTGGCGGCGCAGAGCGTCGGGGCCGCCGTCTCGAGCGCATCGGCCCGCGCATCAATGCACATCACCTCAAAGTCACTCGGCACCTGCTCTGTCGGGCGTGAGAAGACGTTGGCGATCTCAAACAGCGTGAGGCCCGCCGCCGTGCACTCTTTCAGCACCTGCGCGCAGAGGACGTCACTTGTCAGCCTCCTTCACAAACGTCGCTCTGAACCAAGCGGCTGCGGTGTGCCACCGTGGAGGCACGGACCGGCGACAAGTGCACGTACATGGCACACAACGAACATCATTCAACGGAGGGTGTACCAGGGTCGTGACCTCGAGGCAGCGCAGGCACTCCAGCCGCAAGGCCGGAATCTGCTGCCGCAACGTCGCGATGTCGGCCTGAGCGTCCAGCCCCGCGACGTACTCCCGAACCTCCGCGGAGAACGGCACGTTCGTCTGCGGCCAGTACTGCCACTCGAAGTACGGCTCCTCGAGCGCCTCCGGCAGCGCGAAGCCGTGGTCGATCGGCACGAGACGCCGCAGCGCATCAGCAGGCAGCGATGCGGTGCCAGAGTCGGCGGCACCAGAGTCCGCCGCGGCCGGCGCCGCCGGCCCCGCGGCGGACGTGCCGCGCTCCGCAACCAGAAGGTTCCCCGCATGCCGGTCGCAGTTCAGCAGCCGGATGTCCAGGATGCCGATGCGGTGAACGTTCTCGGCGGAGAACTGCGACGGTGCGAGGTCGTTCGCGTCCCCGATGTGCGTCGCAAACGCCTGGAACGACCCGAGCTTGTACCCTCCCGGCAGTGCCGGCCCGGCGAGGTGCGATGACCACTCGTCATCCACGCTGGCCGCAGCCGCCGCCGGTGCCGGGTCGCTCAGCGCGCAGCGCGACAGCGCCTGCGTCAGCCCCGCCCCGGCCCCACTGCCGTCGCCCCCACACCGCGAGATCGCGGAAATGTCCATCAGGCTCTCAATCTTCGGCATCTTAACCTTGTAGTTGAGCACGGGATGGCGGCAGAGGACGAGTGCAGCTGGGGGGACACCCGCGAAGCCGCCATGGTCGAGCAGGTACGCCGCCACCTCCCGCAGCGCTGCCTCGCCGACGCGGACGGACGGCTTCATGCCGGGGGCGCCCATCGCGCGCCCCGCCCAGCCCTTCGGGTTGTTCGGCGCCAGTGGCTCTTCGTCGCATGGCTTGAAGATGCCGACCTTGTCGCCGACGTCATCGGCGAGGAAGTACGTGCCGCCCATGCCCTCGCGGGGTGCGCTCGGCTCCTGCTGGGCCCTGAAGCCGTGCATCGCCCGCCGCACCATCTGCTTGACCTGCATGCTTGATGCACCGTGTCGGGCATCGAATGGTGCCAAAGGCGGTGCCCAGTGCCCATACAACAGCAATTCTTGGTGCATTATGTGCATTGAATCTATTCTCTCACAACAGCAAAGCTGTGTGACACCGAGTCGTCAAACATGGTGAAATTGGGACGAGTTGCAAGGCAGACAGGAGCTGCCTGACATCAACAAACGAATCAGTTTTGGCCACATGGATCCCGCTTGTGGACAGCACAACACAATCCCAGCTGCACCGACTATGAGGCTGCACTCAGGGGACACAACAGCATCCAAACAGCCAATCACGAGCTACAGCTACGTGTGTGGACGCAAGCGCTGGAAGCGTACCCGCTCATCTTGACCAACAGGGAGCACAGCTTCGATGCGGGCAGACGTCACAGCCAGGCCATTTGCGGGCGGATCAGTGATCTCTGTACTGACGCTGCGGTGCAGCATCGTCAACACGCCAGCGTAGCCGTGTTGCCGTGGAGGGGCAGACACCTGCTGGCCCTTGGACCAGTCGGCTGCTCCCCCGCTGATGAGAACACTGACCCGATTGTCGGGGTCAGACGCATCATCCGTCATGGCGCCGGCGGTGAGCTCTGCGTCCTCTGGAACCGCCCCGAGAGACAAGAGGTTGAAGCCAAAGTGTGTTTGCACGGGTTCGTCGGAGCTGATGCTGCGGGCAGAGGGTGCAACAGGAGGCGCCAGAGGAGATGGGGAATCGTCAGTAGAAGTAGACAAGCGCTCTGGCCCGTCCTGATATTGATGCAATGCATCCCCAGAGAAGGAGGGGATGAGAGCTTGGCCTGGGCTGTGGAACACGGCAAAACTGGCATCTTCATCAGAGTCTGAGTCGTCGACATCTGCCCAGCTAACGGTGCGGTCAGGACGGGGAAGCCCAGTCCACGTTGATGAGGAGGATGTTGGCTGCGTAGTCGATGCTGGTGTAGCGCCGGCAGTTTGATTGTCGCCTGATGCATCATGCTTCGGAGCCTCATCAGAGAGCTCACGTGATACAAGCTGGAGTGAAGCTTGATGTACAGCCAAGTCGAGCGAACGCCTACATGACTTGGCAAAGGCAGCAGCATCTGTGAGTGCGGAATTCTCATCCGCAGTCACTTTGATGTCACTGTTGGCAGCTGTGTTTGACCCCATGCTACAAGATGCTAGAGCTTTTCCCTTGATTGACAGGCTCATATCTCAGAGCGGGTCAGGTAAGAGATGGGTTGCAGAGTGACCTTGTGGGCAGCTGAAACTACCACCTAAAAGAGGCAGATGGAGGCGACTGTATCAATCGCTGGTCGTGCAGCACAGTTTGCCGAATCTGAAGGCAGCCAGGAGCCCGCTCGTCGACCGAGTGGACCAGCAGCGCCGTTGCAGAGCGAACTAATGCACTGACCACAGGTGACCTGAGGGCTACTGCTAGACATCTTAGCAAAGAAATTTAATGTGACTTCGCTCGTACGGCAGCCGCATTGCTGTTGCGCGACGCCCGATAGGATAAGAACCTGCAGGCATACGAGTGGTCAGACCAAGACGTTCAGAACAGGCGGTGTGTCAGCAAGAATTTGCACGAAAGATGTTATAGTGGTCAATATCTGGACAGGCTGCAAAATGGAAATTCGACATGCTGATTCGCCGGGGAAGAGTTGGCGCGTTGGTGGGGCGAGCGGTAGAGGGGCTAAGGTGACCACGTACGACAGAAATTGCAGCCAATAATAGTAAAACCATCTCAAAGTAGAAGAATTATGTACCAGCAACGCGACGGTGTCAAGTCATCCTCAACAAGCGTGATGACGCAGTAAGCAGAGACCAGGTTCGGGGGTGGACGCCAACCCGATGCAGCTACACAAGACAGCATCAAACTGTTTCAAATCGAGATAGCGGCAGCCACGGTAACAGCGAACAGTAGGATGCCAAGACAACCAACGCATCGGCGACACAGACGCAGGGGCCATAATAAGCGCAAGCTAGTCCGGTGGACGCTACATTTCACTTCTGCTTATCCTGTCATCTGATCTGTGGCGCTAGCGAGTGTCAGACTGCAAGGCGCCCGGCTGTTCCAGTCAGATACGGGGCGAGGCTTCAAGAAGCCATGCAGGCGGCATCACTGCAGAGTGTAACTTGTTCGTAGCCATACATCAAGGTGTAGCAAATCAAAAGGAACACAGCCCCGATCCGGGTAGTGGTAGCATGCGAAAGAGGCTGTAGACCCTTTTGATACGAAGCGTCCCGTTCTGGCCACGCACACATATTACCTGCCAACTTATCGACTTGAACAGCTGTGCAATTCAAGTGATATCTGTCGCTCAAAACGGTCAGGCAAGAATCTTACAGTCGCTGCTGAACCACGTACGGTGCGGCCCCTTCGATAGCCCAACAACTTCCATCAATGATATGCACTTGGATTAATAAGTACGCGGAGGCGAAGAAAGCTGCCTCTTAGGGCGGTACGCTGGACAACTAACGTTACGCACGCCTTGTCCATGACAAAGCTTCAGGCAGCGGACCATAGCGTTTTCACAGGAGACTCTGGATGGCTGGAAACTTAAAAGACACGAATGTCGCATTGTAGCGCAGATTAGCGCCGCTACATGCGCAAGTACCAGACATACCTTGTGCGCAAGTCGTTGCTTCACTGCAAAGGCTGCGACTGGGCGACAGCCATAAGAATGTCGTACTTATCACCAGCGACGAAAATTTATGTGCGTTGTGGCGAGTGCCGCTTGGGTAGGTTTGGAGAAATGGCAGAGATGGATGGTCGTGACGGCAACGGCGACCACGCACGTCGTTGGTTTCACCACAGGCTATTGGCATGCACACACAGCATGATGTCACAGAGAATATGAAATTTGTAAACGCAGTCGCGCGCTCGCAAAACTATCGTTAATCTGCTCTGAAAGAGTTCTTGATGTCGGACCTTTCACCGACTTCGCGGGGCAACCGACACGTGGCATACAGAAGGTTCTTCATGCGACCAGTGCATGTCACCCAAGCACGTGGTCTGAGGCCTGCAGCGTCACTTCATGCAACGTCATCGGATGACGCGACGGCGTCGACACTCGTCGATCACCGTGGGTGCGTTGCTGCAGCATGCTGTGATTGGCGCACTGCATTCCCAAGGCCTGTTCCCGGGCTACAAGTGTGCTGGGAAGTAAGGGCGAGACTCGTTGCAGTGAGTCTTGAGATCATTGCACTGTGAACCCCAGACCTGGGCTGTTGCGAAAGTCTGCTGGGCGGCGCACTCTTTATCTTGCGTATCAGTGATGGTATCATGGTGAGTGGTGAGGCTGCCATGCGCACGCACGCAGCGCTGCAGACGGACAGAAACTCGAGCGACATCGATATCTGGAGGCTAGGTTTGTTTGACGTACAAGTTTGCTGTGTCGCAATCACATGGCGAGTTGATGCAGCGAGCTTGCGCCTGTTCAGTGCATGCAAGGCTACTGCAGCCCATTTACAGCGTCTTTGTTGTCCCGCCGTCCGGGGGTTGCTAATTATGCCCCAACGCTCTTCCCAGGGGCAACGACACAGGGCGTTCCGGTCGTATTTGATCACAACAAGAATACTGAGTTTGAGCGATGAATCCAGTGGCAGCTTCAGCAGTGGTTTTTTGCATGGCGTCCTTGCGGCAGGCAGCATGCTGCAGCGGCAGTGATCCCGGAACTGCAGTCAGTATGTGCGGACCGCGGGAAGCCGACGCAGTATTTACATCTAGACTCCACGTTTACTTAGTGGCTCTCGTTGCGGGCCGTAAAGGCGCTGCGACGCCGGAGTGTCCCCTTCCCATAACGGGGACATGCGCAGCCGTAGGCAAGAATGGCTGAACGCCGCATCAACCAGCTTGCAGTAGCCTCAATTCAAGTCAGCAAACTCCGCACTCGGTTTTGTCAACGCCACGTTCGGCGTATCTACCTTGGCCCGATGCAGCTGGAATGCGACTCCGCCACACTGTATCCCAGGGGGTCAGTAGTGCCCTCACGCTTCAGTGATCATCAGTGATGGCATCAGTGATCATTCATGTTGAAGTCTTTGTACTCGAAATGCCAGCAATGATCATTAGGATCATCTATCGGTAGGTCATGCACCTGCTTGTCTTGGTGTTCAAGCCTTTCTTTGATGTCTGAACATCTGTGAGATGCAATCCCAGATGGAATTCCAGATAAAATATCATATATACCTGACGCACTTTTGACTCCGTTGCGTCTTTGACAGAGCATTTGCCTGCCGAACTCTTTGCAGCAGTGTGACCACCTGCGGTCAAGGCGAACTGAGTCCAGTAGAACAGGAGAGCACCATCAGGATAGACAGGTTTTACTGAAAATCACACGCCGATAACGGTGCATGCTGGCGTTCCTTCTCACCTGATGCTTGACCGGTTCCATGCAAAGTCTGGCATGGCAAGTGCAGCATGACAAGTGTGGCAGTTTATTGGACTAGTCTACTTAACAATTGTGCCGCTGGACTGTCACAAGAAGGCAATGCAGCGTGCAGGACCATTGTCCACGACAGCACAATGGAGCAGCCCGCCTCTGCAGTTGAATTTGACACTACGCCCAAGGGTGGTATTCGCCACTCCACAGATCCCCGCTATTCACCCACAGCCACTATAGATGCCCAACTATAATTAAGCCGCGCCCTGTGTGGGCGGAGGCAGCCAGAGGGGGGCTCTCAGCTCTTGTGCGGTGATGGTATGCTGTGACATGCAAATGGTTTCTCTGATGGACCGCGTCAGACTGCCATGAACCAGCTGTTGGATTGAATGTTGGTCATGACTATGATGTGTGACTCGTAGACTCGGGCTGAAATCGGTTGAACGAGTGAGCCTGGTTGCATGCACTGGACGGGGAACTCTAACATGTCTGGCATTGACGCAAGTGGCTGCCACTGTGCAAAAACCAGTGGTGTCGTTTCACATGATTCATAAGCAATGGAGGTCTTTGAGCAAGTTACCGGTATCGTCGGCCCCGCAACACGGAGATAGGCCAGTGTGTGTGTGTGTGTGAAATCGTGACAATTTCAGGCCTGTGCCAAGCATGAGCTTCCCAAGACACCACGCGTCCGCAGGGCAGTGGCGAATACCTAGCCAGCTGCATGTACAGCCAGCCGGATTAGCGCCGACACTCGCCACTTGTTTCGCGATTGGCTAAACTATCGACAAGTACCGGGTCGACACTATCGACATCTTGTCATCGATTGCCACAGATTTCAGCACAGCACACTCCTGTGCACCTATCGCGTTCAGGGCGTATTGTGTCAACGTGATTACGGTAGCCCAGGTAGTGCGATGCACTAAGTCCTCATGATTGCACAGATGCAACCGCCAGCCGTTCCTCTCCGTGAAGCGTCGCGCTTGTTGACCGTACGCCACGGAGGAAAGCAAGCATTCAATCGAAGGTACGTGATCTCTACGAGGACAGGCCTGAAGCCGTGTGTCTATCATTTCCTGATCAGCTCATTTCACTGCGTGCGTGCATTGGCTCGGCACCCGGATGCACGCTTGCATTTGCCCAATCGTCAGGCGGTCGATGCCCACCACAACGACATCGCAGCCTTTGAAGGTGCAAGCATATAAGATGCAGCATCACTACTGCAGCATGCTACTGCAGTCTACAGGCTTGAACCATGCTGCAGATGCAACAGGGGAAGCATTCGCAACGATGTGCTGAGCCTGTGCATGTGGTACGGCGCACATGGGCAACAGGTCGACTGGCGTATGCAGGCGATCAAGATGTCATGTGGCGTCTACAAATGAAGCTGCTATTGTCCAGGGCGTAGCCCCGCGGGTGACCTTCACCAATCCACGGGGGAACGTCCTAGAGCCTGTGCGGGACAACGTATGGATCGCAGATAGGCCATTCATATGGAACACTATAGACGTGGGCGGCCGAATGACTGTCATAAGAGTCTCAGGTGATCTCGACATCGGCTGCAGAGGCCCATTCAGGTCACCGTGTTCCTGCAATTCCATCCGGTCATGACGCGAACTGGGGGTATAGTTCGTGCATCTTGGTGAACGCATTCGATCAAACTTCAAAAACCAGACTCAGGCACACTTTGCACATGCATAGGTCAGAGCTACCAGCACACATGCAACAGTGCGATCATAACCAACACATGCAAATGCCAGTACCCTCCTGACGAACAGCTCCCAATTCCGCATGCTCCTGCTTCTCATGCTGCTCTGATCTCTGTTGCTCTCCATGCTGCTGCTTCTCACGCCACCGTCTGTCAGCTTGCACTCCAGCAGTGCAATTTTGTCTGCAGACCAGTCGCTGTGGGTTCACTCGCCAGTGGAGCTGGACAAGGCTCTCGCAGATGCCCTGCAAGAGCTGGGCCCTGTCAAGCACATCGTGGTGAGATCCCCCTCTTCACTCGCCCCTTGTAACTTCACAATACAGAAGGACTGTTTGACCACCATGAGCATGGAGCATGTCAGCCTCGGCTGGTCGGTTCAGCAGCGGCCATGCAGCACCGTGCCCCAGGGGTATGTTCAGTGGTTTTCCCTCTGCCATGTTGAGTTTCGTTGACTGTGCCTCCCTGCGTGCAGCTGCCGGCACGCTGCAAGCGCCATGCTGTTCTGTCAGGCCCGTATCGCAGCGGTGTCCTTGTGTTTATCATGCACAGAATCGAAGCGCTGATGCACGAGGCATCAGCACAAGCAGGCAGCACCACCACATGCACTGCCTTTGCAAAACAACGGAGCTTGCGCCAGCTGTGCTGGGTCATTCAGCACAGCAACGCACCGCACTTCCGATCATTCAGCTCTGCTTTGAATACCGCAGACCCGAGCACCACTGGCCGACTCCGCAGCAGCTGAGCGGCCATGCCACATGTGACAGCAGTGCCCGCATGCGGAGGACAATGGGTTGTCTGCCAAATTCACATGAATCTCGGGGCTGTCGCCTCAAATTAAAACCAGAAAATAGCAGTACTCCAATAGGTAGTACGTGCTTGGGCCCGACGAACCAACCCTGGCGCAGAGCAGTGGTGGGTCGGCGAGCGCGATCACATAGTAGAACAAACCCTGAATAATTAGGTCGGCATTGTGGATGCCAGCCCCAGACCTGCTGCGAGGCGAGCCGACACTTGCAGAGCCCAAACTTCGAGCACCTGAAGTATGCGCAGCAGTGGATTGATGCCTACCCAGGGGCAGCGTCATACGGCTGCCCGGGCCTGAGAGAGGCCCACCCTGAGATCCCCTTCACCGAAACCGTCGGCGTCGACGACTCAGTGCCCGATGCATGGCCCGAGGAGGTGCGCTGCCGATCCCTCTCCTTCGACCCATGTGAATTTTGTTCGTTGTCAACATAATGTCAACATCAATATGATTGCAAGTGGTTGCATGTTCTCGTTCAGCCCAGCTCACACCATGTCGTTTCTTAGCGGTTCTGCATGCTGCGCCATGTGTGCTCTACTGCCATGTTCATGCATACTGGTGCTTCTGGCATGCACTGGCGATTCCAGCAGTGACAACGCTTCTGTGAGCTCCAGCCACTGCATGGGAGGACGCCTGAACAGACTGCATAGCATTGCACTGCACAGACCGAACACACAACCCAGACGCTCCAGCTCAGGACAGGTATCCCTGGAGTGTTGGCAGGGCCATCAGCGCCAGGAGCCCGTCAGAACGGACTGGGCCAGTCCATTTGCTGCAGGTGGGTGCGGCTGCACCCGCAGTCCTCCCAGATCACATGCAGAACCAACACAACAAGCAAAAGATTCATTTCCCCGCTGCAACTCCCAGCTCACAACTGCGACCCAGCACCACACCTTGATTGACTTGCACACCTTGCACCTCGCGAGCGAAAGGACCAGCACGCCTACACATGCATGCGACAGTCAACACCCATGCGTCGCAGTGCAGATCGCCGTGACGCACCTGCCGTTCGAGGCCAACCCCTTCACCGGCAAGCCCTTCTTCAACGAGGTCGCCTTCAACCACATCCCCTCCCGCACCCTCCTCACCGCCGACTTCTTCTGGAACTACCCCGCACAGGGCACCTCCACCCGTACGCGGATCTGGAAGGCCGGCATGGACAAACTCTTTGCGCCGTTCTACTTCAACCTCATGATCAAGGACCGCGGTGCGCCCGCCCCCAGTGCTTGCATGCACTCAGCCGGCGCGCATGCATGCACACGCCGGCGCACATGCATGCCATCTGGTCCAGTGCCAGTGTGTGTCGGTCGCTGCTGGTGACACGGACCGTACGGCTTGGCGGCTCAGGCAGCGACAATGGCCACGGGGCATAGCTGCCTGAGCCGCCAAGCCACAGACACACACACAGAGGCACAGGACAGAGGCCGGGCAGCAAGCCGTTGCTCGGAATGCACTTGCAAATCCACTCATTCACCAGTTCCGTGCACGCCCACTACGGGCAAGTGCACTGCACATGAGAAACTACAAAAGCGTCTTCACAATTAGAGAAACCACAGGCATCCAGCTTCACAAGGAAGCAGCCAGTCATCAACCACGCAGCGCATCGTCGCATGATCGTCAAAGCCGTTGCAGCTACGTGAATTTATGCATGCTGCGTGTGTCAAGGGGTCGTCAGGCCCTGCGTTGCGGTGCCGTTGCACGTTGCCTGTGGTCTGCACCGTGAGAAACGTTGTGGTTCTGCTGTTGCTGTGACAGCTCTGAGGGCTCGAGGCAGCGACCCTGCTTGGACAGGCCGTGCATTGGAGCGCCAACGCATGCGCCAGCCCAACGCCCATGCATGGGCCATATGCGCATCTCAGCAGACTGTGGCATGCGTGGTTATGTCCGCCTGTGCGTTTGTCGCTGTTGCGGTCATCGTCTGGCCGAGATGTTGCTGTGTGCTAGCCATGTGAAGTCGATGCGGGCTGTCTGGAGCCCCGCGCGGACGCCACCTGTGGGAGGTATAATGTGACGTGTGCATGCAGCGGCATACAACCGTGCGATGGTGAGGATGCTCGGGCAGGACTGGGACACCCTCATCCCCTGCCACGGCAACATCGTCGACACCGACGCCAAGGCGGTCCTCCGCCGCTTCGCCAGGTTCTAACAGGAAAGAGGGGATTCCCACAAGGGCGGGGGCTTGGGCATGAGGGAACTGATGTAGTGAGAGGATCGGCCGGACAGGGTGTCGCAAGCTCCGGCACACTGCACGTCAGTGTGGCTGGGCAGCGCACCTGTTGGCCGCATCTCTCCACCGAGACAAGGGAGTGACTGTGCTTCACAGGGGGGGCTCTTCAGCCGCAGGGGTGTTGCCGTGCCTTTGCTGTGGTCTGTCAGCATGTTCTGCTACGCATGCGGCTACTCCATGGAACTCGACCTGCCCCGTGCAGAAGTGCCGCGTGTGCGTTGGTCGCCTTTTTACTTGTTGTCCAAGGAATTTGTATGATTGTTATTCTTGCAAGCGCATTGCAGTGGTCGCGGGTTGGACACCAACTCGTGTCGGTCTGGCACCAGTGTTGGGTCCATGGGCCCGACCATGTAGAACAATTTCGAGAATCCAGGTATAGTTTTTGGGTGGCAGCCCGGAAAATGCTGCAAAGCGACCCAACACTGTCTGGCACCAGCACACACTCGTTGCTATGAGTAGGTTTGCTAAGGAGCTCTGCCATACCATCGCCCGGTATTGTAAATTGAGAACACACACAGCTCTGGCCACACATGCACGCCCACCTCCACACCCACCCACAAACACATCCACGTGGCAACACAGCTGTGCCCGAAACGGACCAGCATGAAACCGCCAGGCCGAGCTGCCCGACTGCGGGGGGCTGCGTCGAGCGATCGGGCTGGCCGCGAGACCCCTGACCCTGCCTGCACACATGTTATTGTGACCCTGCCTGTACACATCAGCGGCTCCGCAGACCTGGCGTGCACCCCTCCCCGCCCCAAGCCACCGCCAGACCACACCATGGCGCATGCCCACGCAGCGCCTCGATCCTAGCAGTGGCAGCAGCAGCAGCATGTCTGATAGGTTTCAGCTGACATGCATGTACCAAATCCAAGTGACTTTCGCGGTCGTTTGCTTGGAGCACCGATACGACACCCAAATGGTACTGTGAAGTGGACACCGCTGTGCTGCAGTGGTAATTACTCCATACCATGGCCTCACACAACCTCCTGGAGTGTGCCAAGCCATCTTCCGTGGTGCTGCCCGCCTTGCTGCCTTACAACACACACACACACATCGCACCTGCGGCGTGGCCTGTGTTTCTGCGCGCTTCTTGCGGTGCTAAATGCTTGTCCCACTTTGCCCTTGTAACACACATCACACCGGCTCGGGCCCCCAGCAAGCATGTGCGGTACACCGATTACACCTTTACCCCTTCGGCATATGTGGTCCCGTTGACTCGGAGTTGTCAATGTCCAATAGGATACGGCTCAGTAAATTTAGATTTACTTTACTTTGCACCACCGGGCACGGGGGCCAAACACCTGCACTGGTTCACCAGCTCCAGAGTGCACGCCCTTATTACACGGGTGTTGGTGACGTGCCCACGTGCACATGCTCAACTTATTTCACTTGCATGGTCCACAGACATGCACTAGTAGCAGCTATAGCATCACCATCATGATGCACATGTACACTTTGACAGCAATCCGATATGAACTCTGCTTACATAAGCCGACAAGGCAGCGGGCATCACTTGAGTGAAGTATCACCCAAAGGTACACAGCATTGGCTTTAAAGGCTATATATACTAGAAGCAATGCTAGTGCACGGTTCCGGGGCCCCATCTGACCTCCATCTGTCCGCATCACACAGAGCCACCCACACGCAGGGCTCCAATGCTGCCGGGCACTTCTTTCAGACTGATGCGTTCGCGAGCTCATCTCCCGGCGCTGTGGCAGGCGCCATCGCCATCGCCACAACTGGCGCCCGGAGGACGTCCGGCGCCATCGCAGCGTCAGCCTGCGCGATGTCAGCAGGCGGCTTTGCGGCGCCCGCAGCCATCTCGGCATTCGGCGCCAGAAACGGTGCCAGTGCCTCCACAGCTTCAGCCCCGACCTTCGCAACCGTCACTGGAGGGTCGGGCGCTATCACCATATCTGGCCCCGCCCCAGTGTCAGGCGCCAACGCTGGGGCATCAGGCCCCTGTGCGGCCGCCCCAGCCTCCCCACCATGCTCCTCCTGCCCCTCCGGCCCCTCCGCCGTCAACGTAATCGTCTGCGTTGGAAACGCACGGTAGATAATAAGCTCAACGGCGACTGTGCGCAATACCGGGGCGGCAGTGGTGCCGTTGTTGAACACATGTTGAAACCTGTACGTTGAGGGGTCAACCTCCTCTCGTTCCGCAAAGTCCGTGATGGTGGCGTTGCGCTGCGGATCGAATGCCACCCGCACCGGCACTTCCGAGGTGCCCCCGGCCCCGTCTGTGCCCGCGTCGGTGCCGCTCCAGTCGAGAATGGACAAATCGCACGGCCGCCGAAGCATTCCGATGACGCTCTCAAACTCGAGCAGACACTCGCAGTACCCAAACGGGAAGAACGGCGTCGCATTGACTTCGTCCACACAAGGCAGGCTGTACAGGTGCTGCACACACGTGCTGGCGAGCACCTCTACCCTGCGGCCGCTGATCATGCCGGTCGTGCCGGGGTCCGGGCAGCCGTTGGCCGCGTTGGTGATGTTCGCGCACCCGATGAACGGCGCCGTCGCGGACACGACGGCGCTCTCCAGTGGCTGCAGCTCGTCTGCGGGAACGGTGTACGGATCTGGCCGGTCCTCCTCTCCAGTATCGCAAGTGCCCGCGACGCGGCCGGCCGTCGTGCATGTGAACAGGCGCCCGGCCTGGCGGCAGTGGCCAGAACAGAGGGAGCCGTCCGCACGCTCCCGGTTGAAGCACCGGACGACCGTGCAGTTGGGGCAGCGGGAGTACGCGGAGGCGCGGCGGCGGCCGTGCAGCAGAGCGCGGCGGCCCCCCGCCCCCGCCTCCACCGGCGCCTCCGCGCCTGTGGCAGATTCAGCGGTGCCGCTGAGGAAGGTCGCGAATGCACGCGCCTCGGCCGCGCTGGCGACGCCGGTGACAACCGCGTCCGTCACCACAAACGGCCGCTGCGGCCAGCGGTGGTGGACTGCTCCGTCCGGATGCATGTCGGTGTTTTCAAGCGCGCGGAGCCGCGGGGGCCACCTGAGGGGTCCGCGCTGCGCTGTGGCCACGGGCACGCGTTCTGTGGGATGGGCCGACGCCGCGGTGCCGCGCTGTGCGTCGTCCTTGTGCTGCGTGCTGTGTGCCACGGCAGGGATGGAGTTGCCGAAGCACATGCATGCGAGTGAGCAGCAGAGGCAGAGCATGGTCTTGCATATGCGAGCGCCCATGGTGGTTTCCGCGGCGGATGGCCGTGTGTGCTGCGGAGTGGCCTCCTGCTTGGCTTTTGCACAAGTGGCTACAGGGGCTACAGCCGAGGACAGCACCGTGGCGTGTAGGGTCGTGCAGAGCTGCAGGGGTGACTAGTGCACTGCGTTCAAGCTCGAGCCACGCCGCACGGATTGCCAGACTGGATGGATATGGGGCACAATGCCGGTGGTCGTCGGTGGTCCGGAGCCAGCGGTGGCGCCACTGGTCGAGATTCCGGCGTGGCTGTGTCGTTGCTTTTCATGAGCTGCGGCAGACGCGGTGCTTGTGCTTGTGCTGGCGCCCGATTGGTGTCCCTGCCTTGAGAGTACAGCAGCAACGGGTGGGCTGCCTCTCGCAGTTGCGATCGCGGCTCTTGGGTGTGAAGCCCTCAGATAAGGTGGCGTTTGAGGTGGCTGCTTCTGTGCGCTGGATGGGGTGACGTGCCGTCGGTAGGTAGGTGGGGGCGGCCGGGGGCGCGGTGCTGTTCGCGCGATCAGCCGCCGTTCGGACCGAGGCTCAAACTGGGGCCTGCCTGCAAACAGTCCTCGAGGTTATGGATATCAGGGACTGTCAGCACAGACGTGTTGACCGCACTACATGAAATCGTTCGCCATGTAACGCTTAACGCTGGTCTTTCTAGGTACTCAGCTAGATATCATTAATCACGATGTTTCTTTCTGAGTGACTGATCCAACAAACATTGGATGTTTTAGACCTACACCCCAAGTAACGCAGGACTATTTGACGAATCCTTTAATTCAGTACGGTGTATGACAATCACTCAGACCTACTGCATGTTCGGTGACCGGGCTTCATATGCATGCATGTCTCACTCCAGGCGCCTGCGCAGTGGCTGTACGTGGAGTGGCCAAGGAACCACGCACGTGGACCCCAGGGGCATTGTACAGGTTATTTTTTAGCTTGCTGCCGTGCGGCAATGAATAATATTTTTGTGATGTGATAGACGAACCACCGGGCGTACGCGTGGTACCCAGGGCCTTCATATGTGGTTCGCCCCGGTGGTTCGTCTATCACATACTGGGTAAGCACAGAGCACATATGTGCACTTTGCTTAGAAATCAGTGAACGATCAAGGAACTGATGGGGGGGCCCTGGGTGTCCACCGACAACATATGCATGCATGAGCTCTCGTCTAAGCTCGCCGGGGCACGTCCACGCAGCTGAGTTCAGCCGAGGCTTCAAGGCTCGAGCCATTCCGAAGACTGTGCTTGATACACGACACCGCAGTGTCTACCGGTGGATTTCAACTGGCTGCGCAATGGTGCGGATGTTCACATGCCAGGTGCGAACTTCGCTTGAAGTCCGCGTCCAAATATTTACGGTTGTATCTCGAGATGTGCAAGATGTATGCCACTTGCAGCCTGGCGGATGCGCAGCGGACTCGGATGCGAAGTTGGGACTGTGCAGATGGGTTTTGTTGCTAGCTGCACGTGCGCAGTGCGCATGGCAGACGAGACCGCACGGGAATGGATCTGCGCGATGTGTGCAAGTGCCGTGTTCGGGCTGGGCAATTGCGCAACGGTAACGTCAGGGCTGCAGCAGCAGCTGAAAACGGGATTAGAGTCGATGCCGATGATCCTTGTCAACATTCGTGAGCACAATCCCCGTCGTTGCAACACTTCGACAGCTGTGCACGCGTATATGCACGCGGGCAAAACGCCTTGAGCTTGCCGAAAGAGCATTGGACACCGGCAAGATGAAGGAGCGTACCGGGTACCCGTGGAGGTAGTGTCCTGTGAAAGCTGCGGAGGCTGCCTGCGTTTGCTTGGTGCTCTTGGCGCACGTCGTTATATGCACCATGTACGTAGAGTGTACTGAGTGCACTCCTGTTGGCGGGCGCGCCCATCCGATGGGGACGCTCGCGCCCGCCCGACATGCAGGTAAACGGCAGTCACGTCACACGTCTGACTATAGTCTAGCTAGGTAGCTCTTGCACCTCCCACCGTGAAGGTGCGTGCAACAAGGTGACCGCCACGTCGTCATGGGACGAGGGCGGTACAGCAGTGCCGTGCCTGGCGGTGACTGGCAGACACTAAGCTCGTGTCTGTGCAGTGCCAACTTGGCGCTGCTGAGTCGGAATTATGTAATGGTCATAGATGTTTTGCACTCATGTTGCGCACTGCTGCGGCGAGGACCGCCTGCCACTGTTCGTTTACCATGTCCGAGTGCGCGTGGACATGAACATGGGGCGTCTGTTATTTCCTGCGGCGCTTGTACGTGTCTTCTGTTTGAAGAATTTAGAAATTCATCATTGAGGTCAAAGGTACCATTCGTGATGCCGCATTGCGAGCGGTTGCCATGACCCAGCGAAATTGGGCAGTAATTGGGCTCCACTTTGCTGACCAGCGCACAGCTGGAGCATGATTCGCGGGCAGCCTTACACCCACGGTTAGGTGTTAATCACTTTTGTGCTGTACTGATTCTGGGAGACAGAGCCTCGCATGTAAAGGTCAGGTAAGCCATGCGACAGCAATACCGACCTGGAACAGGCTACTGCTCTCACCGGCCATCCATCAGCTTTGAATGCAGGTACGATATATACTTCGGTCCAAAGGAAGGTCAAGAATCTGGTGGTCATGATGTTTCATCAAGTGCTCAACCAGGTTGTCCTGCAACCTTGTACCAAATGCAGGTGGCGGATCCATCACACCGAAGCAGCACATGCCACCACAGTGCGCCGTCCTGAACAGGTCATTGCTTCTGCAATACAGATAATCAACACTTTATTGTGCAATACTGTCGCCCTGTCCTGGAGAATGCACGCTCATGCATGCCCATGGGTGCCCAGGAGGCGCTTGCAGACATGCTGCGCATATGCTCAACGTATGGGGGCTCCTCAGGGGGTATGGGGGCTCCTCAGGGGTGTAGCGGTCACGAGCGCTCCGATCACACATGTCGGTGGATGATTGCGCATGCATCGGCTGCCCACATGCATGGGCAAGCAGCCACAAATACTAGTGCAGGCGTCAGGGGACGGTCAAGCTGCAGGTTACAGACATATCCATGCAGTCCAAGCCAGCACTGCCATGCATGTTGATACACTGCCATGCATGTTGATGCAGCAGCCATTCAGGCTGCGCCACCAGCACCCTCCACAGCGGCGCCGCAGATCAGGTGCATGCGTGGCTGCCATGCTGCCGCACATTGGGCACACTGTGACCCATGTGAATGTGCATGCTAATCGGCAGGATTCACTCTTACAGCGTACTCATTCAAGCATTTGTGTGGCAGTCTCACAGCACCTTGGCCTCAGCGCAGTGTGCACCCGAAGAGTGGAACGCGTTGACATCGTGCATTGCGCAGGAACACCCGGTCAGCCCCACGTAACGATCCTCGTTGGCACGTCGTTCCCTCTGTGCAACAGATTGGAAGCACATGGGCCGTCACATGGCAGAACACCATGTGCGCAGCAAAGTAGTAGCTACCAAGCACCGCAACAACAGAGTGCAGGACCATCCCCCAAGGCCATATACACTGATACCCTCCATCCCACACTGCGGCGCAGCGGCACTGACGGCGACAACACACGCTGCATAGCCACACGCGCGGCCCCGAACCAAGCCATGCACAATGGCATCAAAGGAACCGGCATGGCCGGGCGAGAGCAGGTGCAACATGACTTGCAGGGCAGTTGGCCCCCCGCTGCCACCTCCTCAGGTGAATCCTCTGATCCGGCTGCCGACGGTGGAGTTGTTGGCCCGGCTCTCCGCTACGGTCGGCGCGCCGCCACCGCCACCGCCGGGATGCGCCGCCGCCGCGTCCGGCGCCACTAGCCGCACAAATTCTGCGCGTTCTGTGTCCGCAAAGGCGTACTCTAGCTCCAGCATGATCATGGCATCGCTTGTGTTCACGACATGGCGCTCGAAGTAATGAGGATTGTCAATGTCATCCGGGTCCCGGAAACGAGTGAGCGTCACATTGCGTGCCGGGCGAGGGAACCTCCTGACCGCTGTGAACACCCTGACCGGCACATCAGCTGCATCGTCCGAGTGCCCGCCAGCCCCGGCCCAGTCCAGGAAGCCTGTTTCGCATGGCCTTGAGGTCCCCTCTTCCCCAGTGTCTCCCTCGAATTGGATCGTGCACTGACAGTGTCCAAAGGGATAGTACGGGTGTTTGCCTGGGCACCGAGGGGTGTACAGGTGCTGCGCGCACGTGCTTGAAAGCACCTTCACGCCGGCGCCGTCGAGCGTGCCGGCCGTGCCGGCGTCCGGGCAGCCGTCGGGTGCGCCGGTGATATTCGCACACCCGATGAACGGCGCCGTCGCGGTGACGGTGAGGCTGCTGTATGGCGGCAGTGAGTCCGGGACGAGGGTGCGGGGGTCCTGCCGTTCGTCCTCAGGCACATAGCAGTCCGAGTCTGCCGCGGTTCGACCGTTGCTGCCGCAATCAAAGAGGCGGCCGGCGCGACGGCAGTGGCCGGTGCATAACCACTGACGCCTTGCCTGATGCTGGGATCCACTGCATGACACCAGAGTGCATCGGGGACACTTGCTGTAGAGGAAGGCGCGGCGCCTGCCGTGCAGCAGAGCGCGGCGCCCCCCGGCCACGCCCTGCCACTGCGGCGGCGCCCACCCCTGGCCCGAATCGCCATCAGCAATGCCATGCATGCGCGCACGGCGGCGCATGATGGACGCGGATGCATGCGCAGCTGCGGCGGCGGTTGGGCCAAAAACCACTGCATCCTCGGCCACGAATGGCAGCCGCTGCCAGGGGTGCAGGAACCTGTCTTCATCTGGGAGTGCCCTGGGCGGCAGAACGGGGGCATGGGACATGCCGCCGCCATCGCTGCCGTCGCCGTGCTGCGTGCTGCGGCGGATGGGCGCCTTTGCTGATCGCGCTCCGTCCCGCACCAGTGCGGCGATGCGCCACCCTTCGGTCGCAGTGCTGCTTGCTGCGGAAGTGCTGGGCATGCTTATGCATGAGTCTGGTTGCATGCAGCACATGCAGAGCACTATCATGTACGCGATCGCACGTGACATCGCTGCTTGCAGTTTCCGTTTGTTCTGGCCACTGGTGTTGCTGCGGAGGCGTAGGGTGCTGCGCCGTCCGGACGCGCTGTGGGGAAGGTGGCCTGCTCCCGTCCTCGAGCTGAGTCACTGGGTTGATGGCATAGACGTGATGCCCTCAGGGCTTCCGGCAGTGTTGCAGCATGCTGGCGCCCGTGGGCGGATGCCACGGCTGCGGGGCTCGGGGCTGGCGTGCCGGGTGACTACGGGCCTGGGGCGCGGCTGCACGCAGGAGGACGTTTATGTGTAGGCGACGTGTGCGGTGCTTCTGTGCGCGTGCCACGTGGCGTTGGCCGAGTCGCGGGCTGGCGGCAAGGGCAGCCGCTCAGAGGAGCAGCGGCGTGTCACGCTCATCCTGTGCAGGCATGTGTTACAAGGACAAAGTAAGCAAGGCAGGTAGCACCGCGAGCAACAACCAGGGGAACCGCACACCACGCAACAAGCCACACGCAGCACACCCACGCAACGTCAGCACCTGCGCCGGCGACAGCCACGCAGCCACACACACGACCCCACACACCCACAAATACACACAAGCCTCCCACCCTACCCACCCTGTTGCTCTCCTGCTACGTGCGCATTGCGTTTCTCGTGCTCTCCCTTTTGGTCCTGGCGCTGCTACCGTCCCCTCCGGCTTTTTCCTTTGTAACACACAAGCCTCCCACCCTACACCCACAAGCACACTCACGCGCCCACCCCCACCCGCACCCCGCCCACCAGCCAAGCGCAACAGCCCCGCAAGCACTCGCAGCCAAGGCTGCCGAGCAGAGAAACAGCGAGACCCCAACAACCTCCGCCCCAGGGAGGCCCCTGCCTCCTCCAGCACAACGCCCCCCACCCACCCGCAGACCCATACCCGCAACCCCCAAAGTCCAGCTCAGCCTGCCCAAACTCCCGGGTTGCGCCTCAATGGCGGGCCACACGCAGACACACGGGTAAGACAGCGGCGAAGCTGTGCAGGCATGTGCGGGGGTGGGAGGCAAGCCCAGGGCGTCATGCATGGGACCGTTCGGATCATCGATGTACTCCGGGAGGCGTCAAGTATTCATATGTCACTGATGTGTTCGGCATCACGACGTGATCACGTACGTCGACGCGAGTTGCCCGGACCGGCATGTTGTGCCGCATTGACATGCATGAACATTGGCGTGGATGAAAGAAACAAATGCATCGAAAGCAGCGAGAAGTCATCGACCTGCGGAGGTGGGCGTACCATTGTATTCGGGCACATGAAAGGTTGTTGTATTGCGTGCAACGTAGCAGAGCTGTGGTATTACAGCTCTCGTTGCACGGATCTATTGATAAACAAACCAAAACCGATGGATACTATCTGCAGTATCTCGCATATATATCACCAGCAAGCTAGTGCATGCCATGCCTATGCACGACATCACTGCATGCTGCAGCTGTCACTCCATGACAGGCTACGCGTTGCAGCGCGCTGCCTGACACCATGCGTGTCATGCATGATGCATGACCGCGCATGGGCGCCAGCATACAACAAAGGTGGCCACAAGTACATGTGCCGTGCACCAAAGCGCTCCGCACCCGGTTCGTGCATCAAGCGATCGGGCTACGCAGCAGAACAGCGCAGCGGCTATACGTCTCGAGATAGGGTGCTGCAGCGGAGACATTGTGTTGGAATCCCAGTCGAGGTACCCGCTACGTCAGTGACCGCCCTGACCGAAGCAGCCAGGCGGTTTGACCATCACGTTCACTCTATCGGCCAAGCAAATAAAGTTGACATTACATAAAATTGTTGACAATTTATCAGCATTGTGCGGCATCGCCAAAAGTTGACTTCGTACGCGGCGTTCGTATGCGCACGCCTTCCGGCTGACCTTTGAGCAACGCGCAAGGAGTTCCGTGGCACACCGTTATCTGTAGAGAGGTCTGCCGTCTGCCTTGAAATTTGATGTACAGGATGTGGCGTGTTGGCGTGGTTGGCACTGCGAGTGTGTGTGCCTGCACGTCGTGCGCCACAGCGCTATAAGGCGCCTGCATTCAGCTGTGGCCACAAAAAGCAGACCGCTGTAGCGACAACTGACACTCGCACCGTTACATCTGCACCACCCGGCGCGTGCGCGCGTATGTTGTAATGCCCAGGTCTTGAACCACCATGTCCGGTGTCGCCACCCCTGTGCACCCGCCACCACGGAAGGTGGACCAGGCCACCACAGAGAACACCTAAGTAATACATATCCATATTCTCCGCGGCACGCAACTTAGCATCGCTGCCTGCTGACGCCAGGTGCTCAGAAGCAGGGCAGGATCCTGTCGCAGAGGCCATGATTGTCCTTCAGCTTCGGCCGCTGACGTGCTGCACTGTGCTGGCCCGCCTGTGGCTTCAAGTGCTGCTGTGTCGGCCGAATATGCGTACCCCTACGCCCTGCACATATGAGTCGGGACGGCCACCCTCGCAGTCCATGGCCACGCCTCCTCGGCCTGCTCTCCGGGGGCCCTTCCAGACACACATGCGTGGCGCATGCATGGGCACATGTGTGTCCGCTCCGGGCCAACCCACTTCATGCAGTCCCATACGACCGTCTACGATCGCTGCGCCAGAAGCGGCTGCGGGCTGGTGGCGAGGCCTCTGCCAGTGCACACCCAGCGCCACATCGGCGCCGGGCTGCCGCGCCGCCGAGGTGCCGTTGACTGTCCCACAAATCGCGGCGGCAGCGGTCGCGAGCTGCAGGCAGCGTCCACCCCTGCCGTGGGTGCCAAACCGCCCGACATGCATGACAGGCCCGGACTTGCGCATGGGTGTGACGGTCGGCACAGGCAGGCTGTCGTCCCGGGTATCCACATCTGATGCAATCGTGAGACACAGGCGGACCGCCATACTTGCACAGGGGAGATGCTTTCTGGGGCCGCCTGTGGCCACTATCGTCACGCACTGTTGCCATCGGACCATCAGCCCTGCTACAACAAGACCTCTGGCTCCGTTACATCGTGCAGGTCGAGGCTGCAATATTGTTGCAGCGTCACAAGGTTCCTGTGTCCGTAGTGTGCGGGTTAGGTGAGCTGCGTGCGGAAAACTCCGGAACACTCCGTGGGGGCGCGACACCGTGTGTCAACGTGATTCGGTGAGCCGTAGACCAGGCAGTGACGCCCCCCGACCAGGTTGCCGCGGAGGGCAGTGCGTAGCACGCAAGCACATGCATCCATGCTCTGGCTGTGTCTGAGCTGTGGTTAGGTTTCCCTCTGCGATTTTGGGCGTCTTGAAGCTGGTGTGGCGGGAGGCCTCCCCGTCTCTCTGACGGTCCATCTGCAGGTCATCGCCATTTTCTTGCAATCTAAGCCATGTTGATGCAGCAGTGTCCACAGGGCCACCAGCACCCTCTGCAGCGGCGCCACAGATTGGCTGCCATGCTCCTGCACAATGTCGACATATTGCGATCCATGTGATCTTTCATGCGGATTGTCGGTGTTGGCATCTACATCGAGTTTGTCCAAGAACATGCATGGCAGCCTCACGGCCCCGTGCCCGCAAAGCGCCGGAAGAGTAGTCCTTGGAGCATGCGGTGCACAAGGCCACCCCGACAGCCGCACGCAACGACCGTCGCTGACAGCTCCCTTCCCTCGGGGCAAATGAATTACTAGCACAGGCGCCATCACATGACAAAGCACCAAAGCAAAACAAAATATCCCGCAACCAGACGCATGACCATCCCCACTCTACAATGACGCCTCCCCATGTACAATGCCACCCCCCACTGAAGTCCAGCTTCACAGACCGCAAGGACAAACGTAGCACAGCCCTGCGCATGGACCTGAACCAAGCCATGCATTATGGTAGCACCGGAAACGGCAAGACTGGACGAAAGCATGCTCGTGGGCTCACAGGCCAGGCTGCCCCGCACTGGGCCCCCCCCTCAAAAGGAAAACGCTCTAATCTGGTCGCTGACAAGCGAGCTATTCTCACGGCTCTCTACTATGTTTGACGCACCGCCACCACGATCGAGGGCGCCACAACCGGGATGCGCCGCAGCCGCATCTGCCCCCACCAACCCTAGAGAATCCGCCGGACCCGAGAATGCCTCGTTGCGCCGTAGCACCACAGCAACCTCGCCTGCACTGGTGTTGAATTCGTGCTGTTCGAAAGCTGTCGCCGGAGTCGATGTCCTCTCGCTCTCGGAACTGCGCGAGTGTCATATTGGGGGCTCGGTCAGGGTACACCCTGACCGGCACATCAGCCGCGTCGTCTGAGTCCCCACCCGTGCCGGCCCAGTCCAGGAACCTTGTTTCGCAAGGCCTTGCGATCGCCCCTCCCCCAGTTCCTCCCGTAGACCGGATCGTGCACCCGCAGTATCCAAATGGGTAGTACGGGGCAGCGCATCCAGGGCTATACAAGCGCTGCACGCATGAGCTGGAGAGAACCATCACTCCGGCGCCGTCAAGCGTCCTGGTCGTGCCGGCGGCCGGGCAGCCGTCGGGCGCGCCGGTGATGTTTGCACACCCGATGAACGGCGCCGTCGACGTCGCGGAGACAGTGACACTGTGAAGGGGCGGCAGCGAGTCAGGGGTTAGGGTGCGAGGGTATGGCAGCTCGTCCTCTGGCACGTCCACGCAGAATCCACTGAAGTACTCCATTTCGGCTGTACAACAGAAGAGTTGCTTGGACTGCTTGCAATGGCCGGTGCAGTGTCCGCTCATGCCACCGGCGTGCACTCACGCTGCATTCAACAAGAGTACACAGGGGACACTTGGTGTAGAGGGAGGGCCGGATTCTGCCGTGCAGCAGCGCGCGGCGCCCCCCGGCCACGCCCGGCCATTGCGGCGGCACCCACCCCTGGCCCGCGCCCTCATCGGCCTCAGCGACGCCATGCATCCGCGCACTGCGGCGCATGGTGGCCGCAAAACCCCGCGCTTCCGCGGCGGTAGTGGCGCCGGTGACCACGGCATTGTCTGCCACGAACGGCACCTGCGGCGCGGGAATCTTTTATCCTTAAGATCTAGAGGCGCCCCGGGCTGCGGACTGGGCGTACGGGGAACACGGTCGCCGCGATCGCCGCTGCCATTACCATGCTGTGCTCCTGCCGAAGGCTCCCCGACCGGCACTGTCACTGCGTCCCTGCGCCGCCCCTCACGCGCCATGCTGCGTGCTGCGGCGGTGATCAAAGTGCTGACGCATGGGTCTGCATGCATGCAGCACATGCAAGTAAGGAGCCTGCATGCAAGAACGCATGGGCGCGTCATCGCTGTTTGGGAAATGCACTGACGCTGCTGCCGGTGCGTTGCCGCACGGTTGCGCTGGAGACACAGTGTTCTGCTATCGTCCCGAAGCTGTGTCAGCGGATTGATGGCTACCAGTCGATGCGCTCAGGCGCGAAGTGAGGGCTGCTGGCGGTGCCGCTGGCGATGGGGGGTGGCGAATGGGGCAATAGAGGGCCGGGGCGTGGCTGCACACAGGAGGGTATTGGTACACAGGTGATGTGTATTTTCACTGCTTCTGTGTGCGTGTATTTGGCCAGAGACGCTGCCTGGCGGCAAAGGCAGCCGCTGCAGAGGCAGAGGCGCAGGGGCCTGAGATGCAGACTCCATGCATGCATGTGCGGGGCTGGGGGGCAGGCCCAGGGCGCCATGCACAAGCCTATGCCGGGCATCGATGTATGCCATTAGGCTTCAAATGGCAACTGATCGTCTCGGATCATCTCGCTCCGTTGCATGATAGTTGCCTGGTCCGCCTGTGCGGGCAGGTGCAGCGCCTAGATCGGAACACAGAAACGACAAAATAGAGAACGAACACATGTTCGCCAAAATGAATGAGATCCGATGGACTTGCGGAGGTAACCATAGAATTGCACGATCAGGCACATGAAAGGGAACTACAAGTGTACGTGCCGTACTTCGTCAACGTTGCGCTCCGACCGAATGCATCAAGCGCTCAGGCTACACATCAGAAAAACGCAGATGAACCGACTGCAAAGATACTTCTTCGATGTCATGAGTTGAGTTTCTGAAGCAAAGCGGGTTGCACGTCAACGGCACAGCACCTCGTGCCGGCCTTCACCGAGACAGCCAGGCGGGTCGGCCACCACGCTTCATCCGTCCTGCAAGAACAGCATGAATTCCTAAATTTCAGCGAAAATGCGTCCACATCGTGCAGCAACGTCAAGTGTTGCCCTGATTCGCGCGCGGAAGCCGTTCTGCTAACTGTGGAGCAGGGCGCAAGCGGGTCCGTAACACACCAAATGTCCGCAGAGAGGTCTGATACTCCTCCTAATGTTTGCTGTTGCGGCCTGTTCGCGTCAAGTGAGCCGCGCGTGTGCCTGCTTGGCGGTCTGTGTTGAGATGGTGCCATCGCCAAGGCGTTATAAGGGGCCTGCATCTGCAGTGGACCTCAGCTGTGGCCGGCGAAAGAAGACAACTGCAGTGACGACTGAAGTTTGCATCGCTCCGACGGCAATGTCTGGTGCGCGCAAGCATGTCGTAATGCCCAGGGCTAAACCACCATGTCTGGTGTCGCCATCGCTGTGTTCGGTGCATCACGCTGTGGCACCACAGAGAACACCTCGCACGCTCCGCGAGTTGGTCGCAACCCACAGCGTGGAAATTGTGGAGGTCCTGCTGTGCACAGACGCTGTGCACGGGTTTGACGCGTGTCCGCGTCCGCTGGTGACTGTGGCGTTGGTGTTCTCGTTCACGCTGTCCCGGCGGTGCTACCTCTCCGACTGTGTCCTTGTAACACACGGCGTGCCATTGCTGCCTGCTTGCGTCAGGTGTGCACTTGCGGGCCACATCCGTATCGCAGAAATAGCTGTGAAGGTCGGATGCAGTCAGCTGCATGCCCGGCCCACGGTGTACGAGCAAACAAGACAGCCTCCGCAATGGCTGTGGCTGCTAACTGTGGCTATAGTGATGTGCCACTCTGCCGGCCCGCTGCATCCCTGCGCCTTGCACGTGTGGTTCAGGGCTCAGGGCTCTACGGTCGGTTGGTTGATTGCTATCCGGAGGCCTGGCGGGAAGCCCAATGGCTTTGATCACTCGGCCGCCCGCAATTGTTGATGTTGCCGGTAATTGTTCTGCCCTTTGACCCATGCACAGCAATCCAATCGGTTTGCAAAGCCCTGACTGGCGCGAGTTTTTGAAGCCCTGGCTCCTGCAGGAGGATGTGGCAATCCAGTGGTAAAGCGGCCATATCACGTGAATAGTACTGGATTGCCACAGAGGAACAGTCAGCACCCAAGCCTGCCATGGGCGCCCCTGCCTAGGCCTGATGGGAACGACAGACATGCTGAACAACAGCTGAACAACACGCCTGCTTGTGTGTGTTACAACGACAATGTAAGCAAAGCAGGTAGCACATCTGCTTGTGTGTGGCGCGAGGCCTGTGTCGGATCATCCGGCCCGATCACATGTATAGAACAATTCCCAATGCCCAGGTGCACATTCCGGATTGCAGCCCCGGTTGTTCTGCAGAGCGACCCAACGGCGACACTGTGGGCGTCACAGGCAGGCTAGCGGCTCGCATCTCCGGCGTCCGAATGTGATACATTCACAAGGCACAGCCGGCTGACCGTCACACTGGCACAAGGCGGCTGGGCGTGGTGGGTGTCTGGGTGTTTGCTTCGTCTGCTTGCTTCTTTCGCGGTGCTGCCCGCCTTGCTGCCTTTGTCCTTGTAACACACAAGGCGGCTGCTGGCTGGGATCACCTGTGGCCACTGGTAGCATGCACTGTTGCCATCGCACAAGCAGTGATGCGGCGTCAGGCCTCCATCTGCCAGCTCGTGGGAGGTACATATGCCGGTCAGCGGTGCCAAGAGCATGTGGCCAAGGTAAAGCTTTACCTTAGCGACATGCTCATGAAGCTCAATCAAGGTAAAGATAAGGTAAATCTTTACCACCTCGGTTGTTGCCAGCTGGCTTAAAAGAGCTATGTGGCCTGCTGCAGGCGGGAGGCATCGTTCGAACGTGTCGTATGTGACCCATAGACGCGGCAGCTGCATGCCCTGTTGCACGCAGCGCTCAGCAGATAAGTTCATGCTTACATGCATATGCATGTATGAGCTGTGGAACGCGGGCTAATGCCATCAGTGAGGGAGTGGATTTGCGAGTGGATTCCGAGAGAAACGGCTCGATGCCCGGCCTCTGTCCTGTGTAACTACATGCATGAGCTATGGGCATTCCCGGGTCGTGGCTGGCTTTCTTTTGAGCATGTACATGCATGTGTACACATGAACAAATTTGACGGGATGCCGCACCGTCCGCACATCGGCCGCGGCAGCGCTCACGCGGTGGCAACGACGACCCTCAAGGCCCCCTGCCATCCACTGGGCATGCGCTGCCGCTGCCATGCATGGCCTGCAGAGCCGTCAGCCCCCATCAGCCTCCGCAGCAGCCGGAGTGCGGGCCCTGATGGGCCACAAACCGGCTGCATGCATGGCAGCCATGCATTTGCACGTTTCTATGACTACCGCGGCACGCGGCGTCGACTCAGCCCCGGCCCCGCGAGCGACCTCACAGCTGGGTCAGCACTCGAAGCAACAGACGCCCATAGACGCGAACCGTCGGCTCAGCGTGCGCATGCACCCACAAATTTAAACTTGCCGGCAATTTGAAGATGGTTCAGCATGATGCATGGGGGTGTGACCGCCGGAGCCGTGCCAGTGACACTGTTGCGTCTAGCAGACTTCTACTTTCAAGGAAATGTTGCTTCAACAACGTCCTCTGAAAGATACAGCTCTAAAAATCTAAACTCTACTTTACAACTGAGATTGGGGTGGTGATTCGTAGTCAGCCACACAGGAGGCGTTCCTCCGGCCTTGGCCCCGTGGCCTCAATCGGCAGTACACTGGCCTACCGAAACCGGGCGAGGAGACGCATTGCCAGCGAGCGTAGCCCGCTGGAACCTGCATGCATGCTGCCCGCTGCATGCATGCGACCAGCGCTACACAGCTCGGTCGCGACATTCTACGGGGGCAGCCCCGTCGGGGAAGGAGGGCTCTCCTGAGCTCTGCTCGCAATACACTGTCTCAGAGCAGCTCCCCACACCATACCCGCCGAGAAGTGAGACACAACCATGCCCCAGGGGCAAACGCACAGAGGCAGAGGTGCTCTCAGATACTCCCGACGCCAGCGCGCACGGACATCACCGCACCCATCATGATGATCATGCAACACACCAGCCACCGTGCGCCAACAGGTCCAACAGGTCCGAGGCCGTCGGTGGTCACAGCCTCCAGCTGCCAGGCAGCCGAAACACCTGTGCGAACCGGCGACCGCGAGAGCATCTTATAAGTACACGTATATCATTACACAGCGTGCCAGCGTGCCAGCCTGAGCGTGGGTACGGCCGCGCAGCCCCCCCCCGTGGCCGCATGTTGCAATTGAAATTTCCCGCTCCTCATGGCATGCATATGCAGCATACTCACCCCCACATCTGCCCCTGGCTACGCGTCAGTCGAGTGCTCCGACCTTGATCTTGACTCAGGTGGCCTATTCCTGGCCAGCTCATCTGGAAGGAAAGTTCCGCAGGAATTTGCCCAGAGGTGACTCCTCCTCCTCCTCCTGCTCCTCCTCCTGCTCCTCCTCCTCCTCCTCCTCCAGCTCATCCTCCTGCTCCTCCTCCTCCTCCTCCTCCACGGTGCCGCCCGCGGCAGCCCCCCCGTCCCCGTCCCCATCCTCCGGCGCCTCCGCCTCACTGAATCTCCCCCCGCCTCCTCCCCCGTCTCCCCGTCCGCTCCTGGCAGCGGCCCCTCCTCAACAATGTCAAACCCTGTGGAGGGGACGTTGACAAAGGTGCGGAGCTCTGCGAAGATCGGCCCCTCCCGCGACGGAAACGTGTGGTTCACACGGAGCACTGCGGAATCTGTCTCCTCTGTCTCCGCGAATGCCGTCAGCGTTCCCTCAGGGGACACCTGCTCCGGCACGTCGCCCTCCCCCCCGGCCGGTCCGCTCCAGTTGAGTTCAGACAGCCGGCACGGCCCCACAGCCACCTTCCCGGAGTCGGACTTGATCAAACACTTGCAGTAGCCAAACGGGTGGAACGGCCCTCCCCTCCCACACTGGAGCTCGTACAGGTGCTGCACACACCAGCTGGAGAGGACCGTCACGCCGCCGCCGTCGAGCGTGCCGGTCGAGCCCCTGTCCGGGCAGCCGTCGGGCGTGCCGGTGACGTTCGCGCACCCAATGAATGGTGCCGTCACCCGCACCTGCGCGCTGCCGAGCTCCTCCGTGTTGATGGGGTCCGGGGTCAGGGTGCGGGGGTCCGCCGGCGGGACTTCGCCATCGTCACAAGAATTCGCGACGCGGCCTTCCGTCTTACACGTGAACAGCGTGCGGGCATTCTTGCAGTGTCCGCTGCATGTCCTGGCGGCCGTGCTGCAGGTGATCGGGGTGCACAGGGGGCAGATCCGGTAGGCGCTCGGCCGCCTCTTGCCGTGCAGGAGCGTGCGGCGGCTGCCGGCCCAGGCCCCCTCGGCCATGGAAATCGCCTCGCCCTGCGCCCCCTCGTCCGCGAAGCTGTTCCTCAAGCCCCCTGCTGCTACCGCCGGGAACAACAGCCGCTGCACATCGGGTGTGTCATCGCTGCCGATCAGGGCGCCCGGGACCAAGGCGTGCACGCCGCAGGGAGGCGCCACAATGAGGACCAGCAGCAGGCACATGACTGCCACTGCTGCTCTCGATAGCCGTGCCTGAGGTGCTCTCGCCGAGGGCATGCTGGCTGGTGCGCTAGTCTCTGTAGCTTGAGGTCAAATGCCGTTTGAGCGGTAGCTGCATGCAGCAGCAGCGATGGTGAGGTGCATCGGCGTGAGAGGCTTCAGGGAGCATACATGCATGTGCACCCTCTCAACAGAAGAGGCGGTCTCCACGGTGGAGGCGGTCTGCAAGGGTGAGCTTGTAAGGGGGCTACAATGGTGAAGGTGGCGCGGTGGGCAGCCCCACGAAACCAGCAGCCAACGCGAGAACACATCCACCAACAGGCTGGTGTGCATCGGCGAGGCATGCAGAGTGTCTACATGTGGCCATGCCGTGGCACCGGCTTGACGCCGCGGCCGTGACCATTTCGACCACTTTTTTGCACGGCGCGCGCCACATGGGATTGTCAACCTGCGATTTCAATCTCGGTTCTTCAAACAGATCCCTGAAATGCCGTTCCGTGTCCGTGGTCGATGCAGCCCTCAAAGCGAACCAGCAGGGTGCGTTCTGGAACAGTCATGATACCTTGTAGAACTCATGCGATGGTGGCTCAGGACCAACAGACCGCCAGGCAGCAGCGAAGTCGTATATAGATGCGATCGAAGGAAGTGATGTTGGTGTAGCCTGTGCAGTGGTGTGTGTGACTCTGGAGGCATCGAGATCGAGCTGTCCACTTCATCAGCCCGAGAAATGTGCACTTCACGTAGTGTGAGGCGCACAAAGGGGCAGCCTCAGCAGGCTGCCCTCTAGGCGGAACGGGCAAAGGCTCTTCTCCAAAAAGACAAAAAAAGGTTGCAGAAGTTGTGGGACGAGGCCGCGGATGTGCGCGACGAGGCAGTCAGCTCCGCGAAAGAAGTTGTGCAGCTGGAGCTTAAGCCAATTGGGCAGGATCGCGTGCAGCTGGTGCTGGTGTAAGCCTCCGGTCACCAGTGAGTTACTCCTTTTGTTTGTGTAATTACTACTGGTTACCGGAGGCCAACACCAGCACCACGGCAACGCCTAGGCAGGCTTCATGAATGTAAAGTAAAGTAAATCTAAATTTACTGAGCCGTATCCTATTGGACATTGACAACTCCGAATTAACGGGACCACATATGCCGAAGGGGTAAACCACCTGGAAACCCCCCTCAGACGACCGTACGCAACTCACAGGGCCTCCTCCTGTGCTAAGCGAGGTGGTCACGTACGGCCGTTTCGATTCCCCAAAGCGCACGCAGAATCGAACCCACGACCTCCTGAAACGGAGGGGGTAGCTTTTAATCCGTCCTCAACCCATTGGACCCAATGTGATGGTCGCATGTGGGGAGCTCATACGACGCCACGCCGGTAAGGTGAAAGACATGCAACACTCACCACAGGTGTCTGTGAAGGAGAAAGGCGGGGAGTTGAGCAACACCTCGAAAGTAGCGGGCAGCAAGAACAGGTAGACGGCTGACTTCAATGGTCAGCAATGTGGGCTGACTGCAGTGCCATGGCATGGTATCTTTCACAGTGTATGAAAACTGGCATGACACTCACAGTAACATGGAAATATCAAAGCGGAGATGACCATTCTGCAGTGCTCAATGCCAACAGCAGCTAGCTTGTTTCTGTAGCTGCTGTCAGGTGCTGAACAGCTCTCCAGCTGATCGCCACATGTTCATGGCGAAATTGTACCACAGGCATCTGCCCAACATCACAGAGCCATGCATCCCTCCATGATGGCAGGTGTTTCATGTGTGCACCTACGTGGAGGCGATTCTGTCCGCATGCTAGGGCAGAGTTCTATCCTGCCGCTGCAGTAAAGAAGTGTACATGGGCGCATGCCTCTGCAGAGGACGCATACGTACTTCGTGTCCATGTTTGCATCGGACTTGACGCAGAGCCAGAAGCTTCGATACATATGTAATATCAATAGGTGCCCAAATTTAACGTACTACCACATGTACCAATGTCTTGCAGCTCGTCCTCTGTTGTACCGTTGGCGTACTGACATTGACCGGGACAGCACCCGTACCGCAGCATCATTGTTTTGCGATTTGTCGTACCAACGACGAGGACTCCGGGACATGGGACAAACATTCCTTTTCACATGCGTCATCACAGCCGTCTCGGGACGGGACAAATGGAAGATTTCACCGGTTTGGGGACAGGCATTGACGATTCCTTACATTTGCTACTGTATACATCTGCAACGCAGTCCAGGCGAAAGGAAAAGCCATATCCTGCAATAAATGCCTCATTGAAGTAGCCGCACCGATTCAATCGCCTGGTGTTTCTCAAGATGCCGCAGCGCTTGAAGCAACACTTCAGTACTGACTCTGCACACGTACAGCGGACGACAAGGACGCCTAGATCAGCAGGCATAAACGTATGAATGAATACAGAACATGGCTTCCACTATAGACTGCGCGGCGTGTAGCTTGGCGCGGGAGAGCGTGAATCCGTCTTGGATGGCTGAGGCAGTGCAGTGCGGCTTACGAGTGGCTTCTTTGAAACGTTCACTAGATGGGAGTGCTTTCTTGAATTGTTCCAGACTGGTTTGCAAATACATGATGGGCAGACCGAACACATCGATGCAAGCCTGGCTATCGCGTACTCGTCGATTCAATCCGTGCGCAGACATGCGAGTCGACGCGCGTGAATTATGCGTAGCAGCTCGCAAGTGTGAATCAACGCCTGAGCTGTCTCGTCTTGCAACGCGAGCGGAGAACCGCTGCCAGCGTGCGTATGCATCCAGGCAGCTGCAGCGACGGCAATGCGCACATCAGTTCGTTGCCTGTATGACGGCTCCGAGACCTGCGCGAAAGCTGTTTCAGGTCCTGGCGGAGAGCTATACATCCAGTCCATTCGTGACGAACAACAAATTAGCCACTCAGGTCGGTCTGGCCGGCCAACAGCACAATCCACCCATCGCCACTTCTGACATGCATGATGCATGTGGGGCTGGCAATGAGCCAGAGCTCTACATCCCGTAGGGATTCCCGCTGAAACCGAGCTTTTGTCGAAACATTCCTCCACGGGTGAGCTTGAGGCAGCGGTGTCGCTGAAAGCGGGCTGATAAAGCAGATGTCAGTGGGCACAGCCCGCAGGTGCATCTGGGTGTAGCATGCAGCAGGCTTGCCCATTGGAAAATGTACCACGCGAGCGACGCGAATAGGATGTTCAGACTGTGTGAGCTCAGCAAGCAACGAATCAGTGTAGCGAGCAAAAAATTATTTTGGCATCCCTCTGGCATCACAGCATTACAGCGGATAGCCCTCTGAAACTGACAAGCCTCATTATTAGAGGGGTAATACCTCTGGAATTCGAAAAATTCAGCCCCCCCCACCCCCCCCCCTTCCATGTACCTGCGGTACAGTAGCAAAGTGCGGGATACCTGGTAATATTGGGTACACCTTATGTGTACTGCTCACAGGTACACTGCATACTATTGCAGGCAACGCGTGGTTTGCTGCGGTGAAGCAGCAGGCGTCATTGCTGTGGGTAAGGGTGCTACAGATCAGCCACTGGTAGCTCACTGACTCCTTGGCAACAGGATGATGATGATGATGATGAAGTAGCTTTGAGGGGACTTTGATGTTGCTTGATTACTCCAGCCTGTTTTGGTGCCTGTTCTGCTTCTGATGCTTTTGGCAGCTGTGTTCAAGGGCATCCTGTGAAGTGCTCCATGCTGACTGGCGGTGCAACCATGGTGGCGTAGGGGTGGCTGTGCACATGCATGGCCAGTGGGCTGCAGAATTTGAGGATTCTACACAAGCACCTGGCTGCGTGTACATCGCTCACTCGAAAACAAGGTCATGCAATCATGGAATCGCTTACGCTGTGCTTTCCATGGATGGCCAATGATACCGCTCTTGTACCCATCTGATACCCCACATGTGATATCACATATGTGATATCAAATATTTGCATCAATGGCATGAAGCCGACATGGCCTTGAGCTCTGTCTAGGAATTTGAGGAGTTGCACATGGTCAAAAGCGCCCCACAGCAACCCCCAGTGGTCCAACACAGCTGCAACGTTGACCAAGTACTTCTTCACGAGGGGCCTTTGCAATGGTGTTACTAGCTTTTCTTAACATTTGCAAGAGCCAGAAAGTTTAATTCAACCTGTGTTGGCAGCTAGCTCCATGTCTGTGTTTTGCTCGTGTCCGAAATGAATGATACTCCGCAATATATGGATTACACTCCAGTGAACTGAAGAATTGCTCACAGATGTACAGCACGCCCTGGCTTAAGCCCTGGCTTAAGAACGTTGCGAGACTCCCAGAGATCCGACTGGGGGGGAAACGGTGGTAGCCACATGCACAAGCACATGCATATGCACAATTGCCATTGGCCGGCCAGTGCTCTCCTGACTGTGTGCCGGGGGGTGTTAGGGTGCAGACCCCTGCTGTGCCTGCTGTGCTGTGCCGGGGGCTGGGTAATCATGCTCCATGTATATGTGTTACAAGGACAACGTCGGGGTAGAGGGTGTTGACAGCCCAGAGTGGCCGGGGTAGAGGGTGTGGACAGCCCTGTGTGCATCGTGCGGTCAGGGGGGTAGAGGGTGTGGACAGCCCAGAGTGGCCGGGGCAGAGGGTGTGGACAGCCCTGTGTGCATCGTGCGGTCAGGGGGGTAGAGGGTGTGGACAGCCCAGAGTGGCCGGGGCAGAGGGTGTGGACAGCCCTGTGTGCATCGTGCGGTCAGGGGTGTGCTCTGGCTGTGTGCATGCTGCTCGGTGCAGATCGGTAGAGGTTGCTTGCTGAGTAAAGTAAAGTAAACCTGAATTTACCGAGTCGTATCCTATTGGACATTGACAACTCCGAATTAACGGGGGACCACATATGCCGAGTGGTACCTGGGGTGCAGCAGTGGCCGTGAGATGGTGCAGCAGGAGAGGCTCTAAGGAGGAGACATCATGTGAGTGCAGCGGAGTACGCTGTGCAGCTCTGTGAGCAGTTGGCTCACAGGTGTGCAGCCACCGCGCGGCAGGCTGGTGTGATCAGTAGTAGCTGCTGAGAGGTGTGGAGCAGCGCTGCAGCTGAGCAACAGGAAGTCTGCAGAGGCTTTTGCTCAATAGCACAGAGCCGTGGACGCTTCATCATGATAGGTGCGTCACACATAGATCTACGTACGAAGTGGAGGCGTTTTGTTTTTGCAGTGTATGTCGCGCAGACCTCTATATAGGTAAGCTGCAATGCAGAACTGTACACGGGCGCATGGCTCTGCAGGGGTAGAAGGCAGGGGTAGAAGGCAGTCATGCATACGTACTCCGTGTGATGGGATTTTACTCAGTGCCGGATTTTACTCAGTGCCAGAAGCTTCGAAATTTTCGAAAATTTTCGTCACCAATTTTTCTAGTGACCATGCCCAGGTATTCAGCATTTACATCAAGCATTCACCCGCCCTGGTCGTTCAGCTGGTCCTGGCAGAGTTGGAGGACACGGCATCTTGCAGAGGCTAGAGTATGCAGACAGTATGGCAGTCGCGTAGTGTTAGCCGGTGCAGGCGTGGCGGTGCTTGCCTGGCTTCCAGCGCAAACGTGCTTGAGGGCCCGGCTCCCAAGCTGGCTCTTAAGCTGGACGCACCTCATCTCTCACGTACACACCCACAGTGGGTGACCCACTCCGGTTCCCGTGTGGAAACCGAAAAAAATATGATGTAAGAATATAACAAATATTATCATAATTACGTGACAACTTGCTCATTGCAGTAGCCGCACCTGTTCAACGGAGCGCTGTGCCGTAGCGCTTGAATCGACCGCCCACTAGTTTCTTTACACACGAGCCAAAGGGGCGGCAAGGACGCCTACATCAGCAGCCAAACATATACAGAGTGGTACATGAAGTCATGTTGCTGTAGAATGCGCCACGATGTGCGTGGCTCTAGATGATCAGCTGGAGATACGGCTTCAGAGGTACCCATACCCACTTGAACAGCCTCAAGTAAGCTGGTGCGAGCAATGAGACTGATGATTGAATGCTTCACAAATTTCAATGATGTGCATCTTTCTGGAATTGTCCAGCCTAGTTTGCAAGCACATGATGGTCAGATCGCTGACAAGCGATCTGACCGTGATGCAAGGCAGGTCGGTCCGGTCCGTGCGCAGGCTTGTGAGGCGACGCGCCTAACCCGTTAAGATGTGTATTTGAGTGCGCTAGGCATGCCGTGTGTTCAATGCGAACGCGGAACCCGCTGCCAATGTGCGCGTGCAGTGCATCCACACAGGCAGCTGCAGCAGGACGCACGCACCACCTCGTTGCCAGCATGACAGACGATTGGCCCATCTCAGAGATACAGGGGTCTGGCCCGGAGCATGGCGAGGTCTATCAAACCCAAGGCCCAGCTCGATGTCTGTGCCATCTGTCTATGCCATCGACTCTGTCTATGCCATCAATATTCGACCCATCGCCGGCTCAACATGCAGCGCACATGAACCACCTGCAGGGACGCAGACGTCTTTGGCCTTTTGGTTGTTCAAGTTGCATGTAAGTTGCCAGAGCTGAGAAAGTTCTCAAAGAATCAGAGTAATCCGTGTGCCCAATGCCTACAGCAGCACCGCCACCGCAGCAGCGGACTTCGCAGCAGTGGCGAGATGTGCGTTCCCCTGCACACAGCACCTCACCATGCATGCTTCTGCTGGCAATTGACAGTGCGTATATTTGTAATTTACGAAGGAGGTAGAGGCCGGGCATAGTGACCGGTTCTCGGAATCCACTCGCAACATGTGCACCACTAGTACTCACTCATTCATGGCACTAGGCCGGGCACGAGCGCGTACCGCAGCCCCACCCGGCCAAAGATTAGAGCACCATATGGAGCACATAAGCATTCCCTTTGCACCACGCCACACTCTCAACCGGCGCAAAGCATTCATCACAAACACACCATGGTCCACCGCACCACACCAAGATGCAACCAGCCAGCCGATTCAAATGTGCCAAAGCAGGCCTTCCCAACCTACCATGCGTCTCATGCAACAAGGGCACAACATCATATGCATCAGGCACGTACGCACGATATGCATTGCGTTTCTGCACATCCCGCACCGCTGCAGGCCCTGCCTCCCGAGCCGCCGCAAAGTGTATGTATGCATGAGCGACAGTGAGCCTCGACAGTGCCTTCCCCTCTAAGACAATTATACCCCTCCAGGTATCTCTGACATGGACGGCGCCCACATCGCCTGCCACAGCGCCTACACCTGTTCCCAGCCAGCCACCCCAGCCACAGCACCTCTGGCCACGTACCTCAAGAGCTCACGGCACCAGATCCAAGAACCTGCATCATGCATGCACACGGGCCATGTGACGGGCATCGCCTTGGCGTACCTCGAGGGCGGTCCGCAATGCATGTCGCGCCGGAAACATCTGGAGTACCTGGGCCGATGCGGACGATCGCAGTGCTCGAGCGGCGCAGGGCGCATGCCCGCTTGCACCGACGCAAGGCGAGATCTCCAATCTCTTGGTCCCAGTTCTCGCGTGTCCAGCCGCGTGTGGCAACGCCCCGCGCGCGATATGCAGTGGTGCATGATGCGGGTTACCGGCACACTGAAACTGAAGTCCGATCGATTCGGCGGTGCTTGATGCCTCTACAGAAAGTACACACGCTCCGTACGCTAATCTATGTAGGCCACATCCAGCCAAGCGGGTCCAACTCAAAGCACCCTTGGCAAGAAGCCACTGCCCCCGCCGATGTCTCATGCATGCAGTCCACGCGGCATACAGCAGTTCATGCATGGTGTACTGCGCAACAGCCCCGTGGCGGTGTGTGTTCACGGAACTTGTGCTCTTGCGAAACGGAGGAGCTGCTGGACTGGCCAGGAGGGCGTCAGTGGTTCATGAAGTGCCCAATCTGTGTGTGGAGGTCAAAACAGAATACTCTCACAATGACAGCACTGTCCCGCGAATGCTGTTTCTGCGCACAGCAGAGGACAGTGAACAGGTGTGAGAGCGACACCCACATGGTGCAAACGCCCCGAGCTGCTGTAACTGCCGCATCTAATCGCTTGGTTCAAAATGTAGAAGAGACTTGGCACGGACAGGTGTTGATCCTCACAGCACCACACACAATACAGAGTACTTATTATTTCTTTGTACAAGGTGATCTCCTCTCCCAGTGCAGTTTCCTTTCGCTACTCATCAGCAGCTCTGGGTGCTACCCGTCCTACATCTGACATTGATGCAGGGTCGACCACCGGCATGACACGCTGTTTACGCAGCTCGAGCACATCAGCATGGCTAGTGCAGCCTGATGAACATCAGAGGCCTCCAGCCGCTGCAGCGCCTGCGGGACCCGCATCTGGGGAGCTGAAGCAATCCTGATATCCCTACTGACGTCGGTCCAGTCCTGCGGACATTGAAGACACGACTGCGCCAGTTCCACTGGCTCCAACAATACAACAGATTCGACGACTACTGACCATGCACGCCTTCCAGACTGCATCTGGTGATCATAATCCTGGCCGGCACCTGGCTTTGTGCGGCGCTGTACAGCGGACGCAGCGCGGAAATGGCACTGCGGCGACGCGACTGACATGCATCAAGCCCCGATTCGCAGCTACTTCAGGCGCCATGCCCACCACGGCCCCTGCTGGATCCTGCATACATGAGTAGCAATACCGCTGGGCCCCTGTAAGCCACAGTGATGCCGCATTCATGATCTCGCGGCCACATACAGCCCCGCCCCCCGCACTCACATCCTCAGCGCAACAAACATACTGTACACCATTCGGGCATCCGGCCGCGCTATCACGGCCACCCTGGGGGCCTCACGCGCCGAAGCTATCATCTTGGCTGATGTTGGTTGCGATCATAGGTCGTGGCGACACCAGCTGTGGCACCCGCTGAGGGTGGTCACATGGGCTGCTGCCATGGGCAGTGGCTCAATCCCAGTGGCACAACCCGGGTGGCGACGGAACACTCCGCGCCCCCTCAGCCACTAAGTACGGTTCGATGGAGTCTGCTGAGAGCGAGAGGAAGAGTTCCGGGCGGCCGCGCTCCTGCAGCAGCCTCGCGGGCGCCTCGTGCCCCGCCCGCCTGCACGCAGCCCCTTCCGACTCAACCCATACTCAACATGTCGTTTTGCGGTTGTGGAGAGACAGCCATGCCGGAGTCCGAATGACCGGCGATGATGCGCTATCGTTAATCGCAAAGTGTGGACGCTCTTGGGCCGAGGCCCGGCCGAAGAGTCACGTCGTACATCAACCACTGCCGGTAACTGCCGAACAAAACCAATCGAAAGCAGACGTGCGGCCTCTCACGCATGCCGGGCTCGCCGCATGCGCTCCCGTCGTGCCGCCTGTGTGCACGCTGTGCATGCCGCGCATGCGGCGGGGGCGCACCTCCGCAGCCAGCGCACGTTCTTGCTGATGTTGCACACGTCCGCGACGGGGCGGTGCGTGCCACGCGGGTCCCGCAACACCCAGTCGTACATCGCCGACACGACCGCCGGCCGCGGCAGGCCGAGCTCGGCCTGCAGCGTGCCCAGCGTCAGCAGCACGACGCGCCACGCGCACGCGCCCGGCTCGAGCAGGCCGGGCGCCCGCGCCATCGCCAGCACGGTGTCCGCGCCGAGCAGGCAGCACGCCGAGTCGATGTCTGCACGCCAGGCTGCACGCGGTCAATGCCTGCGCCGGTGCTCATGCCTTTGCTTGGGTTGACCGGTGACTGGTGAGTCAGGCTGAGGTCCCGCTCGCCGCTGATACACCATGAGTCATGTTACAGGACCTGCTTCATGCTGGTTCACAGGCTTTGATGTATGTGAAGTCAAGTAAATCTGGATTCACTGAGCAGCATCCTTCAGACGACCTGTGTGTGCTTGAGGCAGCTTGGACCTGTGTGCTGCAGCGTGAGTTGCAGATTGTCTGGCCGTGTATCCTTGCAAAGACATCAGGATTGGGCAGCGCACCGCGGTCAGGCCAAGTGAAGAATGCCGGGGCAGCCACGAGCGCTGCGTTTACGTCGCCTGATGGCATGCCGTGCGACCGCAGTAACATACACTTCATGCCGACCCCGTATCCCGACTCGTTCTGCAGTCTTGGGCAAGCTTTGAGCAGGCTTTGAACCTCCTGCAGGGCGTTCTTGGTCACCTTGGGTCACGCCATCGGTTGGATGCATGCCGAGAATCATGGCGGTGCGATACAACGAGTCTGCTGAAGCTCAGGAGTTTCAGCAAGTGAAGCGGAAGCTGGGTGCTCTATCGCGGTGTATTCCCAAGCTTCCATTCGAGTTTCATGTGGCACGCACTTATTCATGTGGCGCGCACTACACGAATATAACGCCATGGCATTGATTGGCAAGAATAGACGATAACACGAAGCGATGCGCATGACAAACTCTTGATACTCAAGCTGGTGGACACCGAGATTGCAAAGCCCACCTGTGGTTCCAGGCCGAATTGCTCGAGAAACGAGGATATGCCGCTGTGGCGCGTTCGCCATGTTGGCAACCGGCCCGTCGGAGCGGCGCGCTCGCGATCGTTCAGGAGATCATCATCTATGCCCGAACTGGACTTGAACGTAATTGGAGTGGCGTATTTGTCCGCGAGGCGCTGCACCTGTTCGGGTGTGCCCTTGTCCGGCCGTAGCCTCGTTTGACGAACCTGCATAACAACGATACTGTTGTGCCAGCATGTCACCATCGAAAACAGCACGTCTCGTCAATCGACACTATCGAACGCGAATCTATTTAAATCACTGCTCTGACATCGAGGTCTGGCTATATCTTCTTCAGGTGCTTGCAGGAATTGTATCAGGTTCATGACGTGAATACAGTCTCCGGGGGACACTCATGCTGAAGCTGGAGTTCTCGCAACGTGCTGATCACCTGTCTGCAAGTTTAATTCAGCGTCTTCTGCACGTAGGCGCATTGCCCTATGTGTGGGTGCACTTCTCGCAAATGATGGCCATGTATGCGATGTGAGTTCACTTGGTCACGACCCCACAAAACATCACAGCAAACTGGAAATCAGGCTTTGGCGTCCTACAACCAATCCAAACGAGCTCGTTGCGTTCGGGAGGTCGCAAGCCTGCCCCACTGACACATCCAGTCTGGATGATCCCAGCAGTCTGTCTGCGATACGAAGAATCGCACAGCAAGCAGCTGTGCCAGAGGCAGTTGATGAATAAAAAATCGCTTTTCATGCGTCTGACAAATTTGTGACACAAAAGGTTGGCTGTTGGGGCTGCCATGACCGTCCCGCAGAGTTGTGGCCAGCTCTGAGCAGACATGGATGTTGAGGAAGGTTTGCCGCAGCATCAGCACTGTAACAAGCAAGTATGCAGGAAGCTGAACAGAGCTATCCTGGATGAAATTGCCAGCAGTGCTTGTATGGTGCAACACACAAGAGTTGTGACTAGAAAAGGGGGACTTGTCCATGGGGCCACAAAGAATCCAGGCATACTTGGGCCAGCGAGCTCACGGTTGAATGCGATATCTATTAGATTAGTCGATAGTGGCTTGATTCCCGGGCAATGCCCGGCTCAACTATATTTGCTAGCTGTGGCAGCTGAAGTAGGACACGAATGAGCAGCTGTACTGTGCAGCTGCACTGCGCTGGTGATCTGCAATGCCTGCACACAGTTAACACTGTGCGATGCGAAACTCACCTCTGCTCTCGCACTGCTGCGAGCTGACATCATCTGACCGTATGGAACCACCTGGCATCTGGACTGGACAGGGCTAGGACATCGGAAACGGTCCGAATCTGACTGCCATGCTGGTGCTTTACCAACTATTGCGCCCGATCTTCTGAACACACCGTCGGGAGGTGTAGGGAGTATCATCATTAATGCTCTGTTGGGAGTAGGGCTCTGGTGTGCAGCTTGAGCGATCATGGGCAGACTCTGGTGCCCTCCTCGGACGGCTTCCGTGCCGACAGGCGAGCCCTTTGCAGTACCTGCGACAACCTTTGTCGACTAGAGCTCGCACCCAGGCAGCGACTCTACGCTAAATGAGGGCAGAAAAATCTAATTTCTGTGTTGGCAGTTCGTGAGCGGATGCCTTGAACAGTCCGGGCTGCCTCGGAATGCAAACGATGAAAAGCTGCAGAACGAAAGTTGCCACAGCGACGGGAAGGCGTGCCAATTACACAGCAGCCGCAAGTCAACTATCGCCGCTGTAGAAGTAACTTTCTGGTACACATAAGTCTGCTTATGAGGGCTCCATCAAGGTCAGTGCGGCAGACAGGATGTGCTACAGCCTGCGAGTCCCCATGCAACCTTTCCGCCGGAGATGGAACTTGCCCAGAAGGCCGGTGTCATGCGTGGCCAGCGCGCCGCCGCAGCCAATTATCTACACACTTCACAGCGAATTGTACAATAATCTCTTCCTGCAATACTTTATGCTTTCCATGACTGCCAATCAGCAATCGCCTCGTTCGACATGCCAAAAAGCAGGTCATCCTGGCTACTGCAATTGTTAGCTGGGCATATGCACACAGGCACGTGCACGATGAGGATGGCCACTGACGCTGTGTGGTTCCGGTGATGCTACCTGCCTCCTCAACTTTATCAGTGTGACACATTGACACCGCAGCGCTGGCTGTGTGTGATACTGGGGTTGCTGAAAGGAGTGCACACAATCTACAGCACCAGGACCAGTGTAGTTACAAAGGACAGAGGCCGGGCAGCGAGCCGTTGCAAGGAATACAGGATCAAGGTACGCATGCATGATTACATGACCATCAGTAGAGCACGGCAGCGGGAGCATTGTATGCCACCACTTACACAGCAAGTTCTGTATGCCACTACTTACACAGCAAGAGCACTGGGCGGCTGGATCTGCCTATCATAACACAGCGCTGCCGGCTCGTCCCTACAGCCCTGAAATGGACCTCATCAATCCCGGCCGTGCACCTCCTTGCTACCTCTTCACCTGTCACGACACTATGCACCTACATGGCTTGACGCACAGGCAGTCCCCACGAACTGCCTTTCATGACTGTGTGAAGGACCTCTTGGCAACTCCGAGCCTACAACCATGCACACTCACTGCTCCTTTCCCTCCCCAATTCCTGTCTCACCGCATTCGCCATAGCCAGACAGCACAACCATCCCGGTCACCTCAACACAGACCCAAGCTCCTGACCAGCCTGACCTGCCGACATCCTGCCGATGCTACAACTGCAACCACGATCAGCACCTCCTCGCACGCGCAGTGACTCCTTCAACTACCTCCATTCACACCCAGAGCTCTCTATGCACTACCGCTGCACAGCACAGTACCTCTTCATGAACCTCGTCACTCCGCACCGCACACCAATCCCACAGCATACACAGCACAACACGACGTGCACATGCACATGGACACCACAGCACAGAATGCATGCGTTGCATGACACACCGCACGCTGCTTCACACGTTATACACACCGTCCCGGCCTCGCAGGCACAGGCAGTGCCGCCACACTGACTGCGGCGGCGGGGGCGCCGCCGCCGCCAGCCGCCCGGGCCGCTGCTGCGGCCGCCGCTGCGGCCCCCGCATCGACGAGCTGCCGTCGCGGCCCCCGACGCGGATCCGCGACGACGGCGACCGCCCGCCGACACTCCGCGACCCCGACACCGGGGACTGCGACTGCGGCTGCCCAGTCCGCAGAAGCTTCCGGAAACCGGGGCTGCCGGAGCTGCTCTGCAGGCTCCCCGACAGCCGAAGTCGCGGCTCCGCCGCGCTGCGCGGCGGCGCAGCCGCCTGGGGTCCGCTGAACAGCAGTCGCAGGCAGCTCACGGAGCGCCGCGGCTCCGCGAGCTCTGCGGCCTTCGCGCGCGGCGAGAACAGCGCCGCGCGGGACCGCCCGGCGGCCGGGCTGCTCGCCGCAGCCTGCCCCCCCGCGCTGCTCTGCACGGTGTCCGTTCCCGTGCTGTCCCTGCGGCCTAGCTCCCGCGACTGTGCCGGCCACGGTGGGTACGCGATCGTTGCCGCAGCCATCAGCTCGCGCTCCACCGACGACACGTCCAGTGACATCGCTGCGGCGCCCGCGCAGGAGTGCAGCGGCTGCGCGACCGGGTTCGGGGCAATCAGCGGGATGCGTGGCCGCAACGACGCCGGTGCCGCGGACACAGTGGCGGACAGCGGGAGTGTTGAATTCGCCCTAGACCATGCCGCGACACGGCCGTACGCGGCCGCAGGCCGCTCGGCGGACGGCGGCGCGGATGGCAGCGTTCCCGCTGAGGTGCTGTGCGTCCCAAGAGCGGCCGCGGCGGCACCGCCAGAGGGGCCGGAGATGCCGCTCATGGTGGACACCTCACCTGTGCCGCCCAGCCGCCGGGCCGCGGCGTTGGAGTTGATGGAGGCGGGGATGTCCATGGGGGTGAGGGGGGTGTCGCCGCTGCCGCTGGAGGAGGAGGGGGTGCGCGCAAAGGACACGCCGGAGGCGGGGTTGGGCAGGGTGTAGAGGAGAGAGCGCATGTCGTCGGCGGTGACGTCGCCGCTGCGTGAGCCGCTGCGTTCGGAGGGCATGACGGCCCAGTACGCCGGGCGCGGCTCGCCAGCGGAGCCGGATGTGGGCGGGGTAGACGCGGCGGGGACGACGGGGATGGGCTCCGGGGTGGAGGCCGGAGCAGGTGCCAGGCCGGAGCGCGGTTGGCGCGTTGGCGACACCGACGCCGCCCGGCTCCGTTGCCGCGGCGCGCCGGCGGCGCAAAAGCTGGTGCGCGGCGGCGTGCCGCTGTGTGGCGCCGCGGCGGCGGCCGCGGCCACAGCCGCCGCCGCGGCGGTCGCCGCGTCGCCGGATAGCGAGCGCTCCGGGACCTGCGGCAGCGGGGCCGCAGCCGCCGGCAGCCGCTCCGCGCTCTCCTCGTCCCAGAACATCAGCGACGAGGACACAGAGGACTTCTCGGCGTCAATGGACTGCTGTCGCTGCGAAAGGCCCTGTGGCTTGAGCGATGCGGCGCTGGCGCTGGATGGAGGCCGCCCAGCCGCCTGCGCGGTGGTCACTTCCGTCTCCTGCGCCAGGTCCAGCACCCCCGTGGCAAACGCGTTGTTGTCACGTTGCAGAGCGAGGGATGCCTGCGCGGCCATCACCGGCGCGAGCCGCTCATCGCAGGTGGGCGGCATCAGCGGTGGCAGGAAGTTCGAGGGGATGGACGAGATGACCGATCCCGAGTGGGCGAGGGAGCTTGTAGGGGATGAGGGCTCGCGGGGGGGAGGGGTCACCGTCGTGGGGCCCGGGGGCAACGCAGACGGGTGCTTGGGGGGACGCAGCGCCGGGCGCGTGCTGTGTGCTGTGCCGCTGTGTGCTGTGCCCTGGCTGCTGAGGCTGCTGGGGAGGTTCAGGCCAGGAGGGACACCGCGTGGAACAGGAGGGGGGGTCGCGTCAGGGTCAATAGGGGGCCTGACTGGAAGTCGGGGGAGGCGGGGGATGTAGGCCACTCCGGGGGGCGGCATTGACGCCGGGGCGGCAGCGCCGTACAGCTTTGCCGTTGGCGGTGGCTGCCGTGCGGAGATGGGAAGCGGAGGGAGCGCATAGCTTGGTAGGAAGACCGGGACGAGGGCTGGCTGCGATGCGGCCGCGGCCGCGGCGCTGTACGGCGCGGCCATGCGGTACGGGTTCGGCGGGCGGATGTTGCCGGTGCTTGCAGGGGGGCGGAGGTTCGGGCCGGAGGCCGGGTAGTGACCCCGGCTGCTGCCGTGGCCTCGGATGAGTTCCGCAACGGAGAAAAACTCACCGTCGCCGGATGTGAGGCGGTCGCGGCCGCGGCTGCGCTTGCGCGGCCGCTCGGTGGCACCGCCACCGCCTCCGTCTCCGCCAACGGCACCGCTGCTATCGTGTTCATCACAGTCGCCGCTGTGGCTGTCACCCCCAGCATTCGCGCGGCGCTCCGGCATTGAGAACGAGTCATCCGGTGCGAATGGCCGGGGGCTGTAGCATGGTGCGGGGTCGCCGGAGCGGCCCCGGATGCCGGAGCGACGGCCCGCAGGGGAGCCGCCGGTGCGCGCATCTGCGCGGCGAGCCGTACGCAGTGCCGGGCCGGCGCCGCGGGGGGAGCGGGTGAGACGGGGGGAGCGCAGCGGCGACGCCCGGCCCTGCCGCTGCAGCGGAGACGGCTGCCGCGGAAACGGCTGTCGCTGCCGCGGCGAGTCGTAGGAGTCGCGTGGATTGCGAATGTCCACAGGGGTGCGGAGGTACACCTGGCTGCTCTGCGCGTGGTGCACAGTCTGTGTCGTCGGCGGCTCAACACGGTACGCCGGGGCGCGGCGCTGCATGTCTGCGTGCTGCTCGCGCATCGTCATGCGCGGCCGCGCCGGGCCGGCCGGGTGCGACTGCAGCCCCAGCTGCCGCTGCGGCCGCTGCGGCGCAACTCCGGAACCGTACGCCGCCCCGACCGACACCGGGTGGCGGACGTTCCACGCCGCAGCGGCACGCTGCGCCGCAGGCTCCTGGAACAGCCGGTTCAGATCGCGCGTCGGCTTCCTCGGGCTGCCGGTGCCGAGGGTGTTGGGCCCCTGCAGCGGCAGCGTGGGCACCGCGTGCCGCGCGGCCGCGGCAGCCGCCGCCGCAAGCGCATTCGCGGCTGCGGCCGATGCCTCCATGCTGCCCACCGGCGGCGGCGACTCCAGCCGCGGAGACGGTGGCCTCGGCTGCCCCGGCCGCGGCGACAACGCCGCGGACACCGAGTCCGAGTTGAACAGAGATGTCGGCGCGCTGGGAAGCCGGGGGGTCGTCACGTCGCTCAGCGCGGCCGACCCGGACTGCACCTCCCCCCCGGCCTCGACCGCCTCCACCGTCTGCCGCAGCTGCTGCGCAAAGGACAGCGTCGCGATGTCCTCCGAAACGTCGCACGCGGATCCGCTGTCGCCACTGCTGTGGCCGGGGTGGCGCCGCAGTACGCCCGCTGGCGCAACCGGACCGCTGTCGGTCGCGGCGGAGTCACCATGCCCGAACATGCCGGAGTCGCCGATCAGTGAGAGCTCACCCTGGAACGTGATGGACGATGAGGTGGCGCCGTTGTCTCGCAGGGTCGCCGTGTCCGTGAGCGCCCGGAGAGCAACAGAGGAGGACGATGAGATTGACACGGATGATGACTCAGCGCGGTGGTGGCGTGGGTGGTGCAGCGGCGGCGCGGACGGGTTTGCCGGCTGGTACGGGCGCGTATGCGCGCGCTGCGCCGGGCGCGGCGCGGGGGCCCGTGGTACCACGGCCGCACAGGACACCGGCAGCGGCGGCTGCGGGGGCCGCCGCAACAGCGGCGGCAGAGGCGGCGGCCGCACAGCCGGGGAGAGGTGCTTCGGCAGCCGCAGCGGCGGCGAGCTGCGGGCAGAGGGGGAGGGGGACGCGGTGCCTGCGCTGCCGGGGGTGCCTTTCCCAGGGGGGTTCTCCGACTTTGCCGGGGACTGTGGCCGCGGCATGGGGGCCTCATCCACATTGCCAGAGGGCACCGGCGACAGCTCCACGTGGTTGACTGCGCTGTGGAGGCTGTCAGGGATTGCCACTGCCGTCATGCCGGTGAGCTCACGCATCGGCGTTGGGGCCCCCAGGCCGCCGGCGACGGCCACGATCGGCGCCGAGGGGCAGGGGGCCTGCTGTTCGGGGGCCTCGCCCCTGGGCCCCCGATGCATAGCCGCCCTCACCACCTCGCCGCATCCTGTGTGTTCCCGGACGTGGTCGATGTTCGATGAGATACAGGCGGACTCCTCATGCTCTTCCTCCTCCTCCTTTGGAGGCGGCGGCTGTGACGGCCGCGGGGAGGGGATCGGGGGGGAGTGGCAGGACGACGACGACGTCGGCTGCGGCGCCGATGTTACTGTCAGGAACGGCTCCCCGCCCCTCACCCCCACACCCCCTAAGTGCTCTGCGTGCTCCATGTGCTGCGCACGCTGTGCGTGCTGCGAATGTTGCAGGGCTACTTTCGACACCGCGCCAGAAGCCCCCGTCGGAGTCTCGGCGTCAGGCTTCAGATCTGCCGACTCCGGCTCGCCCGCCGCTGCTGTGGGGGCCGAAGGCTGCCCCTCCAGCCTGCCACGGCCCGCCCCGTCAGCGCCCAGCATCCCTGCGGCGACCGCATGCAGGTCCCGAGACTCGACGTCCAGCACCGCGGTGCTGACGTCAGACGCCTGCGTGTTGAATGTCTCCATGCATACTTGGAGCTCATGCACGTCGGCTGAGACAGACGACGCGGTCGACATCGGCTGCCTCGCGGCCGCAACCCCGCTGCTGGAGCCATGCAATTCATGCTGGGGGCTGCTACCCTCATCGCGCTCAGCCGCCGTGCCCGTGTCGGCGCGGCGGTGACTGAGGCTGCCGTTAGGGTCAAGTGGAATCTCAATGGAAGACGCTGCCGTGGACTCGGTGGGAGAGCAGGAGGAGGAGGACTGGGGGTAGCCGCCGGATGGAGGGGGGCTGAGGAAGGGGTTGGACACGGTGTCGCTGTCTGAGCAGGCGGGGGGGCTGCGGAAGGGGTTGGAGGAGGACGGGGGCGTCACCCGCCGCATGCTCTCGGTTGACGGCTCAGCCATCGCGAACAGTGCGCTGCTGGAGTGGTCCGGCATGGCGCCGCTGCAGCCGGGCTCCGGGAGGGGCCCTGCGCCCTCCCCGACGCTGGAGGTGTACGAGGTCAGGATCGCCGAGAGCAGGCCGCTCTGCTCGCGGCTCGCGCCGGGCGGCGGGTCCGCCGGCGGCGGCGGCGAGCCGCCGCTGCGGCTGCGCCGCAGCAGCCGCGCGAGCGCGGCCGCAAACGAGGCTGGCGAGCCGACGTCCGGCGGCGGCTGCCGTGCGGCGTGGAGCACGCCCGCGTGCGCGAGGTCATGCGTAAGCAGGTCAAGGTGCGCAATGACCTGCTCCGCAGCGGTCGTGCTGTCAGCGACGCGCGCGCGCGCCTCGGCAGACGAGCCGGACTGCTCCACCACGGCCGCGTCGACGGCGCATCCGGCGGCGCGGCGGCATGCGACCGCGGCCGGGGAGTCATGGTCGGCGCCGCCGCGGCGGTGGACGCCCCGGCGGCGGCGGTCAAGCATATCATCCCACGCGCTGTCCAGAGTCGGGCTAAACTGCTGCGCTGGTGCTGCACACACGCCACCGAACGTCACCAGCTGAGCGCAACAGACCCACCACCCGGAGGACTGCGGAGATGCACGCTGCCCGGCCTTCCTCGTGATTGATCTAGCTCAGCACATCGCATCTCAGAGCACCAAAGCAGATGCAATCAAGTTGATGGCCGATTGCCTGCCTGATCTCACCACCGGAATCACATATATCACTCTGATACAAGATGCTGCCACTGTGTGCAGCTGCGGTGGGGGCGCACGTGTGGCGGCTTCTTGGAAGCACCTGACGGGTGCATGCACGCCACTGCTCTCAGCGCTGTCAAGATCCTGGCTGCTCGCCTTCAGAGACAGAGACATCGACGGGTTGGTGAAGCTGTACTGCAGTGCGCTGGGCCGGAAGGAGGCGCTGTGGAGGGAGTAGGCAGCGGCACTGTCGGCCGCCTTCCCTGCTGCAGAGGCCGTGTTGGCCGCTGCAAGCTTCCCTGCTGCCGGACCAGCCGCAGCTCTGGGGCAGCCGACACCGGCCATGGTGCCCTGGCCCGGCAGCCGGCTCGCTGGAGCCGCATCGACTGGTTTGGGGGCCTGCGGAGGGGGGGCAGATGATGGCTGCGGCACGTGGTGGTAGGGAGGGGTGGGAGCTGTTGATGGCTGAGGCACCGCGTACGCCCCGCCGCTCGCTGGGGCAGAGCCAGGGGGTGGTGCGTTGTAGTACTGGGGGATCAGGGTAGCGCCTGAAGCGGGCATCGCGGCGGGATGCACTGCGAGGGAAGCGCTCGGCCTGCACGGGGCGCGCCGGAAATCAACGAGCAGCAGCGCGCCAGAATTGTACCGGCGCCGGTGCAGCTGATGCCACAAGATGCATATGAATGCCTGGTGCCGGCATTCCGAGGCGCCCACGATGTACTAATTGAGGTAGAAAGTTCACTGGTTGATGCTAAATCACATGACGATCACGGACCGGCATGACATGTCTCGGCCTTGCCCAAAGAGTTCGTCAGACGCAAGATGTACAAACATCGACCACGACTTTGTGCGCACGAGCTCGATGAATCTAACAGCAGAAGCTGCAACGGGTACCGTGGCGGTACGTAATTGTGTGCCCCGTCAATGTGCGCCGGGGAGATATTGCCCGGTAAGGCGGTTGTGCGCCTGCGTCGAGTCGCACGCACTGAGTTCTGCGTACACGCATACTTGCGCCTTCGCAGATGAGCACAAAAATTAGGGCTTAATGCAGGAGAGGGGCTAGGCATCACGATGTGCTCGGCGGTGCTTCCGGCACGCGACCTGCGTTGGCGTGTTGCAGGTGTTGCGGACTATCGATGGCGTTCGCGAGCGTCGTACAGCTCGACAGCGCCTTTCAAACAGAACATCGGGCACCTTCGGGCGTGGAACAACAGCTCGAACTGAGAAAACGTTGAGCCGTACTAACACGACCGAGACACAGTACGAGCAGTAAAGCGCTGCAGAGATGCCAGCCCGTGCGCATGGAGACGCAGGCAGACTGCCTGAATCGATGGCACTGGCAGACAACCACCACATCACTGATTGTCATGCCACTCCACAGGTTGCAGATATGGTGGTGGAGCGGGACATGGCTGTCAGGCAAGACTCCGCTTCGCGGCTGGAGCCACCTGCCAGGACGCCTTCCTCAGCCCTGGACGCCAGGGACCACACAGGGCAGAGTTTATTCAGATTCAGGTGTACGGAGGATTGAGGTTGCGGAGTGCATGACTAACATGCCTCGAAGCGGCAGAACGACGCGACAGCCACGCTGGACACAAGGACAGAGGTCCAATTGGCCACACCAGGGCAGTCCGCCACACCTCTATCGGATTCTTATGGAGAAGCGACTAGCAGAGGCTGGGGCGCGTGCTTGCACTGCGCCGCGCAGGTTCTTCCAACCGAGCCATGGCCAGGGCCGGCCAACTGAAAAGAGCAACAACAGGACATGGCATGCCGAAAGGCGTAGTCACCTAGTTACAGTAAAAGGAAAGAAGATAGGAAAAGCGTTGCGGATTGAAAAGCTGCCCCGCGGGCCCTGTGCCCAAGCTCTGTGAGCGCGGATGGACCTCACATCGGCAAAGCGTCCACGGCACCGGATACCATCATCAGGAGCCATTTGCTACCGCTTCACCTGCTGCCTGTCTTTCCTGCCAAGCGCCGCTGGCACGGCGGACGGTCCCCTCGGGTCCGCAACGTTGATGTCGCTGACGTCTACCGGGTACAAGCATGCGACCGAGCGGAGCTGCATGCATAAGCGCATTCGCCGCCAGGCCGCCCTTCGTTGCGCCCAACACAGCACATCTGCCACGGCATGCCGCCCTGGCGCCATGATTCCGGTATCTGTAATTACAATCGCATCCCTGAGGCATGGGAGTGCAACGCTGCACCATGCAGGGCAGGTGTGATCGCCCGGCGACCGCCCAAACTTCCGCTTGACTGGGTCAAACTCATAATATACCATTATGTAAAATGGTGCCCCAGACTGGCATGAGTCGTGCGTTGCGACGCTCCGGAGCAGCATGCAATATTTGCATGGTGTATGGCTGGATATGCCCCTGCGTAAGTGCTGAGAATTGCGACAGGGGCGTCCAAGATAGCCGCCGTACAAGTATGCGCCTTGTGCATGCATGTCAGCGGCGGCCGGCTGTCGCTTCGAGCGTAAGCAGCCACGAACGCATCTGGATGGCACGCGTCGCACGCCCCTGACTGTGCACACCATGCATGCACATGCCCGCTACGTGTACGATGTATTCTCGATAGCTTGCGTTCTATGCACCTGGTGAGGTCCCGTCACTGTGCCCATCGGCTGCTGTACGAGTGTTCTTTGCGTCCTGGTGCATGCATCTGCCTGGAGCTCATGTGCGCCGTATGCTTGTGGAGCTGCATGGCCGATCGGTCCCACATATGCGTACATGCATGTAAATTTCATGGTCCAATCACGCTGCAGTGTGCTGGATGCCGAATATCGAGATGAGCACACAGACCCTCTGCTCAGACTCTCGAAAGGTCAGCACAGGCCCTCTCCACACAGACTCTCGAGATATCTCGATCAACACAGACGTCTACGTGTACAGCACTGTCGACAGCTGCTAGCAGCCGCACATCATCATCATTCAGCAGGCGCAGACCTTCAAGAACGAGGGCGTTCCGCGCGCCGCGAACTCTCAAGTCGACGTCGCAGCGCCTGGAATCAGTCAATTGTCCCGTACGCAGTCTGCGTAATGCAGACCCAAGCACGGGCAGCTGGGAGAGAATTCTTAAGCACAGTTAAGCACGATGCATCTAGAGCCGCCGTAGCCTCCTGCAAGAGCGTGAAGTGGGCATCATTGCGCATCTGAGTGTTGTCTCAAACTGGGTACCTCCGGCTTCGATCATGGCTAACTGCGCACAGCTCTGCGCGCAGGCGGAAGTCGTGCTGTGCTGATATCGCAAGCTTGGCCGTCCCGACCGCGTCACGCCGCGGCAGCGTGCAGTCGCCTGATTGTCCACCAGACATCCGTGGATCACTGGCTAGCGTTCCAGATGACAGGGTGAATGTGCCAAGGACGATAACGGTAGCGTCTGCACCGAAGCAGCGGCTGCAGTGAGCGGTGAGGGAGCGTGGTCTCTGGCAAACTGGATCGAGTGGGCCATGCATGGCTGTTTGCCATGGTTCGATTGCTACAAGACAAGGCGCCGACTTGCGCATGATCAAGACGATGGCAATGGCCCTCTCCTGCTCGCCAGGCAATGTGAAGCAAGGAGCTGTTCAATTTGTTACCAAGCGATAAATTTCATAACATCTCCTCACATGGCCTCGCTGTGACTTCTGTCTCGGCGAATCTGAGCCCAACATGCTCGCACACATGCATGGTGCAGGCTCATTGACCGAGTCATGGTGCTCGCGTTTGGTACCGGGACGAGCGCTATATATACAGCTGCAGTATCCATACGCCGTGCCAGAATCTCGTGAAAACTTACTCGGCAGTGCAGACATCCACTTTGACGTCATTCTGGAGCGAGAGTGACGTACCGCACCCGAGTCGACAGGAGTTACACAACCGGCAGATTCCCGTGCCGGATGCGGAAGTACCGGATCCGGATGTCGATATGTGCTCGGGGACAGTAGCTGCCGCCAACTGCTTTCTGTGCACATGCCTGCGACCGCGGTATACCGTTTCACACCAGGCACACCAGGCGTGCTTAGGACCTCGAGTTCCAACTTGGGAGGGCCTGTCAACTTCCAACTCAGGTGTCGGAGTTCAGACGACAGGTGCAGATGATTCCACTCGATCTGAACGCTTAAACAACGGCATCACTGCCAAGCGTCCAGGCCAGGTAGGAGGTTACTCATCCATGTTTCTGTGATCTACCTTCTTCCGGTCCAAGAAAGGCCGAAGCTCGCTCCATTACGTGCGGTAGTGCGCGTAAGTGTGGGTTCATGCCAGTGGCGTACAAGTTGGGCTTATTCAGCTGCACAGCAGTTCACAGTGTAAGAACACCAGCGGGGCCCTCGTCATATGGAGTGGCTCCATGGCTCGCTGCATCCGATCAGACCACACGTCCCATCGCACATGGCTCTCACAACACTCACTCTCACCGTAGACACTAGGAGCCAGCCACAGTTGACAGAGGTTGGCGGTCCAGTGCTCATAGCGGTCCAACAGAACTCAGTTTCTGGATCATCTGACTGACTGGAGGCTGAAGGATCAGGCTTGCAGTAGATGAACCAAGGCAGATGCGACAACAGCACCTTGCCTCACATGTGGCAGTGACTGAAAGCTTCCTGTCCCATACATGGCTATCACAAGTTGAACAAATCTCAGCCCAGTTGTCATGTTCGTGATATGAGCACCAACTGCTGGCTTACCTCACGTCAAGATTATGGACATATCATATGTCAAACTTGTGCATAGCGTGGCATGGTATGGCACAGTATGGCTCCTGGGACCAGATGAACAGCTCTACAGGCAGTGCCAGCTTCACAAATGCGGACATACTCAAGTGGCCACGGTCTCCAGCAGGAGCAGGTCTTATATAATTGTCAACATGTTTCTGTTTGCTAGCCACAGTCCCTGAGGACGTCTGCGCAGCTCTTGATGTGCTGGGCCACATGCTGGTACCACCCACAACCAGTTCTCATCACTGAGATCATCAAAGAAGCACTTTCTCACTTGGCTCCGGGAGCATTAACTCTTCTCACTCGTGTCTGGGAAGGTGCATCATCTGCTCCTGAAATGGACACGCCACGATTCTGCGTGCGCTGTCGGGAATCGAAACGGCCGTACGTGACCACCTCGCTTCGCACAGGAGGAGGCCCTGTGAGTTGCGTGCGGTCGTCTCAGGGGGGATCTCCAGGTGGTTTACCCCTTCGGCATATGTGGTCCCGTTAGTTCGGGGATGTCAATGTCCAACAGGATACGGCTCAGTAAAATCAGATTTACTTTACTTCGCTTTACGATTGATCCCACGATTGATTGCGCAATACAATGCATGAGACTGACCTGTTGCAGGAGACAGCCTAACTCATTGCTGGACTCAAACGTACAGAACGAAGTCTATATGTCCAGCAGAGGCCCCCGAGCCTGAATTGTTGTGGTGATGTGATAGTTGGCTGCGGCTGTCCTGCTGGTCACTGCTTGGAGTGGCTTCCAGAGGCATTGAATTGCACATATGCCACAGCTGCAGGAAGCGTAGACTGGACAACTGACAGACGAGGCGGTTCGAGCGCAATATCATTTGAGTGGAGCAGTGCTGGCGAGGTGAGTGCCTGAGCACCATGTAGCAGTTGTGCATGCGGCCGCTCGGTGATGTGCCAATGCGTTGCCACAGCTGCCAAACTGGAATGTCTTGGGCTCAACAGGCCTAAATATGAAGCAGCAGCCCGAGCAGTGGCACTGTACAGATTCTTACCAATCTGTAGAAATCGTACAGCAGGTGTGTAGTTGCATCGGCCGTGTCCGCGTCTGCCAGGTTGCCCCTTGCAGCTTGTACTCAGCAGCAGCACTGGCAAGCTACTCACGATGAATGCAGCTCGCCTCATCTTCAACTAAAGGACAGGTTTGCACACACCGTGTGCCGTGAATTCAGCCCGGTGCACGGCGGCTGCCGTGATGCTTGATGTGCGTTACGGTAGCTGGAGCAGCGCATCAACTTGCTGGTCAGTTACGTTGCAGTGGCTGGGCATACACATGACGCCGTTCTGAGTCTGCAGCAAGGGTTCCCGCAATATCAGCCCGTGAGGGCTGATGTTGAGCGTGGCCTGAATATTCATCTTTACACGTTCTCGGAGGGCCACCGAGAGCCATCACCGGTCATGAGCGTGTCGAAAAGCGAACATGTTACAGCGCATGTACACGGAGTCAAGAATTCACGCTGTGTATCATGCATCGCTACACAGCAGGGTTCCAGCTGGGAGACCCCAGCCCACAGGCCACTGAGAGCCTCCTGACACATTCTAAATCAAAGAGACAGCACCCTAGATGCCTTGACGACACTGCCCGCACCTGTGCGTGCCAGGCTCGGCAAAAACGGCCATCTACCGATCTACTTGCATGTCGCAGCATGAGGCAGCTTACGCGCCTGACAGATGCGGTCGCCTGAAAGAATCAACACAAAAACGACACAGCAACAAATAGAAAAACGCAATCCATTCACAGACCTACGACCTAGGCCCCCGCATCCTGTGGCCGGTGATTGAGCGCAGCATGCGTGCTGCGGGTGCCTGTTCAGCTACAGGAACGGTAGCACACCCCATTCCTATGCACTGCAAGCACCTCCACGCATGTCTGCGTAGACCATTGCATCGACCCGGCCCCGAGCCTGCCTACCTACTCTCGCGTGACCACACAAACAATCAACACGGCACACTCGCAGTGGCGGGTTTTTATTCAGTGTCCGAACGAGAATTATCGGCTAGGTGCCCAACCATCCGCACGTCACGCAGCGTTCCGCAGAGCGCATACATCTTCCAGCAGTGCCGGACGCCTCACTGCAGTGCAACACATCCATAGGACCACACAGTAACACCCCCACCCTCATCCGTTCACTATCGCACGCACTCACAGACGTGCACGGTATTTGATTCGGCGCACGCGCACGGCTGGGCATCTGCCGGGCCGCACCGCGCGGGCAGCTGCACCGGGGCGCGCATGCAGGGGCGCACTGCGCCGCCAACCTCACGTCACATCACGCAGACGTGACGTGGGGGGGCGGAGCAGCGCAGCACTCCCGCTCCTGCAGCGCCCCGCAGGCCCCGGCCCTCCGCCGAGCACACATGCTCGGCATCACAAAGCTGCCACCCGGTCACAGCGCCCTCACCCGGCCGCTCGCTGTGCGTCCGCACGCATGATCCGTCGGGCGCACCGGCGAAGCGTTATGAAGCAGATCACTCATGGCGTGCATGCATGAGGGCTGATGGAGAGGCTACTGCTCGTGGAGCACGCCGGAGTCCTGGAACTCTGAGAGGCCGCCGCCGAGGTCAAAGTCGCCGACCTCGAGGGCGGAGCCGCTGTTCCCGACCTCCTCCAGAGCCTGGGAGGAGGTCGCCGCGAGCTGGCTGCCGGCGCCGCCGGGGCCGCCGAGGGCACCGGTGGCGCTCTGGTTGCCACCGCTCGGGCTGGAGGGCTCGTTGAGCATGCTGAAAGGCGAGGGGCGCAGCGGCGGCGGGCGGCCGGGGCCGCCGGGCGCACCGATGGCGCCAAGGCCGCCGAAGACAGCCGGCGCGAGCATGCCGCGCGCAACGGGCACCTTGATGGCGTCCACGCTGAACGACGTGCCGGACACAGGGTTCGCGATGCCGCCCAGCGGCGAGGTGCCGGTGCCGACGTCGTGCTCCGGGACGGTGTCCGGCATGCCGGCGAGGGGGCCGCGACGGCTCGAGGCCGAGCCGCCGGCGCGGAGTCCACTTGATCCGCCGCCGTACGACGCGCCGCCGGGGCCAAGCGGAGGCCGCGCGGGGCGCGGGCCGCTGAAGCCCCGGCCGGCAGGGGGGTACACGGGCGCGGCCATCTGTGCGAACTTGCGATCAACGCTCGGGACGCTCGCGACGCGCACCGACTGACCGCTGAGCTGGATGCTGACCGAATCCTCCTGGATCTCCCAGTTGTGATCGGACGGGGCGGCCGGGTCATCTGCCGGCGCCGACATCGCTCCTGCCGCTGCCCTGCATCCATTCCTCCCATTAGCAACACATCATGCCGCTCCTGTCCCTTCCGGAGCCACCCACGACTGTATATGCAGTGAATGTGACCGACGCTGCCCCTTGCTGAACAGTTTCGACAGGCATACCCTGAGATCACGATCCCTACACGTCCAGCCACCAGCACACAACAAAGCACAGGGATAACGCACGAGAGAGAGAGAGAGAGGAGAGCACGGGCAGTGATCGGGCCGCACCACCCTGTCGGAGTCTGGGCGCCGCCGCGTGTTGCTGGCGTAGCCGGCGTCCCGCCGCTGCCGCTTGCGCCGCCGCTACCGCTACCGGCGGCGCTGCCGCTCGCGCTGCCGCCCCCACCGATATTGTCGATCGCCTTGCGGTCCCCTGTGGCCACCCTCTGGATCTCGTCGTCGTTGCCCGCGACCTCGGCCCAACCGCCGAGGCCGGGGGGCTTGCCGAGAAGCAGGCCCGCGGAGCCGCTGCCGGAGGACCCGGCAGCGGCTGCGGTCCTGGTCGGCGTGGACGATGAGGGGTGGGACGTGTGGGATCCATCCCGGCCATACACTGCACACCAGCCCTCTGTCTCATGCACCGCCGCACCATATCACAGCAAACGGGTCGCGGTGCAAAGTGAGCCCCTGGTTGCACCTGAGTTACCAAGATGATCGGTCTGGACTCTGATGCAAACTTGAAGATTTGAAGCAAATTGGGCTTACAAGAGAATCAGAATTGAATCAAATTCTTAGGCAAACAAGAAACTAGCACGCACGGGGGGGAGATGATCTGCAGAGAAGATCTTCAGAGATGACCATGTGTGCGGGCGCTGGGAGAGGGGGCACGCACTTGGCAGGATTGGGTGGGAGGGGCCTGAGGAGCTGGAGCCGTGGGAGTTGAAGCCGGAGGAGCCGGCGAGCGAGGCGACGCGCTTGCGCACGAGAAACACGGCGAGCGTGCTGCCGATGATGCATGCAACGGCGGCGGCCGCGAGCACGATCGCGACGGCAAGGACGCTGTTGCTCACCCTGCCGTCGCCGGGCCGCCGGCCGGTGGCGCGGCCAAAGTTACCTACAAGAGGGCCGGCGTGTCAACATGGCTTTGTCAACATGCAGTGGTTCAACAGGGCCCGCACGCGCGCGCGCATGCATGTCGCGTGCAGCTGCGGGCAGAGGGGTATGGATGCCTGTCGCAACTGACGGCAGGCCCCGTCGAGGCATCCGCAGACGCGGTGGCAACGCTGTCACACGAGGGACGTCTCAGTACACGGGAAAATGCATGTCAGATTACACAGTTACGGCGAAGCAAGCGCAGCACTGCCGCCTGCTGTTATGAAAGACAGGGCAGCCGCAAGAGCAGAAAGAAGTCTGTCTCAAACGCGGTCGGCGGATGGGCAAGGGATCTGCCCATGCATGGCTAATGTGGAGCAGGAGGTGTGGATTCATGGGCAATGCTCAGAGCGGGTTGAAGCAAGGCATGGCGTCATGTGTGCGAGTCTCTCCCGTCTTCCCCCCTCAGCAGCTGCGTTTGATTGCTCCCACACCAAGTGATCGAGTGAGGGGAGGCGCACCGCCACCGCTCTGGCCGAGCTCGTCGAAGATCTCGTCGGCGTTTGTCTGGTCCTCGTCATCGGTGGATTCGTAGTCAGGGTACGCGTAGTCATCGGGTCCCGCAAAGACGGTCTCGCTGCCGCTGTCGAGCAGCTGCTCTGCCTCCTGATCAGTGTCGTCGCCGCTGTTGTCAAACTCTTCGATCGTCGTGCCGGGGTCCGCCACCTCACCTGCAGAGATGGGGGGTGTTTGGCGAAAGTGCTGTACTGGTGGGGGTGGCACAGCGAGACGGGGCATCGCGTGTGCTTGCAGGGCAGGTCACAGTGCAGGGCACCTTGTGCTGCCCTGGAGTTGACTTCTGGGATACCAAGACGTCACGATCCAAACTCGATTGCCGGGTACATGTGGAGAACAAACGAGGCTCATGCATGCATGGTTCTCTGGGCACACGGGATAGCCTGCCGGTACACTCCAGATCAGCCACAAAGCGGCATATGAAACGAAGTGGACTCGAGCGGAACGGGTCCAACAGCTCTGATACGTTCCTCCAACGGCAGGTGCATGTTCAAACAGAGAAGAGAGAAGCACACCACTGTCGTCAGTCGGGGGCTCCGCGCCCGACGCCGGGCCCTGTCCGGAGCCCGCCGGTGAGTTGCGGCCCCCAATCGGCAGGCCGGTCTGCACATCGATCATCTGACCAGTGGCCGGATCCATTGCGCGCGTCGGCGCCGGCGCAGATGGCGGGCCACCGCTGCCGCTCTCTGGCGCCACCCGTGATGGGCTCGGATTCGGGAGGCCGGCACCCGGCGCGCCTGAGGCCACGTCGTCGTCTATTGTCGGCTCCGTCACACCCGCCCCCGCGTCGGGGTCGCTGTCACTGGGCGGCGGATCCCTGGCACCAGAGCCGGCGGCAGGGGGCGGGTTGTCCGCAGGGTCTGCATCGGTTGCGAGCCCGTCCGCTGGTGTTGCAGGGGCAGCATCCTCGCCTGCCGGAGGAGCGTTCTCCCCGTCAGGCGCCCCAGTGTCAGAAGTGTCGTCGTTGCCGACAGCGTCAGGCGGATCGCCGGCATTGCCGGCACCAGGTGTGAGGTCTCTGGTAGTTCCTGCTGGGGTGTCCGGGGCGCCGGTGTCTGCGGGTGCGTCGGTGGCACCGACAGTTTGCGCATCAGGTTCGCCGGTGCCGGGGGTTGTGTCGGGCTCTGCAGGGGTCGTGGTGCCCTGTGCGGTCTCCACTGGCGAGGCCGGGCCGTCTGTCTGCACCGCATCGTTCTGGCCAGGAGTCGTTGGGGTGGTGTCCGCGGGGGCATCGGTGTCTGTGGCGATTCCGTCCGAACCTGCAGCGAAATATGGCATGATGCGCACATATGATGGAAAACATGAGGTCGATGAAACGCGAGCCAGTGGCCTGGGCGGAGGTGCATCCACTGCCATTGCATGAGGACCGAGGTGCATCCAACATGCAAAAGAAAAGGAACTGTATTTGCACAGCAGGATCCAGGAGAGGACATTGACAACTCCGAATGAAGGGGGGCACATGCATGTGACAGTAACATAATGTGAAATGGAGGTGACAGACAGCAACTCAGCCATACAGGTGCCCAAGATTCACAAAACAAATTTATGAGTGAAATCAGTATGGAAGACAGCAGTATCAGACATATTTGATCACAAAGTCAGTACGAAGGGGGGGCGCAGAGTCCATCAATCCGTGAATTCTACCAATATCGTCCCCAGGCACGACTGAGACGAGCATCCAGCTCCAGCGCTGCCAGCCAGCGAGGTCCCACTGTGCGCCCTTGAAGGAGCTCTCCAAGCTTTAAAAACATATGACATGCACGCATAGGATCAAGAGGCAGAAAAAAGCCAGGAGCACGGCATCGAAGCATGCTTACCAGGAGCGTCTGTGTTGCCTGTGGGGCCATCATCACCAGGCGTAGCGTCGCCTGGAGTGGTGTCCTCACCCGGAGTGGCGCCGCCTGTGGGGGTGTCTTCACCTGGGGTGGCGCCGCCTGTGGGGGCGTCGTCACCGGGGGTGGCGCCGCCTGTGGGGGCGTCGTCACCTGGGGTGGCGCCGCCTGTTGGGGCGTCGTCACCTGGGGTGGCGCCACCTGTGGGGGCGTCGTCGCCGGGGGTGGCGTCGCCTGGAGTGGTGTCCACACCAGGAGTGGCACCGCCTGTGGGGGCATCGTCGCCGGGGGTGGCGCCGCCTGTGGGGGCGTCGTCGCCGGGGGTGGCGTCGCCTGGAGTGGTGTCCTCACCAGGAGTGGCGCCGCCTGTGGAGGCATCGTCGCCGGGGGTGGCGCCGCCTGTGGGGGCTTCGTCACCTGGGGTGGCGCCACCTGTGGGGGCGTCGTCGCCGGGGGTGGCGTCGCCTGGAGTGGTGTCCTCACCAGGAGTGGCGCCGCCTGTGGGGGCGTCGTCGCCGGGGGTGGCGCCGCCTGTGGGGGCATCGTCACCTGGGGTGGCGCCGCCTGTGGGGGCGTCGTCGCCGGGGGTGGCGCCGCCTGTGGGGGCGTCGTCGCCGGGGGTGGCGCCGCCTGTGGGGGCATCGTCACCTGGGGTGGCGCCACCTGTGGGGGCGTCGTCGCCGGGGGTGGCGTCGCCTGGAGTGGTGTCCTCACCAGGAGTGGCGCCGCCTGTGGGGGCATCGTCGCCGGGGGTGGCGCCGCCTGTGGGGGCGTCGTCGCCGGGGGTGGCGTCGCCTGGAGTGGTGTCCTCACCAGGAGTGGTGCCGCCTGTGGGGGCATCGTCGCCGGGGGTGGCGCCGCCTGTGGGGGCGTCGTCGCCGGGGGTGGCGTCGCCTGGAGTGGTGTCCTCACCAGGAGTGGCGCCGCCTGTGGGGGCATCGTCGCCGGGGGTGGCGCCGCCTGTGGGGGCATCGTCACCTGGGGTGGCGCCACCTGTGGGGGCGTCGTCGCCGGGGGTGGCGTCGCCTGGAGTGGTGTCCTCACCAGGAGTGGCGCCGCCTGTGGGGGCATCGTCGCCGGGGGTGGCGCCGCCTGTGGGGGCGTCGTCGCCGGGGGTGGCGTCGCCTGGAGTGGTGTCCTCACCAGGAGTGGTGCCGCCTGTGGGGGCATCGTCGCCGGGGGTGGCGCCGCCTGTGGGGGCGTCGTCGCCGGGGGTGGCGTCGCCTGGAGTGGTGTCCTCACCAGGAGTGGCGCCGCCTGTGGGGGCATCGTCGCCGGGGGTGGCGCCGCCTGTGGGGGCATCGTCACCTGGGGTGGCGCCACCTGTGGGGGCGTCGTCGCCGGGGGTGGCGTCGCCTGGAGTGGTGTCCTCACCAGGAGTGGCGCCGCCTGTGGGGGCATCGTCGCCGGGGGTGGCGCCGCCTGTGGGGGCGTCGTCGCCGGGGGTGGCGTCGCCTGGAGTGGTGTCCTCACCAGGAGTGGTGCCGCCTGTGGGGGCATCGTCGCCGGGGGTGGCGCCGCCTGTGGGGGCGTCGTCGCCGGGGGTGGCGTCGCCTGGAGTGGTGTCCTCACCAGGAGTGGCGCCGCCTGTGGGGGCATCGTCGCCGGGGGTGGCGCCGCCTGTGGGGGCGTCGTCGCCGGGTGTGGCGCCGCCTGTGGGGGCGTCGTCGCCGGGGGTGGCGTCGCCTGGAGTGATGTCCTCACCAGGAGTGGCGCCGCCTGTGGGGGCGTCGTCGCCGGGGGTAGCGCCGCCTGTGGGGGCGTCGTCGCCGGGGGTGGCGCCGCCTGGAGTGGTGTCCTCACCAGGAGTGGCGCCGCCGGTGGGGGCGTCGTCGCCGGGGGTGGCGCCGCCTGTGAAGGCGTCGTCGCCGGGGGTCGCGCCGCCTGTGGGGGCATCGTCACCTGGGGTGGCGCCGCCTGTGGGGGCGTCGTCGCCGGGGGTGGCGCCGCCTGTGGGGGCGTCGTCACCTGTGGTGGCGCCACCTGTGGGGTCGTCGTCGCCGGGGGTGGCGTCGCCTGGAGTGGTGTCCTCACCAGGAGTGGCGCCGCCTGTGGGGGCATCGTCACCTGGGGTGGCGCCACCTGTGGGGGCGTCGTCGCCGGGGGTGGCGTCGCCTGGAGTGGTGTCCTCACCAGGAGTGGCGCCGCCTGTGGGGGCATCGTCGCCGGGGGTGGCGCCGCCTGTGGGGGCGTCGTCGCCGGGGGTGGCGCCGCCTGGAGTGGTGTCCTCACCAGGAGAGGCGCCGCCTGTGGGGGCGTCGTCGCCGGGGGTGGCGCCGCCTGGAGTGGTGTCCTCACCAGGAGTGGCGCCACCTGTGGGGGCGTCGTCGCCGGGGGTGGCGTCGCCTGGAGTGGTGTCCTCACCAGGAGTGGCGCCGCCTGTGGGGGCATCGTCGCCGGGGGTGGCGCCGCCTGTGGGGGCGTCGTCGCCGGGGGTGGCGCCGCCTGGAGTGGTGTCCTCACCAGGAGTGGCGCCGCCTGTGGGGGCGTCGTCGCCGGGGGTGGCGTCGCCTGGAGTGGTGTCCTCACCAGGAGTGGCGCCGCCTGTGGGGGCATCGTCGCCGGGGGTGGCGCCGCCTGTGGGGGCGTCGTCGCCGGGGGTGTCGCCGCCTGTGGGGGCGTCTTCGCCGGGGGTGGCGCCGCCTGGAGTGGTGTCCTCACCAGGAGTGGCGCCACCTGTGGGGGCGTTGTCGCCGGGGGTGGCGTCGCCTGGAGTGGTGTCGTCACCAGGAGTGGCGCCGCCTGTGGGGGCATCGTCACCTGGGGTGGTGCCACCTGTGGGAGCGTCGTCGCCGGGGGTGGCGCCGCCTGGAGTGGTGTCCTCACCAGGAGTGGCGCCGCCTGTGGGGGCATCGTCGCCGGGGGTGGCGCCGCCTGTGGGGGCGTCGTCGCCGGGTGTGGCGCCGCCTGGAGTGGTGTCCTCACCAGGAGTGGCGCCGCCTGTGAGGACGTCGTCGCCGGGGGTGGCGTCGCCTGGAGTGGTGTCCTCACCAGGAGTGGCGCCGCCTGTGGGGGCATCGTCGCCGGGGGTGGCGCCGCCTGTGGGGGCGTCGTCGCCGGGTGTGGCGCCGCCTGTGGGGGCGTCGTCGCCGGGGGTGGCGTCGCCTGGAGTGATGTCCTCACCAGGAGTGGCGCCGCCTGTGGGGGCGTCGTCGCCGGGGGTAGCGCCGCCTGTGGGGGCGTCGTCGCCGGGGGTGGCGCCGCCTGGAGTGGTGTCCTCACCAGGAGTGGCGCCGCCGGTGGGGGCGTCGTCGCCGGGGGTGGCGCCGCCTGTGAAGGCGTCGTCGCCGGGGGTCGCGCCGCCTGTGGGGGCATCGTCACCTGGGGTGGCGCCGCCTGTGGGGGCGTCGTCGCCGGGGGTGGCGCCGCCTGTGGGGGCGTCGTCACCTGTGGTGGCGCCACCTGTGGGGTCGTCGTCGCCGGGGGTGGCGTCGCCTGGAGTGGTGTCCTCACCAGGAGTGGCGCCGCCTGTGGGGGCATCGTCACCTGGGGTGGCGCCACCTGTGGGGGCGTCGTCGCCGGGGGTGGCGTCGCCTGGAGTGGTGTCCTCACCAGGAGTGGCGCCGCCTGTGGGGGCGTCGTCGCCGGGGGTGGCGTCGCCTGGAGTGGTGTCCTCACCAGGAGTGGCGCCGCCTGTGGGGGCATCGTCGCCGGGGGTGGCGCCGCCTGTGGGGGCGTCGTCGCCGGGGGTGGCGCCGCCTGGAGTGGTGTCCTCACCAGGAGTGGCGCCACCTGTGGGGACGTCGTCGCCGGGGGTGGCGTCGCCTGGAGTGGTGTCCTCACCAGGAGTGGCGCCGCCTGTGGGGGCATCGTCACCTGGGGTGGCGCCACCTGTGGGGGCGTCGTCGCCGGGGGTGGCGTCGCCTGGAGTGGTGTCCTCACCAGGAGTGGCGCCGCCTGTGGGGGCATCGTCGCCGGGGGTGGCGCCGCCTGTGGGGGCGTCGTCACCTGGGGTGGCGCCACCTGTGGGGACGTCGTCGCCGGGGGTGGCGTCGCCTGGAGTGGTGTCCTCACCAGGAGTGGCGCCGCCTGTGGGGGCATCGTCGCCGGGGGTGGCGCCGCCTGTGGGGGCGTCGTCGCCGGGGGTGGCGTCGCCTGGAGTGGTGTCCTCACCAGGAGTGGCGCCGCCTGTGGGGGCGTCGTCGCCGGGGGTGGCGTCGCCTGGAGTGGTGTCCTCACCAGGAGTGGCGCCGCCTGTGGGGGCATCGTCGCCGGGGGTGGCGCCGCCTGTGGGGGCATCGTCGCCGGGGGTGGCGTCGCCTGGAGTGGTGTCCTCACCAGGAGTGGCGCCGCCTGTGGGGGCATCGTCGCCGGGGGTGGCGCCGCCTGTGGGGGCGTCGTCGCCGGGGGTGGCGCCGCCTGGAGTGGTGTCCTCACCAGGAGTGGCGCCACCTGTGGGGACGTCGTCGCCGGGGGTGGCGTCGCCTGGAGTGGTGTCCTCACCAGGAGTGGCGCCGCCTGTGGGGGCATCGTCACCTGGGGTGGCGCCACCTGTGGGGGCGTCGTCGCCGGGGGTGGCGTCGCCTGGAGTGGTGTCCTCACCAGGAGTGGCGCCGCCTGTGGGGGCATCGTCGCCGGGGGTGGCGCCGCCTGTGGGGGCGTCGTCACCTGGGGTGGCGCCACCTGTGGGGACGTCGTCGCCGGGGGTGGCGTCGCCTGGAGTGGTGTCCTCACCAGGAGTGGCGCCGCCTGTGGGGGCATCGTCGCCGGGGGTGGCGCCGCCTGTGGGGGCGTCGTCGCCGGGGGTGGCGTCGCCTGGAGTGGTGTCCTCACCAGGAGTGGCGCCGCCTGTGGGGGCGTCGTCGCCGGGGGTGGCGTCGCCTGGAGTGGTGTCCTCACCAGGAGTGGCGCCGCCTGTGGGGGCATCGTCGCCGGGGGTGGCGCCGCCTGTGGGGGCATCGTCGCCGGGGGTGGCGTCGCCTGGAGTGGTGTCCTCACCAGGAGTGGCGCCGCCTGTGGGGGCATCGTCGCCGGGGGTGGCGCCGCCTGTGGGGGCGTCGTCGCCGGGGGTGGCGCCGCCTGTGGGGGCGTCGTCGCCGGGGGTGGCGCCGCCTGGAGTGGTGTCCCCACCAGGAGTGGCGCCGCCTGTGGGGACGTCGTCGCCGGGGGTGGCGTCGCCTGGAGTGGTGTCCTCACCAGGAGTGGCGCCGCCTGTGGGGGCGTCGTCGCCAGGGGTGGCGTCGCCTGGAGTGGTGTCCTCACCAGGAGTGGCGCCGCCTGTGGGGGCATCGTCGCCGGGGGTGGCGCCGCCTGTGGGGGCGTCGTCGCCGGGAGTGGCGCCGCCTGGAGTGGTGTCCTCACCAGGAGTGGCGCCGCCTGTGGGGGCGTCGTCGCCGGGGGTGGCGTCGCCTGGAGTGGTGTCCTCACCAGGAGTGGCGCCGCCTGTGGGGGCATCGTCGCCGGGGGTGGCGCCGCCTGTGGGGGCGTCGTCGCCGGGGGTGGCGTCGCCTGGAGTGGTGTCCTCACCAGGAGTGGCGCCGCCTGTGGGGGCATCGTCGCCGGGGGTGGCGCCGCCTGTGGGGGCGTCGTCGCCGGGGGTGGCGCCGCCTGTGGGGGCGTCGTCGCCGGGGGTGGCGCCGCCTGAAGTGGTGTCCTCACCAGGAGTGGCGCCGCCTGTGGGGACGTCGTCGCCGGGGGTGGCGTCGCCTGGAGTGGTGTCCTCACCAGGAGTGGCGCCGCCTGTGGGGGCATCGTCGCCGGGGGTGGCGCCGCCTGTGGGGGCGTCGTCGCCGGGTGTGGCGCCGCCTGTGGGGGCGTCGTCGCCGGGGGTGGCGCCGCCTGTGGGGGCGTCGTCGCCGGGGGTGGCGCCGCCTGTGGGGGCGTCTTCGCCGGGGGTGGCGCCGCCTGTGGGGGCGTCGTCGCCGGGGGTGGCGCCGCCTGTGGGGGCGTCTTCGCCGGGGGTGGCGTCGCCTGGAGTGGTGTCCTCACCAGGAGTGGCGCCGCCTGTGGGGGCGTCGTCGCCGGGGGTGGCGTCGCCTGGAGTGGTGTCCTCACCAGGAGTGGCGCCGCCTGTGGGGGCGTCGTCGCCGGGGGTGGCGTCGCCTGGAGTGGTGTCCTCACCAGGAGTGGCGCCGCCTGTGGGGGCGTCGTCGCCAGGGGTGGCGCCGCCTGTGGGGGCGTCGTCGCCAGGGGTGGCGCCGCCTGTGGGGGCGTCGTCGCCAGGGGTGGCGCCGCCTGTGGGGGCGTCGTCGCCGGGGGTGGCGCCGCCTGGAGTGGTGTCCTCACCAGGAGTGGCGCCGCCTGTGGGGACATCGTCGCCGGGGGTGGCGCCGCCTGTGGGGGCGTCGTCGCCGGGTGTGGCGCCGCCTGTGGGGGCGTCGTCGCCGGGGGTGGCGCCGCCTGTGGGGGCGTCGTCGCCGGGGGTGGCGCCGCCTGTGGGGGCGTCTTCACCGGGGGTGGCGCCGCCTGGAGTGGTGTCCTCACCAGGAGTGGCGCCGCCTGTGGGGGCGTCGTCGCCGGGGGTGGCGTCGCCTGGAGTGGTGTCCTCACCAGGAGTGGCGCCGCCTGTGGGGGCGTCGTCGCCGGGGGTGGCGTCGCCTGGAGTGGTGTCCTCACCAGGAGTGGCGCCGCCTGTGGGGGCGTCGTCGCCAGGGGTGGCGCCGCCTGTGGGGGCGTCGTCGCCAGGGGTGGCGCCGCCTGTGGGGGCGTCGTCGCCGGGGGTGGCGCCGCCTGGAGTGGTGTCCTCACCAGGAGTGGCGCCGCCTGTGGGGGCGTCGTCGCCAGGGGTGGCGCCGCCTGTGGGGGCGTCGTCGCCAGCGGTGGCGCCGCCTGTGGGGGCGTCGTCGCCGGGGGTGGCGCCGCCTGGAGTGGTGTCCTCACCAGGAGTGGCGCCGCCTGTGGGGACATCGTCGCCGGGGGTGGCGCCGCCTGTGGGGGCGTCGTCGCCGGGGGTGGCGTCGCCTGGAGTGGTGTCCTCACCAGGAGTGGCGCCGCCTGTGGGGGCGTCGTCGCCGGGGGTGGCGTCGCCTGGAGTGGTGTCCTCACCAGGAGTGGCGCCGCCTGTGGGGGCATCGTCGCCGGGGGTGGCGCCGCCTGTGGGGGCATCGTCGCCGGGGGTGGCGTCGCCTGGAGTGGTGTCCTCACCAGGAGTGGCGCCGCCTGTGGGGGCATCGTCGCCGGGGGTGGCGCCGCCTGTGGGGGCGTCGTCGCCGGGGGTGGCGCCGCCTGTGGGGGCGTCTTCGCCGGGGGTGGCGTCGCCTGGAGTGGTGTCCTCACCAGGAGTGGCGCCGCCTGTGGGGGCGTCGTCGCCGGGGGTGGCGTCGCCTGGAGTGGTGTCCTCACCAGGAGTGGCGCCGCCTGTGGGGGCGTCGTCGCCGGGGGTGGCGTCGCCTGGAGTGGTGTCCTCACCAGGAGTGGCGCCGCCTGTGGGGGCGTCGTCGCCAGGGGTGGCGCCGCCTGTGGGGGCGTCGTCGCCAGGGGTGGCGCCGCCTGTGGGGGCGTCGTCGCCGGGGGTGGCGCCGCCTGGAGTGGTGTCCTCACCAGGAGTGGCGCCGCCTGTGGGGACATCGTCGCCGGGGGTGGCGCCGCCTGTGGGGGCGTCGTCGCCGGGTGTGGCGCCGCCTGTGGGGGCGTCGTCGCCGGGGGTGGCGCCGCCTGTGGGGGCGTCGTCGCCGGGGGTGGCGCCGCCTGTGGGGGCGTCTTCGCCGGGGGTGGCGCCGCCTGGAGTGGTGTCCTCACCAGGAGTGGCGCCGCCTGTGGGGGCGTCATCGCCGGGGGTGGCGCCGCCTGGAGTGGTGTCCTCACCAGGAGTGGCGCCGCCTGTGGGGACATCGTCGCCGGGGGTGGCGCCGCCTGTGGGGGCGTCGTCGCCGGGTGTGGCGCCGCCTGTGGGGGCGTCGTCGCCGGGGGTGGCGCCGCCTGTGGGGGCGTCGTCGCCGGGGGTGGCGCCGCCTGTGGGGGCGTCTTCGCCGGGGGTGGCGCCGCCTGGAGTGGTGTCCTCACCAGGAGTGGCGCCGCCTGTGGGGGCGTCATCGCCGGGGGTGGCGTCGCCTGGAGTGGTGTCCTCACCAGGAGTGGCGCCGCCTGTGGAGGCATCGCCGCCGGGGGTGGCGCCGCCTGTGGGGGCGTCGTCGCCGGGGGTGGCGCCGCCTGTGGGGGCGTCGTCGCCGGGGGTGGCGCCGCCTGTGGGGGCGTCGTCGCCGGGGGTGACGCCGCCTGTGGGGGCGTCGTCGCCGGGGGTGGCTCCGCCTGTGGGTGCACATCACTGACTTCAGCCATGTCTGATTGCCTGGTCACGTTCCAGCATCACACTGTTTTTTTCACGATGACCGCAGTTGACCTACTCATCAGTGCCACTTTCTGTTTGCGCAAAGCTGCACCTCACACACTGAAGCACAGGTCAAGTAATCAACATTCGGTCATCCCATCCCATTAGCACAGTCTTTTCTGAAACAGACTGTTCACTACGCAGGACATTGTCAAATGGTGCGTTGGCGGCAGCTCACCTGGTGGAGTGCCCGCATTACCACCGTCTACATCCGTCGTCGGATTTCCTGCAGGCTCCGAATTCCCAGTGCCGCCAACTGATGGCTCATCGGGTTGCTGGGTGTTGCTGTCTGGCTCAGGTGGGTCTGGTGCAGTTGTACTGCCATCTGACGGCTCGCCATTCGGGGTGTCATTTGGGGGTGGATCATCCTCCAGCTGCTCATCTGCAATGGGCTGGAACGTCAAAATTGACGGAGCTTGTGGAGGGGGTGTCTCAGAGACAAGTGGGGGGTCTTCCTGTTCCACGAAGCGTGGTGGCTGTGTTGGTGGCGGATCGCTAGGTGTCGGACTGCCGGTGTCTCCTGCGATGTATGGTGCCATTCACTCTGATGATTGTGCATTGTTGTACGAAAACATGGTCATCCTGTGGGTGCCAGCCGAAAAATCGAGACAGATGAGCAAATTGGTTCGTATTCATAACGGTGGAGACTGTGAACCGCCCATGGATGCCATGTGCCAGGAAACCGTCGTATTCGCTGATGTCGTGTTTGATGAGAATTTTGCAGATAATGGTACCACTTCACAGTCTACATGCAATAGAAACTAACGTTCCAAAGGTGGACCTGGGGTGACGACCTTGCCAAGCGAATGTCTGTCCAGGAGCATTGCAATGATCAAGATGGGAGGGGATTTCCATCGCGACAATGCGATGAAATCTCATATCCACAATTGATTGCATTATGAGCAATGCATTCAAATGTGAGCTGTGCTTCAGGGACAAAGTCATGCATATGGGTAGCGCCGTTGGGACGCTAGCCAACCAGCCTAGCCGGCTCATGACTGCAGTGGTACAAGTGTAACGTTCAACAATGTGCAAGCAGAGCCGGACGCACCAGCTGGTCCGGCAGCTGTCGGGATGTTAGGGGTCGATGGAGCTTCGGAAGCTGCTGGATCGTCAGGATCTGGTGAATCGACAGTATCTGCCTCCTCTCCGTCTCCAGCAGCTTCTTCTAATGGTTGACCGGGCCCTACATACTGACCTGTTAAGTGCAAATATACAGTCAGTGTCTCAAGTGAAAGGACACAAATAACGTCATGCGCATCCTGCACAAGGAAATAGAGCAAGCTCGAATGTTGCCGAATTTGTGCACATGCATGCATTTCTTAATATTGATCCAGTGATATGAAGTTTCGGGGTAATGGTGGGTATGTCGGTCCCAGGATATGTGGATATAGTGAACATCTGTGCTGCAGTGTGCGCTGCAGCCATGAGGGCTCACCGACCGAACCATCGGCGTCAATGAACCCACGGACAGCGCCAGGGGCGCCAGTGCCTGTAGGTGGGGGAGTGGTGGAAGGAGTAATGGTGGCCGGAGTGGCAGGTGTGCCAGCGGGCTCATCTACCACCTCCTCTGGCTCAGGATCACTGTCACCAGGCTCAGTGGGAGCTGCGCCAGTGGGTGGGGGATTGGTGGAAGGAGGAGTGGTGGCAGGAGGAGCGTCGGCCGGAGTGGCAGGTGTGCCAGCGGGCTCATCAACCACCTCTGGCTCAGGATCGCTGTCGCCAGGCTCAGTGGGAGCTGTGCCAGTGGGTGGGGAATTGGTGGAAGCAGGAGTGGTGGAAGGAGGAGTGGTGGAAGGAGGAGTGGTGGAAGGAGGAGTGGTGGAAGGAGGATTGGCGGCCGGAGTGGCGGGTGTGCCAGCAGGCTCATTCACCACCTCCTCTGGCTCAGGATCGCTGTCACCAGGCTCAGTGGGAGCTGTGCCAGTGGGTGGGGGATTGGTGGAAGCAGGAGTGGTGGAAGGAGGAGTGGTGGAAGGAGGAGTGGTGGAAGGAGGAGTGGTGGCCGGAGTGGCAGGTGTGCCAGCAGGCTCATTCACCACCTCCTCTGGCTCAGGATCGCTGTCACCAGGCTCAGTGGGAGCTGTGCCAGTGGGTGGGGGATTGGTGGAAGCAGGAGTGGTGGAAGGAGGAGTGGTGGAAGGAGGAGTGGTGGAAGGAGGAGCGGTTGAAGGAGGAGTGGCGGCCGGAGTGGCAGGTGTGCCAGCGGACTCATCCACCACCTCCTCTGGCTCAGGATCACTGTCACCAGGCTCAGTGGGAGTTGTGCCAGTGGGTAGGGGATTGGTGGAAGGAGGAGTGGTGGAAGGAGGAGTGGTGGAAGGAGGAGTGGTGGCCGGAGTGGCAGGTGTGCCAGCAGGCTCATTCACCACCTCCTCTGGCTCAGGATCACTGTCTCCAGGCTCAGTGGGAGCTGTGCCAGTGGTTGGGGGATTGGTGGAAGGAGGAGTGGTGGCAGGAGGAGCGTCGGCCGGAGTGGCAGGTGTGCCAGCGGGCTCATCAACCACCTCTGGCTCAGGATCGCTGTCGCCAGGCTCAGTGGGAGCTGTGCCAGTGGGTGGGGAATTGGTGGAAGCAGGAGTGGTGGAAGGAGGAGTGGTGGAAGGAGGAGTGGTGGAAGGAGGAGTGGTGGAAGGAGGATTGGCGGCCGGAGTGGCGGGTGTGCCAGCAGGCTCATTCACCACCTCCTCTGGCTCAGGATCGCTGTCACCAGGCTCAGTGGGAGCTGTGCCAGTGGGTGGGGGATTGGTGGAAGCAGGAGTGGTGGAAGGAGGAGTGGTGGAAGGAGGAGTGGTGGAAGGAGGAGTGGTGGCCGGAGTGGCAGGTGTGCCAGCAGGCTCATTCACCACCTCCTCTGGCTCAGGATCGCTGTCACCAGGCTCAGTGGGAGCTGTGCCAGTGGGTGGGGGATTGGTGGAAGCAGGAGTGGTGGAAGGAGGAGTGGTGGAAGGAGGAGTGGTGGAAGGAGGAGCGGTTGAAGGAGGAGTGGCGGCCGGAGTGGCAGGTGTGCCAGCGGACTCATCCACCACCTCCTCTGGCTCAGGATCACTGTCACCAGGCTCAGTGGGAGTTGTGCCAGTGGGTAGGGGATTGGTGGAAGGAGGAGTGGTGGAAGGAGGAGTGGTGGAAGGAGGAGTGGTGGCCGGAGTGGCAGGTGTGCCAGCAGGCTCATTCACCACCTCCTCTGGCTCAGGATCACTGTCTCCAGGCTCAGTGGGAGCTGTGCCAGTGGTTGGGGGATTGGTGGAAGGAGGAGTGGTGGAAGGAGGAGTGGTGGAAGGAGGAGTGGTGGCCGGAGTGGCAGGTGTGCCAGCAGGCTCATTCACCACCTCCTCTGGCTCAGGATCGCTGTCACCAGGCTCAGTGGGAGCTGTGCCAGTGGTTGGGGGATTGGTGGAAGGAGGAGTGGTGGAAGGAGGAGTGGTGGAAGGAGGAGTGGTGGAAGGAGGATTGGTGGAAGGAGGAGTGGTGGCAGGAGGAGTGTCGGCCGGAGTGGCAGGTGTGCCAGCGGGCTCATCTACCACCTCCTCTGGCTCAGGATCACTGTCTCCAGGCTCATTGGGAGCTGTGCCAGTGGTTGGGGGATTGGTGGAAGGAAGAGTGGTGGAAGCAGGAGTGGTGGAAGGAGGAGTGGTGGCCGGAGTGGCAGGTGTGCCAGCAGGCTCATTCACCACCTCCTCTGGCTCAGGATCGCTGTCACCAGGCTCAGTGGGAGCTGTGCCAGTGGGTGGGGGATTGGTGGAAGCAGGAGTGGTGGAAGGAGGAGTGGTGGAAGGAGGAGTGGTGGAAGGAGGAGCGGTGGATGGAGGAGTGGTGGCAGGAGGAGTGGTGGAAGGAGGAGCGGTTGAAGGAGGAGCGGTTGAAGGAGGAGTGGTGGCCGGAGTGGCAGGTGTGCCAGCAGGCTCATCCACCACCTCCTCTGGCCCAGGATCGCTGTCACCAGGCTCAGTGGGAGCTGTGCCAGTGGTTGGGGGATTGGTGGAAGGAGGAGTGGTGGAAGGAGGAGTGGTGGAAGGAGGAGTGGTGGATGGAGGAGTGGTGGCAGGAGGAGTGGTGGAAGGAGGAGCGGTTGAAGGAGGAGCGGTTGAAGGAGGAGTGGCGGCCGGAGTGGCAGGTGTGCCAGCGGGCTCATCCACCACCTCCTCTGGCTCAGGATCACTGTCACCAGGCTCAGTGGGAGCTGTGCCAGTGGGTGGGGGATTGGTGGAAGGAGGAGTGGTGGAAGGAGGAGTGGTGGAAGGAGGAGTGGTGGAAGGAGGATTGGCGGCCGGAGTGGCAGGTGTGCCAGCAGGCTCATCCACCACCTCCTCTGGCCCAGGATCGCTGTCACCAGGCTCAGTGGGAGCTGTGCCAGTGGTTGGGGGATTGGTGGAAGGAGGAGTGGTGGAAGGAGGAGTGGTGGCCGGAGTGGCAGGTGTGCCAGCAGGCTCATTCACCACCTCCTCTGGCTCAGGATCGCTGTCACCAGGCTCAGTGGGAGCTGTGCCAGTGGGTGGGGGATTGGTGGAAGCAGGAGTGGTGGAAGGAGGAGTGGTGGAAGGAGGAGTGGTGGAAGGAGGAGCGGTTGAAGGAGGAGTGGCGGCCGGAGTGGCAGGTGTGCCAGCAGGCTCATTCACCACCTCCTCTGGCCCAGGATCGCTGTCACCAGGCTCAGTGGGAGCTGTGCCAGTGGTTGGGGGATTGGTGGAAGGAGGAGTGGTGGAAGGAGGAGTGGTGGCCGGAGTGGCAGGTGTGCCAGCAGGCTCATTCACCACCTCCTCTGGCTCAGGATCGCTGTCACCAGGCTCAGTGGGAGCTGTGCCAGTGGTTGGGGGATTGGTGGAAGGAGGAGTGGTGGAAGGAGGAGTGGTGGAAGGAGGAGTGGTGGAAGGAGGATTGGTGGAAGGAGGAGTGGTGGCAGGAGGAGTGTCGGCCGGAGTGGCAGGTGTGCCATCGGGCTCATCTACCACCTCCTCTGGCTCAGGATCACTGTCTCCAGGCTCATTGGGAGCTGTGCCAGTGGTTGGGGGATTGGTGGAAGGAAGAGTGGTGGAAGCAGGAGTGGTGGAAGGAGGAGTGGTGGCCGGAGTGGCAGGTGTGCCAGCAGGCTCATTCACCACCTCCTCTGGCTCAGGATCGCTGTCACCAGGCTCAGTGGGAGCTGTGCCAGTGGGTGGGGGATTGGTGGAAGCAGGAGTGGTGGAAGGAGGAGTGGTGGAAGGAGGAGTGGTGGAAGGAGGAGCGGTGGATGGAGGAGTGGTGGCAGGAGGAGTGGTGGAAGGAGGAGCGGTTGAAGGAGGAGCGGTTGAAGGAGGAGTGGTGGCCGGAGTGGCAGGTGTGCCAGCAGGCTCATCCACCACCTCCTCTGGCCCAGGATCGCTGTCACCAGGCTCAGTGGGAGCTGTGCCAGTGGTTGGGGGATTGGTGGAAGGAGGAGTGGTGGAAGGAGGAGTGGTGGAAGGAGGAGTGGTGGATGGAGGAGTGGTGGCAGGAGGAGTGGTGGAAGGAGGAGCGGTTGAAGGAGGAGCGGTTGAAGGAGGAGTGGCGGCCGGAGTGGCAGGTGTGCCAGCGGGCTCATCCACCACCTCCTCTGGCTCAGGATCACTGTCACCAGGCTCAGTGGGAGCTGTGCCAGTGGGTGGGGGATTGGTGGAAGGAGGAGTGGTGGAAGGAGGAGTGGTGGAAGGAGGAGTGGTGGAAGGAGGATTGGCGGCCGGAGTGGCAGGTGTGCCAGCAGGCTCATCCACCACCTCCTCTGGCCCAGGATCGCTGTCACCAGGCTCAGTGGGAGCTGTGCCAGTGGTTGGGGGATTGGTGGAAGGAGGAGTGGTGGAAGGAGGAGTGGTGGCCGGAGTGGCAGGTGTGCCAGCAGGCTCATTCACCACCTCCTCTGGCTCAGGATCGCTGTCACCAGGCTCAGTGGGAGCTGTGCCAGTGGGTGGGGGATTGGTGGAAGCAGGAGTGGTGGAAGGAGGAGTGGTGGAAGGAGGAGTGGTGGAAGGAGGAGCGGTTGAAGGAGGAGTGGCGGCCGGAGTGGCAGGTGTGCCAGCAGGCTCATTCACCACCTCCTCTGGCCCAGGATCGCTGTCACCAGGCTCAGTGGGAGCTGTGCCAGTGGTTGGGGGATTGGTGGAAGGAGGAGTGGTGGAAGGAGGAGTGGTGGCCGGAGTGGCAGGTGTGCCAGCAGGCTCATTCACCACCTCCTCTGGCTCAGGATCGCTGTCACCAGGCTCAGTGGGAGCTGTGCCAGTGGGTGGGGGATTGGTGGAAGCAGGAGTGGTGGAAGGAGGAGTGGTGGAAGGAGGAGTGGTGGAAGGAGGAGCGGTTGAAGGAGGAGTGGCGGCCGGAGTGGCAGGTGTGCCAGCAGGCTCATTCACCACCTCCTCTGGCCCAGGATCGCTGTCACCAGGCTCAGTGGGAGCTGTGCCAGTGGGTGGGGGATTGGTGGAAGGAGGAGTGGTGGAAGGAGGAGTGGTGGAAGGAGGAGTGGTGGCAGGAGGAATGGTGGAAGGAGGAGCGGTTGAAGGAGGAGTGGCGGCCGGAGTGGCAGGTGTGCCAGCGGGCTCATCCACCACCTCCTCTGGCTCAGGATCGCTGTCACCAGGCTCAGTGGGAGCAGTGCCAGTGGGTGGGGGATTGGTGGAAGGAGGAGTGGTGGAAGGAGGAGTGGTGGCAGGAGGAATGGTGGAAGGAGGAGCGGTTGAAGGAGGAGTGGCGGCCGGAGTGGCAGGTGTGCCAGCGGGCTCATCCACCACCTCCTCTGGCTCAGGATCACTGTCACCAGGCTCAGTGGGAGCTGTGCCAGTGGTTGGGGGATTGGTGGAAGGAGGAGTGGTGGAAGGAGGAGTGGTGGAAGGAGGAGTGGTGGAAGGAGGAGTGGTGGAAGGAGGAGTGGTGGCAGGAGGAGTGGTGGAAGGAGGAGCGGTTGAAGGAGGAGTGGCGGCCAGAGTGGCAGGTGTGCCAGCGGGCACATCCACCACCTCCTCTGGCTCAGGATCGCTGTCACCAGGCTCAGTGGGAGCTGTGCCAGTGGGTGGGGGATTGGTGGAAGGAGGAGTGGTGGAAGGAGGAGTGGTGGAAGGAGGAGTGGTGGAAGGAGGAGTGGTGGAAGGAGGAGTGGTGGAAGGAGGAGTGGTGGCAGGAGGAGTGGTGGACGGAGGAGCGGTTGAAGGAGGAGTGGCGGCCAGAGTGGCAGGTGTGCCAGCGGGCTCATCCACCACCTCCTCTGGCTCAGGATCGCTGTCACCAGGCTCAGTGGGAGCTGTGCCAGTGGGTGGGGGATTGGTGGAAGGAGGAGTGGTGGAAGGAGGAGTGGTGGCAGGAGGAGTGGTGGCAGGAGGAGAAGTGGAAGGAGGAGCGGTTGAAGGAGGAGTGGCGGCCGGAGTGGCAGGTGTGCCAGCGGGCTCATCCACCACCTCCTCTGGCTCAGGATCACTGTCACCAGGCTCAGTGGGAGCTGTGCCAGTGGTTGGGGGATTGGTGGAAGGAGGAGTGGTGGAAGGAGGAGTGGTGGATGGAGGAATGGTGGAAGGAGGAGTGGTGGAAGGAGGAGTGGTGGCAGGAGGAGTGGTGGAAGGAGGAGCGGTTGAAGGAGGAGTGGCGGCCAGAGTGGCAGGTGTGCCAGCGGGCACATCCACCACCTCCTCTGGCTCAGGATCGCTGTCACCAGGCTCAGTGGGAGCTGTGCCAGTGGGTGGGGGATTGGTGGAAGGAGGAGTGGTGGAAGGAGGAGTGGTGGAAGGAGGAGTGGTGGAAGGAGGAGTGGTGGAAGGAGGAGTGGTGGCAGGAGGAGTGGTGGAAGGAGGAGCGGTTGAAGGAGGAGTGGCGGCCAGAGTGGCAGGTGTGCCAGCGGGCTCATCCACCACCTCCTCTGGCTCAGGATCGCTGTCACCAGGCTCAGTGGGAGCTGTGCCAGTGGGTGGGGGATTGGTGGAAGGAGGAGTGGTGGAAGGAGGAGTGGTGGCAGGAGGAGTGGTGGCAGGAGGAGTGGTGGAAGGAGGAGCGGTTGAAGGAGGAGTGGCGGCCGGAGTGGCAGGTGTGCCAGCGGGCTCATCCACCACCTCCTCTGGCTCAGGATCACTGTCACCAGGCTCAGTGGGAGCTGTGCCAGTGGTTGGGGGATTGGTGGAAGGAGGAGTGGTGGAAGGAGGAGTGGTGGATGGAGGAGTGGTGGAAGGAGGAGTGGTGGAAGGAGGAGTGGTGGCAGGAGGAGTGGTGGAAGGAGGAGCGGTTGAAGGAGGAGTGGCGGCCAGAGTGGCAGGTGTGCCAGCGGGCACATCCACCACCTCCTCTGGCTCAGGATCGCTGTCACCAGGCTCAGTGGGAGCTGTGCCAGTGGGTGGGGGATTGGTGGAAGGAGGAGTGGTGGAAGGAGGAGTGGTGGAAGGAGGAGTGGTGGAAGGAGGAGTGGTGGAAGGAGGAGTGGTGGCAGGAGGAGTGGTGGAAGGAGGAGCGGTTGAAGGAGGAGTGGCGGCCAGAGTGGCAGGTGTGCCAGCGGGCTCATCCACCACCTCCTCTGGCTCAGGATCGCTGTCACCAGGCTCAGTGGGAGCTGTGCCAGTGGGTGGGGGATTGGTGGAAGGAGGAGTGGTGGAAGGAGGAGTGGTGGCAGGAGGAGTGGTGGCAGGAGGAGTGGTGGAAGGAGGAGTGGTGGAAGGAGGAGTGGCGGCCGGAGTGGCAGGTGTGCCAGCGGGCTCATCCACCACCTCCTCTGGCTCAGGATCGCTGTCACCAGGCTCAGTGGGAGCTGTGCCAGTGGGTGGGGGATTGGTGGAAGGAGGAGTGGTGGAAGGAGGAGTGGTGGAAGGAGGAGTGGTGGAAGGAGGAGTGGTGGAAGGAGGAGTGGTGGCAGGAGGAGTGGTGGAAGGAGGAGCGGTTGAAGGAGGAGTGGCGGCCGGAGTGGCAGGTGTGCCAGCGGGCTCATCCACCACCTCCTCTGGCTCAGGATCGCTGTCACCAGGCTCAGTGGGAGCTGTGCCAGTGGGTGGGGGATTGGTGGAAGGAGGAGTGGTGGAAGGAGGAGTGGTGGCAGGAGGAGTGGTGGCAGGAGGAGTGGTGGAAGGAGGAGCGGTTGAAGGAGGAGTGGCGGCCGGAGTGGCAGGTGTGCCAGCGGGCTCATCCACCACCTCCTCTGGCTCAGGATCACTGTCACCAGGCTCAGTGGGAGCTGTGCCAGTGGGTGGGGGATTGGTGGAAGGAGGAGTGGTGGAAGGAGGAGTGGTGGAAGGAGGAGTGGTGGAAGGAGGATTGGCGGCCGGCGTGGCAGGTGTGCCAGCAGGCTCATCCACCACCTCCTCTGGCTCAGGATCGCTGTCACCAGGCTCAGTGGGAGCTGTGCCAGTGGGTGGGGGATTGGTGGAAGGAGGAGTGGTGGAAGGAGGAGTGGTGGCAGGAGGAGTGGTGGCAGGAGGAGTGGTGGAAGGAGGAGCGGTTGAAGGAGGAGTGGCGGCCAGAGTGGCAGGTGTGCCAGCGGGCTTATCCACCACCTCCTCTGGCTCAGGATCACTGTCACCAGGCTCAGTGGGAGCTGTGCCAGTGGGTGGGGGATTGGTGGAAGGAGGAGTGGTGGAAGGAGGAGTGGTGGAAGGAGGATTGGCGGCCGGCGTGGCAGGTGTGCCAGCAGGCTCATCCACCACCTCCTCTGGCTCAGGATCACTGTCACCAGGCTCAGTGGGAGCTGTGCCAGTGGGTGGGGGATTGGTGGAAGGAGGAGTGGTGGAAGGAGGAGTGGTGGAAGGAGGATTGGCGGCCGGCGTGGCAGGTGTGCCAGCAGGCTCATCCACCACCTCCTCTGGCCCAGGATCGCTGTCACCAGGCTCAGTGGGAGCTGTGCCAGTGGTTGGGGGATTGGTGGAAGGAGGAGTGGTGGAAGGAGGAGTGGTGGAAGGAGGAGTGGTTGCAGGAGGAGTGGTGGAAGGAGGAGCGGTTGAAGGAGGAGTGGCGGCCGGAGTGGCAGGTGTGCCAGCGGGCTCATCCACCACCTCCTCTGGCTCAGGATCGCTGTCACCAGGCTCAGTGGGAGCTGTGCCAGTGGGTGGGGGATTGGTGGAAGGAGGAGTGGTGGAAGAGGGAGTGGTGGCAGGAGGAGTGGTGGCAGGAGGAGTGGTGGAAGGAGGAGCGGTTGAAGGAGGAGTGGCGGCCAGAGTGGCAGGTGTGCCAGCGGGCTCATCCACCACCTCCTCTGGCTCAGGATCACTGTCACCAGGCTCAGTGGGAGCTGTGCCAGTGGGTGGGGGATTGGTGGAAGGAGGAGTGGTGGAAGGAGGAGTGGTGGCAGGAGGAGTGGCGGCCGGAGTGGAAGGTGTGCCAGCGGGCTCATCAACCACCTCCTCTGGCTCAGCATCGCTGTCACCAGGCTCAGTGGGAGTTGTGCCAGTGGATGGGGGAGTGGTGGCAGGAGCAGTGGTGGAAGGAGGAGTGGTGGAAGGAGGAGTGGTGGAAGGAGGAGTGGTGTCCGGAGTGGCAGGTGTGCCAGCGGGCTCATCAACCACCTCCTCTGGCTCAGCATCGCTGTCACCAGGCTCAGTGGGAGTTGTGCCAGTGGGTGGGGGAGTGGTGGCAGGAGGAGTGGTGGCAGGAGGAGTAGCGGTCGGAGGAGAGGCGGCCGGAGTGGCAGGTGTGCCAGCGGGCTCATCAACCACCTCCTCTGGCTCAGCATCGCTGTCACCAGGCTCAGTGGGAGTGGTGCCAGTGGGTGGGGGAGTGGTGGCAGGAGGAGAGGTGGCAGGAGGAGTGGCGGCCGGAGGAGTGGCGGCCGGAGTGGAAGGTGTGCCAGCGGGCTCATCAACCACCTCCTCTGGCTCAGCATCGCTGTCACCAGGCTCAGTGGGAGTTGTGCTCGTGGGTGGGGGAGTGGTGGCAGGAGGAGTGGTGGCAGGAGGAGTGGCGGCCGGAGGAGTGGCGGCCGGAGTGGAAGGTGTGCCAGCGGGCTCATCCACCACCTCCTCTGGCCCAGGATCGCTGTCACCAGGCTCAGTGGGAGCTGTGCCAGTGGTTGGGGGATTGGTGGAAGGAGGAGTGGTGGAAGGAGGAGTGGTGGAAGGAGGAGTGGTTGCAGGAGGAGTGGTGGAAGGAGGAGCGGTTGAAGGAGGAGTGGCGGCCGGAGTGGCAGGTGTGCCAGCGGGCTCATCCACCACCTCCTCTGGCTCAGGATCGCTGTCACCAGGCTCAGTGGGAGCTGTGCCAGTGGGTGGGGGATTGGTGGAAGGAGGAGTGGTGGAAGAGGGAGTGGTGGCAGGAGGAGTGGTGGCAGGAGGAGTGGTGGAAGGAGGAGCGGTTGAAGGAGGAGTGGCGGCCAGAGTGGCAGGTGTGCCAGCGGGCTCATCCACCACCTCCTCTGGCTCAGGATCACTGTCACCAGGCTCAGTGGGAGCTGTGCCAGTGGGTGGGGGATTGGTGGAAGGAGGAGTGGTGGAAGGAGGAGTGGTGGAAGGAGGATTGGCGGCCGGAGTGGCAGGTGTGCCAGCAGGCTCATCCACCACCTCCTCTGGCCCAGGATCGCTGTCACCAGGCTCAGTGGGAGCTGTGCCAGTGGGTGGGGGATTGGTGGAAGCAGGAGTGGTGGAAGGAGGAGTGGTGGAAGGAGGAGTGGTGGAAGGAGGAGTGGTGTCCGGAGTGGCAGGTGTGCCAGCGGGCTTATCCACCACCTCCTCTGGCCCAGGATCGCTGTCACCAGGCTCAGTGGGAGTTGTGCCAGTGGGTGGGGGAGTGGTGGCAGGAGGAGTGGTGGCAGGAGGAGTGGTGGCAGGAGGAGTGGCGGCCGGAGTGGAAGGTGTGCCAGCGGGCTCATCAACCACCTCCTCTGGCTCAGCATCGCTGTCACCAGGCTCAGTGGGAGTTGTGCCAGTGGGTGGGGGAGTGGTGGCAGGAGGAGTGGTGGAAGGAGGAGTGGTGGAAGGAGGAGTGGTGGAAGGAGGAGTGGTGTCCGGAGTGGCAGGTGTGCCAGCGGGCTCATCAACCACCTCCTCTGGCTCAGCATCGCTGTCACCAGGCTCAGTGGGAGTTGTGCCAGTGGGTGGGGGAGTGGTGGCAGGAGGAGTGGTGGCAGGAGGAGTAGCGGTCGGAGGAGAGGCGGCCGGAGTGGCAGGTGTGCCAGCGGGCTCATCAACCACCTCCTCTGGCTCAGCATCGCTGTCACCAGGCTCAGTGGGAGTTGTGCCAGTGGGTGGAGGAGTGGTGGCAGGAGGCGTGGTGGAAGGAGGAGTGGCGGCCGGAGGAGTGGCGGCCGGAGTGGCAGGTGTGCCAGCGGGCTCATCAACCACCTCCTCTGGCTCAGCATCGCTGTCACCAGGCTCAGTGGGAGTTGTGCTCGTGGGTGGGGGAGTGGTGGCAGGAGGAGTGGCGGCCGGAGGAGTGGCGGCCGGAGTGGAAGGTGTGCCAGCGGGCTCATCAACCACCTCCTCTGGCTCAGCATCGCTGTCACCAGGCTCAGTGGGAGTTGTGCCAGTGGGTGGGGGAGTGGTGGCAGGAGGAGTGGTGGCAGGAGGAGCGGCGGCCGGAGGAGTGGCGGCCGGAGTGGAAGGTGTGCCAGCGGGCTCATCAACCACCTCCTCTGGCTCAGCATCACTGTCACCAGGCTCAGTGGGAGTTGTGCCAGTGGGTGGTGGAGTGGTGGCAGGAGGAGTGGTGGCAGGAGGAGTGGCGGCCGGAGGAGTGGCGGCCGGAGTGGAAGGTGTGCCAGCGGGCTCATCAACCACCTCCTCTGGCTCAGCATCGCTGTCACCAGGCTCAGTGGGAGTTGTGCCCGTGGGTGGGGGAGTGGTGGCAGGAGGAGTGGTGGCAGGAAGAGTGGCGGCCGGAGGAGTGGCGGCCGGAGTGGAAGGTGTGCCAGCGGGCTCATCAACCACCTCCTCTGGCTCAGCATCGCTGTCACCAGGCTCAGTGGGAGTTGTGCCAGCGGGTGGGGGAGTGGTGGCAGGAGGAGTGGTGGCAGGAGGAGTGGCGGCCGGAGGAGTGGCGGCCGGAGTGGAAGGTGTGCCAGCGGGCTCATCAACCACCTCCTCTGGCTCAGCATCACTGTCACCAGGCTCAGTGGGAGTTGTGCCAGTGGGTGGTGGAGTGGTGGCAGGAGGAGTGGTGGCAGGAGGAGTGGTGGCAGGAGGAGTGGCGGCCGGAGGAGTGGCGGCCGGAGTGGAAGGTGTGCCAGCGGGCTCATCAACCACCTCCTCTGGCTCAGCATCGCTGTCACCAGGCTCAGTGGGAGTTGTGCTCGTGGGTGGGGGAGTGGTGGCAGGAGGAGTGGTGGCAGGAGCTGTGGTGGCAGGAGGAGTGGCGGCCGGAGGAGTGGCGGCCGGAGTGGCAGGTGTGCCAGCGGGCTCTGCAACCACCTCCTCTGGGTCAGCATCGCTGTCACCAGGCTCAGTGGGAGTTGTGCCAGTGGGTGGGGGAGTGGTGGTAGGAGGAGTGGTCACAGTGGGTGGGGGTGCTGCCTGCTCAATTGGTTCGGTTGGTGTGGGGGTGGCATCGCTTTGTTCCGGCTCTGAGGCGGTGGGGGGCACAGCTGGCGGTGCTGCCTGCTCAATTAGTTCGGTTGGTGTGGGGCTAGCATCGCTTTGTTCCGGCTCTGAGGCGGTGGGGGGCACAGCTGGCGGTGCTGCCTGCTCAATTGGTTCGGTTGGTGTGGGGCTAGCATCGCTTTGTTCCGGCTCTGAGGCGGTGGGGGGCACAGCTGGCGGTGCTGCCTGCTCAATTGGTTCGGTTGGTGTGGGGCTAGCATCGCTTTGTTCCGGCTCTGAGGCGGTGGGGGGCACAGCTGGCGGTGCTGCCTGCTCAATTGGTTGGGTTGGTGTGGGGCTAGCATCGCTTTGTTCCGGCTCTGAGGCGGTGGGGGCCACGGCTGGCGGTGCTGCCTGCTCGTTTAATTCGGTTGGTGTGGGGGAAGCATCGCTTTGTTCGGGCCCTGAGCCTGTGGGGGGAATGCCTGGCGGTAATGCCTGCTCGATTGGTCCAGCTGGTGTAGGTGCTGCGTCGTTCGGTAATGGCTCGGCATCGAATGGGGGCACGGCTGGCGGTGCTGCCTGCTCAATTGGCTCACCTGGTGCAGGCGCTCCGATGTTCTCTGCTTGCTCGGGCACTGTCAGAGGAACAGCCGCTGGTGGTGCCTGTTCGTCTGGCCCAGCTGGTGCAGGTGGTGATGCAAGACTAGTGGGCACAGGTTCTGAAACAGGGTCAAGTGCAGCACTGGGTGGCTGTGCTGCTTGCTGAGGCACACCGATCGGCGATGCTGGTGATGGCTGGCCTGCTGCAGATGGCTCGATCTGGCCGGGAGGCTGCACAGCCACCGGGGCAGAAGCATCTGCAGTTAGCGATTCTGATGTCAACACAAGCATTTGGTCGTGGTACTAGCCGCTGGTGCTTGCGGCGATTCTGCCACCGGCCTTGGCAACACGTCGTTCTCAGCATGTTATTGCCGTTGTCTGTGCCGCAGTCGCCCGCACAGACCCGCCCTGATGACGGTGCCTGTGGTGCTACATGAACTAATGCATTTGCTGTACTCAAAATCACTAATGGTGTCGTTGGTGATGCTGGCGAGTTGCTGCTCACCCGCCCCTGCTTTGGGGCCTGGCTCGTGTTGAGTGCAGAGGCGCCCGCCAGAGTTGAAAGCGTTTTGTGCCTTGCATGCTGTGTCTGATCCCAATGTCAGGGTTATCATGATTCAGCAGATATCAATATGTGACCGTGCATACATAGATGCATACAATACGTACAACGTCTCTACAGAAATCTCCTGAACCTGGGTGCAATGAATCACGATCAAGTACAAGCTGGCTACTGTTCTGACGCAGTTTCGTGCTCAGTTTTGTGTACTGTGATACGTACATTGCTCAAGGTACACGCGTTGATCATCTGCAGAAGAATGATTGTGGGTGTGTTTCTACAAATGATGGCAAAGCCTCCGGATCACCATGTAACCTAGAATCAACCAGTGAACGTTCCACCTAAGTATTCACCTTCACTCACTGGGACGTTAACTATTCTGGAGTCCGGTAGCGGGCGAGGAAAGCTACAGTAGGTTCCTGCTGTCAACTGTCAGTATCTGAGCCTAGCACTATGCTAACGACTTCAATAGTTTTGCTCATTATGTTTATATTTATGATCATTACTTTCTTGTCAGCAAGTGCTGGAGCGCAGCTGCGCACAGTCACTCAGCCGAGTGCGCAGTGGCCGAGGTGTAGGTCATTTACCAATTACAGGGATGCTTCTGGTGGTATACATCATAGTTGTGCACATCTAAGTTCACGTGGGGAAATGCAGCACAGCTATCCCATAGCGTTTCAGGTCCATCAAGGCCTACAGACCACACGACAAAATTGTTGACAATACTTACTAGGCTGAGCTGAGGAATGCCAGAAACTCACCTCTGGCCACTTGGCTTACGCGTGGCATGTTTGTAGCATGTACATATATTTGTGGGCACAAATATTAAGGATAATGTTCGTGGCGCCACTGTATATGGTCGTGTTGCGCCCGGGCTAGGCTTGACCTTTGCAGCTGTGTCTGAAACGCCGTAATTCAAGTGTCTGCGATTGATGATCCGCAAACCATAAGCAAACCCAAACAAATATATGCATTATCTGGTACAAGCACACATAAAAAAAATTCGATGCTGATCGGGAATGTTCACGGCGCTACTGTCTGGACAACCAGTGACATGTGATGTATCACTGAACATGCAGCGTAACGGAAATGACCCCAGCACAAAATGAGCCACAACTTCCGAGACCAAACAAATGTAGGTATAGCAAGCCCGGAAGTGATGTATAGTGTCAGGGCAGTGGAAATACCGCCTTGAACAGCCTCACTTACTGTAATGCACTGTACATATGTGACAACAATGGCAACAAGCGGCATTAGAGGTACTGTGCATGTGAAACAATGGACAACAGGCATAAATCTCGATGTAATAATTGATGACATTGTGCTGGGCAGCTGAATAGTGTGCCATATTATGTGATGCATCCTGGATCATACAAAATACACGACTTGCAATCATGCAGTAACTCATAGCATAGGCCATTGGAAGTGAGCGGCTCGTATATGCAATCACCAGTGTCTGCATGCTTCCTACAATTGTTCTGACAGGCAAGGATTCAGGCCGCACCATCGTCTACGCCTGGACCTGCTGGCTGTTCTGGTTGCTCGCCCTGGGACGGCTCCGCTTGCCCGAGGCTCGGCTGCTCGCCGATAGGTGGGGCAGGAGCCGGGTTTGGCTGCTGGCCGCCTTGTGGCGGGCTGGCTGGATCAACGGGGTCACCTGCATCTGGGGCTGGAGACTCAGGCGAGGTGCCTGAAGGCGATGCGGCTGGGGGCGTGACTGCAGGGGGTATTGATGCGGCTGGGGGCGTGACTGCAGGGGGTATTGATGCGGCCGGTGGTGATGCAGGTGTGCTTGCCGTGGGCTGGGTTGCCGGTGTGTTTGGTGGTCTGCTGTCCTCTGGGTCTGGAGCAGCTGCTGTTGGGCCTGCAGGCTGGCCAGTGAGAAGTGTTGGTGCGGTTGTGGGTGATGGTGGGTCAGACGGCATGTCGCTTGGAGCTAATGCTGGTGCAAGTGATGGAGGAGCTGCTGTGGGCTCAGCTGGTGTCTGTGCTGTTGGGTCGGTCGGGGTGTCAGGTAGATCCGCTGGAAGCCCAGCTGATGGCTCAGCTGGCGGCTCTGTGGCTGATTCAGTGGGCGATTCGGCTGGAGGACCAGCAGGCGGCTCTGCTGGTGGCCCTGCTGGTGACTCAACAGGAGGATCGATCTGCTCCACTGGGGTGGCTGCTGGTTCATCGGTGGGAGGATCAGAAGATGGCTGGGATGGCGGCACGGCTGGAGGCATAGCAGGAAGATCGGCAGGAGGCCCGGTAGGAGGGCCGGCCGGCAGCTCAGCTGGTGGCGCTGCTGGTGGACTGGCAGAGGGATCCGCGGGCTCCTCTGCTGGTGGCTCTGCAGGAGATTCTGAACGAGGATCTGAAGGTGGCTCTGCTGGTGGAGCGGCTGGTGACTCGATGGGAGGATTGTCCGGCACTTGCGCTGGTGAAGCTGCTGGTGAATTTCCAGGAGGATCTGCCGGCGCATCTGCTGGTGGCTCTCCCGGTGTTTCGGCAGGAGGATCTGAAGGTGGCTCAGATGGTGGAGCGGCTGGTGGTTCGCTGGGAGGGCTGGCCGGCAGCTCAGCTGGTGGCGCTGCTGGTGGACTGGCAGAGGGATCCGCGGGCTCCTCTGCTGGTGGCTCTGCAGGAGATTCTGAACGAGGATCTGAAGGTGGCTCTGCTGGTGGAGCGGCTGGTGACTCGATGGGAGGATTGTCCGGCACTTGCGCTGGTGGAGCTGCTGGTGAATTTCCAGGAGGATCTGCCGGCGCATCTGCTGGTGGCTCTCCCGGTGTTTCGGCAGGAGGATCTGAAGGTGGCTCAGATGGTGGAGCGGCTGGTGGTTCGCTGGGAGGGCTGGCCGGATCTTCCGCTGGTGGCACTGCTGGTGGACTGGCAGAGGGATCCGCGGGCTCCTCTGCTGGTGGCTCTGCAGGAGATTCTGAAGGAGGATCTGAAGGTGGCTGTGCTGGTGGAGCGGCTGGTGACTCGATGGGAGGACCGTCCGGCACTTGTGCTGGTGGAGCTGCTAGTGGATTGCCAGGAGGATCTGCCGGCGCATCTGCTGATGGCTCTCCCGGTGTTTCGGCAGGAGGATCTGAAGGTGGCTCAGCTGGTGGGGCGGCTGGTGGTTCGCTGGGAGGGCCGGCCGGATCTTCCCCTGGTGGTGCTGCTGGTGTCTCGGAAGGAACACTAGCGGTCGGCTCGACAGGTGGCTCAGCTGGTGGCTCTGCTGGTGGACCGACTGGGCGCTGAGCTGGCACCTGATCTAGTAGCTGAGGTGGCGGCACGGCCGGAGACACTGCTGGTGGATCGGCTAGTGGGGAAGAGGGGAGCTCACCTGGAGTATCAGGAAGGGGCTGTGTCGGCAGAATGGCTGCTGGCTCGTTCGGCGACTCCGCCTGTGGCGCAGCCGGCAGTGCGGCCGGTAGCTCGGAGGACGGCTCAGACGGCGGCTCTGCTGATGGTTCTGCCGGCGGCTCCGTAGGTGGCTCAGTGGGCGGCGCTGCTGGTGGCTGCGCTGGCAGCACCGCTGATGGCTCCGCTGGTGGTTCGACGGGTGGCTCTGCTGGTGGCTGTGCAGGGGGCACTGCTGGTGGATCAGCAGGAGGCTCTGTTGGTGGTGCCGCTGGTGGCTGCACTGGTGCCTGAGCAGGGGGCACTGCTGGTGGCTCCGCCGGCGATTCCACGGGCGGCTCTGTTGATGGATCAGCAGGAAGCTCTGCTGGCGGCTGTGCGGGTGGCTGCGCAGAGAGCACTGCAGGTGGCTCCGCCGGCGGTTCCACGGGTGGCTCAGCTGGTGGCTCAGCCGGGGGTTCTGCGGGTGGCTCAGCTGGTGACTCAGCTGGTGGCTCAGCTGGTGACTCAGCTGGTGGCTCAGCTGCTGGCTCGGCAGGCGGCTCAGCTGGTGGCTCAGCTAGTGGCTCAGCCGGGGGTTCTGTGGGTGGCTCAGCTGGTGGCTGCGCTGGTGGCTCAGCTGGTGGCTCAGATGGTGGCTCAGCTGGCGGCACCACAGGAGGCTCTGCTGGTGGCTCCGCAGGGGGTTCTGCGGGTGGCTCTGCTGGTGGCTCAGCTGGTGGCTCAGATGGTGGCTCAGCTGGTGGCTCAAATGGTGGCTCAGCTGGCGACTCGGCAGGCGGCTCAGCTGGTGGAGCAGCTGGTGGCTCAGATGGTGGATCAGCTGGTGGCTGGGCAGGCGGTTGCGCTGGTGGCTCGGCTGGTGGCTCAGCCGGGGGTTCAGCGGGTGGCTCAGCCGGTGGTTCTGCGGGTGGCTCAGCCGGGGGTGCTGCGGGTGGCTCAGCTGGTGGCTCAGCTGGTGGCTCGGCTGGTGGCTCAGCTGGTGGCTCAGCTGGTGGCTCGGCAGGCGGCTCAGCTGGTGGCTCAGCTGGTGGCTCGGCAGGCGGCTCAGCTGGTGGCTCAGATGGTGACTCAGATGGTGGCTCAGCCGGCGGCTCCGAAGGAGGCTCTGCTGGTGGCTCTGCCGGCGGTTCTGCAGGCGGTGCCGCTGGTGGATCCGCCGGAGGCTCTGCTGGAGGCTCAGCTGGTGGCTCCGCAGGGGGTTCTGCGGGTGGCTCGGCAGGCGGCTCAGCTGGTAGCTCAGCTGGTGGCTCAGCTGGTGGCTCAGCTGGTGGCTCAGCTGGCAGCTGCGCAGGAGGCACTGCTGGTGGCTCCGCCGGCGGCTGTGCGGGTGGCTCAGCTGGTGGCTCCGCTGGTGGCTCAGCTGGTGGCTCAGCTGGTGGCTCGGCAGGCGGCTCGGCTGGCGGCTCAGCTGGTGGCTCGGCAGGCGGCTCGGCTGGTGGCTCAGCTGGTGGCTCAGCTGGCGGCTGCGCAGGAGGCACTGCTGGTGGCTCAGATGGTGGCTCAGCTGGTGGCTCCGCAGGAGGCTCCGCTGGTGGCTCCGCCGGCGGCTGTGCGGGTGGCTCCGCTGGTGGCTCAGCTGGTGGCTCAGCTGGTGGCTCCGCTGGTGGCTCAGCTGGTGGCTCAGCTGGTGGCTCGGCAGGCGGCTCGGCTGGCGGCTCAGCTGGTGGCTCGGCAGGCGGCTCGGCTGGTGGCTCAGCTGGTGGCTCAGCTGGCGGCTGCGCAGGAGGCACTGCTGGTGGCTCAGATGGTGGCTCAGCTGGTGGCTCCGCAGGAGGCTCCGCTGGTGGCTCCGCCGGCGGCTGTGCGGGTGGCTCCGCTGGTGGCTCAGCTGGTGGCTCAGCTGGTGGCTCGGCTGGTGGCTCAGCTGGTGGCTCTGCAGGGGGCGCTGCAGGAGGCTCCGCTGGTGGCTCCGCTGGTGGCTCCGCCGGCGGCTGTGCGGGTGGCTGCGCTGGTGGCTCAGCTGGTGGCTCGGCTGGTGGCTCGGCTGGTGGCTCAGCTGGTGGCTCTGCAGGGGGCTCAGCTGGTGGCTCGGCTGGTGGCTCGGCTGGTGGCTCGGCTGGTGGCTCAGCTGGTGGCTCTGCAGGGGGCGCTGCTGGTGGCTCAGCTGGTGGCTCAACTGGTGGCTCAGCTGGTGGCTCAGCTGGTGGCTCAGCTGGTGGCTCAGATGGTGGCTCCGCTGGTGGCTCCGCTGGTGGCTCAGCTGGTGGCTCAGCTGGTGGCTCGGCAGGCGGCACAGCTGGTGGCTCGGCAGGTGGCTCAGCTGGTGGCTCAGCCGGGGGTTCTGAGGGTGGTTCAGCTGGTGGCTCCGCTGGTGGCTCAGCTGGTGGCTCAGCTGGTGGCTCAGATGGTGGCTCAGCTGGCGGCACCGCAGGAGGCTCTGCTGGTGGCTCCCCAGGGGGTTCTGCGGGTGGCTCTGCTGGTGGCTCAGATGGTGGCTCAGCTGGTGGCTCAGCTGGTGGCTCAGATGGTGGCGCAGCCGGCGGCTCTGAAGGAGGCTGTGCTGGTGGCTCGGCAGGCGGTTCTGCAGGCGGTGCCGCTGGTGGATCAGCTGGAGGCTCTGCTGGAGGCTCTGCTGGTGGCTCAGCTGGTGGCTCCGCAGGGGGTGCTGCGGGTGGCTCAGAGGGTGGCTCCGCTGGTGGCTCCGCTGGTGGCTCAGCTAGTGGCTGTTCAGGCGGCTCAGCTGGTGGCTCAGCTGGTGGCTCAGCCGGGGGTTCTGCTGGTGGCTCAGCTGGTGGCTCAGCTGGTGTCTCAGCTGGTGTCTCAGCCGGGGATTCTGCAGGTGTTTCTGCTGGAGGTACTGCCGGTGGCTCAGCCGGGGGTTCTGAGGGTGGCTCGGCCGGTGGTTCTGCTGGAAGTTCAGCAGGTGGCTCGGCTGGTATTTCAGTGGATACCTCGGAAGGCGGTTGTGCTGGTGGGTCAGAGGGTGTGTCAGAGTCTGTGTTTGTTGTGTCTGGGTTGGTGTCTGATGTGCTGCCAGTGTCTGCACTGTCTGGGTCATCAGCAGCAGGTGGTGTGTTGTCATCAGCACCCACTACACAGAATTCATGACTCAGGCTCCAGTTGCCCAGATCATGTGGATGTGAGCAGTGATGAACTTTGTCACACAAGTGCATGTTCATTGTGTCGTTCCTGTGCATGAGGAAGATTGTGGCGGTGGTGCCATAGCTTCGGATCCAGAGCATGTGCCAGTGTGTGAACGCAATGGCAGCTGCCGTCAGACGATGACATACCTGTCTCGCTGGACGTCTCGTCTACGTCGTCCGAGCCGTCTTCTACATCTCCTGACACAGGTGCGCCCTCTGAGTCCTCCCCGGAATCCTCTGCACAGTGCCACATTTCAACATAATTGCTACTTTGTCATTTCAGGTGCAGGCAAATACCTACAGGTTCCGAGCTCCTCGCACAGCAGTGTGCTGCCCGCAGTGATTGTGCCTCGACACAGCATGCCCAGCCCATATCATGAACACACGTGCGGATCACAGATTCATGAGGGGATCCGCTGTAGCTCTATCTTGAGAACGATGTCAAAAGTTGCTGACATATAGCGCCCAGCAGCGAATGTAGCAGCAACTGAAGGTCCCATAGCAGCGCGGCTTGTTTAGCAAGGAGCTGAACAACAGGCCGCCCCCCACAGTGCGGACACATCTGCCGTGCTCTCCTACCCCATTGCAACGTTCTCTATGGCTGGGGTGGAGGGGTGACATGCACACTCGTTGAGGGGGGCGACTGAGCGCCGTCGGCCATGAGCATGAGGCGTGTGGTCGCGGGCAGCATTTTATGTTTGTCAAGCATTCGCACCGTCGATGACATCCTCGACGACATCGTCCAAGCCTCCAGTAAGTCCTGGAACTGCTGGAAGATTTGGGAGCTGAAACAACGATCGTCGCCATGAAGAAAGCAGCCGGCCTGCAATTGAGACCTCTGCATCCCCGCGAAGCGCTCTGCGAGGCCCAAGTACGCTCGCGTTCTCATCCGCGACGCGAGCTTCAGCAAACGCCGAGGTCAGAAGGAGTACGCAAGCCCATTGGAGCGGGCGCATTGCCCGCGCTGGGCGCTCCACACCGTCGGGGAGCACGACAAGCTGCTGTGTCAGTTGATGTCGCCAATCCAGGCAGCTTGCGTTGCCAGCTGCATCTCAATCAGCGAACCGGCTCCAGCCGGGAAGCTGCAAAGGCACACATGTTGACACTTCCTTACATTGTATTCACGTGAATGAACTTGAGTGTAATACGTTTGGATCTACAGCTGCCGGTGATCCGACTTGAAACAATTCTAAAATAAGACCAGCAGCCACGCCATAAATGAAACAGTCAGGATTAAATGTAATCGTCCCATGTTTGTCTCAACGCGTATGGCGTACGCCTTGACAGGCGTATGGCGTCCACATGCTTGAATCGAACACGCGCACAGAATGCTGTCCATACTCGTCAACGTGGCGGAGCTTAAGAGCGAAATATTCAAAAACTGTCTACGATGTGGTTGGCCATCTCGCATACGGCCGCGGCGAGCGCAATCGGTATGGTTGACGCTGTAAATGTAGAAGCACTGCCCAGACCGCAATCTAAGGGAGTAAATCCACCAATGCAATCATACTCTTGCATTGCATTGTATCTGGGAGCGGCTTCTGAAACACTTGTGCCCAGTACTCTTACCGTGAGTTGCGTTCAACTCCAACAATGCTACAGGCTGAAGCACCATCCGACGCAAGGCAATAAGAATGCACTACACGAGCTGATCAACGGTATTTATACCTGTCGACGTTGTTTTGGGTCACCCTGAGACCTCTACATACCGGCCAGTAACGCATCAACTGCTGTACGTCATGCTGTGAAAAACGGCAGAGAGAAAAATGTGGTCAGTGAGAAAGGTTGACGGGTTAAAACTTGAGTTTTTAAAGGCGCAGTAGCGCTCATACCTGCAAATTTCCGCTTTGCCAGACTCCAGCTCCACTGCAACGTCGGGTCGCGTCGGTTGACGCCTTCAAACGACTTCCAACGCACAAGCACACAGGTGAAGTGGCAGATAAATTCAAAGATCAATTTCGCCTACGTTGTTTAGTCTGTAGTTGTAGATATCGCATGTTATGCACCACGCAGCTGTCGCCTGCACTGGCCTCAGCGAAAATTAAATGCATGCAATATGCCCTGGTATGAGAAGGCTACAGCATCACTTCATCTGTCCGTCAGACTCTTCTCCGGGACTGCCGGTGTCCTGCATCAGCCGTCGTGGTGTAGTACAGCCTGCTTTCCGTCTGTAATTTTTGGCGATTAGAAGCCGACACAATGCATGCAGGGAGCCAGCGCTGTGCCGCATATGCATGAGGGGATTATGCAAGATGATATGCATGAACTGCACCAGGCCTGTCGCCGCAAATGGCAGCCGTGCACCTGACCAGTGTAATAAATGTGCATCCTCCTCACTTCATATGTCAAACGCCAACTTTATGTGCGCATGTGGCCCCTTGCAGTGCCAGAACACTGCATGGTTGCTGCATCATGGGCGCCGGTGGCACATGGTGGCACATCGTCAACGCTGTGGCAATCTGACCTCCAAGCTGTCACTGTGCCAGCTGCGTTTGGCCCGTCCATGGTGTGGCCTTGCACATGTGGGCGAGGACACATCCAGCAGGCCCATAATTGGAGCACTGGCTGTGCAGTGCGCTGCACTTGATCTTAACACAAAGGTTGAAACGCAGAAGGCTTTGTATGAGCTCATGCAGAACTGCGATTCATGGCACTTTTCCATAGCTCAGGCCTCTTGCCCAGTTTCACAAGCAGTGAAGCCAGGGCCTTGGTCCATGGCCCGACAGGATGCTACCCTCGTTCACGCAAAAGTAAAGAGGTCGCAAATCCTTCTCCCCAGGTTCTCCCCAGGCTTGGCGTTGTCCCCGCATCCATAGGCTGGCGGTATCAAGCAAGGGGCCCTAGGGGGAACTCAGCACACAGCTGAAGCTATCAATAGAGGTGTACTCATCCAACAGGATGCTCTCAAATAGCTTCCACAAGAGTACTCATCCAACAACTTGTGCGGTGCCACAACACGTGAGGTAATTGCATACATTATTCATGATGTGCCTGTGGTGTGGATGAAGCTAAGCTTGGAGCGCTCCAGCTGCATCAAGGATTACTGACCTAGCGCAAGCTTCACTGACTTTCACCGTCCCACTGACGAACGCACAGGAGTGCTCGCGTCTGGGAAAGTGAACTGCGCGCGAGCTGGTAATAGACGGAGGCAGGTGCCACGCTTGTTCGATGTGCCAGCTTGATGTGCCGCGCACGTTTCCAGTACTATTGAACGTTCGGGATTCTTCGCTTTAGCGACATCAGACTGATCTTTGTCACGTGGTGCAACTGTCAATGATTCGCGAAGGATCCCTTGAGAGAGGATGCGGCCTTGAGAGGATGCGGCCTCTGAGTTTCGGCATCGCGACTGAGATTGCATGAACTGGACCGTGCGAGTGTCGATGATGCCCGTGTTGATACCAAGCCACATGTACCATGGCATCAATGCATGCGCATGTGACGCGCGCTTCCGGAGGGGGTCAGAAGTTCGCGGCATCACATGTGTACAGTCAGCTGGCACGGCCGTTTCCGGGTCACTCGACGGTTGCGGCTGTTTCTTCGTTGTGCTGTATTCCTATGCGATATAAGTGGTGCTCATTGCATCTGAGACTGTATGGTTTCATCAACACAGCTGCCGCTACAGGGCCCTGCGTCGCGGGACCTGGAGAGCAACAGTTACGGGAGTGCACATCCTCAGCACATGCATGCAAGCATATTACTTGGGCTGTGCACAAAGTGCCCCAAGTCCACCACCGAGCATTCAGCAATTGTAGTATGATCTATGATACTGTTTCAAGCACGTCTCAGAATGGAATTTGAGCTTCTGGTGTGCTACACCGCAAATTAATATGCCACACGGCAGTGAACCCCCCATCGGTGCTTGCGAGTCGCAGCTGCAGCTATGCAGCACCGGAGATGGCACCGGAGATGCCTAGAGCACTTCATGAATAGCTCCAGGCATCTTCGTGTGCTTGTAACACACTGCGGTGACGTTGATGCCGTGCCTTTCCACTGAATATCGGACTCGGAGAGCAAGTTTTGCTTTGTCTGCATACCTGGCGGATCGATGCAGGGTGCTGGTGTCGACCAGCTGTCGACCAGCCTAGGAGCCGCAAATCGACAGGGATGCACCCCCAGTGAACAAATTTGCCCTATGTTGACTGGCGAAAACGCTCGCAATGTTCGCGTGGGCTACGGCTGCTCCCTGTGGCACGCTGCTGGACATCCCAACGTGCAATCATGGACACAACTGTTAACAGTAGGCAATAGCTCCTCCACATTGACCTGGACGTGCTAGCCAGGCGGCCAAGGTAGCCGTGCCGGCAGACCGTCTCATTGTGGGGGCCATGCGGTCCGGTCCACCACAGTCAGTGCGGATGGAGTCCGCATGCGGGTTGTACGAGGTGCGATAGTCTTGCTCATCTTAGAGACTGAATTGGATACCTCGACCTGCTGAGATCAGCTGCGTGTACAGCAACACCGATACAACGGGTGTTGCAGTACTGACTCAGTACTACTGAGTTCTGAATTTTCCTGGCCCCTGTGTCATACTTTCGGACTTCGGACAGTTTGTCACACACAAGACAGCACCGACCTCTTCACACGTGCCCGAGTCTGTAGCCACTCCAGTATGGTAGTCCGTGCATCGATCGTCCCCAAGCTCGAGGACGTTAAGGCGTTGCGGTTGAACGAGGTTGAACATACAGAGAACATTCTCATGGGCATGTGTTGGTGAGAGCTTTGACAGCAATGGCAACCAGTCATACGTTGACTTGCAGCTCAACACCAGCGCCTTGGGAGATTGGCATGCAGGTGATGCAGATTAAAATCTATTGAAGAGTGTTCTCCAATCAGAAATGTGCTCAAGCCTGGAATTACTGACATGGTTACAGTGCTCTGATACCCTGAAAAAAAGGCTGAAGTATGGCTCATCCGTGCTCATGTAGCAAAGGGCACAATGCTGAGCCTGACAAATTGATGGCTATCATGCTCGAAGGATGCTGAAGCTGGGCCTCCTGGCTGCAGCCCCGAATCATGATCCCATCAGTTCTTATAGCAGGTTGTGTCCCCCGTCACTGGGGCAATGGAATGGAACTTTGAAGCACGTGCCAACGATGCAGTAACTATCACAGCTAATATTCTCCAACGCTGCAACACCACTGATGTACTGGTCTGGACAAGCAGAGCTAGATCTCAGCAGGGCACTGCATGTTGCAAGCCTCACCTGCTGCTTCCGACATCTGCTCCCCACTCATGGACATGGGCCTACCCTCAAACTACGATATGATTCCCGGAAAACTCTCAAAAGCCGCATTGCCCAATTGCAGGGCTACTCACAGGCAAGTTTGCTGTCCAGAGACGTTATGCAGATGCAGAACGCTTGGTATGCTGTCAGAGGCCATGCAAAATCCATTGTGAACCGGTTCTCTGCCACCCGGCCAAACTGCAGCACTTCCCGCTCCTGCTCATCTCCCTCAGAAACAAGCTGGAAGTTTTTGACAGACGCCTGCGTCACACGACCGTTGAAATTGAGGCAGTACGCTCCGAGCGTTGAGTTCCATTTGGGCACCTTGTTTACCAGCCGGATCATCTCAGACTCGTCATGAGTCTCCCGCTTGAGCCTGCAACAGGCAGATGCCAGTCAGCACATATCAACGAACTGACTACGATGGACCCTGTTTTGGCGGCCATATGCAAGACACCGTTCATATCCCGGCGCGCTTCATAACCATCACAGTGCAGAGGGATGCATTGAGAGATCACAGTGCTGAGAGCTGGTTATGGCCCTTCAGCAGGCCAGCATGTGTTGCGCGAATTTCTGCCGGTCGCAGCACATGCCATGCCTCCCCTGGCAGAGACCATGCAGCTGTACACCTCATGCAGTACGCTCCAATTCGAACGGAGAAAACAATATGACGACATGCATCTGGCAAACCAGCGCTGATCCCGCTGTCCAAGATAGTGGTAGACTTCTGATCAGTATCAGAGTCGGGCGAATGGCAACGTGCCAGAAACACACGCCACACCAAACTCATATCCACTCGTTGATACACAGGGACAATATGCCACATGAGGCGGTGCAGTCAAGTGCCTGGGTGCCACACCTGGCCATGCGGGTGCCTCCGGTCCACTTCATCGGCACGTTACTATCAAAGTCCACGTAAGGAACGCCGATGACCATCTTGCGTGGGCCCTTGGTTCCCATGACGTTCATATGGTACTGCACAAGCCCCAGCTCCGACCGCCCGCCGTCCTCCGGGCTGCCGGCACGGCCCTCCGCCGTCTCCGTGGAGGCGCCTTGCGCCGCAGACGGTAGCTGATGCCGGGGCCCACCGAGGAAGCTGCCCTGGCGCTTGAGCGGCGACGGCCGTCGCGCCACACGCTCCCCGCCGTCGAGGATCTGGAACTCCGTCCCAATAAAGTTTGACTGCACAGAGCAACACACATGAGGCATGGTGTGGGGGAGAACCATGCGGATGGCGCTCTGTATATTGTCAACAGACGCACAGGAAGACACACACCAAGCTACAACAAGATACTGCGCAGCGCACTTTGCGCAATTGCATTGAAGCGGAAAACCAATTATGCAACCCAGGTGCCACATGCGTACAGTTGTAGCGTAGTCATCGCTGGTGTCACTGCGGCCTTTTCAACTGGCGTCACAACATGTGTACATTGTGAGAGAGCATCCAATTGAAGAGCATCTCTGCTGTGCAACAGCGTGACTGCAGTGAGACACTTCAGGTACACAAGGGACTCAGGCCACGCCAGCAGCACCCTTGGGGCAGCGGAGTGTGCACACCTTAATTTTTCCGCAGTAGCTTGAACTTGAGCGGGAGAGTTCCGTTTCATCCAGGCTGACCACGTAGCTGGGGCACTTTGTGCGCTCACGCCGCCGTGCTGCCAACAAAAACGTATCCCGATCCTCAAGGTAGAGCTTGTAGCAGTGCGGAGCCTTCGTCAGCAGCCCGCCAGAGGCCTTTTCACGCACGATGTAGCACTTCAGAGGCTCCAGCAGCGGCCCCGGAGTGTGTACAAAGCGTGGTATGTCCTCCTTAATTAGCTTGAGGAGCTCGCAGTCCTGCGTCGGCGTCTCCGGGCGCGTGGCGTCAGCAGCGGCTGCGGCGAGATCGGCCGCATCGCTGCCCGCGGCTGGGATCGGCGAGTCCTGCGGGGCGATCACAGCAGATGCCTCTGCACCGTGGCTTGCTGCTCCCTACAAATTGGGAACAGTGTAAGCACAGACATGCCTGCCATCGTGTCAAGTAAGTGTCAGAGGGCCGCCTTGTTTTGTTCACCGTCTGATACAGACGACAGCTGGGAAAGTGCGTCAAAGCACGACAATATCAACAGCGCTCCCGTGCACTGGGCGCCTCTCCTAGAATCTGCATCATCATGATGTCAGCTACCAATGCCTGCTGCATGGCACAGCTCCACCTGAATGTCTCCAGCCCGAAAGGCAATCACCTATCGACACCTGTAATAGGGACCAGACGGAGCATTGGCATTCTTGCTTGCATGCCACATATTTGGCGATTTCAAAAACCAGCTAGATGTACAAACTTCAGATGTTGCTGTTCGACAATGTTGGGGAAAAATAAAAGAGCACTGGGGAACGCACGTCTGATCCGGCATCTGCATCATCCTGTTGTGCTTCACTCGAGTCAATGCCCACAGCCGCACTGTTTGGTGACGATGGCATGGAGTCCAAGGACGGGGCACCAAAGGCTCCACCAAAAGCCCCAACCCGGAGCGCGCCACCTGGAGTGGCCATTCGCAGAGGGCATGGGCTTTCATCCAGAACAATGGAGTCTAGAGATTCAGCATCGTCATCTCCATCGTCAACATTTCTGCTCTGTACAGCTTCAAATCGAGGTTGAGCATGTGACGGCCGAAACCTGGGATCTGCGAGGGAGTGGCTTGAAGGGCGGACACGGCAGGAGCGTGGCCGATCTGCATCGCTTGGGGCAGCTGGCCTGGGACTGAGGGGCGAAGCAGGGAAGAATGGATTCGATGCTGTGGATGATGTGACTGTAGAGTTCTGCACGCAAATCTTGTCATTGGTTACTATTATTTTCATGACAATGTCGGAGTGGTTCAACAATAGTATTGATTGTGATCTACAATCTAAAGGCAACCGATTGCTTCAAAAGCGCTAACTGAAACTAAATGTACTTTACATTTTGCGAGTCCATGCCTGCGATCCTGAGCTCTGGGTTCAGGAGGAAGCAGGTTGGTGTGGTAGAAGTAGGCACATGCACCACCAACCCAGGTCAACCTCAGTTCACAACCTATGAGCCGTACCAGGATCCGATCTTGACGTAGACGTTGGCTTTTATCTGCAGCTTGTGCTTTTAGCTTCGCAACTAACGGCGATTCTGGTTGCCGGGGTGTCACAACGACGTGATCTCCTACCACCACTGGCATGACATCGGCAGCATCTCGGTCGGACAGCACATCTCCCGCAGTGTACAAGGGATTGTCATATCCAGCGGCTTTGCGGTCAGCTGTCCCTCGTACCGATCCGGACGACCTCGGCTGCCGACCTGTTCTGATGGACGGCGGGCGAGCCCGACTCTCTATCCTGCAAGAACATACTGCATTGAGCTGCATTTCAGTTGCATTCCCACCGAAGGACCGTTGTGTTTTGCCTGTCGATGTCAAGAATCTCACAGATACGTGCATCAGCATTGCCGGTGCCAGCTAAGCGCGAACAACCACGCAGTCAACAGAAAATAGCCAAAATTCTGTCGATATACTTATTTCATAAGTTAATTGCTAGACTATAATGCGTGACACATGATGCTGTTGCGGGGCGGACTAGCAACGCCCCTTTCCAGCACTTGACCACCGAGTGGCGTATTTAAATACGCAGGCGAAGCCAAAGTCAGCAAGATGAAGTTACACCTATATTCAGCAGGTGTGCCAGCAATGGCAGAGGTAGATGCAGCTTGACGACGAGGTCTTCGTTCGCAAGTCACACTCAACAGCAGCGCACTCGTCTCGGCTCATCCTGTCCACGGCAATCTTCCTTCAGCTCGCTGAGACCCGATACTGGTCTCTTTCCGCGAGATTCGAAACAACAAGTCGAGCTAGGCAATGCTTTCGGAAGAAGGACCTTGGAGACCAATGCCAACGTCCCCACAACGATAAGTGCATTCCACACGCACTGCCAACGTTGCAAGAACACTGAGGCTGCGCTGGCATTTTTTGTTGTAGTATTTGGCGAGAGTTTGTCAGTGTAATTCCTCGTCCTCTGCTAGTTGGGCCGAGGTGGACTTTACATGCATGTCGGCTGCATGCGTGCGTCCTTGCACATGGTTCCACACTTGACACCCGCCGACGTCTGACAATGTCCTACAGTCAGCAGGTACAGTACTGTCGCCCTTGAAGGATGCTGATTAACGTTTTGCATGCATTATTTGTGCCCATTGTGCCTCTGTTGAAGCTTCAAGTGGACTAATCTGCAATCCATTCAAGCGGCTCGTACATGCATCATGCATGTCATCGGAAATGGCTCCAACGCTTGAGCACCTGTTTGAAAGGAGTCGCATGTCGCCGCTGCAGACAGTAGCTGCATGGATCTCAAACGCCCATGCAGGTATAGACTTCGCACGTACTGGCGAGGGCGTTGGCTTCTTTGCGCGTTTGGTGACCCCGCGTGTTGGAGATCCAGGTTAAAGAATCTATTGAGATACATCCAACACTGTTGGACCAACACGTGCTGCAGACTGCATGCGGTGGGTACGGTTTAATCCACACATCTCTGTCTCTCACAGCCCACATCTTTGAACAAAGAATTTGATTCGTAAGGGTGAACTGAACTCGGCTACGCAGCCGCTCACGTTTTTTAATCTTTTAGGAAGGGGTCTTCTGGAGTGAAGATGCGGCCCGCGCGGTGTGCCATCGGATTTCACGCGGCTGTGAAGAGCCGCTGCTTCGAAAGTTTGCATGCTTACTACAGCCAGGTCCTTCATGAACTTTCTGCGAACGCAATGATCTCCCTGTGCGCAGTAAATGTGTTCATCCCTCCACATGGGAGTATACGACAGCGACAGCCGCAGAGGCGATGCTGCTCTGTGCGCATGCCTTTGTACTACTATGCTGCTCAGGACCTGTCCAGTGCTGCGGGGTTGTGCGACACAATCTCATGGCACGGCTGCATCCCGAAAGCACTTGTGATCGGACAATCTGCATCGCAGCGTGTCGCGAGTGACACAGCCATATTTGTTCGGCAGGCAGCTTCGATGCGTTGCATGTCACGTTTAGCCCACGTCACGGGGCTTTCCTTCGCTCGCTTTTCATCTACATGGACATTAGCGCCACCATATTGGCGCCATAACACCGTCCCGATACGCCAGATGTAGAGCAACTGCAGGATTGAGTGGCATGTAATGCGCTAAGCCAAGGCCACATCATCGCGGTAGCCAGTAGATACTTGCTTCAACAGGCGCTGCAATGTCAAGTTCCAGCATCGCCTTACGGCATGCTGCAACAGTAACACCACATCTTGTCTAAGTGAAGGTCAGTCATGCAAACTGCCATTAAGTACCTTCAAGAACCATTGCGCCCGCAAACGAAATTGCTCGCCTGCGGCCGATCAACCGTCAACAGGCGATGCCACACGCGAACGACTGATAATTCAGATGCATGAGGTGGCAAGACAGCCTGACACAGTAGATATGAACTGGCACAGCAGTATTTTTGCTCAACATCTTTCTCCTGCTCATCATTCCGTCGCGTCATGGCCCATGGCCAGGTCCGCCTGCATTTTAGGACTCTCTGTCGGTTTCGCAGATGGGAATGGTCGCCGTGCGGGGAAGAAATCAGTGGAACAAGCAAGAGGTCAGGCCCACGTATGCAAAAGACCAAATGCGTTAACTGTGGCCTCCCAAAGGCACTTGTGAGCACGGTTGATAGTCTGGTTGTGTTTCCATGCCAGCTTGTGCAGGGTCCTCTGCTCACCAATTTCAGTATGTTGCAAGGATGCATGCGGCGAGGCGGGCAGCACTCGAAAGAAGCAAGCAGAGAAAGCACAAACCCAGATCCCCGATTTCAGTGTGCCACACTGATCGACCTCAATGCGATTGCACGGGGCATGCCATGAGCGTTGCAGCTGTGTACATCAGTGCAGCCACACAGCAACTCCTTTGTCCTTGTAACACAGCAACTCCTCACCATGTAGCCAGACTAGCATGCATATTCACTGCTTTGAAGATGCATGCTTCAATCTTGTGCATTCAATGCAGGCACACCCAGCCTCCCAGCAACCTGGTGTCACAGCCGCATGAACCAATCAGTCACACTGGAAGCCTCTGCGACATATGTTATTGGCCAAGCGGCGCATGGATGCCCCTTTGGCCACGTTCGTATCTTTCGAATGGCGAGGACACAAGGTGTGCGTCGTTCAAGTGATGGTTTCAGCCTCTGTGGAATTGCCACACATGCATTCACCCTTGCTCCGATCCTGCTTCCGACAGTGCCCTTGTGCCTGGCGGGTGACCGTCCATCGGTGCCTGGCTCTCCTGATGGGCGCTTGCTCAATTAAGCTACTGTGACTGCATGTACACGGTGTCACGCACATAGGATCGCGCATGGTGTGGGGGCTTGTGTGTGGCTGTGGCCAGCGCAGGTGCTCACGTTGCGTGGGTGTGCTGATGTGTGCTGCGTGTGGCTGTTTATGTGGGTGTGCGGCGCCTCTGGTTGTTGCTCGCGGTGCCACCTGCCTTGCTTGCTTTGTCCTTGGAACATACATGGTCGCGCAGAGCTGCTGCTGCATACAGACACAAGCGCCACCAGAAGAGTGACACGTCACCGCACCAGCCTGCGCAGAGTCACAACAGAAGCTGTTGCGACCAAAGTCAACTTTGCCATGTGCTCAAGAGACTATGTGTGCGTGACGCTCTTGCGCAGATGCATGGACATGGCCACCGCTACCGACGTCAGGCGACACGTGAGAGGTTCAATTGGTGGTCGTGAGCGAGGGCCTCAATGGCAGTGGTCGCGTCGGCCGTGGCACGCTCGCTCGAACGCGCCAACCGAGATGCCATCATGAGATCCAGGCTCGGGCCTGCAACCGCGTCCCAAGACTCGCGTGCAGCATCATCATTGATGACAGAACATTGCAAGGATACAGGTACCCGTGGCGAGGCGGGCAGCACCGCGGAAGAGGCAAGCAGATCAAGTACACACCCGGTCAAACGCACCCGCAGAACATGGAAATAACGTGACGGGCGTCGTGGGTGGGAATGGCGAATCAAGGAGGGGCAGCTGCTGGGTCCACAGGCACCGTATCCCGAGACATCGTCAGAGGCGGCCTGCACGGCTACAGGCTCGGTGTTTTTGGAGTTGGCCTGGCTGCTGATGGTGCGCACTGTGGGGGGCCGCTCACGTTCGCCGCGCTGATGTAGCCCCAGGGCTAGGGCTGGTAGTAAACGAGCATCCGCCGTTGCCCGAGTCCTTACTTCCACTACCTGCACACCTGCATACATACCTTGCCACAGCCATTGTTTTTGAACGGAGCAGGCTGGTGCCCATGCGGAGCGCCTCTGGCCGGAGGGGGATCGCAGGGAGGGATCGACAGAGGAGGTGGATGGTGACGGCAAGACTGTATGGAATCTCACCTTGCAGTTTCGGCCAATAGTTGAGGCTGGGCAGGAGCAGTGCTGTCTAGATGACTCGTGTTCACAGCAGCAAGCAGCAAGGCAGAGGGCACCCAAGGCACCATCACATCGGGGGTTGGGGAGTCATGACCCCCCATCTATACCGGACTCATACCGGATGGAGAAGGCGAGGCGCGCACGTAGGCCCAATTTACTTTGACCGAGGCCATGGTGCCGCCCTTGCGAGGCCTCGTTGATGACGAACATCCACCGCCGACAGCGCATTTGCCATCACCACCGCCTGCCCTCGGATTTGTTTCTGTTTTACACCGGCGCCGGAGCACTTGCAACACGTCACATTCAGGGCGCCGTGGTGCCTCTGCAAGAACAAACAATATTGTGTTGCAGCCAGCATTCACACTTGCATTGCGAGACATCTTCTTTGGCATTTCTATGGGGACGAAAAACAGTATCATGATCTGCCAGAATATGCAATGGAATTTGCGATGACACAGCAGCTGATCGAGGCTGCATCGCCACTCTCGGCCGGCCAAAAGCGTCAGCTCGCGGCCTCCGGAGGTGTCATCGCGTAGTTTTCATTCAAAGTATCTGATCCGACTACATGCGTACGAACCCAGGAACTTCCAAAAACTGCCAGGCAAATTGCGAATGCACGCATGGACAACTGCCTTTGCACTCGATCGAGGTGCAATATGATCGGAATTCCACTAGATTGAACCCAATATAATCGCACGGTGAGATCGGGAGTCATTCATCGTGCGTCTCCCGGACAGGCGATGGCCATGCAGGGCTGCTGCTACACCAGTGAGATCCATGCAAACTGCCAAAGGCGATAAGTTGCCGAGAAACGTAGTGTACAAGAAGTTACGGCAGGTATTAGCGTGTTGATCATGGTATCTGTGTGTCCCATTGTGCAGCAGCGTCTTGGGCAGCGCTGTGCACACATGGCCAGAAATGTTGCGTTTCATGGATGATTGCTGTAGCTGTGCAATTGTAGTATGGCGTGCAGCCTTCCGTGGGGTCAAGCAACTCGTCCTGCCATAGTTCATGCGACTGCAGTCTTCCGAACGCCGTCCATGTGGCGCCAGTGGCGTGGGGTTGTCCTGTGTTTTGCATTCCCCGGACCATGCCAGAGCCCGCGCAACGCATCCTCTGGCTTTGATTACTGTGGGCAGCATCCTGAAACAGTTCTCTACACTGCGTATGCACGTGTGAGGGTGAGCTGCAACAATGCTCCATGCACGGTCAGCGTTGGTGCAGTCGCCCTTGTATAACTGTTCATTATAGATGATCCATATATTTATAGGCCAGTTAAAGTGGTATAGCTGGCTTCACATGCATTAAATTTCTTCGCATTGGCTCTCTCCACACCATCGACGATCCAAGAGCTTCCCGGCCAGCGAAGGCGTTCACGATCATTCAATTAGCAGTTCAGTCCAGTTCATAAACTTCAAAGTGTCAGCTGTATGAATCACGCTTCAAGGCCACCGCTGGTCTGCCATGGTCACACTCGTCCAGTACCGGAGCTCAATTTCAGGTGCTCCTTTTCCGCCCAATTAATTGCGCACCAAATTCACGATTCCTAGAAGTGTGTTGCAGATAATGTGCTATCGTTGTTTACGTTCCCGATCTTGCGATATGCTAAATCGTGTTCTCTATGATCATGTCTCACCTCTGTGCAGCAACAACACCCCTGATGGTTTCTTCATTGTAAGTGCTTGTAAAGATGGAAAAGCTATGCTGCGCCGGGGAGATACAGGGGACTGGATCGGCACATTTGATGGGCACGGGGTCCGTTCCGCATGTGCTCTTTGCGTGTGATGCTCCTGCTCATCCTGCATTCCTGCTCGTGGCACGCAGTGGTCATGTCTCGCATTCCAGCGAGCCGCATGTTCGTCTTGAGCCCATTTATCTGGTTGGGCAGATGCTCAAGGCCGTGCCAACAGTGTCGGCTTGTTCAGTGGGTTTGGTCAGCCACAGATGCATGGTGACTTTCTATACAAATGCTTTGATGTTATGAAGCAAACGATTATGCACGAAATCTCAGTATTTACAAGTTCAGCACAAATCCATGGCCTCAATCAGGAGCTGTCGAATCTAATTTCTGTATCTAGAAAATGGTCGCTTCCGAGTGTGACGGCCGTGGCGACTGGGAAGCCATGCGACACAGCCTGTGATCACAACCGCGCGGTCTCTTGCAGCTGTCGATTCCTTGCGTTGCAAACTGTGATGCAGACGGTGGCTTGAATGCTAGTCGCCTGTTTTATTCAGGACGTATGTATGCAATGGTGTAAGCCAGTACATGCACTGGATCAGGAGGACCACAACCGCATCAAGACTGTGAGTCAGTGAAAAGTACCTAGACAGAACCAGATTGCCTTGCATCTACAATGTTGGTAGGCAGGCATCCAGCTTGGTTGATCAGGACACAGCGCACCCTGGACATAGGTTCTGCTTGTCTTGGATGCGGCTTGACTGTACGATAGGCAGGTGGGCCGACGCACGGGATCTTGAGTTTCATGATGCACCAACAGTAGTGCTGCGAGTGGAGTTCACACCTCTGAGGTGACTGCGGAGGCTACTGACACCTGCTGTCAGTAGTCCACAAGCATCAGGGCATTATGCTACGTCACCTGACAGTTCACGTGATGGGTTGACAGCCAGTGTAGCTAGATGGCAACACGATAGCCATCAACACAGCTGATTGCAAGAGCTTTTGCTGCGGGCACATGCGTACAGTGCCTCCGTGGGGTTGCGTCGACCCTTTCATTATTGTGGTACCTGGAGTATTTGAGAGCCCCATCGGCACCCTGTGCACTTTATCATCAGGGTGCTTACCACAGCCGCCCATGCATCGTTGCGTTCCACAATCACCTAGGTACTCCGCTAGGAGAGTTTCTGACATGCTCCTGTTCCTGCAGACCGCGTGCGTTTGGTCATGCGCGTTGAATACCCCCGCGGTGCTCGCCGCCACCGGCTCCGCTGACTTCTCGTGTAAGCTGTGGAATGCGATCACGGGCCTGGAGCAGCACACATGGCAGCACCCCCAGATAGTCCGCTCCGTGCACTTCAGCGCGGCGAGCGACCTGCTCGCGACGGGCTGCCGTGACAAGACGGCACGCATCTTCTCCGTCACCGTGCCGTCCTCCGAGCCTCTGATCTCGTTCTCCGGCCTGCGCGACAGTGTGCACAGCGTGAAGTTCACGAACGACGACCGCGAGCTCCTCGTCGCGTACTCCGACGCCCCCGGCCTCGGCGTCCTCGACGTCCGCAGCGGCCAGGAGGCGCGGCACCTCGACCTGCCGGCCAAGGTGCGCGCGCTCGACCTGTCGTACGCCGGCAGCGCGTCCCAGACGACGACGATCGCGTGCGGCAACGAGGTGCGCGTGCTCGAGGGCGCGGCGCTGACGGCGCGGGCGACGGTGGCACTGGAGAACCCGGTCGCGAGCGCGAGCCTCTCGCCGGACGGGAAGTCGGTCGTCGCCGGGGGCGAGGACATGTGGGCGTACCTGATGGACTTTCCGACGGGCAAAGTGCGGCAGGTGCGGCGGCGGCGTACTCTATCATCTGTCCCGTATGGTTTTGATCACCCCGAGTTGTGGCCCGGCTGGCATGCCACAACATTGGATTACATGACTGCTCATGTAGCTAGCTGTTGATGCTCATGGGGGCCGTGGCTGTCCACATGTGACTGGGGGGTATGGGGATTGAATAGGCCTTGGCATCTTGACTTCTACCTGGGTTGCCGGGGATGGTGAGGCTGGCGTTCTGTGGATGATTCGAGTGTGTATTACACTGAGACAGGCGATTGACATTTGTCGCACGCTGACACTTGGTTTCGGATGTGGAGGGAATGTGTGCATGTGTGCATACCCAGCCTCCGGATCCGACCCATTGATCATCTGGGTCCTCTTCACTACGGCATCGGATCGCTTCCCGCCGAAGCTCTCCGGCTGTGCCCATTGCTGAGGTCTGTAGCCCCCTCCAGCTTGTCTTCCAGTTTGTGAGTCATGTGCAGGTTTACAAAGGGCACCATGGACCGATCTGGAGTCTACAGTTTGCACCGCATGGCGAGACGTTTGCGACCGCGTCTGAGGACGGCACCATTCGAATTTGGGATGCCTGTCAGTCTGATGCTGCCCCGGTAGCCACCGCAGCAGCGCCGGCGAAATGAGCTCTAGCCCGCCTCAAGCGCGCTCGCGGCTGCGATGCCGTAACCATCTGACTACGGCTGCTCCTGTGCAGCAGGGGATGGGTGCTGTGGACCAAAGCTGTGACTTGCAATGCACACGACCGTGCAACACCCCGTACCACTGTTTGTGGCACATGACCATGCAGTCGCACTGTCTGTGCCTAGACTTATATCTCATCGTACTGGCACAGCGTAGAGATGTGCGAATGCTGTTGCTTCCGCAAGCCAGCTTGGGCTAATGTCACATACTGTCAACGTGCACGTCGGCTCATATCGCTGTAACCACACCTGGCATGGTTCTGCATGTTATTGGCGGGATGCCATGGTCAATGTGTTGGTGAGAATGGGGAATGCCATCTTCTGGGCAAGATGAATCAGGTCCAGGATAGCCATCTCCTGGGTGCTGTCACCACTTTTGCAGACCTGAAATTCATTACAACAGAAAGGTCGCTGGCGGCTTGACAATGTGTCAGTGATTGTCACGGCGTGCGCCATGACTGCTGAAGGCGATCAATTGATACCCACAGCTCACTCCGGGTGAACCAGGTGGTCATGTTTGTGTCTGCTTCTTTCATCTCAGCTTGGGCTTCATATGATGTCATGTCCGGCTTTGCACATTGCCTTACTCCTGTTATTCCGGCTGATTCTGTGTGTTTCTTATAATGTGGCAATCTCAAAACCTGTGGGCAGACAAGGGACGTGGTGCATTTGCTGCTGATTCCACATCAGGCTGTCAAGCCTGGAAAATGTTCTCAAAGACATGCCGGAAAGGCTCATTCCTGCCATGTGAACGAGGACTTTCCCAGGCCGTTTGCAAATTGTGCATAATGATGTAGCGGTTGGATTGAGATGTGGTGTAGTGGGTGGATTCAAGTGTGATGTAATGCAGCACATCAGCTATCATCAGCAGAGCCTGCACTGCAGCCAATATATCAGTGTGACTACAAAGAAATATGCTTCGCAGCTCTATAGTTGGGCCTAAGTTGTGCTCAGACCGTACAGAAATCTACGGAAAAAGCTGCCAGGTGGTGAGTGGTGATAGCTGAATGGAGACCAGCGTCGTCTGTGGCTCAAGTCTGACAGACCGTTCAAACTGTTGTGTTGTGCCTGCTGACTCAGACGGTAGTGCGCATCACTGTCCGACAGTGTCCAGTATCTGCATGTCTATGACTGGAACAGATGCTTGCGCAACGTCATGTTGCAGCACAGGATGGCTTGACGGTTTCCCAATTAGCAGAAACCACTGCGACAGGAACTCGAATTATTCCCTGAAGCTGTAAGAGATTGGCTCAAGAGGTTCAGCGGACTACATCCACTCCGCCAGAGACCTCACTGCTATGCCGCCAGTAGACGTATTCGAGCACTGTACAGCGAAGGGTCGACACGGCGTTCAAGAACATCGCACATTACATGGTAGGTGCTATGCCCGCTGCAGTCATGATTGTTCCTACAACGGTGATCTGCCATTCAAATTTCAACGCAGTCACCAGCATTCGTGCAATCCATAAATTCTAGGAGGTAGGATGAGCAATTGCGGGAGGGGAAGAGCAGGTCAGGTAGCACAAGCTAGCCTGTAAGCACACTCGCCCAGGTTTGTCAACCGCTACTGCTGGTCACTCTCCAAAGCCCCTCATTGCTTATGAGGGGAAATTAGGTCAACACTTGAGAGGTTGGCCTCTATGCGTCACCCGAAGCTGATGAAGACAATTTAGACACTGTAGACACTGTTGGAAGACTGCAATGCCGCCGCTGGGTATCAGGATGCATCTCGGGCTGCTACAAAAGGCCTGTTATTGAGTCTTCTTGGGGTCCGGCTTCCGTTTCTTCTGGTAAGTGGAGACGAAAAACTGAATGAACAGAATCAACAGACACAGATTGAAGACGCCATTGAATATGAGAGCTTCAGTTCCAGCACAGCCCCCTTCATCAGCTTTGCCTACGAACTGGTACCAGAAGAAGGCGGGAAGGCACAGGAAACTGCAGACACAAACTGATTAATGCCACAGAGTTGCCCCACCATTTTGAGCAAAGTAAAAGTACTCTTAATGGGCACTCATTTGCGAGGCTTACGCAAAAGCGTATCCACATGCAGGTGCACAGCCCAGCACATGGCATGGATAGTGTAATGGTCAGTGCTCACATCTGTGAGCCGGTGATGGCATGCCCCATGTAGAATCGAGACACAAATACTGTGAGATAGAATGCATACAAACAGTGCATGGCATGCCGGAACACCAGGACATCTCCACCACAAGTGCAGAGGTGGTGCAAAGCAGATGAAGTCCCGTACAACAGGCACATCCTTTCACTTGTCACGTGTGAAATTCACTATGCAGCAGTGCCTTCGCAGCAGTGCATATCCTTAGCAGCAACCAGAGTCAGCCTGACGGCAGCAGCAGCCTCTAAAGGCACTAAGCGACAGCGCCTGTCCATTCTGCAAAGAGATTGTGAGGCGGCAAGCCAAGGCAACATGAGGTTGCTTTGGGAGCGCAGCGGCTTACCTGCTTACGAACTGGACTATCTGCATCCCAGTAATGTACTTCTTCCACCATGGGCTCTGGTGAATGACGGTCAGGTAGTAGTAGTAGTACATGACGACGTGGACTGCTGTGTTTGCCAGCAGGCCAATGAACTGCAGTGTCTGAACCTGGTCAACCCAGAGCCAGGACATTGTGATGACCACAGCGTGATGGAACACATGCAGGAAGGACATCGGCTTCTTCCTCAGAACGAGGAGTATCGTGTCCAGAAGCTCATAGAACTTGGAGTAATAGTATATCGTGGACCAAAAAAACAGTCGTCCGCTCGGTGATGTGCCCTGGGGTGTGCAAAACAGAAAGTCTACAGACTCCCGGTCCAGCGCCTCCTGCAGCGGCGCACGAGGTGATCATGACGTCGCCTTCACGCAAGAGCTGATTGAACTTTTTAGATTTTGATATGTGAAGGAGCACTGGCCATGGCATAGCAGCGCTTCAAGCTCTAATGTGATTTAGGATGATCTGTGCGGAAAGTAGCAGCCTCCGAAGAATCTGACAAGGAGCGGCTAGCAACCTGCCTGTTTCGATGATATCCTGAGCATGGAGACTGACGACTGGTATGATGAGCTCTGTGCAGATCATGTGTACATTAGCTGTTGAAAGCGATTCTGACCCACCTGAATAACGGATGAAAGGCAGCCCACAAACATGATTCCGGATCCGATGGACAGAATCAGATTATGACTGATTAGAACTTTGGCCGGAACGGATACAGGCTTCTTGATCACCGATTTCAGGACGGCCAGTACAAGTAGGTACACGAGGCCGCTGATAATCGGCCACCAGAAGCTTGACAGTGGCGTGGACCCACGGTGCCATTCAAAGTTTCGTCCTTCGTCAAACATCAACAGCAGGACACGTTTTGCCAAGTACAAGAAGAAAGTCATGTTTGCGCCCAGGCGTGCATCAACTTAGACTCAGGCGCTGCAGCTGAGGATCTGTGCAGAGCGATTAACGGTTACACTACCTCTGCCTGCAGTATCGTATCCTTGATAGTATTATCTTGCCGCTCCGTGTGTCTGTAGCTCCATGTTTGTGCACCGATCACCCATGCCCCCTGTTCGCGCAGCTTGTTGCTGGCGTGGCTTCAGTGCAGCAGCCCCAAATAGTTACATCCGTGCATAACGTGAATGCAACGCAATGCTGAAGATATAGTATGCCGTACGGGCCAGCCGACCTATGTTGATAGATAGATCCACGTATGTTCACCAGTAAAGTTGCGGAACAATCGTAACTGTGCAGTCGCACTGTTTATGCAGTGCAAGCGCCACTGTCATTTGACGTTTCCGCAAGGCACTTGGCCATGCGAAAATGCACTGCCGTACCACCACCATTAAACATGCTAAATATGCTATATGTTCATGAAGCGAAAATTTTCAAGCACATTTCGTCCGCCACGGCGCGCAGGTGCGACGACGGGCCAGTTGCAAGTAAGCGCATGTGGAACTACACCGCAAACACAGCAAATCTCTGAGCCAAAATCAGGCCATTCGGAACCCGCTACCAGTATCAATATCATTCATTGCAAGCACTATCATGTGAGCTCCAGTATTGTGCAGGGGTAGGGGCACAGTGCTTGCCCGATGCAGACGCGGTTGACTTGGCCCAATCATGTGCGGCATCTTGTATCTCCCACAGCAGACCGTAGTCTATACAGAGAAACAACTCAATCAGGTCGTGTTGTAGGTGACAATTGTCCGGATGTAGCGGGCACGTTTCAGCCCAGCGGCCTTTCCAAGAATGCACATCAGCATGTGAGCAAGCCACCTGCACAACTTCGGCTAGCTCCGTCTCACACTCATTCGACCAAGGGAAAAACTAACACACACCAGCCATCAGAACCAGTCAAGCACGTGCGTCATGTCGCACTCAAGCTGTCAGCCCACCAGCCTGCAGCACAGAACCAAATTACCCTCCGGAAGACTGCCCTGTCTGATCTACACCCGAGGTCTCCAGCCGCCCCAGCAGCAGGCCACGTCTGCACTGCCAGATCTGCCCGTGCAGCAGCATCCGATGACGCCGCGAGAGGCGCACCAGCTGCCACCTGCAGCAAGCCCACCAAGATCAATGAGCCCCAGTCCAGTCCTCAGGGCACGAAAACGCACCACAAGCGTTCTCGATGCACAGAAGACCCGCTCCCAGTCCCAGTCAGACACCCTCCCTCCGCCTGCGCCCCAGTTGGGCCTGCAGGCACCCCAGCCCCCGAGCATCAGGGCCCAACTGCAGCCGCAGCGACTTCATTGGCGCCAGTTCTGGGTGCCCGGTCGACGCTGAGGCTCAGGCCACCGCACACCATGAGGTGCCAGCCGCCCCGTCCTCCCCCCACCTCAGCTGGTGCACCTGGAGACGCCGCAAACACCAGCGGGCCACCATCACCTCCTCCGCCCAGTGGCAGCCACGCACCGCAGCTGTCAGCCAGCGTCTCCACCAGCGAAGCCTCAGCCCGCGGCGCCCTCCCTCGCCTCTTCCAGCGCCACAGGCGCATGCATGCACGCGCAGCCCGCAGGACCGCCGCAGCGCGGACCCGTCCCGGCCCCCCAGCACCGCCACAGCTTGGGGCACCCCCGCGGGACGGTCAGGCCGCGCACGGCACTCCCCACCCGCGCAGCGAGCTGACGCCGCCGCAGCCTGACGGCAGCGCCGCAGGTGCAGCACAGGCGGCAGATGTGGGGGGCCCAGAGGGGCGCGGGAGCGATGCATGCGCGGCGGCGGCGTTGGTCGCGCTGCCCGCGCCGCCGGTCGCGACCTGGGCTGATCTGCGCAAACTCAGCACGGCGGCTGCGGCGGCTGGACCGGCCGTTTCAGCCGCGCCTGCCGGGAGTACCGCTGGTGCCGTGCCTGTGGCTGCACCGATGGTAGCACAGCCAGCCGGTGCTGGTGAGGAGGGGGCGCGAGTGGCTCCTCCCACAAATCGCAGCGGCTGCGGCGACGATAACTGGGCCGTAGCAGGTGCATGTGGTGTGGCCGTCAGCAGGGGCCTGCGTGGGTGCAAGGAGGGGGAGGCGGCGGCGCGGCTGCGTGGGCTGCTGGCGCGGCTGAACGAGCGGCAGCGAGCGGCGGTGTTGGCGCCGGCGGACGCGCCGCTGCTCGTCGCGGCGGGCCCCGGCAGCGGCAAGACGAGCGCGATGATCGCGCGCGTCGCATTCCTCATGGCCCAGGCACGATACCCCTTCGCCCCTCCTTCTCGGCCCTTCGATGGGGTTTTTGACGTGCCGTCTGGAGCCACGGCAAGTCTGGGTCTTGACATGTGACTGCGGGATATGCGGCAACAGCGATTCGAAACCGGACGTGAGGTGTTGGCCGCAGGACCTGCACTTGGCTCGCTGCTTCGGGTGCGTGTACAAGGCTAGCGCAGTGGGTCGGAGCTGCGCAGGTGTGGTGCCGCCCGGAGGTGAGTGTGCCCTCACGGGCCTCAGCCTGTGGCGTGCACGTGGGTTCTTTGCAGTGAGGTTGCCGCATGACGGGGCCCACGCTGCGCTGTGGTGGGTTGTGGCCGTGACGTCACTCGGCGAGGACACCGCACACACACCGTGCCACGCTCCGGTGATTGTACCAGCATCGCTGATAATGGCACAAAACCACCTGCAAAACGGCAATTGTAGGTATGGAGTGCAGAGGTCGTATCGCACCGTAGTCCGATCCCGCATGTAATTGCATGTAATCGCATCGGCTGTGTCATGCACTCCGCCCGGCTTGTGTGTGTCGACTCAGCGGCGGCGCTGCAGGGGCTTGCAGCCGAGGGCATCCTCGTGGTGTCGTTCACGACGGACGCGGCGGCGGAGTTCCGGAGCCGCCTCGCCGCTGCGGCCGGCCCGGCGGCGGCGGCGGTGCGCGTCGCGACGTTCCACTCCCTCTCGCTCTCCCTGCTCAAGGAGTTCCGGTGCGCTGCCGCCCCACATGACTGCGGCGCTCGTCTCACTGCTTCGCCGCGGCGCTGCCATGCCTCGCCTCCCCGTCCGTGCTGCCGCTGAAGCAACGCCCTCGTCCATACCACGACAGGGATAAGTACGACACTGTGGTACCTGTCCAGGCTGACCTTACCCTGAGGGTTATGCAGAACACTCTGAATCTGCGTTCAGGGTCTGACCAGCTATCAGTGAACATCGGGTGTGTGACGCCTGGCTTTGTACGACATCATTTAACACATACTCAGGATGTAATATGTGTCAAGTGTGCGTTGTGTGAAACCATGCGTGTGCAGACGTGTCTACAGTGCCGGCATTGTGCATACGATTCACACTATCTCGGAGATATCATATCGGCCATGCTCCGCCCGGCACCCGCGAACGGTGGCCTGCACGGTGGCGCCTCCTGAGATGCAGCAGCATGCATACGAAGCTCGCCTCGGGTCGTGCATGACAGTGGAGATCGGCATGCATGTACGGCTGCACGTATACCTGCATGCGAGTACCCGGCTTGGAAGGAGTGTGAGCTCAAGCCCCTGTAGCCACCCAGCATCGCCGCCCCTCTCACATGCAGGGCCCACCTCGGGCGCTCACGCATCGCCATCGCGACTGGGCGCGAGCAGTTCAAGGTGGCTGAGGCGGCTCTGATGAGGTGGCGTGACTGCGAAGCCCGCATCCACGCCGCACGCAAGCGGCACGCTGCGTGCTGCGATCCTCCAAAGCAGGAGTGCATGCTGCCTTGCCTGCCTTCCCCCGGCCAGACACCGGCGGCCGCGGCAGGCCTTCCCGCCGTTGCTGCCACGCCCAAATCGGCGGCGGCTGCCGCCGCGCAGCACGGGTGTGCCCGCGCGCCGTCAGAGTGGAGTGACGACGACACCGCGGCGGTGATCCATGCATGCTGCGCTGTCACGCGGGAGGACGCTCTCGCCATCGTGCACCCTCGTGCCCGCCCTGGACACCGCGGCGCGAAGAAGCTGGATACCGGGCACAGCACAGGCCTCAATAACACAGGGGCAGGACCGCCCACACGGTTGAGGCCGCATAGAGCGCCGGGCGGCCTGCATCGCGGCACTGAAGCAGCGGCGGTGTCTGCGAGCCGCATGCTGTGTGGCGTGCGGAGCAATGTGGCTACAGGGGGCGTGAGAGCCGGAACTGTGACTGCACGGACCGGCGGAGCAGAGGGGCCGCAGCCGGGCGGAGGTGGGGAGGGTGTTCCGGGGGTGTGGGGAGTGTCTGGCGGCCGCACAGATGGGTCGGAGCGCGCGTTGAATGACGGCGCTGTGCATGACCAGTGCAAAGACGGTGAGAAGCATGCGGCACACGAGGCGCAGCGGGCACGGCGGAAAAGTGCGTTCCGCTCTGGGTTCCCAATCACGTTGGCTTGCAGTGGTGACGGGGGGGCTGTGCTTGCGGCGTGTTTGGCGGGGGCATGTGCCGCATGCATGCACATTGCCCATGTGCGGCGGCTGCAACGCCACCATACATCGATGTAGCCACCGCCACACATGCCTCCTCAGCGGGCCAATCGAGATCACCGTGATGGGTCTCACGATCTGACCTTGACGTTGCTGCACACCGACTGTGTCGTCACAATGTGCTCTTTCAAGCGAAGAGAAGAATACATTGCATGCTGTCCGGACAGGGCAGCTGCATGCAATGCGCCGCTCGGTGGCCTGCACACCGATTGCAACCTAGGAGCTCGTGCAACGAATGCATTGCCTACCTGCTCCTCCTGCTGTGCGCTGTGGGCTGCGTCCTGCTGTGGGCTCCCCCTCCTGCTGTGGGCTGCGACCTCCTCCTGCTGTGGGCTGCGTCCTGCAGTCACCGCAGATGCACACCGTCATGCCCGCCTCACCGCCTTTGTCCTTGTCACACACCCCCGCATACATGCGACTCGACTCAACGTTGACGGCCGCCGATCAGTGCAGAGCAGCAGGTGCGGGAGGTGTTGGCGGTGGTGTCGGAGGTGAAAGCCGGCGGCGTGGCGGGGGCGGCGGCGGTGCGCGCACACGGCACCCGCGCTGCCTTCCTGCACGCCTTCTGCTGCCGCTGCCTGGCGGCCGCGGGGCGGCTCGACCTCGACGACCTCGTGCCGCTGGCCGCGGCGCTGCTGCGCGGCCACCCCGCGGTCAAGGCCGCCGTCAGCGAGTGCGCACCTCCCACCTCCACGGTGCATGCATACAACGTGCGTTGCTGCTTTGTCGATATGGATGCAGCGTACGGGGGCTGTAGGCGCTCGGTAGGCTGTGTTCCAGACGGAGGTTCTGGTGGATGGCACCCTAGCCTGCGTGCCGCATCTGCTACAGAATTTCCTTGTCTTGCGATCGCACACGGCCTCCCTGACAGGTGTGCCTGTGCTGTACAATGGTTCACACGCGGAGACTGCTTATGTCTAAGAACTGCCTGTATGCATGAGCCAGGTGCCGACTTGCACCTCCAGCAAGTCGTGCACCTCTAGCAAGTCCTGGACATGCACTTGCACCTCTAGCGATCTTGTGTCAGAGGGTGCTCTGATACAGGAGCGTCGCGGATGGGGGCTAGCCCCGCGGCTTATCAGCCCAGCATCGTGCTATGCGATTGATTAGTGTTTCTGTAGTCTCAGGCTCGTGGTGTGCTCCGGTCCGCCGCGATGCAGAATTCTGAAACAGACCCCACACCATCCATGTGTCCACCAGCGCACAGCCGCACGGGTGCAGGAGGCACCAGGCGGTCATCCTCGACGAGTTCCAGGACACGAGCGCGGTGCAGTTTGCGCTGCTGACTCAGCTCGCGCCGCACGGCCGCGTCACCGCCGTCGGCGATGACGACCAGAGCATCTTCGCCTTCTCCGGCGCCCAGCCCGCCAACTTCCTCCGCTTCCTTGATCGCTTCGGGCCCCTCCTCCCGGCACCCCTGCAGCCCATGCCGCTTGTGGGCCGCGGCATCTCCACCCCTGCAGCAGACACGCCGGAAGACGCGATCGGCCCTTCGGGAATAGGGGCCGCCTCTGCTACAGACCTCCCTGCGGGCACTGAGATGCCGTCGCAGGGTGGTATGTCAGTAAGAGATGATGCCGCAGGCAACCAGGCTGCTCCTGCCCCGGGCCCGCCTGTGGGCATAGAGGTACAGCTGCAGCATGAGGTTCCGCTGGAGAGATACCACGTGGCGGACGGCGGGGCTGAGAGCGTTGAGCGCGCACCGGGGCCGTGTCAGCGGGCGGCGGAAGCGGCCCCCGTCACCTCCGCAGCGGACGTGGCTGATGCCACCGCAGACGCTGCGGACGGGGCCCGGCAGCGTCTGCAAGGACACGATACTCAGGCGGTAGGTGGCGAGCTGCGGGCGCGCTGCAACGCCTCCGCGGCTTCGCCGTCTGTGCTGTGCACGCCGCTGTGCATGCGTACGGCGGCAGCGCGTGGCCGGGGGGTCTGCAGTTCCCCGGTCGGGCACTGGAGCGTAGTGTGTGACACCCCGCTAATTCCCGACACCCCGACCCAGGACGTGTCTACTTTGCACGATTATAACGCCGCGAATATGCATGAATCTCCTCTGCCGCACCAGGCTGCGCCTGTGCATGGCACGTCGCAGCATCCGACTCCGCCGCCACCGCGTTTCCCTTGTTGCGATGATCGCACGATTTTGGAGACGTGGGCAGAGCCTCCTCCGGCCTCGGCAGAAAACACAGACGAGCCGATACGAGCGAGCGGCGGCCGGGGCGCAGGGGGTCGGCGCGCCACGGCGGGAGCCGTTGTGACGTTGGGCGTGAACTACCGCTGCCCTGGGAACGTGGTCGAGGCGGCGTCGGCGCTGGTGGCGGCGAACGCGGAGCGCCTGCCCAAGGACCTCCAGGCTGCACAGGATCTGGGTGCGCACTCGCACTCCCGCCGGAGTCACATCAGGAGCTGCTGTGCGCATTGGACGGTCTTGCAGCGATCAGAAGTACTGTCGGCGTCCAAAAGGAGCATTGTTTACGTACTGGTACATTGCGTAACGTCGTGCTGACCAGCGCCGTTGGTTCAGGAGCCCCTGTCGCGATCCTCGAGGCGGCAACACCGCAGCAGCAGACTGCGTTTGTCGTTGCGGCGGCGTGCCTCATCACCGGCGTCGACGCCGCGGGGGGAGTAGTGCAGCGTATAGGCGCTTCTGAAGCCGCTGCGGCTGCCCCCTGTGCGGATCGCACCAGGCAGCTGGTGAGCGGCAATGGGACAGAACGCGGCCGGCAGTCCGGCGGGGAGGGCGTTCCGAGGCCGAGCGTTGCGATCCTGTATCGCCAGCGCCGCAGCGGCCGCGCCTTCCAGGCGCTGCTGCGGGACCGCGGTGTGCCGTTCAACAGCTGCGCGACTCCGCCGCTGCTGACGCGCGGCGCGCGGGACGCGGCTGCTGCGCTGCTGCTGCTCGCGTTCCGCCGCGCCGCTGGCGCACTGCCCGCCGGCCTCGAGTGTGGCAACGGCACCGCCGCGGCCGCGCCCCGACTTGATACTGCGTGCGGCGACCCCCACTCAACTCCGGAGCTGCAGCAGGGGGATGCATGCGCTACGCAGCTCGCGGCGGAGATGCACATGGATCGTGGGCTGCAAGCAACCGGAGCACGTGCTGGTGAGGCGGGGGCTGGGGGGGTGCCGTGGAAGCGGGGGAAGGAGCCGGCGTGGCTGAGGGGTGTTGCGGGTCGGCCGGGGGTGCCGCATACGCTCGTGGTGGCCGCGCTGCGGCTGTTCCGGGCCTTCCTCGAGGAGGAGCCATGCATGAAGCGCACTGATGCTGGCATCGGATCAGATGTGCGTCCGGTGCTGAGTACGAATACGAAGCGCTGCGGCAGCATGCCGCCGCAGAATGCTGCCCCTGCTCGGTACCCTGGCCTGGTACACACCGACGGAAAATGTTTGATGTCTGCCCTGCTCTGCTCATCGCCTCTTTCAGGACACCTTGTCTGCGAGTGATAGATTATCACTAGGATTTCACCAGTGATGATGGAGTTGTGCTGCCAGTCGAAGGCGACAGTGAGCCCTCCGACAGAGCACATAACGTATGTGACATACGCCAGACCGCTGCAGGCGCCGCACCCCGCAGCAGTGACTGTGCGCCACCTCACCTCCTGCGCGCGCCGCTGGCACGGCCGCGCCTGGCGCGCCCACCTCTTCTCCGCCGCCGACGCCCTCTTCTCGTCGCGCGCGAGCGGCACGCTGCGGGCTGCGGAGCTCGCAGCCGCGCGGCGCGCGCTCGCGTGCCTGCGCGGCTACCTCGCGCACGCCGCGGCACGCAGCACGCTGCGGGGATGCGTCGCCGCGGCCGCCGGCGGCCTGCCGCGGCGCCGCGGCCTCGAGCGGCCGCTGTGCGCTGCGGTGGAGCGGGACGGCGTGCTGCTGAACGCCGCGGTGGACTCGCAGACGGGGGCGGCGTTTCTTGCGGAGCGGGTGGAGGACTTCCTTGCAGGTGCGGGTCCCACGGGGCCGAGGCTGCTCCCGCACGATGATGCGTGTCAAGCGGCTGTGCCGCATGCTGCATCCGCCCATGTTCCTGTGGATCGAGTCGCCAAAGATCCTGTGGTGTGGTATTGTTCAGGTGTATGCATGCGCACATGCTTATGCAAAGGGACCGTGGCCGCCACTATGTGCCTTGTGCACCCGCCAAGTACCTGCGCGTGAATTGTGATGCCGCAGACAGGAGGTATTGTTTCCTTGCACGCATGCATAGATGCATACAGAACTGATGCCATTGCTGCCGATGTCCAGCCGCGCAACCCACACAGCGCTCCTTCAGTGCCCATGCATGTTGGTTCGGGCCCACTGCCGGCCGACTCTTCACACACGGCAGCCCTCCCCTCAACATTCTGTAGGCACCACCACGGCATGTATCACCTCCCGCAGCACCCTCGCACTACAGCTGGTGCATTGCAGGACTCCCCGCTGTACCTCCCGCCGACCCCCCAGCACGCAGCACGCAAGGCGAGCCGACCACAGCCGTGCCCAGCATACTGGGGGGGAGCATGGACGCGGAAGGGATGAGGGGTCATGTCCCCGGGCTGTCGTTGCTGCAGTGTGATGCCACCCAGGCCACTTGCAGCACCGTCCAAGCACCCGGCTCAGCCGAGGGGCTGCCGCTTCACTACTCCACTGCAGCTGCCCCCAGCTCCACTGCAGCTGCCCCCCACTCCACTGCAGCACGCCAGACACGCACTGCACTGCCACGTGGCGACGTATCACTGCAGCGCGAAGGCATGTACGGAGACGAGGCGGCGCATACTTCAACTACGCAGGAACCGCCGCACAAGCCTGCGAGCGCCGCCTTGGCCGCACTGGCCAGTGCTGCGCTGGAAGATGTAGGGGTACAGCGTGCTGCGGATTGTCAAGGTGGGGCCGGAGGGGTGCGTGGCCGAGGGGCGATGCCGGATGTGGATGTGCTGCGTGCTGTGCCTGAGTCCGTCTGTCTTCCGGGGGACACGCTCGCGGCGCTGCCGGAGTTTGTGCTGTGGCTGACGCAGCGCGCCGCGGCGTCCGCCGCGGCTCGTCGCGACGCAGACAGCCGCGCTGTGACGCTGACGACGCTGCACCGCAGCAAGGGCCGCGAGTGGGACCACGTGTTTCTGGTCGATGCATGCGAGGGGCTGCTGCCGCTGCGGCCTCCGCCGCACAGCCGCGGTGGCGGCTGTGGTGCGGCCGCGGCCGCCGCCAGGTCGCAGGGCGATGGCGCCGGCGGGCAGGGGGACGACGCGGGGGGCCCCGCGGAGGCGGAGGCCGTGGACGTCTCGGAGGAGCGGCGGCTGCTGTACGTTGGCATGACGCGCGCGAAGCGCACGCTGTGCATCTCGTGGGCTGCGGAGGATGCCCGGGGGCGCGCCTGCGGCGCGAGCCCGTTCCTTGCGGAGCTGCCGGACGGAAATTGCAGACGGGGGGGCGTAGTCGATGCGCTGGTGCAGGGCGGTCAGGCCGCAGAAGTGGGAGAGGGGCTCTGGGCTGGTGGGGTGCGTGTGGGTAGGGACTGCTTCGCGGCGGTGCTGGAGGCCGCACATGCGCTGGAGGTGTGGCGGTTTCTTCCTGATGTGCTCTGAACGAAGACTCGAGCTGACATCTGCTTGCGCAATTCCTTGGGTTACCTGTGTCTTGCCGTGACAGAAAGCCCCTGATGGTATGGTTGAGGGACTAGTTGTTTGGCCAGCAGCGTTTCTGAATCACATCGTGTTGTCCAGCAGCGATGGCCGCTACTGCTGTTGGTCTTTCTTGCCGCGTGGTCCTTGTCCACGACATTGTTTCTTTCCAACAACGAAACAAATTAACTTTCGGATGATCGTATCACAAGGGCAGCCCCGATGCAGGCGGAAGGTGGTGTGGATGCGCAGGCAGGTGCATGCATGCCGCCCCGCGCCCCTGATGAACTCCTCTGCGGGACGCCGGAGGCGACCGGGGCAGCACACGGGCCGCCTCCAGCCGCCGCCGGCACAGCAGCATTGCCGCGCAGAAGCACTGGAGGGCAAGAGGTCCCTCTGCGTGCCACGGCAGCACCACCTCCAGGCGGCAGCCCAGCACCCTTGCAGACCCCTGTGCCGGATCACATCTGCCCCACTGCGGCCAATCGTCACCCACGACGTCACTGTGCGCCCGACGCCAGTGGCTTAGGCGGCGCCGTGCATAACGCACGCGAAGACCACGAGATGCGAAGTTGCCTGCCACCTGCGCAGCACACCTCTGCCAGGGGGCCTGCAGATGCATGCGTAGCAGCGGAGGCCGCTGCGGCTGCGGGCCCTTCGCAGCTGGCGGGGCCGGCGGCGGGTGCCGGGCCGCTTGAGCCGGATGCGCAGGTGGCCACGGGGGCGGACGGCGCGAGCCCGCGGCGGCACGCGTTCGTGCGCGGCCTGCCGCGGCGCGTGCAGGCGGCGGTCGCGAATGCATGCATGCGTTTCGCGGCGATGGCGGCGTTCCGGGAGGAGGAGCGGCTGCTGCGGAAGGTCGTGGCACACCTGCACCACCGGTGCGGCTCCGGATGCAATCTTTACCCCCGACACCACCCCGGGCTGCGCGCCGCCTGTGGCCGTGGCGGCGCGGACTATGGCAATGGCGCAGCGAGGGGCGAGCGATGCTGCTGCCGCCATTGCGCCCAGCGGCCCTTCCACCACCAGTGCGTGCACACAAGTCGTCCGCCACCCTCTGTGGACCACCGCTGCTTGGCGTACCATTGCTGCAGCGTGTGAGAGCACTGTGAGCTTGGTGGCCTGCTCGCATGTCCCGTGTGCAAGTACGGTGCGGCATGTGCAGATGTGGCTACATGCGCACGCAGGCACGTGTTCATGCTGCGGCTGACTACACTGCTGCAACTTGACCTGTAAATCGTTGCAGGATGCCGCAGAGCGCGCCGGCGCTTGGTGCGGCCCTCGCGAGCGACGGCGGCCGCGCCTTCCTGCGTCACGCCATCGCCGCCGCCAGCCTGCCACGGCCGGAGGCGACGTTCCGCAAGTTCCTGGCACGCCGTAACGCCCCCCCCGGGCCGGGGCAGCGGCGGTGATGGCGCCACGGCGGCGGTGATGGCGCCGCAGCGGCACGTGCCTGTGGTGCACACGCTTGCAATGCTCTCCTGGTGTCAGGCTCTGTTTGTGAAGCATGCACCAGGAGTGCCGTATGTGTTACAAGGACAGAGTCAACAAGGCAGGTAGCACCGCGAGCAATAACCAGGGGAATCGCACACCACGCAACCAGCCACACGCAGCACACACCAACATGCCAGGAGTGCCGTAGGTGTACTGCATGTGCCTCGGTCGAGCGTACTTCCTGGTTTGCGCAAGGTCTTTGGTGTGGGCGGTGGCGTGCATGGCTGTGTCTTGCCAGCACCTGCATTTGTGTGGTGTGCCGCTCAGTAGTGTCTGCACAGCTGTGAGCAAAACACTTGTATGCCGTCAGGTGCTGTAGAATAGTGAGTTCTGTGGGAGGGTTGTAAGTGCACTGCGGTACCTATCACACTGCTCCACATGACCTGTGTCTGCCTCTATCAAGCAAATCGACGTAGAGAATGGGGGCATGTTGGGGGGATTGTTGCTGAAGCACCAGGACAGCGAGCCTGTCCGAATTAATTTATGTCAGACAGCTGCGACCTCAAAGACGCATGCAGAGGTGTTCCTTGACACGCTTCGCGATGCCTGGTGTTTGATGTATGCCTTCTGAAAGGCACGTTTGCAGTGCTGTGTTGGCTGTACAGGCTGCACGCGTGCAAGACGCACAGTGTCGAACAGCATGTGGCTACAGCGGTCTCTGACTGTGGTTCTGCGATTATCTGGGACAATCAGCGGAATGTAGCCAGATCTGCCGAGCAGATGGTGCATATTTATTATGATCGGAAACTCCACTGCAGATTCACGCGGGAGATGTTGATATATATTCACGCAAATTGTTCAATTGTTGTTCTATATCCTTCCTTACCTGCAGCGTCACCATGTCTAGCGATGCACACAAGAATGGTGTCGTCGTCGGGCCAACTATAAAAACAATGGTTGTGGTCAAGTTTATGTTCTTTTCAGCGCTGATGGTGGCGACTCCAACGGCTGTGTTCTTCCTGTCGCACTTTCGGTACCTGGACTGTGCGCTCCCCTCGCCGCTCTGCTCTGTTGAACGTAATTATGCATGACAAATTGTCTTAATTGCTGACATGTTGTAATTGCAGGGCTCTGGGGTATGACGATCGGCGTACCTAGTGACAAGTCGCTTCCAGCACTATCCGGCATTGCAGCGGTTGTCTGCGTCAACATCGTACGCTACTCTAACTTATTTATCCGCGTGTTACAAAGGTGCATGTCGTGAGCTGAAAGGCGCTGTCATGTTTACAGGTCGTCGGTTGCTTTGTGATGATGGCCTTCACTGAAAAAGACGTGACCAGGGATAAACGGTCAGGAGTCAAGTCTGATTAGCACTGTGGGCCATGGCACACCGTATGACGCTGCCGAAATGCAGTGTATTCCAATGAATGTCGAGGTAGAGATCGAGTTCCGAGAAGATGGTTGTCTTCTTGCTCCTCTGTTGTTGCCATTCCTGTTGTCTTGCTTTGCCTCCTTCCAGTTGATGCGACAGGCTGCATGAATAGGTGCAGCAGTAAGCGTTATGATACGCAGGGTCCCAAATGCTTACTTCTTAAATGGTGCGTAATGTTGACGCACGCACACAAATGTAATTGTGTGCCATAACCAATGAACAGCAGACTTTGTGGCACTACACCGATTGACTGCTCAAATATATGTTCTGATACTCTGTCTAGCTCACACATGGTATCGGTGACAAGTGCATGGTGCACATCCGGGTTGTGCCAACACCTTGGCGCCATATTGAACCGTCAGATCATGTATACCTGACGTTGAACTTCAGTATGATGTACCACCTGCTGGACGCTACCAGCAATCAGCAGTATAACGTGCTGCTGGTACTGCACCTTATCGTCCTCATAGGCACCACCTTCACTGTGCTCCACCTTGACCCACACAGATCAGCGACTTACAGCCCAATCATGCAGAACAGGGACATAGGCCGTCTAATCGGCACTGCACCAATGTTGACTGCGATCCTATGCTGCCACAACTCTGCTTTCATGCGTCCCCAGACTCTCATTCTGAACAGCTTGCTGAAAGAGATGTGCCATGGCACTAAAGGTGCCATGGCAGTGTCCACATCATATGAGGCTGAACTGACGACACCGCAGCCTCTTTTGCCCCACGCAACACAGTGCAATGACCTGACCGGACGCCATACCTTCACGTGTATGATGTATGCAACAGCCAGCTTGTTGCATGCTGTTCATGTGTATAGCATACAACAAGCTGGCCGTTGTTCCACCAGCAACAGAACCCTGGACACCTGCACCGCGGCACCCCGCCCCATGATCTCCCGATGCCCTACCTCTGCTTCTGCTGCTGAACTGTGCCCTCGCAGTTCCCTTGACCTTGGACATGCATGTGCACCGGTGGCCACTCCTCCATCGATCCATCCATGGATGGCCTGCATCTGCGGGTGAAGGTGCGGCACCGGTGCGACCACCTCGGCGTGCGAGGCATCAGCGGTACAGTGGACACACCCCAGCGGGCACAGCCCCGGCCCACATCTAGAGCCCTTTGTGGTCACGTGCAGCCTTGAGGCGGCACTGTGCTGTAGGCTGTGCCACAGGCCAGAGGGCCGCCGGCCCCAACAGGTGATGGGGGCGGAGGCGAGGAAGGGCAGCAGCATGGGCGCTCTCAGCAGTCGACTTGCGGTCATGGGGCTGGCACTGCAGTGCGCGAATGAGCCAGCTGCCAGGCACAATGTGTTGAGGCCGAGGCCGCCAAGCGGTTGCGCTACTGCGGCCTTCACAGGAGGAGGCCCTGTGAGGTGCGCACAGGTGTCCGCAGGGGGCCTGCCAGATGGTAAATCCCTGCGGCACGTGCCCCCGTCACCCGGAGTTGTCAAAGTCCTCTTCAGGATACGGCTACACATATCCAAATCCACTGTACTTTACCCATGTGTGCTGCAGCGTGATGAGTTTCAGCTGCTGGTTGTGGTCAGGCTGTGGAGGAGATGCACGTGGTGGATCAGGGCATGAAGTGCACTGAAGCAGCTGTCTCCAGCAGCCGCGCAGGAACACCGCGCGGGCGCGTTGGACCGGGTTGCTGGGAGTGTTCTTGACCTGCGTGCTGCTTTCGCGGTGGCGCCCGCCTCGCCACAGTTACCCTCGTAACACAGGAACCTAGCACAACTGATCGTGGAGTGTGGGGTTGTCCTGCTGTGCACGGGTGTTGGGTCGCTTGGCAGCATTTCCAGGGCTACCACCCAGAAATTTGACCTGAATATTCGGAATTGTTACATGTATGATCGCGCCCGCCGACCCAACACTGCTGTGCACGGGAGCCGTGGAACGGATTGACGCACGCCATGGCGCAGCGTCTGGTGGCATTGCTGTGCTCGTGTGTTTCCCCGGCGCAGCGACCCGCCTCCCCGGATGTGTCCTCATGCCACAGGAACACAGCAGAACTGTTGATGATTCTGCAATCAGCCACACCGCAGGCAGCACCTACCGCGGGTCATCTTCAGGGCACCACAGGCACTCCACACGGCCCCCATTGCGGGCAACCCCAAACGCACCCCGCACGCTGCTGTCTGTCTGGTCTACACGGGTCGTGTGGCCTCATGTGGCCTCATGTGGCCTGTGTCTGGTCCACACGGGTCGACATGTGGCCTGAGATTGATGGCGTGTATGCTATGTTGATGCATGTGCAGTAGAGGGGCAATGAACAAGTTCGTGGCTGGCCTTGCTGGCATACAAGTATACCGGTCAGTGCAAGCTTGCATGCCATCTGGGCCTCTGACCTTGGAGCCTCAGACCGCCAAGGCTGCCTCTGACCTTGGACTGCTGCCCTGCTGGTGCTAGGCTTGAAGGCTAGGCAGGTGAGGCGCCTCAAACGCTGAACAGCTGCTGTAGCACACATATGCATACATGGCTGTGTGATGATGCAGGCACGCATGCATATATGGGGACAATGTGCTGTGGTGTGAGCTCGTGCCCGGCCTGTTGCCATGCCTAGGATGGGTTTGCTGGATGGGTTTGAGAATGGACTCGGATCCGATAACCGGGCATGGACAGAGGCTGGGCATGCATGCCCGGCCTCTGTCCTTTGCAAGTACATACATGGGAACATGTGAGTGAGGGCGTTTACGCGGGTTGTACAATTCGGTACAGCGTTACGCTGGCTTTATGCCTGGGTGGTACCTGGCTCCAGCAAAGCCAATGCACGCCTTCATACCGCAGCATGCATGTTCGTGTGCATATTGCCTCGTTGTCTCGCGCAAGCCATGCCGTGGGCCTCAGTTGGGGGCTGTTCGTGCGTTGCCGCGGTCGATGTGCCAAACTCGATGACTTTGTTCAGTGAGGCAGAGATGTTGTGAATTGTGCTGGCGGCGATGCCGTTGTGGAGTAGTATGGTGCAGGTGGGCGACCGTATAGACTGCCGAATCAGCGTTGCTTTATGTGTGCGACGCGACTGCAGTGTTGTCCCATGATGGACGTCCATTCGTCAACGCTGCAATGGAATTGATCTAGCTGGCTTAGTTTTGCTAAAGTTTGATCTACACTGTCTAGACACTATGGTTGAGTCAGATGGCTGGAGGAACGCAACGCACCTGGCGAGGATGGGTGTCTTCTATGGCAGCCTCATAGAAGTATCGCTTTCATCGATGGCCTTGGTGACTTTTCTTTCCTTCTTGCAGTTGGCGTGCTCGCCAGGCGTTGCTGCTCGGAAGCACGAAACTTTTACAGGGCGCCCCGCTTTTGCCGGAGCTTCATGCTAGGCAAGCTGGTGTGCAGGTGTTCGTAAGTCTGTTCTTCAAGGATATTGAGAAGAATATCGAGCTCGGTGATTACGCCTGGGTGGTCATGTACTCTACCCTTTGCACGACCTCAGTGATGCTTGCATCAGGCATCTTAGGTAACGCACTGTAAGGGGTTGCTGTGTTCGCGTGATGCCCGACCTCCCCCATCTTGTTCCACTAGCTGGCATAAATCACTTAAGAAAGGAAACGACAGTGTTTAAATCAAGCACGATCGTCTGCGGTGAAGCTGGACCGGCGATTATGCGGGCGGGGTTTGTTCGTTGTGGCAATCGACAAACGCACTTATGTCGTGTAGACAGGATGCGTAAGAAGACAAGCATCATAGCTTTATCATGGCAGACAATGTCTCCGATCCAGCGACTGTGCTGCAGGGCTGGTGACAACGTGGAGCCGGGCGAAAGTGCGCGACAGCGCGCCCGTCGTGAAGAAGGAGGCATTCTGGAAAGCCACAATCGAGGGCGGACTTTTCTGCTACATGATACCGTTCAACACGCTGGTGGCAATCTTGATCTTTACCACGCCTGGTCCATCTGCCTGGGTTAAAGCACTGAAGGTCGTGATGAGTGCCCCGTCCCTATTCTTCCAGTTCGGTTGGTTCATGGCCTGCCGCAAGTTCTGGCAGGTAATCGAGAGTGGTCATGGTGGTGCGTCACTGCCTTCCTTGACTAGACATGGGCCGCTGCATGAGCCTGCCCTGGGAGATCGTGCCAACAGGTACCGCAGCCCTGTCAGGAATGCAGCAGCCTGCACAGTCGCAGACCGTCCCAAGCCTCGGCATGTGATCCAAATGGCTCCGTATAGTACATTTTCTCTTGCGTTCAGAGCATAGGTAACGCGACGTTCTCCAACACAAATCACTGCTGCATGTGTTGGTGTACACCAGCTAACAGAAGAGTCAGGCTGACTTTTCTGTTAGCTGGGAGATCCCCTCTGCAATCCCCTCACCGCAACACACGCGAGCTGTACCACTGTACAGTTGTGGCGACGGTTTCGCTGTGTGTGTTGTTCTGCGGTGGTTTCTCCTGCCTCCGATGCACATATCTGCACTTCACATGCACTCATGTGCAACACACAGGCTCGCCGCAAGCTAATCACGAAGGCTGCCGTGCAGAGGAGCTCGTGATGCCTGAGGAGCCAGTCCACACCTTCGCAGACCTCTCCGAGCCTCTGCTGCCAGAGGACAGCTCCGAGCTGGACCTGTCAGCCCAGCCCTTCTTCAAGAGCGCCTCCCAGTTTGGCCCAATGGGCATCCCGGGCCTCGGCCTGGCAGCTGCAGAAGGCCCAGCAGCAGCCGAGGAAGAGGCTGCAGGGCTCCTGGGCAGCACCACAGACGCAGAGAACCCAGGCACGGGACCAGTCGTGGGGCCTGGTGCAGCAGGCCAGGACGCTCAGGAGGTGTGACACCCCAGGCAGACTGGCCCAGTGCGCAGAGCTCTGCCACCACAGATGCCTTGAGCATGGCCTCTTCATGATCTGGCAGACCACATGCGCCCCGCTAGCAAGCAGGTAGTGTGTCGTAGATGGTGGTCCCAGGTGTCAGAGTCAGACTATAGGCCCATATGGATCCGGCTGTGTAATCATGCATATACACAAAACTCACTTATATACATACACATGCACAGATGCGATCACGTCTGGCCTCTGTCCTTTGTAAGTGCACACATAGGTGCGGGCCTCTTTGTAGCGCTGCTGCCTGGGCCGGGCTGCCGCATGGTGTGCTGTCCAGCACAGCCGTGGCCTGCCAGTAACAGCCAAAGCATCCATCTGCAAGGATCCTACCTTGCAGACACCACATGTGGCCACAGTCAAGTATTGCACAGCGCTGTTACAGCAACCGACAGCAGCAGGGCCCTGCTGATGTGGAGCCAGTTGCTGCTATCACATTATGTAATCCTGTCTGTCATGCTTGCAGCAGGAGCTGCAGCAGTGACAGCGCAGCAGAGCACTGCTGTGCACAGTCAGCAACACAGCAACACACACAGCAGCAGCAGCAGCGAGATGTATATAAGTCATGACTTGTAAGCGTATGTCGCACAAGCAACGGTCCAGGGTCCATCCTCAAGAGGCGTGCTGGTCACCCCCCAGGCTGCACTGTCGCAGGCTGCCATGCCAGAGCTGGATACCTGAACTCTGCGAATGAGTCAGTCCTGAACTGTCCTGAACTGCCCCAACTGCCTGGGCTGCCACACCGCAGTGCACGCCAGTGTTGGGTCATCGGGCCCGATCACATAGAACAATTCCGAATATTCACATCTAATATCGGGCTGGCAGCCCTGGAAATGCTTCCCAGCGACCCACGCACAGGTGATGCACACAGTGGCCAGTGCAGTCTGGCGTCCAGCCCCTGGACGGCCTCCATGACTTTGACAGCCATCATGGTGTGCGCCTGTCGCTCCACGCGTACGTAACGTACAGTAAATCTAAATTTGCTGAGCCGTATCCTGTTGGACATTGACATTGGTATGTCGAGCCACAAACCCCGCGCTGTCGCGGTCCGTGCCAGACCACGATCCACAGCACCCAGCCAGCACCGGGTGCATCATGGCGCGCACGCGCATGTGTGAACGCTGGCGTCCTCGGCCTGCTCGGTTGTCGGTCGCGGTGCTGCCCGCCCCGCTGCCGGTGTCGTTGTATCACCCGTGGCCTGAGCGGGGCCGTCGCGACCACCGCCGAGGCTCCGGCTCTGCTGCCGGCTGGGCAGGTAGTGCAGGGCCTGACTGTACACGCCGTGGCACTTGCTGTTCACTGTGGCACTTGCTGTACACATCGTGGCAATTGCTGTACACACCGTGGCACTTGCTGCTCACCCTCACCCAGCAGTATACTCTCAGCATTCGGCAGTCGCCCGGCCGTCATTGTGCACTGCGTCAGCGTTCCGCCGCTGCCAGAGCACCCCCGCGCCGCCGTCGGCCGTACTCCAGCCAGCCTACCGTATCACCGGCAGTTATTGAGACGTGTCAGGGTTTCGGTATCCAGCAACGGCCGCAGCCGTCTCGGCGAGGCCATGGCGGAACGCCCCGTGTCCACAGCCGGTGAACCAGCCTGTGTGCACCGATGGCCAACAGGCATGCATTGCGCCTGCGTCCGCATGATCTTGGTCCCGAGCGGCGCTCATGCCACATTACACAGACCCACTCCATGACGCGGGACGGCAGCACAGGTCGTGGCTGTGTGTGTGACATGGAATGCATGCGCGATGCCCTGAATTAGAGCCCGTTGCATGCGTTGCCGCTGCCGTCCAGGCCCTTGAGCCCAAGAACCCTGTGGGCGCTGAACAAGCAGGGGAGCAGGAGAGCCTGGCCCAAGGGCGGCCACATCCTGCGATTATAAGTTGACTGCTGCCGGTGGCACCACTGGTGTGGGTGGGGCTGGGGCCCCAAACTTGGGGTAGACACTCCCGGAATCATCTCTGGATGCCCTCCCAGTCTCACCCCTCTGCAGTGCAAACGCACCCGTGTCACCCCCACGCTCATGGTGCCGATGCGGACGGTGTATTCTGAGCCATGCATGTGCGTTATGTGCAGGCATGCATTGTCACAAGGGCACATGCATGAAACAGCTCTGGCAACTGGGACTGATCAGACCAGTCATCCTCACACGTCGCGGCACTTGCATGCAGGGCCCGGGTATTGGGTCACCATGCAGCAATCTGGGGCTGCCATCCGGAATGCCTGACGATTCATGCAGTTTTCCTATGTGATCAGACCCCACGCCCCGGCATTGCAGGACATGGTACCCCGCGACGGCGCCGCCACGCTTGAGTCCATCGGCGTGGCCCACAGCACAGCTTCCTCCTCCTTCTCCCCGCGTGGTGCCGAGGCGGCGCACTTCAACGCCCACGGCGACAACCCCGACGAACAGTACCCCCCCTCCATCGTCTCGCCGGTGCTGTCGCCATCGCGGCTGCACCGCCTCGCCGGCGGCGCCGGCGGCGCCGATGATTCCGGCTCCCTCGCGAGCTCGACAGACATCTCAGACGACAAGGAGAACTCCGCGCGCGGGCCGGGCGGGGCCGCTGCGGCGGTCACCGCAGCCGCCGAGGCGGAGGAGGCTGTGCTCTCGCCGTCATTGCGGACGTCGCCGCAGCTGCGCACGCCGCCGAAGGTGCCGCCGCTCGTGATTCCATTCCCGCCGCCGGCGAGCCCGCACCGCGCGCACTACGCGAGCGGCTCCGGCTACTTGTCAACCCCGATCCCTTCCACGGCGCGGGAGACCCGGGGGCCGCCGGGGACGCCGGCTGCGGCAGCGGCGGCGACGCCGCCGCGGCCGCCACCGTCCGCCGCGACGCCGAGCACGGCGCGCACCCCCGGCCCGCCGACGACGCCGAGCACGTCCACGCGCATTTCGACACTGCTCTCGGGTCGGAAACTGATGTCGCCGATGCGGTCCGGAGGTGGCGGGGCCGCCGGAGACGCCGCCGCGCTGCCGCCGCCGTCGCCGCACTCCGACCTCTCGCTGTCACGCTTCATGCACCTCATCAAGAACCGCAAGCACGCGTCAAAGGCCGCGCAGAAGCTGCCGCAGCAGTTCACAGGCGCGTCGGCGCAGTTCGCGGTCAAGCCGTCGCCGCCGCGCGCGCAAGCCGGCGACGTGAAAGCCGCCGGCAGCGCTCCGCCGCCGCGGGCCGGCAGCGGCGCGGACACCCCCGGCGCGCCGCGGACGTACGGCCGCGGCCGTGGGGCTCTGAGCGCGGAGGCTGCAGTGCACGAGGGGTACCGGGAGGGGGGGGGTAGTCCAGGGGGGGGCGAGGACGAGGCCACGTCGGCACCCGCGGGCTCGAGCACCGCGCCGCGGTGGGACCGCGCCCTGCCGGACCTCGCGGCTCTCAATTTCGACGATTCAGCAACATCAGAGGATCTGTTCGAGGTTTGCTCCGGTGCTGCTGCTGCGGGCAGCACCTTCTGTGTGGGTTCAACACGCGTCATGCATCACGCCTGGGTCGAGCGTATGCTATTGCATGCGGTTGCAGCAACAGAAACAGGCGAATTACGGCGCGGTGCTGTGCTCCAGTCGGGGTGAGCCTCGACCTGCTGTGAACCTTGTCCCGGTGTTTCCGTGTGGCTGCCGCGCATTTGAGCAGCTACCCCTGTAGCCAACTCGCGTGCCCATCGAAGGAGCGAGGCATGCGTCGCCCCCACCTCCCGCCGACCTCACCTCCCTCGACCGCTCCCAGTCGCCGATCTTTGCCACAGCACCGCGCTCACGCACACACAACCTCACACGAACAAGGATGCTAGATCAGTGATAGGTATACACAGCCGCGGGCAATGCAGGATGCGACGTCCGAGCTCGCGCCCTCCTCCTCCTCCTCCTCGACGCCTCAAGCTGCCGCCGCCCTCGGCCGCCGCAGCGGCAGCGGCGCCCTCGGCTCCAAGGTGTCCAACGTGTGGAGCAAGGTCAAGGCGCGCACAGCCGCGGCGAGCCGCGGCGGCGACTGACCCCCGCGGCGCGCCTGACGTCCAACCCCCGCCGCCGCCACCGGGCGCGCCTCTCCGCGGGGCTGCCACTGTGATGACGCTGCATGCATGGCGTGCTTGCGTAATGTGATGATGGCGTAGTGTGGCAGCAGTGGCACGGATTCCGTGTCTCCTGGAGTGGGCCGGGGATCTCACGCGGCGTGTAGGCTGCCGTGATGCTGAGGCTGAGGCTGTCGGACACCTGGGGTTGTCTCTTGCGGCTGGGTCCTGTGTGGCCGCATGGCATGGGAGGCCCCCGCCACTGGCGCCGCCACTGGCGCGGCATGACCTGCCGCTGTGGTCATGCGCAGCTGCCTCGACGGGGGGGGATGCATGCTTGAGATGCATGCTTGAGATGAGTGCCGCGGAGTCGCGTGTTAAGCGCATGGGGGTAGGGGCGGTGCAAGCCCATGCATGGGGTTGCTTGGTCGACTTGACCCTGGAACATGCGGACGGCACCGCTGAATGTTGCCCTTTTACATGATGGGCGGATGGCAGTGTGGTGGAGCGGGAGGCTGTGTTGGGGCGGGCAGTATAGCCATGTGCAAAGGACGTAGCAATGCAGATGTAGTAGTGTTTCATGCCACACCACATTTGAGCTGCAGCGTTGGATGCCTTGGAACGCGCTTTGGCAGTTTCCTCTGTTTTTTGTTGATGGTCGCGTGGCCGCCCGTGCCGGCGTGAGCAGCCGGCCGGAGCAGCCGCGACGCTGCTCTAGATCTAGGCAGGCTACGATGTGCGGGATAGATCTGTCCTTGTAGGGTTTTTAGGGCTGTAGCAGGGTGGCAGGCACGCTGGGGGACCCTTCCTCTCCCGGCTGCCTGCCGCTCTATCAGCGCACGATGCGCATTTTTGGTATGTGGACACGAGCAGACAACGCTTGTTATCTTGTATATTTGATTGGTTGAGACTATCTCGATAGAGGCTTCGCTCTTGACTGGATGAGGCTGGGAAGGCATGGGCATACCTGGCTGCATGCAGCGCAGGGTGTGCAAGCCGCTGAGCAATATGGGAAGAGTAATGCGGTGGCAGACGCATATTGCGGCTTCCCGGACGCTGTGAGTGTAAATGCTGCGTTTGCTGCAACATCCGCTTGTTGCTTCGGCCACAGGGCTGTGCCTGAGCCATGCGTGCATGCCCCCTGCACCATCTCACACTCTTGATTGTGGGCTATGCCACATCTCTGCCACAGCAAATCAATCGTTTGGAATGATGCAAATGGGGTAGCACACACACTCCCGCAGAGCATCCACGTAAGCTTCTCTCCGTGTACGCAATCATCCACCACAGACAGCAAACAAAGGTCGGAAACCAGTGCTTTGCTATACTGGGGATGCCTTCAGGAACTGATTCCTGTCCACAGTCTAGACTCATGTGTGGTGGCTGCATGCAGTGACAGGTTATGTATTGCAATTACCTACCCTCGACACCGCAGAGCAGATCAAGACATCAATCGATGCCTTGCGGACTTGGACTTGGAGCAGCTGCGGTTGTGTTCATGGTTTTGTACTGGACGCCATGAGTAATCGAGGATTATCAGCAGGCCAGCAATCCATTGAGGCTTGGCACAGCTGGGGCGTAAAAGCTGACCTGCACCCCTCGCCCTGTAGCTAGCCATGCTACCGGATGTGATGTTCATATGATCAATGTGAGTGGGTGGAGGCATCCATGGCCAACGGGACTTCTGCAGCCTGCCACTCTTGATGGTCCTAGGCTATGCAGACACAGGCCAACTTCATGCAGTGCAGCACAGCCTGAAACTGCAGTGCATGCTTCCAGTGTCAGAACAGGTCGTTGACTAATGTACTAATAATAAATAAATGTACTAATGTTGTAATGTGTAACTAATGTAGGTCGGCAAGTACCTAGCCCTGGCACATGTTGTTTGATTCCCTACTTGTATGGGACCAGCAGATCTGATCACAACGATATCTCAAGACACACTTGAAGCCCTGACCACTTGGCACTCCTTTGACGCAGAGTACTTGGCGCAAAGCCGAAGATGCGGTCAGGTATGGGCAAGTAGGGGCGATGCGCAGGAAGGCAAAAGCGATACAGCACAGGGGATTCCCAGGAGATCACTCAGCCCAGTACTAATCCTGCCCAACCAGGCTTAAGTTGCGAGTTCTGATGGGATCGCCTGTTTTCCTGGTGGTATGACCATATCACGTCTACATGTGAGCCGCTGATCACTTATAGCTGTTGCCTATCGTTCGCCGTGTGATTACACACCACTCGGCATCGTTTCTCTGCACGGCAGCCTTGAACGCGGCCAGAGGCGAAGATTTCATTGCAACGCGTCACGGCAGCTGTTGGATGGCAAGAGCAACCGGGATCACCGACGGCAAGGCCTGTTTTCATCCAGTCGTTGTGCAGTCGCGTAACTCTGCAGGCCCCTCGAGCGCTGCGCCCATAAGGCACGCTGATGCAAGCAGTCGTGAGAATTCCATTCACAAGGCAAACCGGCAGATTCCAGGCCCATATACCTCGGAGAGCGCAAGCTTGTTCCGACACTGCAGACAGGCAAGGGAAGACAGGTGATACTTCGTGTCAACACGCCGATTGACCTTACCTCGATGCAGACTCTGACCAATCCAGCAGCAGCGACTGCCTTGATGCTTAGCGCAGTGTGTCAGGTTCCATGCCATGTTGCACGGGGTCAAGGTGTACGGCCACGACATGATCACGAATTCCCCAGCAGGGTGACAGAACGACAGCAGCAGACACAACAACGCTATTTGTACAGATGGTATTCTGGCGAGGAGCTCGCTGGTGCTTTTGCCCATACGTCATCAGCTGTTCTGTGCTCCGGCATCCACTTGGGCACTGGAACACGATATGTCGCGGGTGTAACCGGCCACCTGCCATGCGATCGAGACAGCGGACTTGCATGAAAACTTTTGCCAAAGTTCGATGAGCAGGACTCCGACGTACTAGCACCTGTGGAGAAGCCTGCGTTGCGTACAGCCACCATGCTGTTCACCGAAGGGATCGTGTTAACATGTTGGTGTGAGGGCCAGCCGAGCACATGAGCCCTAAGGCCTTGCAATTGCAATTACAAGGCTGTCACGGCTGCTGAATGCCAGGCACAACCCATATCAGAGCACACGTATGGCTGGCTATCTACGCATGCGTAGTTGCAATCATGAGTTCGTCATGCCAGATGCAGCTGGGCCTGGCCCAGGCATGCCTGTCTTCTGCGTTAGCACTGCTGACCCACCTAAAGAACGTGTCCCTACAGACTTGTAGCAGAATTCAACAGCCTAGCTCCAGCGCTGCGCTCTAGCACAGCTCTGCCACAGTCCATGCACCGCACTAGCAACCAGCGGCACCTGGCACAGCTGCTTGGCCTTCCTTGCGTTCATGCCATGGATCGCTCATTCTGCACTGCAGTCTCAATCGTATCCCCACAGCAGTGTTGGGTCGCTTCGCAGCATTTCCAGGGCTGCGACCCAGAAATGAGACCTGAATATTCGGATTTGTTATGTATGATCGGGCCCAGCGACCCAACACTGCCCCACAGCACAGGCAGCCGCCCCACTGCATTCACACCTCCCGCCGCCTCCTCCTCCAATGCTTGCACAGTATTGCAGCCGCGTCTGCAGCATGCACATGGAGACCAGCCCCGTCCTAGAAGAAAAACGCCGTGCACATTCTGCCGCGGCTCAAGCTGGCATCACCAACCTCATGGTGAGGGCATACTTGATGTTGACCCTCCCCTGCCCTCCCCCACCGCAACAGACATCATGAGCTGCAAGCCACCTCTCCAGCTGCCGGTGTTTCAGCACGCACTCGTACCGCTATGTGACGCACACCCCACCAGCGTGCTCGCTGCAGCCTTGCTGTGCATGCAGAAGGCCCGCTGTGCCACGCTGTGCCACGCTGTGCCAGCGTCACGCACCCCACCAGCCAGCTTCAGCCCCAGGCCTCGACCTCTCACACGACTGCTGTGCTGCGGCTCCCACGTGCTGCGGCCGCGCTGTGCTGTGCTGTGCTGCGGCGCTGGCGTGCTGCGGCCACGCCGTGCCGCGGACACGGCACGCTGGTCCACACACACCTCCCACTCCTCCTCGTCCCGCTGTGCTGTGGTTCCACTATGCTGTGGCCGCGCTGCATGTCACGCTGCGCGGGAGTCCGCAGATGCTGCCTCGGCGGCCGGCGCGGCGGCGGGCGCGGCGCAGAGGGTCGACACCTCGAGGCCGTCCGGGACGTCCTCCCGCCACTCGAAGTAGCTCTCGCGGAACTCCGACTCGAAGCGCGGGTCCCCCCGCACGTACTCGAGGTAGTCCTTCATGCCGCCGTCCTTGAAGACACCTGAATGCATGCGCACGGCTGCCAAACGAGCAGCACGCACGCACAGCACCCAGCACTCCGCCGCTCGCATGAGGGCCGGCATGCGCTGCGCTACGCGGCGGCACGTCACCGCGCGGCTGTGTTGGCACCACATGAAACAAAACATCTACCGATGCATCGGCAGCTGTGGTATTAACAACATTGTTTTGGGCCACTGCTGCGGCTGTCTGACTCGAGTAGAGAGGGACAGAACTCGTGAGCGCGGCATGCATGAGCACCGATGTGCCGACAGGCAGCACCGGTGACAGCCACAGCCGCAGGGGGTGTGGCGATCCAGTGATGTGGCCGCTATACCACTGGACCCTGGTATGCCGCAGCGTGCAAGGATCCAGAGGTCTAGCGGCCACATCACTGGATTGCCACCAGGGCGGGCGCGCACCGGCGTTGTCGGCGATGACGACGGCGCCCTCCGACAGCAACGGCTCGGCGGCGCGCAGGTACGCCAGCGACTCCTTCGGCACGCCGTCCAGCAGCAGCACGTCGATGCCGTCGCAGCCCGGCGGCAGCGCGAGATTCGGCAGCAGCTGCAGCGCGTCCCCCCACCTCACCTGCACCCCCGCTGCCGCCCGTCATGGTAAGGGCCTGCCTCAGTGCAAATCGGTCTGCCCTGTGGATCCAGAGACCTACTAGAGCGACCTACTAGAGCGCCCTACTTGAGCGTTTTGCGGGTGTGGTGGTGTCGCACTGATTGCCGGCCGGTCGCCAGATCAAAACTCTGGAATTCAACGATCACCGGTCGAAGTATGAATGCGGACGATGCATTTTCCTGTCGACATCACCCCGCTTCTCCGCCGCTATCCACTGCGTTGTCTCTGAAACCCAGAGACTTCATGCAAGCTTCGTGTGAAGGGCACCTCGAGTCGTGCGCAGTCAGTGTACGTGCAACCCCGGACTCTTCGGGGATGCCTATGCCTGCGTGTGACATGTCCGGCGGTCGCCGGCACCTGTAGCCACCACATCGCGTGCATGCCATGCATGCATGTGGTCTACCGGCAGCCGAGGTCGCACTGCGCAGCACGCAGCACGCACCTGTACGCGGTCGCCGATCGGCTTCTGGCCCTGCCTGCGCAGCTCGGCGTTGGCGGAGCCGGAGGAGGCCTGCCAGAGGAAGCGACGCGCCGTCAACGCCCACAGCCAGTCACGCTCGATGCTCACCAACACCCCCCCTACACCACAGCCACATGCCGTCACTCGCACGAACGCCCCGGTGCTACCTCGGGTTCGCACGTGCGGGCACCTGCCGGTCATGAACACTCCATACGGAGCATGTGCATGGTAGCACAGCGTGAGGCAGGTCGCAGGTAGGGTCTGGCAGTCACATCGGCGATGGACGTCGCTGCCGACCTTCAGCAGCGCCCCGGCCCCACCCCATGCGGCCACATGACCCCCGTCAGCATCGACGCTTCTGCAGTAACGAGATATCAACAGCTGCCATTGCAACCTCAAGAAGTCAACTGGGACCACTGGCGACAAGTGCAAACATCGGCTGGCACGACACTCACAGCAGGGGCAGCAGCATGCACCAACCACACCCGCCGGTGATCGCTCCCACCGCTTCTCAGCCGACGAACAGCTCACGCTGCTTTCCGTGAACAAGCAGATGGGGGGGGGGGGGGGGGGGCACACCAGGCGGCAGGGCCTGCGCGATCTTGATGCCGCTGTAGCCGCACATGCCGCCAACCTCGACGACGCAGCGGGGGCGGCGCGCGCGCACCACCTCCTGCACGATGCCCGCCTTCTCCGGCCCAAGGAACGGCATGTTGTCGCGGCGGCCCCAGCGCTCGAGGCGCCGCACGATCCAGTCGTCGTCTACCTCCTTCAGCCGGCTCATCTTCTCGCCCTCATCGTTGTAGAACACCTCCCTGCATGCCCCAACACCCTCACACGGGCCTCCCTGCATAATTCCCCTGTTCAACAGGTGTGTGTCTCCCTTTATATGTCAGCGGTGGCTGCCCGTAAATGGAAGAGGTGTCCTACACGTCACAACACCCTGAGGGGCCTCCTTGTACATCTGAGAGTTGTGTGCTTTGCTGTACATCTGAGAAGTGTCTCTCTGCGTGTCATGCCCCTTTGGCATGTGGGCACAGCTGGCACTCGGGATGGAAGCAAGCGATGTAAAGTAGGTTGAACTTGAATTCACTGAGCTGTATCCTGAAAGGACATTGACAACTCTGAATTGTCGCGGCCACATATGCCAAAGGTGTAAACCACCTGGAAACCCCCCCAGATGAACGTACGCAACTCACAGGGCCTCCTCCTGTGTTGCGCGAGGTGGTCACGCACGGCCGCGTCGATTCACGAGAGCGCACGCAGAATCGAACCCCTGTTCACAAGTGGCACAACGCATGCGTGTATGCGTGGGGCAAGGACAAAGAGCTTAGGCGGCAATGGCGGCTAGACGTGGCAGGTGCATCGCAGGGGCTGCCATGCATTTACAGTTGGTAGTGAGCTGCGGGGTCAGCGATCGGAGCAGCACCTGTCTCCGAACTTGATCTGAGCCTGCCTGAGTTCGGTCCGCTGCTCCAGGCGCACGTCTGCCTGCTTCCTGTCCCACAGGAATAGCCCGAGGAATGTTGCGAGGCCTGCGCCGTTGATGATGAGGTTGGTGAGTGTGCCATCGGCTGAGGCTGCCTGCATGCCTTCAGCTGACACCTGGCTGATGCCCAGGAGCAGGGCAATGAGGCAGCCTAGGCCCGAGGCTGCAAAGAAGGTGAGGCGCAGCGGGCGGGGAAGGAAGTATTCGAGGAAGTACTTGGGGTCTCGGAGCTCATCCTCGAGGCCTCTCTCCCGTGGTTTAGGCTTGTCGTCAGGATCTGCACCAGGCTGTGTGTGGATGATACTGTGCACTTGCTGTCATGCTCTACGCAAGGTCGCTGCCGTAGGGCTGCATCGAGGGCGCCCCGGAACGAAAGACATAAAAACGTATAGATCTTGGAGCCGGGCATGACATGCTTTTGCCAGCATCGAAGCAGCCTGCAGAGTCCAGCCTGGCCACGATGTGTGGCTCTGGGTATACCAGTGTTATCTGAAGGAGCACGGACTGCAAATGGGCAGAAACTTGATGTACGTGAGCTGTGACAGCAACAACATGAGGCGCATTTCGTGCTCTGCTGTTCCCATGCGCTGTCGAAAATTTCCGCTGGTAAACGTCGTGAAGCCACACGCCAGATACATGCTGCTGCGGGGATAGCAACTACAGCTTCCACATGAGCATTAGAGCGACGTCCAGACTGACTTGATGACATACGCGGCAGTGCACCTGTTGCATTGCACTGCACCGACCTCGACAGCTGTACTGCTGTGGGCACGTCTCTCCTTGCCTGCCATTTCGCGCCACGCTGCTCTTGAATAGATATGATTTCTCTGATATTCGTCACGCAGTTCCGTGCGCAACGCGCAGTTGCATGCGCACACGCTCCGGCCATCTTTTACGCTGATCAGAGGGCCTGACGCTCTCCATGGAGAAATGAGCTTTGAACTGGAAAGGGCGCTGCTGAGCTGCGGATATCAAAGTGTCGCATCGTCTCTGCAATTTGGTCTGTGTACGCGGACTGAGCTCGCACTCCCGAATCGTTTGAATCTGTGGTTCGAGGTTAGTCGCTGTGGTGCACATGCGCGCACCAGGGCCACGTAGCGGTACAGCGGTCAAAGTGCTGACAAAACTGCGTCTCACAGCAGAACACCAGTCTTTCACCAGAAGTGCATGGAACCGAGGGTACATTATCGTGTGCGTGACGGGAAATCTTCGTGCAGACGGACCTGCGCCACGGGCTTGCCATGCCAGTGGATCACCGTCCATCGTTTCAATGCAATAGAGCTGACTTGTGCACATGATTCTGCTGTTGATTGCGTTGAGTGACACAGTGCTGTGCGGCCGCCCCACCCACTGCCAGTCAGGTTGGATCGCTACAGGAGATCACATTGTTGCCAGCTCGAGCACCAACTCGAACTGTATGAAATCATGTGCTGGAGGCAGTCACGAACTTGGCTTCGATATTCCGACATCCACAACCACCCAAAAGCTGCACCCTCAGACAGGTGTGTGCTGCCTACATGCTCTTCACCTCGTGTAACGAAACCAGACAACACCTGGCACACAGCATGTACCCAAGCCCACTGTATTATTTCATTGCTGGTTGGTCTACATCATCTGTGCCAGCCGTTGCACACAATTCGTGGACATAATAATGTTGACAGAGGCAGAGAACATGGTCGTTTGGCGGACAGACGTGTGCTCTTTGTCCTGCTGGATTTAACAGTTCCCTTGACACGAATGTGCTTCATGCATATGGTCAGCTGTTCAGCAGACTGATCACGCTGCTCGTGTGGCCACTGCACAACTGCACTAGTGTGAGCTCCATTGGTGCTATGCAGTGAGTTAGCAATACGCCGGTCGTACTGATATATCCTAGTTACAAAGCGCATCAACAGCGTGAGGCATTGAGCCATCACTGCCTACGTCTGTTGGAATGAACTTCCTATATGCAACGCACAACCTTTCTTCAAGATGTGGCTACAGGCAGCCGTCACATCGATCGTGGTCCAGACCACAGCGATGACATGGCGGTCGAGGACCAATACAGATGGAGCTACTCTACACAGATGTTCCAACACAATACAGATCTGCTCAAGCTCCTGCCCGGAGACCCCATCAGCCACTACCTCCTCACACCATGAGGCCCGTGATAGCTCTGACCGGCTGCCCCGGGACCGCCCCCTCACCTTCGACCTCAGACAAGCGGCCGTCTTGAATGTGTCCCTGACTGTTTGCTCAGGTCTGTGTACACCAAGCCTACAGGTCTTGGTGGGGTCACACCACCGCCCGCCGCCAAGGCCACACCACCACCCGCCGTCCTTCTGCAGCTGCTGGTGCAGCCCTAGATGCTGGTGCTATTCAGCACCGATGACGGGACCATGTAGTCTGCACACACAGCACCGCCGGTGAGCCAGCAATCCGGAACAGAAATCGCCTGTGCGGCCACCGTTTGTGATGGTGCCTGGGCATGTGCCCCATGTCGCGGAGCATAGGCTACATATGTGTTGTCGTCCAGCAGATTGCACCTTGCTGGACGACAAGATTGCACCGTGCTCGCAATCCTGGTCTCGAATCCACGTGGGCGCACCAACCAGCGCGACAGTGTATGTAATCATGCACACGTACTCATACCTACATGTCCCGACATTCGGAGACATCAGCGTGCATCTGGACACGGCTATCTGATCATGCGCACAGGATACATCATGTACGCCCTGACCGAGCTTGAGATGTGCATGACATGCATGCATGCACCTGCAGCTCACCAGGGACACTCTGGCACAGCGCACACCCGCAACTGTTGCCATGTTCACAACCAAACCCACAGCTATTTTGTTTTTTTTTCAACTGTCCAGGAACCTCAGGGTGAGAGGGATCGTGGCGCACCGTATTCCACGAGGCCGTTGGCATTCGCGGCCTCGATCTCCTTCTCCGCCTTCTTCAGGGCACCCCTGAAGTTGTCCATCGCCTGCTTGAGAGCTGCGCCCTTCGGGTGGTCCGCCAGGAGCTCGTCCGTCGTGACCGCGTACATCGAATTAAAGGCCTTGTCGTACTCCCCCAGCGCATCGAACTTGTAGGCGCAGAGGACGAACATCACCTCACTCTGGTCCCTGCAGCGGCGGCGCCTCGATATGATTACTACTAACAGTACGCGTAGAGCGTCCCCTGCGGCCTCAGCGCCACCGCAGCAGCCTTTGTGTCTGTGAGGGTGCACTCGCATTTGCAGTTCGGAGGTTCGATCGATGGTAGAGTAAAGTAAACCTGAATTCACTCCGCCGAGTTCTGAAGAGGACATTGCCAACTCCGAACCCACGGGACCACATGCGTCGGGGGCTGAGGTAGCGGTGTTACAAGGACAAAGGCAGCAAGGCAGGCAGCACCGCCACGGCCGTGGTTTCGACAGCAACACTCCTCTCATGTCCACTCGCATCAGCCATAAACCGCACGTCAGATCATTCGAGGTCCACGTGTGCACATACCGTGGCATCTGTATGTGTGCCTGTGCGATCAGTGACCGTGCTCCAGCACATCGGGACATGCAGCTGCAGACCGCGCGGAGCACGCTCCACCCCAATGCACAACAAAACACTGACACTAAGGCACCCATGCCACATGCCTCATGCATGCGCGCATGCCAATTGCACTCAGCACGCACCCTGTGATGTGAGCTGCGATACGCTCAGGGTGCCACCCTGTGATGCAACGGGCACCGGCCGCAGGTGTACAACCGCATGCGATGGAAGGAGCATATCAGAGGCTAGCGAAGGAGTGACAACTACAGGAGTCAGCACGATTGCTCAACGAAAGGTGGTCGCTAGATGCGTCCATACACAGGCCGCCGTGGCGGAGGCCACGGCGCATTCGCTGCCCAGACGGACACATGTGGCCCGCACTGTGAGCTGAGGCCTTCCAAAACAGAAAACAAAAAGGCCTGCCCTACAGCAGCGATGGCCGGACTCTAGAGCTCTGCAGCGCATGCATGCGCCGTACAGCAGGAGGGCACATGTCCTTTTTTTTTAATATATAGACGCTCCAGCAGAGGCCCGTGGGATAGACTGCAGTCAATCATGATTGGCCATCGAGGCGGGGCGGCCGCACCGGGTGCATTTCTGGTTGGGCAGCATCCTGAGAACGTCCTTCTCGGAGAGGGGCTGGCTGGCTGGGCGCTTGGAGAGCTCGCGGTAGGGGTCGCGGGCGTTCAGCGGCATGTTCGGCACGTACCCGCCCATCGGGTGCTGCGAGTAGTTCACTGCACCGCCTCCCACAGGGCTCAGCCCGGATGTGCCGCGACAATGTCATATCGCACGACCGCTGCCGGGTGTCGCTGCCGCACGCCCCGGCGGTGACACCACCATGGCATGGCATGTTCAACCAACGTGATGGTGCGCTCATTCAATGTGGCCAATGAGACCATTCAATGTGACTGTGTGGTGGTTGCGCGGTGCACACCACTCGCCGCAGCACAGCTTTTTGCCACACCCCCAGCGCGCTGTGTGCACGTACGAATACTCAATCACGCACAGCTTGGTGACACACGTGACAGTGCTGCATCTGTACTGGCAGAGGGCCACACACAGACAGTCATGCACCGCATGGAGCCGCATCCAGCAGCTAGCAATGAGGAGTTTCAGGGTGGCCATGCTGCTTGACATGCCGCCATGACCCGCGACCCGTAGCAGCAGCGTTGGCTAGACGGGCTCGATCATGCTTCTACGTACATCCCTCCTGAGCATTCATGTGTAGCGTAACAATGGCAGCCCTGACAATGTTCTGGTTTTGTCTTCTGCACAGGTGACCCGTCCCCGCATCGAAGAGGTGGGGGGTGTAGCACGCACCAGCACAGTGGCCCGGGCCCGAAGTGAAGATGATGGTGGTGAGAATCTCGACCAGCTCCTTCGCCGTGTTGACCTTGGATGGCATGCCGTTGACGGAGCCTTGCTCTGGGTCGGCGAGCTCCGCACACCAGGCCTGCAGCTCCTTGTCCTCGCGCAGCTCCATGTCCGTGGCGTAGATGGCGCCGACGTACTCCGTCGTGTAGTCCCAGATCGCGTCCCACAGCTTCTCGCCGTCATCGCGGAAGGGGTAGAACGGCAAGCGGTCTCGCCCGACCTGCGCATGCATCATGATGCGCCGCAGACGTGATTGCTTGTACATTCATACATTCATACTTACAGGCGTGAACTGCGATGTGACTCTGCACGCATGCGGGCTCTGAGTCACTGCCGCGCAGCAACCGCCGACCGCACTCGTTTCGTTCAACAAGGTCGCAGCAGAGTGAGCTGGATGTGAAAGGCATGGCGCATGTATCTCTTCTCAAGGTCAAGCTGCAAGCACAGCCGCACCTTCCGTTTGACGAGGTCGTTCTTGAAGTTGTCCTCCAGCAGGTGTGTCGAGAGGACCGCGACGCGGGCCATCTCAACGCTCTCCGCGATTGTGCCCGAGAGGATGGTGTCCACGGGGCCCCCCTCGACGATGAGGGTGTCACGGCCGAGGCGGTTGTTGGCGATGAGGAAGCGCGTGTGCGCGCGCAGCAGGTACGACAGCGCATGGTCGGCGTTGAAGCAACGGCGCGTGGCCACGGCAAAGGCCTCCATGAAGAAGTGCGCCTTCCCGAGGTGCGTGACCTGCATGCTTAGTGCATACTTCTGGAACATAGGCATAACGTTGCAGAAGACTGCGCACAAATGGGTGCAGGAAAGCACAACGCCGGCAGATCTGAGTTCACACACAGAGCCACGTGCACGTACAGTACTATTACAAAAGAGTGAACGGGAGAAAACAAACACTGAAACCGAATCTCATCCGAATCAACTGCAACATACACTCACACACACACGAACACTACCACGTGCACGTACAGTAGGACCGACGCGGATCGGCTGTAGCCACAAGGAGGAGGTGTGCACCAGTTGTCCTCCGTGGCTCAAATCCCTCAGCCTAATGAAAGGTCCTAACGACTTGGAACAGAGACAGAATATGCATATGCATGACCCGGTACAGCCGAGGGGTTGAAGTCCCGCACCATCTCGTGGTTGTTCGCGTCTGCGATCGCCAGCGCCGCCTTCGCCATGATCCAGTCATACCGGCTGTCCTTCGGCGTGTAGATGCGGCCGTCCTCGTGCAGCTGGATGCCGACCGGCAGCAGCTGCCCGGTGGCCGACCCCCGGCCGTCCTCCCACTGGAAGAACCCGATCGGCTGCGGCAGCGCCTTGCGCTTCTGCTTGCCAGTCTCCGGGCACGTGTAGAGGCCCCCCTTGATGGGGGCGTCCGGCATGATCCAGTCCGGCGGGCCGTCGCCCACGGGGCGCCCGGTGTAGTCGAGGACAAACATCTTGCCTGCGCAACGCACCCCCCGAGTCGGAGTCGGCGAGATGTAATGGCCATATCTTGCGTGCCATCGTGTCGTCGCGGGAGGAGGGTGCGCATGTGCGCACAGACAAGCCAACGCTGTGGCAGGGCATGCATCATGACGTGTGCCAGCAGCCGTGAGCAGGTGTTGCACGGCATCATGCCCGGTGCATGGCGACCCTGTGGTACGGCCTCGATGCACCAGGTGCACATCGACGACCCTGGCCTCAACACAGACAACATTGTGTTGTGCAGTGCTGCAGCGTACTTCCGTGTGGCTCCAAGGCCGGACGTGTGAATGCACAATATTATGCATATGCGGGATACACCCACTGCCCCCTAGGCAGCTAGTGGTTCGCTCGACAGGCTTCGATTACAAAAGAGTGAAGGGAAGAAGAAAAACACCAAAAACGAATCTCATCCGAATCACCCGCAACACATGCATACACACACGGTCACACCAGACAGGCTCAACACGCCGCCATTCCCCCTCTAGACGCATGAGTGGCTAGAGGTGTCCCATACTGCGCATGACTGCGGAATGGTATTATGATCGATACCATACCACACATGTGGACATGTACATCCCTGACAGCACACGGTGGCCGGGCAGAGCCGTGTGCATGCATGTGCGCGGATCCGGAGGCTTGATTGGTGCGTAAACGATTTAAAGAGGGATGCAGATGGCGCACCGGCCTTCAGCGCTGCGGCAGCGCCGGGCATGCCGCTGATGATGTCGCAGCGGGGGTCATCTGCGTCAAGGCCGCGCAGGTTGACCGGGTTCAAGCCCGCGAGCCGCTGCATGCCATAGACCGCGTCATTCTCGAAGTCCTCTGCGATTGTGGGCAGCTGGACGAACTTCCGGGTGTCCTGGACCTTTTCTGGCAGCCTGAGCAGCTTGCGGAAAAACGCCTGGAAGCGGCTCAGCCTCGCGAAGAAGGGGGGGTACCACCTGCACGCACAGCGCGGTCATCGCATCTGCAGGCACACCGGACCAGCAAAGCCTCCACGACCTCGGGAGCTCGGGGTCATTGTGTGGCAGAATTCCTGAGAAAGAAGGTTGAAGAACACGAACCCATCCGGGTCAAAGTCAAGGGATCAGCACTAGCTCAGGGTTTGTCTCACGGGTTCTCTGGGCGACTGCAGTTTCCGTCAACATCCATCAACGCAGCTGCAGAGCACTCTCAATACAGGCGGTCACGTACGGTTCTGCCTGAGCAAGGAACACAGGGAAGGAGCTGTGAAGGGCTGGAGGAGCCAGGCGCGAGTGCACGTGCACTAAGCTGTACACACATACCAATACGACATCAACAACATATCAATACGACATCAACAACATACCAATACGACATCAACAACATACCAATACGACATCAACAACATATCAATACGACATCAACAACATACCAATACGACATCAACAACATACCAAGACGACATCAACAACATACCAAGACGACATCAACAACATATCAATACGACTCTGGTGCCGCAGCACTGACACTGATAGTGAGGATTGGAACGAGTCACTTGTGTGAGAAATGAGCTAGCACGGATCAGCCATGTACTACCCCATCACATGTGCGCAGAGCTGCATGAACGCTCCAGATATACGTAGGCTGGAGACACAACAGACGCGCTCTGCCATCCAGTGTTGGGTCGTCGGGCCCGACCCATATGTAATAATTCTGAATATTCAGCTCTGATTTCAAGGTGGCAGAACTGGAAAGGCTGTAAAGCGACCCAACAGTGATGCCATCACAAGCGGCCTGCCAGTGGAGCACAGCACAGCACAGCACTGTAGTGCCAGGAGGGGCGCGCGCACTTGACAAAGTCGTCGAGGTCGTCGAGGTCGTCGTCTTTCGAGCGGTTGAGCTCGAGGAACACCCGCGAAAGCACGCCGTTGTACACCACCTGTGTCGTGGCCTTCACGCGCTCCACGATGTACGTCTGGGAGAAGTACTCGTCCGGGGGCAGCTGCGGCAGCGGCGGTGGTCAGATCTGATCACAGCACGCCCAGCATGCGGTTGGTGCCGGCAGCGATGGCAGCGAGGCGGGTGCGAGCACGGTCAGCATGCATTGATGCCAGCTATACTTGTGCCCAGCACGCCCAGCATGCTCAGCACTCCCCGGGTTGCGACTGCCGTTGGCACAGGTGGATGGTGCCATCATATGCATGAGTGCGGGGGGGATACTATAGCCATAGCTGCGGCTGCCCACGACGATGGTGGTGTCAGACAGGGTAGGTGCATGCATGCTACTCATGACAGAATCACATCATGTTCAGCCGCATGCGGCTAACAGACAGGCAGAGGTGCTGCGATGTGCTGAGATGTACAAGGCTGTGCAGGCACATGCATGGTGTGCATGCATGTGCCGTGTGTAGCGCACCCGTTTGCACACTGCAACACCCTCCAGGCCCGGGAAGTCGCGGAGGTACTGGAACCAGGGGTCCTTGCGGCCACCGGCGGCCGCGACGCGCCTGCACATGCATGCGGAGGCCTCAAGAGTCAGTGGAGGTCTTGTTGAGCAGCTCAATGCCGCAGATCTGCAACACGATACGCCAGGGCGGCGCAGCCTCACCAGGGTCATGATCATACAGTTCATGGACCCGAGGGTGTCTTCCTGCACTGGGCAGTGCCGTGCAGCAAAGTAGAGGGTTAGCATTTACTGAGCCATATCCTGAAGACACTGTCCCATGGCATCGGCAACTCGAGTTTGCGAGACGACATGCCAGCATTCTTCTGCAAAATCGCATGTAGGGCGGGGTTGGGGTCGAGGGGGTCGGGGGGTCGAGGGCGCACCGAGTGAGTGCCGTGTGGACGCCGGTGGGGCGCAGCCCCGCGCCATGCTGAGGGGCCCTGGCTGGAGGGCACTTGGTGCCCCTGGAGCTAGAGGGGACAAACCTGCATGCAGGGGGCAGCATGATTGCTGCAGGCCACATATGCACATATGCATGGCCTTGCACCAAAGGCTGCACAAAACATAAACTTGAAACATGAAATGAATGCGGCGACCACTAGTGAATATGGTGACCACAGCTGTATCAGCATGCTGCCTGCTGCCCAGGGCTGCACCCTGGCAGACCTTGAGACATTGTGTGCTTGCTCTTGAGCCCGAAAATTGTCTGGTCCAAAGGCATTGCCACTGTCAGCATATCCACTGAGGAGACAAACTCTTTCCACTGAGGAGATAAAATGAACTGAAGTTGTATGCATGTGTTACCCATGATGTGGTCCAGTAAAGCAAACTCAATCTGAATTTCCTGAGCCATATCCTATTGGACATTGACAACTCCGAATTAACAGGACCACATATGCCGCCATGATGAGTGGTCCAGTACTAGTGAAGGGTCTCCACTGGAAGCTGGTCCTACCAGGCATGGGCAGCACAACATTGCAAACTCATGTGGGGTTGTATGAACATTCAACATCTGCAGATGGCTAGCTGGCGTGTCAAAACACGCTTCGACTCTGCCGACAGCCATGCATGTGCACACGTGTCGCCACCTGCCTCCAGCGTTGAGGGGGACACAAGTGCATTCGTTTTCGGTCGCAAAGAAACACCGCAAAATTTTAACTCGTGGTTGAACTCGTTACATCCGGTCCGAAAGAGCTTTCACATGTCCACGCGTGTGCAGCCACACGTGGGTGTGGGTTTCCCTAGGGATTAAACTGATGCTTCAGTTTATTAGATTTTCTTTTCCCCGCGGTGCTACGTATACCTCGCGCGCTTTGTCATTGCAACGTTGCACACAGCCACACGTGGTACCGGTATCGCAACGGCCCATATGGCCACTTGCAATGCGCCAGCAGCTTTCGACCTGGCATGTCCGAGAACAAGGACCCTTCGTACCGCATAGACCCTCCGACGTCGATCCGGCGGGTCGTCGAGCACATGCACTCGAGCCTCCGTCATCGTCCAGTCACTTCGCACAACGCGCTCAATGCATTCCGGACGGAAGACCGTGCCCGGTGGACGACATGAAGACTGTGTTGATCGAGAAGAATGATCGCGTTCTATATATTGCACAGACACTCAAGATTAAAAGGGCACTCGAGTAGAAATCGCATCCACACGTACACGGCAACGTGATCAAACACTGCCGCCGGCTGCATGCGGCAGCGTACGCTGACGTCAAGCCCTTACACATGTACACCCTGCGACCCCTCCCTCCAAGCACTTCATCCGGATACGCTTCACTGGTACTGTGCGCGAGGTACCATCATGATGTCTGGGCGCCGGAGCCGGACGCGGCGTCGTGCACGCCCGCCAGTCTGGCCGATGCCGCGGGCGCGGCGGCGATCGTGCGATCGTACGAGATGGTGTGTTCGATGCCAATTCAAAGCGACGCATCGCGACGTCGCGACGCGTCGACACACACCGAATGCAACGGTACTTACATTTTAAACTTTAGCTACCGACACCGCAATTCGCAGACGCAGCCATACGCGAGACTGCTCGCATCTCCAGGGACAGTTTGCTACAGAGGAGTCGATATCGACATATGTGAGATCTCAGTTACTGTACTTTTGAGTCTGCAGACTCTAGACTTCTTTAATTCCGCATCAATGCACAGCATGGTAAAAGCGCAGGTACAGTTGAATATCATGATGCAAGCATGACAGCCAAAAAAAGATTTACACTCCATTCATAATCAGTTGTTATTTGAAACACGTTTGATACAATAGCTGGCAATTCCATGGCTAGCACTGAGTCAGCGATAAATGGCAAAATCTTTAAAGGATTTGACAATCTGTTGAATTGAACCACACAGTGGAGACTGAGGGAATGGGTCCAAGTCAAAGGAGCATAAACACCTCTCTAATGATATCCTTACCATGATCACAAACATCCAATCAGTCTAGATCTCTTTATTGCTATTTGAACATGAAGCATCCCTCAAAGCATCCCACGTGTTGCGGAGCATGCTTGCAGGCAAAGCAGCATATCACAATGTTGCAGCAAGCAGCATCATGGCCCCAACCTGCTCAAGTACTGGCAAAGGCTGAAGCAGCCTCCCCTAGTGCCAGTCAGTGATCAACACACACTCTGATTTATATATTGTTATGGTATACTAGCAAACAGAAAATCCAGATTAACTTGGCCCGGGGCTTCACTGTAGCTAGCTATAGCACTGGCAACAGCACATTCAGCACAAAGTCAAGTAATTATCATGAGTACTCCTGAGTAGAATGTGCTGCTGCAGTGTGGCTATTGCAAAACCAATTCGGACCAGATTTGCTGTGTTCATGCAGGGGTCATTTTAATCCGGTCCTCAGGTTTCGATCCGTCGCTTGTGTGTACTGTCACTGCCGACTGCCACGTAGGCACCGGTTGAAGCGCGCCGTGCGTGCAACTGTGATACCTCGGAGCTTTGAACACTTTTTGAACCAACATGACAAAAGCTATTACTTGCTTGCATCAAAGCTACATGGCGAAGGCTGAAACGAGCGGAACGTCTGTTTCCGGGGCGTTTGCAACTGCGCCGGCTTTGGTCACCAACCTGTTGTCGCCGACGACTCCAGCTCTGAGCAGATGACCGTCTCTGCGTTCGCAAATGGACACTCTATCATCATACAATGCTAGAGCTTTGTAAAGAATGCGTGATTGAGACCGCGTGAGCGTTGCAGCGTCAGGCGCACTCTGCAGCATTGTTAACGCAGTGATATCCTCACAACAATACCGAAGCTCGCTACAGCACGGCAGTAAAATCACACCAAGTGGCTCACATTGAAGCAAATAGCGTCGCGTTATGCGTGACCGTATGTGCCCTGGCATCGGGAGATGACAGCCAGCACTCGCAACGCAATGAATTTACCCATACAGCATGCTCCCGCAAAGTGATAATAACGTTGACATTGTATCTGCTTGATAAATTCGGCAGGGCTGTGGCAACGGTCGGGCTTGCTATAGACAGACGTGCCTTGGCGACATCTCCATCGCCAAGGCTACAGAACCGCTGCAATCCCAACTTTTTCACGCTGCTATACAGATAGAGATTGTATCTACATTGAGTTCTCACAGTTGCAGATGCGTGCTGCCTCCGGCGCGCAGCGTTACGGCCGTAACAATCGAGCGGCATGACGGCAGCTCTCAGCGTGCACGCAGCATCGTTAGCCAGATTGTTTACGCTAAAACCTAACTGATGCTAAAACTTTACGCCTTCGAACCTATTAGCACTGTCGGGGGCAAGTAGCGCGCCAATCCGGTGGTGGCACCAGTCTGGCTGCATAGGCTCCATGCATGATGAATGGCGCGGTGCTGACGACGTGAGCCATGAGACCAGTCGAGGCTTGAGGACCGGTTACACAAGACCCATGCAGGACATGTACATCACCTACTAGTAGCATTAACAACTCTGGTTTCTGAAGAAGCCTGCACTGGTATATATGATAGCAATACCGTTGAGCCTCCCGTGGCAAGCAGAAGGGTCTGCAAGATGCAAGGTCATGCTTCCCACATGCACCGAACAGTTCACGAACTGTTCGGAGCACACCGCGCGCGCAGCATGATCCATATGGATGATATGCCAGCGATCACCGTGACTGCGCGTTGGTCGAGCAACCATATGCATCACACTGCAAGGAACCGATCGAGGTGGGGTCGCACATAGCAGTGATCGGATCCGGAAGTGGACGTTCCGGAGGCGGACGGCGAGACGGTGGTGGGACGGACAAGTCGCGTGAGCGCCGGCCGATGGACGTGGGTACGGATTTATGTCGACCGGAGACTGTGCAGGAGCTAGTACCGCTGAATAAAAATCAGTCAAGCTACAGCACGCAGGTCGTACTCTTGTCTTATGTCTCAAGCTGTAATGCGATTCTGCAGCACGCACAACGTGGTCGTCTGCAAGTGTTGCGTCCTGGGCAATATATATCTCGAGATACATGCCGGGACACTAGCACTACTGCAGAGCGTCCGGAATTCGAAGGCGCCACCACCGCTTCATGCGCTTGTCCGAGACGATCCTGATGGCGGCGAAGATCTGGTTGGATCTCTGTTGCACAAGGATCGGGCAGGACATGCCGATTTGTCGCCATGTAGGTATACCTACATATATGCATGTGGCTGGGGTGCATATGCGGTCTGCAGAGGCGTACGCAAACACAGCACAATGCATGATCGACCACTCGATAGATGGATTGTATATTCTGTTCGTAGAGCTTCGTACCGGACCAACGGTCTGCACACGCGGAGGCCTCATGATGTAATGCAGAATTTTGATGCCCTTTTGCACTGATCACGAGGGCCATCCATCTGCTGCGCACCAAGCACCTGCTTCGTGATACGTCCATGTACTGTGTTGGCTTGAACCCTTTCAATCTTCTGTCATACCCTTCTGCAGAAGACAAGTCATGTTTGCTGCAATTCTTGCAGGTGATGGCCACTGGCAGGTTGCCCATCACAGCCTTCAAGTCGCAAATGCATTATGCGTTCAGCATGCTGCAGGCATGCATGCACATTTGCAAGGCTGCGATGGGCAACCTGCCAACGGCCAGTGAGCGAGCATGCCTGCAGCATGCTTAAGCTTTGGGTTGAGTTGTAGGTGCTGAAGTCAACATCTGCGTTGTGTTACAAGGACATGTTGCAACGTCACCGTGGCAGGTCAGAGTGCACTCATGGCAGTGTGCTGTCTTTGTTTGTGAAGCATCGCAGTACTGGTGTGCTACCTGCCCTATGAACAGTCAGCACACAGTGCCCTTACAGAAATTATAAGTTGTGACCGAAGAGTGCATGCTCGCTCAGGCTGTGCAGATGTTTCCGCTTGAACATGTTCAATCTTCTGTACTCATTGCATGCTTGTGATGTGTTACAGACGCAGAGGTTCGGTAGACACGGGAGCTTAAGCTAGAGATTGGAAGCTTAAGCTAGAAATTTGCTGTGTGTGCTCATGTCCAGTCACTCTTCTTTCACACACACTTAACACATGACTTGAGCGAACTGTGGCACATGTACTAGTACTGTGGCACGTGCACGTGTGCACTATGACTCACATTGTGTTCGTGACCTGCTTTTTGCTGCCCGCCTTTATCCTTGGAACACTGTGACGCAGGGCATAGCCAGACCTCATGTCGAGTATCTGGCTGGGGGGATCCAGCCATGCCAGGGGCAGGTGCGCCTGTGTGTGCCTACTGCAGCTGCAGCTGCAGTGCGCTGTACAGCAGCCACTATCTCGACATAGTAGAGCGAACTGGCCTGAAGACACAGGCACCTCCGGAACTCTTGAGCTCTAGAGATCAAAACATGCATTCAAGTAGAGAGTAGAGCCGTGCGATTGTGCTATGTTTGTTGATACCAATGCATGGTCGCTGATGTAACAAACACGTTCACACATGCTGTGATATTCTCACACATTACGCTGCCCCCAGCCATTACCCTGCCCCCATCAACGAAGAATCGTGCATGCATGCATGTGTGTACACAACGCGCAGTGCGCGGCGGCAGCTTGAAGCTTTGGTACGTGGCATACTGGGAAGGAGCAATGCAGCAACTGCCGCACAGCAGATGAGCTGCCGCGGCATGCCGGCATTTACATTCGGGCGGCAGTGCCGTTGCGGTGTTCCCCTCTGCTGCTGCGTAACGTACGTACGTACGTTACGCGTACGCCGTGCGAGGCGGAGCTCCCTGTGGCCATGTGGGTCCCTCAACATGTGCGGCCACGTCCGGCGTGCACAGATTAATGGAAAGTGCTCGATCAGAAGGATAATGTACCGTAACATTGTGAACAGTCGTGGCATGCCACTGCGAGGGCAGACGGTGAGCGCATGCATATCAGGCATCGCGCGCATTAATATTGTTTGATCGGACTCGAGACACCTGTCTATTACCATGCTCCTTCAATGAAAACCGTCCATCATTAAAAAACGATCCACATGCAAGTGTGCCTCTCAGCATGGAGTTTACTTCGTATCGCAATCCATACTGTTCGCGCAAGTGCAGGGCATGCTCGAACGGTGCGAACGGTGCTGTCGAAAACAGTGCCAGAGTTTTGGTGGTTCCATTCGTCCTGGTGGACGGGCTTAGTATCCGGGCCTGAATCTGAATTCAGATGAAGAGCCATCGCGCGGTTGTAGATCACGGTTTGTGCCTCGTGACACGTCAACAAAGTAATTAAGATCGGTGATGTCTCTGATTCGGCGTGCAGTGCATAAAGCGCTAGCGCCCTTAGCGCCCGTCGAGGCAGTTTGGTTGCGCCGAGTTGCCACTACACTCTCGGCCAGCCCCACGTTGGCGCCTGTAGCGGAAACAGCTGACACGCAACAGCATCTTGACTGTTCAATCTTTAGCTGCAGTGTGAAGCATTGATACAACTTTGCATGCATATGCCAACGCGAAATGCTGTCGCAACAGCACGGAGCAATTACGTTCGCGATGTTCTAGCGGGACCTATAGCTTCCAACGACGTTAGAGATTTATCTTGGAGATTGTAAAACGCAACCACAATGACCCACCAAGCTGCCCAATTCACCCGCTTCCAAGCCCAGATAGCATCAGCTCACCAATACGCATGTGCACGCAACAGCTCACTGCCTGCAGCTGGCGCTCGCTCAACGCATGCCAGCGAGAAATGGCCGTTTTTGCCTCTGCTGATTCGTTTCACCGTTGGCAATGGCGCGCAGCTGCAGCGAACTGCTGCCCTGATTTGTACGTGCATGAGTCTGTGCTTGCTATACGCTGAGTCGCAGCGAGCTGCGATACGCTTGCCATGCATGATACATCCGGATCTGAACGTTCGTTCTAGGCTAGGAACACTTTCGTGCACCTGACCCCATGGCGCCGCGTTGATCGCGTAAATGTTCCGTCCCGGAATGTGAAGCTGCAAATGCAGCGGTCATGTATACAGTGACCACTGTCCCGTGGCAGCGTGTGGCGGCTGCCATCACACCTCGTGCTTTGCGAACCTGGCATGACATGTTACAAAAGAGTGAACGGGAGTGTTGTGATGTACCAGCCGTGGTACATGTGCACGCATAAATAATCATGGCGTGAGGGGTGTCAGGCATAGCGTGTACTGCATGCATGACACGTCTGATGAGTGTTTAGCGATGATGGCTGCGCAGTTGATGCGGCAGCCATGCAGAGCACTGTGACATGCAATTGACAATAAGTATGTGGTGTATCGAAGATACACTATCGGTTCAGATAGATCTATAGATAGATCTAAGCATATGAGTGCTGTAATATGTACTGCACAGGTCATCTGCTGAATCACAACAGGTTATGGGCCTGCCGCCTTCCACTGCTTAGCCGGTACCGTTTATAGAAAGGCTCCTAGGTCTTGAGACTCGATAGTGATGCCGGTTTCTTACGGTAGGTGAAAGCCTGGTAGGTAGAGCTTCAGGTTCGGTCAAACGGCCATCGACTGGTCGCTGAGGACTGAGAAGCACCGCTGTGCACAGATTTGAATCTGCGGGAGCGCAGTGCATAAGATACTGTTTGACGCAGTGTGACGCAGGTTGTGTGTCGGTCAAAGTTTTTTTTTTGGTTCGACTATCGACGCAACAAGTCAAATCGACGCAACGATGGGAATGTCAGACTTTATGAAAGTCACTCAATTGACCATGACAAACTATCACCGATGGAAAGGGGACATTCATTCTGCTTTAATTCTCTGTGGATTCTGGCCGGCTGTGGAACAGAACGCAGAGTACGCGGCGCTCGACGCTGCCGGGAAGCTTAAGATGTCACAAAAAGCCCTTGCAGTGATACGAATGAACACGTCATCAGGTCTGAGGATTCATATCGACAGTGCCAATTCAGCAAAGGACGCTTGGGAAGCACTGGAAAGCATATTCACGACTGAATCTCTCGGTGCAAAGAATCGGATGAGGGATGAGCTGCACGCGTTGCGGCGGGAAGAAAAAGAAACAGCATTTGAGTTCGCTAGCAGAGCCAAGACTCTGCAATGCAGAATGTTAGATGGCTGTGGAATTCGTGTCCCGGATGATGAAATCATTCACGCGGTCATGAGAGGGCTTGGTCCGGAGTATACAATTTTCAAAAGATGCATGTCTCAAACCGTCAAGAGCATGACTCTAAATGAATTTTGCAATCGACTGCTCGAGGAGCAGCCAGACTCTTCGATGGAACAATTGGAATCGGAGCTCCAAGCGTTCCATGTGCAGAATTCAGGTGGCAGACAAGCCAAAGCCCCGCCACCTAGGAGATCGCATAAGCCAAAAGCAGAGGATCCACCAAAATCGAAGCGTTTTACAGGGAAATGTTTCAACTGTGGAAAGAAAGGACATCGTAAACCGGATTGTCCAGCTTTGAAAATGCAAACTCCTACTGACCAAAACGCCAGTCGAGCAGAAAAAGACCCGCCAGCTATGTGCAACTATCTTGTATACAACGTGTCAGAAGTTGTAGACAGCCCCAGTGCTGATGAGGTAGAGGAACATGTGGTGGACACTGGAGACGTTTTCAATTTGATGAACTGCGCAAAAGCATGCAAAGTTCTCATGGAAAACAGCACTGGAATCAGCATCCACACTGTCAGAAATGTATTGCCAACAATGATGATGATACATGAGAAGTATCCAGGAATATCAAACAAGGATTTGGTTAGCATTTTCCTCGGGACTACCCAGCCCACAATTTCCAAGGATGCGCGTGCCTTGATGCAACAGCATGACTTCATGACTCCGTGGGTACCTAATTTACATCATGAAGATGACGATTTTGTTTATCATGTCGCAAATCACGCTGCAGCGGGTGAAATGCACATTCAGGGGAAGCTGCAAAGAGTTTTGTTTGACTCAGGAACAAACGTACATGTGGCGAATTTCAAGTCAGGTGTAGCCGTGAAGAGCTACACGCCTTTTGCCAGCACAGCTAACAGAAGTGTGCAGATGGGTGGGGGTGAGAAACACAGGGCGCTGGGTCTCGTGGACTACGAGATTGCAGTGCAAGAAGGTTTCAAGCTGCAGATCACAGGGGCATTGTACGTGCCAACAGTGACAGCAAACTTGATTTCAGTTAGCAAAGCAGCCAAGTCTTCAAAATCTAGACTCAGTTTTGGAGAGCATGATGTCATCGCCACAGTGGGTGGCAGAGAAGTGATCATCGGCAAGTTGTCTGGTGGATTCTATGAGACATCTGTAACTCAGCAGAGTTATGAGAAGCCCAAGACTGTGTCATGGGCGGAACCGCTGGAAGTTTTTCATGTCTCATATGACTTGCTTCACAAGCGACTAGGGCATCCATCGCCCACTGTTATCAAACACATGTGCAAACATGATTGTTTGAAATGCATGCCAGAGAAGCTAGGTGCACCAAGCCATGTCTGTGAGTCTTGCATGAAAGCGCATCAAGCCAAGTTGCCTTTCGATGAATCTGAGTCAATCGCTGACAAGCCAATGACACTGGTTCACGTGGACACCATGGGTCCATTCCCACTGCCGAGTATATCAGGTGCAAGATATGCTGTGGTCATGATCGATGACTACTCTCGCATGATAGCAGTGGTATGTGTCAAATCAAAAGCTGACATACCGGAGCGATTGACGTTCGCGCTGGGGCAGCTGCAACATTTGTCCAGGCAGCAGATGTTGTTCATGAGGTCAGACTACGGGTCTGAGTTCATAAATGCCAGAGTTCGAAAGTTTTTGGACTCGCAATTCATCAAACATCAGAAAAGCTGCGTTTACACACCAGAGCAGAATGGCAGAGTTGAAAGATCAAATCGGTCACTTATGGAAAAACTGCGGGCTTTGATGTTCGAATCACATGCACCAGCATGCATGTGGGAGGAGGCTTTGAATACGGCTGTGAAGCTGTACAACATGACAGCCTCCACACGCAGAAAGAAGACTCCATATGAGTTATTCTGGGGGATTAAACCAAGCTGCGATGCACTCAGAGTTTTTGGGTGCAAGGCTTTTGTTCAAGTACCCGAACAGAAGAGAAATAAGCTTGATGAGCGATCAGTGGTGGGTACCATGATTGGTTACTCACAGTCATCCAAGGCGTACCGGATCCTGATTCCGGATGGTGACAGGTTCAAAGTGACAGAATCTAGACACGTCAGATTCGACGAAAATGCGCCTGGGCCATGGATGACGGACAAGTCTTGCACAGACGAAGGCATCGATTTCAGTGACAACGTATTGATGCCGAACATGGGGAGAATGTTGCAGCAGCAGGATTTCCACCCTGCAGCCGCAGGTATCCAGCAGCAGGAAGGTGCAGGTGTTCAGCAACAAGACGTACAGCAACAAGATGAAATGCCTATGCATGAGCCAGAAGTTGCAGGACAGCAAATAGATGATGCAGATGAAGTGCATGAACCGCATGAACATCTAGATGAGGCTGAGCTGAATGCACATGACAATGATGGTCAGGTGGCAGCTGCACAGGACCTGCCGGTAGCTGCACAGGAACAGGGAATGATTGATGCAGACATGCCAGAATTGGAAGATGCATCAGTCGCATCAGATCTACAGGACCCAGAGGAACTGGACGATCATGCTCCTGGGGAGCAGGTGATGCAGGATCAGATAGCACATGAGCCAGAGGCTGGGGAGCCACCAGCACAATTTGGCAGGCCAAAGCGAAACACCGGGCCACCAGCTAGATATGCAGATTACAGGGCATATCATGCAGATTTGCAGGAGGAACCCAGAACATTCCATGAAATCAAGTTCAGACTGGACAAGGAGCAATGGTATGAGGCAATCGCAAAGGAAAATCAGGACATGATCAAAAACGGGATGTATGATGTCATTGATTGCAGCGATATGCCACCGGGAACCAAGGCAATTCCAACAAAGTATGTGTTTAAGTTCAAAAAGGATGAACTGGGCCGAATTGAGCGATTCAGAGCCCGATTCGTGGCCATGGGATGTGAGCAAAAGGAGGGCATTGACTACGTTGAGGTTTATGCACCGGTCAGCAAGTATGCTACGGCCAGGATGCTTATGTCAGAGGTAGTGCAGAATGACTTGGATCTGGTGCAGCTAGATGTCACAGCAGCGTTCATGCACAGTGACCTCGAAGAAACTGTCTATGTCAAACCTCCGCCAGACTATCCAATCAAAGGAAAGGTTTGGAAGCTTAACAAGGCCATGAATGGTCTAAAGCAAGCAGGGCGTGCATGGTTTATGCACCTCAAGAGATGCCTGCTCAATCTGGGGATGACAGTGGCTCACGCAGATGAGAGCCTGTACATTTTCAGAGCTGATGGTGACGATAGGGAACCCACGTATGTGCTCGTGTACGTGGATGACCTCATTCTTGCAGGGAAGAGAAACAAAATTCAGTGGATCATTGAGTCTCTTAAGAAACAGCTGGAAATCGTTGACAAAGGAGATGCAAAGTTGTTCTTGGGAATGGAAATCATTCGAGACAGAGCCGCCGGAACGCTGTGGCTAGGTCAGAGTCAGCATGCATCTGATTTACTCAGCAAGTTTGGGATGACTCAGGCAAAGGGTAGAAAAACTCCATTGGATGTCAAACTCAGTTTGCAGAAGTTTGATGGAACTGCAAATCAGAAAGATCTGAAGCATTATCAGAGTTTGATTGGAAGTCTTCTCTATCTAGCAAACTGCACAAGGCCAGACTTGGCGCAGTCTGTGGGTTTGCTGGCACGCTTCATGTCAAATCCGTCGCAGGAGCACATGGAAGCTGGCAAGCAGGTTCTCAGGTACCTTGCAGGTACCAAGGAGCTGGGGCTATCGTTTAAAAGGTCCAGCCCTAACAGCATCAAGGGATATTGTGATGCCGACTATGCAGGGGATTTAGATAAACGCAAGTCCACGTCTGGATATGTGTTCACTAGATCCGGGGGAGCTATTTCATGGAGCTCCAAATTGCAGAGCACAGTGGCACAGTCCACGTGTGAGGCTGAATTCATAGCCGCGGCACATGCAGCAAAGGAAGCTTTGTGGTTGCGCGACCTTCAAGCAGAATTCAGAAGACGCGTTGACCCAGTGATGATGTTTGGTGACAATCAGGGAGCTCTCAAGCTGATTCATCACCCGCATGCGCATCAACGCACCAAGCACATTGATGTGGCCCACCGATTTGTTCAGGACAGAGTGGAACGTGGGGAGCTTCAAGTAGAGTACATATCTACTCATGATATGGTGGCCGACTGCATGACCAAGGGAGTGCCCATGGCTAAGTTGTGGGAGAACATCCGGGACATGGGACTAACCAACAGACCAGCATAAGCAATGGGATGCATTCAATTCAAGCAATGCCTTCCATGGGGAGTGTTGTGATGTACCAGCCGTGGTACATGTGCACGCATAAATAATCATGGCGTGAGGGGTGTCAGGCATAGCGTGTACTGCATGCATGACACGTCTGATGAGTGTTTAGCGATGATGGCTGCGCAGTTGATGCGGCAGCCATGCAGAGCACTGTGACATGCAATTGACAATAAGTATGTGGTGTATCGAAGATACACTATCGGTTCAGATAGATCTATAGATAGATCTAAGCATATGAGTGCTGTAATATGTACTGCACAGGTCATCTGCTGAATCACAACAGGGAGAAAACAAACACTGAAACCGAATCTCATCCGAATCAAACCTGGCATGACATGTCGTTGATGCCCCCGGCCAGGGAATTGCCCACGGCCAGTTACCGCCCAGATCTGCCAGAGCACGTACTGTCCAACTGCTCAATGGGCTGGGAAGAAAGCAGATCCAAGTATGTCATACGTTATTTACTTGAGCCAATCGTCCGCGGCCACGTCGCATCATCAATCGCAACGCACGATATATCGCGATAAGGCATGCGATGTGTTGACGCGTCATGACGTGCTCCTCAGTTCGGAATTCTAAAGGACCAAGTCATAGTGTACCATAGTCCTTGCATACTGTGTATGAGATGACTCCTGGTCATGCTGAGAAAGCAAATAGTCAGATCGTCCTCTGTTGCTCACCGCAGCTGCAGTATGCGCACCCGTTCGAATAGCGCACCCGGACCCGCGGCCGAGCCCCAGGCATCACGGAAGCCGCTCTTGGCTTCATAAACCATGTAATATACATTTCACAGCCTACCAACACGCGAATTGCCGTCCTGGTGCATTCTGCTGAGCAAATGGCGTGAATGCCACATCCGCTCACCTGTGTAATGCGCACTCAGGCAGCGCACCGCAGTGCCAGTGGGTGCGCGACCGAGGGCTCGACACCATATCGACACCATACACATGTGTATGCATGAACGACCTGTTTGAGATGAAACTGAGTGATGGCTCGTTCACAAGCACCATATGAAGTCCAATGAGCCTCCAGGAGACCTCAAAACTGGATGTTGAGTAGTTTCCAGCGAGCTGGTTGCCCGCGCACCCGCAGACCGCGCACCCAGTGACACTGCAGTGCACTGCGCACCCAGGTGTGCGAGCGTCACGTAGCCTCTGTGCCGCCATTTTGCCATTTGGCTAGTGGTGGCGCTGGCGCTCGTGGCAGTACGCTGTAGAAAGCATTGAGGTTTTACACATTGCATATGACACTTAATATTCTGTTCATACGTTGCTCAACGCTGTGTGACATGGACGCTCCTGCGCAGGAGCGTCATTGTCATGCCGATGTTACCGCGAACATGCGGCAGGCCTCTCAGCCAGAAACAATCAGCTTGCGAAAGAGATGTCGTCCTACAAATTAATGTGATTGTCGTTGAGCCTATGTAGCTACTGTTTGAGCTTGGGCACTGCTGTTTTCCTGTGGTATATATCGCAATGGCATGTGCCGGCTCGTTCGCAAGGCTGCGTGTCTGTTGCAAAACAGATCCACTGCAGGGGCCTCTTTTTGTTGAATCTTGTCTGGTATGTGCTCGCTGGTCAGTGGGATGCTCGGTGCTTGTGGCAATAGCTCCGCAGCTGGTAGTAGCTATGCTGACCTCTCCTGCGGCCCCGGCAGCATCACCCGAGACACATGCGGATGTCAGCTATACGTACTGTAGCTGCAGCAGCTTCGCGTGTTCCTGTGCCGTACAGTGACTTCTGCAGTTTGCATCGCATGGCCAACATGAGATATGGTCCGTGCAGGTATACGTGACAACATAACTCATCCCTTTTACAAAGAATTATTGCAGAATGTTGTGAATATATATATTGCTGCCGATGCTACGTGTGGTGCCCGCTGGTTGCAATGCGCTGAGGCACTTGAGCGTAAAACAACAGCGCGCTGCAAGTTGCAATTATTCAATTGAGAGAACGACGAGACAACAGCGCGTAGAGGAAGCACGCCGACATCACACGAACGCTTCACTTTGGCGTTTTTCTGCCGCTCAGGAGTTACCTAGCCAATACAGCTCGCGGAGTTAATCGCAAGCCTCTGTCGCAAGCAGCGTTGTCTGGGCAGCCCTCGCCGGGCAGAATCGCAAGCATTTGGCGCAACGCACAGTGCCACCGTTTGCATAAACAACTTCGTGGATGATGAGATTTCGGAGCTCGAGATCGCACTACCAGCACTGAGTTAAGTCAATTGTCCTTACCTCGGCCCCGCGTCATTATACTGACCTTATACGAGGCGTAGGGACAACATAATGGGAGCATAAGGACCTAATGAGGATCTGGGGCACACGCTCTGTCCTTACGCAAGGACAACATAAGGACTCTATAAGAAAAGCCATCTCGATCAGCCTGATGACCACGATGCATGCATGTTCGTTATGGAAAAGTCCGCCATGAATCACAACAGAGTGGGAAGTCCTTGTGCTGAGTTTGCATCTCGCAGCGTCACACAAACACACATTGCATGCCAGTGGGAGTGCTGATGTGTGCTGCGTGTCTCACACACACACACACACACACACACATGATCTCTCGCCGCTCACTGGCCATCCGGCCTGAGCGGCGAGCCGCCCGCGGCGTCCTCGTCGCTCTCTCGCGGGCCGGGCGCCGTCCGAGGCTCGGACGCGCTGGTAGGCGGCGTGTGCTGCCGCGGCCGTGTGCCCCGGCCCCCGAACACGGCGCGCCTCGGGCGTGCTCCGTTCCGGGTGGGTCCGCGGATGGGGGCGCCCCCGTGTGTGTTGTTCCGGCGCCCGGGGCTGGCCTGATCGGGGCGTTGGGGCGGGGGTCCTGGGGGCCCCCGGCGGCTTCCGTGTGGGGCCGGCGCCGGCCAGGCCGCTGCATGGGGCTGCTGCTGCCGCGCGGGCGGCGGGGTCGTGTAGCGTGTTGGCGTGTGGGTGTGTGTGTTGGGGGTCGGGTCTGGGCCGCGTGCGGGTGCGTGGGTGCGTGGGTCGGGTGTCAGTGAGTGGTTCGTGTGGTGGTGTGTGGGAGCGTGGGGGTGTGTGTGTGCTCGTTGTGCCTTGGCGTTGGCTGTGGCTCTCCTGCTGCGTGCGCATTGCGTTTCTTATGCTCTCCCTTTTGGTCCTGGCGGTGCTACCTGCCCCTCCGGCTTTTTCCTTTGTAACACACACACACACACACACACACACACACACACACACACACACACACACACATCTACCTGCCCCTCCGGCTTTGTCCCTTGTAACACATCTACCTGCCTTGCTTGCTTTGTCCTCGTAACACACACATTGTTCGGCTCGCTAGCTCCTGGATGTGTAGAATGTTGTACGTCCAGGCCAAGGAAGTGAACGTGTGCTGAGAAAAATCTCGGGAAATTCAGCAGCTATGAGAACGACTCTTCCCTGACACGTGGATACACATGCTTCGCTTGATGCCGTCAGCCATGCTGAGTGAGAAGCAGCAACCAAATCGCCTCACAGACGTCTTACCAGCCACAGCATGTACATATGCACATAGTGCAGCTCCCCCTCTAGCCACACATGCGACCAGAAGATGGTTCATCACGTGGCTGGCCCTCGAAGCCGCCCGGGCCCACAACTAACTACAGCAGCCGTGGGCTGCGCACGTCGCTCCAGACTCTAGGACCATGCGCGCCGCCCAGCTCCCGCAGCTGGCCTCCGGGCAGGCACCCCAGAGCTCAAGCGGCGGCCCCGGCCCGCGGACGCCGTGTCCGGCGTCGCTGCACGGTGCGGCCGCTGCTGCTGCTGCTGCAGGTGCCGGATGTGCTCCGTGGCGGTGTGCAGCATCTGCACGAGCTCGTCGACCTTGGCCTTCTGCGCGCGCTGTGCCTCCGCGGCTTCCGCGTGCTGCCGCTGCTCGGCGGCCAGGCCCTCCCGCGCCGTCTGCAGCACACCCCGCCTCACTTGCCAACGGCAATGCGAGACCCCACAGCACATCGCGTCGCCGCCTGGGTGGAGTGGAGCATGCACAGGTTTGAGCCGGGGTTGATGTGACGCTGCATGCATGTGGCCAACAGAGCACGGAGGGGAGTACCTTTGCGGCGGCTTGGGTGTGCGAGAGCCGTTCGGCGAGGGAGGCGGCGTGGCGCTCGGCGTCTGCTTCGCGGCCTGCGTGCTTCGCCGCCTCGTGAGCGAGCCGCCCGGCGGCCTCCTCGAGGGCCGCCACCGCCGCCGCTGCGGCCGCGACGACTTGCGCTCCCTGCGGCGCCTCCTGCAGTGGCACTCTCCGATCAGGTCCATTGACACGCAGACAGATAGGCAGACTGGTAGACACAGAGGCACACAATGGTTGTTGAAATTTGTCTCACACACACACACACACACACACACACACACGCACAAACACACACACACGCGCACGCGCACATGTCCACTCCCAGCGACAGCGGCAACAGGGAGGGCCTGATCCTGCCATGTCTGGGAAGCAAAAACTGAGACTGAGGGTTGAGGATAAACGCTGCCTGGGGGTGTGGCCCTTGCACTGACACATCGCACCATAGACTGCTGCCGCCATGACCAGCCTACAGCAGCATCCCGCATACAGCTCGACACAACAGAGCTCCTGCGACAGCCGACGCCCGCACACACGGCACAACCGTAGCCCGCCACTGATACCAATCGCTTCGATGGGAAACGTTCATCTCTGTGGCACCCAGCACGCCGCCCACATTCCCATGCACGCACCTGCCATAGTAGTGGATATCGTAGTGGATATCGGCATACACAACACACCAGTAGCCAGCCCCTGATAGCAATTGCTGCAATGGGAAAGGTTCATCTCTGTGACACCCAGCACGCCTTCCCATGCACGCACCTGCCACAGGGCGACGTCAGAAATCTGCAGCGCGAGCCGCTCCCATGCCGGCCCAGACTTGACTACGGCGGGCAGCCGCCCCGGCAGCGCCTGCAGCCGGTGCGCCAGCCGCCGCAGCTCCACCTCCACACCCCCGGGTGCCCCACACGCATCCCCGGACCCGACTGGACCCCATGCCCCGGCTTCGGCCCGCGCACGGGCGTCTCCGCCCCTGTAGCCGCACGCTGACGCTGGCCGTGAGGAGCTGCGGCCGGACCCTCCAGCGCTGCGCTTGCGTGGGCTGGACCCCTGTGACCGGTAGCCACGCTCCCCAGCACCAAACTCAACCAGTCCCTCTGCCAGAAGGCCCAGGCCAGCAGCCCCTTCGCCATCCATGCTCTCGCCGGAAGCGCCCATTCGTAGGGTGTCAGTGTGGTCCGTCGGGAGGGCCTGGCGGCCGTGGGCGTGGCTGCTGCGACCATGACTGAAAATGCGCTCGGACGAGGTGTGATCGTCAGCGGTGGTGTGGCTACAGGCGGCTAGAGTCGCACGGGAGTGCTCTGCGATGCCCTGCCCGCGCTCCAGCAGCATGCTGACATGGCGCTCCAGCGCTGACACACGCTCCCGCTCAGATGAACAGGCCTGCATGCATGGGCGGGCGGTGAAATGCTACTTTGCGCACGAGCATGCTGAACCACACAGTGTGAAGCAGGTCTGACCCCCCCATGTCATGAACTCTGCAGAGCACTTCTGCTAGGGCCTTTTTGCCAGCAGAATTGTTGGCTGTTTGCTGGCCTGAAGCATGCAAGTATGCAGGTCTGCATGGATTCACAGCTTCGTTGGCTATCGGCAACAAGCTCGCGCAACATCTTCTCTTACGAGCCTGCCCCAGGTGACCAGACAAGTGTGTAGCTGCAGTCATGCCTAGCGGCGCCGCACTCGCCCCTGACTGTTGTCATACTCACAAGACAGGGGCGAACGTGGAGGGCTGGGGCACCTTAGAGAGCGAGTGCGCCTCCTCCGTGCGGCGCTGCAGCTGTGTGCGCAGCTCATCGGCGGAGCCCCGCGCCTCCGCCGCCGCGCGGCGCAGCGCGGCCGCCTCCTCCGCCGCCTGCTCTGCGACCGTCCGCTTGGCCTCGAGCTCGCGCCGCGCGTGCGCCAGCGCGACTTGTGCTGCGCGCTGGGCCGCAAGCACTTCCTGCACAAGTGCCGTGTTTGATGAAGGAGTGGCAACACACTTCCACACTTCAAAATTTCCTGCGGAATGGAGCAGCCGAGCAGTTGTGCGCAGACGGAATGAGCTGGACGCTCGATGATGACTGCTGTGCACAGGAACAGTGACACATGTCCAAGCCGAAGAGCATTCTGTGGACCATGTGTCAGATATTGCTGTTCGAGGCACTGAGGACACGTTCTCCCGCCGCACCTGTGTCACAACGACAAAGGTGACGAGGCACGTAGTGTCGCGAGAAGAATGAGCATCTCAAGAACAGGGCTACCAACGCAGCGCAATGCACCCAAACCATAGCCAGCAGCACGCATGGATAATAAACAAGTATGCGGTCGACACCGGCACCTAGCACAGCTGCCCCTGCAGGGCCCAGAGCGTATAAACCTAGATGGACCGCGGAAGCCCGCGACCGCCTAGCGCTATCACGCACAGCTGCCTGGCACTGATCCTCAGCACTGGCCGCATAGCGGCACCGCCAACACCGCCGCCATGAGCTTGCAGGTGCAGCCGCGCCCATCTAGAGGCAGGGCACTAGTGCAGCCTGCGGGGGCTTGAGGGAGGCAGGGGCAGCTTCCCTCCTTTCGTGCAGGGGCCGCCTGCAGGAAGGCAGGGGCGGACCTGGCTGAGCTTGTCGGCGTCTCGGCGGGCCTCGGCCGCATCTCGTCGGGCCTCCGAGGCGGCCGCCTCTGCGGCTGCGCAGGACCGCCGTGCCCCCGCGAGGTCCTCCCGCAGCTGCTCCGCCTCCGCGGCTGCCGTTGTCGCGCGGCGCTCTGCTGCGGAGGCCGCCGCTGCACCCTGGGAATGCGCCGCTGCAGCTGCGGCCTGCACACCACGGCATCACCGGGCTCAGCCAATGCATGCACTGTCGCCTGCCACGACCGCAGCGAGCACCACAGCACGTACAGCATACCGGCTGATCAGGCGTCGACAACATGGACGAGGCTGCAGGCAACGGGTCAACAGTGTGCGCGGGGTAGCAGGTGCGCGTGGCGAGCGGCTTTCGTCGGGCCAGTGGCAATGGCGTACATGCATGGCGATATTCACCGAAACCAACATCAGAACACTGATGTATGCACGAGAACGCACCTCTGCGCGGCGGGTGCTTTCTGCGGCCACGGCCACCTTCTGCATGCATTCCGCTTCCAGGTGGCGTAGGTGCTCACGTGCGGCCCGCAAGTCACCTTGAAGCTCCTGCACACACACGCTCCCTGGCGGCAGTCCGAATTCAGGTGCCTGCTTGCAGGATGGCGTGGTCTGGTGTCGCTGCTGGCGGCTGTGCGACCCATGATGCTTCACGCATACAAACACGCGGCAAAACTACGCACTACTATCCAATACTGGGAACCATCATTCACACCCGCTCCCATACCCTGCTCACTCATGTGAGATAAACTTTGCAACAGCGAAGCATGCATGCGCATGCACGCGCATTAATGGCTCTGCAACGAAGACTGTGTACACAGTCTTCGTTGCCGAGCCATTCTGGACCACACATTGTTCTCCTGTGTGCCAAGGCTGCTAGTGCACCCGCGGAGACATGCAGCAAACTATGGCGCCGCTCCCTGTTTTAATCAGGCCCCGTCTCCCCTCCACCACATGTTCCCTGGCGACCCTCCCATGCATAAACACAAGCATGCGTGGGGACGCGGCCTACCTCGGTCCGCGCCGAGGCTGCACCGGCCTCGCCCTCCAGCTCCTCCACGCGCCGCCGCAGCTCCTCAGCCTCCTCGGCGGAGTCCGTCAGCATCGCGCCGGCGGCGCGCGCCGCCGCGAGGTCCTCCCGCAGCTCCGCCAGCTGCGCGTCGTGTGCATGCATGATCTCCTCCCACGCACTTGCGTCCGTGTCACCGTCACGGGAGGACGCCCGGGACGACCGTCCGCAAAGCCCCCCTCCAGAAGCCCCTACAAACCCCCGCTCCCCAGCTAACGACAGCTCAACACAGAGATCTTCTCCCTCGCCAGACCCCTGCTCACCGGCTGCCATGCCTCGTGTGGCCACCGTTGATTGGCGAACGCCGCTGCCGGATGGGTCTGGCCGGGACGGTAGGGCTTGGCGGGTCTGCAGGCCCTCCCGCGCCGCCTGTAGCCGCGCCCGCAGCCTCTGCTCCGACTTCTGGGCTGCATCGGCACGCGCCGCAGCCTCCGCAGCCGTGCCGGAGTGCCGCCGCGACGCCTCAAGTGCATCCTTGCGCTGCTGCAACGCCTCCTCGCACCTTGCCGATGCGTCCTCGCAGTTCTCTGCGAGATCCTCACACTTTATGGTGAGCTCCATTACGTCATTCTCGGCAACCTCCCGCGCCGCCTCGGCCACCCGGACCTCCTCCGTCAGCTCTGCGATCCGTCGCTCATGGCGTATGCATGCCGCGGACAACTCCGCAGCTTTTGCCTCCGCCGCCTCGTGTGCCGCAGCCACGAGGTCATGGTGGGGGGCCTCCTCGGCCCCCCGCTGCTCAGCCTCCTCGATGCCCAGTCGCAGCTGTGCCGCTTCAGAAAGGGCGAGCTTTAATTCAGAGGTGTGTGCGGCTGCGGCGGCGCGGAGCTCCCGCGCCTCCGCCTCTGCCGCGGCAACCCTGGCACACATCTCACTGCTGCTGCTCCCCTCCACTGCGGTCGGGTCGCCATTCGTGCGGCTGTCCAGCTCAAGGAGCTTGCAGGTGACTTGCTGCACGCACAGCTGAGTCAGCTCTCAGACACTGCTAGGCATAGCTATGACAGCTTCGCAGAGATCAACACTGTTCACAATAAGCTCTGCACTGTCTACCATGCATTGGCCCATGTACTGATGAGAATCGTCCACGCACAGAAGTTCTGACCATGGGTCTGCTGCAACGTATGTACAGCGATGCTACTAGGAACGCGGCTCGTCTCCGGGACGCACGAAGACTCTCTCGGGCACGGCAGAGAACGTGAAACAGTCAGAGGAAGGAGGGGCGGAGGGGAGAAGCACCTGCAGCGCGGCGCGGGCATCGTCGCGCTCCCGCACTGCCGCCCGCAGCTCCCCCTGAAGCTGCGACACCTCCACCTGCAGCTGGGGCATCTCCAGCGGCCCGACCCGCTTTGGACCCGCCACCACCGCAACGGACGACCCATCGTCACTGCTGCCGCTGTCGCTGTCACTGCACTGCGAGGAGGTCTCCTGCAACGGCACCCAAGGGAGTCATCCTACACCGGTCCAAGTTCGTTTCAAAGCGGTCGAAAACGGACGGGGTACACATGCATGAAGGCCATGCATGATACCAGGCTGTGATTTCAGGCACCTCACACACGCAGCAACGGCAGGCTTCCGCACAGCTCGAGGAGAGAGGGCCTGCACACCTTGCCGCCACCGTCGAGCCCAGCATGTGCATCCTGAACCCCTGTGTCCCCTTCCCCCCCTCCGGAGAGCGCGAGCAAGAAAGCCCGCTCCCCCTCAGCCATCTGCGCGCTCTCAGCCGCTGCCTCCACCTGCAGCTCAGCCGCCTCGGCGCGCGCCACAGCCTCCTCCACCTCCTCACGTAGCACCTCCACGCTGCCCTCTGCCGCGCCCGCAGCGTCTCGTGCCGCAGCGGCCTCGCTCCGCGCTGCCTCCACCTTCTCCCGCTCCGCCTCCAGCTCCTCCCGGAGCACCTCCACACTGCCCTCCGCAGCCGCCGCAGCTCCTCGAGCAGCCTCCACCTCCTGCCGCAGCTCCGCTTCCACCCCCTGAGCTCTCTCGAGCTCCTCCCGAGCCGCCCGTAGTGCCGCCTCGGCAGCCGCCTCGGCTTCACGGCGTGCCTGCTGCGCGATTGCGCAGTCGCTCCGCGCTGCCTCAACAGCCGCCTCGGCAGCCGCCTCCGCTTCACGCTGTGCCTGCTGAGCCGCCGCAGAGTCGCTCTGAGCTGCCTTTACAGCCGCCTCGGCAGCCGCCTCCGCTTCACGCTGTGCCTGCTGAGCCGCCGCAGAGTCGCTCTGGGCTGCCTTTACAGCCGCCTCGGCGGCCGCCTCCGCCTCACGCTGTGCCTGCTGAGCCGCCGTGCAGTCGGCCTGAGCCGCCTTCAGAGCCGCCCGGGCGGCGCCGGCGTCGCCGCGGAGCCCTGAAAGCTCCAGCTCAGCGGCAGCGGCCTCGGCCGCAGCCTCCGCCTGCTGTGCCTGCGCCTCCTCTCGTAGCGCATCTGCCGCAGAAACGCGGCGGGCCGCCTCCGCCGCCGCCTCCTCAGCCTGTGCGGCCCGCTGCCGCAGCCCCTGTAGCACCTCCTCCTGCTCTTCATACTCGCCCACCTGCACCGCCATTCCCTCCTGCTGTAACGCATTGACTAGTCACAAGCTCCAAATCTCCAAGCCTTCGCAATGTGGACACAGATGCAAGATCAGGTATGCGCAGATGCAGGCAGAGATGCAAGCAATCGTGCATGCACACCCCGATTGCAGCTCTTGATAGCGAAGTCCGAGGCTGCAGGTTGTGTATGTTGACGATGTGGGGGCGCGCTGAGCAACGCAACTCTCCACGTCAACACATACACCACAATGCATGCCTCCCACCACACGCACCTGCCTCCGCAGCGCCTCGAGCTCCTTGATGGTATCCCGCATCTCCCCCTCAGCCACAGCCAGGGCCTCCTCGGCATCGACCGCACGCTCGGCAGCGGCGTCACACGCGCTCCGCAGCTCCCGCTGCGCCGCCTCGCCCTCCTCCCGCACCTCATGCATGCGCGTGCTCGCATGCTCCGCTGCACACACCGCGTCCCGAAGCTCCGCCCGCACCCCGGCCACCTCCCGCTTCAGCGATTCAACCTCCGCCTTGTCGACCGCACTGGCTGCGGCCGCAGACGCCAGGCGCTCCCGCAGCCCTGCGGTCTCCCGCGTCCTGCTGTTTAGCTCACTCTGCGCCGCCGCCCTCGCTGCCGCGCCCTCCTCAGAGGCGCGCAGCAGCCTGCGTGCCTCCGCCTGTGCAGCGCTCAGCTCGCCGCGGAGCCCCTCCGCCACACCCCGCTCAGCTGCGAGAGCCACACGCGCTTCTTCTACTTCCGTTTGCAGCTCCACGACCCTCGCCTGCACCGCCGCAGAGGCAGCCTGTGCCGCAGAGACACTCTCCCGGCTCTCCCCCGCAGCACGACATGCCGCGATCAGCTCCACCTTGAGCCCCTCAGCCATCCTCTCGGCCTCTCCGGCACGCTCCTCCTCGCGGCGGAGCTGCGCCTGCATATCCTCCTCTACCTCAGCACGCCCCTGCGCAATCCCCTCGTCCCGCGAGGCTGCCACTGCAGCCAATGCACGCTGTTCCGTTTCAGCGAGATTGCGCGCCGCGCTCTCCTGAGCCGCAGCCAGCGCAGCATGGCTATGCGCCTTCACCTCAGCCACCTTCTCCCGCAGCACATTCGCGGCGTCCTGGGCTTCCCGCGCAGCCGCTTGTGCTTCCGACAGCTCCACCTCAGCATGCCGCTTTGCCTCTTCTGCCACGGCGGCCAGCGCCGCAGCATGGGCTGTGCCGGCCGCCTCGCTAGCGGCGTCAGCCGCGGCGAGCGCAGCCGCCGCCTCTCCTCGCGCGGCCTCTGCAGCCGCCAGCGCCGCCGCACGTTCCCGCTGCGCGGCCTGCACCCGCTGCTCAGCCTCCTCCAGCGCAGCATGCACCTTCTCAGCCTGCGACACCGCCGCCCCCGCCGCTGCTGCTGTCGCCGCTTCAGCCGCAGCGTGTGCGGCCTCAACATCGCGTTCTAGGACTGCGATGCGTTCAGCTGCGTCTTGCGCCGCTTCCTCTGCAGCCTGCTCTCGCTCTGCAGCTGCAGCGGCCTTCTCAGCCGCTGCAGCAGCAGACGCCTTCGCGTCCGCACAAGCGTCGGCACGGCTGCGCTCTGCCTCAGCTGCAGCCGCCAGTGCATGATCACGTTGCTCCTCAGCGGCTGCTGCTCTGGCAGTCGCCTGCTGTGCTGCCTCTGTGGCTGTAGCAGCCTCAGTGTGGAGCGTGTCAAGGCAGGCGAGCGACAGGTCGGTGCTGCATGCTGCAGAGTGTGTACTGGGCGGGCTCGTCTGAATAGCGACGTGGACAAGCGCCTCCCTAGAAGCTGTCAGCGCAGCCAGCTTCTCTGCGAGTTGTTTCAGCTCTCGCTGGGCTGCAGCATGCTGTGCCTGCACAACAGGTGATCAGTTGCAGGAGCAACCATCCAGCTCAGCTTCAAGTCATTGACCATGGTGTGTTGAACACGGCTGCATGTGTGTTCCAACGTCCTGAGAGCGCTAGCAGCTCGCTGATGTTCACTTTGTAAGCAGGATTGGGAGAGTTGGTTTAATAAGGAATACCTTAGCATGCTCTACCTGCTGTAGAGCACCTGACCGCTCTGATGCCCACTTCTCAGCTTCAGGCCGGACTGATGCCAGCAACTCCTTTGCCTCCTTCAGCTGATCATCACGAAGCTCCATCAGCTTCTGGAGGTGCTCCTTCGCATCTTGTGCCTCTTTCAAGGCATTGCCTTGGGTCTGTGACCATGATGTGACGTCACACAGAACCTGGTTGGTGTCAATGAGTTGCTGCTTTGCATCCTGAATGTGATCCTGCTGATAGGTAGCGAATGTCACAAGACGCTCTAGTAGTGACAGGACCTCGCCAAGTTGCATGTGGTCTGCAATGCGGTCGCTGCTGTGCTTGGCTTGGTCCAACTGCAGTACACAGCCAACAGGTGAGGAGCTACGCAAGACATTGCGAACACGAGATAAGGCCCAGACAGTTTTTCACAGCAGATACACACTTATGGCTGATCGTGGGACACGATTGCAGGAGCAAGCATGCAACTATTTTCATGCCTCAGCGATTGTAACGGAGCTGCACGCACCCACAGATCGGCTGCCGTATGCTGAAGCGAGGTGTTCTCCATGCCAATCTCCTCCATTTTGAGAAAAACTTGTCGCAGCTGCGCAACGATAGCGCTCTGTTGCGCGTCCACGTCGGGTGTGCTTGATTGGGCTTGTGAATCGAGCACCCCCGCCTTATCGGCTCCATGAACAGCTGCGTCTAGAGGGACATTGCTATTGGCAGGGGTAAGCTCTCGAAAAGGAGCTCTATCAGCGTCTTCTGCCATGTCCGACTGCCCACCGTCGCTACATCACCAATATGATTGCTGCTGAGGCACAGGTGCTTACAACGCCCATGAATTGCATTTGGCCGATGTGGGGCCTCACACTTCGTGCAATACTAAAGATTTTCCTCTTTGCCTCGCAGGGAAATCACTTGCATCTCCACGGAGCTGTCTACAGCGGATTGGCCAGAGTTGACAACGCTCTCTCTCGATGTGTCGAGCGCCACTCGTGGCACAGCTCGCTAGCATAGTGTCGCTAATCCAATTTAATTCGAGCATGTCATCATTATCTTGTTGCAATTTCAACCTTGCAATGAATGTTGAACTGACGGACATTTTCGCTTTTTAGGACCTGAGAGCCTTTATCTGACACGTCCGTACGGACGGACTATGGAGTGCAGGGACCGCACCAATTCTTCCAGCATTCAGCTCTTGGTGTCCCTATCACACAACTTCAATTCGATTTTAAAGGTACGACGATTCACTCAAGTTGAACAAGGTCGCACATGCAGGACATGCTCTGACTGAACCTGTAATCGCCTCTGGTTGAAGCTAAAGCTGTATTGTGATTAACGTTTTTGTCATATTTCATGTGGGCTACTGCAGGACAGTTCAGGCAAAAACCTCTTTCCTGCGACATTTTTGCAAATGTTTAGCATGTAGCATGCATTTGAGATAGCTCTGCTTTTGAGATCGTCACTGCCACAGTGGCTTGATGCACACTAACTTCGATTTTACACGGTCCAGCGTGGTGGACAACTGCATCTGCCTTAGCACATACATAGCAATAATGCCAGAGCTTCTGCCTTCCAGGAATTTTTCCAACATCACATGTAGTTCTGATCTCTGCAGCTGCAACACCCCAGCAAGTTACTGGTGTGATAGGATCACAGATGCTGGAGTAACTGGTTCTGCGGCTCGCCAGACTGACTCATTTGCTGCCTAGAATTCGCAGCCCAGCTACACAACACGCCTGCCAGGCTGCCTATATGCACTGCCCAGAGCACGAGCTCCTCAATCGCCCACGAGCTCAAGTACAACACTTAAGCACCGTTTGTTTCTACAGCTGCCTTGCACACGGTCTCGGCAGCTGCCTTGCACACGGTCCACACGTCCGTGCAGTGGCAGTCCCCTAATCAACCACTGACAGCGGCTCGCCTTCAGTGTGCTGGCATTCAATGTGCTGGCATTACATAGGCGGGTGATGTGCTGGCGCTAGCCCAGGCAATCGCCACATAAGCTTCCCAGCCACGCATCTGAAGTCTGAAGAAGCAGATTCCCCACTGCGCCGTCTGCTTATTGATATTGCATCATGTAGGTCTCTGTGTGGGCTATGAGACGCAGCTGATCTCCTGAGTACGCACTACAATCGTCTGTATGCATCACCCGGGATCCGAATCGTATGCCCCAGATGGGTCCTAAACCATCGGCCACCCAAGTTACATCAGGTGCAAGCTGCGGGCGGCACGGCCCACAGGCAACCGCCCCGCTGCATGGCAGCGATGTGTAGTGCAGGCAGCAACACTATAACGCGCAGCACACGATGTCTCCCTCGGGGTCCTTGCAGCTTTCGATGGCCGATCGGATGGCAAAGTTAGCGCCGGGGGGGCACCGACTGACATACGCCAAGAACGGCAGCTCGCAGCATCTGGCGTTGATCGCATCCAGCAGTTCGGCGTCACTAAATTGAGTTAATGCCTTGTCAGCGGGTGGCACGTCCACGGGGTCTGGGTCCCCGCCTGCGCCAAAGCTTACCACTGGCAAGCGGGACGGGGAGTCACCGCAGTCGACTCCGCCATCGTCGCTGTCCTTTGGGTCCTTTGGGATCTTGTCGGGTGTCTTGCTGAGGTGGCGGGTCGTGTGCACCGGCAGCGCGGGGTCTGCATCAAGGTTGCCGCCTGCAGAGCCGCCGCGGAGGTGCGTGGCGGTCGTGAGCGGCGAGCCAAGGAGAGGGTTGTGGGTGCCTGTGATGGCGCGGCCTACAGCAGTGATTCTGGTCATGCATATGGTTCATGCTTGAGTGGTCAACTGAAAGAACAGGAGCCGTAAAGCTTGTTGAGAACGAAAGAGCGCGGAACAAATTGTTGTCCTAGACAACTTGTCTGTTCGGTACTTGGCATCAGCCGCGCGGTCTAAAGGTGGCTACAACTGGCAATTGCTGCAGCTGGTGGTTCAGCCAGCCACATGGCATGTATAATCATGAGGCATCATGGCTCATCATTTCAGCGATAAATATCAGTACGAACACCTATATTATACCAGTGAATATACTGTGCACTGAACAACCTTTGCGAAAATGCAAACCATAGTGCTTGCCCGCGAAGACATGCATACAGCACTGGCCAGAGCTACGATGTGGCTATGAGGGCTGCACAGTTTGACAGGACTGGGATATGCACATTTCAAGACGATGGCCAACGAAACACAGAGTACTGTGCACAAAGTCTGAATCACACCGTCAGTCTGTGTGACTGCAGAGAGGAGGCATAGGCCGCAAATAATCAGCTGTCTGAACATTGTCGATGTCACACGCGGCAGGTAGGCTCAAGATTTCGCAGCGGAAACTGCAATCGATCAAGCGCAGGTTGTGGCCAAACACTGATACGAGGCTGAAGATATTTTGTAGTGCAGTTGAGGTGGTAGGACATTGCCTGATCCTTATATAGCTGCGCATCATCGAAGCGAGTTCGATTCGGCACAGCCGCTTGGCGGTTCTGATTTTGCGAAGGAGTGGTCGACGTGTCTTCGCAGTCAATTCAAAACTGGATTTCATTGGAGGATGTATACAGATTCCCTTCTGCATTTGTCTCTCGTGTGCACAGGTCCGAGGAGCCAGGACACAGCGGCTAAGCATACGGCGCATATTACGCGATCGCATACCATCGGCACACTTACGCCATCCTTTGTGGACGCAGGAGAAAATTCCTCCCAAGTTTGTGCTATACGCCATTACCGACGGAACACTGTCTGCGTAGCGCTCGCCATCGCAACTGCACGTAGGCGTACTGGCGCTCGGGCCCGCATGTGCCTGCCTTACTTCTACATTGCACCCCGCCTATCCACTTCTCCAGCCGTTCCTGCGCTGTATACAGGATTATATGCATCGCTGCTGTGCACATGTAGAAACCGCCGCTGCCAGATCTGAGCAACCATGTGCTGCCAGGCAGTGTGATGCTAGCCATTGTTCCGTAGACAGAGAACCCGACACCATGCGCAATCATCGGGGACGAGCAAGCGAACCGTGTGATGCAGCGCTTATTGAATCGCAAGTGCAGCTAACATCTGATGCTCTGCGAAGGCAGCCATGGTAAAAGAGCTTCTGCCAGGTTGCCAATGAACTGTTGCTGGACATGGCATTACAGAGGGCAACAGGTCGCATAGCTTATGGACCTTCCACATCGCCCTTGACCCTTAAACTCGTTCTGGATAAATTACAATTTAATTTTGATAGATTACAAATCATCGCCTGAGGTGCTGAAGGATGGTCCGAAAGTGCAGCGTACAGTGCATGCTGCAGAGACAACAGTGGCACGGTGCACGGTGCACACTTCATGGTGATGGTGACAACAGTTAACCTGGTCGGCTCCTGCGTGCAGCCGCTGACTGCTGCATACTCTCTGGCTCCAGATCGGGTGGCTCTGCCAGTGCAATGCATGGGTCTCTGGGTTGTGCCCACACGTGGCAGCGGTATATCATTGCCAATGTTTCCATGGCTTCCTTCCGGCAGAATGGCTCCAGTAGCAAGCAGTAGCATTGCAGATAGCTGCAGAATCTTTCACAGAGTGGAGGATGTGTGGTTGCGGATGTGTGGCATCGTGGGCATGTTGTTGAGATGATCCCAGCATTATGAGAACCAGCTGCAGTCCTCAGAGCCCAACAGACAATAGTTCTGCAGCTTCTCTCCTAGCCTGCTCCACAACGTTGCCCCTTGTGAAGCTGCCAATTCGATAGTTTGACACAAGGCTGTCTGTTTGTAGGGCCCTGACGTAGATGTGAGTGCTATACGTGATCACTGTCTTACACATGTCAGATGCCATCATGATGTTAGATTCACATGGGCAAGCTCGGCAACTGAGACGAAACAGGCCGTTCTCGTGCTGCGGTGATCAGCTGTCCTGCCTCGGAGCACGTGCTGTCGGATGTACCCTTGAGCCAGGCCCCAATGTGGTTTGATGGATGCACCACGCTCAACACAGCAGATGTCAATCAATGGCCAATCGTGGGCCACAGTGGCAGGAGCAAGCATGAATCTATTGTCATTTCCTGCGGCTTGTTTGCAAATTTTGACCACGCAGCATACAGTCAAGCTGGTCAGGGTGGGCACTCACACTGTGGCTTGCACGACACAAACTTCGTCTTTACACAGTCAAACGTGGTGGACAACTGGATTGATCTTTGCACATACTTAGCAATACTATCAGTGCTTCTGCCTTGCACGACTTTGTCCAACACCACGTGCGGATCTGCTCTCTGCGGCTTCAAATCACTGCTTTGATGGGTTTGAAGAGGCTGGAGCGACTGGCTCCGCAGCTCGCCAGACTTACTCGGTCACTCCCTAGATTTCGCAGCCCAGCTACACATCACGCCCGCTAGGCTACCTCTCACACCCACTGCCCGAAGCGCCGGCTCCTCCACCGCTCACCACCTCAGTTGCAACACTTAAGTGACATATGTATCGGCAGCTGCATTGCACATGATCTCCTTTGCTGGCCATGCCAACGTCCCTTCCAGAGACAAACGATTCACACGCCCGTGCAATGACAGTCCCCTGCTCAGCCACAAAGGCTGAGCAAACACATGCATGCACAAAGCCGGTGAAGCATCCTCGGCTGCAATGATGCCCCGGCGCCAGTGGCTCGCCTTGCAGTGCCCTGGCATACATTTGTATGAGAAGGAGATTTGCTGGCGTCTAGGCGTTGCACCGGCATATGCATTTCAGCCCCAGCGGCGCCGTCCTCCTAGGCTTCGCGCTGCCATAATGCATGGTAGCCATGCATAATGCCGCAGCAACACTATGCCCCCACCCCGCAGCAGATGATGACTGTCATGAGTCCTCACAGCCTTCGATTGTCGATTGGACGCCGAGGCCGCCGGGGGGGCAGCTGACAAACGCCTGGAATGGCGGCTGGCAGCATTTGGCGGTGATCGCATCCTGCAGCTCAGTGTCACAAGTCGCCTCGTCAGCGGCCGCCACGTCAGCAGGATTGGACTCTCCGCCTATGCCAAAGCTCTCCTTCGGCCAGCGGAACGGGGTGTCACCGCAGTCGACTCCGCCATCATCACTGTCCTTTGGGACCTTCGGGCCGGCTGCGTCGACTTTGCGGCTCGGGATCTTGTCGGGTGTCTTGCTGAGGTGGCGGGTCGTGTGCACCGGCAGCGCGGGGTCTGCATCAAGGTGGCCGCCTGCAGAGCCGCCGCGGAGGTGCGTGGCGGTCGTGAGCGGCGAGCCAAGGAGAGGGTTGTGGGTGCCTGCGATGGCGCGGCCTGCAGCAGTGATTCTGGTCATGCATGTGGTTCATGCCCGGGTGGTCGACTGAAAGAACAGGAGCCGTAAAGCTTGTTGAGAACGAAAGTGCGCGGAACAAATTGTTGTCCAAGACAACTTGTCTCTTCGGTACTTGGCATCAGCTGCACGGTCTACAAGGTGGCTACAACTGGCAAGAGCAGAGGCATATGCATGCCTCTCCAACTGACACAACAAGCGGAGGCATGCATGCAGCTGCACCAAGCGGTGAGTTCAAGTTGTGCTTCAATTCAGTGCCATATGCGCATCCTTGGGTGCTGCTAATGCGAATCTGATCAGATATTCATGAGGCATTTGGCGGGATGAAGATCAGAATGACCATGTTCTAGGTGCACCTATAACGTACCAGTGAATATGCTGTGCACTGAAAAGCCTTTGCGACGGTGCAATCAAGAGTGCCTGCCCCCGACGGCATGAATACAGCGCTACGCCGTGGCTATGAGGGCTGCGCAGTTTGACCGGGCTGGGATACGCATATTTCAACAGATTGCCAGTTAAATACAGCGTATTGTGCACAAATCAAAGCCTAGATCACACCGTCAATCTGTGTGACTGATAGAGAGAGGAGGCATAGGCCGCAAACAATGACTTGTCGGAACATTTCAATGTCGCACGCGGCAGGTAGGCTCAATCTTTCGCAGCGGGTACTGCACAAGATCAAGCAGAGGATGCGGCAAAACACTGATACGAGGCTTGAGATATTTTGTGGTGGAGTTAAGGTTGTAGGACATTGCCTGATCCTTATACAGCTGCGCAGCACCGAGGCGAGTTCGATTCGGCACTGCCGCTTAGCGGTTGATCTCGCAAAGGGGTGGTCGACGTGTCTTCGCAGTCAATTTAAAACTGGATGTCAACGGAGGATGTATACAGATTCCCTTCTGCATTTTCTCTCGTGTGCACAGGTCCGAGGAGTCAGGACCCAGCGGCTACCACACAGCGTATATTACGCGATGACGCCTTGAGCTCACTTACGCCATCCTTTGTGGACACAGCGGAAAATCCCTCCCAAGTATGCGCTGGATGCCCTCAACGTTGGAACCGCTGGTACCGCTCGCCATCGAAGCAGCCCATACGCACAGCGGTGATCGGGCTTCGAGGCTGCAGCACCCGCATGTGCCTGCCTTGCTTCTACAATGTCTACTTCCCGCCTGTCCACTTCTCCCCGCCTGTCCACTTCTCCAGCCGTCCCTATGCTGTATACAGGCTTATATACATTTCTGCTGTATACATGTAGAACCCCCCGCTGCCAGATCTGAACAACCGTGTGCTGTTCCGGCGTTGCAGAACCTGACACCATTCTCCACTGTCGGGGACGAGCAAGCGAAGCATGTGATGCAGTTCTTGCCTAGTTCCACGTCCAGGTACAATCTGATGCTCTGTGAAGGCAGCCATGGTGAAACAGCCTCTGCCTTCAGTTTGTCAGTTGTTGCCACAGACAGCATTGCAGGGGGCAACAGGTCGCATTGCTTATGGACCTTCGACATCGCCCTCAAAATTCTTCTGGATAGGTTATAAACTTGATAGATTACAAATCCTCGTCTGATGTGCGGAAGGACGGTTCGGTGGTGCAGGGTCCAGTAGTGCAGAGACAGCAGCATATGTGGTCCCGTTAACTCGGAGTTGTCAATGTCCAATAGGATACGGCTCAGTAAATTCAGATTTACTTTACTTTACGATAGGCCACAGCACATGCTTCACGCTGATGATAACCACAGTTGGCCTGGGGCGCGGCTGCACGCAGGAGCCACTAACTGTTGCATGCTTTCTGCCAGTGGTATCAGATCGGGTGGCTCTGTGTCGCACATGGGTCACTGCATTGTGTCCACTTGTGGCAGTGGTGTATCATTGGCTGTTTTCCGGCAGAATGGCCTCCGGTGGAAAGCAGCAGCATTTCGAATGGCTGCAAGCAGCTTTGACAGCTTAGAGAATGTGTGTTGCGGACGTGTGGGGCGATTGCGGGCGTGCATCGGGCTATGCCTCCCCATTCTGTTGAGATGGTTCCAGCAGTATGGGAACGACCTGCGGTCCTCAGAGCCTGACAGACAACACTTCTGCACCCAAGATCCTAGATAGGTCCACAATGTCTGTTTGCAGTGCCCCTTGTGAAGCTGCCACTTTGTTACTTTGACACACGGCTGCCCTGCAGGGCCCTGGCATAGGTGGGAGTGCTCTCAGTGATCACTATCTGAGTTATGCCAGATAGTATCATTTCTAAAAGATTTTCATGCGCAACCTCGGCAACTGCGACGGAACAGCTTGTTCTCCTGCATTGCTGAGCAGCTCACCTGCTCCGAGGACTTCCGCATGTGAGCCAGGCCCCACTGTGATTTGATGGACACACCACGCTGTGCTTCTCCTACACACTGTGGCCGGCCTCGCTTACCTGTCACACCGGATGCCTTGCTCTACAGTGTGACAACATCGTTGCTGCTGCGCCTGATTGCCAGGTCCGACACATGTGAGTCCCGGCTCCAAATATGATGACCATGCGGCACGGTGGCGTCTGCTCTGTGCGGTGAAAGTAAGGTCGGTGAGCTCTTGGGGATCGGGTCTGGTGGCCTGTGCACAGCTGTGTGGGCAGATAGTCTGGGGAGTTCCCTGGCATGTAATATTGAACTGACTACCAGCTGTTGCATGTGGTGCAAGAGATCTGTTGGCTGTAAGCAGGCGGTGCACACCACGAGCAACGGCATGGCACAGCACGTGTGGAACAATAAACGTTGATTTATGATACAGTTTATCAGCACAGGCGACATCTAGTGTATGCAAGCGCGACATCATTGCCTGTGTCGGGACGATTCCGTCGGGGGTATCAAGCTGAAGCAAGACATATGGCCATGCTTAAGCACTGAAAATTCACAACACAGCAATGAATGATCCCGCTGGACCAATCGGCCCAGGCGAGGTCCTTCACTTGTCTACAGCGCATGCGAAAGATGGCCAGGCTCTCAAGTTCGACCTAGAATCTATTTTTGCGCGCAATGGCTTCCTTGTTGAGGAGTACATGGCAGATAAGCTGCTGATCACCCCGGATGTCAAGGTGATTGAGCTTGAAGCAATGCACATGGGGCTCCGCAAACGACTTGCGCCTACGGCACAAATTGAACAAGGTGTCGAATTCGATACGTTCGACGCCGAAGCACGCCATGCTTTCAAAGACGTCGATTCTCCGGGCTTCTTCACGCCTGCGGAAGTGTCCATGCTCACTCACAGGCTGCTGTCGTACATCAAGGTGAGTGTGTCACTCTTGACCAGTCACAGCGGAAGCGCAAACTCTGTGATTGCCGCGCATCGGCGGCAAGAAGCTGTTCTTACCTCTCCATGTTCAGGTAGATGATATTTTTTCGTCTAAGATGCGGCTGCAAGGTAGATCAGTGTACACTGGTCAGCCTCTCGTGGCAGCACTCATGCGGGCTGACATTCTGGAGGAGGTCATGCCAGTCCATGACGCCGTGCTTCACCAGACCATGCTGCCACATTTTTGGTCCGCATTTCCGAAAACATCGATTATCAGGGACTACTATGGAGACTCCGTTGCCCTGTACTTTGAGTGGATGAAGTTCATGTGGCACTGGCTGACCGTCCCAGGCATCGCAGGACTCGCTGTGTACATCGCACATCAATACACAGGTATGGGCGTCCATTCCTCAGTTACAACATGTTCCAAATGCTCGACATCGGAATTATTGCACGCAATCGATGTCCAGCACAGTGCGTGGATCGTGTACACCAGCTGTCTTAGTGCAAAATTCAATGCACATCATCGCACTGAGTAAGCAGTCCACAGCTCCATGGTGCGATGTATGCACGATTGTTGTGCTCAGCTTTGGGCAGATGCCCACCCAGCGGCCATCATGCCAGATGCCACGAGTCTCGGCAGCGCAAGCTCAGCCCCACAACAGTCCAGCACTGCACACTTTGTAGCCCACACTGCATCTGGCTCAACCCTCCCCTGCAGCCGCCGATATGCATTCAAATATGATTCCACGTTTTTCTTCTCATAAACAGCAGAACCCGAAGCGATCCTGTATGGCGGCCCCACACAGGTCCGGCAAGGCCAACGCCAAGTACATCCGGCATGTTGTCCCGTTCTGTCCGAGTTCCTAATGCCCCCTCAGGATACGGCTAAGGAAATCCAGAATGACTTAACGTCAAGTTTCACCTCACTCTCCGCACAGCCGCAGAGGCATGCAGATACACGGACAGACGCAGAGGCATGCATGCATACGAACAGGCGCTGGGGCGTGCAGGGGAGACTGTCGACGACAGCCACCTCGTGCCCCTCTACTCCGTCGGCATAGTCTTCTGGGCCGTCCTCTTCAACAAGTTCTGGGTGCGGCGGGAGGCCCAGCTGGGCGTCGAGTGGGGCACGGTGTGGTCGAGCGCGGCCCTCCGCGTCCGCCCCGAGTTCAAAGGCGCGACACCTGCAGCCTCCGCCTTACCTGCATAACCGCCCCCCGTGGTCAGGACAATGTGGATGAATGACATCGAACGCATTCAGGTCCCACCGCCCCCCGTGGTCAGGACAATCGCTGTAATCCATGTAATCGAATGCGGTCAGGTCCCATCTGTAGAGCTGAACGCCTCTGCTGTTTGATGGTAACTGGGGCCGGGACTGGAACCCACAACGGACGCAAGCAGCATCTGTGGTCAGGGTTGATAGTGCTAATGCTCACGGCGCCTGCCTCGTTGTGATGGGCTAGCTCAGCATGCTGCGGGTTGCAGCCCCACCCACGCACATGCATGGGGAGTACTCTGTCTTCCGCCGCAACTCCATGCCTGTCCATGCCCCAGCTCTCGCTGAACGAGCAATCTGATGTCCACGCAGGCTCTTTTGTTGATTGCGCAGCAGCACACTCCACCCACTGCTGGCTGTCCGTTCGATCGGTCGATGTCTCCCCTTCCCGCACTGGCGCGTTGCCGTGCTGTTCCGGGGGGCCACGGCCGCCCCTTGGCACCATCTCCATTCCATGCATGCCCGCCGCCCCTGCCCCAGCCCCGTGGCCGTGCAGGCAAGTGGAGGACGTCGCCGGTGACGGGCAAGCAGGAGCTCTACTTCGCGCCGTGGCGGCGCTGGCTGCGGTACACTCTGTCCGCGGCCGTCACCGCGGCGCTGCTCACATGCGCCTTCGCCGTCATGCTCTGCAGCCTCAACCTGCAGGCACGCCCCCCTCCCCCCCCCCCCCCCCCCCCCCCCCCCCCCCGTCTGGCGTCACCCTGCCAGTGGCCATTGTCTGATCCTCCCGCACCCTACGTGGTGCCGTACCTCAAGCTGCCGCTCCCGTACACCATCACATGCCTGCACCGCATGCATTAACATGTCGCAGCAACTGTAAGGCTGCGGTCCTGACCACCACCCAGGCCCATGTTCCACTGCCTGTTCCCCTGCTGCAATTCATATGGCCTAGCATCCCAGCCGCATCCATGGGATGCACCCCCATTCCCAGCCGCGTCAGCGGCCGGCTGGCGTGCAGGGCTACATCCAGGACCCCGCCGACGACTTCCACGTGCCGGCCCTCGCGCGCCTGTCCGCCCCCGGCGCCGTCTTCGACCCCCGCCGCTCCTCCCGCCCCGGACTCGCAAACAAGGCCCTCCCCCTGGTCCCCATTCTCCTCCACATCGCCGCCATCGTCACCCTGAACCAGGTCATCTACCGCCGCATCGCGCAGGCGCTCACCGACTGGGAGAACCACCGCTACGCCGACGCGCACCGCGCCTCTCTGATCGTGAAGCGCTTCCTCTTTGAGGCGTTTGACTGCTACGTCGCGCTCTTCTATCTCGCCTTCTGGCACCTCGACATCATGAAGGTTCGGGGGGAGCTGCAGGGGATGTTCACCGGGGACTGCGCGCGGCGGCTGGCGCTGGAGGTGCTGCTGCCGGGGCTGCTGCAGCGCGTGTTTGCGGCGCGGCGCCGTGGGGAGGTGCGCGGCCTCCCTCTCATGTACTACCTAATCGATTTCCAACACATACCTGCTGCAAAGGTTGCACCATCTATCACCCCTCTGTTGCTGCATGATTTATTGCCAAGACAAATTTGCTACAATGGATTCATTCATTCTCTCGTGCTCATTCTCTGTCTGTGTTCCCTGGGTTTGTGTTGCTAATCGTGGATAGAGCAGTTCATCTGTATACAAGGCACATGTAGCTGGCGTAGCTCGTTGACCATGCATGTGTGGCGGTGGTGAGGCAGGCAACATCCACAGGCACATTGAGACACCCCGCAACGGGTGCGGACAAGCTACAGAGAATATATTATATATTCCTGTGCCCTGCTCTGGAGGCTGGGAGTCCGCACTCTCAACCTATATATGGTATTTAGGCCGAGAGTACAGACTCCAGCCTCCCCTGCAGGGCACGGCTGGGGCGCAGCGTGTCGTCAAGGACACATGTCAGGTGGCAGCTGTGCCTGCCCCTGGCACCGACCTCTGTAGCCGATGCAGGTGCATGCAGATACATCACAGTCACCTGTGGCGCATGGCGCTGGTCGAGTCCTAGTGCCACAACACAACTCAGATGTACCCGCCATGTCCGCGACGCAGTGCAGGTCTCCTATCGTGTCGCGAATCAAATGTTCGCGCCAGATCCGACACAAAACCCTGACACCGTCGAGCGAGCGCAGGTGGACAAGGTGAAGAGGGACCTCGGGGAGGTCAAGGCGGCGGCGCTGCAGGCCGTGGCGGACGCGCAGAAGGAGGAGTACGACGACTTTGATGACTACATGGAGATGGTCATCCAGGTGCGCCGCAACCCCCCACCGCCGCACCTCCCTTCAGTTTCATTTTGCGTGCGAGCGTGTATGTCAGGTGGATCTTCCGACCGAAGAGCTTGGTTGCAATACACTACAGTATGCTTTGGTGCTGTGCCATGCACTGGCCCGATATCATGTGAACTCCGCCTCACCTGCCAGCACACTACGGCTGTCTTATTGTCGGTGGTCCCTGGTTGTCGGTGGTCCCTCCAACAGTGGACTCCAGAAGATTCTCGGCTGTGTGGAGCGCGAGCACAAGGCGAGTCAGCGTGTGTGTGCAGTTTGGGTACGTGAGCCTGTTCGCGGCGGCAATGCCGGTCGCGGCGGCCATCGCGTGCGTCTACACGGCCGTCGAGATGCGGTCGGACCTCGTGAAGCTGCTCCACATCTGCCGCCGCCCTGTGGCGGACCGCCGCCTCTCCATCGGCGCCTGGCGCGCCGTCATGCAGGTGCCCCCTCCCCCCCCCCCTCTTGATGTGCCTTCTTCTCCCCGCGATGTAATGAAGCTTCTCCCTGCGAAGGGCCGTGTCCCCTCGATGGTCCTGCGCCATTGTCTCAGCATGTAACAATGCCCCACGCGGCCCAGCCACGTCCTCGCATTTGCGCATCCCCGCAGCTGAGCGTCGGGATCAGCGGCCATGGCATCAAAGCTGGTATCGCCTCCAACCCTCTTTCGCTGCATCCTGATACTGCAGATGGCTGACAGCGGAGCGTGGCCTCGTGCGTGTGCAGGTGCAAGCATGGATGGCGATCCTGACCAACAGCGTCGTGTTTGCCTTCAGCAGCGACCAGGTCATTAAGTTCTTCCCGCAGCTCTTCAAGACGCTGCGGCTGCCCCGAGGTGGCATCGAAAAGGTGCGATTGCTCCCTCCACCCTTCAGGCACACCTTTCTCTGAGGCACACCTTTACTATGAGCCACATCTGGTGTGAGGGCTAGCTGTGCGAAGGGTGTGTGGCTGGAGGGGCACCTGGTCACCGTTCGGTACTCGCCAGATAATGCCGACCAGCAGGCACACACAATCATGTGCAGTGCTACAGTTTAAACTGCTCGGAACAAAATTCGGGAGATGGAAACACAGGTGTCGCACAGTGATCCCTTGACACCCATGCGCGTCAGCACACCCTCAGATGTGATACAAGCTCAAGCCACCCGGTCCATGCATGTAAGGTCCACGCAGCACCGCAAACACCCGGCTGCCTCTTGTATTCCGGACGGCTCCGAAGCCCATGCTGCCGCACTACCCACCAACAAAGTCCAACAATGAGCGCTGCGACTGAGGACGCTGGTCGCAAGGCCGCCATGCATATACTTGCCTGGTTTGTTGGGCTGGTGTAGCGGCCCAGACAAGTTGGCACCAGGGCGGCACCGGGTCCCCACAGCTCTCGTGCATGGCTACAGGCGGCACGTAACGGTGGAGGGGTGTGGCGCAGGTGGTCGCGGAGGGCTCCGGGCGCTGGCTGGTCACGATCTGGGTCGTGCTCGAGCATTCGCTCGCGCTCGCGGCGCTGCTGCTGTGGCTCGCGATCCCGGACGTGCCCGCCACGGCGCAGGAGGCGCAGGCGAGGGTGCAGTACGAGCAGCAGCGCGACGCGGACGCGAAGCGCCACGCGGCCCGCCAGCGCATCGCCGGCGAGACCGGCGCCGCGCGCAGCTACCACCCCTCCAAGGCCCCCGAGGCCCCTTCCGAGGCCCCCTCCTGAGGCCCCCCACAAACCCCCCGCCGTCTACGCCGCAGAAGCAGCCGATCGTTTTCGATATCGTGCTCCGGACACTCGGCCGGTGGAGAGCGCAGTGTCGGCGGCTAGCTCTGCACATGCATTGTAGCACAGCTGCGTGCCTCGGCTGCGCCCGGGCGGGATTGTGCCATCTGCTCATGATGTCTGCATCTGTGGGGTGCTTGCCAGACTGCGTATGTGGAGCAGCAAGGGGCTGGTGCAGCAGTGGCGTGGGCGTCACATCGCGCCCGCCCGAGGGCGTGTGGCGTGGGGGACCTCCTCCACGAGGATGTGTTCCAGGCCAGTGCTGCACATTGGAAGTTCCAAGTTCGAATTCCAATTCGGAACAACTGGGCACGCTCACCGTCGGCTTTGTACCACCTCCGGCCGCCCGGGAGACATGCTGTACATATTCAGGTCCATTTCCTCAACAATCATAGTTTTTGTTTTTTGTTTAATCGTTTGTCGCAGACAGATGGTCTGGTCGTTCAGGCTCTGTGCACGGATGCAGGGCTTTCCCACGCACAAGTTCTGCGGCAGGCGCCGTGCAGCCATGCGTGATGCCTGACGGCGGCAGATTGCTTGCAGCGGTGCAACCAAACATAGTGCAGCAGTAGGGTTCCTTGCGCTATGATTTCCGACACATTCTTGGGCTCTGCGATAGCTCTCGAGGCCACAGCGTTGGAGCCACTGCGTGCCTACCGCTGTGTGCCGGTGGCGTGCACTTGTGGCCACGAGGTCCTTTTTCACTGCATGCGAAGGTGTCGCTGGTGTGAGTCGTTGGCGTGTGATGGCTTGCTGTGGTCACAATTGCCTAAAGCTGGCGTAAGATGCAGTCCATCTGTGGGGCAGCGGCACTCAGGCCTGCCCTCCAAGGCCTTGTGAAAGTGTATAAACATGATAGTCGACAGGCCATAGGAAAGATAGTACAAGGAATTCTCACCAAGGTCATGTAAGTGGTCTTGTAATTCGCGACAGCGGTGGGGCGACGTAGCTGACGTTGTATGCCTTCCGCAGGTTCTGATCATGCCTGGCAGTGGTGGTCAGAGTTGCAGCTGCTGCTGCTGCACGATGTCAGTGATATGATCTGACCGATTGCCTTGCAGTGTGCACCCTCAACCGGCGCAATCAGTTTGTCTTGGCTGACATTCATTATTGTCATCATGTGGGTGGTCAACATGGTCAACATGATGCTTGCACTTGCATACCACCAGCGACAATTCACTGACCAGTTTCGTGCTGCATATGTCACAGTGAGGAACAGCGCAGTCAGACATGTGGAGCAACTCTGCGCTAATGCTGTGATAAAAGCAGATGTAAAAGTAGCTCGTGACGGGATTCGAACCCGTGTTACCAGATTCAAAGTCTGGAGTGATAACCACTACACTACACAAGCAGATGACCTTCACCTACACGCGTTCTTCAAAAACGTTGTATATATACTTTGCTATGACACATGAACAGTTCGCTTCCTGCCTAGATTGCAGGTGCGTCTATCCTTGTATCGTAGTCGTTACGTTGACAGCCCAACACACTGCACCACCAAGTCATCATTGCACATACATCTCACCCTCCATTGGAGGATCACTGTAATCGACGTGCGCAAGGAGCTTGAGAACATTCCACGTTGATGTAGACTCATCTTGTTACGATAGATCAGTGAACATCGCAATGCATCGCAAAGACTCTCAAACACACTTGACAAATCGTTTACTGGACATCATGCGGAGTTCAGTCACCACGGAAAACTTACATGACCTTGCAGCGACACGTCGCTTGAGCATGGCCGCGAGGGTTCACCACGGGCCACATGTACAGCTTCAGAAAAAGCTCTGTACAAGTCAAGCGAATTGTATTGGATCATGTCTATCATCGCCGGCACCACGGCCCTGTTTACAAGGTGCGACAGTGCGCTTGAGCAGAGCCACTTCCGCGTTGTGACTTTATGAGAACACCACCTTCTGCGTAGATGTGCGTAGGCGATATCATCTCCTTTCTTCCGGGTGCCGTCGCAGCTCGAAATTGCGGTGATTTATGCGATGCGCTCTCCATGCTGACACGTAGCGGATGCGTGGTACTCATCGGCGCTCCAGGTTACACACCTGGCACAGATATGGGTATGGCACAATAAACCTACCCTCATGTCTCTGCAGAATGAATACGTGATCATTGTCCCAGCTTTGACCCAGTATATGTAGCCAACAACGTGCCCACGACCTGCATGCCGATCACTGAGATACGCCGTGCTCAACGATCTTGAACATATCTGCACAAATCTCAGGTGGATCCAATCGCACATGCCGCCGTAAATGTGGCGTTCACTAATTAAGGCAGGAAAATCACGGGCTCATGCTGTTTACATGCACATCACGAACGGTTGCTGTGACATGTTTCAGCCTTGTCTAAGGGCAGATTTGACATGCCCTGGGCCTTTCAAATGGTTGCGGCGCAGCCCAGTGCCCTCTCCCTCGCTTCACACTGCAGCGTATCACAGCGTCTGCCAGGCGACCTCCAGCAGGCACATCATGCTCTTAGTAGTCTACGGGCCAGCAGGCCACTCCCGTCAGTCCCACAGCATCCCTGCCCTCCAAAAGCATCCCCCGCGCCCTATCGCCGTCAGACCCATTCACTCTAATCTCTGACCTCTGCAACTTACACACCACAGTCAGACATCGAGCTTGAGTTCCACCATGACTCACGATCCGCGCCTGCCACCCCTCACCGCCGGATGCTGAGTCACCGGATGCTATAGATAGGGTCAAGTAGATAGCATGTCGGCAAATGCCCTGATCAGACATGGCTGGATCATAGGCCACATGTGCACCGCATCTCCGCTGCCCAGCAAGCACGACGAAACGTGCACGCTTTCAACTTGGATCGGGCATGCCGGGGTCCCCGAATGGCCATGTTCGCTCCGGGCAGGGCAGCCCGCCTCGGCTGCACTGCGACCCCACTGCACCCGGCACGGCTCCCGCCTCGCCTCCTTTCTCCTTCTGACACCCGATGCTCCCGCCTCACCTCCTTTATCCTTGTGACACCCGACACTCCAGTCAACGGTCTGTACTCACTCGAGTGGGCCTCGAGACGTCGCACTGCGTATGGGCGGTTGGCCGTGCTGCGCTGAGCAGCGGGGGCAGCCATGCATGCGCCGAGCAACACCAGTTCGATTCTGGTTCCTGGCATATAAAATAAGCTAAAAGAGCCAGAGCAGCGAGGGCAGCCATGCATGCACACCCGGCCAAACCCCACAGGAGCCCACATCGAAACAAAAGCTCGTTGTTGGGGGTGCGCACCACAACGGAGGCTTGCGCGGCACCTCGGAAGCCACGCACACGTGATGCTGGTCATCCACAGTTGTCAACGGCGCCGACACGGAGTTGACCTACCAGTTCTGAGCTTCCATCCTGTTTCCCATACGCGCACCTTCGCAACGGAGGTTGCCGCCTGTGGCCACACTGCCAGAGGCACCCACACAGTGGGCGATCCTTGTGGCCTGGGGTGCTATCTGCCCGTCTGGCTTTGCCCTTGTGACCCACACATAGTGGGCCACCCCCTGGTGCATGGTGCGGATGCATGCACCTACCCCGGCCCCCGCGGCACGCAGCACGGCAGTGTGAAGCACCACCCAGCAGTGCCCAATCACCACAGCGCTCACGGTAGCTGCCGCACCACCTGCGAGTGTGAGTGAAGCGAAGTACAATAAGTTTGGATTTGCTGGGCCGCATCCTGAAGTGGTCATTGACGACTCTTTATGAACGGGGCCGCATGCCGGAGTGGGTCGAGATGCTGGGGTCTGTGTGTGCTGGCGTGGGCACTGTGGGTGCTGCTTGTGCATGCTGCGGCATGGGTGTGGTGGGTTGGTGGCCGTGTTCCAGCGCTGATCGATCGCTGTGTTCGTTGAGCTGCCCGCCTCGCCGCCTGAGTCCTCATATCTCGAGATAGCGCACCACCTGTCGCCACCGCCTCCCGGCCCCTGGCCAGACCTCTAGCGGCTCCACGACGCCGCACAGTGTCACGGCCTGCCCCGCCACATATGTTCCGCATCGCCGATACTAATTGGTACCACGCCTGAAAGGATCGGTGGTCCGAACCTGGCTGGTCAGAAGATAATAGAAGCTTCCGACACGCCGATCGGGTTCATTCGCAGACTGCGCCTTGAGCTGTATGCGGAGTGTCTGCCCCCGGAGGCCCCTCTACAGGGGCCGGGGCGAAGGCGAGGCCACACTCCTGTGGCAATCCAGTGGTATAGCGGCCATATCACTGGATTGCCACAACTCCACTGACCCGCACAGGCTGTGGCGTTCTGTGGCTTGGAGCACAGGCTGTGGCGTTCTGTGGCTTGGAGCACAGGCTGTGGCGTTCTGTGGATTGGAGCACGGACGGCCATCAACCGGATCCGATCGATTGTCCTGGTTTTCGGAATTGCCAATGTCCCCGATGCAGATGTCTGCATCGCCCCCCAAATTTATGCACCTTTCAGGACAGTTTAAACAATTGTGATGTATACGGGTTCTGGCAAACCCGGACACGAACAGAATGTACCCGTGCTGCGCCGACATGCAGAAACATGCACATGCAGATATTCGTGTGTTACGGACGTGTTCTTCCAGCAGTACTTGAGGCTTGTTCCGGTAGGGCTGTACTCAAAGTCCAGCTGCTCATGGCTAGCTGCAGGTGAATCCGGGTTTACTCGACACCATGGCTACGCACAGGTGGTCTGTTGGGAATATTCTCGAAGCCGTCGTGGAGCTCGGGTTCGCGTTGCAAATTTGCTGTGCGTGGTCACTGCGGGCGCCAGGTATGTTGTGCACAGGCTGCTGCTGCAGTACAAATGCAGATGCAACGCGACTCTGCAGATGCAGCATGACTTTGCATGACCGCATACCATGCAAGCCTGAGGCACTTCAACGCGACCATGAGCTGCGTTCACGCGTGCCACACACGAAGCTCTGCACGTTGTCGTGTCGAGAGTAATGCTAGCACGGCGACATTTGGTCACGCAACAAATGTACATGTTCTCCATATCACACTCTGTGCCTTGCCGTAGATCGCCGGGGGACGCGTGCGCGAACGAGCTTGAACCTTGCGACTGGAGTTTTCAATCCATCTAGAGACAAACCACCAGCGCCGTACAGTCCTCATGCGAGCAGGTAATGTAACTGACTATTTGAATTTTTGAATCGAATCGCTACTTTGCTCGTAACATCCGACACAAAGCGTTAGCTGCCACATGCCCTCCGGCTCCTTTGACAATCGCAAGCAGCTGTGCGAACATGCGTGCGTATGTACAAGCCTTGATGTCGTGCATGCTGCACAAACCTATGAGTAATGCTGTTATTTGTTGCTATTGCTGGAGAAACTGGCGTACAGGCATGCCTTCAAAGGAATCCGTCAGAACTAGTGCTGTACTTTGCCGAATACAGAGAACGAGGACGAGCAGTGGCGGGTGATCTGACAAGTCGTACACGAGTGTAACGAAAGAAAAAGTGTGAGAGCATATTTTATTTTGTTCTGAAATCGACGGATTTGGTTCACTGCGCGCTTCCATATGGAGTCCTGTTCGAAGCTATAGCCGTGCCAAAGCTAGCGCTGACCACGGCCGGTGCCAAAGCGCACGATCACCATCTACTCGGACATAGAACATCAGGCCTCCGAAAGCTCATCTGCGTGTTTTCATACGTAGATGCGAACCACGCTGCCTATGCGTGCGAATCCGAAGAATTTCCGTCAAGTGCGTGCGCAGCTGCTGGCAGCATTGTGCATGGGCACACCAGTGCAGCTGCGTCGCCCATCTCGAGATCCTTCATCGAAGGGTGGTGTTGGGAATACCTGCGTGCAGCTGAGAAGTGGGGCTGTGCACACGTTCTAGCCTGTATGTGCGCTTGACTTGCTGTTACCTTGTTTTACCATAGTACCGCTTCACATCATGCAAGCTGAAGTCAATGTTCTGCAGAAACCTGGGACTCCATTTGACCCACCTATAGCTGACGTAGCTGCAGCAGCACTGATGCACATGCATGCTGCTGTGTGTCCTGAAAGCAGAGCATGTGACAAATGATTGCTCTCAAGCTAGCAAGCTGCCATGCAGCTGGACCGGCAGTGGCATTGCCTTCCAAAGACAGGTACATGGACATAACAGCAGTTAGCTGTCCTTGAATCTGTGTCCTGTCCTCTGTTGCTGTACCTGCATCCATGGATTTTTAATGCAGCAGTACTGCAGCAGACCTGCTGCAAGCATGCATGTAGGAGGTATCTGGATGGGGCCCACCACATCTACCATGCGTGCTCATGCTCAAACAACCCGACTCATGTCCTCCCACCAATGTCCTCCGTCTGTTATGTGGCATAGCTTATGCCACACACACACACACACACACACAGCGCATCTCCTTGTAGATAACAACAGCCCAGGATCTGGAAGGAGAGATTGATTGACATCTCATGTACATGTTTCAGTCTTCACCCTTGTTCCTTCATCCTCATCTAGCTGATCAATCAGTCATCATCAATTAACATAGTTCGTGGCTGACAGAACAGCTGTATGCAGCGGTGTTGGGTTGTCGGGCCCGAACATATGTAACAATCCCGAATATTCATCTCTAATTTCTGGGTAGCAGCCCTCAAAATGCCGACCCAACACTGGTATGCAGGTGAGTGCCCCACAGCCAAGCAGCCAAGCGCTTCGCCCCTCTCCCCCAAGAGTCCGCACCTTCAGTAGTCTCCCCTGTCCAGTCCCACGCCGGCGTCTTCCTGATCCTTGCGCTCCGGCTCTCACACAGCGGTTCCCTGCCGGCCTCCACTATGATGCCCGCCGGCAGATCTAGAGCCCTCCGGCTCGCAGCAGCAGCCATGACTGCGCTGCTGTCCCTGCTCGCAGCCAGCCCGGCCTACGCGGCCGCGCAGCGCCTCGATTCAAGCCCCACGGCGCCAGCCCGCCGCGGCGCGGCGCCGCGCAACGCCATCCACACGTCCGCGTCCGCGTCCGTCGGCGCCCTCGATGCGGAGGAAGGCGAGGGAGCCGGGGGGCTGCCGTTTGTGGCGGAGGGGTGGGTGACCGGCGTCGCGGACGCGGCGGCGCAGGAGGAATTTGCGGCGGCTGAGGGGGCCTCGGGTGGGGCCCCCCGCGTGCTGCTGCACGGTAAACGGCGGCCCCGCGCCTACACGACCTGCCCCCGCTGCACCGCCATCAGCTGCAGCACGGGCAACGGCCGCCGGCAATGCAGCGGACACTGCAAGGGCTCCGCGAAGCTCTTCACCTGCGCGACCGACAGCCTCTCCGGCCCCGCATGCATTACGGGGGAGGACCAACGGCCGGACCCGGACACCCTGTCGGCGGACCCGCTGGCGGAGTTGAGTAGCCTCACCCTGACGGCGCCGCCGCCGTTCATCGGGTGCGCGAACATCTCCAACGCGCACGACGGCTGCCCGGACCCTGGCACGACCGGGATGCTCCGCGGCGTCGAGGTCGAGGTGATGGCGAGCTGGTGCGAGCAGCACCGCCACCCGCTGACATGCGCGGACGAGTCGGTCGACAGGACGCCGTTCTTTCCGTTTGGCTACTGCCAGTGCTTCATGCGGAACGGTGCCGGCAGCGTGTGGATGCGGCCGTGCCGGCTGTCGAACCTCGACTGGACGGGCCCGGCCCCGGCGGGAGGCGACGTCCCGGTGCGGGTATCCGAGGAGCGGGGGCTGACGCATACGACGTTCGGGGAGCGTGAGGCTGCGGACTCGCAGGCGTATAGTTTTACCCACACGTTCACAGTGCGAGGGGATCCGGTGACGGTGACGTGGGACTACTACATCTCGAACAGCGCTAGCGCCATTGAGGACTACCTGGATGTGGAGGGCCCGCTACCGGTAGAGTGAGTAGAGCTTACACTGTCAATGCAGAGTGTGGGGTAGGGGTTGGGCGCACGCAGGGGGGGGGGAAGGATTGAGGATTCGGCGAGGATGGCTGCCGGTGGTGCAGGCTGCGTTGCAGGCGTCGGCGTGGCGTGGGCGTGCGCGGCAGGAGCTGTAGCTCGACGTAGCACTATGTAGCGCTAGCTGGCAGTCCCGGCACATCGAGCCTGCGCCGCGGTATGAGTGTGCAACGAGGTGTGTGGCAGCCGCCGTAGGTCGCAGTGCTGAGAACATGAGCTAGGCCGCAGGCATGGCTTGGCGTGCCTGCATGTGTGCTCATGTTTGTTGTGACGCGGATGGTGCTGCCAGTGCTGGTGGAGTCCGTCATGAGTTCAATGCAATGCGATCACACCAGCGCAGCCAAAGAGGCGGGTGGCACCTCAAGCCACAAACTGGGGCACCACACACACGCAAGTGCCCGCCGGCACTCAACACACCAGCACAGCCAGAGGCGGGTGGCACCTCAAGCCACAAACTGGGGCGCCACACACACGCAAGTGCCCGCCGGCACTCAACACAGGGCGGCACGGCCGCACCGCTGCACGCCAACTCCCGCGACTGTCTCTGTTACGAGAAGCAAGGTGGCGAAGCGCGCAGCAACGCGAAACCAGCAAGCAGCGCACGAACACAACCAGCAGCCCGGACCACCGCGGCCATGCCATGCATACCGACCAGTGCACGTGGAGCCCCCAACAAGCGACACAAACCCCCAGACCGCCACACACACCCGCCACTGTGTGTCTCGGGTGCCACAGCTGCACAGTCGCAGGCACAGGCACCCGGGCAGGCTGATGTGCACCGCATGCCGGCAATGCCGCCACCGGTACGCCACGTACACGCACCATGCGCACAGTCCCGGCCTCGGCATGACGAGGTGGGAATCCACACGCGGACGCAGAGAACTCTGCGGCCTGATCATGACCTGGCTAGATCCTGCGGCTGGAGACGCAGCAAATGGTTTCGCGATTGTTGAACGTTGGCAGATGCAGCAGGCATCGTTTGATGGAGACATGCGATCGCTCGCTCGGTTGTTGCCTTTACAAATTTGATGGTGCCGTTCGGAGGCAGGCCGCCGGTTCGACTTGGGGCGCATGGGCTCGGGGCCTTGCCTGCTGTCGTACCTCGACTGGAGGGGGGGGAGGCCGCCGTGGCAGTGCGGATCGCCCCGACGGGGCCGTGACGCGCACAGCATTCGCCGAGACGGAGGAGACTGACGCTCGCACGCATGTGCTGCGGCACACGTTTTCGTCGCAGGAGGGGCCGATTAATCAATTGACGCCGAGCTGTGGATGTTTACAAATGCTGCCTCGCCAGGGTTTGATATCGTCGCGGAGGGGCGTCTAGGCCTCCAGCTGCCAGGGGAGGACGGGGGCGCGGAGGAGGAGGCCGGCGAAATTGTGCCTGAGGAGGTGCTGGTGGATGGGGCCGGGGACGAGGGGGCTGCCACGGGCGGCTCTATCGAGGAGGAGGAGGGGGAGGGGGCCGAGGAGGAGGAGGAGGAGTCGGCTGTGGGGAAGGTCCTGTGGGGGCCCACGCCGGAGTGAGGGCTGTGCATGCCGAACACAACTGTGGTTGGGTCAATGTTTGGGCCCATGAGATGAAGGGCAATGCATGTGCTCTGTAGCTGTCGACTGACATGCATGTTTGCCCTAGTCATGCGTGTTCAGGGGCACCTGTGTGCTGTGTGCTGTGTGCTGTGGCAGCATGCATGTGTGGCGGAGGTTCATATGATATTATATGTAACATTGCTACGGTCTGCAACTGTATGTCTCTTGGCCGCCTCGTCGTGTCCCAAAATCATGATCATCACCAAGAATCCTGTGAAAGATCATATGATTCTTGGGGGATTCCATACATATATGTATGGAATCTGGATCCGATATCGTATCATATGTTCATCGAAACGGCTGTGGATGTGGCAGTGCCAGCGTGCATGCACGCGCAGCTGCAGCCACGGCAACAACGTTGTTAACAGTCAGCAGTCAGCGCACGTGTTGCGTGTGCATATACCAGTGTGTTCTTTTGCTTGTTTGTGACATGGTGATTTTGTCATGTGTGACGGTGTGTGCTGGGTTGGGGGGGGTCCGGAGCGGGGCCGGCCCGCTGCCACCGCTGTGTGCTGAGACCCCATCAGCAGGAGTGCCGCACGAGCTGGCTACACCGTCTGGGCACGTCGGAATTACTTTGCTGCACGTGGGGGACCGGTGCGTGCCACATATGCATGCATGGACAAGGGGGACCGGTGCGTGCCACATATGCATGCATGGACATGGGGGACCGGTGCGTGCCACATATGCATGCATCGGCTTGGACCGGACCACTGCAGCGCAGCGGCCTGTGTGGCATTGGTGGTGCTTCAAGCGACGGTTGCGGTCTAATGTCCGGATGGCAGCCCAGAACATGCTTTGAGGCGGTCCAACACTGGGCTCATAAGGCGCGCACTGGAGGCCCCACTCCCATGGGAGTGGCCAGCATGCGTGTGCGGTCTAGAGTTGCTGCTGGAGCGCTGCGCCAGGTCCAGCACTTCGCGCGCGCATGCGTCGCTGCGGCGCAGCACAGCGCAGCACAGCACCGGCGGAGTGCGTCATGGACTCAGATGGGGGGGGGGGGGGGGGGGGGGGCAGATTATTCTCAAGCCGGCGCAGCGCTAGCTGGCTGTGTACTGTACCTCTGGATGGCGGTGCCACTACCTGTGGGTGTTGAAACCGGGACGAGAGGTGAGGCGCGTGTACGCTTGCATGCATGCACCTGAAGCTCACCACCGGCGGCCCGGCCCCATACGTATGCTGGGCGTGGCTGCACTGCATGTGTTACAAGGACAAAGCAAGCGAGGCAGGTAGCACCGCAAGCAAGAACCAGGGGAACCGCACACCACGCAGCAAGCCACACGAAGCCCATACCAGAACACCCACGCAACGGCAGCACTCGCGCCGGACACAGCCACACAGCCACACAGCCACACACACGCCCACACCAACACGCCCACCCCCATCCGAACCCCGCCCACCAGCCAGGCGCACGAGACCCGGAAGCACAAGCAGCCAAGGCCGCACTACACGTGTACGGGAGCCTGCATGCACACACCGGCATGCATGAACAGCCACACTGCGCGTCTCCACAGCTTTCTACACGTGCCCGATTCACAGCCATGCACTCGTATGAGCCCACCCCACACTGCGGCACTAGTTACCGCGGCGATTCTCGTGGCCACTGGCACCGCATGCGCGGCCTGGGTGGCCATCAACACACAGCGAAGGGTGCCCAGCCACCGCGGGGCTCAGAAAGAAACTGCGTCTGTGCAATGCATGCGCGCTCAATATATATGTATACCACAGTATATATGTATATCATAGTACATATATGCATATCATAGTATACATGTACATCATAGTAAACGGGCGCAGGTCTTGCCCTAGGCTCAGCTGAGGCTGCCATGGTCATACGCGGGTGTGACACACTTCTGTGGCGCAAACGGCAGGCGCGCTCTGAACGAAGTCAGCAACCTTCAAGCGTAACACGCAACTGAGCAATCACATGTCTCCAATCACATATCTCCAACTCATAATGCCTTTTGCCAACGCATTACCGATTCGTTTTCGGCGTTTCAGACCGGAGCCGTTGCCGGCCGTCTCAGGCGGGATCGGTCCGAAAGATACAGCTAGGTGATGATCAGGTGACGGAGGTCTCTGCTTCCGCGTGCGGCTCCCCACCTCGTCATGCAGGGGCAGGGCGCAAGCGCATGCGTATAACCGTGACGACAACTTCCTGCGCGCCAAGGCAAGTACATAGCCAGAGCATCGGGTATCTGCCGCGCTTGGCAACACAAATACATATGTTTACAGATGCCTTTTCGGGATGCCATCACACGCTTGACGTGAAGCACAGCCCACGGGATGAATCAACACGCGTTGTCGCCGGGACAGACAACACCAAGACAATCTGCAAGCCCATGGCAATGAATTCCAACCAACAGACAACACAAGCACAGTTTAACAAGTTCAGACATGCCAGCTGACCATTTGTTGTGCAGATCTGACTGCTCGCTTGCGGCACTGGCGGAAGGCTGCTCGATGCTTTAAGACCCAGCGATCCAGCATCTAGCCGCGCCGCTCAAAGCACCGCCAGAATTTGTAGCTGCACTTTGGCTGGCTTCCTGCCCTGTTGCGGGCCTGTGGCTGACAAGACGCCCTTCGGAGCGCAAGCTCTCTTCGTCGCGCCCCAGGCGCACTGTAGACTCTAAGCCGACTGAAGGAACCATAGATCCAAGGTGAGTTCTGAGTGAGTGCATGAAGAGATGGCGTCAAATGACACCCGGTGTATATGTGATGCTGTAACCAATGAGCAGCAGTTGATCTGGCATCAGTGGGTGCGCTTGGGGAGCAGTATCAGTGTCGGTCAAGCCTGCTGTTAGAAAGTGGAGACAGGACTTTACTACAGTGGCCAACAACTGTGTGCTCTTCGTTGCTTCCTGAAGTAGCTGCACGTGGACAATTGCCGACAGGATCGTCTGGTCGCATTATGCGACTCGCAAACAATGCGCAGCGTGTGATCGCCCAACCATTCTGCCAGCCAGATCAGATCCTCCGCAACAGCGTGGAATCGGCAGCCCAGGACGCATTTTCTCTGCTGCCTTGAAGAAGCGGTAGTAGTTGGGCCCTCTGCGTTGCGGATCCTGCTCCAAGCCTGTAGTGTGCCTGATGCCTCCACTGGCCACCGCGATGCTTTCAATGTGGCATTGACCGAAGCTTCCGGCAAGCTCACCTAGAGCTCCACGCAGCTTCGCGCACTTGCATTCGCATATGCTGTTACGTTCTAACTTGTGCCACTGTGCCACAGCCCTGAGCCTCACAGCCTGAAATGTTGAGTCAGCCTTGCATCATTGTTGGCACAGCCATCCTGGAAATGGGCCTGAATAGCCGGACTTTGGCCCCGACGAGCAACACTACCACTGCCATACACTATCACTGCCATACGCATGTACAGATCATGCCAGGCATGCAGGCATGCTCTCATCTGGAATCAGGCATGCACAGCAGCATCTTCAGAGAGCTAGCTCTAGAGATCCATAAGCTGCAGAAGCCACGATTTAGTTGCATCTGCTCTGCAGCTGAGAGACGTCCGGGCCTGAGATCTGCAAATAGAATGCTGCACTCATTTGCACGAAGAATTTCTGCAAGAAACAACGGAATTTCACAGCAGCTGCTCGAGTCATGACCAACGAGAGATTCATCCTCTCCAGCTGGAGACACGTGGTTCAAAGCCAGCCACATTCAGAAGAGCTGCAGAAGACATTCGCAACACTCATTTTTGCATCACTGGCTTAGAAGCCTGTCTGAGACAGGGAGCTTCACAACCTTATGGTTCTGTGTCCAGGAGCCTGCTCCCAGGCAAAGAAGCTGCACCAACATGGCCAGAGGTGCACCCCTCACGAGGCGGCTCTGCTCTGCAGCTGCAGCCGCGCCCCTGCTGCTGGCCCTGCTCACACTCGCTCCCCCCACCGCACTCGCCCTCTCCCCCGGCATACCCTCCCCACCCGCCCCTGTCGGCATCGTGACCGGCGTCGCGGGCGCGGAGGCGCAGGCGGAGTTCTCTGCCGCCGAGGGGGCCTGGGCCGGCAGCCGCCGCACGCTGCTCCACGGCAAGCGGCGGCCGACCTCTTACTCCATCTGCCCCGTGTGCACCGCCGTCACCTGCACGTCGGCAGACAACACCTGCTCCGGGCACTGCAAGAAAAGCCGCACGCTCTTTACGTGCAAGATCAAAGGCCGCATCGCTTACAGCTGCGACGCGCCCGATGATTCGAAGCCGGCACCCACGCCAGCGGACATGGTTCCCAAGCTTGACAGCGTGTGGGTGAGGGTGACGGCGCCGTTTGTCGGGTGCGCGAACGTCAGCAACTCCGCGGAGGGCTGCCCGGAGCCCGGCACGACCGGCACGCTCAACGGCGAGGGCGTCACCGTCCTCTCGAGTTCGTGCACGCAGCACCTACACAAGCTGCCCTGCCCGAGCTCGGGTGACGACGACCCCCCGACCCTGTTCTATCCGTTTGGCTACTGCGTGTGCTGGTTACAGTTCGACTCGGGGAGCGTGGCCAGGGGGCCGTGCCAGATGTCGTACCTGGACTGGAGCGGGCCGGCGGGGGGCCAGGCCGGCATGCCGGTGCGGGTTGCCCCGGACGGGGCCGTGACGCGCACGACCATCGGGGTCACGGACGAGTCGGACCCTGGCACTTACACCCTGCGGCACACGTTTTCGTCGCAGGAGGGCCCGATTGACGCCGAGCTGTTGATGTTCAGTCATTTCGCCGAAAAAGGGTACGACATCCTTGCGGAGGGGCCGCTGCCGGAGGAGGAGGAGGCAGTCTTCAGAGAGGAGGCGGAGGAGGAGGAGGAGTCGGCTCTGGGGAAGTTCCTGCGTGGCTTCACGCCAAAGTGAGGTCGCTGTGCGTGCCGATTGTCCCTGTGGTCACGCGATGTTTGACCACATTGGATGGAGGGCGCTGAGTGTGCTCTGCAGTTGTCAACTGGCATGTTCCAGTGGCTTGGCGGTGGCTTCAGGGGCACCTGTGAGCTGCGGCGGCTGGCGTGCGTGAGAGAGGGGCATAGCTATATATAGCCTGTATACTGCCTATAGCCTATAGGCAATATACAGCCTGCCACGCGGTTTGTCTCTCAGATGCCGAACGCATATACACTGTTTGGGCCCGGACGTCGGCACAGACGATACCAGCGTGCGTGTGGATATTGCTACGCATACTTCCAGCCATGCCATATGCAATCATGCATGCACATGCCACTGGCGGCCACAGTCGCCGGGTGCTGCGTATGCCTGTGGACACACAAGGGTGTACGTGTATGTGGCACGGTGGTGGCAGCATGCATGGGGCGGGTGTACCGGCCCAACGGGCTGATCGATTGCGCATGCTCCTTGATCGCCGTGGTGCTGCGCTGCTCTTCATGCTTCGTTGCAGATTCCGGGGCGCCGGTGGCCACAAGTGCGCGTTCATCAGCTCGCCTGCAGCCCGCAGGCACCGGACCTGGCGCCAGCCACCCCGACTCGCAGGTGTCTTGAGAATCTTGCGCTTCGTTGTGCCTCCCGCCTGTTCGGCTGAAGTGTAAACAGATAACGGCGGTTCATTCCGACGCCCCACGTGACCACCGGTCGACTGTTGACCGTTGCACCTCCGGGACCAGAATGTTCGCAATGCTCCTGCCTCAGGCACAGAGGCCTGAGCGCACTCCCCTCGGGTTGTGATGGTAGCATACGATGCGGGGCTGCCGCAGCCTGGCATGCATGGGATGCAGCAGAGCCTTGCAAAGTTTTGACACTCAAGCAGCAGCCACGCAGCTCCTGCGTATTATCAAGAAGATGATTAGTTTAGAGCTCGTGTCGCCACACCGCAACATGCACCCACGTGACCATTCGCTGCTAGGCTCCAGCTGGCTCATTATTAATGAGTCATTAATGTAAGTAAAGCAGATCTGAATTTTGTGTTGTTGATTGACAGGCTCTGAAGCCTACATCTCGGTGGGCCACCGTGCCATATGCAGCTCAAATTGCCGGATCGTTCCTCTCTGTGGGGGTGTCTGTGACTGTGCATGTGCATGTGCAAAGAAAGGTCAAATTAAATGTGTGGTACAGCGACAATGTCGGAATGGCCAGTAGCACCGCCACGGCAACGAACAAGCACACCAGCGCCCCCATGCATGCATGTCAGGAAGATGGTCATCCACGCCGGGCACTGTACACGTGCATGCGCGCACAGGCGTGAGGTCACGCGAGGTGTGTACTGACTGAGGTAGAAAGTTCACTGGTTGATGCTGTGTGTGTGGCCGCCTTGCTGTGCATGGCCGCCGTGGTCGGGTGTGACGCGTGCAGTGCTCTACAAACCGATCGGTTTCCCGACAAAAATTGAAAGAAATGGGGGAAAACCGACGGCCAGCGAAGGGAGTCGTCGGTTTTCCCGCCGTTGTGAAGGGGTCTCACGGTGCAAACCGATCGTTTTCCCGCCAGATCTCTAAAGTTTTGGCCAAATCCCGACGGCGAGCGAAGCGAGCCGTCGGTTTTCCCGCCAGGAAAAACTCCAACTGTAGAGCACTGGACGCGTGTCGGCGTCCGCATGCGGTGGCGTTGGTGTGCGTGTGTGTTAATTGCCCCGGCGGTGCACCGGTAGCATGCTACCTGCCTCTCCAAATTCGTCCATGCAGTACACGTGTACTGAACTGGTTCATCCACCATTCTACACGCCTCACAACGGCATACATGCATGAGCTGATTTAGAAGTGCCACGGCACCGTCGCGCTCGCCCCGACAGCCCCCCCCCCCCCCATTGGGACTTGAGAAGGGACGGCAAAGCATTCGTTATAATCAGGGCAAGTTGCTCTAATGCATGCGCCACTGTGGGCCCATGCTGCTACGCCGAGCGCGGCCTTCTTCGGACATCTAGCTAGCTGAAGCCTCCGGTGCTTCAGGTAGCATGGCGACATCTGCAACCCAGGCAACCTGCTGCTGGGGGACAAAAGCTCTTGGATGGGTGCTGTATGCCAGTTCTGGGTTGCCGAACAGCATTGTCAGGGCTGCCATCCTTGAATCGGAGCTGGATATTCGGAATCGATCTATGTGATCGGGCCCGACGACTGCTGCACAAAACATGCTTCACAGCGTGCAGCTTCACACTTCGTCATGCGTGGCGGGGCACATGAGCATGCATACATCCGTGACGACAGCTTCCTCAGTGCTAAGGCATGTACACGGCTAGGGCACCGGGTACCTGCCACGCTTCGCAACACAAATGCACATGCCAACGAACCCGTTTCGTGCTGCCTTCACATGCTTGACGTGCACAGGGGACGACTAACCACGCGCTGTCACAAAGACAGATCACACCCACACACACCGGAAGCCCATGGCATTGAGTTTCAACTGACTGACAACATGCACACAGTTCAACAAGGTAACATAGGCCAGCTGACTATTTGTTGTGCAGATCTGACTGCTCGCGTGCGGCACTGGCGCAAGGCTGTCGCTGCTTTAATATCCCGCAGTTCAGCACCTGGCTGCGCCGCTGGAAGCTTAAGCAATCCCAGCAGTAGCAGCTGCTCTTTGGGTGGCTTTGACGGGCCTGTGGCTGACAGGAAGTCCTTGGGAGCGCAAGCTTCCAGTTCGCGCCCCAGGTGCACTGTAGACTCTGAGGCTACTGAAGAAATCAAAGATCCGAGGTGAGCCTCAAATATATAAAAGGAATGGCGTCAGATTGATCGGGTGTATTTTTGATATTGCGACCCAATCCAGTTGACCTGGCATCAATGGGTGCCAGTAACAATGTCGGTCAAGCATTGTGTTCGAAAGTGGAGACAGGCGACTACGACAGAGGCCAGTAACTGTGTGTTCTTCTGTTCTCCCTGAAGTAGCTGCACGTGGACGAAAGGCGATAGGATGGTCGGATCGCATTATGCGACTCTATACATTGCGAGCAGCGTGGAATCGCCAAACCATTCTCCCAACCAGATCAGATCGTCCGCCATAGAGTGGAACCGGAAATCCAGGACGCACTTTATTTGCTGCCTTCAAAGCGCCAGAGTATCTGCGTTGCGGATCCCGCCTCAAGCCTGTGGCAGTCATAAGGCCACTGGCCAGCGCATGCTTCGACTAGGCCTACCTAGGCTGAGCTAAGTCTGGCATTGACCGAAGCTTCCTGCATGCTCACTCAGACCTGTAATGGCATTGGCTTCTTCACTTGCATCTGCTCTATCCAGCTTCCAGCCGTTGCACATGCATATCTGTCAAATGCTGGTGCATCCTGCCCTGCCCATTGTGGCACTGCCATACATACATACAAAGGGAATTGCGTGAGTGGATTTGTGGATGGATTCCTAGGAGCCTCTCTTCTTTGTGACTACACACAAAGGGAATGCGTGGGGGCACCAGCTCCAGCCTGGAGCCATGAATGAGTGAGTGGGTTTGCGAATGGATTCCAAGAAACCGCCTCTGCCTTGTGTAACTACGTACAAAGCATGCCAGGCATGCTGCCATGCTCACCCTGCAGTCAGGCATGCACAGCAGCATGTACAGAGAGCTTCAGAGATTCGTGAGCTGCAGAGGCCACAATGTAGTTGCGACTGCTCTGCAGCTGAGCAACGTCCGTGTGACTGCTTCGAAACCTGCACTCGTCCGCATGAACACATTCTGCAAGAAACAATGAATAGTCACAATCTCATGCCTTCATCTGCATGTGTGGTATCATGCGCCTGTGCAGCCCGAGGTGCAGACGGTACATACAGTGACAAACGAGTTGTACACATTTGTCAAGCTCTGGAAACCCCAGCTCACACCTGCCAATCACCACCGAGAGCATCCTCTCCAGCTGGAGGCACATCGACCAAAGGCAGCCAAACTCAGATGAGCTGCAGAAGACATCGCATCACTCCTTTTCGCATCACTGCATTTGAAGTACCACGGAATAGGGAGCTTCATAAACTGGTGTTTCGGGGTCCAGGAGCCTGCCCCCAAGCGAGCAAGCAGCGCCTACATGGCCAGAGGCGCAACAACCGTCAAGAGGTGCCTCAGCTGCTCAGCTGCAGCCATGCTCCTGCTACTGGCCCTTCTCGCAATCGCTCCCCCCGCCTCTTTCGCGCTCTCCCCACCCGCCCCCGTGGGCACCGTGACCGGCGCCGCGAGCGCGGAGGCGCAGGCAGAGTTCTCAGCCGCCGAGGGGGCCTGGGCCGGCAGCCGCCGCACGCTGCTGCACGGCAAGCGCCGGCCGAGCTCTTACACCGTCTGCCCTGTGTGCACTGCGATTTCCTGCAAAGCAGGCGGGCTCTGCTCCGGGCACTGCAAGAGCAGCCGCACGCTGTTTACGTGCAAGATCTCAGGCCGGGTCGCTAACGGCTGCGGAACACCCGAAGATCTGAGGCCGGACCCGGCGACCTTGCCCCCGGACGCGCTCCCGGAGGTCGCGAGCGCGTGGGTGATGGTGACGGCGCCGTACGTCGGGTGCGCGAACGTCAGCAACGCCGCGGACGGCTGCCCGGACGCCGGCACGACCGGCACCCTCAACGGCGAGGGCGTCACCGTCCTCTCGAGCTCGTGCACGCAGCACCTGTACGACCTCCCCTGCCCGCTCAGCAAAGAAGAACCCTCGACCCAGTTCTATCCGTTTGGCTACTGCTTCTGTCTGCTGAAGTTCGACTCGGGTAAGGTGGCTGGGGGCCCGTGTCGGCTGTCGTACCTGGACTGGAGCGGGCCGGCGGGGGGGGAGGGCGCCGTGGCAGTGCGGGTCGCCCCGGACGGAGCCGTGACGCGCACGACGTTCGGGGACACCGAGGAGGCGGACGTGGAGGAAGCACGCACGTACACGCTGCGGCACACGTTTATATCGCAGGAGGGGCGGATTGACGCCGAGCTGTGGATTATCAGACGCTTCACCTCGGGAGGGTTTGATATCGTTGCGGATGGGCCTCTGCCGGGGGCGGCGGAGGAGGAGGAGGGGGGGGAAGAGGAGTCGGCTCTGGGGACGTTCTTGCGTGGGTTCACGCCAAAGTGAGGGCGCCGTGCGTGCCGCTTGTAGCTGCGGTCAGATCAATGTGTGACCCCATGTGATGAAGGGCAATGCATGTGCGAATGCTCTGCAACTGCTGTCTGGCATGTCCGCGCGCCTTTGCGGTGCTGCGGCGGCACCTGTGCCGCGGCAGCTGGCGTGTGTGGCGGAGGACTGCAGCTATGGGCTATACCTAGCCCGCCATGCAGTCTGTTTGTTGGATGCCCCTCGCATGCACTACTTAGGCCCGGATTCCGTGACTGACAAATGTAATGTGCCTATGGACAATGCTACGTAAACACGCCGATGGTAGCCACACCGATGGTAGCCACAATCATTGGGTGTTGCATGCGCATGAATGAACAATGAACAATGGTGTATGCGACGCGGTGATGCCGTGGGGGGGGGGGGGGGGGGGGGGGGGGTAATCCGCAACCCTAGTTGTGTGCTAGCACTGCCGCACCAGCCCTGGTGCGCTGCAGCTCCCGGCCGCAGACACGATAACATGCATGGCGCGCACCAGGGCGTGTTGAAACTCCAGATGGAGCCATGCAGCCCATGCGCTGATGCTCTCGTGGCCGCCGCGGCATGAGACCCGGCACCCGCGCGCCGGTGCCCACCGGGCCGCACGCCAGCTGGTGCGCAGCCTGAAGCCTGCCACCTGGTTTGCAATTGTGCCGTTATCGCATGAGACGCATGGTCGCGCGCTTGGGACAGCCTGCCATGAATCACTTGAATCGGCTGGCGGAGGTCGCGTCTCGGTGTGGTAAGGTGAACCGTGCTTTGTGACGAATGCTCTGCGCCGGTTGAGTGTGGCGTTGTGCAAGGGGAATGCTCTTGTGCTCCGTGCAGGGCTTCAATCTTTGGCTGGCATCACCGGCCGGGCTGTGGTACGTGCTCGTACCCGGCCTAGTGCCATGACTGCGTGAGTGGATTTGCGTGTGAATTCCTAGCAACGGCTCGCTGCCTGGCCTCTGTCCTTTGTAACTACATACATACTGGCCTCATGGCCCGTATAAGGACGGCATGATGCCGCCCTTATAGGCTGTCGTAGGGACCGCTTCGTGCTGGTCGTGCAGCCCCACACCTCTCTCAGGCGGTTCAGCACCACTCAGTCATCGCTCGCTTCCGCCTCGATGTGCAGCACGGCCTCGATGTGCACACGGACGCTGCTTCAAAACAGCTGCTTGCATTCATGGGCGCCCGGTGGCCTGCGTGTTGTGGCAGCCCCGATACAGCCAGACCACCGCCGTCATGCATATGAGGATGGGGCCCGGGGTGCACCCCACACAGAACAAGACTGGTTGGGCGCCGATCTCGGGTTTGCCGTGGGTGCGCATCTCCTGCCGTGCATGCATTGGGGCGTCGGCGTGCTTGAACGATGCCCTGGCGGTGCGGCCGGCCACTCTGGCTTTGTCCTTGTTGTAACACAGAACAACACCCGGACGCGGCGGCGGATCAACACCCCCGGCACACAACAGCACCTGTGGTGGTTGCGCCATGGCCGCCACGGCACAGACATGGCCTGTTGTGGGCCTTGGATGGAGATGGCTTCACGGCCGTCGGTCTACGGCGTTGCTGGCGTGTGTGCGCAGGCTGGGGAACCGGGGGGTTGCGGCCCCCAGCGGCGTCGAGTCAGAGCTGAAAGCCCACATGTGGGGCCCGGGCCACCTCGGGCTCGGCTGTGGGGGAAAGCCATGTGGTTGTGTTGGTGGGTGTGTGCACAGGTACGGTAGGTATGTGCATGGGTGGGCAGGTGAGTGTGTAGGGGTGGTGTTATTTGTGTGCGTGAGGGCGCCGGCAAACTGGATTCTCCATGAGCAGAGCGTTACGGGATTGCCGGTCTTGGTGCCGCATTCGGGCGGGTTATTATGCTGAGGGGGAATGCTTGCGGCCCTGTTCTTGAAGTGCCCGCTGTTCCTGTGTTACCTGCCTCTCCACCTTTGTGCGTGTGACATCCGTGTGCGGCTTCCCGCCTCTTCATGCCGGGGCAGGGCCCATACATGTGCATACATCCTGACGACAACTGCCTCCTTGCAAGGCATGTACACACCCAGGGCACCCGGCACCTGCCGCGCTTAGCAACAACTAAATTCCCATGTTACCGTTCCTGTTTTCTTCACATGCGTAACGCGAGGCTCAGTCCACGCGCCAAACATGCGCAAGCGGACAACACAGATGTAGGCCGAACACTGACTGCACGTCGTGGACATGGCAGATCAAAACAAGGTCGTATATGCCACTTCATGCACATTTCCACTAGCTGCTGATTCAGTTGTCAACACTGGCTGCTCGCAAGCGGCACACGCGGAAGACTGTTGCTGCATCGACACCCCACCGCCCAACACCTGGCTCCGCGGTATACAGTACCTCCTGCATTTGCATTTTTGGTGGCACTGTCAATTTTGGCACGTCTGTGAGGGACAGGAACGTGTAGCGCGGGAGCTCGAGCTCTCGACGTCGACGGCCAGTCGCACGGTAGCGTCTGAACCTGCAGCTGCTGAAGAACTCACAGATCCGAGGTGAGCTCTGAACCAGCGAGACAAAATGACAGAAGCAGATAATTCCTGGAGTGTTTGTGATTTCGTAGCCATCTCGCAAGGAGTGCTGCAATATGCTGCAGCGATGCGTGCGCGCGGGGCAGAATCACCTTCCCGCCGTTTCACAGCAAATTGTCCGAAGCTGAAGGCTTTCGGCTGTGATTCTGATCGAACACAATGCGATGTTCATTGCACGATCTGGAGCTAACCGGATGGTCAGCTTGACAAAAACGCACAGCGCGAACCTTCCTGCCAAACACCTCAGATTCCGCGTGGCTGCATGAACTCGCCAGACAGAAACGCCTTTAATATTAATCTGGTTCCTACAGAGCCGTGGCTGCTGAGCAATGCTTTGCGGATCGCGATCAAAGCCAGCCGATCATGACTCATCTGGCCATCGCGAACTGGCCTGGACGGAAGCTTCCCGCAATCTAGCCTACAACGCCTTACACAGTTGTACACATTAGTCAAGCTCGATATGAGGTAGATAGCACCTGCTTGCGCCACGTGCATAACGCTTGAGTGCTCTCAGTCTGGAAGTACAGGCACCACAGCCTGCCACCTTTCGGAGTAGCTGCGGAACACGACGCAATACTTGCTTTGAAAGGAAACAGTTTCACGATTCCTCGTGCATCCGGGACGGCAAGCAAGCAATCGGCCAAACATGGCCAGAGGTGCACCCCTCAAGATATTGCGCGGGTCTGCAGCTGCAGCCATGCCCCTGCTGCCAGCCCTGCTCGCAATCGCTCCCCCCGCCTCTCTCGCCCTCTCCCCGCCCAACCCTCACGCCCCGCAAACCCACGCGCATCACAACGCCGCAAACAGTGCTATCATCATAGCCACAGCACAGCACAGCAGACGCGACACGGCCGACACTGAACGGTCCCGCATCACGCTCGCGGCAGTGGACGGCATCGTGACCGGCGTCGCGGGCGCGGAGGCGCAGGCGGAGCTCTCCGCTGCCGGGGCAGCCGCTGCACGCTGCTGCACGGCAATTGCTTAAGCGGCGGCCGAGTGCCTACACCGTCTGCCCACGCTGCATCCCCATTCTCCTGCGGCTTGGCAAACGGGAGCTGCTCCGGGCACTGCAAGCGCAGCCGCACGCTGTTCACATGCAAGACGGGCAGCCGGTTGCGCCCGGCTGTGGCGAGCGGGAAGACTTGAAGGCTGAGCCCGACCTGGCGACTGTGCCCCCAGACTCAATGTCCGGGGTTGCTAGCGCGTGGGTGATGGTGACGGCACCGTGCGTCGGGTGCGCGAACGTCAGCAACGCCGCGGACGGCTGCCCGGACGCCGGCACGACCGGCACGCTCAACGGCGAGGGCGTCACCGTCCTCTTGAGCTCGTGCACGCAGCACTTGTACAAGCTGCCCTGCGCATCCAAAAGGACGCCGACCCCGTTCTATCCATTTGGCTACTGCTTTTGTCTGCTGAAGTTCGACTCGGGTAAGGTGGCTGGGGGCCCGTGCCGGCTGTTGCATGCATGCGTCGCCAGTGGTGTGTGGTCATCCGCAAGCGGCAGCCACAGCCACCGCGTGTGTATTGTGTGGTGTTTGCGCATGTGTAAACTAGTGCTATGTGGCGCTGTGGTGTTAATTGTGTCACGCGTATCCGCATGGTGAATACCCGCCGGGGCGCCTGCCACCTGCCATCGCTGCGTGCTGGTGTGTTGCAGTTGCAGACACATGCAAAAGTAGGAACGCGGCACTGGAACTCTTAATAAATTTAAATCACTGCGGCACAGTAGCCAGTACACACGCACAGGCGGTACGGCATCCTCGCGCAAGTGTACAGCCGCCGTGGTGCATTAATGGTATGTATTAATAGTAATATTCATACTATGAAGGTTGTAATCATGGTGGCGTCAATGTACAGCAGGCAGCGCGTGTCGCACGAAGCTGACGGCCATCAGCCAGCTATCAATGGGTCGCACAAACATGTCCATGCGATGGCGGAACCCACGAGTTCATGCGTAGCTTGAACCGCATCTGGCCACCGATGACCATAAGTTACTAGTAACTTACAAGAGTACTGGCCCATGGGTCCTGAATGCCGGTGTGCAAATGCCAGCCTTCACGAGTCCGCTTGGCCATGCAAAGTGGCACGCAGGGCACATGCACCACAGGAACTGCAGAGCACGCCAGTGGCCGGGCGCCTTGCAGCATTTGTGGGGCTGCCATCCAGAAGTGATAATTCGGACATTTGCTGTGTGATTGGGCCCGACGACCCATGATAGAGTATAGTGCCATATTTATTTTTGGTATCACCGCCAGTGGATCACACGACTTTATTTGCCTCGGTGCGCGGCACGCAGGACGGCATCTCGAGATACGAGTGCAGCACACGTGTACAGGGTTGTGCGCAGCACACCCGGCCTGACCGGCGGCCCACCCTGACCCGGCTGCCGCCCGTGATGAGGTCGTTGCTTCAAGTTGCCTGCGTGGCCTCGTCCGTTCGGCGACGATGAGGATATTCGCTGTGCCACTCACCGGGACGGCCAGCCTCTAGCGCGGCGTGCGCGCCGGTGTGGCCGTTTGTGGGCATGTGGCGTGTCGCGGACAGTGCTCTAGAAACCTGTAGATCTACAGGTGGATTTGATCCAGGCGGGAAAATCGACGGCTCGCTTTGCTCGCCGTCGGGATTTTTCCAAAATTTCGAAATCTGGCAGGAAAATGATCGGCATGTAGGCACTGGTCGCGGACATGCGGCCGCGGGGTGCGGGGAGGGAGCCTGAGGGCTTGGGAACGAGGGAACGACGGGGCGGCGTGGGCATGCGGGCTTGGCCAGGGGTTTGAGCAAACTTTGGGTGTGGGGGGCTGGGGCCTCCCGTGGGTTGTTGTGGGTGTCTCAGGCTGTGTGGGCTTGGGTTCTGCCACCTGGACCGCGTGTGCCTTGATGCAATGATGCCGCGCCGTGGGGCGGGGGGTGAGAACGGGTGCGGCTGTGGCAATCAGCAGCGGCTGTGTGTGTGTTGCAAGGACAAAGCAAGCAAGGCAGGTAGCACCGCGAGCAACAACCAGGGGAACCGCACACCACGCAACAAGCCACAAGTCAGCAGCGGCTGTGTGGGTGGCTGCAGGTGTGTTACAAGGAAAACCACGGAGAGGCCGGTAGCACCGCCAGGGCAACGCACACTGTTGGCAAGCACACCAACGCCACCCACAATCGCGCATACAGACCCAAATCGAACGCGGCCTTGGTTGCCCAGCACAGCACGATGGCCACACATGCCACTCATGCGCGCGCATGCGCACACGCACCCATACACCCGGTGGATGTCTGGCATGCTGTGATTGGGCGCCGTGTTAGGGTTCGACGTGGGTGTACATCTCCTGCCGTGCATGCACTGGGGTGTTGGCGCGCTTGTTTGTTGCCCTGGCGGTGCTACCGGCCGCTCCGACTTTGTTCTTATGACACACCTACGCCCACTGACCCCCCCACCCACACGCCAAAACCACGCAGCCCCAGGCCCCCTCACAGAACGAACCCGCCGCCTGCGCGGCCGAGGTGACCCAAGCCGCCAGGCCGGCCCCACAAGAAGGCCCCCCTCCTTTGCCACAACCAGGCCCCATTCACAGGCAGGGCAGCCCCAGCGCGGCGCAGCAACACAGCAGCGCCGTCACCTGTTGCGGCTATGTGGGCCTGATGCATCAGTCTGGATGCTGGCGGTTGCATGCGTGTGTGGTGCCCCTGTTTGTGTCCTGCGGTGCTACCGGCCTCTCTGGCTTTGTCCTTGTGACCTGCAGGATGTGGTGTTCTTGTTCTGCGCGTGGATCCTGCGATGCCATCTGCCTCCCCGACACTGTCTTTGTAACACCAGACCACACCAGGCACACCGAAAGGTGCGGTGCGTCCGTGTAAGGTCTCCCACCCGTCATGCAGAAGCAGGGCTCATGCGCATGCGTATGTCCGTGACGACAACTTCCTGCGCGCCAGGGCATGTACGTACGCAGGGCACCGGGAGCCTGCCGCGCTCGGCAGCAAAATCAACGATAATCAGCTTCGTTTGGGAAAGCGTCACATGCTTAACGCGAGGCACAGTCCACGCGCCGAACAGGCCTGGACGACAGGAACACACCGAGGTTGGTACAAGCGCGGATCGCACGTAGCCGGCATGGTCTCAAGAGAAGGGCGACATGTACAACTTGATGCAGCTTCGAACCGTTTGCCCTTTCATTTGTGAGTATACACTGCAGGCAAGCGGCACTTGCGGAGGACTGCATTAACACCCCACCGCCCAGCACCTGGCTTGCGCAACTTGGAGCATCCCTCACATTGGCAATTTGACAGCATAAATTAAATTGGGTCAGCGTGGGATAGGACATCGTCGCGCGGCAGCTCCAGCTTCTGAGGTCGAGTGCCAGGCGCCTTTCAGTAGCCTCTCGGCCTGCTGAAAAACTCAAATATTCGAGGTGAGCTCTGAACTGATGAGGCGAAAATGTCGGAGGAAGATGATGCCTGTAGTGTTTGTGATATTGTAGCCAACTCGCAAGCACGAAATCTACAAGCAGCAGCTGGTGCCCGTGGGATCAGAGACTCAGAGTCCCAAAGCGGCACACAAGTCTCGTCGAGGGTGGATATACTCTGCAATGATGCTTATCGAACAGTTATAATCTGTTGCTTTGGTCGCTCTGGAGTTGCTGCATGCGGACACACGCTAATCGGATGGTCAGTAAACGTTGAACTAGCGTGCGCAGCGTGAACCGTCCTGCCAACCAGATCAGATCCTCCGTGGCTGCATGGAATCCCAGACGAGAACGAGTTTCATCTGGTGTCTCTACAGAGCAGTTGTGACCGAGCTATTGCCTTTGCGGACACCGGTCAAAGCCTTGGGCGTGCCTGATCATGACTCAACCATTGGCCATTGCGATGCACCGGCAGCAATCGGCATTCACCGAAGCTTCCGGCAAGCTGACCTCCGATGCCGTAGAGCTCTGCATGCCCTGCATTCGTAGTTGACCTTGTTTCACCAGGCTCCGCATCGTGAGGGCTCACTTACATGTGTTCACTAGTTGTTGTTGCGTTCTGCCATAGTAGCACATGGTTTGCCTATGCAGTGAGTCATGCACAGTGGCATCTGTGGAGAGCTGCAGAGCCGCACAAATGATCATGCATGCATACACTACATACTGTGCTGGCCCATTGGGCCCGACCCCCCCTGCTCCGCCCCAGCCCGCCTCCCAGGTCGCGGGCCCTTCGCGTGGGGCGACCTTGCCCGCGGCGCCGATGCCTGCAGCCCCGCTGCCGCCGCCAACCGCGCGCGCGGACGAGGCGCCGGCACCTACGCCTGCTCCGGCCGCCGACGCCGATGCTGGACACAGCGCCCAGATGGGGCGCCACGCGCCAGACGCAGCGCGGGCTGCGGCCCTGGCGGCGGCGGCGGCGGCGCCGGGTGGTCAGGATCCGGCGGGGCCTGGGGAGCAGGCCGCTGCCGCGCAGGCAACGGCGCTGGATCAGGTGTTCAGGGCGGTGGCCCACGAGAAACTGGGGGACATCATGTTTATGCCGCCGGGTGGCCCTTTGTGCATAGGAGATGTGTCGGTTGTGAACCCCTGTGCCGGTTCCTATTGCGGCCGTGCGGCCCGCGAGGACGGGGGTGCTGCGGAGACGCGGGACGTGCAGAAACGCACTGCTTATCGTTTATACGACCCTGATGCGTATAGTTTTGTGCCGTTGTCGCATGAGACGCATGGTCGATTGGGACGGCCTGCCATGCATCACTTGAATCGGCTGGCGGGGGTTGCGTCTCGGTGTGGCAAGGTGAACCGTGCTTTGTTTGTGACGAATGCTCTGCGCCGGTTGAGTGTGGCGTTGTGCAAGGGGAATGCTCTTGTGCTCCGTGCGGGGCTTCAATCTTTGGCTGGCATCACCGGCCGAGCTGTGGTACGTGCTCGTGCCCGGCCTAGTGCCATGACTGCGTGAGTGGATTTGCGTGTGTATTCCTGGCAACGGCTCGCTGCCCGGCCTCTGTCCTTTGTGACTACATACTGTGCAGATGCACCTGCTTTCAATTTGAGAAGATGGCAGCTGGCGTCTTCATTAGTATTGCTAGACTGGTCGGCTCAGCAGTTTCAATCAAACAAACACCAAGCATTCACAGCCTTGGTGCTCAAGCCTTCCCTGGCATGTGCTATCCCATGCAGCTGCACAGCCGCAGGTGCAGGCAGTGCATACAGCAATAGACACATAGCATAGGCTAGTTGTACACATGTGTCAAGCACAAAGGAGGTGGTTCGCGTGGTTCGTGTGGTTCGCAAAGTGCACAGGAGGCACCTTAGCCACCATAGCCAGCCTTCAGAACAGCACATCATTTGCTTCAGAAGACGACATGTACATGATTTCAAAATCTCTCACATATGCAGGGGTCTGCTTCAAAGCAAGCAAGCAGCCAGCTAGGCCCTGCCGACATGGCCAGAGGTGCACCCGTGAAGAGATTGCTCGGGTCTGCAGCTGCAGCCATGCCCCTGCTGCTAGCCCTAATCACACTCGGTCCCCCCGCCGCTTTCGCCCTCTCCCCCAGCACACCCTCCCCACCCGCTTCGGAGGGCATCGTGACCGGCGTCGCGGGCGCGGTGGCGCAGGCGGAGTTCTCCGCCGGCGAGGGGGCCTGGGCCGGCAGCCGCCGCACGCTGCTGCACGGCAAGCGCCGGCCGAGTGCCTACACCGTCTGCCCACTCTGCACCCCGGTCTCCTGCAGTACGACGACCAAGACCTGCTCCGGGCACTGCAAGAGCAGCCGCACCCTGTTTACGTGCAAGACGCAGGGCCGCGTCGCGCCTAGCTGCGGCGAGGCCGAAGACGAAAAGCCGGACCCAGCCGCCGTGTCCCCGGACTCGATCACCGGACTGGCGAGCGCCTGGGTGATGGTGACGGCGCCGTACGTCGGGTGCGCGAACGTCAGCAACGCCGCGGACGGCTGCCCGGACGCCGGCACGACCGGCACCCTCAACGGCGAGGGCGTCACCGTCCTCTCGAGCTCGTGCACGCAGCACCTGTACAAGCTGCCCTGCGCGCACACGGACCCCCCATCCCCGTTCTATCCGTTTGGCTTCTGCACGTGTCTACTCAAGTTCGACTCGGGGCGTGTGGGCAGGGGGCCGTGCCGGCTGTCGTACCTCGGCGACTGGAGCGGGCCGGCGGGGGGGGAGGACGCCGTGGCGGTGCGGGTCGCTCCGGACGGGGCCGTGACGCGCACGACATTCTCCGAGACCGATGAGGCGGACAAGTTGGAGGATACGCTGAAGCATACGTTTTCGTCGCAGGAAGGGCCGATTGACGCCGAGCTGCGGATTTTCACGAGTGTCACCGAGGAAGGGTTTGATATCGTTGCGGAGGGGCCTCTGCCGGGGCGGGAGGACGAGGAGGAGGAGTCGGCTCTGGGGACGTTTCTGCGGGGGTTCACACCACAGTGAGGGGTTGGAGTCGAGTGTGCACCCTGGCAGCCCCTGTGTACGGGCCAGCGCATGATCCCGCGAGATGAAAGGCAATGCATGTGCTCTGCTTTTGTCGTCTGGCATGTCCGCGTGGCTTGACGGTGTTGCAGGAGCGCTAGCACCCGTACGCTGCGGCGGCTGCGGCGGCGATTGTAGCGGATGGTCGTCCGTCACTGACACTCACACGCCCACCGTCCCTGTTGAGCGGGACATGGTGACCTCGGCTGCGCAACGCGCGCAACGCTACTGTGTGTCATCGTGGACACGGATCCGCACGGTGTGTGCTGGCCGTGCGAATCCGGGGCAGGTGGGAGGGAGGGGGGGGCCCTGATTTGTGCCAGAGCTGCAGATGCGTGCCGTGGTGCCGCAAGTGAAGCAAGCGGAGTGTTAACATAAGTAAAATAGCACTGGAAGCCACTGCGGCACGCGCACGGTGACCGTGGCGCGTGTGGCAGCAGCCTGCTGAGTGCTTAAGCTGAATTCATGTGCACAGCTGCGGTGGTATAATTATCATTATAATCAGTGACTCAGGGCCACCGGTGTATAGAAGGATGTACTTTAGATGATGGGCATCAGCAGAGGCTGGTGGCCGGCAGAATTCTTAAGAGCAACAACTTTCTTGTTAAGTAAACAGTTTGCGGTGAAGTTTACCTGTGTTGTGAAGGCGTAGGCTTGCGGGTGCCTTGCTTGTAAACATGCCCATGCTAGTGTCATGACTTACTTGGGATGTGCCGTGACCTGCAATCTGAGCAACCACGCGGCGCACGTGCAGGCCATATCATGACTGCAGCAACTTGGATGCTGAGCACCAGCAACCTTGGGCTGCAGGACACAGGACAAGTTCGGCACCGGCCACAACGAGACGCGTATGCCGACGACGACCCCCCGCCGTCTGGATCGTAGATGTGCCACGACGAAGATTCATTGCAACATACAGCGAGGACCACATGCGTACAGCAGCATGCATGCACAGCAACGCATTGAATGGCGTGGACGTCTCCTGGCAGTGCGGCCAACTTGAATCTGGTAAGCCACTGCACATGTGGGTTCTCTAGAGATCTCGGCATGGAGAAGCACGCGCCATTGGCGGCAGGACCCTCAAGAGGCCTCTCCCTAGGGCTCCATCATGATGTATAGTTATGTCCAGCGGCCGCGCACAGGGTAACATACATGTCCTCAACTCAGCCGCCCGCAGTGGGGCGTGTCTCAATACATTGACTATATATATATATTCATGCTACCGTACAACAATACGTATCCCATACGTCGCACACGTTGCGAATCTCAACCATTGCCGGGCCAACCTCGAGATCATCGCATGATCATCGCACCTGGTCTGATGGGATGGCAAAGGTGTCAGGGCTGCCCCCTCCATCACGTATGCATGCATGTGTTACAAGGATGAAGGCGGCGAGGCGGGCAGCACCGCGAAACACGCAGCGCAAGAACACAACCACCGACCCGGCCCAATTGAGGACATGTGTACACGCACCCCCGCCGCATATGCGCAACCAGCGCACGCAACACCCACTGCTGCATACATATGCACACCATATGCAGCAGCTGCGGTGAGCTCTGAGGTTCACCTGCTGCCGAGCCTTGATAATGTCGATCATGGCAGCAGGTGATCTGGTCAGCTGGATGGTCATCATCGCAGCACAGCTGGTCTAGGCCAGCCACGGCCAAGGCACCGGAAGGGCAGCTGAGCAACGTGTCCAAAGATGGGGTGCCATGGTGGATGTCTGGCATAGTTATGCTGGCCAAGCGGCGGGCCTGCTTGACCAGCATAACAAACCGGTTTGGACAGGAAACCTTTGTTGCTGGCGGGAAGCTTTGGCACCAGGTCCCTATAGCTATAGGCGCCTTGCTCATTCCGGCCTGTACAACGCCAGCGTGGCTTCAGGCACTGAACTGTCAATGCGCAAGATGCCTAGATGCCTAGATGCCTAGCTATATATAGATGCAGCTTAAGCTGCAAATTTGGCACGAGGTCACTTCACCCTCCATGCCCCGTGTCCCCCGCTGAAACTTCCAAGGTACTGGCTGTAAAGTAAAGTACACTTTATTAAAAAAAAAAAACAAATCTGAATTTACTGAGGTGTATCCTACTGGACATTGACAACTCCGAGTTAACGGGATCCCGTCGACCACATATGCTGTGTTCACTATAGTGTGCACATCTGCGTGAAACCGTGCACATGTGCCTACAACACTTGCACTACAATTGCCGTAGGTACTGTACATGTAACATGTAACATGTAACATGTAACATGTAACACTTGCACAAGGCACGTTCGTCGCGGCGGATGCGTTGACGCAGCACCCAAGGCTCTTTCGCATACTCGCCTGTAGCCATGCATACATCAATGCCGGACACCACAATCAAGTGCGCATCACATGCACGCCACGTACAGTCTACCCATCAGCCATACGTATAACCACACGCTGTACGCTGTGATGGTGATAGGCCCCGCGGCTGCCGATTACAGTGCACAGTTCCCAAATTAACACGTAATTACAATGCGTAATTACATCATTGATTTTCTGTAAGTCCGAAATTCCAATTTATCATGTTTTACATTACATTAACCGGCTTTCTCAGTGTCAAAATTTTATGTAAACACGGAGGTAATTGACCGTTCTTAATGCTGCTTGGACTTGTCTGCCGGTCGGCGTGTGCGGGTTCCACTGACCGAGGCACTGCCGTAGATGCTTACAGCGCATTGCGTATCTCGGGATACGTTGGTGTGCCAGCATACTCTAGTACGTCGTTTGCAACATCCTGTGAGTGCTGCTGCAGCGATGAGAGAGCAGCTAGCTGCCCGCAAACACTGGCAGTGCAGAACTGTCACTGTGCATGTAACAAATCCATATGATGCATCAGTAGACTAGCACTGAAGGTGAAGTGTTGTGCTGTCTCCGCTGCAATTGCTGAAGCCACAAATTGTGGCATGACAGTGTGCACGTGCTGCAAGGAAGCATGAAATTTAAAGCAGATGCAGCCAGGCCGAGGCAGCAGTATCACTCAGCCTCGAGGCTGCAAGACACACATGCTCAACCTATTGCACAGTACATCGTTTAAAAGGCTTGATTTGACTGCCTCTAGCCAGGAACAGGTATACCATCTCCTAGCAGGAGTCCTGTCATTCACCTCCTGGCTGACCACTTCATTTGAGGGCAGTCAGTGCTGCACAAATGCAGCTGGCAGCTCCTTTACTTCTGCGGGCACACCAGACTGGGGAAAATGTAACAGGCACTCTAATCATGGTGGTGAAGCAACAGCAGCAAATACGGGCAAGCGGCAGAGATCTGCAGGAACATGCAGTTCTTCCAACAACTTCATGCTAGCAATTGCGACCCATCAGGTCATATGGCTGCCTTTCTACAGTCATAACGCGTGCAGATGTTGCTACTTCACGTCGATGACTTGTTCTGTGTACACATCTCTTGAAAGAGACCATCCAGCTGGCTCCAGCAGCTGCTTTGTGAAGCTGAGTGAACCACCGCAAGTGCTAGCTACACACAATTGCACAGCTGAGAAATATCTGTGCCTACATGTGGTGAAATCTGAACGCTCGTTTACAAAGCCAAGCTTCATAACTTGAAGAGGCAACAGCTGGGCAGCACATTTCCCGATCTACAGCACTGTCACACAGCATACATACATACAGCAAACCAAATCTTGGCCTCACAGTGGTAGTATGTGATTCTGCAAGCCACTGTCGTGTAATAGGACATGGCATCCTAGCCAGAAGGACATGGGCTGCTAGTGCAGTGAAAAGCCATTCGGTGTGGCGAGAGCTCTGATGAAAGACAGTGCGCTATATCACGTGGCTGACTCAGAAACACCAGTCACAGATAATACTATATTTAGCAGGCCTTTTCTGCTATAGCGAGCGAGTCAATCAGCTGCAGTAGTGTGTTCCTGTTGATTGAATTATGACAACCTTGGTAATTGCAATCAGCGTGATTCCCAGTCCATCTCGTATTTTGTAATTAACACAACGGCTTCAATCCCTGTAATTTGTGCTTTAGTTTGGGTTAACTGTAATTCAGCAGCCCTAGTTGGTGATCATACAGAGTCTGCATTGCAGACAGACCGGCCTGTCGTTAGCTATCATGAGCCGCTCAAGAACAGGCACCATAGCTGCCGTGACGTGTGCTGCAAGACAGCGCTGCAAAAGTCGATTCATGTTTGAATGCACTCTGACGATGGCGTGAGCACACAACGGCTTCGTGTTCAGGAATCACGACGCAGCGCGTCAGACTCGCGCCAACCCAGCGGCGTAAAAACCATTGTTTTACATCTGCACTGCGAGACACGCTCGCATACTCCACAACTCCTCAGACACGCCAACACAGGGCCAACAACAACAACGACGACATCGAGCATCATGTGTGCCACCCTAAAACGTGCGTTCCTGGTCGCCGCACGGCGGCCAGGGCCGCTCGTCATTTTGTCCAGGCTGATTAAGTCCTGTGGGCGCACCTTTCATGGCGGCACTGGCGTGGCGGCTCTCAGGCCGACCCAACTGTCGCGCTCTCTCGCCACGCCGGCATCAACGCCCAATCACACATCACCGCAACAGAAAAAAAAATGACACACATTGTTCATGTCAAGCTCGCAACACCAGCCTGTGTTGCTGCAGTCACCCGCGCACCTCCCCCACCCTACCCCCCGAAGAGCCCCCCATACACCCACCGTTCCACTACATGCCTGCGCATGCATGTGACACGATCGCCAGTGCCGCCTGCTCAGCCTGCAGCCGCACAGACATCACAGCCGCCGCACACCCCGTCGTCCACGCCCTGCCCGGCACCCGTCACGGCGCAATCGCAAACACGCGCTCCATGTCGCTCGTGATGTCGAGTCGGTTTGACATCACGATGAGGGCGGTCGCCGTCGGCGGCGGCGGCGGCGGTGCTCCAGGGTTCGCGGCCGCGATCTCGAGCAGCGCCGGCGCGAGCGGCACCGGCACCTGCACCGCGAAGGTCACGCGGTACACGAGCTGCCACATCGTGCCGCCGTCGCCGCAGCGCACGTGCTGCACGCCCTTCGTCGTGACGCCCGCCGGCGGCACGCCCGGCGCAAACGCGCCGCTCGACGTCTCCTGGAAGCCCTGAGAAGACGACAGCAGGTCCTCGAACGACCTGCACGCACACCCGGTTGACCGGATGTTTCAGGCCAAGTGATGCCGTGCTCACACACGTTCAATTGACTGAACCAGGATCGGACTGGAGCGTGAGTGCACAAAGCGCTCATCCAGGGCCAGAAACCTCAAGACATCCATCCATGGAGCATGCCGTCAACTGGCCCGAGTTTCGATGTCATCGGCGGGCGGTCAAACGAGGTATGGCTAGGGTTCCAACCCCTCCCATGGGCAGGGGTATGTCTGCAGTGATGCAGCAACGTGCGTGCCCCCTGTGACGCATGTCAGTCACCAGGCAAGCGCCGGATCGGGGGCGTGTCAGGGCTCGTGGCACGAACTCGAGGCGCGCCGCGGCTTCTGCGGCACCACCCCCGATGCTCACACCGCGGTCACACACCAGAGGCATGGAGCGTAGAGGATGAGAAAACTGAACTACGCGATCGCTCATAGGGAGCGGAAGAGCAGGGATGCACACGACCAGCAGCACGGCCTGCCATCGCGGTGTGACGTGCGCATGCACCGTGCATGCAGTAAGTACCGGAGGGGACAGAGAGGCGAGGCCGCACCGTCCGAGGACGCGGGCCGGCTCGTGTCCCAGCATCTGCGTCCACGCCCCGTTCACGTGCAGGATCACGCCGCGGGTGTCCATCAGGTCGATCGCGTCCGGGCACTTGTCAACTGCGGCCTGCAGGTCCGGCAGCGTCGGCATCGCACCGGACGACGGCGGCGCGAGCGCCGGGTATGCCACCGACGGCGGAGGCGCCGCCGGCCCCGCCACCGCCTCCACCGCCGCGCTCTCGCACTCCGCCACGAAGCTCGGCGGCAGCGCCGCCGGTGCCGCCTCCGCGGCGGGCGCTGCATCCGTGCCGGGCGCCGCCGCCTCCGCGTCGGGCGCCGCGTCCGCGTCGGGCGCCGCGTCCGTGCCGGGCGCCGCTGACAGCGGCATGCGCAGCGTCAGTGAGCCGAACTCCTCAAGGCCCTCCTGCTCACCGTCCCCAACCCCGACGGCCGCCTCTGCCGGGAGCCCTGCCGAAGCGGGGGGGAAGCCCCCGCTGGCCGCGGGCTGCAACAGGTCTGCTGATGCGGCCGCCATGCCGAGCGCCTGCCGCGCCAGCGCCAGCGGCCCGAGCCCCGCAGCACCGATTGGAGTCGTGGGCGTCGTCGGCGTGGCTGCGCCGCTACCCGCGGCGGCCCCCGGGGAGAGGTTGCCCCGCACTGCCTTTCGCCGCGCCAGCAATAGCTTCACCACCTCCTCCAGGTCACACATGTAGTTCAGCTCAAACTCGCTGTGCTCCGGCACCCCCGCGGCCGTGGCCGCGGTGATGGAGCCGGTGGCCTCTGCCGCGAGCGAGTCCGCGGCCGCGGCCTCTGCGGCGGCGGTGGCAATGCTCGCGCCGTCAAGCACCGCTGCCGCGCTCGTCGCAGCGCGCGCGGCCTCGCTGCTCGTCGCCGCGACCACCGCCGCCGCCGCCGCGGCCGCACGGCTCGTGTTACCGCGCCCGCCGCTCCCCCCGACGCTCTTCCCGCTGTGTGACGGCAACCGCGAGCTCCGGTTGCCACCGCCCGATTTCAGCCCCGCGAGGAGCCAGGGGGCGGTCAGGCTCGGTGGCCAGGGAACCGCCGCATACGCGCCGCCCCCCCGACCCGCGTCGCTGCCACTCGCAGCCCCGCCGTCACCTCCGCGCTGCCCCCCCGGTTGCATGCAGCTGCCCCCACCGCCCGGCGAGTCGAGCGCCTCATGCAGCGCGATATCCGTCACCGGCCCGAGCTGGCCACTGTACACCATCTGAGCCTTCATCGGCGGTGGGTCCTCCGGCCACGCCTCAAGCTCCCCGGACTCCCGCGGCAGCGCGAGCCCGTCCTGCTCCGCCGTGCTGGTGTTGCTCCACACCGGCACCGTCCCCGACGGCGTGCCGCCGTCCCCCATGGCGGCGGTTGACGCCGTGTCGGTCGGCCCCGCGTCCCGCGCTGGCATACGCATGTCGCTCAGCAGGCTCGAGAAGTGGTGCCCCGTCGAGCACCACGCCGTCTCGTCAGAGTACACCGTCGCCTCGTCAGCGACCTGCCCGTGCCGCTCACCCCGCTCTGTGCTCGCGCTCGGGCCACTCGCACTGACGCTCATCTGTGCCGCGCCCGTCAGGCTGCCGCGGCTGTCCAGCAGCCGCATGCGGCGGCTACCGCGGCCCGCCACGCCACCGCGGTGCTTACCCGCCGATGCCGAGCTCGGCTGCGGCGGCGGCGGACCTGTCGTCGCGGCCGCCGCCCCCGGCACGCCAGCGCCGAGCTCCACATCCGCATCGAGCGACGAATGAAATGACCGAGACGTCATACCCATGCTCCCCGCGCTCATCGGCCCCGCCCCGGCCGAGGTCGCCTGTGCATCATGCCCCCCTGCGCGGTCCCGCGCCCCCGGCCCAAGCCAGCGCTGCCGCAGCCCAGACAGCACCCCCCGTGGCCCCCGCGCCACCGGTGTCGCCTTGCTGACCTTCGGCGGTCCGAACGGCCGCCGCGACAGCACCGTATCCTCCACCTGCCAGATCCGGTGTGCCCCCCGGAAACCTTTCATCGCAAACAGGCCGAGGTCCTTCAGCTGCACGCCGTGCGCCGCGAGCGCCGCGCGGCTGCACGCGCTGACAGCGGTGTCGCTTGCGACGATCTGCCCGCCGTGCGCGACGCTCGCGACGCGGGCCGCGTGGTGGGCGAGCTGGCCGTCGTATGCGGCCTTGCCAGTGCGGGGGTCCGGCACGACGCCAAGGACGGTGCCATCCGAGAGGGAGCCGCTGGAGAGGCCCATGTGGATGCGGGGGCCGCGGAAGACGAGGGCCTTGTTGATGCTGTACGCACGCGCAAATTGCTGCTGCAGAAGGTCCTCGTTCCAGTGATACTGCACACGCACACAAGTCGGGGCGCGGGCGCGACGGGGCGAGGTGTGTGAGATCGACATGGAACACGCTGGCAGGCGTGAGAGATGTCTTGGCGCCATGGCCCGTTCAGAGCACGACCGGGTGAGACTGCTCATGTCAAAGCTGCAGTTTCTGCGTGTGCTGCACCGAAATCTGAGAGTATGGTCAGAGGTGAGGCAGCGTGAATCGGTTTGGTCGCATTTGTCGACATGCATGGCCGTCGTCACCCCTGTTGCACACCAGTCTTGGGTCCAGTGATAAATTGTTGAGGCCGATACCGAGACGGCATGCACATCGAAAACGAATCGGACTTGCAGACACAGCTGCTGGCGCACACCAAGCAGCCAAGCAGTACCTGACCGCAATGCGGAGTCGTTCCAAGCAGACAGGGATTCATGCGATGGGCGAGCCTGCAAACCGACAAGTACACCGGCCCGACACAGCCCCTCGGCGCTCGAGGGCACGCACCCGCATGAACGCGTGCTGCGTCGAGATGCAGAAGCGCAGCGCGTCGTCCGGCGACTGGAACGCGAGCAGGAAGTTCCCGGACATCTCGCGGACCTCGTAGCCGCCGAACGCGACGAGCTGGTCGCGCACGAGCGCCGTCGCGGCGCGCACGACCGCGCGCCCCCCCTCCACGCTCCACGCGTCCAGCTCCCGCAGGCTGCTCACGTACGAGTAGCAGATCGTGATCGTGCCCTCGCGCGGCGCCTCGGCGTACGACGGCGTGACCTTGAGCTGCGTGTTGAGCGTCGGGAAGAGCTGGTGCCGGGGGACGAGGTACGCCGGGAGGACGGTGTACAGCTCCTGCACGACGGTCCGCGCGCCGGAGATCGAGGAGCACGACGGCGACACCGAGTCCTCGATCTGCACAGGCGGCAGCGCTGACTCAGCGCTGCTGAGGAACCGACAAAGCGCAACTGACACGAGCCCGGGTTGTGGTATCGCTGAGTGCCAAAGTACAAGGCACTGCACACGTCGCAATGAGACAAGCTGCAAAGACCGCGCTCATGTGGAAAGGTCTTGGGTAGGGTGACGGACGATCCGGAGCTGCACGGACACAAGGACGCGTACCACCATCGAGGCCGTAATCAAATAGATGGCCATGGCCAAGGTTTAGCATGCAGGGATCCATCTGGCTGGGCTGACTCGGTGCACCAAATCGGCATCCGGCACTAGTCAAATACTCATGCATGCAGATTGTTCCACAGCGCACAGTCACGCCTCACACCTGGCACATGAGAGGGTGAGCACCAAGACCAAGTGGGTATACAGGCATGGGTTGGACGCGCACCAGGCTGCCATGCCGCCGATTGCCAACTCGGGAGAGTGCCTCAAAGATTGTGCGCTGCGAGCGCGTGTCCCACCCACAGCCGCGGCCGGCGCCAACGCCGCCTGGTCCGGGCGCGGGCCTCCGCCGTGCGGGGGCTGGTGGCGATGGCGGCAGCTCCGCCGGTGCGACCGCGCCGCCGTGCGGCTGCGGCCGGTCGTCCGGGAGGTCGAGCTGTGGGCTGGTGAGCCGGCGGCCCGCATTAACCGACTCCTGTGTGACGGCGGCGACCACGCTGGACAGGGTGCTGCCGGAGGGGTCGGAGGTGCGGCGGACGCCACCGATGGCGGTCATGACGTGTCGTGGCGATGGAGGCTGCCGCCGCGGTTGCATCGGGTCGGAGTTTGGGCGGTTGCCCTGTATCATGGGAAGGCACTATAAGCGTATGATATGGAAACGTAACAGGGCCCACACGCACTATGGTCCCACACACTGAGGCCTGCGCAGTGCTAGTGCTCTGACAGAATCGACCGAAGGGCAGGTGGGACTTTCGCACTGGAGGCGAAACACCACATCACATGATAGTGACACAATGCTTCACTACATTATTGGTGTCATGTACAGCATCTTTGTCTCAGTCCTCAGGCTGACGTTGATCAATAGCGACGTATAGTGTTGACAAACATGCTGCTGTGGATGTGGCCGGCTGGTCGAGGACGCCGCCTCCACGCACTGCATGGTAAATGCAGCACTCAGGCAAGGTAGCGACCCGCACCCTCTGCAGAAAGTCCTCGGACAGGGTCAGGGGCGCAGGCTGCTGCTGCTGCTGCACCTGCGCGGCACCCTGCCGGTGGTTCTGCAGCTGCGTGCGCAGGTACTGCTCTCGTATCCCCCGGATCTCCTGGCAGATGTTCTGGCTCGTCCCGGCCGGCCCCTGGAACGTCACATGCATCTGCGGGAACGCCCCGGACGGCGTGCCTGCGTCGGTCCCGGCGAGCGAGCTCCACGACTCCCGGCGTGGCACCTGCGATGCAAGGCTACTGCTCGCGCCGCTGCTGCGCAGCCCCCCCGCGTCCGGGGTGCCCAGCCCTGCTGCCAGGGTGCCTCGCATCGGCCCCATCCCCACGCCCGGCTCGTGCCGCAGCCCGGCGACCCGCTCCGGAAGGTCCGCGAGGGGCTGTGCCAGGCGCACCGTCTCCTCAGTAACGCCCGCAGCCCCATGGACTCCCGTCGGGAACTCGAACGACTGGCTGTGCCCCCGTGGCCCCACCGTGCTGTCATCGCCGCGATTCACAGCAGCGGCAGCTGGGCACGGCCGCTCCGGGCTTACCTGGCCAAGTTGGTCATATGCCGGCCCCGCACGCGCCCACGCCACACCTGGCGGCAGGGGTGCTGTGTCCCCCCCCGCATCGTCCCCGTCCACACCCTCCGCGACCGGCCCAACATCTCCGTCTGCAACATGCAGTTCCGATGCATCGCAGCAGAAGGGGAACCGTGAGCCGCTTGTGCAGCGGTCCGGCATCGCGACCGCATCGATTGCGCCAAAGCACTGATGTGCATCGAGTGCATGAATGTGCATCCCGCCCTCTGCTCCCTCGTCCCTGTCACGCAAGGACGACGCCAGCCCCCCCGACTGCCCAGCACACCCCTCCCCGACAGGCCCAGAGTACCCTGACAGCCACATCAACGATGACGCGTCCACCCCCGCGGCACCGCCATGCGGGGGTGCGCGCTCACGTTCGGCCGCCTCCGCTGCGCGCCGCTCATCCTCCTCCGCGATCTCGTCCGCGAGCATGCGTTGAAAGTGCCCCGGGAGCGCCGGGGCGTCGCGGCCTAGCAGGTGCCCGCCACACGGCGTCACGCCGCTGCCACCCGGCCCGCCGATATGCTGCGCCGCGGCCGCCTCCACCTCCTCCGCCGGCGGTGCCGTGAGGTAGTGCCGGCCCTCATGCAGAAGCACGACGTCGCCGTACTTGGACGACGTGAGGTGCGTCATCGAGTGCACGGCGGAGATCGTGGCTTGGGTGAACACAATCTGCCCGCCCGCGCACGCGTCCGACACAGCGCGGGCCGTCTGCAGCAGGCTGCCCCGATACTGCAGCTGTCCAGTGGCCGGGTCTGCGGCAAAGTGCGTGACACGCGCGGTGTGGCCGCCCATGCGGACCCTGAGGCCATGGAACATCACCCGGGAGTCGTGCGGCTGCATGACAGTGATCAGCGTCCAGATGGAGCGTGACAGAGTACACAGGCGGACTTTTACAGACTACACAGACACAAAAAGCAGTCCATCGCCACTGCAGTTGCCGTACACCGCATGACCACCAGTCATTTTGAACGACACCTGGGGCTTGCTGCCGATGCCATACACATCCACAGCCCCGCTGCGACAATTTTTTTATTTGACAACAGTGGCGCTGGCGGGCAGAAACAGGCAGCGGGCGGCCTACCGAGGGGCACTTGCACTTCCTCGCGAGATCCTTGACAGATGCCGGGAGGGGGCACGTCGCCGAGGACGATGGGACGCAGAGCGTGCCGACGTCGTCCGGGCAGCCCCCTGCGTCGGCCTCTGCGTCTGTGGTGCTCCAGTTGATGTTGAGCAGCTGCATCTGGACAGCGACACACCAGCGTAGCGCGTCGGTCGCGTCCCGGAACACTACCTGCACAACCGGCGGCGCAGCTCGCAGCTCGCAGCTCACACCTCACGCCAGGTGGCTCCCCGAGGCTCAGACGCAGAAGCACGAACTGGGTGGAGCTGCGACTGCATACACAGCCTGGCAGCATCCAACTTCAAGCTGGATCATCCCTGATCGCTTCGAGAGTAGTCGCGCGCAGAGCCACCCGGACATCGTCATCGGTGTCAGCCGGCCGATGACCAAACTGAAGCGGACTGATCAGGCGAGGCACGCTGGACAGTCAGGCGAGGCGTGGTAATCGATCAAACACAGCACGGTGGCGGCACAGCGGAGCTGCACGGTCGCAGAACAGGCGCACCTGAAATGAGTCACCCTCCGTGCAGACCTCACGGCCGTTGTACAGCAGCATCATGTGGCGCAGCAGGCGGTCATGCTTCTTCAGGTCCGAACAGAACGCGTCCGGCATCAGCTCCCAGAGCTTCGAGCTGCTCTGGATGTCGGTGATCACGAGCGTCGCGATCTCGCCCAAGCCTGGGGGACCCTGCACCCCACGGCAATCACGCCCCGGATCTCAACACGGCCGCGGTGTCACACCGGCCACTAGCTGGCGCTGGGCGGATGTGAACCGTATGAGGTGAGACAGCGGTAGCACACACGACCCCAAAGCATATGCAGAGCAATTTGGGGCACGCCAAACGGCGTGGACGAGTGTGCCAGAGCAGGTGACAAGCAGCAGCACTCACGCGCCAGCCTGTTGCACAGTCGCGGCAAATCTTCCAAAACCACCCCAGCCCATGCGGCATTCACAGCAAAGCCCGAGAGCGCAGCATGCGCACCTGCAGTGCGGAGGTGCCGCTGCCAGTGACCGACGAAGTCGACCGACGCGTGTCCATCGCGTCGCTCTCCCCCGCCGTGCGGCTCAGGCGCTTGCCGAGCGGCACCCGCGGCACCAAGCAGTGACCAGGCCCCGACTGCCCGTCCCGCAGCGCTCCCCCGGACGCATCCTCTGACGGTGTCAGGCTCCCCCCCGGGCTCCGCCCGCTGAGCCCCACCACCTCCCACATCCCGCGGCCGGTGCCGATGTTCACCAGGCTGCCTGGAACGAGGCCGCCGTGCCCGCTGCCGGCGCCGCTGCCCCCCCCGCGCGGGGCCGGCGTGTGCACGTTACCCACCATGCCGCGCAGCCACCCAAACCAGCTGCCGCTGTGCGACGCCGCGGACGAGCTGTCCGCCGTGTTGCGGTACAGCATCTCCACATACTGCACCCCCGCGACGTCCTCCCCCGCGCTATGCAGCCCTTCGCTGCGCACGCCGTGCTCCCGTCGCACCGCCCGGTGCCCGCTGCTCATGCTCCCCTGCCCCCCGAGCCCACCCCCGCTCATCGCGAGGTATGGGGCACTCGCACTGCGTTTACTCATGGGGCGTGCCGCGCGGCGCCGCAGCCGGACGCACATGTACGCTATGCCCAGCAGCACCATCATCCCAACGACTGCGCCGAGGACGGCGAGGCCGATCACGATCCCGTCCGTGCCCGGGGCGGCCGCCGAGGCCAGCGGCGCCGCCGGCGCGTCCGCCGGGCCCGCGGCCGACTGCTCGCGCTGCGGCTCCGCGCGGCTCAGCACGGACGGCACGGTCGACGGGTACGTCTGGCCGTACGGCCATCTGATCAGCGCCGAGTTGGGGATCGCGGCGAGCACGCTGCCACCGGGGGACAGCGACACGGTCGCCGCGGGCGTGAGTGCGGGGGCGACGTCGCGGCTGGCCGGAACCGCGGCGGTGTCCGGCTGTACGAGGACGGACACGCGGACGGTGCGGGTCGAGCGGCGCAGCGCGGTGGCGCTGTAGTTCTCAAAGCGGAAGTCCCCGCTGACACCCATGAATGCGGTGGACAGTAGTGACTGGATGTGTCGGTCCTGCAGCCTCAGCCACATAAAGCTTGTTGCAACAGCCGAAGAAAGGTCCGCTGAGACGGAGGAGCCCAGAATGCCCCGCAAGAAAGGAACAGATAGGTGCAGGTGAGACAGTCAGCAACATCTTGGCAAGGTAATCCAGTGTAAGTTTGCATGCATTGGCATTGATTGTAAGGCACTAGCCATGGCTGGTCCATGAAGATGCAAGCTCGAAGCACTGCATGCACGCATACGGGCAAAGTGCAACAGAGTGCAAAAGAAGCCAACTTGTTCTCATTGTGCTGTTGTGCAAGATGCCACAGGTGCGCAGAATGGCAAAGGTGCAGAGGTGGGTGGTACGAAAATTTGCTTCGGAGCACACCTGCATGATGGACGCTTCCTGGGGAGACAGCCCGGCTGGGGTACCCGCGCTGCTAGGAGCGTTCACCTCAAAGGCTGAAGCCAGGAGAAGGGCGTCATAGATGAGTGCACCAGAGTATGGGTTGACGGTGTCAACACCACGTGGTGCAGGCAGCACAGCTCGGGCGGACTCGAGAAACTCCGAGTTCACCTCTGGACATATGAACACCTGCACCAGGAGGTGATCCGACCTCGTGGCCCGACCAGATGATGACGGTTTGCAAAACATCGATCACTGAGAGACGTCATTAGTAAGTGCTCTTCTTGACACATGCAGAACAATCAAGCACGTTCGGGCATCACAACAATCCATTGCATCCGCAAAAAAACCTGACATACACTACAGTTCGGGGACTGGCAAGCAGCCATTGCTACTGGGCTTATTAGGCTCAGGCTATCTCAATTGTGCGATGAAGTGGTTCAAGGCAAACACTTGGTATCAACATTGAATCCTGTGTGGATAGTCTCCACTGAGTGAACGGCGCATGGCAAAGTAGGACGCACGTGGAGCGCTGTTGCGTTTCCATACGAGAGAGGTTGCTCCAGGCCATATTCTTCGTAGAGCGGCCAAAACGCTGGTATCACTCCGCTGATCTCCCGATTGGAAAGCACGTCCTGCTCCTGTTCGTCTGGTGCGAACGTTCGATTGCAGAGTTCGTCATGGAGGCTGACCCATATGTTCTTGCTTCTCAACTCTGGAACATATTTTTCAAGGCTGTATGGCAGCTCCGGATTTTCTGTGTGGAAAAGAAAAGGCCCCGCCTCATTCACTATGTCAACATCGGCCAGGAATGCCTCGATATCAGCTTCAGTATAAATGTCTTCAGACCTAAATCAACCAGACTGTTCTCAGTTCTACATGCGCGATGCAGCACCCAGTACACACAAACGCATATGCAGGAGAGGTCAGGCACACAGCATCGCGAATGATCATCGCACCTTGTCCAATTGAACGCCTTGATTATCTCCCCCCATCGCGGTCGCGACTCTGCTTGATGCCTGATGGGAACCAGGATCGACGCACCGGACTTTTGAACCTCAACTCGCTCGATGGAGATGAATACGGCAGCCTGAATCCCAACGTTGACTCCTTCGCTTGATGCAGCATCCTGAATCGACTGCCAAGATCCCACGTATACCGTGCGTGTGCAGCTGCAGCATGCGAATACTGGTCGGTGGAAGCGCTCACAGGAGTCGAAAGTAGTATGTACATGGCACGTCACGGTAGCTTACTGGTATATTATCAATGAATGTAGTGCTAGAGTACAGATTTACGCCGAGTTCGTTTCTGGTCAGTGAAACAGCACATTGCTGGTAATCCTGGTGACCGGTATTTTGCGTCGAAGAGCCTACTCATCACGAACACACAAGACATATTCAGCACATTTCGCGCTTCAGGATGCGTGTCTTGGAACTTCGAGCTTGCCAGCAGAACCGCTGCAAAGAATAGCGCAGCGGAGGAGACGCACCTTGGGGCCTGTAGTTCATCAAGCCGTAGCAAGCGCAATGGCTGCAGAAAATCGGCTTCGCTGTCTTGATGGTTTGTACCTATGGGAGTTCCATCATTGACATGCTGAGCTGCGATTGAAGCAATCTCCCGCGCGCCTGTGGGCAATGCCAGTGACAGCCGGACGCAGACAGACATCTCCTGTGCGAGCCTATATCCGCAACACGAGCTGAGGCCATGTGTAGTCCGCCCGCGAGCGCATGAAGGTGCTGTGATGCGAACGCCTGGGGCATATCACAGCCATCATTGCTCCTGCGGGCGTGTCCCGGGCAACGCAATAAGAGACAAACGACCTTGATGTACTTAAGTCTAAGCTCCAAGATTATTCCTGTTTATTGCGGCTGGTACGTTCAAGCTTCACCACTATTTGCGGAACATCACTTCGACAGAAATGAACGCATGTCACCTATCTCGTATATTTCCAGAAACCCAGTCCTGCAGCTACGTCCGCCTGTCACTGACATCGAAGGTGCTGTTGAGCGCCAAAGGCGATGTCATTGATGATTCGAGTTTAAACACGGGCAGAAGGGCTCAGCTGTCGCACCTTGATTTTGTGGCGATGGTGTCGCAGTCCCGTGTGGATGACTGCGTTGTTGCTGTACCACTAAGACACCTGGACCGCGTGAACATAGAACATCCATCAGCCTTTCGCAATTCAGGCTGCCAACAAAGTTGTCTTTCAAGTGGTGCTCGTGTTAATGTCCCGAATGGTTGTCGTGTGTGCTTGCGAGACTGTCTACATCGGTATGAGAATGCACAATCTTTCGCGCATGCTGATCACCTGCACACGACGGTAATGTAATAGCGGTGCCATGTTGATAGCCTGCACTCTCTCCCGATTGCGGTTTCTTTCCGTCCCCAGGCCTTGATCCCTCCCTCCGTGAAGCAGTAGGGACCAGCCTGTGCGCAGGTGATCTCTAATGACGGGGGCTGCTTGCGAGTTTGCAATATGACTCCCGGATTTATATCTACATTGGGGCACATGTTCTGTATATGCCGGTGTCCAAGCGTTTCGAGATGCAGCGATCTGTGAACCAGCCACTGCGGTTCGAAGTTGCACCCCAACCGCTACGGCATCTTCATGCGCTCACTACAGAGGACTCTCCATCAAGTGGGCTGCTGGTGGGTCGACGACAGCCAGACGGCGTGAGTATACTCTTGGCAATTCCCTGTCTTGGTGCGCATAACCCATGATTCAGCTGAGCTTGGGTTTACGTGCGACTACCAACATTCAGCTGTGCCGGTCAGAGCATCAATGCCTGCCGTGAAGAGGCTGGCAAAAGTCCACAGTACACAGCATGCACCTGGGGCTGGTGCTGCTGAGGCAGTGCTGGTTCTACGCCAGCTGCCACGGTTGCCGCCACAAGTAAACGTCCACACTCCTGCACCCGTGCAAGTTGCCATTCATTGACGGGCTGATGTGATCTCCAATCCGGCCATCTGGTTTCTTTGACCCCAATTTGGTTGCTGCCACTGCAGCGCTCCTAGTAGCCAATATCCCGCCACGATCATCACACCATCGTGACACGATGCCTCAGGCTCAGTGAAAATTCAGATTCTGCTTAATGATCACACATGCAGGTCATCACGAGAGTCAGCACGACCTGGCAGCCCGAGGAGGAGATAGCGCACGTCTTCTGCTGGCGCTGCAGGATGCATGTGATGAGTTTGAGCGCTGCCGTGTCAGTGGCGTCGAGATCGCAGGCATCTATGCGGCTGTATCACCGAACGCCCGGGAATCTGTGCAAGCAGCGCTCCAGGGTCTCAGCCAGCGTCTCGGGCCCGGGTGCACCAGGCTACAAGGCCCCGGCCACAATTACCTGGCTTCCATTCTCCTCGCCAGAGCACCACAGGGCTGCCAGGTCCCACAACTGGATGCAGTGCTGTGGCGACCGTCCCCCGTTGGACCTGCACTGGCAGTTGAAGTCTCCTGCATGGTGGCTCCGATACCACACCAGGTGAGCCCCACTGCTGCTCAGGCAGGTTCCGCCTGCACCTTCCGTGTGGCATGATTCGTATGCTGTCTGGCAGTACGATGACATCATCAGTAGGACTCGAGCCATCGCATAGCAGAGCACCATGAGTGGCTGTGTAGTGTAGTGTGGGGAGCATTGGTCGACCAGGTAGGCCAGACCTGTACGTACTCTTGCGAGCACCTGAGTGTCCTGCTTCGCATGAAGCATCCGAAATGCGCTGCCAAAGGAGAATCCTCCGGCGTTTTGTTCCTGTCATGACGGCTTAGGAACACGTCTTATACGCTGATGAGCCATGAACGGCACGAGAACGGCACAATAACGGCACAAGAGCGGCAGGAAATGCGGTGTATGCTGGTAATTCGTGCCGCGCGACGATGTTGTGATGTCGACATGGAAGGACCACGCTTGCAACAAAAACAAAAGGGCAACTCCTGAGATTTCGCACGCCTGCCTCCCGAGTCTCCGTCCATTGATGTAGACTTCTGCTTGGACAGCTTGTTTCAACCGCCAGGACCTGCGCATTCACACAGCATTGGAACAAGGCATGTGGTCAGGCCCATGCCACCTCTGTCAATATGTCATGCGCAGCGTTGCAGGTGATCACTGCAGAGTACAGCTTGTGCAGCACCATCCCTGAAGGCTCGTCTACGATGCCAAGCACAACCCGGATCTCTGCAGTCGCTGAGCAGGCAGCGGCAGGCTGCATCCTGGCAGTACCGGCACAAGATCCAGGCACCCTGCCCCTGCCGATTCCCAGAGCCGCCTCACCAGAGCACCTCCATTCCACCTTCCTCGACATCCCCACTCCTCCCGCCACAGCCTCTGCGACACACGCGGCGGCCAGCTCTGGGGTCCTGGAGCTGATCACGTTGCGGGCGCTGTCGTGGAGCCCTGCTGAAGGCATGCGAGATGGCGATGAGAGTGAGGCGCGCACAGCCCAACCCCATTGCCACCTCTCGCATAACAGAGGAGCACAGGTGCAGCTGAAGGGCACGTTCAAAGCTGCGGCGTTGGTCGCTCCGGATGATGACGGTGACATGGTTCGACACTTGCTCTCCAAGGACCTGGGCCATTCCGTGGCGCACAGGTGTGACTATATCATGCTTCGGTATCGCCGGGGTGTGCGCTGCAAACACGGTGGTCCCAGGCACACACACCCATACACAAACATACGGCTATGTAATCATGCATACATATATTGTTATATGGTTGAGTGTGGCGTTGTGCAAGGGGAATGCTCTTGTGCTCCGTGCGGGGCTTCAATCTTTGGCTGGCATCACCGGCCGAGCTGTGGTACGTGCTCGTGCCCGGCCTAGTGCCATGACTGCGTGAGTGGATTTGCGTGTGTATTCCTGGCAACGGCTCGCTGCCCGGCCTCTGTCCTTTGTAACTACATATATTGTTGTGACGTTTGTGACGAATGCTCTGCGCCGGTTGAGTGTGGCGTTGTGCAAGGGGAATGCTCTTGTGCTCCGTGCGGGGCTTCAATCTTTGGCTGGCATCACCGGCTGAGCTGTGGTACGTGCTCGTACCCGGCCTAGTGCCATGACTGTGTGAGTGGATTTGCGTGTGTATTCCTGGCAACGGCTCGCTGGCCGGCCTCTGTCCTTTGTAACTACATATATACAGTTGTGAACCCCTGTGCTGATGCCTGTTGCAGCCGAGCGGCCCGGGAGGACGGGGGTGCTGCGGAGACGCGGGATGTGCAGGAACGCAATGCTTATCGCTTGCACAACCCTGATGCATGTATAGCTTTGTGCCGTGGTCGCATGAGAAGCATGGTCGCTTGGGACAGCCTGCTATGGATCACTTGAATCGGCTGGCGGCGGTCGCGTCTCGGTGTGGTACGGTGAAGCGTTGTTGTTTGTGACGAATGCTCTGCGCCGTTTGAGTGTGGCGTTGTGCAAGGGGAATGCTCTTGTGCTCCGTGCGGGGCTTCAATCTTTGGCTAGCATCACCGGCAGGGCTGTGGTGCGTGCTCGTACCCGGCCCAGTGCCATGAATGCGTGAGTGGATTTGCGAATGGATTCCTAGGAACGGCCTGGCACCCGGCCTCTCTTCTTTATGACTACATTTGCTTTGCTGTGTTTTCTGTGTTTTCTCTAATTGTGAAGACGCGTTTGTAGCTTCTCATGTGCAGTGCACTTGCCCGTACTGGGCGTGCACAGAACTGGTGAATGAGTGGGTTTGCAGGTGTATTCCGAGCAACGGCTTGCTGCCCGGCCTCTGTCCTTTGTAACTACGTACATACCATATGGCAGCCTACATCATCTCACATTTGCTGAGCATCAGTATTTTATGCGATGCCAGGGCTCGGCACAAAGGGGAGCTGCATGCACACCTCACATCATGGCACAGTTCACATCGTTGTACATGAAGCTTGCAGGTAGCGGGATGTCCACGAGTCCCCGGTGACAGAGTGCTTCGTCTGCTCATTTCTGGATTGTTGTCGCACACCTGCTTCTTCTGAGTGACGGAGCTCTGGCAGTGCAGGCTAGAGCTGGCAAAGAAGGTGGCTGAGAGCGGCATCGGTCCACACCACACAAGCCCACACTGGCCCTCTACAGATGCTCCGTCCACCTCACCGGACGGACACACAGATGCACCTGCGGCCTGGCTCCTCAGCATCGCCGCAGCTGCTCCCTGCCCAGCCCCCTCTCCACGGGACGCAGATGCCTCATCACGGCCTACGCTCGCCACCGAGCACGGCACATGCATACGGCTACCGGAGCGCCACCTGTTGCGGGTCGAGTGCACAGAACGGCCCCGGGGCGCCTCGGCCGCGGCGGGCCGCGGCGGTTGGGTGCCGTGCTGCGCAATGGCGGTGCCTGGGGAGGACCCCACTGCGGCGGTGATGGAGGTGCAGCAGCTGTTGGGGTGTGACGTGTCCATCGTGGCCGACGTCGGGGCGCAGCAGCACTGTGGGCGCTTGGCTGCGGGGTTGCAGGCGGGGCGTGTGTTCTGGGACGCCGCCGATACCCGGCTTGGCGGCTTTGCAGCAGTTCTCGCGCTGCTAGTTGCGGTATTCATCGGCTACATCAGCTGGACATGGCCATGAAGACGCCCATCGGAAGGGCTGTATGGATCGTTTGTTGTGGATAGGACGAGTGCGCCGCCGGGCCGGGAATTGTTGCAGAATTGGTCAAGGGTGGGGTGTGACACTGGCAATACAAACGCTCAGAGATCGCGGTTATGCCACACGGTGTGTGGAACTTGCCTGCGATACCAGCTGATACTCAGGGGCCCGGAGTCGCTGAAGGCATGCAGGTGCTGTGCCGTGGCCGTGAGGTGGTCGCGTGAGCAGTGAGCGCGGGTCATGTGCTGCATCGTAGGTGCTTGTTGCAGCCCAATGTTTTGCTGCATGTGATATGCATGATGCCACTTGCTTCAGTTATGAAGTGGCATTGCTGGGCGTGGCAGTGGAACTGTGGCAGCAGCGATGTGAACGATGTCGACCCTCATCTGAGTTCATAGGTTGAGCCATGACGCCAGCACTTCAGCCTGGCAGAGCGTTGAGTTAGCCCCATGCATGGAATCATCTCTGTGCTCGGTCCTCAGTCTCAACATTTGGTGTAGCAGTACTTTTTTCGAATGCACCGCATCTGCGTGGTGAATGCACTGGCGCCCGGGTGAGCCGCACGCTTGACATCATGTGTGCGAGGCTGTGACCTTGGAGACAGGGTGTGATGGGACTGTGGAGTGCTCGGGACAGTGAGGATGTGAACAAAAACGCAGCTAGGGAGACATGTGCGGGCCCTTCAAGCCATGTAAATATGTGTCGACAATAGAGAGGCATCTCGTTGAATCAAGTTGCTGGGGGATCGGCTATGGCTTGCGGGAGACACGTCTATGTTGAATGGTAAATTTGAATGGTGTACTGCTGCCCGAAAGCCGCATGCACTGAGTTTTCGGCCCTGGCGTAGCCAGGGGGACTGACGTCATGCGGAAGGTTCCCGAACAACACGGCACGACACGCTGCATAAAAGAACAGTCGCAACTGTGCAATGCATTGGCGGCCAACGACGGAATCGTGATACAGCCTGTGGGAATAAAAAGCCGACAGCACCATCGTCTCGCCCTTTCACCTTCCCAGTGCACTGCTTCCTCGTTCGCCATCCACATCGAACTAAAGCACAATGGCTACCGACGGCAAGCCGGTGCGTGACTGTTTTCCTACTGGATCCGAGCCACAGTTCACCAGAGTAGTCGAAATAAATTTGGAAAGTGCGGCAGTGTGGCCGGTCAGTGTGTCGAAGCTGGCCGTGTCAGCGTGCGTGGGGGCAGCTGCGTGGCTTATCTCAAGGTGCCCCAGCGACGCTGTGGCAGCCATGAAGCTCAACAATGTTGATCTAGAGGCTCTTCAGTCGCTTGTCTAGTGCTTGAGGCTGCTTTAGGTTCAGCTGAACGACCGGCATCCCTGTTGGTCGCACTGGTCCCGGCTGCTGCTGTCCTCCTATTACCGGCCCGCTTCGGTTTCTGCCAGCCGACAACAAACGTACTTTTTACAGTTTGACTACTCTGGATTCAGCTACCTGCTCTGATTTGTCTCTTTCGGCTCTGTGTCGGCGGCTTCTGAGTAGACCGCATCACGTAGTTCTCGTTTTCGCCTGTATCCGCCAGGCCCACTTCCTTCTGTCTGCTAAGCAGTTGCTGAGCAGTTCAAGTCTCGTTCACATGACTACGCGTGTGTCTTACTCTGTTGTTTATTCCTTGTCTCGATTACGCATCGTTGAAACGGTGCCGGCAGGTGAGCCGATATCGATAGTGCTGCCGTCAGCTGATGTCTTCTCATCTACAAGTCTGAAGATGTCTGCCTCGTACCTGAGTGACCCACAATCTTCGCGGCCCTTTTTGGAAGGTCACGTCGTCCACCCGCACGCTGACCGCTAGACGGCGCGATATCACGGGTCCCTGACATCAGCTTTGCAATGCAGCATCTTTCCATCGTTATCTGTGGTCATGTCGATTCCGGCAAGTCCACCACCACCGGCCGTCTCATTTTCGAGCTGGGCGGTATTGAGAAGCGTGAGCTTGAGAAGCTGAAGGAGGAGGCAGCCACCCTGGGCAAGGCTTCTTTCGCCTTTGCCTTCTTCATGGACCGCCAGAAGGAGGAGCGTGAGCGTGGTGTCACCATCTCATGCACAACCAAGGAGTTCTTCACAGACAACTGGCACTACACCATCATTGATGCCCCGGGCCATCGCGATTTCATCAAGAATATGATTTCCGGTGCTGCTCAGGCTGATGTGTGCCTGCTGATGGTTCCGGCTGATGGTAACTTCACCACCGCCATCCAGAAGGGTGACCACAAGGCCAACGAAGTGCAGGGCCAGACCCGCCAGCATGCCCGTCTGCTCAACTTGCTTGGTGTGCGCCAGCTGTGCTGCGGCGTCAACAAGATGGACTCTGACACTGCCGGCTACAAGGAGGCCCGTTACACTGAGATCAAGGATGAGATGAAGCATATGCTTATCAAGGTGTGTTCGACTGTCAGGTAAGTGAACTTTGTTGTGGGTATCATGACATTACAGGGTTTCAACTACTGTTTCTGTAGGTGGGCTGGAAGAAGGACTTTGTGGAGGGCAGCGTTCCATTCCTTCCTATCTCTGGCTGGCACGGAGACAACCTGATCACCAAGTCCACAAACATGGAGTGGTGGAAGGGTCAGAAGGTCAAGTCTCTTGCTGGCAAGGAGGCTGAAGTTGTTTGCCTCCTGGACTACCTCAACAATGTACGTCTACCTTCATTGGCCTGATGTGTACATGTTCCCCCCTTGTTGCAACTTTAATCATCTTTGTTTACAAAATCCGCCACACGTCCTTGTTTACCAAATCCGCCACACGACCACGACAATTGATAATGCAGAGCCTTATTTATCTGACATCGTGCAGGTTGTCGAGGTGCCTGCCCGTGAGACTGACAAGCCTCTCCGTGTCCCCATCTCCGGCATCTACAAGATCAAGGGTGTTGGAGATGTGCTCGCTGGCCGCGTCGAGCAGGGTGTTGTCAAGCCCAATGATGAAGTCCGCTTCATGCCCACCCACACCGCTGCCAACAAGTGCGAGGGCAAGGTCTTCTCTGTGGAGATGCACCACAAGCGTGTGGAGCAGGCTGGCCCTGGTGACAACGTCGGCATGAACATCAAGGGTCTTGACAAGGGCAACATGCCCCGCCAAGGTGATGTCATGATCATGAAGGCTGACCCCTCCCTCAAGCACGTTGAGGACTTCACAGCCCAGATCCAGACCCTCGACATCCCTGGTGAACTCAAGGCTGGCTACTCTCCTATCGGCTTCGTTCGCTGTGGCCGCTCTGCTTGCCGTGTCATGAAGATCGACTGGAAGGTGTGCTCCTAGTCCATAATTGAGGCTGATTGATCTTGCACATGAAATTCACAGTGTGTTCTACTTTTCAATCCAAATTTCCGAATGTTACAACTTGTGCGTACATCTGATCGTCTGTCCTGGGTTTTTGTTCACTGGTGTCTACTGCAGGTCGGCAAGGAGACCGGCGGCAAGAAGCTCGAGGAGCCCCACTCCCTGAAGTCCAACGAGATGGCCCAGCTTGTGTTCAAGCCCGCACAGCCCCTTGTGGTTGATTCCTTCAAGAACTGCGAAGGTCTCTCCCGCATTGCATTCCTTGACGGTAACACCGCTGTTATGCTTGGCAAGGTCGTGAAGGTGACCCACAAGTAGGGCGCGGAATGCGCGCCGGCATGTCTATCAAGGGTGTCCTGTGCTGGTGGTAGGGAGCCTTGCATGCAGCCACAGTCCTCATCCCAGGACAAGGCTGTGCTGATGGTTGCCGGCTGTCGTGATGCTGTCAGTCCCCAGTTGGGTTCTGCGCAGCCAGCTGTCGATACATCATACCTGTATTCCTGCGGGTGTGATGGGCCAGTGTCTTCCTGTGTGAATACTGTGGACGTGCCGGTGTCGCTGCACAACCCCGTAGGTTTCTGGGACAAAGGTTTGCGGATGACTCCTGGCGTCATCTGGTATTTGCTGATGAAGAACATGTATCGCATAGGCGGTTATTGGTGTGTCAGGCTGTTTACTGCGTAAAACCTTTGTGCATGGTTAGTTGCCAGAAAATTCTCTGCAATCTCTACTTGTAAGAGCAAGATGCGGAGAAGTGAACGTTTTGAATATATGTATCATGTTTTGCCATAAATGGGATGACCTTGATTTCTCGACGCCGCTTGATAGATAGATTGACACGAGCACGGCTCATTAAAATCCCCGACCTTACATGTTGCAGCACGCCATCATGCACTATGGACGAAATGAAGCGCAAACGCGATCGATCCGAAGAAGAAGGTGACTGCGACATTACCACTTTCTTATCCGCGTGGACGTGGAAGCGAGAGCATTTGTGCGTTGCCCTGTACTGCTTGGCGACACCTGAATAGTCTGTTCTAGGGAGCGATTACAATCAGTTCGCGAAGTCACAATGCGGTGCAATCCAAAATTTCTCGCGAAAGGGACAGAGTGACAGGATGTCGAGTGCGCATCCCAGACGCAGGTGTTTCGGTGCAGGCCTGACAAACTGCGCTTCCATAGGCCGTACAACTATCCACTTGACAAACAACTTCGCCAAACGGCAGAGATTGAAGCAATCACCATCCATCAACAAAGTTTTAAGGCTGAGGGATTCGCGTCAACAGGCATGCAACTGCTGTACCAAGTTTGTTGTATAGCAGTAGCCTGATGTATCCGGTGCAATTAACAACAAATCCGCTATGCAGTCTGGGATTCAAGCATCGTTATTTCAAAGCTCATTGAACACGATACCTCCCTGGTGTTCGGGAAAAGGGTGTGCGATGTATCCGCCGGCACCGGTCTGGTTGGTGTGATCCTGCCGCTGGACATCTGACACAGCCTGGCCTGCTTAAAGAAACGTTGGCACTAAGTAGGGCATCCGATTGACCACGATCACTCTCTGATACACAAGGACCAGTTAATGATCAGGCCAGGCACGAAAGAAACCATGTGCATGAAACCAATCACGGAGCCATATGCTCACAGTGAACGGTACAGCTTGGAAGCAGCCTAACAGCCTCACATTACACGGTTCATAGCGTGTGCAACGACTTGTAGGTATCCTCGCAGCGATGGCTGGAGCAAAAGATGTGATTTCAACAGATCTTGCGGACAACTTGTCCCTCATAGACCGCAACATCCAGTCCAACGGTTCGCTACCACGCCAGATGGTCTCATCCACGAAAGCCTGTCTGTTCAGCAGCATCGAGCTGGCTTCTCCGTCTCACGCATGCACACTCAAGTACATCCAGTCGGCCCCATTTCCAGCCACGTTCTTTGAATTCACGTTTGAACGACTCCAGTCCACTGACCAGGCACAGCATGGCCCTGCAGGTGTGCAAGCCAAGGTGGCGTCCGTGCCTCTGAAGTGGGGCACTGACGACGTCAAGGCACTGGAACTTCCATTTGACCTCGCCATTGCCTGTGGTACGGACACCCGATCTCCTCACACGGCCCGAATATGTTATTTGTTGCTCGATCCTGTTGAACACGTACACACCCTCCCCACGCGGGTCTGCTGCGTGCACTCAGTCCAGGCTTGCACGCCAGACACCCCAAGGCCACTGTGGCACTGCACCCAGCACCCAATCGTCCACCGCTCGAGAGAAGCAGGCGCTGCTGCAGAGGCCATCGTCACCCCACCTGCACCCGTACGGCATGAAGCAGCATGCATGCACGCACGTACAAACATGCATGCGCACAAGCATGCAGATGTGATGTATATCGTGGACGCGGTCGAGCCGCTGGCGGCGACACTGGCGGCGCTGATCGGCCGGCGTGGCCGCGCGCTCGTGGCGCACGGCCGCAACTGCTGCGCAGAGGACGCGTTTGTCGCCGCGGCCGCCGCGGCCGGCCTCACGACCGCCCCGCTGCCGCCGGCGGTGCTGCACCCCCGCTACCGCGCCCAGGACATCACCGTGCTGCTGCTGCAGCACCGAGACCGGGCCAGCGGCGCGGACGAGGGGGAGGTGGCTGCAGGGGCGGTGCAGGTGGCGTAGCTGCACAGGCCGTGGGCACGCAGGGGCTGTTGCAACTGGCCCCGGCCTGAGTGTGCGATCGTGGCCATCTGTCGCTTCTGTCTGGCGTTTCAAACGTCCAACCCACGTGAATGCCGCATTCGCATCTGTTGGATGGCACAGGCTGCAAAGCTGATGTAACTCAGGCACTGCCCTCCGCTGCGTCTCCTGCAATGATTGTGGCAGGTCATGACGGTTATGGAAGAAGGGGCACTTCTGTGGTGGATTGTGGTGTTTGCAGTTCAGCATTACTTGCCGGTTCAATTCCAGCTGGTTTGAGCAACCATGAGGTCTGTGCGTGCACACAGCCACTGCACGCTGCTGCACAGCTGTAACAGGGCAGATGCTGTTCACACCGATCACAGCCAACATACTGCACTGGTCACATTCAGCGGTTGAAGCACGCCCCATTGTTTTTATGATGCACAGGACAGTGCGAGACGCTGTTGTTAATTCCTGTCCACTGCCCGACTGCATCAGGGCTGGCAGCATCCACAGGTGCCTGCATCCCGTTAAGCTACACAGTCAGGCAGAAGCAGGACTCAGCTGTGGTCGCAGAGCATGCCTCACAAACCGTCCACATGCCTGGGCCAGAACTAGCACAGCCAATGCTCTCACTGCTTCCAATAAAAAACAGGATGCAAGTCCTCTCTGAAAACGGGACTGCGGCGAAGCAGCGTCTTGGTAAAGTAAAGAAAATCTGTATATACCAAGCCGTATTCTTTGGAGGCAGGTAGGTCAGTACGGCCTGTCTCATTACCCAAGTCCATCGTCCCAACAGGCAGGTTCTGCATGCTGGTCCCATCAGCAGCTGCAGGAGGGCGGGCTTGAAGCTGCATCACGTCGCCACAACAGTATGCCTTTGGAGTAGGTGTCTTCTGATTCACCTCGACAGCCGCCTCAGGCAGGTGCCCAGGCGCTGTTGGAAGGGCACCACTGCATCCGCCCTGCTAGCGCCTGCCTCAGCATCAGCCAGGACTCCTGGCCCGGGAGTCATGTACCTCCAGAGGGGTATCTCCGGCTGCCTCACTTGCGCCTGTCCCATTGCTCCATCCACTGCCAATGCAGAATCCCAGCAAAAGGGCTTCACACCACATCCCAGCAGCACCTCAGCACCAACCATTACTGCTGTGCTGCCACAGAAAAACAGCCACCTCCATTCCACCACCACCACCTTGTACAAGTAGATCCAGTCCACGCAAGCCTCTTCCAGCACACTTCCGCACCCCATCCACCAGCGCGTCGCCAAGGGGAGACTGAAATCATCTCTCCCTCACACATGACAAGAGCCTGCTCAGCTGTGCCCCACCACGCAGCCAGGCCGCCCACTCAAAGCGCCCCCCTGTCCACTCCACTGTGCGGCACGGCGGCTCCAGGCTCCCGCACGTGCTGCACACGCTGCGCATGCTACGCGACCGCCATGCTACCGTCGCCGTACCCGGCCGCCGAGTCGCCGGGGCCGTCCTGCAGGCCCGCAAGCCGCAGCGTCGCGGCGTTGAGGTCGTGCACGAACTGCGCATCCGTCATCCCGCCCGGCACGGCACGCCGCAGCACCTTGGCCGCGCGGCCGAGCGGCTTGTTGAGCTTGTCGGCGGCGGCCCGCGCGTACTCCGGCACGGCACGGTCGGCCTCCGGCACTGCCCACGCCGGCGCTGTCGCGAGGCCGGGCCGCTGCTCGTCCAGCACCCGCACGAGCACGCTCGTGCAGTCGTCCACAAGCTTCAGCCGCTTCTCCTGCGCAAACAAGGCCACCATGCCCGGCGAAACATACGGTCTGTATCCATATGCATGTGCTCCATGCATGTGTGCACACAGAGACTCGGGGAGCACACTCAGCGTACCCACGTGTAGGTACGCCTGAGACGGCCGGGCAACACCATGGCTGCAGCAGGGTGCAAAATGCATGCGTGCGACCGGCAGAGCACACATCACACAGCACGCAGCGCACCCGCAGCGCGTGCGCGAGCGTGACCTCAACGTCGCCGCGGCGCTTCATCTCCGCGAGCAGCGCCATGCTCGGCACGCCCTTGAACAGGGGCAGCTGGTACGCGCCGGTCGCGACAAAGAGCTCGCGGCCAGCCTCCGCGGCGGAGCGCGGCGCGGCGCGCAGCACGGGCAGCACGGCGAAGCCCGCCGGTGTGGATGAGCCAGTTGCGGGCACGAGGTAGCGGACGTCGATGATGGCGACGAGGAAGGGCGCGGCCTCGTAGCCACGCAGCGGTTGTGGTCCGTCGAGCCAGCGGGGGGCGAGCAGCGGTGAGTCGAGGTCAAACATCAGCGTCGCCTGCAGCACGGCTTTGGGTGTGTCGCATCTTGCAGACCGGATCGCTGCCTGCTGAGACGCTGCAAATGATGGGGGCTACTAGAACAAGACCGACTATGTTGTTGCCTGGTGCAAGGGAAAATACTAGCCCTACGCTTGCACGGCCACATGCAGTCTCGTTGCATGAATTATCGCATCTACTTAGACGGTGCGTCCCACAAACATGCTGTGGCACTTCGCTAGCCCCGCGGATCTACACATTGCTGTCCTACTGTGCAATGCGCGAGTTGCCGACGGCCCCCATGCACGTTCGATGACTGCACCAAAGCATGCAGGCTGGGCATACGCGGCGCGAGCGGGGGACACCTTGACGTCATCGCTGACGGGGTGGTCCTGGTAGAACGAGCCGGGGGGAAAGACGGAGGTGAGGGCGATGGCCGGCAGCGGGCGGCCGAGGCGCGCCGCGGCGTCGACTGACACCGCGAAGCCGAGCTGCGGGAGGTAGGGGTGCGCGAACGTGAGGTCCATCAGCGCCCGCGGCCACATCGGCGGCGGCGTGAGGCGCGCCAGCGCCCAGTCCGTGAGGTCCGCGTCGCTCGCCGGGGGCGCGCTCGCTGCAGCTGCACACGGAGCAGTACTTCATGAGCTCATGATAAGAGATCAAACCAAAGTCAAGATTCGGCTAGATATGGTTCCGGCTACTTCAGCTTGAAAGCAAGATGAGAGCCTCGAAACCTACTGATCCGTCAGCAGTGACGCATTGCCCTCTTATCCAGCCGCAGACAACCACTGCCCCGCCTCAAACAAGCCCACGCGTGGGGATACACATGCCGCCATTGCCGCGCTCCGCCGCCCATCGTTTTGCAACATGCACACGCTCAATACATGCACCCGTAACATGTGCATCCCAGAGGCGTGCATAGCACAGAACAGCGCCGCACGCGGCGCACCTGCCCCCCCCGACTCGGCATCCCCGGCCCGGAACCTCCCCATGGCGTCCAGGCTGTTGAGCTTCTTCAGGATGCGCCCGGGCACGGACGCGCCCGCAGCGGCGGCGGCGGGGGGCGCAGCGGCGAGCGTAGCGGCGCGGCTGCGCACGGTGTCGGCGGCCCGGGCGGCATAGCGGCCGTACAGCAGCTTCTCGGTGTCCGTGGGGGCCATGAGGCGGGAGTGGTATATCTGGTCGGTGTAGCGTGGCTGCTCGGCTTGCCTGCGCGCACATATATGGTGCACATGTAGGGCTATGCAATCATGCACACATGCATACGGACCTGGCAACGGCTCGCTGCCCGGCCTCTGTCCTTTGTAACTACATACGGACCACGGTGTGTTTGTGACGAATACTTTGCGCCGGTTGAGTGTGGCGTTGTGCAAAGGGAATGCGTATGTGCTCCGTACGGGGCTTCAATCTTTGGCTGGAATCACCCAGGGCTGTGCTGCGCACTCGTGCCCGGCCTAGTGCCATGAATGAGTGAGTGGGTTTGCAAGTGGATTCCGAGAATCGGCTTCATGCCAGGCCTCTATCCTTTGTAAATACATACGTATACACATACAATGGGGCTGCTCCTGGATTGTAGGCTGACGCTTTGCACGCCTCCATGACACCTGAGGGCGGTCCGGACTTGCCTGCGAGCATGCCAGATTTTCGTTTCACACCCGATCAACACACGCCACCACTACGAGCAGCGGAGCCTCTCCAGCGGAATCTCTCCTACCTCGCCACTCCAGCAACTCTCACGACCATCGTAGTACGACACTTCGCGCACTGCTCGGCTTGTGGTATGTAGGGGACAGTCCGACAAGATAGCCGCAGACAAATGCGCTGCGTGCGGAGTGCTGGGGGAGAGGGCGCACTTCTGGCTGCGCAGATCCGCGGCGGGCGCCACGCGCACGAGCACTGACGCGCACGGCAGCCGCGGCCGCGCGTGCAGCGCCCCTGCGCACAGCGGCCCCGACAGCGGCGGGTGCGCTGGCCACAGCGGCAGCTGAAAGGCCCCCTCGTTTGCGGCGATGGCGCGCTCCGCGCGGTCCTCTGGCTGCGAGCCGTCCGTCGCGCGCGCGAACAGCGCCAGCGCGGAGTACCCCACCACCCGCAGCTGCAGCGAGTAGCGGTCGACGGTCGTCACCTGTAGCCATTAAGGTACTGTGTGTATGTAGTTACAAAAGATGGAGGCCGGGTATCGAGCCGTTCCTAGGAATCCATCCAACTGTGTGTATGTATTCATGATCATATACCCGTGTCCATTTGAGCTGTGCTTGACTGTTCGGTGGCGTGATGCCCCGGTCACCCTTTTTGCTCACATTCGCTTTGCATAAAGTGGCAGATGGAGCACTGGTGCATCACACGATCACGCTCAAGGATTCGAGCAATCCTCGGAGTACACATGGCTAATGCGTGGGTGCGGTCTCTGGCTCCGGACGACGCTGCGCCACCAGTTGGCACGTACACCCAATGCACAAACTGCCACGTACAGTCATCTGTACAAGCACAGAGCTATCGGCGCACCTCGAGCACGAGCGTGGCTGTGGCGTCCTGCAGCGCAGCCTCTGGGGGCGCGCCGATGACGTGCGACTGGAAGAACGCCGGGCTGAGGGCGTCGCTGCCAGGCTGCGGCGCCATGTGGAAGCCCGTCGCGACGCTCTCCCGCTGAGCATTCCAGAACGTCCCCGCAACGGACGTCACTGTCACGTTCCCCGGCAGGTACCGCAGCGCATCTGCACGCATCCGCCCTCGGATGGCGTCCTGCTTTGGAGACCCATGTGTTGTCTGGGCATGCAAGCGCGTGGGCGCATACCAGTCAGTCCTGTTCCAAACGGACATATGAGCTCGCAGCTGCGCACTGTATCGCTTGAACTCTTGTATGCACCGGCATCTGGTGCTGCCTTCCTATCAATTTACAAAAGCTTGGGCCATTGTATGGCAGAACACCAGGCAAACAACATATCAGCATCCACACGAGAAGAAGGCACAGTGTGCGGACAGCTACTTCGATGAGGGCAGACCATCCACCTCGCACACGCACGCATGTGCGCATGGAAACGAGTTCGTGCACAAACGCCCGCATGGGCGGCAGAAGCCCGCTACAACCTCCGACATCCTATGCCGTGTAGCAAGCACCGGTATCGCCCTGCGCCTCATTCTCGACGCTGATGGCGGGCCAACTCGCAAGCAAGATTGCCACCGTGCCATGGTGAACGGCGCAGCACAGCCGCTTTGCACTCCAAAGCCGGGAAGGTCCCATCCCACAAACAAATTCGCGCAGCTCCCGCAGCACAGCACAGAGAACAGCGTGAGGAATGCTTGGTGGCAGTGATGCCTGGGCGGGATTATCGCAATGCCACGGGCGGGGCGCACCAATCATGACGGCGATCCCCATGCCCTGCTGGTACGGCTCCAGCGGCGGCTTGAATTCATGCGCGAGGCTGATGTACTGCTCCGGGGGCAGGTGGTCTGGGGCGCCGGAAAGCGGGCCGTCACCGCCGCCGCCGGCCGCGGCATCGGCCGCTGCTGAGTCCAGCCCGGAGGCCCCTCCCATACCTGTCGGCCCACCCACCCCGGCACCCGCGCCCACGCGCTGCACTGGCGCAAGGTCCCCTGCAGCAACAGGTTCAGATGCACTCAATCGCAAGTGCACCTGATCGCCCATGTGGCGTGGCGGCTCTGCTACAGGTACTGGCCAGCACTGCAGTAAAAGTAAAGTAAATCTAAATTTACTGAGCCGTATCCTATTGGACATTGACAACTCCGAATTAACGGGACCACATATGCCGAAGGGGTAAACCACCTGGAAACCCCCCTCAGACGACCGTACGCAACTCACAGGGCCTCCTCCTGTGCTAAGCGAGGTGGTCACGTGCGGCCATTTCGATTCCCCAAAGTGCATGCAGAATCGAACCCACGACCTCCTGAAACGGAGGGGGTAGCTTTTAATCCGTCCTCAATCCATAGGACGCAGTGACCAGGATCACCAGAGTTGCATTAATACGCGTATCTTTCGATTTCGGTACGTTTAATACGCGTATTTTATGCTTACGTACTATATCAGCGTACAGTACGCGCGTACGTTTCGGACTTAACCGATTTCGGAGAGCCTGGAGCTCCATGGAGCTCTGCACTGTGGTGCACCTCTAGCTACAAGGCCAAAGAACGTTTTGAACATCCTTTGCATTGCATGATGAACCTGAGTAACCTGATCACCTGATTGACTACTAGTTCATTGTACTATTCTCTGCAGTAGTGTGCCTAAGCACAGATGACAGTGACCGTGGCACCACGTCTGGCCATCACGGGCTTGGCGCCTCCGGCGCCAAGCCAGCAATGTAGCCTATACAGCGTACTTTTCAACCCCCCCTGATAATAGCCAACGTACCATACGCGTATTTTTGCCTAACGTACTTTATCACGAAACGTACTAATGCAACTCTGAGGATCACACACGGGTCCAGAGCAAGCAACGTCCCAACGGGCCATCTACTTTCAGCAGTGATGTTGCAGACAGAGTGGTACTGGAAGCATTAATGCAGCTCTCATTGTCGTGTTTTGGTTGGATGATGATAGTGACAAACCAAAACAAGCGCATGTGACCACAGGCGGCACACCTGGGCGGCACTGCGTCTCGTAGACGTGGAACTGCAGCGACGCGGCCCCGGCGACGGGGAAGCGCGGAGCCCCCGGCGTTGCGGTCACGGGCGGATTGTATAGCGGTAGGGAGCGGAGGCTGCCGGCGGCGGCGGCGGCCGGGTCGCGCAGCTGCACCGCGGTCCACGCGATGACCTCATCTGGCTGAGCCACACCTGCACCGTGCTGCGTGCTGTGTAGGAACGCCAGGCGCGCCAGAGCTTGCCCTATAGCCGGTCAAGCAGCATGGTCAACTTCAAGCCACACCCTGCCCAGCTGAGGGCACGAGAGGGTACCTATGAACACACAGCATTCCTGCTAGCGCCTCGCCAGCCACGCAATCCATCAGTCAGGGGTCCGGTGGCACATGGTACTCCCGCTGCTCAGAGCATCATCGCGCGTGGTCTGTCTCCGTATGCGCATTTGCCGCAGCAGGACTGCTGTCATGTGCGGCGGGAACCGCACGCACCAAGGACACTCCGCTTCTGCCGGTACACCTCCAGCACCACCTGTGAGCACTCATCCACGTGCGCTCCCGCGAGCGTCAGCCCCGCGTGCCAAGACACACTGCTGCCGGCCACGCCAGAGCCCAGCGCCGCGGCGCCGGCATGCGGCACTGCGGCGGTTGACGACGTCGTCACGCCGCTCGCCACGCCCGCACTGCTGTCGCCGCCTCTGCCGTCCACCGGCGCCGGCACGGCCGCGGCGGCGGTGTACAGGGTTGCCGTCACGCGGTACGTGCCGGCGGCGGCAAAGGGGCCCCCTCGTACGACCTCCACCGACACCACCTGCTCCCTTCACCACTGCACATCAGTGGCTTACAGTGTCAGGCGGCGGCAACGCAATCTCTACCCGGTGTCTATTTGATGGACGCATCGTCATTTGATGGACACACGGGAACGCAGAAGTAGCATATGGAGTGTCAGAGCACTGTTTCCAGTCATTGAGAGTCCGATACACAAGCCAAGATCAGAGTGCACAATGCCGAGTGCTCCCATCAACTCTACCTCGGATCACCGGTCCCCTCGGAAGTTGGCCCCAAGAACTGTTCAACAAACGGCCGGTACGAAGAGACATCACTGAAGGTGTGTTCAGAGTGTATTTTGATCTTCATGCATACACCAGCCCTGTGCAGGGACAGCAAGCCGGTCAATATTCAACTCTGGTCTAGTTCTGAGATGGACTCTCAAACACATGCCCGATGTCATAAACCAGAGGTTCAACAATACTTATGCGTAAATGTCGCCACTTTGCCAAATTGCACAAACAAGCGTACGAGCAACCATGCATGAGCAGCGAGCTGACCTTCAGCGGCTCATCGAACGCCTCGTCGGCGCCGATTGACAGGCTGCCGTCGGAGCTGGTCCCAAGGCCCAGCCTCTCCTCGTCCGCCACGCCCGCGCCTGCGGCTGCACCCTTTGTGGCCGCATCTGCTGTGCGTGCTGCGTGCTCCGGAGAGTCCCCGGCGTCGGCCGCACTGCGGTACTTGGCCCGGAATTTCTCCAGCTCAAACTCCTGCCGCAGCCGCAGTGCTTCGCTCTTGGCCTTGATCGTGGCGAGCTGCATGGCACCAGGGATGCGACTGTGTACGCACCGGTGTCCACGGCACCGTGTGCAGCAGTTCGTGCAACGCTGCCAACACCATTGCTTGCGCACATTGTGATGTACATGACATTTTATGCAGCACAGAACTAGTCGCCAACACTTATAGGACCAGGTCAGGCTCGACTACGCAGGGGTGCACGTGTGGGGCGCCAACACAGCTCAGTGCCCTGCTAGAGTTGCCAGCCTTTGCCACCAGCCCCGGCCGGGCAACCATGCTGCAATTACTCTGCACATAGCTCATACGTCTGCATGTAGCTGCTGCAATCACATTAAGCAGTCGAGTCATCCCATCGAGGAGGTGAATCACCAGCTGTCACACCTGAGCGACCTTCTTTTGTCGTGCGATCTGGCGCTCTAGGTCACGAAGTTCATCCTCCGGCGGCGCGGCCGCGGTGCCCCCGCTGCGTCCCTTTTCTGCCAGAGCAGTGCGCAGCAGCTCCAGCATCTCCCGCAGCTCTTTCATCTGCGGCGCCTCAACAGTTGGCGAGTCCTGCAGCGCTCGTCAGCAATGGAGAACATTGAACACACACAATCATGTCAACCAAAGTAATTGTTGGGCATGGCCATCAGTCACAGCAGGTGTCTGCAAGACAGACTCTGACAATTGGGCTGACTGACGTGTTCAGGTCTTTGATTCGCCTGAGTGCTGCTGTGACATTGCTGGAGGTCACATTTATGTCCTAACACTTCATGTTGTGCCTTGACGATCGCCCAGGGCAGTACAACAAAGCAGCCAACAACCACAATGCAACAAACAACAGGTGGACCGCTCCAGCACACCCTGGCGTCGCCATCACTGTCGCCAACGATCGACATTGCGCAGAGCCGCTTAGCTGTCATATGTTGCTTGGAGGTCTGTGAGCCATCCAGGGACTGTGGTGAAGGCTGTGGAGGGAGGAAGGTGTCTGGAGGATGGCCATCGTGCATGGGGTGAGCGGAAGAATACGTGGAGGCTTGCACTTGAGCTGTCGGGTGTGGGCCACGCGGATGTGGGCTATGCCATGCCTGGATACCTCCTTGGTCCCAAGGTGCATAGCCTGGGTGCTGTGGCAGATGCATCCCTGGCTGTTGTTCAGCTGCATAGTGTCCGCCAGGTTGTGGGCCTGAGTATGGGCTGTAGGCAACGTAGGGGCTGGCATGCCACGGTGGGACTGGTGGGCCTGGAGGTACAGCAGTGGTTGGTGGCTGTGGTACGAATGAATGCGTGCCCTGTGGAGCTTGGCGTGGGATGCCACATTCCTGCGGATGGTTCGACCTTGACTGTGCCTCTCTTCCGGGTTGGACTGGACGGCTCGCCTCTGCCGTTTGGGTCCCGGGTCTGCTATGCTGATTTGAGGGCAGACGTGTGCTTGGCTGGGCCCGTATGAAGTGCGCATGCTTACTTGCCTCTGGTGTGTCAGGAGTTGGAGGGTGGTTGCCGGTGAGCCCTGCTGCTTTCTCGGCCTCCACAAGAGTGCGACCCTGTTTCAGTGCCCTGAGCCTGCTGGTGGTGAATGCCTGAGAGTCTTGAAACGTCTTCAACACACGCTCACGTGTACCTGGGCTAGATGGTCGTGGCAGCTGAGACCTAGGATTCTTTGCTGACAGGACTAGGTCAGAGAAGCGGGCGTTGATGTTGTCTCGTTCAACAACAAGTTGATTGATGTGCGCTTTATGTGCAGCAGCCAGATCTGCCTGCTTGCTGTTGATAGCTCGCTGTATGATCAACATTTCAGAGAGGACATCACCAGAGGGCGTATCCTTAGAGCTTGGCGCCGACGGTCTAGTGTCGGAGTTTGACGAGCCAGAAGTTGAAGAAGATTCAGTTTTGTCGCTGCCGGACCCAGACGAGCTGTTGCTGGACCCGGATGTGCTGTTGCCAGTGGACGATGAAGAATGGGTTGTCCCCGAGCTTGCGGAGGGTCGGGCAATGCCAACCTTCCTGACTCTCGACATTGGCAGTGGCAGACAGTTAATATTCTTGACTGCCCGCTGAGTTCCTGGGTCATCCAGGCATCGCTTCGTTGTCGGACATGCGTGCCGTTGGAGCTCCTGAGCAGATAGCGACTTAAGTTCGAGGGCTGTGAACAGAAAGCTACAGCTAAACACGCTTGTCAGTCATCACATTGCAGCTGGCACAGCCCCCGCGATGGCTTGGCTGTACTGTTGCATGTCCGAACAGTCGGTGAACGGCACCTCGCCACACCGATCATATCGCGACAGGGGAGTGTGCCACCTAGGTAGCAGGGCCCAGAAGGGCTAACCGCGCCAACAGTGAGACAAGGCTCAGACCGCAGACAATCCACCTACTGGGATAGGTGAGAAGCCCTTTACCATCGAAGCCATGTTGTGGAAGCGATGTCGCATGAAGTATTTTCACACGCGACACAAAATTAGATCAAGACATAAACTGCTCTGTGACATGGTTTTACGTAGACAGTAACATAGGTCTCAGGCATGACAAAGTCACATGTCAAGGGTCACAAGCGTGCTCCACGCTTGCCTGGCCACTTGCTCAGCAAAGACAGTTTCACATCTCCAGGCTCGCCCGAGCATGTGTCTGAAAGGCCATGCTCGCCCACTTCAAGCGTGGAGACATCTTCAGTGCTTGATTTTGATGATCGACTTTCAGATGTCTCTCATATGGGGGCAAGAACTGGATTCACTCGGCTCACCCAGTCACCTTTGATGCACAGCGCGATCGTTCAAGGCACTGCGCCCAAGGCCCGCGTGAAGAGCTCGGCTCTAAACCCGGTGATGCCAACTATTAAGTCTGTTTTGGGACTGGGCGGGCCCGCGGCTGCGACGCAGCAAGAAGATTCAAACCTCCGGACAAGCCTGTCCAGCGCCTCAGGTGAGAGTGCATCGATTGACGGATCGTTAGAACAGCTGACCAAATCTGAAAAAAAGGTCTCAGATTCCCCTGTCGAGCACACATGCCAAAAGCGGCGTGCACGGGGAATATCTGCATATTCTTCGGAACACTGCAGGCACCAGCTGAAACTAAGACTTGCATGCAGGTGTCAGGCATAGCAGTCCTTCTTGCCCCATCCGGGAGAGTGGATGCCAGGATCACAAAGGATACAAAAACTGCATGAGTGCGCTAGAAGCGGCACATCGCGGAACAAGGTTCTCGAAGGGTGACTTGGTTTGGTATCACCACCCGTCTGGTCCGTGGATTCCAGGTAGGTTGACGAATGTGATGCGGGGCTGCTGCCAAGTCAGGTATGGCGTCACAACGGATCAAGACGGTGTCAAGCGCCTTGCATGGAAGGAAGATGTTCGGTTGCGTACAACAACAGTGGCGCCCCCGCCATCAGGTATGCTCTGTAATCCGCAACAGCATAACGCTCTCACAATGCATAATTTAACGTCTCATGACAGTGGTATTTTGACGACATTTGTATCTGCTCAGGCGCAAGTGACTTTTGCATTGCACTCATGGGGTATGCTTAGCATAGGCTTGTCAACTCACTGACAGTGTTTGCTGTTCACCCCAAACACATCGCTACCTCATGTTGCCTGATGTAATACAGATGCATAATAGAACTCTTATGCAATGTGTCTCTGCTGATACTTACATTTCCACAAAATACACGCCAATAACTCATTTTCATGTGCACATGTTGTCGAGCACCTAGCTCAGTCAGATGTTGAACACCATGGTGCACAATGAACGTGTCAAAGCAAGCAAATGCAAGCTCTGTGCGTGCAGCTCCTTTGAAACGAACCCGATGCTGTGCAGCAAGGCCGCCTGACGGACCATGTACAAAGTGCATTGCTCGAGCCCAAGAGGCTGAACATCTGGAGCGCACCAACCGGGATGTCCCATCGATCCATCGAAATTCCAGCGGCTCCGGGCACCACGTCCGGGCACAGGCCCGCCCTCATGAGGTGGCAGGCACTGAGGCCAGCCGCCATGAGAAGCCGACACACGATGCACAGTTTGAGCCAGGCCAAAGCGCACCGTTTGCAGCAGATGCCGACAGCGTGGGAGCAACGGATGATGCAGCAGCTACAGATGCCACAAGAGCCACTGACGCTCCAGAGAAGCAGCAGCCTGTTGGTGTGGGCCTCTGCATCACCGAGTTGAACTTGCATTGAACGAGGCAGATGCGTTTGTGCCGGCCGGCTGGCGCAGTGTTCCTGAACTGATGGTCACCCGCATTTTCTGGGGAAGATGCGGGGAAGAATGCTTTTTGGCACTGGCCGATGTTTTGATGACTGCCCATGATGATTGTGGCAGCTTGTGTGTCTGTCATTGTGATCAAGCCTTGTCTATGCCCAGCAAGACCCACTGAATACAGTGGTCGGCAATTTCAGGCTCAGCTGCTGCAGGTGGTTTCTTGCTGCAATGTGTTGCTGGCGCGATAGGCAGTGCTCCTGTGCGATCGTTGATCATCAGCGCTGCATGGTTGCTCGGGTTGTGGGGATTGTTGACCAAGTGCAGCCAGACAGCAGGCATCCGGATATGTCTTGAGCACCGGTGAGTGCTATGTGTAACTGTCCAGGGCATGCCATGCCGGAGCACGCAGGTTCAACTCGTGCTCCAAAGCTCATCAGAGGTGGTCTGCACTGTCTGACCCCCACATGACGATGCGCACGGATGAGTTCTGACATCATGCAGTGTGGTGTAGATCCTCTGTCTATTCCAGTCTGGCAAAACACATCCGTTCCAGCGCAGAGCCAGCGGGCCTCCTGCAGACCCTTCATCCCTCCTGACTTCTCTGACACTCACGGCGCTGCCCACACGACAGACTCAGCCCCAAACTCGTCTTTCACTCTGACTGCTAAGCACTCACTGCCCCACGAGCCAGTTCGCCCGCCGCTGTGCCCGTCACGAGATCACTCCTCAACCTCCTCCAATTTGTTCAGTGCTGCCGGGTCGGGCCACCCCATTCTCTCCGGCTGCGGCGAGCCGCGCCCTTTTCCCGTCCTCACACCCCCCTCCGAAACCCCCCTAGAAGCCGCGCGCACGCTGCTGGAGGGCACTGACACGTTTGGATTTGGTGCTGTGGAGCGTGGGGGAGCGCTGTTCGCACCAGACATGACTCCCCCAGCACCCTCGACATGGCCCGGAGCGGACCCCCCCCTGGCAGTGGCAGCCAGCGCAGGCACCGAAGCGATGTTTACGCCATCACTGGACACACCGCTCGATGGCGGGCATATGGGTGGTGCAGGAAGGGGCCCGGTGGCTGCGGCCACAAAGGTCCCCACAATTCACTCGCGGTCCTTGTCAGGCCTCCTCCGTGCGTGCGTGGTTGACACGTTTGGTCTGGGTGGTGGAGCAGCGGTGAGTGTCCTGCCTGCTGCACATCTATGTTGCCCGGCACACAAGCGTATGAAAGGCAACGCTGCAGGCTGGGCGTTGGGCCAGAAACGCCCTTCTGTGTTCATGCACATGTTGTGTTTATGTGTTTGTGTTTACTTCTAGTGCTCATGTGTACACGTCCCAGGGCTGCAAGGCCCCTGCCACCTTTGGGGCTGCTTGGTGATGGCCTTGGCATGTGACGTGCTCCTGATCGTTCCTCCGGATGATGAGCGTCCTCCGCATTCGTTTTCGGTCTCGAATCCGTGGTGTGCACATGGGATGGCGGCAGTGGTGTCCAAGTCCTGTTAAGGATATGGCTAAGTAGATCCAGAAATACTTTACTTGTCCAAGGCTGATGCTGGGGTGCAGGATCGCAGCAGAGTGCAGACTGCAGCTGGATCTGGTTCTGCCATGCCAGAGCAGGCAGATACACTCACCGTTGGAGCAGCGGACCGGCTTGGCGCTGAGAGTCCTGACCTGTTCATGCCTCTGCCAACATCTGGCATGATGCAAGGCTCTGTTGCTGGGATGGCCACATCTACCAGCATCCCACAGCAGATGCTTCCCTTCAGTGCAGCACAGCAGGTATGGTCCCACAGCCTCTGCGCAACGGGGACGTGCCCCATTTGTGGCTCCTGCAGTCAGCCACATAGCTCAGCTGCTGCAGACATACCAGCCTGATCGGGTTGCAGGTTGCTATCAGTGTGCAATCATGTGTTGGGCACTCGCCAAATTGCATACATCGCCTGTGGTGGATTTGTTTCTTGAACTGGAACAAAGTGTGATGTCATGAGATGGCTGTGCAATAAACATGACGACTTCGACTGCGAATGGGCTGTAGCTATGGTCATGTCCGCATCTGCTCATGGCTACAGCATTTGCCGTGGTAAAGGGTGTGCTGGCATATGCCACAAGATTTTTCAGCCCATGCAGGATCCGCTTGCTCGCCCTGTCAGATTCTGAGGCCTGAAGCATCGAGAAAGCATACATGCATTCCTGTCTGGAAGTTGTCAAAGGTTGTCAAAGGAGCAGCATAGGTATCTGGGATCATCGGCAGATTCACACACTGAGAGAGAAAGTATGTGGCATGTGACATGGCATGCAAATGGATGTACAGTCTTTTGCAGCTAATGGGCGATGGTTTGTATTTAGCATTAGGTATACTTGCGCTGCTGTCAGCCCTACTGAGTTCCTGGTTGGCTAGAGATGTCCTGTGATGATCAAACACGCCTTACACTTGTGAATCACGCAGCGTAGATATGAGCATGCGAAGACGAGACCATACGTTTAGACTCGCAAGATTACACTGATTAACATGCATAACCCATGGCGACTTTCAAGCTGCCAAGTTCGATCGCGCGACATCCTTTTTGCTGCGCACACAACTTGAGCGTGAAATACCGAAAGTGGAAAAATTTAATTTACTCCACTCAGTTGGTCGTGGTCTTGTTTGGAGTAGGGGACCTGTTGTTGTCCTGGGGTTCGTCTGTGCACCCACACCACCGGGGTGGTGCCGGGCACGCGGGCCTCGCTCAATGAAACTGCGCATGCACTAGCTCATGAACGCGCAGCCCAAGCTTTCACCTACGTCCGTCACTAAGTCTAGGCGCTGTCGCCTCCCGCTCACGTATCTGAGGTGTGTGCTATCTGTCCCGAAAGGCGTAGCTGCTGGGCTTGGATGCCCGATGCAAACACCATGCCGCTGCTTGCGTTTTTGTCAACGCACCCATACCATGAACATTGAAAGATTCCTTTCCCGGGAACTCTTTATAGCTGCTTGTGCGTTCAGCATCTTGCGGAATGAATGGACGTAGCCAAGTCGATGAGAGGAACATGTGACGACGACTGGGACGCCAGCATACAGCTGCAAGACATGTCGAACTCCATGATGGAGCTGCAGGTGTGATATTTATGCGCTTGCTGGCTTCTGAATTGCGCCTGCAGCGCTGGGAATTAACAATTGGCTTGAGAAAGGACGAGAGTGCGGATCTAGGTCGGGTAGGTGTCAGATATCTTTCTAATTGCTACTTAGATTGTTCAGATGCTTCTGAGATCTGAGCTTAGCAGTGTTTGGTGCAATTGCGCACATGCTACTCAGTATGTCACTCGTTTGTGCACAACTGAGTTCTTGCGTTGTGTGTGCTGACCATCTCGTGTATTTGCTGCATGATGAAATGAGCTGAATCGCTGCTGCCACAGGAACTGCTGCAGAGCGAAATGGGCTTGTTCAATTCGCCTACCTGCTTGTCGCCCACGCCTCGTTTAGATCCAGATGCATCCGTCTCCAGTGATTCACAAAATCACTCAAAATACGCTTCTGTGTCTATGAAGAAACCTGGTTCGGGCTCTCGTCCTGTAGAATTCAAAGGCACGAAGCGATCGCGTTCGTCTCCTCGCAAGACCAAGCAGCCTCGGGTAGTAGGGGGGCAGCAAGTGAAAACGACCAATTCCAAAAGCTCTTCTGCTGCCAGTCAAGCAGTGGTTCCAAGGCCGCTGTCGTTCAATCCACGTGCATCATCTTCAAACAGCAGAGAGAGGGAAGCCAAGCGAACACTGCCTCGAGGAGCTCGTCAGCCAGCTTCATCACACCATCTTCATGCACTAGGACCAGCTCCACTAGACTTCGATCCCGGAACTGCATGTGATGGGCTTCTACCTGATGTCAATGCCCGCCTCGACCCATCTCCTGACCTCCTTGCACGACTGCGATCGATGGAATTGAAGCTTGAACGAGAATGTGGTGAATCTCTGTCGGCAGATGCTTGGGGAGCTAGCAATGATGTTCGTGGGGTGAGTTCATTCAAAACTTAGATTCATGGTGGCATCCAAGACTGGCTGTGACGATGCTGAGGTCTGCTGCGGTCTGCTGCATCTGATTGAGGCACAGGCCTAGTGCTGTTGCTGCGTTGAGCAACAATGCGCAGCTGGTGTGTTGAATTGTCCCTGAACTTGCACGATGAAGCACCAACGCCTGTGCGCCACGTGAGTTCAGACAGAAGACATCGAGAAGCAGCGATCTGTGGAGGCAGGCTATGATGTCATATCCAGAGAGAAAGACAACTTCCGAGCTGTCAAGGCCAACCTGAAAAGCCTCATGCACCAGGAGCTTACCAGCCAGCCCATACCTGATGCATCCACTCCTCAGCGGCTATCAGCTCCAGCGCTCCAGAAGCCTCCCTGGCCACGTGCATCCACCTGCAGCACGAGCCGGTTCTCTGACACCTGCATCATCGGCACCGAGACGACGCCGCAGGCAGCCACAGGCCTGTCATCTAGGCATGAGCCTGAGCCAGGGCAGCCTCTACAACCTCTGCATGGCAACATTGGCAAGTCCGGATTCCATGGCGAGGCAGCAGAGCTACGTGCACAGGTCTGGTCCACCACCAACGATTCAACCTGTGGGCACTACGTCAAGTCGCAATGGATTGACATGACCTCCCATGTCCCACAGGTTGTGACGGCATGCCAGTGTGTGTGAAGGAAATTCCTTGTCAGAGGTGCCTGGAATGAGGGTTGGGGAACGTGCGTGTGATGTTTGCCCATCTGTGTGAACAGCGGGATGTGGAGGCTCATGAAGGCGCCACTGCTCTCAGTTCCTCGCCTCAGATGGATCTGCCTGTGCAGGTTCACTCACTGCAGTCTGAGCTGGAGAACCTGAGACAGCGTGAGGACGCCTCGTGTCAAGGGAAATGCAGCACGCGTGATGCCAGCACCGGTGCTGCTGGCTATCTCACGGGCGCCAAGATGGAATCTGCCAGCGCAGAGGCTGCGGCACTGCGACGTGAGAATCAGGACCTGCAAATGCAGCTGCAGCGCTCACAGCGGCGAGCTGCAGAGCCAGAGCCGGTGGAAGGCCTGGTGCGAACCTACATGCATCTGCATGCATTGCAACACATGCACTGGGGAAACATGGGTAGCCCTGAGCTTAGGTGGGCATCAAGCCATGCCGCATCTCCACTCACCCTGCACTGGATCACGCTGATTCCTATGCCAGCTGATCGCATCGACTGATTGACTGGTGGCATGCGTTGAGCTGTATGGTGCTGTAAGGCGTCTGTCAATACAATGTTTGAATCGTACCGCCTCTGAACCTCCGCTCGATTCAACGCCTCCATCCCCATGGGCACCAGAGGCCACACGACCCGGGAACGCGATCAGCAACAACACCGGCATGCTCTCTGCCTCGCTCGTTGGGTCAATCTCTGCCTCCCGGAGCGCAGGTGGACCTCGGCACCGCGACCGCAGCCCTCCGTGGCATCACGCTCGAGGCGCTGCGGGTCGTTCGCTGGGCCCCTTCTACAAAGCGCACGGCGTCAAAGATCGCGAAGCGAGTTGCCGCCGACCGCGCCGCCCCCGCGGCAGCCCTCACCGGCACGCACAATGGCACGGCGCTGGTAAGGTCAGCTAACAGCCTCGCTGCGGCCGGGGCTGCAGCAGAGGGGCCGGCGAGGACGGTGGCGCAGGCCCGAGCTGCGGCGAGCCGTGCACGAGAGGTTGTGGCGGTGCTTCTGGAGCACGTTGACGCGATGCACCCCCGGCCGAGTGATGCAGGAGTGACTGGGGCGGTCACGCCGGCAGGGGTCTGCCGCCATGACGGCATGCTGCCGGCAGAGATGCGGGTGCGTCCCTCACTTGCTCACTGTGTGCAGCGCCGGACCATGCGTGTGTGAAAGCACATGGCCCATGTGGTCGATGATGAATTACGCACACACACTGCGCAGTACGGTTTAGGAGGGTTTTGGCTTTACGGGATGTCCGTGAAGCCTATCGCCACGCAGCGTACGAATCGTCTGTTTCATGGGGTGTCACTGGGATTGGGGCTATGGGCCATGGATCCGTGCTGGTGTGCCCGACCGGTGTGGGACCTGGTTGAGGCCTTGCTGCAGGGAGAGCTTGAGCGGCTCACACAGGAGCGCGAGATGCTGCGGCAGGACCTCGAGCAGGAGCGTGCGTCCCGGCGGGATGCGGTGCGCGCCCTCGCGGACCTGAGTAGCGGCGGCCCCGGCGGCGACGCGGCCCCAGTGCAGGGCCTGCTCGACGCACTGCATGCTGCTCGCGCCTCGGCGACGGCGGCCCAGCGTGAGAATGCAGAGCTCCGCCGAGATGCCGCTGCCGCGGCGGGGTGGGGCAGCCGGGCGGGGACGCCGGCGAGCCAGGGCGGGCCGACCCCAGGGAGCCAGGGGGGGCGGGCACGGACGCCGTCGCCGGCCCCGGTGTGGTCCGAGGACGGCCTCGGACGGGGCCGAGAGGAGAGCGAGCGGGAGATGGCGGAGCTTCGCCGGGACGCATCGTCCGCGGCGCGCTCGCGCGCTGAGATCCGGTGCCTGGAGCGGGAGGTGTCGGAGCTGACGCGGCAGGCGGAGCGGGGCGCAGAGGCGCGGCGCGAGGTTGAGCGGCTGGAGCGTGAGGTCGGGGACCTGCGCTGGGAAGTGGAGAAGGGCCTGGAGGGCACGCGGGAGGCAGAACGGCTGCGCGATGAGCTGGCCGCGGCGGAGGAGGGCGTGGCGAGGGCGGCAGCACTGGAACGGGAGGTAAGGGACCTCCGCGGGGAGGTTGAGGATGCGTCTGAAGCCAAGGAGAAGGCGCGGCGGCTGGAGGAGGAGCTCGAGACGGTCGAGGCGGCACGGGATGCCGCGACAGTGGCTCTGCGGCGGCAGGAGCGGAGGTGCGCTGCGTGTTCGAGTTGTCTGTGCACATCGTCGGCATGGCAGGCATGTGGTGATATTACACCGCGCCAGGCAGAATGCTGGAAAGTTTCACATGGCGCCACCAAATCTCATGCATGCGATTGCATCAGAACATGACTTTTTCTGTTGCCTCCGATGGGCGCCCTATCACAGTTGTTCGCATGTCAATGCAGCCGCGGGTACAGAAATGCAGGTCGCGCACGGTTTGCAGGATGATCGAGACTGACGAGCAGCTGGAGGAGCGGCGTAAGGAGGTGAGCGCCGCGACTGCAGCACAGGCGAAGGCAGAGGCGGACCTCGAGGAGGCGCACGATGAGGTGCAGCAGCTGCAGCAGCGGCTGCAGACTCTTGAGGGCGACGGCGGCTCGGACGCGCTGCGTGAGGCCCGCTCCATCGCTGAGGCGCTGCGTCGCGAACTGCGAACGGTCGCATCGGAGCGAGATGCGGCAGCTCGCAGCGCACGGGCCGCAGAGGACGTGGCCGCAGCCGCTGCGGACGATGCCGCGAGAGCGCTGCGGCGTGCGGACGAGAAGGCGGGGGCGGCGCAGGCGGAGGTGGAGGCCGAGATGGCTGCGCGGCAGTCGCTGCAGCGGCGGGTCGAGGCGGCGGAGCATGCGGCGACGCAGGCACAGGTCCATGTGGCCGAGGCGGCTGCATCTCGGCAGTCACTACAGCGGCGGCTGGAGGCTGCAGAGCGTGTCGCTGCAGAGGCGCAAGACGAGGCCACTCGTGCACGAGCGGCAGCTGCGGCCGCGGAGCGGAATGCACTGGATGCCGGGCCGGCACTGCACGCGTCGCCGCCAACGCCTCCTCGGCGCCGTGCGGGGGCGGTGCATGCGGCGGCGATGGAAGTGCGTCGCGCCGATGAGCGGCTGTCGCTGGCGTTCGCGGACGTGGAGAGGCTGCGGGAGACAGCCGGCGCGGACAGGGAGGCGGGTAGCCGTGACTGCGGCAGCGGGCTGAACGACGAGGCCCGTGACGCAATGGCACGGCTAGAGCAGCGTGTGTCTGCGCTTGAGCAGGAGCGGCGTGATGCTGCTGCGAGACTGGAGGCCGTTCGTGCATCTGAGCAACCGGGCCGCGAGAGCGACGATAGGGTGGGCGCTATCGGAGAAAGTGGACGTGAGCAGGATCCGGAGGAGGCGGAGGGGAGTGATGGGAGTGAAGGGGAAGTATGGGAGGGGGGCCGGGGTGTTGACAAGCTGGTATCGGCGATCGAGGCTGAGGTGTCCTCGGCCGGGGGGCGGATGCCTGCGCAAGGCCCTGAGGCGCGGCGGTGGCTCCGTCACGTCGCGGTCGCTGTGCAGCGGCGGCTGCTGGCTGCCGGCGGAGTCGCACGCGACGCCCGCGCGGCTGCAGCGGCCGCGCGGGCGCGGGCCGATGCACTCGCGCTGCGGCTGAGGGCGGCTGGGTTCCCATCGGACACTGCGGAGATGTGCCTGGAGGCCGAGGACGCCACCGCACCCCTGGTCGAGGGTGGCCACGGCAGCGGTGTGGTGGAGCGGGCCGAGGCCGCGGCAGCATGGGCTGAAGTGGCGCGGCTGCAGGCGGCACTGCGTGATGCTGAACAGCGGCTCAAGGTGCAAGGGGAGGAGCTTCTGCGGCTGCGCGGCGACTCCACTGCGCGGCCGGCTGATGCGGCCATGGACTCCGGTGTCCATGGTATCGGTACCTTGGCCAGTGCCAGTGCGGCTGCGGTGGCCGAGGGAGCTGGCTCCACCGCCGAGCCTACGAGTCAGAAGGCGGAGCTGCCTCCGATGCTCGCCTGGAATCCAGGCCCGGGTGGACTGGCGGTCCTGCGGTCGCCAGAGAGCGTCGGTGAGGCCGCCATGGCAACGCCGGGCACGAGTTTGGAGTTCGACGGTCGCTCGTGTGCGGCAACATCGGCACTGTTTGCGGAGGAGCTGCGCCGGCACAGCGCGGCGCTGCAGCGCGGCGGTGGCGGTCACGGCGGTGTTCCGAGCTCCTTGCCGGCACTCCGTGAGGGCAGCGTCACCGCCGAGAGCGGGGAGGAGGTGCAGGGCATGCTGCGGTCCGCTGGTGCAGGCGTTGCTGCAGGGGCCTCCCAGCATGCCGGCGCCGAGCAGAGAGAGCCTGGAGGCTTTGCTCAAGGTGGCGGTGCGGGCGACAGGCTGGTGCATCCAGGGGAGGGTGGAGTGGCAGGAGACACTGCACTCCCCAACTCTGCCATGGGCCGCCGCAGCAGCACTGGCTCGTGGTCAGGGGATGACGGGCAGAGTGCTGCGGAGGCTACAGGTAGGCCCACCGCACGCATGCACGCTGGCCCGGGAGGCCACGAGTCCCCAGCTTCGCCTGCAGCAGTCCGGGGTGACGCTGGTGATGCGGCGCATGTGTCGGCCCGGCCCGACAGCGTGTCCCGGAATCCGCTCCTGGATGGTGATGTGGACTCGGCAGCGCAGCAGTTTCTGGGGCGGTTGTCGGCGAGCGGTGAAGCAGGGGAGCTGCGGGAGATGTCGTCCCCGCCCGTTCCTCCGCGCGGCGCGAGCGTCGACCGATACGGTCCGGAGATCGAGAGTCCGCTGCTGCATGGCGGCCCGCAGGCACAGGCCGATGCAGATGGTCGACCGTTGACGCCGCCTGCTGTGAGTGGCGGCCTTGGTGGCTCCATGGAAGGTCGGGCAGGATGGGGTGCTGAAGCTGCAGCGGGCAGTGCTGTGGGCTTTGATGGTGTTTCTTCTAATGCTGTACGGCCTGGAGGGGGGAGGTCGTCCGAGGGTTCCGGTGGTCGCTCATCTCCGGAGTTTGATGCGAGCCTGTCCGAGCTGGCGCGGGAGACGCATGCGCGGCTGCAGCAGATCGCCGCGAGCGGCGACTGCGCTGCGGATTCCGGGACGCCACGGGAGAGCGACGGCGGCGGTGTGCCTGCGGGCGAGCTACAGGCCGGGGAGGTACAGTCAGCCTTGGCAGCTGTGGTAAGAGGCCGCACTGACAGTGCCGGCAGCGCTATGCCGCGTGTTGCTGGCGAGGACGGTGCAGGGGCTTGTGATACTGACCGGGATGCTTGTGGGGGAGCAGCAACTGGGAATAATCCGCAGGTGAGGTCAACCTTATCTTTGCACATGTTTCATAGGTGTGGTGTGGCTGGAACTCGCCCGTGTGTATGCATGAGTCTGCGTTCACCTCTGTGAATTGCCCGGGAACAATCGAACATCACGCCGATGTGGATGTTCACGTAGGTACCGCTACGCTGCCTGCTGCTTCAATGTGGCTGTGTTTTGCTGACCTATCACATGTAGAATCAAAGAGATCGTATCATCGGTGTCTCCAGTTCTGCGGACCACTGCCAAAGAGGATGTCAACACTGCGGGGCGACGTGCAGGGCGTCATTTCTCGAGCCGATGTCCGCTCCAGCTTCTCCAGTTCTGCATCTGATACAGCCAGCAGCGGCACAGGCAGCGCACATGCACCAACACCGGACACGAGGCACGGTGCCCCTCAGGGCCCCCAGGCCTTGCGCGTGCCAGCTGCTGAAGCCCACAGCTCGGGCCCCCCGTCGCCGATCGACGCACTGACGCCGGTACAGATTCTGCCAGAGGAGGACACGGATGAGTCGGACGCGGATGTAGAAGCGCTCGCGACGGCAGTGAGCATGCGGGAGGTGATGCGGCGGCATGATAGCCTGACGCCTCGCGCACCGGGCCGGCCGGGGGCAGTGCTAGACCCTGCAGGCCATGAAGCTGACGTCGTGCCACCACAGGGGTCTGCGGCGGTGCCGTCCCGGCACTTGGGCAGTGCCCACGATGCCTCGTCAGGTGACGATGGAAGGTGTGTCCCTCTAGCGTGTGGTCTGTGGTTTTCTGGCTGCCATGTATGCTGCTGTGAGGGATGCCGCGTCTGCTGGGCCGGCCCTCAGATCTCGGCAGCAGCACGATCATGGCCGGGGTTCTCAACCAGGGCTACCGAACAACCTCTCACGGAACGTCATGGAAGAATGTGACCTGTTCTACGGATTGTGAAAATGGGTGATGTATCTGAGATGTTGTTGGACCCGCGCCTAGCAACCAGGGTTGTGCCACGTTGCAAGTACTCGCTATATGCTGCAGCTCGAGCGGTGGCTCGGACAGTGGCAGCGCCATCTCAGCGGAAACGCCAGCTTGCCGCGAACACCAGCCCACGCACCTCAGCTCCCATGCGATGACTGCTCCGGCGGCACACCGCATCCCCTCTGAGCCTGGTGCCCTCCGGGACAGTTCCCCTCCCCCGACTGCCCCGCCAATACGACGGCGGCGCGGGCCGGCCTCCGCCTACACCCCCGCTTCCAGTGGCGGCGCGATCTCCGCCGTCAGCAGCGTAGCAGACGTGCCTGCGGACCCGGCTCCGCTGACCGCGCCCCCCGCCGCCGCCGTCTACCGCAACCCGGCGTTTGTGCCGTTCCCGAATGCGGATGTGCCGACACACATGAGCCCACCCGCGAGTGGCGAGCGGGATCGATCAGCCTCCGGCTCGCGCCGCTCTGCGGACGGCGGCCTGGCCGCGCTGGAGGCGCTACGTGACCGCCTCGAGGTCTGGCGCACCTCACCGATCCCGCCCATTCCTGACCCGAGCCTGCACGCAGCCCCAACGCGTCCCGCGAGGGCTGCAGCCGCTCGACCCAGCCACAGCATGCCACCTGCCCCTGGCAGCGGCAGTGATGGGCACATGTCGCTGCCGAGCTCACGGACGGTGTCGTTTCTCGACAGCCCGCAGCAGTGGCAGGGTGGGTTATCCCCGATCGGCAGCGGCACGGAGACGGTGCATGGAGGCGGTGGCGCTGTGCCGCATGGCAGCAAATCGGAGGCGGCGATCCTGGAGCGGCTGAAGGGGCCCATGTCTGCGTGGCATGCGGCGCATGCGCAAGACGGCCGAGCTGGCTCGGCGTGGCAGAAGATCCCGGATCTGCTGATCAAGTACGGGGGCCCGGGGCAGCTGATGGGGCACCAGGATGTGTGGTCGGATGACGGAGAGCCGGAGGAGATGGACGCTCCGCCGCTGCGGCCTGGGGCGCACTCACCGACGGGCCGCATACAGCACGTGTCACAGGCGGTGTACCAGGCGCAGGAGTCCAGGGTGGCTCGGCAGAGCGCGGGGGCGGCCGGCAGCGTGGTCGGTGGGATGAGCTCGCTCGGGGGGGACGGGGGTGGCGGGAGCGACGATGATGAGCGGTGGCTGAAGGTGCAGCAGAAGTCGGAGGCGTCGACGCCAGTCGCGGACCTGGCGAAGCGGCTGGCGCATCTTCGGAGCCGCCGTGGATGATCTGAATGCCTGATGGTGGGTCGAGTCTGTGTGAGAGTGGTCAGTGTGGGGGTCTGGCGCCTGAGGTGGCAGTGAGGGCAGGGGGAGATTTGACAATGTGTGAGTGGCAGTTTTTTATGTGATACTACACATGTGACGCCATGTGATGTCTGGTGCTATGGGCGACAGACAGGTGCTATGCAGACAGGTGCTGTTGGTGACAGCTCGCTGTTCACTTCTGCCAACTGGTGCAATGCACAGCAACAAGGAGCATCAGGGATGCAGCCGCTGCATGGTGGCAAATATGCTGGCAAATACGACGTGTTGAGAAGGATAGGCTGAAAAGGGTAGGTGATCATGTTCATATGCAGGATGTCCAGGTGATATTCTTTATTGGCTGGCTCTACATACAGCTGCTGTGATCCACAAGGCTATCCTGCGACCTGCTGAGCACCTGAGCGCACAGTAATCGATTCATCTGGGTGTCATTCATCGTTCATCTGCACCGCACCATGTGTGACTGTTGCATTTAAAACAGCAGATGTCTATCGCAGGCAGACAATCGATGCCCGTTGCATGGGCTTGGCCAGATCGAAATGTTCGAACGGCGCGCATTCTATCACCTTGGACTGAGAGCACGTGAGCCCACGCGGCGGCTTGAATTTGATTTGTTACGCTTTCTTTATTCAGATTTGTGTAGCCGTGAACGTGCACGCTTCTGCTCACTATCGCTGCAGCGTGGGTACGCCTACTCCAGAGATGCTGTACTGCACGTACATATCAGATATGTGCAGCTGTCGTTCATGAAGAAGCAAATTCATCTCACCGGCAGTGCGAGCCACACACACACGAACAGGTCTGCCCACGAGCTTGCGGGTGCCTGCTAGGTGCCTAGGCACTGCCTGGTGCCGACCAGTTTTGGACGTGCGGTGCGGGCTGCATATTGGAGTTGCAATTGTCAACATTATCATGTCTGTGGCCAGGCCTCATGCAAGAAGTTAGAAGTTCATACAATGGAAGGCTGCAGTTCCACGTGTCGTTCGCTATGCCGTTTTGCCCCATCTCCATGGAGCCCCACAGCTTGTGATGCAGGGCTCTACATGCCAATCGATTTCCCGACAAATTGCGAAGCGAGCCGTCGGTATTCCCGACGACGCGAGGGGTCTTGCGGTGCAAACCGATCGTATTCCCGCCAGAATTCTGAAACTTTGGCAAAACCCCGTCGGTTTTCCCGCCAGAAAAAAATCAGCTGTAGATCACTGGTGTGATGGGGGGCATGTACACCCACCACCTGAACTCTGGTTGAAGACATCTCTGATGTTCTCAAGCAATAAAAACTGGAGGAGTTCGCCCCAGACATGCGCGTCTCTGTTTTCTTGACTCTCAGGCAGGTGTGACATGCACGTCTCTCGACATGCGCATGCGCGCGGCGAGATGACGTGCCGCTGCATGCCGCAGCCGCAGCTGGTCCAAGACCACGTGAACACGCACGGGCCTTGCGTATCATGATTGGGCAGATTCGGTCATGTATCTGGCGGCCCGACCCTGCAGGGGTCCCCGCGAGGGCGACAAGGAATGCACTCGGCCCTCCACGCGGGACTGCTGAAGCCCATAACGTTGCAATACGATAGATTAGTGATGCAAGCGGTCATACGTGTGATGAAGCAGCGACGAAGAGCGCCGTGTGGTCAGCATTTCGCAACCTTGGGTGCACGCTACGGCAGTATTTGACGAGCGCGAGATTGCGACATGTGAATACTAATGTGCTTGGTCGACCTTGCAATTGCATATAGACCAAGTTGGAGAGGCGGGTAGCACCGCAGTCACAGAAACAAATCACGACCAAGCCATGTGATGAGTGAGCAGCGCTGCAGCTAATCTGAGGCATGTTTCAGCCGAGCTCGAGCACCGCACTGGCGTATGCGTAGCGCTGTGGTTTTGCTACGGGGGCCACGATGTGAGACCTAGCGCACCGCATTGTAGAGCGAAGTAATCGAAACGCTCAGCGTAAGTATATTGACGGATGTGTGTGGATGGATTCGTAATTGCGACAGGTGGCAGATACCAAGGTGTCAAGAATCGGTGTGAAATGCTGGATGGCATCTGCGCGGCGCACCGGGCACTGGCTGTTCTCGTGGAGCGAATGATTGTCTGCGGGTGAGGTCCATGCGTGGGCCTTCCGATGAAAGATATACGAAGTCTATCTTGTACAGGAGGATCGAAGCGGCCATGGGCCCTGGCCTGTAGCCGCGCATGCATGATCGTTCACGGGAGCACCTTTTTGTCCCGCGTGATCGCTGCAGGCCGCATTCAGCATGCCATGCGATGCTTGGCATTCCCAGTCGCAGCGGTCACACATGTAGATTGCCACATGACAAATTGGAATCACTAGCTCGGTACCTGGTTGAATATGTCACAGGTGGAACGCCTGCAGTGTGGATGCTGTCACTCGCTGCGGCAGATGGTGTCACTTGTTGCAGACGCGAGTTGACAGCCGTATTCACCTGTATTGACTTGCTTCATTGCTGCCATGGGTCCAGTATCCTAGCTGCTGCTAGTCTCGGTGGCATGTACTTCTCATCGCTGTGAATACGTTCATCAAGCTCTGCACAAACAGGTATACATGCCCGCTTCTCCTACAGCCATCGACATTGCTTGCACAAATATTGTCATCATGTGGAGGAAGTAGTGTGTCATCTTTCTGAAAATGGCAGTGCTTGGCAGTCATTCCTCCCCCGTGTGAGTCCCCCGGCTGTTGCGAGTCGGCCATGCATCGAGTGGGAGCCAGCCATCGTAGACCACACTTTCTCGTGACATCTGACGACTTTGGTATTGTGCACGTTCGTGCCCGATAGTCTTGGTCCGCTGCACGTTCGGCTAAACTGCGAATCTGCACATATCATTGTACGGCCGACGATGCACACACATGAATAGTCTCCTTTTGGTACTGAAGAATCATCCAAGTAGCGTGCACTGTAAGAATCTGAGTGATTGCGTTGCGTTGACTTGTTGCAGGTTGCCGCTTCAATCATTGTCCAATGAAAGCCTGTCGGCATATCATGGTTGTACTGAAGCAGGCTGCCAACAGCATGAACTATACACTCTCAGGAGTGCACCTGCTATTTTTTACAATGTGCGTGGGACAGTTCTCTGACATGACGCTAGTTGTGACTTCCGCGCGGCCATGCTCTCTGATGTCGCTCCCGTGTTCACGCCATGGGTGCAGCTCCGATCAGCAGTTTGCATGACCCTGTGCCCTTGCAGGTGTTTCTTCTTCGTGCCGCTACGGGTCCTTCGTCCTATCTAGTCAGACGAGAGAGTGTACTGATAGCACCAACACACATCGCCAGGCGGTGAAAGCAGCATCCCGGCTTCGTCCAGGCAATTGATCTGCAGCTAGTTTCTGCATTTGCTGAACGCCGCTGCATCGCCGCGATCTCATCCTTGCCTCCACTTCGTAGCTAGCTGCTACAAAGGTCTGTGCCAAGCAGTTCCAGCACCGACGGTGCAATGATGCCTCAATCACAGTCAGGGCCATCAGCATTCGATTGCACTGTTCCAGGCAAGGTCCTGTCCTGGCCCTTGCGCTTCTCACCTCCACCATCGCCAACAGCCCTGCCAACATCAGCCCTGACCGATGCAAGCTTCAGCCCAGAGCTCAGCCAGACTACCCTCTCCAGCATCTGCTGCCAAAGCTCGACCACTAGGCCAAGGCAGCCCGACCGCAGTCCATGGGGCCCAACAGCCATCGATTCACAGCCCAATCCCACCATGGCCTCCACACCCCCTCACCACCCCCAACCCCCCATGGCCAGCCGCTCAGAGCCGCTGACCAACCAGGGCAGGGACGCCACATGGTCGTCAGGCGGCAGCCACGCTCCTGCATCACCGCGTGGCGGAAGCTGCGGTGGCCCTGTCGCGGGCCGCCGCCCGACCGTCGTCCGCCAGAGTGAGGACCTCCGCCTGTTGCAGCGCGGGGAACGCATCTCCCTCGGGCTGAGCACAAACGCGCCCGACGCGGCCGCGTGCGCCGACGGGCGCATGTCGTTTGACACCCGCGACGAGGACCCGGAGATCCTGCAGGCGCTGCTGGGGAACCTGGCGCTCGGACAGGCGAGGGACGCGCCATCGCCGGCGGCGGCGCGGCGGTCGCTCGGCGGCCCGCGGATCGCGTACGTGCCGCAGTACTGCGGCATCCCCGAGCGCAGCACCGGGAGCAGCCTCGAGGAGGAGCTGGAGGACGCGGTGAACGCGCGGCTCGGCGGGCGGGGGGGGGTGGCTGCCCCGAGCGGCAGCGCCGCGCTGGTGCTTGAGGCGCAGTCGTTGCTTGGCGGGCGGGCCATCGGCGCGTCCGCCGTCGCTGCGCCTGTGGCCGGTGTGCCGCGGATGAAGCGCTCGTTCGAGGAGCCGCCGGAGGCGGCAGTGGCGGCGCAGCCGCCGCCGCCGCGGCTGGCGGCCGCCCGGCTGCTCTCCGGCGGCATGGTGCCGGCGGAGGCGCCTGTGAACGCCGCGGCTGTGGCGGCACTGAAGGACACATCGGCGATGGTGCTGGGCAGCGCTCTGTTTGCACCGGCTCCCTTAATGTCAACTGCTGCCGAACCACCGGTGGCTACTGCAAAGCTGCCTGCGCCCGGGGACCGGCGATCTTTCGGGTCGGACGAAGACACCACGACGATGTTTGAAACCTGGAAGGTATGTACCTGCAGTACGAGTGCGGCCCGCTGTGGTGACCGCTTTGAATTGCTCTGGAGTTTCACAGACAGGTGTCTCCTGTGGTATCGCTGAGGAGTGGGCGGAGCAGCCCCAAGCGCTGCAGCTATTTGCATGTGCTTGCCCCTTTGCTCACCGGTACACCGCCATGCGTGGGTGGCCTCTGCAGTGGGACGGAAACTGTCACATAGCCCATGGCCTATGTAGTTTGGAGTCGTGCCGGCTGCATGTCACGATCGTTGTCGTTTTTTGGTGCTGTAGCGCTTAGCTGCGGCGACCACAATCAGCACGGCTGTGTGTGGTCTGCAGGCGCGACAGCGTCCTGTGGCGATTGTGTTTTCGTCGCTGGCGTTGCTGACGACATCCGTTACATCCATAGAGAGCATTGACCAGCTCTATAGTTTGTGTCCTTAGCAACTGCATTCTGACGCTGGTTCGCTGAGCTGCGTTGCGGGCAGGTTGTCGCTTGGCTGCACGGAAGACAGCTCTGTGCCGGAGCGTACCTGGCGTACTGTTCTCGCCCTTTCGGCGAGAATGCTGTTATGTGTATCCACAAGTGAGTTCCTTGATGCGGATGGCCACACACGGATGATGCGCGAGTGATGGCCAGGCACACTGAATCTGTACCGATACGACGTGCCTAGGCGCAGACGGCAGTCTCGAAGGGCACGATCTTAATTAAGCACGTAGTCACGCTCAGGGGCACGCACAAGCGCGATCGTCCAGATGGAATCCACATTTGTTGTTATTGTGGTGACAAGGTGGTGGTTCCATCTGGGCTCTTTGATTCTCATGGTACCAAGAAACTTAACATGGCTGAGCCCGAGGTCAATCTGCAAGTCGATCCAACGGTTCCGGTAAAAACATTCACACGTGCCATTGTAAAAACTTGTATTTTTCTGCAGCCTTCAGTCGATCGCTTTGTCGCCATGTGCCCAGTGTCTTCGGCGCGTGGTCAACCTCCGATACATACCACAACTATCGTACAGCGCCGATAGTATCTTGTGCGGCAATACCATGGCGAGGTGTTCACGTCGCGCATACGAAGTACCTATTTGTACATCTGCCATCCCTCAAATGGTACAAGTCTTCATCTAATAAATTTCTACGAATCTGTGGCAGTGCGATATTGTTGGCTCGTATTGTTGTTGCAAGTTGTACCAGTTGCCTCTGTCGACCTAGGGCACCGTTGAATCAACGCCAGGCATTGGATAGTCAGTTCCTGTTTAGCGGCGACATCAGGAAGGCTGGACGGGCGTTCCAACCTGCGGTCTCGGGCGACTGTCACTGGCAGTCGTCCTGTGTGTTCAGCGCCCACAGTGGCCTCCCCAGCACAGCCAGCTAACACAGAGGCATCAGAATGTGTATGTTTATCTATTTGTGAGGAGAACTCCGCGCACGCGCCCGGAAGGCTGGAGTGCCGACAGTCACCGACTTCCCGCAGCGGATGTGATATGCACGATTTTCTGGAGCAACACGCAACGGTAAGAATTTCTCGTTGGCCAGCATTTATCATTATTGGTAGTCCCACTGTTGTCATTTACACCTGGTGATTTCCTGTCTGTTCTGGTTTTCTTCGTCCTGAGCCACTGCTGTAGACATGCCCACCACAACGGCAGCGGACGCAGCTGCTTTCAGTTGATCCATCGCTGCAACTTTACGTGTCAGGCATGTTGTTGGACGCATCACCATGTTCTGCCCAACCCAAGTTTGTGCGTCTTGGAGTTTCGGCGCGACAGGGCTTCAAATGCCATCCCCAGAAATGCTGACGTCCGCACTGCGGCTGAGCCACTCCCTGCATTCTGCTGAATCGCGCTGTGACGGTCTTGAGATCGGAAGTAGGTGTGTAACGTTACAGTACGCGCGCTTGTCTCGGTCGGAGTCGGTTGTGTGGGCGTCTGCAACTACCCAGGAGCTGGCCTCCAGTCGCACGAGGATCTCGTGGCGTATCTCAGCTTGACAGCTTGAAGGCCGCTGAGGATCCGACACGACTGCACTGTGTTCAATAAAAAAAATACACTGTCAACATCCAGAATTTGGTGCATGCAGGCGTCGCATCCTTGCATGCTGAACTCCTTCGATAGATTTTTAGAAAAAGTCTCCGGCAAGCGAGTGGTCGTATTCCTAGACTATGACGGGACGCTGACACCGATCGTGTCCAACCCGGACCACGCTTTCATGTCGCCTTCTATGCGAGGGATCGTGAAGGAGGTGGGCAGGCTGTTCCCCACTGCAATCATCTCTGGCCGCGGGCGATTGAAGGTCGAAGACTTCGTCCAACTGGACGAGCTATTTTACGCGGGCAGTCATGGTCTAGACATCAAGGGCCCGGTGGTGCGCGCCCAGCTCTTGTGGCGCACGCGTGAATGCCATGTTCACAGCGTGGTGTCGCCATCAGGCGCGCCTGAACCTGGTGCCCTGCTTGACCACGCAGGCGGCACGGCAGCGCTCTTGGTACACGTGTGCCTTGGTCACAGTGCCTCAGCATGGTCAGTGGTTGTGCAGGTTCAGTCCGTGACTGGAGAGGAGCGTGAGGTCCTTCCGCTCACGTTGGAAGGCGGGCTGCTGGCAATGATGGCCGAGGTAAAGGCAGAGGCTGAAGCTGCTGTCGCGTCGATTCCAGGCGCTACAGTTGAAGACAACAAGTACTCGGTGTCGGTGCATTTCCGTAACTGTCATCTGGACGACTGGCCGAAGGTGCGGGACTTCGAGCCTCGCAGCTGTGCGTCGGGCCGGCCCAGGGCCCTGTTTCTGCCTGAACATCACATGGTGTCTAGTTTGTGCGTCAGTGCGGTGCAAAATCGCGTCCAGCAGCAGTGTTGGGAGATGACGGAGCGGCTGCCTTCCTAGAGGTCTTGCGCTCTGCATCATTGCCAGTAAGCCCTCCTGCTTCGTCAGGAGCGCAGTCATCATTTGTCAGACACGAGGCGCAGGCCTACCTGCCACGGAGCGTCCATGTAGCAATCGAGATAGCGTGCCTCCAGTTGTCTTGAGTGCAATCTTGCTGGAGCATGCCTGTGTTGCTGAAGGTCGTGCAATTTCGAGCATGTGGCCCCTCTCTTGCTGCCATGCTACCCTCTTGACAACTCATCACCTTGACGTACTCCGGCACACTGCACACTCCGTGGTGCACACCTGCATCCTCCTTCTCACTCCCCCAGCCCACTCAAGCACTGAGCACCACCGCACCTCGTGTGCGAAGTCTGCATGGCGCCACCACGGCAGCGCCTCTGCTCTGCCAAGGACAACAGCCCAGATGTAGCCAGCCGCTTTTCCAGACAGCGTCTCACGTGCGCCCGGCGCAGGTGTTCACCGCGGCAGACGAAATCGTGCAGCGGAGGGCCGCGGTGCACATGACGCGCGGCCGCAAGGTCCTCGAGATCCGGCCGCGCGTCAACTGGGACAAGGGCCGCGCGCTGCTGCACCTGCTGCGCGCGCTCGGCCTCGCCGACGCCCCGGACGTGCTGCCTCTGTACATCGGCGACGACCGCACCGACGAGGACGCGTTCCGCGTGCTGCGCGCCTCCGGCGTCGGCGTCCTCGTGTCGAGCATCTCGAAGGCCACGGCCGCGAGCTTCACGCTCAACAGCCCCGCTGAGGTGTGCCTCCTCCCGCCCTGGGCACCCCCCAGCCGCTCCCCTTCGCCTCTTTTTCTTGTCTTCGTCCCCTCTCCTCTCTCCGCTACCTGGTGGGGTCTCCGCAGGAGGATGGTGCCTGCGAGCGGCGGTCGGGCCCGGCGATGCCCGCGGTGATTCGGCTGCTGTGACTTCTGCCTGCTGTGTCCGGCCCCCTTGCCAGAGGCCATTTGGTACTTCCAGCATATCTGGCGGGACTGGCTTGTCAGGACCAGCAAGGCTTGGGGATGGGGGCATGAGCTTGTGTGGAGGCAGGACGCCCCGGGCCGATCGCTCCCAGTGTCCCTCATCATCGCATCTGTCTGGCTGGAGCTGGCAGGTCAGTGAGCTCGTGGTTAGTGAGTGCTAGTGGATGGTGGTGCAGTGAGTAAAAGGATCAATTACTAAACCTCTGGGCAATGGGTTACTACATCACTGGCCCAATGAAGTTGGGACCACATGGCATGTGATGTCCCATGCTGTTTGATATACGTGGTTTAGTTTTGAAGGATCTTTCCTGTGCCAGTGGTCATCACTGCCTGGCACCCAGAGGCCACCAGTTGATGGTCACTGCAATCACCACTTTGTATGTGTAGCTGTCTACAGGCCACCAGTAGATGGTCACTTCAATCATCACTTTTTGTATGTAGCTGTCTAGATTCTGTCAGATACCTTCACATGCATGGCTGTTGTGCAATCGGCCATGGTCTTGCACTGAGTTCCATACACGTATGGATGGTCTGGCATCGGCCAGGATCTGACAGTGCCACCAGCAGGTATTGCACAGACACATGCCTCAGAGCAGTGTGTGGCAGTCCAGTGATATGACCGCTATACCAGTGGTGTCACCGGATTGCTACAGGTCGTCCTCAGATCATCATCACCTGAGTAGATTCTCCACTGCCCTGTCAGCGCATGCCTCTTTCTTGCCAGCGCTGTGACGAGGGAGCGGTCGCTGCAGGTGGGGGAGTTCCTCTCTCGGCTCGTGGACTGGGGGCAGCAGAGCGTGGAGAACGCGTGGCGCCACGCCCCAACCTGCGTTGGCTGGGCGGCGACCCCGCCCGTCGCCGCGGCGAACAGCGGCGACACGCCGTCGCTCGACGCCGCCGCGGCCGCGGCGATGCCGCACCAGGCGAGCGACGAGAGCGTGAGCTCGCAGTCGTGGGGCGAGAAGCTCCGGTTCGGGGACACGTCGGAGGGGGGCAGCGCGGAGTCGCTACCGCCCGCGGGGGCCGCCGGCGCGCCGCAGCCGCCGCTCGGCAGCATGAAGGGCAGCGGGCACGACTGCCTCTCGGCGGTGAGCTCGGACTGCAGCACAGGCATGGAGACGGCGCACGGGGGCAAGGGGGGGTGGCTGCGCAGCTGCGAGCCGGCGTGATGGCGGCGCATGCGTGTGCATGCTGCGTGGCCGTGCGGTCACGGCCCCGTTGCCGGAGGCGGGCAGATGTTTATTCGTGTGCGAACCAGGCCTCCACGTGGCAGGCTGTGCCGTGTCTGGTTGTGAGATGCCTGCCAGCAGACACCGGGATTCATGTCGCGCGGCTGAGGTCATGAGTGCGGCAGGCTCATGGGCGTGATCCTGGTGCAGAGCCGATTGGAGGGAACGTGGACGCAGTGCATGCGATGTGATGCGTTGAGTCCAAGACGGGTGGGGCTGCGTGCCGAGTGGCTGGCAGTGCAGAGAAAATTTTGCGACGGTGCATCACGTGCGTGCGCTCGAGCTGGCGTGCGAGTGTGAGGTTGCGCTGCTGAGCCGGGGGCGTTTGCGCCTGTGGCCGCCTGTGCGTGGGAGCTACTGTGGTGGCGCTGTCAGGTCGTGTATGACCGCATATGCGGTGCATCTGCAGTGCATCTGCAGGGCCCTGCTCGGAGGCTTAGGTCAAGCGAAGCTCTGTGGCCCCTGCCCAGGGGTCCTGGGCATCGGTTTGAGCGGCGTCTCCCAACCTGTCATTCTCCGGCCGCATGAGCAGCCCAGGCCATCGCACCAGGTCTGAATGGTGAGCATGCGCTGCTGCGTCTGGCGGCGTACGACTTGAGAGGTGTCGCGTGCCGTGCCGGAGGCCGCCCGCCGTGGATGCTGGCGTCTGCAATCAGCAGTCGCGGCTTGTTCCACCTGATGCGCTGCAAAGGGGCATGCCCGGCTGCAGCAAGGGCACCAGGCGTGATGTGGCGCGGGCCGGTAGTCCACTCAATTGCGATTCCGCAGTGTAGTGGAGTTGCGGCGTGTCTGCGTGGCGTGCAAGAATGAGAGAGAAATGCTGGGCGTTCCAGCGCGAGACCTGCTGCGTGTGTAGGGCCTGTGGGGCGCACCCCCGCCCTGGCAGAGATCATGAGCACTGGCCTAGACACTGCCGGGTGGCTCGTGTGCTGTTGACAATAATGAGACCATTGGTCCTGGGGTTGGTGGTGGTGTTTTGGGTGAGCCGGTCCGGCGAGTCCATGCGGTGCGCAGGATCGGGCTGTGGCCGAGCGATGTCGATGCGGTCCATCGCTGGACTAGATGCCGTGTCTGAAGGGGTCGGTCTGTGGGTGTGTGTGCTGTGTACGAGCAGCTCACGCACCGCGAATGGCGGCGTGGATGCAGGATTTGGTGCCGGCCTTGGGTCAGGGGGTGGGTCAGGGTGGGTGGTAGGAGGTGGGCGGGACGCCCTGTCGCAGGAGGCGTGAGCTGCGTGGCTGGCTTATGCGTAGCATAGAGTCGTGGGGACAATGTCCAGCCCGCCTGGTGCCCACTCAGCATTTGTTGCTGTGTGATGTGACTGTTTCAGCGTCGGGGGTCGCCGTGCACCGACACGGCTGCCATCCATGCTGTGATGCGTGGCCTGCATGCTGCTCTTCATGCACGGCTGTACTTGCTCGCTGTTTCACTTGGGTGTGGATGCATCTGCCCGGCCCGCATCAGAGCTTGGAAATCTTGCATGCGGATTACGGATGGCGATGGCTGATCCCGATCAGCAGTCAGGATGCAGTGGCCACTGCATGCATGCTGCTCTTGTGCTGACTGTCGGCATGCTGCCTGTGATTGCGAGGCAGGCAGGCGAGTTATGCTGTGCAGGCTAGATCGCAGTTGATGTTGTTTCGAGGCAGTTTCTGTGGTCTCAGGCCTGCTTGGTACTTTGTAACACTGACCAACGAGGGGCGATTTGTCATCGATGGCGTGCCTGCAGGGCCGATGCATTCACACGGGCAGCATCTAGCGACTAGGGCATGTGCAGCTGTGGCAATCTGAGCGTGGCACGGTCGCCTTTCATACGTGCACAGTCCGCTATGCAGGACAGCTTGAGCATACACGGCTGACACCTCCATTCATGTGTTGCCAAATGCCAACTCGACAGTGCAGCTTGCTTTTCCGCGGCAAGGCACCGAGGCGCATTCGGTTTGCCAGTGTGACAGCTACCCCAGCCCTGCCAGTGTGAGCAGTGGGGCGCCTGACCACCGACCACAATCACTGACCACACAGGCTCTGCGCGGGGGGGGGCCTTGTCCAACGGCAATGGCCACGCTCTGAATGTGTCGCGCCTTACTGCATGCCCCCGTGTTGCATGCAGGGCACGTGTAACAGTGGCCTGAAGTGCACGCCGCCTCTCTGCGCAGTGTGGCTGAGGTGCACACACATGCATGCAGGGCACAATGCACCACGTGCTGCGGTATGCACCATAGGGGACGCTGTGTGCTGGCCACAGCGGATCACAGGCGCTGGCCTGCGTGGGGTTGCCACAGGTGGTCTACCCCGTCGGCATGAGGTCCCGTGCATTCGGAGTCCTCAATGTCCTCTATAGGATACGCCTCAGTCCAGGCTTACTGGACTTCACAGCGCAGGAGCCTCATATGCCTCACGGCTCGTTGCGGAGACACCACGGCGTTGTGGCGAACCAGCCCTCCTCGCAGCGCCGCAATGTCGCAGCACTCGAAGCATAGGGGTGTCTCGGCAGGTGCATCTACATATGTGTGATCCCCGGCGCTGCTAGCTTTGAAGCTCATACGTACGCTGGTCCCGCCCCGCCACACCAAATTTGTTGAACCAGATGCAAAGCCGTCTGCTTGAAACACAGTTTTTTTTCGTTTGTTGGAATGCGGGCTCCCGCGAGAGCACTCCTGGCCACGAGGCTGTGTGATCATTGGTTACGCTCATGAACATCGTGCGAGCATTGGACTGGAATGAAGTAACGCCGCCGCGCAGCCGCCCCCCACAAGAGCAGATCAGATGCCGCCAGGCCTCGTGGAAGCAGAGCGCTCGCTCAGTCAACTCCTCTTGAATGTTGCAACATGCGTCACTGCGATCATCCCCAGGTCCTAGAGGCGCTGCCCCATGCAGCTCTAATCACCGTTGCAGGCTGGATGCACAATGCCTGGAATGTGTGCAGGATCTGCACGCAGAGTCTGTGCTGGCGCAGTTCCGTTGACGAGCTCCTGGCAGACCAGACAGCAAGACGATACGATGATGAATTAGCTCGCATTGTTCATGATCTAGAGCAGCCCTGAGTGTACGCAGCTATCAATACAATTGCAGCATCAGCTAGCGGCCTTCACAACACACACTGTACACACCTGATCAAAAATCAAATTCAAAGTGTGAGGTAACTCTGGCACCTGCCCTGTAGGCACATGCATGCTCGGCATGTCTCTGCCATGATGCAGCGGCACCGTGTTGATGCGGCGGCACCGTGTTGCATTGCAGCATGCTCGCAGGGCCGAGCCCTGGCCAGTGGCCACCGGTGACACAGACTCTGGAGCGTGTGGCGGTTGGAGCCGCACTGCAGCAGTCGTGCGGCCGTGCTTGCGGTTGGAACTGTAGCCGAGTGATGAGTACAATGTGCCGTGCTTGTGCGCACCAGTGTTGGGTCGCTTTGCAGCATTTTCCAGAGCTGCCATCCAACAATTAGATATGAATATTCGGAATTATTACATATGATCGTGCCCGACGAACCAGCACTGGTGCACAACATGGTAGGAACTGATGGTGTCGGTGAGGCCTTTGGGGATGGGGGGGTGTTGATGTTTGCCCCCCGCCCATCTTTCAGTTTCGGCTTATGTTGTGGATTTCCCCGTACGTGCAAGTGCACGGAATGGCTCTCGAGGTCCATGGCGACAGCCAGAGTTTGCGGCAGCTGCTAGCTAGCACTAGTGCGTGGCTCGTATGCCTCGGTCAGGCCGGAACGCAGAGATGGCTACATCCCTATGGCTATGACTATGTAATCAGGCTGCTATACATAATTGTACCGACTGACATAAGTACACGCGCTGAAACCCGGCCTATGCATGGCGGGGGATGCGTTTGAAAAAGTGGCGACGGGGAGTACCCGATTTGTGTCAACTCGAACTTGCTGCATAGTCAACTCTGTTGGATCTGGGCCTGCAGGAGGACCAAGGCTACCCATGCTTGCCTGCGTCCGTCATGCCGTGTTGAGCGCCATCGTAGTTGACTACTCGCACAGATGTACAGCTGCAGGCTGCATCAAGACGACTAGGCTTCAAAACATTTCTGTCGCAGTCGACGAGCTGCCCAAGGGCTTCAGATTTGTTCGAAGAATTGATATTCAACGTGCCTCCTGGTAGCGTGACACGGCGTTCGGGACGCCTTGCCCAGTTGTTTCAGGTAGGCCATCCTCCCGTCTCTGCGCGTTGGAGCAGCCAAGCAGCAGCGGGACATGCTGCGATGCTCATTTGATTTTCGTTCAGGTTTCGTAGGTTACACAATATTGAGCATGGCCGACGAAGCTGTTTCTAAGGACGTATTGCTTTACGTCGCCGACTTCCTGGTGGATGAGCTGTCTCAGAACGCAGCTACAGCATCGGATACGAAACAGCGAGTGCGATCCACGTCGTCTGTGTGTCTCATTGTATTGATCATGATCATGAGACGGCCTGGATTAGAGTGGAGGCACAGGGCTTGTTACCGCCTTTGATGCAAGACAGCAATCGGCTTCACCCCGTTCTGTGACATGCAGCTGCGGTCATATGTTGATAACTTGACTGCTTTCATAGCGGCTAGAACGCCGAATGGTGATGTCAGTCAAGCGAAAGGCGCCAAGCGGAAAGACGCCGGCAGAGCCGATGCGGAAATGCCGGACGCGAAGGTGCCAGCCACAGGTATGCGATCAAGTTGAATCATCCCAGATCATTCCGCGGCTTTGGGTCTGCTCTGCGGCCAAGTGCGGGTGGAACCAGTCCGCTGCGAAGGCTTTCGGGAACACTCGTTCCAATGTGATAGCAGTCGTGAAGCCTGCAGGAAAGAAACCGCGCCAGAGGACCATGCAACAATTATTTTTGTCGTATGGGGCGCACAGTCTTCCAGACAGGGTCCGCGAACACAAGGAGAAGCTCCTTCCCAACACCAACATCATTGCACTCATGAACAAGTACTCCAAAAGTCTGGCCAGACACGAGCTGCAACAGTTTGAAGACGACTACAAACACTTCCTGGACGAATTCAATGAACAGCTTGCTGACGGGAAGATCGACATGAAGGTCCTTGCAAAGCGCCTGACGGCGTATGATCACGAGCAAGGAATTGAAATGCATCCCGCTTTCAATGGATTCATGGTGAACATCTGCTACACTCTCCTGATATGTGCCTGTGTGAATCAGATGCAGGTGGGCTGCATGCTGCCTGCACCGCCAGCACCCGCTTGATCATCGTATCTCTCCACATTGCCCTGCCAATGCAGAAATTCGTAGACAAGGAGGCTGGTGTGGCGCACGACTCAGATGACCTCAAGGACGCCGACGCCGAGCCCGCCGAGGACGAGACCTCTGCAGGCGAGGACGAAAAACCTGCCGCCAAGACGCCTCCGGTAGCGAAGCCTACAAGCCGGGCGGGCAAGTCCCCGCCGTCCCGCGCCGCCCCCAAGCCCGCTGCCAAGGCGGCCGCAGCCAAGAAGGGCCCGGCCGCACGGGCCGCGGCCAAGCCGGCTCCGGCCAAGGCGAAGGCCGGCAAGGCCGCGAAGAAGCCGGAGCCGGAGGTCCAAGCCGAGAGCTCCTCAGGCGAGTCGACCTCAGAGGACGACGACGACGAGGAGGAAGACGACGAGTAGCTGCCTCCACGCATCGGAGCGGTGAGGCCGTGGGAAACAAGCCAAGGTGCCTGCGCCACTGCGGTGCGGTGGTGCCTCGTGTGCTCCACGAGACGCGAGTGCGCGGCCGGCGGGGCAGTCGTGTGCGACAGGGCAGGGCAGTGGGTCAGCTGTGGAAGGCCTGCGCCACGCGAACCACAGCTGATGTCTGCACCGCGAAAGAAGCCCGCGAGCCAGGGAGACAGGAGTGTGCGTGGTGGTGGTAACAGGCAACGGATGGGTGGAGCCCACGCAGCCAGGAGGGGAGGGGGTGGCGCGATCTGCACCAGAGCAACAACCTGCACCGATGTGCCCTGTGTGGGCTGTGGTCTGCGTGCGGTGCCCAGCTGTGTGCATGGTGCATTCTGTTCTGTGGCAAAAGTTGTTTTGTTGCAAATGGGGGCGTGGCGATGAGGTGGGATGGCTGGTGACTGTGGGCCTGCGCAGCTGCGATGCCGCCCTCTGAGTCTACCAGAGATGTGGTATCATACCACATCTTTATGCACATACCACTGGCATGAGGGCGCCACGTGCAGCAGTCTATGTACCGCATGAAGGGCTTTTGAGGCGTGGCTGTTCTGGCTCGTGGCCAGCAAGAAATATGCTCATGCAGCATGCTGAGGTTGCTATGCCATGCATGTTTAGCAGTTGCTGGCCTGTACGTCGCAACTTGTGTGTGAGTGAGCTTCCTCGTGAATGCACAACACTTGCATTGCAGGCTTCGGCCTGTCATGGGGCCGCATGCCCCTGCTGGAGGTACTGCCGGAACAAATGCCATGTCTGAGAATGTCAGGAGGAAATACTTACACATGTACGATTCCGGTGATGTATAACACCACTGCCATCTGATGAACGTCACTGACAAAGTATGAGTGGCACATGTCAACCCACCATGCCAACAGCCTGCATTCCCACGCCTCAGAAAAGTGATTCAGTATCACTGCCTTGCAGACCGACTAGCCGATCTGATCTAAATACAAATTCCCAAAGTCAATGCATTGGTGCAAGTGCCATCCGCTGCTTTGCCAGGTGACGAGGCTTCTGCGATGCTGTCACTAAGGCAATGGTGACGGCAGCCCACGGACCGAGCCGTGTCATTCAATCAATGCCTCCACACCGCCTGCTATACACCCGCCACTACTGTCAACAGCATTGCCTAGTGGCACCAGAACTGGCTACATTCTCAGATATCATCCTGGAATCATGTGGCGAGGGGGGCCAAAGGCACCTCGCATCTCTCCACCGCATGCATAGCTGCTGCAGCAGAGGAAAATAGAGATAGGTTCCTTGGGCTCGGGCCATCGTAATGCGGAGCATCAACACACACTACCAAGCATCGCATCCAAAGTAGGTATACGACGATTTCTCCACCCATTCAGCACTACATCAAGGCCAAGACATTGGTTGATTTGGGTAGGTGCTCTGCCATACAATGGCCCGAGTTCTTGTTTATTGACGTACAATAAAGACGAAGGCAAGGCCAAGGCAAAGCCAGCTGGTCAAAATGACAACTCATATGTGACTCTACCAGCACTTTCCCATCACAGCACTCACAGCTCATCCATACCCAAAAATTAAAGACACGCAGCCCTGTGAGCCACCGGCCCTTCAGTCGCTGCCGCATCATCCATATCATTGTTTTTTTGGTTCCACAATCGATCCTGCTCGAGCTGACTGCTCAGGCTGACTGTGGAAGGACACGGTGGCCACTTGCTCGACCTTGCCGTCGAGCGTTTCGCCTCCAGCAGCGTCAGCTCCACACACCCCCCTTCCCTCACAGATGACCGCCAGAGATGAGCGCGTCCGCTTTTATCCATCAGAATCATGTCACACACCACCTGGCGCTGGTGCTGGCGCGTGGAGCGGCCGGGCCGGCAGCGTGCCTGCAAAGTCAGCCACGCACAGCGTCTTGCGGAAAAAGTAGTACGGCACCACCCCCTCCTCATCACCGTCCCGCAGACCAGCTGTCCCCGTGCCCCCCGCGGCACCGCCGCCCACCCCCGGCTGCCCCCCCGCACGCACCGGCCAAGCAGCATCTGCAGCAGCACCTGCTGCGGCACCCCCAGCGCGCAGCGCGTCGGCGCCGCGGCTGCTGTGCCGCTGCAGGGAGACATGTTCCGGGCTAAGCGGCATGAGAGAAAGAGCCCCGTTCATGTGGACCACATGGTCAGCGTCCGGCATCGCCCCGGCGACCTGCGCTTCGGGAAGCCCACCCTGTGTTTGTGGGCATGGGTGCCGTTCAGCCACCCCCGGCGCGGGGGCCGGTGGCCCTGCGGAAGGCCCCCACAGGTACATCGGAGAATCGGCACCCTGACTTCCCGATATCAGGCAGGATCCCCTGGCTCCCGCAAGTTCCAACGCGCCCCCCCACACGACAGCACGGCACATCCCTTCGTCTGCATCAGCGCCACCACAGGGTTCTCCTGGCAGCTTCACGCCCTCAGGCTCTCGCTGGTCTTCTCGTATGCAGCACGCAGCGCACACGCCGCCCGAGTCCCGGCCGTAGCATTCTGGTTGATCCGCATCAAGTGCTACGCCGCACATGCTGTGCCGCCCAGGCGGTGGACCTGGGCGACATTCGGCAGAGAGGGCGTCGATGGGTTCAGGACGGGGGACCGCTGGGTGATCAGGGTTCGGTTGCGGCCATGGCAGCGGCCCGCCGTCTCCCTCGGCCATCGGAACATCAACGCATTCGACGTGAAGCGCGGCCCCTGGTCCCACGGCTGCGATGTCGGTGTGATGACAGTCGGTGCCAGGTGGCGGCGCGAGCCGTGGCGCCGCACTCGGCGGCCCCCTGACGCCACTCCCGCCAGCGCCAGTGCAAGCCGAGCTTGCCGCGTGCGCAGCATGCGCAGCGTCAGTGGGCGTGGCAGCATCCACGGCGGCCCCAGCGGGCGCCGCCGCGGCTCCTTCCGGCAGGCCCCCGGCGGAGGCGGCGGAAGACGTGCGGGTGCAGAGGCCCAGCATGCCGTCGGGCAGCACAGCGACCACCGGCGCGGCGCGGAACGGCAACGCATCGAACCATGCGCGCGCAGCATGCAGTTCCGCCGCACATTGCGGCGCCCCAGCCACTGCCGGTGCCCACAACCCCGATGCATACGCACCGTGCGCACTTCCATTGCCACTCCCGCCCCCGCCAGATGCCGGGAGGGGCCTGCGATCGGCGCATACTTGTGAGGCCAAGCTGGGACTGCTCAACTCCCCCGACAGCCAGGCGGAGAAAGGGGAGACAAGCCTGGGGGCGCTGCACTCCCCGCCCCGTCCCAGATGAAGGGCATTGCCTGAGGCATAGATCTGTCGTCGGTGATAGGGTTCGGGAATGAAGGAGGTGGAGGGGTCGGGGTGGCTGGGGGCGGAAGTCGCGGGGCCAGAGGGTGCGCGGGCGTGCGCGCACGGCGGCACCGCGGTGCCGCCTCCTGCCGTAGCCATGGGGGAGCATCCGTCCTCATCACCGGAGGGCGTCGCGGGGGGCACCGAAACATCGCCTGCGGCGGTGTCGGCATGCATCGCGGCATCTGTGCTGTGCTGCGCTGGGCTGCGCGGATCCACCGCGGGACCCTGGAGCTGACGCGGTGACACAGAAGCAGAGGCGGGCCGAGTGGGGCTGCGAAGGGGGGGGTTGTGGTGGGGTGGCGTGTTTGGCGGGGGTGCCATGGCGCGTCTTGTGGCTGCTGTGTTGTCGGTGGATGGGGGCAGACCAGGAGGCTGCGTGGGGGGGTGAGGAGGGTTCTGAGCCGGGGTGGACTGTGCTGAGGCAGCGGCTTGGGGTTCCGGTTCGGTTGTTGGAGGTGGGAGGGGGTATGCCAGTTTGTTGTCGAGGTCAACAAACACAATGAATGCTGACCATGGCTCGATGGAGGTGTCAGTGGGCTGGAACCTGGCACCTGCATCAACTCTGGAGATCATTCTGCTGCCCCTCCTGCCCAGGTGGACGAAACCAGTTGATGTGGCGCTGATGCGGCGGGTCTGGTCACTGCAGAGAGTCGTGCATGGGTCATAGCTGCTGCTGAGCCTCATGAGTGGCAGCAGTGTCGGCCTCGACGAAGGTCGGTGTGCATGTCTCAAGACGCCGTCATGAGATTCAATGTGAGCTTTGGGTAGGCGTGCACGGAGGCGCTGTTCGACACAGGCATGTTGCGTAGACCTGGCTTACCACACCGCCAGTCTCCACGCTCAGACAAGGGTTGTTTTTTCTTATATACGCTAGCTTGTCCGGACAGGAGTATTCTCTAGCGAAGTCCAGGATGTCGGTAGCGCACCGTTTCGACGCCGTGAGGAGGTGCCCCTGCAAAGTTGCCATCCGCATACTGCGACCACGACGAGCATAGACATCGCGAAGCCCGCAAGCGCAAGAACCGGACCTGCACACGCTCGCAGCTCGCTTTAACTCACACACTAATGCCAAGGAATGAATCTTTAACTCGAAGTCCGGCCGCATTGAGTGCGCTGCGTTCGGGTGTGTCGGTGTTCGTGGCGCAAGGCTGGGCGGTCGCAGGTCACAAGTCAAACACGCGGCTGCGGATGCAGATAGCCATACCAACCCATCCCTGATCAGAAAGGAATCCTCTGGCTCCCTCATCTTCGGCAGCCTCGTCACCGCCGTGCTGGGATGGTCCTGCGAAAGACATTGGCTGTGTAGTGCTGATGAGCGCAGAGCTCGCGGGATGCAGCTGTGACGACGGTTTATGTATACAGTGACTCAGCCTCGGCAAGATGCGATCAGGAAGTGTGATGCAGTGTGGTTGCACGGCCGCTGGGTAGCGCTAGCCTTATCCCGGCCGTAGTCGCCGTGGACCTGCAGAGCACAACAGAAATCCAAAGAGCGCAATCGGATTTGGGGTATTGGAGGATGTGAAGCAGCCTTATCTCGAGCTTGTCGACCTAGAAGCACCCGCAAGGCTGGACTCGGGGCAGGAGTGTCGGCCTTGATGATGTGATCATGAACACCGGTTTGACGATGCACAAGACGCCGTACCGTCAGTCCAAGTAACACCTGCCACTAGTGATCTTCAATGTTGAGGTCTGTAGATGCGCCGCGGCGCTGTATGTGCGGTGTCGCCATGGCTGCGTTCCTGCATGCAGTGTAGCGTCGAGACTGGGCAAGACCGGACCGTGATAACGCGACAGGACGTGGTGCTGGTGATGCATACGCGCGAGCAGAATACAGCACCCCTCCTCAGCGAGGCACGTCTCTGGCGTCCGCCTGACTTTGACCCGCCATCGGCGTTGTGATTCAACGTTACATGAGGCAGGTGCAGATGCTTGAAAACATCATATGATGCATGTGCGTACGCGTGCATGTGTTAGGCGAACGGCGCCGGGAGGACTGATCACGGGAGGGCGGCCGGCGTTGAGATGTGTACGCTATCGCCGCAGCCGGACGGCTTGGGTTCGCTTACATCGCCTGGCACTTGCGGCTGATGCTCTGCCCTGAAAATTTTCCGAGCTGTTAACGTTGTAATTTGTTTACTTTGTGACCTGGCAAAGCTAGCTAGGCGCAATGTCGAGGCGTCCCTGTGGCCACGGGCGGCGAGGTGCATCATAAGAAGCGTTTTCAGATCTAGATGTGCCTTGCCATGTATCACGCAAACGCTGGTACATTTGCATAGCCCCGCGGACAACTTTCCCGGCCTCTGGAAAGTACGTGCGGGCGCACCAGCCTGAAAATGGAAGTGCGAAATTTGACCACAGGGGCGGGTGTGGGGATATGGGCCGGGATTAGTGGTAGCCACTTATGTCACGGTGCATTCATGGGCCTACCCCGTGCACGCAACACTTGTTGCACATTGGACCAGTCAGTTTGAATTTTCGACGGTCCTTCTGCTATCTGGATGTGGCCATAGCGACCTCGGCAATGCGGGCCTCATCAAGTGCCACACGCCGTCCATATGGCCACAGGCTGGAGCAGCAAGGGAGCTGATGCGTGGCGGCGATGGCAGGGCGCATGAAGTGTGATACTCAGCCGGCGACATGCACTATGACTGCATCCATGATACATGTGAAATAAATTGGAATTGGCAAGAAGCACGCATATTGCAGCTGGCATTCACCAGGCCACAGCCCACACACCGCGGCGGCTCACGCAGCCGGCGGCCAGGTCCATCAGCGCAAACCAGTGGTTTGAATATTGAAACCACAATAACAGCACAAATTCGTTTTGAAGTCGCAATCCGCAGGCAATGCTCTAGCAGGCTCAGCGGTAGGAGCACGCGCCGCCGACGATCCCCCGACGCCGCTGCGGAGGCGGCACCCGGACAGATGCCGCTGCGATTGCCGCCGCGACTACTGCCACAGAGCGCAAAAGGATCACTTCCACATCCCTTGCCAACAAAAATGTTCATCAGGGGTACCACTTCTACGCGCGCCCGCGGCCGCGCCGCCTTCTGTCAGTCTGCTGTAGAGGCAGCGCCCGCGCCACACACCACGGCGGGCACCGGCTGCATCCATCACCTGCTACACAACTTGAACTGACAGGTGGGTAAAAGAAATATGCCGCAATCCGTTGGGGTCCAAACCAGACCCGGCTCGCCCCCACGCGGCACGGAACCACCCCCACGCTGCAACGCTGCCCAGCATTCACCGTAGCACGTGCTGAAAATCACTCACCTCCAGATCAATCCTATAGCACAAGCACGGCTGCGCGTCGGCGTCCGCGTCGGTGAACCCAGGCACCTGTACCCCTTCGTCTCCCGGCCCTTGCGCGGCCCCGGACTCATGCGGTCCTGCGCCCGCGGCGACCGCATCAGCATCAGTCTCGCGGGCGCCCGGCTCCGCTGGACCTGCAGAAACCTGATCACCCTCGCTGCGCGTGGCATCGCCGCCGGGACCCTGTACAGCCCCGGCTCCCGCCGCTCTGCCGCCGCTGCCAGGCGTGCCTTGCTGCGAACGTGATATCGGTTCGACAGCACGATGCTGGCGATCATCGCCGGGATCCGCTACATCGGAAGACGAACGGTCAACTTCGCACAGGCACAGCGCGGCGTCCGGCTGGACCACGATCGTCGGCATGGCCATCGCGCCGGCGGTGAGCGCCTCGAACCGGCGGCGCGCACGCGCCAGCTCAGACTCTGCCGTTGGGTGTGAGGCCTCGGCCGCGTCTGACTCCTCCTCCGCTGCTTCCGTCGTGGCCGCAGCCCCGCACGCGCAGAGCCCGTACCGCCGCGCGCGCGCTAGTTTCAGCGCCCGCGCCGGGCCGGACGGCCCCCGTTGCCGGCCGCGCCGCGCCGCGGCCTCGGCCGCGCCAGCGGCCTCCTCGCGCCTCCACGCCTCCTGCTGCGCCGCTCGTTCGTCTTCCTCGGAGATCCGCACCGCGTCAGAGGGGGGCGGGGGTAAAGTGGCGCCAGGGGCGCCCGTGGACGTGGACGCCGCGGCGTCCGGGCCGGCGCCGGGCGCGGGCGCCGCGGCCGCTTCGGCGGGCTCGCCAGTGAGGCTGCAGTATGCGCGGATGAGAGCGGCGCGGATGTAGGAGGGGCCGTCGGGGAAGGCAAGCTGCTTGCGGAGGTCGACATCGACGATGGCCTGGTTGTCCGGGGTGCTGTGACGCGGGCTGCTCGTATCGGCGGCCTCTGCATGTTGGCTTCGGTGAAGCATAGCGCGCGCACTACTGATGCCGCCTTTAATAGCTGTTGTTTGTTTTTTTTTTCAGTTTTCGTCAAGCGGTGGATGAAATGACGAGGGGGCTTGAAGAGCGACCGTGTGCGCTGCTGGTGGGGCCTCGTATCATGATATCGCTGGTCTGATTATCTGCCGAGACTGACAAAGCATTTGAATTCAGAGCCACCAGACCGCTGCGATGTAATTGCGCACGCATGGAGGCCACATTTTGAGACCGCGACAGCTAGCAAGCTCGGACCAGAGCAGTCACAGGAGTCCGTCCTCTGCTCCAGTTGGACTTGGGATGTGGAAGCCACTGTGATGTGGCCATGCTGTTGCTACAGTTATACATCAGCTCGCAAGGAGCTGGCATGGCAGAGCGAGCTAGGTATGGAAGGAGACTGCTCCGACAGCTGCGGTGGTGGCTCCATGGGATTGTGTGCACTTGATGTGGGCAGTCCGAGACGTGCCGCGGGGCGCACCGTTGTCAGCAGGTTGTTGATGGCGCCTGCGCCTGTGGCCACAGCAACCGAAGGTCCTGTGCACGCATAGCAGAAGCACCGCCACCCAGAACGCCAAGAAGATTATGACGATGAAGGTGCCATCTGCATGCAGCTAGCTCCGATGAGACACAGAATTTTAATTTTCACTGGCATGCACTATCTTGCTCGAAAGCATATGACGTTGGAAGCGTTGTGCTCGGGCTTGAATGCGGCCTGGCTACGGCGAGACCGTCCGTATAGTCAAGCATGTCCGCAGAATTGCCAAAATCACAATCAATGATGACATCACTGTTACGTAGATTCGCCCAGTTGCGTGGGACTTCCCGAGACATCGGTCAACGTAGTGCCAGTGGTGGTCGCGCACGCACTTGCACTCCTGCACAGTTTACATGGGTGCGAGTGTCACTTGAGACTCGCAACACAACATTAAGGTTACACATGTGAGCTCTTGGACGATTTCATACGCCAGGATTGCAGTTCCGGGTCCTTAAGCTGTTCAAACGCCTGCCTGTTCCGCAGCACTGAACTGTTGTTGGGATCGAGTTTCCGTTCGGACGACCGCTTAGAGGGATACGCTCAGCCATGTGGCTATGTTACATGGTCCTTTGTGTAAGCCCGGCGTGTTGCTTCCTAGCGGGACGTTGGTGAGACGAACGAGGCGACAGACTATCCTTTACGCAGACAGGGATAACCAGGATCGCGCGATACCGGTGACAGCGCCTGAGAAGACAGCAACGCCATGCAAAGAGAGGACATCTGATGGAAGCATGTGGCTGTTGTCTTCCAACATCATGCGGCCAGATGACGTGGAATCGGTCGATGGATCCAGGGCATCCAGGGCTCTGCAGCGACTAGTTCGCGCAGTTCTGAGCGAATTCGTGTCTAGCCCAGTGCGGCGGCCGTGCATGATAACATAAATCGCACAATTATAAGCATCTGTTGCAGTGTGGCTCCTGCGGGCCGGAAGGCGAGAGTTGCAGTCTCAAAGCTTGGTTCCGCATTCTTCCGGAGTTTTGCGGAGTTCATTGCGAGAGGCAGTGCCTCCACACGTCGACTTGAAGGCGCACCGAGCCACTCCATGGGCTGTTGTGTCCTTGAATCATTTTGAGGCGTCGTTGAGCAGCAGATGGGATCGTTCGGGCTTCTCGCGCAGATGCAGCGCCCTGCCGGATCGAGGCCTGCAGCTGGAGCTGCAGCAGCTTCATCCGGGCTCGTCGCATTATGCACCAGCATGCGAATAGAGAAACTTGACATGATGACCACTAAGGATTGACCTGATTTCACTGAAGTGTCGAGAGTGTGATTTTCTGCGTCTGTCTGGAAAAGCTAGGTGCCAGCAAGGAGGCACACATGGCAGCGCTGCCTAGTCGACGATATCGATGATATGCACACTGCGGTAAAGATGTACGGCCCAACACGGAATAAGTTTGACTGTAACGTGTACTTTCCATACAGTGTATGAGCATCTGGCTGTGTGCTTTTCAGTGGACAAGCGCCGCAACCTCAACGCGTCAAAAGTTGAGGTGAGCGAATCTTTGCAATACCAGGTGTGATCATCACGCACGCGGTGGCGCGTGGCGTAGGTGTGCCACTGACGGACTGACGGTATCTTGCGATGGTGGTCAAGGCCACCATATCCCGTACGCGCACGACGCATCAGCATTCTAAAGCTCCAGTCACAAGGCTTCTGGTAGGTGGTGCTATGGGTCAACAGGTTGACACCGTAGCGCTCTGAGGCGCCACACACGTCCGAAGGCGCTCAGACGGTACCAGCGCATGCATGCGCTCGGCAGACAAATTTGGCACCACGTCACGTGGTGACGTGAGCGTGTTCACATCATGGCGTGCATAAATGCCCGCGCGCCATGATCACAGCTGCAGCCAGATGGCCGTCATCGGCCATTCCTGCTGGTTGTTAACGTGCGATTCGAATGTGATGAAATCGCTGCATCGTTGGGCATCGAGCTGCTGCCAGGCTGTGGACTGTCGCAGCCACGGTCAGCAACAGTGGAGGCCAGCCCATTCCATGCAAGGCAGAGCTCAAGAACACTTGCATCCAGGTGTGACAGGATGGCTGCACGCTCTGCCTACTGTACATAAAGTAGATACAGTATGCATGCAGCCGTCCCTGGATCGACTTGCTCGCCACCGATGATGCACATGGTCAAGACAGCTCGTGTCCGGGCAGCCCACGCTCAGGCAAGGCTTCAGCTGCTGCCGAGCCGAAGCGGATACTATCAATACCAGCACATTTCTGGCGCATGCGGTCGCGAGCCCCGCTGCAGCGTGGTGCCCGGCTCACCACACGAAAACGCCCATATAATGCGACATCTTCTTGGTAAGTAGATGAGAGTACGCGAGCAGCGGAGGTGCGACTTATTTACACAAAAGGCCGCTGAATTCAACAGTATACCTGTATGTAGTATGGTGTATGCATGGGCCATGCGTACACCCACTCCCGCCCGGCTGAGAGCCACCCCAGGAGGTGTCCGCAGCCTCCTCCACCCGCCGGCCAACATCTCAGCAGCCGGCGGAGCGCCATGGCTAGGAGCGCACGACCCAAACGCTCATAGTTTATTGGCCATAATCAAAATCTGATAGCAAACGCAGCGCGGCCAAGCGCGGCCAAGCGCAACACATCCCCTGCATGCATATGTGTGTGTGCCGTTTAGATCTCGAGCAGTACATACGCCGAGTCGCCATCCGACACGCCCCTTCGAAATGCCTCTCATGCATTCGAAGCCCTCTCCAAGAATTTTGCCGAAACAACAGATGCTCTGACGGTGTTTCAGTCCACCGCCTGTACAACCTACCCCTATGGGTTCCTTCCATCCCCCTCCCTGCCCTCCCTATGCCAGCGATTCGGGGGGGGGGGGGGGGGGGGGGGGGGGGATGGGGGGTGTATGCGCAAACATGCTCACCCTCACACAGCATCTACCGAAACGGCGGCGCCCGGCGACCCCCCCGCGGGCCCCCACGCCGGCGGCAGCCCCTCTGACCCTCTTGACGCGTTCTCCCCCCCGTCAAGCTGCCGGGACCCGCCCCGGCCCGCTATCGCCAGCCACACGCCCTCCAGCACCCTGCTGCTCCCCCTCCCCTTCCGGCTGTTGTCCCCATCGCCGCCGTCACAGGCCCCCTCGCCGAGAGAGGCAGCCCCATCTGCCTTGCTGTTTAGCAGCCCCTTCAACGACCGCTCCGCTGCGGCCTCTCGGTCCGCGGCGCCGCCGCTGGATCCCCACGCAGCCTTCCGGTGCGCACCGCCGAGGCTCCCCGGCCCCGGGGCCAGCCAGTCTGAAAGCCCCTGCAGCAGTCCGCCGGTCCAGGACCGCGGCGGTGCCGGCTCTGGGTGTGTCACGTGCGCGAAATCGCTCTGCAGCACCTCCGCTTTGAAGAAGTATAGGACACTGGGGGTGTCAGGGTTTGCGTCAGGGTCCTCCCCCTGGCGTGCGGCCGCGGCCGCGTCGATTGTGGCCCCAGCAGTGGCAGCGCCCGGTTCCCCCGCTGCCTGTGCTGCATGGTTGCTGCTGCTGCTTGCGCCTGCGGCGTGGGCCGCCCCCGGCTGCCCCCCCGACTCCAACAGCGGCGCCGACCCCTCGGAACCGAACATGGACAAGTTTACTGGAGCTCTGCCGTCCGCCGGGCCCTCGGAATCTGTATGCATCGGTATATCCCTGCCAGCGGCCAGGGCAGATGCAGTCACAGGGTGAAGTGCTGCCGCAGGGCGCGGGCTGTCCAGCGGCTCAGATTCGGAGTCCATGCGGCACAAGCACAGCTGCGCGTCGGGCTGGACTGCGACCAGCGGCAGCGCCGTCGCCGGGATGTTGTCAAACCACTGCTTGCGATCCCGCTGCGTGTGCTCTGGGACGGTGTCCGGCGCCATGGCACTGGCCTCGCCGCCCAGCGCCACCTCCACGCTGCCCGAGCTGGCAGCCGCCGCCCCGTCGGCGGCCGCCGCCGCCTCCTGCGCTGGCGTGGCCGCCTGCGCGTCGGTAGCCGCGCCGTCGCCGCTATGGCGCAGCCGCTGCGCCGTCCGGAGCGGCAGCTCACACACCGCGCCCGCTGCGCGGCGCAGCGCGGCAGCGCCGTGCTGCGCGTCGCGCGCAGGGGCGGCGCCGAAGGCGCCCCCGCTGGGCTGCGCGGCTTCGCCGCTGTCCACGGGACCGGCCGTGGGCGCGGTGCCACCCTGCGGCGGCGGCGGCTCAGCAGCCGGGCCAAGCGGGTCATCAGGGCTGTCTGGTAGCTCACTGATGGGGAAGGCTTGTTTGCCTTTGAGGTCGACGTAGACGATGAGCGTGCCATCTGCGTCCTCATCACTGGCCGCTCCGCCGAACACTCCACGGCGACCTGCACATTCCCCCACAGCCTCACGCCAGCAATCCTGGTCCGCAATATGAATATGGACATGCCTACGTACACACACATACATGCACCCCGCTCTCTGAGCATTTGCGGTGCGTGAGGAGATGGTTTCCTGCTGGCTGTACGCCAGCGCTGTTTGCTGCAACGGCTTTGACGATCATGCGACAATGGGCCGCGTGTTTGATGAGTAGCTGCTTCCTTGTCAAGCTGGATGCCTGTGTTTTTTCTAATTGTGAAGACGCTTTTGTAGTTTCTCATGTGCAGTGCACTTGCCCGTAGTGGGCGTGCACTGAACTGGTGAATGAGTAGATTTGCGTGTGAATTCCTAGCAATGGCTCGATGCCAGGCCTCTGTCCTGTGTAACCACATACATGCAGCCTGACTGAGTGGATTTGCGGATGGATTCCTAGGAACGGCCCGATCCCCGGCCTCTGTCCTTTGTAACTACATGCAGCCTGGGAGCGCAGCGCGGCTGGCCGCTGTCTGGGTGTGTGCGTTGCATGGCCTCCGGGTGCCTGAGCCGCTGAGGGAAGTCAAACTGTCACGCGGTGTCAGGCTGATGCGCGTTAGATGCGGCAGCAGAGCCAACGAGTTGGTGTACTATGATCTTGCAGGCCACGGCCGCGTGTGGTGTGTGCGGGCGAGTGTGCCACGTGTGCGTCGCCACATGCCCAGCACGTCAACCAGCGGGGCCCCGTTCAATCGCTGTACTGGTGCCAACAACTGTACACTGCACATCTCCGCGTTTTGCTACCATGCATGTGCCTGGCCAGCCTGCCATGTGTTTGATCTAAGCCTTGTGCTGCAGTATCTGGAATATCGGCTTTGCTTGGAAGCTGTTGAACAGCAGGCCAGCCTGCGCTGCGCTGACTGGCGAATGGCTGTGAATCTGGCAGGGACAGGGGGAGGGCCAGAGGGGGAGTCCGTACCTGCTCGGGGCCTGCGGAAGGGTTGCTGCCTGAACTGGTGGACGCAGCAGATGATGATAATGATGATGACTGCCGCGAATCCTCCAACCAGCGTCAAGGCATCTGCACGGGCACCCCTTGTCATGCGCTACGTGGCCAGGAGTTGTTCAATGCAATCATCGAGTTTGCATGCATGAATCCTTGCGGCTCGGATGTGGTCTGAGCTGTATGCTGAATGTGCTGCCAGCACCGCGCATGCACACGCACTGGCGCTGTTGTACGTTATGGTGGTTCTGCTCGCTGTGGCGCGCAGCAGGTTGATCCGAATTTCAAGATGAGGTTGGGCCAAGATCACGGCTGCGAGGTTGCGTGGCTGGTGTTGTTCCAGATACGCCACCCCGCCCACGCACGTAAACAGTTCGCAACGCAGGCCACTGGAACCTGGCGAGCACAGTGTGGACGACGATGCGCACCGAACCAGGATGGAGGCTGTCGTGTAGCATTCAAGAAGGTTACCCGTTCGCAGCATCCCTGGGGATCGGAGTCGACATTGCACCGATAGCACAGCGATCCACGCTCGAACACTTCGGATGTTCTGAGGCCAGAACCAGGAGAAACCGCCTCGGGATTGTCATCAAATGTCGAATTTTGAAAGCTCATCCTGCACATGCCCGCCGTTACAGGTTGCGCGCGTCACTCCGTTCCGCAAACTCTGTCAAGCAGCTGAACTCGGTCAAGCTCCAGTTGCTGCGTAAAAGGGCACACATTGCAACGCCACAACGGTGACCTGGCGGCGATAAAGTTACTACAAATGCATAACAACCTGCAGTTCAAACGCAGTTTCCACGGTCTTGCACGCGCAGAGTGAGCCGCGTGTAGCAGTCGCTTTGATGGGAGCGACACTTGATGAGCAAATGTGCACAGCCGCTAACGAGCGCCGCACCGCTCAAGTCTAAACCACGTCAATTATGTAACACACCTTGAAGCTGATGCAGAAGTCGACGCGTGCAGTAGTTGCGGCCCTTAGCCGCGGTTGCGTTCAGTGCTGGTGTATGTTGAACCTGAATGTCACCCTTTGCTCGCGACTCCAACGCCAGTGCTAAGAAAATGCTTGTATCCACCACTCCTCACTGGCTTTTGATGGCAATTCGAGAGGTAGCTGTATCAATCGAAGCGATGAAGTCATGCGTGATGATCACCTCATGCAACCACATGTGTGAACCTCAGCCGTGGTCGGGAGACGGAGGCGCACAACCTGGACACGAAGAAGACGCTTCATCCAAGGTAGGCAGTGCAATTATAGCAGCTATGTATGCGAGCTTCGTGAAATATGTCCACAATTGCCCTGGTTTATCACCAGCGCCCGAACATCGAACATGTCCGCATGCTTCCATGTGTTGGATAACTCCGCGGGGCGCCACCCCCTCGCCATCCAACGATTGACCCCGAGCGCGTCCCTTGACTGGCCTTGTTCTGTAACAGCTGCGTCACGTGACGATGGCCTCTTTCACAGTCTACACCTTCAACATGTTCAGACTGATCCGATACCACCGCCAACACTGCGCTGGACTGATAGCGATCACCGCCGCGACGACTGATACCACCTCTTCGGGGCTGCCTGATGCACGGTCTATGTCATGGTGTGCATGCCCATTACGACGGACCAGCAGTAATGCACACGATGCTTGCTTCAGACTGGACCCGGTGGCTCCAGGCGAGCTCGAGTGGCTCTCTGATCAACTCATGAAAGACTGACTCAATGACTTTCCCTTGGTGATCACCAGCTCCATTGATGCTGTTCAGCAGCGTGCTGCAGAGGTGCTCTATATATGCTGTTGGCAGCCTTGTTTGTCTGAAGCATATTCTTCAGACAAATGACAGTGACACATTGCCACTGCTGTGACACATGCATGCCCTGAGCACTGTCAACTGCGTGCTGGCCTGCAACCTGACACCACTGCTGTACTAATTAATAATAAGACGTTCACTTCCAGCCTGGGTGCAGACATCATTTGCAGAGGGCCTCTGCCACATGCACCACCACCTGCAACCAGCAATGTGCATGCATATGCAATGCAGAAATCTGTTCATGTGACAGTTCCAACATATCCCTAGAGAGATATATCTGCACTGCATGTGCCTTGCAGCTGCATGCGTGTGTCAGCACCCACTGTTGCATCCACTGTCGCTGCTGATGACAGCGGCATTGCTGTGGCATTGTGTGCTTGTGTGTTGCCCGGCTTGCGGTGCTATAGCCGACTCCCCGACTTGTCCTTGTAGCACATGCAGCAGGTCCTTCTTGATGTGTGGAGTGTGCCTCTTGAGGCCAAATTTGGCCTCTGCGTTTCGCACACCTGGCAACCTAGAGGCAAAAAGTCATGATCACAAAACCATTTCATGTGAGCGCAGCCGCACGGCCAGCTCGCATATGCCAGTCCAATCATGTGCCGTAAAGGTCGCTGGCGCCAGGTCGTCGTGGCCTGCATCCATGCAGCGTGGCCTGCCCTGCAGCAGATCATGGTAAGCGCCATGCACATAGCACTGCTCATAGTAAAGTGAAGTAAAGTAAATTTAAATTTACCGAGCCGTATCCTATTGGACATTGACAACTCCGAGTTAAGGGGACCACATATGCCGAAAGGGTAAACCACCTGGAAACCCCCCTCAGACGACCGTACGCAACTCACAGGGCCTCCTCCTGTGCTAAGCGAGGTGGTCACGTACGGCCGTTTCGATTCCCCAAAGCGCACGCAGAATCGCACCCACGACCTCCTGAAACGCCGGGGGCCCCTCCGGGGGCCCCTCCAGGCGAGGCATCGCCACGGCAGCGTATCTCGCGATCGGCGATTGTTCGCCACGCCGCTTGCGCCATATACATAGCCTCCCGCAAGAACGCGGTCAGCATATGCCGGCCTTGAGTTCGATCGTGGTTGTGAGCGTCTGCTTGTGAACCGGGTTGGGGTCGTGGCTGTGGTTCCTACGGCATAGCTACAGCGCGCGTGGCTCTGGTCCCACCTCGGTAGGGTCGATCATATAGGGTCTGTCATATAGCTACAGCATGCGTGGCTCTTTGTATGTAGCTGCAGCGGACTGCAGAGAAGTGGCTGGGGGTGCTAGCCTGTTGCAAGGCACCAGCCGCATGCATCCACGGTGCGCCCGCACCAACCGCGGTGACCGTAGCTAGCTACAGCTGCTTCGGTGATCCTAGCTAGCTATATAGGTCAGCATGCTGCAGCTCTACCTGCACACAGCTACAGATCCAGAAGCGCTTGCCTCTATATATCTGTACTGTAGTAGAGTCTAGATCTGCGTGCGGAAGACGCCTCCTAAGCACCGGCATGCATTTAGATGCCGGGATGTTGCTCACTCGAACGGTGCGTTAGACATACCCACTTGTCGCCACCAACTGCCCTGAGCTTTTGTTGTAGGAGGTCGTATATGCATGGAATTAGCTGACATGTCGAGGTATTCGATGTGTACACATCCACGAACGCGTGCCACCTGTTCACGTTTTGAGGCGAGCTTGAGTAGGACTGCCGGCGATCCCTGGAGTGCAGGTGGCCTACACAAAGCCGCTACATCTTCAATGCTTCAGCAGAAGATATGCTTTCACAGGACGAGATCGGAGTGAAGTGTTGCTGATAAAGTGCGTGCGACAGCGCTCGTCGGATTCTGATCAGCTTGCCGCGTCTATCAGCCTCAGCTGCGAAAGCAGTTTCCAATCGCAGTGTAATATTCCGTACAGCGACGAGTCCATTCAAGGCTCCAGTATTGCATTGTCCATCCGACTATCAAGCGATGGAGAACCACGTGCCGGTGCGAACACCTCTCGATGCCCGCTTGAGTTTGCTACGTTCATAAAAGCCGTACACTGCCTTGGGGACTGTGTGCTTTGCATTCTGTGATGCTCGGTACAGCCGCTCCCGCGGGCTCAGAGGGAAGAAACTCGATGAGTGCTCAAACGTGAAATACGCTGCGCGCTGACGCAACAAACCGATAATAGTCGCACATTGATGATTATCGTGTTTTATGGGGCCAATACGTTGCTTCGATGAGCTACTATCGATGCGCTGCCAAAGTGAATCACGCAAGCGAAGCGATGAGTGCTTGCCGGTTCTGGGTTGCCCTCTTTCACACGCACATGTCTTGAACACAGCAGATGTACACAGTGACGACATATATGGCCTTTCTTCTGCATCCGCGGTCGTTCATGTATTCCCCATGGCCAACCTGGCAGTGAAGCATGTTTTGCCGCAGCAAGGTACAGCAGCGCTACCTGACATGTGGTACATACAACACTCAACACATTGTCCCATATCTGCTGCGTGGCTACATTGCGTGTGAAGACACGCGTTAGTTGTATGGCGTGTCGCACAGTGAGTGCTGCTACGTTAATGGGCGCATAACCAGCGTTGCCGCGCAGCCGTCAGCACCGTTACTCAGCACATTCACACATAACTGTGCTCCAATCACCCGGAACGTTGCAGGGTGTATTCAATGGCAAGGCTGTACAAAGCTTCACTGCGTTTCTCAGCCGAGCATCCATGCTCAAAGGCGCATTGAGATCGTCGACATATCCAATAGACATGAAGCACTTAAAAACTTCCATCACGCTGACAGAAGAGCGCAGCTCAGTGACAGATGACGGAGAATGGGTGCTCGTGCCACATGTCGCAGGCGTTGCCAAGGGCGAGCCGCGATTCCTGCCATCGAACAAGAGCGGTATGATTGCCCCACAGTTCGCTGTTGCGCATATTCGGTGAGGTGCCTTGCTGCGAAGCTTCGCCATCTTGCTCGCGTTGCACAGCCACGATGGCGAGGCCTCGCGAGGCCACGACGAATAGCAGATGTTTGACCATTCCCGCATGCAGGCGAAGTCAGATATGCACAAGATAATGTTGACGGTTGGGAGCTTTTGCAGCGACCAGCACAAACGCAGATGCCGCACGTCGGTGTTTCGATCGGCAGCGGTTGCAGCGCTAGCACGATGGGTTGCAGCACCACGCGCTCTGCTGCATCCGAGGCAGCGCACACAATCCAGGCAGCTCTCGCCGCCATGGACCCCACATACAAGGTCGACATCCCGCGCATCGTGCGCTGGCTGTTCCGGTCACAGACGACGTACGAAGTGCACCCTCACCTAATTCGCTTCAACGTCGGCATGCCGGAAGACCCCCGTAGCCACTCCAGGCTGCCGCCCGCGCTGCTCGACGCCGCCCCAGCCGCCGCCGCCGACTCCGTCAATACGACCGCAGACCCATTTACCAGCTGTGTTATCGAGGCTGTTCTCGAAGCTCCTCCAATCGAACCAGGGCGCCACCTTCTGCTGCCACGGCCACCATCAATCACATCAACTGCCAGTGCCGATCTATCAAAGGACGCAATGCCTGACGCAGACACTACGGCAGCTGTGCGCGACGCCGGCACCGCCGCCGTCCAGGCTCTCCTGGATTCCACACAGGCATGCACAGACGCTGCGGTCGGCGAAGCTGCATTCGATGCGCCCGCGCATGCTGCTCCGGATGCTGAAGGAGCCGTCGTGGAGGCGCCGCAGCGCAGCGTGGCGTGGGCGGCGGACGTGATGCGGCGTGCTGGCGCCTCGGCTGCACCTACCACTGGTGCGCTCCGCCGCCTCATCCTACACATGATCCCCGATATTGACCTATGTATGTTTTGCGGTGGTGGTACGAGTGGTGTCAGGGGCCCCCACAAGGCGCCCGCGTACGCTCCGTGCTGTCCGGTCTCCGCACTGTTGCCGTGTTGGTGTGCCGCGAGGTGCATGTGCATGCTGCTTTATGTAATGCATAGTATGCATGCATGTGGAGTTGAATGCGGTACCACCGCCGCCCTCCGACATGCATGCCGTCGCTGCGCCACCCCGCCGCACCGCCCCGTGTCTGCCCATCCCTTGTTGTTCTCAGCAGTCAGATGTGTGTGAAGTCTGTGCTTGTCTGTGAGTGTTCGTGTGGGGCAACGCCCGCACCGGCTTCGTCGCGCACCGCTGCAATGTCAGGTGGCGGCGGCCGTGCTTCGGTTGGTGACGTGAGCGCTCTTGGCCGATTCACCACCCGCACGCGCGCACACGCCTCCACGCCTGCGTTCATGCTCAGTGCATGGCACCGACGGATTTGCGGCTGGCCACCGTCCCGTGCACAGCAACGTCAGGTCGCCGCGCGGGATTTTTGGGGCTGCCGTCCAGAATTTAGACCTGATCATCCTTAAATACCCCATGTGATACGGTACCGGCCCGACAAACCAACACTTGTGCAGAGGCGGGAGAGCTGGGGGAGGGAGCGGCCGCCGATGCATGCGCAGACCCCGCGTCTGCCGCGGGGCCCGCACGGTCGGCCACCGAGGACATCGCCGCCCTGCGCCACCACCTCGCACACACCCTGTCGCATGCCCCTCTCGGCCAAGCCGACGGCGCCGGCCCCCACCCGGCCGCCACCCACGGCTGCGCGAGCGCACGCACCACGCGGGACACCTACGCCACAGCGCGCAGCACGCGCTCGGCGCGCGGGACGGATGAGTCGTTCGTGACGGCGCAGGACAGCATACGCAGCACGCGCAGCACGGGGGCGTCGTTCGCGACGGCGAGATCGGCCGGCCGCCGGGACTCGACGCGTGATTCGTTTGTGTCTGCGGTGGACAGCCTCTCGGGCGTGTGGGGCGGGGGCCGTGCGACCGGGGACTCGGCCTGTGGCGCCGACGCAAGGAGCACGAGTTACAGCGTCTTCAGCCGTGCTGGCCGATCGACGGCGTGGACGCTGGAGCAGGGGTCGCGGGGGGGTTCGTGCTTCGGCATGGGTGTGTCGTTAGAGGACCACCCCAGCGGGGACGGCGAGGAGTCGGAGGATGACGGCTCCTCGAAACCTGACGCATGGTGGGCGGAAGATGACGACGCGCACGCGAAGATCATGCATGTGCGTGACGGTGATGGCCGAGGGGGCGCGGGCATGCGGTGGGTGCGGCAGGAGGCGCAGTGGGTGACGGCCGCCGCGGAGGCCACCGCCGCGGCGGCGAGCCCCCGCACGAGCGCGTGCAGCCTGTTCACAGTGCGCGGGGGGCCGTCGCGGCGCGGCACCGACGCGTCGCTGTGGGAGCTGCAGTGGCCACCGGCGCGCGTGACGCGGTGGCTGGAGGAGGGGCCGCCGGACTGGGAGGCGGAGGACGCGGCGGTGGCCGCGGTGGCGACGCGGGCTGGAGGTGGCTGGGCGCAGCAGGAGAGTCTGCGGCGGCGCAAGGAGGTGATTGATGACGCGGCGGCGCTCGGCAGCCTGCGGCGCCGCATGGAGGCTGTGGAGGATGCGGTCGCGGTGGCGTAGGGGCCGCCGGGCCATCGTCCGGGGCTTCTGTAGAGGGCAGCGCATGCAGCGGCCTGCTGCGCCCGCACATGCACCACATGCAGATGTGCAGGCTTGCCTGGGTGAGTAGCAGCATTTGGTCGCGTCGCAGCTTTTTCCGGGCTGCCATCCAGGTAATAGGCGTAGATTCGGAATTCTTCCATGTGATCAGGCCCGGCGGCCCAACACCGGCGGGTCATCGTGATTTAGGATCTAGGCACGGACACCCGAGTGAGCTTGTGCGGGGGCCGCATGACTCCGTGCGTCGTTCGGGCGGCGGCGTGCATTCTCTGAGCTACTGTGAAGGCCTGTCCCGGTGAAGGGCAGCCTTGCAGCTCTGAGCCGCGGCCGGAGCCGCCCGCTCGGCAGTAGTTGAAAATTAGTTGCAGTAGGGTTTGCGGGCGATGCTGCCGCTGTGTGCTGCGCCGTTTCGCCTTCCGCCAGTGCGGAGCGGCCGCACTTTCACAGCTGCTGCGGCCCGCCCGCGCGTGGCACTGCTGGCAGCGGAGCTGCAGGACAGGATGCTATAGCCTTTCTAGAAGTATGGTTTCTATGGACCATGCACGTGAATGCGGCCTGTGCAGCAGCTGCGCGTGGAGAGTTCTTTTCTTTGTTCTGGGATGTAGGTGATCCGCTACCGGTGACGTAGGCGCACACATGGTACATGCATGTGCGACTGGCGTGGGGCTGGAGGGTGGATGGTGTAATGTTTGTCATGTTTGCTGCTGCACCGGAGCATGTCCCTGCTGCCCGCCTGCAGGATAGCCTGTATTGTCTGGCTTGTGTTGAGGTAGGGATAGACGATGAAGTGCACAAGAGCACATGGAAATCGATTGTGCATGAACAGCGTGGAGTGGTACATTTGTATTCACTGCGAACCAAGATGGGGCCTTGTCCTGGCAGCGCAGTGGCAGTGTGCCACTTGACAAACACCACTTTTTTATGAATGTTCACCGGTGGATTTGTTCGCTAGTACATTTTGGAACGAATGCTTTCCACCTCTCGAGGTTGCTGGTTGTGTTGTTGAACACATAGGCATAACAACAGTGCTTTATCAGAAAGGATCTGCAACGGTCCTGACAGTATGCCTCGTGATGACTGTAGGCAGTGATTATATTATACCTATTGGTAGTGATGGCAGCAGAGAGGGGATCACCCAGCAACACTCAGGTGTGGCAGGGAGCAGATGAAACAGTGCATGAGATTTACAACAATACATGTTCAGCATTACACACATAAGGGCGAACGTTGAGGATGTGCATCCTTTTCCTGAATGTACACATGAACAATGAGAAGGTGTGCCGTGCAGCAAGTGCATGGAGAAACTGACAGTGGTAGTGGGACACTTATTGTTACAGGCTCTGACAACATTCCACCAGTTGCCAAAGGCATTGCTGATCAGCCACACCTTCAGCCTTAGCCAGCACACTGCAACTGCACCTGTGTACAGGTCACAGCCACACTGCCGACTGAGCCACCCTCCGGGACATTATGAATATGTGCAAACATTCCTGCCAATCACCTCTCCTGCAACGCGCGGGAGAACAACCACTTTCACCACCTACGACTACACCTACGCCAGATCTGCTCCTGACAAGCTGTGCACCACAGCAGCAGATCACACTGACTGCAACACCTTCCACCAACACAGAACCACAGCGGACCAGCAAAATCTGCCGCTGAAAAAATTGGGGAACATTGCGGCAACCCCAGGCCACTTATATGGCCCTCTGCAGACAGCTCTATTTCACACCTCCACCCCGCCGCAGCACCGCAAGATGGACCTGCACTGCTGACACCCCCCTCACCACTTCTCTGCTCCATGTCGAGTACACTCATCTTCATCATCCTTCCTCTGCGCTGCGCGCCATCACTCACACAACAGAATGCATATGATTCCTCCGCATCAATTGTACACTTCTCATACTGAGAAGTAATTAGCATTGCTGCACACTGATCATCTCCGTGCAGGCCTCTGATGCCTTGTTGATGTTCTCCTCACGCTTACCGTTGTTCGCCAGCTCATAGTCATCTGGGAGGTCCATGTTCAGCGGGTCGGCCTTGTCGCGCAGGTCTTTCATGAACTTGTTCACCTCTGCGTTGACCGGGTTGTTCTTGCCAGCCTTCTTCCCGACGATGGCATCGTCATCTCGCAGCATATCCCTCACAGAGCGCGCAAACTTCTTCTCGTGAGAGGTGCCGGCGTCAACGTTCCAGAAGCCATCAAAGCCCCCAGCCCATTCGCCGATGGTGCAGGTACCATCGGCGGACACGGTGATCTCTGCGGAGCGCCATGCGGGGTTGCCGAACTTCGTCTGCTCACCATCAACGCACACGATGTACTTACCATCGGCAGTCTTTGCAGCAGCGGGGGGTGGTCCGGAAGGCGCAGGGGTCGGCTCGGGCGCAGGGGTCGGCTCGGGCGCAGGGGTCGGCTCGGGCTCAGGGGCCGGCTCGGGCTCAGGGGTCGGCTCGGGCTCAGGGGTCGGCTCGGGCGCAGGGGTCGGCTCGGGCGCAGGGATCGGCTCAGGCTCAGGGGTCGGCTCGAGCGCAGGGGTCGGCTCGGGCTCGAGCATTGGCTCGGGCTCAGGGGTGGGTTCAAGCATGGGCTCCGGCGCAGGCGTCGGCTCGGGCATCGGCTCCGGCGCAGGTGTCGGCTCGGGCATCGGCTCCGGCTCAGGCATTGGCCCGGACATCGGCTCCGGCGCAGGCATCGGCTGCGGCTCCGGCTCCGGCATTGGCTTCGGCTCAGGCATGGGCTCCGGCTCCGGCATTGGCTCGGGCATCGGCCCCGGCTCAGGCATCGGCTCCGGCTCCGGCAATGGCTCGGGCATCGGCTCCGGCGCAGGCATCGCCTCAGACATCGGCCCTGGCATTGGCTCGGGCATCGGCTCCGGCGCAGGCGTCGGCTCGGGCATCGGCTCCGGCGCAGGTGTCGGCTCGGGCATCGGCTCCGGCGCAGGTGTCGGCTCGGGCATCGGCTCCGGCTCAGGCATTGGCTCAGGCATCGGCTCCGGCATCGGCTCCGGCATCGGCTCCGGCATTGGCTCGGGCATCGGCTCCGGCTCAGGCAGTGGCTGAGGCATCGGCTCCGGCATCGGCTCCGGCTCAGGGGTCGGCTCCGGCTCCGGCAATGGCTCGGGCATCGGCTCCGGCGCAGGCGTCGGCTCGGGCATCGACTCCGGCGCAGGCATTGGTTCAGGCATCGGCTCCGGCATCGGCTCCGGCATCGGCTCCGGCTCCGGCATTGGCTCGGGCATCGGCTCCGGCATCGGCTCCGGCATCGGCTCCGGCATCGGCTCCGGCTCAGGGGTCGGCTCCGGCTCAGGGGTGGGCTCTGGCTCGGGCATTGGCTCGGGCGTCGCTTCCTCACCACTGTCGCCGTAGGATCCAGGCATATCCTCAGCATCCAGCACTGCAGCACGAGCATGGGTGAAACCGTGCTGCAGCAGCGCCACAGTGCTGACCACACTAAATGTGACATTTTAAATGTTGGATCAGGCACATCACACCACGGCAGGAGACACCATGGCCATGTCCGCGCAGCACAGCACATTGCCGACATCTGCCCGCAGCCAATGCCAGTCATGCCAGCACGAAGCAAACGGTTGCACAGAAGCTGCCGGCAGTGATAGGTGGATTCTACTGGTTTCCAGAAGCTTGGCATAACGGCAGGCTGATTGTCCCATGGAAAAATAAAATAAAAAATCTGGCCACATCTATAGAGGGATGCAGCAGGACCAGGCAGCGGGGGCGCACAGGCACGGGCGTGGGCAGCCGTGGCAGAGCCGGAGATGAGGCGGCGGAAAGGATAGGCCGCGAACTCACGCACGCGGTCGACTGTGCTCATGGCCTCCACCACATCTGTGCCGAACACGTCTGCAGCTTCTCCAGAGTCCTGCATCCTCCAGGTGGTCACCCCCGGCCGAAGGCTGTGTACCGGCCAGGGGGCTAGCGCCGCCATCAGGCATAGGAGACCTGTCGTCCTCATCCTTGCAACGGTGGCGTGTGGTCGCTTTGCGTCAGCTCTGCATGCATGTGGATGGTTACGTTATGATTACGCTCACGCATGTCACGCTGATGCACGCTCTGTTGCGCGGTGCGATGACATTCTGGCGCTGGCGATAGCACCGTGCATTTACAGGTCGACTACATGCTTACGTATACACTAGCAGGCGACTTAAGAATTCTGCAGACAGGCGTGCGCTGGACCGCAGTCGACATATGTCTGATGCTGCAGAAAAGGGCCGATCAGTCGCGTGGCGGGTCTCGACGTCGCGAGGGTTGCCACGAATTTAAGTGTGCAGCAGCAAAGGCACCTGACACGTGTCGGCCGTGCGCGAAGGCCAACACACGAGCAGAACGACATAGGAGTAGGAGGAGGTATGGGCAGCTCATGCTATCATATGAGGACTGTACGCAACACGCATCTGCCCGTGCAGCCGTTGTGTGACGTCATAACATGTACAACAACAGAGACAGCCAAAACAACGGCACTGCAGAGACGCGTCCACAGTGCTGCGCGTAAAGCAACTGCACACCCACCGCAAGAGTGGGCATCGCTGTGGCATTGTACATGTACGGCTATACTGTAAATGTGCAGCTATATAAAGCTGCACATGTACAATGCCACAGAGGTGCTATAGCGTGGGCTAGCTTGTGGGGGGGGAGGGGGGGGAGGGAATATACTGAGCACGTTATCGCTATCACCAGCAATTGATGAAGCGCTTGCAATTGCAAGTGCTCTGCTGTGCACCTCGCCCCGTGCGCAGACTGGAACGTGCAACGAGGTCAACGGCAAGGATCCTTGAGGTATCTCTTTAAATTTGAGGTGCACGCCGGTGCTGCAGTGCTCGAGGGCGTACCGGCAACAACCAGCGAGACGAGCCAGCAGACATGTATCAGAGCGGTTCAAGCAGCCAAGAGGGAATGCGTGCGGGGATTTCCCGCGCTGGCGTGTTTATAAACACTTATGAGTCGCCGAATTGCGATGCTTATAGCTAGCTGTCGCACATGCGACACCTCCGCTACCTGCAGCTGGACCAGGGCGCGCCCTTGGTCAAACAATGTCAGCGCTATCTTTCTGAGGACTGCGCGTATGCATGGTCAGAGCAGCATGCGCCCTCCATGCGGGCTCATGCAGCCACGCTGCGCTGGATGCGTGCAGCTTGGCAGGCAATCTTGCGGAGACCGCGCCGCGTGTGGGACCGTCTCGAGGCGTGCGACACCGCGAGCAACGTCGATGCCACCGAGCCTATGCCGCCCGTGCACTCGAGGGGCTGCTGCGGCGCCACGTTCTGTGGTGGCGCGAGCTGCCAGGTGGCGACACGTGTCGCTGCGGGCGGCTGCAGCATGCACCGTCCATGCCGCGCCACAACAATGCGAGGCGGACGCGACTGCTCCGGTGAGGCCTCGGGGTCCACCTGCGCTGCACTCACCAGCAAGTTCTCTCGAGAATTTGCCGTCCTGCGACATGGACGGCGTGTGAACGGCCGGCGCGTTCGGTGTTCCAGTCAACTCGCACGGTTGGCTTTGACCTAGCTAGGCCTAGTTGCCTCGGCGACGTGTGGCATGTTCATTGGCTCGGTAATCGACACAGTTCAGTCATAGCAATGTACTGCAGGTTCCCCATGACATCAGGATGTCCAGAAGCACGCTGTCGGATAATTACATTCTTTTTTTTAAAATATTGTAAATAAATTAGATATCATCTCCATCGCGAGTGAGTGCGTCGTCGCGGAGCTGCATCATGCCCATGGATGAGCCCAGCTTACAGACGGTGCTCCTGTCCACAGGATGCCTACCAGTGCGCATCTCAATGTTATGATTGGCAGCTAGGATGCCATTCGTGAGGACATGACCCAGTGGCCAGCTGGCAGCTTCGGTGCTGGCCTCTACTACTGATCACTACTCCTTAGTCACAGCTGGGCTCTGCCACATGGTTGTGTATGGAGATGTCGTTACATGCTCTGTCACACAGTCATAACATGTGGCAGCACGGTGTAGGGGGACCTGCAGTCAAAGCACCTGCAGATGATGTGGCTGTGTGTGCAGTGATGAGCCTTGTTGCAGTTGGGGCCATGCAGGGGCCTTCACATGCCTTCACATATGTGATCTTGTCCAATGGCCGGGCATGCAGGTGTCTCCACATGTCCAATGCCTCTGTGGATTCCCGGTGGCCAGTGGGTCTTCTCTTCTGCGAACAGCAAGAAGCCGCAGTGTTGGCATTGCAGTGCTCTGTCACACAAGGTGCCATTGCAAGCCTTTACATCCAGACACACACGGAAGCAGCACAGGTGTGGGTGCGTGGCCATCCAGGTATGCGCTCGGCGGTCTGCGGATCTGTGTCGTTTGCTGAGAGCATGATGGCTCATCTGCGCGTGATGGGTGTGGCGTGCGTGGGTGTCTGGGTGTGTGCTTGGTCTGCTTGCTTCTTTCGCGGTGCTGCCCGGTCTGCCTGCTTCTTTCGCGGTGCTGCCCGCCTTGCCACCTTTATCCTTGTAACAAACTGAAGCAGCACAGGCGGCGCAACAGTGAGGCCCCAGCTACCACCCCTGTCAGCTGCACCTGCACTGTGGATGCTCAAAGTGCAGCAGTGGCAAGCTGCTTCAGAGTCGGGGAGGCTTGCATGGCCAGAGATCAAACAGTCCTGCGCACATGGCCTCCACACAAACTCCCAGCCTATGGGCTCCACAAGTATGATGAAATGTCTGTGATCTCGGATCTGATTGCATCCCGATCTGATTGCGTCCCCAATGTTGCCTCGCTTCACCCCCAACCAAAACCTGCTGACGGGGAAGGGGGAATTCTTAAGGAAGAGTGCGTGAAGCCGATGCACCGCCACCGGCAGCAGTAACGACAATAACAACCAAGGCGGGCTGGCAGGGCTGCTTGTTGTTGGCTGTTTAGATGAGAGATTCAGAGAAATCCTGGCAGCGTCCGTCTCGCCATGATCATAGTCACTGCTTTGTCCTTCTGTACAGAGGACTTTGATTGTCCCAATGGTGGCCCTGTGCGCGAGTTGGAACATGAAGCCTATTCCCAAGTGAAGTTAGGTGGATTTGGATTACCATAGCCAGTTCCGGACCTTGGCAGCTCCAAATATCTGGGCCCACATTCAGAAGGGCTGATCTTTACACAAGGTAACCCCTTTCAGCCCACCATATGGAGATCAACATATGGCCTCCTCCTTGGTGGTCACTCTTGGGTGAATCATTTCTTCAACATGCACACAGAATGCAGCGCATGACCTCCTGAACCAGGGGCCCAGTAAGTATAGCTGACATACTGCATGCTGGGCACATGTCCGCTACAGTTTGTAGAGCAAAGTGAATCTGAATTTACTGAGCCGTATCCTATTGGCCATTGACAACTCCGAGTACCGTTCACGTGAACGGGACCGCATATGCTGAAGGGGTGGACCACCTGGAAACCCCCCTCAGACGACCGTCCGCAACCCACATGGCCTCCTCCTGCGCTAAGTGAAAGCAGAGGCATTTTGCAGTAAAAGTAGAGTGGATCTGGGCAGCGTTGCGGCGGTTGTGCCAGTGATGATTGAAGAAGCACCTCAGGAAGGACACAGGTGTTTGACACAAGGACACGCCCAGTCAATCAGAGAGGCAGGTTGAATGTATCACATGCCAAGGATCAAACTAGAAAACCCTGTGGTAGTGACTTGACCGCCGCCCCCGTCCTTGCCCTTGCCGTCCTTTCAGATTGTGTCGAGTGGTACAGTGGTGATGTCACTGTCTTGACACACAGCCCCCAGCGGTGCTACCGGCCCCTCCGGCTTTTTCCTTTGTGACACAGCCCCCAGCACCCCCACCAAAGCTGAGCACCGCCCCACAGAAGCCACATAAAAGCTACCCCCTCCATTTCAGGAGGTCGTGGTTTCGATTCTGCGTGCGCTCTGGGGAATCAAAACGGCCGTACGTGACCACCGCGATTAGCACAGGAGGAGGCCCTGTGAGTTGCATACGGTCGTCTGAGGGGGGAGTCCAGGTGGTTGATCCCTTCGGCATATGTGATCCCGTTCACTCGGAGTTGTCAATGTCCAATAGGATACGGCTCAGTAAATTCAGATTTACTTTGCTTTACACTTCCCTCCACACCGCCACCCGCACCCCGGCACACAAGCACCCTAAGAGCCACCCTGCTCTGATCGGACGTGGGTATGGAGTTGGGGAAGGCTGCGGAAGGGGGAGTGGGTTCGGGTCTGGGGGCTGGGGGGGACCCCGCGGCGACGTGCGCGTTGGGCCGGCGACGGCCGGGCTGCCAGCATGGGCCGCCGCAGCCGCGCGGGCGGCGGGGTCGTATGGGTGATGGCTTGGGACTGCGGGTGTTTGTGGCTGGTGGGCGGGCGGGTGCGCGGGTGTGGCGTGTGGTTGTGTTGCAAGGACAAAGTTCAATTGTCACACACACGCGTGCGCAGGGCTCGGCATGTCAATGCCCCCGGGCCCACATGCCGTACCCGCCATCCCCACATCAACACCCGCAGCACAACTGCCGAGGCGCCCGGGTCATGTCGGGTCGTTGTGGAAGGAAGGTCCACAGTCGTCCTGCAGCATTTCGCAGGCGCCCGTGTCATGTCGGGTCGTCCTGCAGCATGCATATGCATATATTTCTCAGGCTGCCGTCCAGAAATTACATCTAAACGTTTAGAAGTTTTCCCTGTGCGATTGGGCCGATGAACAGGCGCCCGTGCATGTGCATGCTCGCCGATCTCGGTCCGGCCGACCCAGGCCACGGCGGTGCACCCTGACCTAGGCCCAGCGGAGCAGAGGGCCCCACGGCCCGACAGCAAAGGGGTCGGAGAGCGGCGGCCCATCGGTCGGGCTGTCTAGCCAACGAGCGGGGGTCTCGAGATCTCGAGGTCAATGGACAGACGGGCATGGAGCACACCCGGGACATCTGAGGTGGATAAGTGGATATCTTAAGTGGATATCTCAATCGCCTGCATGGCAGCGATGTTGATGAATGGGGTCCGGCAGCAGCTCGGACTTGACCAGGATTGTGCAGCAGAGGATTGCGGAGGGACATGTACCTCACACCGTGGCACTCGAGATCTAGAGGGGCTTCTGGAGGCTGCATCAGGCCCTTCAGCCACAAGCACCAGCAAGCCTGGTACCATTTGCAACCTCACGTGAAATTGCAAATGCAGCCAGCCATCTTGTTGTACGTCTTGTACGCAGCTTTGTGCGAAGTGTTGCCAGGATGTCCGGATTCTTGGGCTGCACAAACTGCGACGCAACCTTGCTGCCTGTTAGCTGCTGCACAGATTTGAGCAGCAGTTGTATCAGGCCTTTTGACACAGAACCAGTCAACCTGCACCTCGATTGGGCTTGAGTCAGGGACGAACACCAACACGATTGTACCTGAGTCCGTGGCTGAGGCAAGCAGTTGTGGCTGAGGCACAGATGGCCGCTTCTGGCAGCCCGCGCAAGTCAGCTCTGGCTGACGCATGGCCATTCGTTGATTGACCGTCCTTGCAGCCAACAAAAGGATTCACAGTACACAAACACGAAAGGTATTTCTCGGCTGTCACGTTCGTAGCCTGCACAGCGTCGTACGTGGTTTTCGTGGCCGAACACTGGGAAGGGCCAACGCACAGTACAGCAGCCTGCAAAGTCGTGACCTCGGATGCAGTTATGACATTCCGGAAGTACAGCGTTCGCCTTGACAGCGTGTGATGGATGGCGTGCTGTGTCTCGTTCCCTCTGCTGTCGAGAACAAGTGGCATTGTGCACGGCGAGCGACCCCACGACCGTCAATCTTGTCGATCAAGAGGGGCATCTCGCTTCCAACGTGTCACATCGATACAGCATTATGGAATTGATATAACGACATAGCCTAAGCCGCTGTGGTAGATAAGGACTCGCAGAGTGGCTTCGCTGCCCCCCGTCCTGCCACAATCGTCTGTTGCGCACATCAGCAAGCACGTCTGATTTGATCCCAGTCATCGGTAGTCAAGTTTATTGGGAAGTCAGGTGTGTTTAGTCGGGGCGGACGCCTGATGGCCGTTTTGAACAGGAACCAGTGCCACCATGCCACCTCCTTGCCCTCTTACCAGCAACAACTCAGCTGTCTGCCACGAAAACCAAACAGCGACAACAACAGCAAGCAGCCACACTGTTCACCGCCAGACACCACCCTGTCACCCACCTCAGCCCGCCCCCCACACACCCGCCTGCGCTCACAGCATGCCGGCGCCATCCGCCCACGCCTCCAGAACCGCAGCCCGCTGTAGCGCCACCTGCGCCGCGAGGCGGCTGCGGCGCGTCAGGAACTGCGCCGTCAGCGACGCCCGCGCCCACGCCAGCTGCCGCCGCCGCTCCATCAGCTGCCGCGCCCGCGCGGCCAGCGCCCGGTAGTCCCGCCGCCACTGGTTGGATGCACGCTTCACCTCCGTCTGATTCGCCTCGTCCGCATCCTCCCCGTCAGAGTCCTCCGCACCTGCTCCCCCGTTGGCGCTTGCCTCGGCCTGGCTGCCACTCGTTGCTGCCACATGGTCAACAAACTGCTTCGCAGCGTCCGCGCGCATCGCGCCATCATCCGACGCACCACCGTCGCGCCCGGCAGGTGCGCACGCATCACCAGGCAGCGCTCCGGTCGCCGACGCCTCCGTTGAATTGTCTCCGGACTCCCTCTCTGCGGCCGGACCGTCCGCCCCCGCGCTGCTGCTCCCCGGCGGCGGCTCCGCCGCGGCGCGTGCCGCCCGGGGCCCGGGCCGGCGGCCGCCGCCGCTGTGCTGGTCGGCCGAGGGCGCAGAGCGGCCGCGCGTGCCGGGGGCAGCGCGCGCTCTGCTGCGGCCCGGCTGCTTCGACGGCCTACTCGGCGGCGGCTTTGGTGCCGCGGCGGAGGAGCGTCGGCGTGCGGCGGTGCCGCCGGGGGGGCGGGTCTGCCGCTTTGGCTTCTGTAGCGGCGCAGCGGCCACCTGCGCGCCCCTCTCCAGGAGCGCCGCCGCCTCTGCACACAACAGGCCGTGCTGGTCGTACGGCAGCATAGTACAGTCATAAGAGGAGATATAGGCATGTGTCATGCACACATGGCTGGCAGTGCATGAGTAAACGCAGGCATGCATGTGAGGTATGCCCGCATGTCAGGAGCAGCGCGGGGGGCCGGGGGGCAGCGCACGGGCTTCGGCGGCGGCGGAGCGGCCGCGGCGGAGGCCGTCTTCGGCGAGCAGGCGCTCCACGGCGGCGCCGTGCGCGGCGGCGACGCCGTGCGTGCGGAAGAAGGCGAGCATCTCGGCCGTGTCCGGCGCCTCCAGCAGCGCCTGTAGCCTCGCCCGCCTCTGCAGCAGCTCCTGCACGCCGCCATCGCCGGAGACTCAGTTTTGCAGAGAATGCAAGGTCGATCGGGCTCTGTACGTAAGCCGGTATCGATCGACATCAGCAGTACTGCAAGGACTCAGTCGCATCTGGACCGGGCCAGGAGTGTGTGCCCTGTTGTGCAACGCCGCTGCCCGACCGGCTGCACAGCTTATTCAGGCCTGCAGTCTGGCTACGAGTATCGGGCCTGACAGTGCCAGGCTGGCACACAATCAGTGCTCTGCAACCCGGCAGAATTCCCGCTGAACTAGACGTTTCCCCCAGGAACGGCGCCAGGACTGGAGCAAGCAAACGGGTCTCGCCGCTGAAGACGGTCTGTCGGAGCCAATAAATACGAGTTCAGCCCCCTGGCAGCTGTCCCTCAGCGGTGCAGTCCCGCTCGATCTTAATCAAGTCCAGCGGGGATTCCTTCCACACAAGCAGGCTCTGTAGTGCACTGCACTCATTCAACACCGCGCCGGACGCACATGAAGCATGGCCTCGTTGCCGGTCAGCGTCTCCCCCGGCCCACCGCCAGCCCCCCCGCCCCCGACAGCTGCCCCGCCGTTCTGCGCCGAGAACGTGGATCGCATGAGCGTGTCCACCGGGCCCCCGCTGCGGCTATGCTGCGGGCCGTGCGGGCGCGTTTTGTCATTGTTGCAGGTGGTGCGGGCGGCACAGGGGGTGTGCAGGCCGGGCGCGGAGACGGCGGCGGCCGCGCGGCGGGAGACGACGAGCTTGGCGATGGTGTCGGCGGTCGACACCGCCTCCTCCTCGAGTGCCTGCACCGCCACTGCTGTGTCATGAGCCGCCGTGGGGGTGTGACAGACCCCAGTACTGGACGTACTGAATGGCTGCCAATGGCTTGCCTGTGCGTTCGTGTGTTCATCTGGCCGAGATTGTGAGCACCTCTGTGGGCCTCATCTTGCAACGCAGGCGCTTGCCCCACATTGGTGCAATCAGCACAGCAAGGTATCTGCTTCTCGCACGACCGTGGATGAAAGCGCTCAGATACCCAAGCACCGGCGGGTGACTTCGAGAATCACCTGGAACGGCTGTGGTGGGGCAACTGAGTCATCTAGGCTCTCCATGTAGCATGCCTCAAACATAAATGGAATATCCGAACAAGAATTGGCATTAACTTGTTTCATGAGCAGATCAGGGGTGAGAACGCAATGTGAGCGGGGCGTGCCTGCAGCAGGGTCTGCCGTTCCTCATGAGTGCCGCGCAGGGTGCCCCGCCGGGCCATGACATCCTGGCAGCCCGCGACGAGGCGCGCCTGCTCCGCGGTGAGGAAGCGCGCGAAGCGGCGCTCCCACCGCCGCAGCAGCATCGCGAGGCCCCCGGCCTGCAGCGCGAGCACCGCGAAGCGCATGCGCAGCAGCGCCGCGCGCTGCCGCAGCCGCCGAAAGCCGCGCTGTAGCGTCACCGCCGCTGCCTGGCGCACCTGCACGGCACGCGGGGTTGGCACAGCCGATGAGGGGCCATGGGCTGCCCGCAGAAGGGGGGGCCAGCCTGATTTGTCTCATGCACTCTGCTCATTTGTGACGCACAAACCCATGAAAGCCAGGCACCTGCACCCACCGGGTGCCCCAGAGCTGTATGCACTGCCTGTTTGTGGAACACCTGCAATGGGTTTGGAAATTAATAACACATAAATTGCTTACCAGCAGCTGGTGATTCCCACATATCTGATGCTGGAGTCTTGGATCTGCACACCAACTCTGAAACTGTGCCGTGTGTGGGGGGCCCAACATGCAACAGAAATGGCTCAACACCCGGCCGAACTCACTGGCTCCGGCCCACCCTCAGGCAAAGTGTACCCAAGCACACCTCCTCATCCGTGAACGACAGCAGCTCCAGCTCGACCGTGTTCCGTGGCGGCATGAGCTGCTGCGCGGCGCGGCGCGCCTCCGCCACCGCCGCCGCGATCCGCGTCTCCGCCGCCTTGAGGGCCGCCGCAGCCCGCGCCTTGGACGCCATCGCCTGGGCACGCCCCGCCACCCGCATCCCGCCCTCCCTCGCCGCCCGCGACACCCCCACGCCCGCTACGCGTCCCTGCTCCACTGCGCCCCCTGTAGCTACTGCATCCATGCCTGCCGCTGCATCCGGGCGCAAGGGCGTGTGCTCTGTGCCGGCGGCAGTCGGCGCTGAGCGTGGCGCGAGCTGAGCTGGTGTCTTGGCACGGGAGTTCGGGTCAGCCGTCAGCTGCAGAAGTAACTCATGTGCATCTAGGAATGCATGCCAGTCGAGGTGGCGCAGCGCATCCAGGCGCGACAGCCCCTCCGGCCACGCCGACACCCTCCGGCCGTTCACCGCCAGCGCCCGGACCTTCTGGGGCGGGGGCGCGCCGGCCTCCGCGGCCGCCGCCGCGAGCTTCTCGGCGAGCTTCCAGACACGCGTCGCGAACGCGCCGCAGCACGCATCGCGCAGCGGCAGCGCGAGGCGCGTGCCGCTGCCGCGGTAGGGGTCGATGCAGCGGTGCGGGCCGAGGCGTGCGGCGGCAAGGAGCTGCTCGGAAGGCGCCAGCGCCGCGGCGCATGAGGCGATGGTCGGGAGCTCTGAGGCGGGGATCGCATCGTAGCAGGCCTGTAGAGCGGCAACGCGCAGCGGCTGTGGCCACCGGTGCGCGGCGGACAGCTCCAGAAAGTCCCGCACGTCCTACATATACAGGTTGTGCATTCACGACAGCTATGCTGATGCCCCTCTCCGTGGCAACCATGGCTCCTTGCAGACACTACTATCGCACCTAGGCCTGTACCATTGACAATCGTCACCATTGGCGACAGCTGGCAGACCAATCGGCAGCCGGGGTACACATGTGCGCATGCCATGCGTGCGGCGCACCTGAGCAGTCACCTCGCAGCGCGCGCAGTGGCCGCGCAGCTGCGCCAGCATGTCCTGAGCGGCCGGGCAGCGCCACGCGGCGTGCTGTGCGCTGCGCTTGTGCGAGGAGGCCAGCGTGCAAGGCCGCGGCGCGACGCGCGCGCTCTGCGCGGCAGCTGCCTCCGGCTGCAACGGGCATGCCTGCCAGGGTTCTCCCGGCGGCACGACCTCTAGTGCGCTTGCCACTTCGTCCCAACACCCTGAACCATTGCAAGTGGATCGTACTAGATCTCACCAGAGACAATGAGATCATGCATGCAGCAGGACAGTTGGTCTCCGCTCTTTCTTAAAATGACTGCTTGTCAATAAGCCAGTCCACACAAGCTGCAAACAGCTACACAGAACAGGGCTTGTGTGATGTAGGACTGATTGACTCATATGCATGCCTTGTGCGCAGCGGGTTGGCGCACCGGCGCGGGAGGCCGCCGCGCCCTTCCCACGCTTCTTTGCGCCTTCACTGCCGCCCTTACCGCCCGCTAGCGCAGGCGCGGCCACGGCGGTATCGAGCGGCAGCAGCTTCCATAGTGGAAGTGCTGCATCCTCGCTGCGGCTGCACCCTGGCGCCTGCATATACATTCCCTTGCTACTGATGCAAGGCCAACATGCATTGCGGACATGTGTGCCAACATGCATGTACGTGATGCATGTGCCCGTCTTCAGGCGTCACGGGTAACATGCATGCACTGAATGCATGATGAGCAGACCAGGCTAAGGCAGTGGCCGCACCTGCGGCATGGGTGCCGGGGAGGGGGCTCCCTTGCTCAGACGCCCGGCGCTGCCTTCGCTGGCGGGGGGAGGCGCCAGCCGCGGCAGCGCCACGTGGCGGCCGCCGCCGATGCCTGCGGCGTCCTCCGCGGCGGACACGAGTGCCGGCGCATGAGCCCACAGCCGCCGCACCTGCACCCGGCCGCTGTCACCGTCTGCGCTGGCGCTCCGCCGGTCACTGGTCCGAGCTCTCGTGATTCATTGTGCTCCACGACCGAGCCATGGCATGCGCTCTCTGCTGCAACCGCTGCCAGAGCGGTTTGTGTGTGTGTTACAAGGACAATGCAAGCGAGGCAGGTAGCACCGCAAGCATGAACCAGGGGAACCGCACACCACGCAGCAAGCCACACGAAGCTCACACCAAAACACCCACGCAACGTTTGTGTGTGCAGCTTGTGACACAGAAGACGGATGCAGTGCGTGAAGCTGCCTTGGATGGATGGACGGACCACTGGCGCGTGATCCAACATGTTTTTTTTATTGAATATAAATTATATTCCAAGAGGCTCAGCAAGTGCGCCTACCGCGATGCGCAGTGCCACCTGAGCCAGCAACGCTCCATGGCCAAGTGCGGAGCTTCAGCACCTTCAAGCTCGAGAACGTACCGTTCGGCCATAGAAGGGCCACCTCACAACGCATGCACTGGTCCTCCAGTGCGAGTTCTCACCAAAGCCACTGCGCGTGTCTGCTGAAGCGTGCACTACAGCCTTCCTGCAGGTGCAGGCCAAGGTCCACGCCATGGCCAGCACCACGCCAATCAGGGCGTACCGCGGGGGTCACACCTGGCCGACTGAGCAGCACAGCAGCCGCATCGGCGTCACAGCATGCAGCGACACTGCCGCCAGCACCGTCTCCGCGGCCACCACTGGCAGCTTCCCGGCAGCCGTCGACCCGGGCATGACCGCGGCGGGGTCCGGCTGCACAGCCGCCGCCGCCGCGGTCCCTTTCACGGCCCCCCGGCGCTTGTTGCCGGCCCTGGAGGACCGCGAAGGCGCTGACGTCTCCTGCTGCAGGGCCGCGGCGGCGGGGTCGATGCGGGAGAGGCCGGGGGGATGCCACAGCAGGGCCGCGAGGTCGCCGATGACGTCCCCTGGACAGCACGGGCACCTTGTCGGTGCTCGCCTGTGTTGCCCGGCATGCACTGCTGCGCGGATCTCCTTTACGGTACAAGCAATCCAGATTCGAGGTGGGGTGGTTGCGCCGGACGGAGAGGTTGCGATGTGGCTTCAGGCCCCGTCTGATCTACATCTGGAGTGCGGTTCCAGCGACGTATCGCAATTTCCCGGTGTGAAGGAAGATGTGGTGGCGCCCCGGCTCCATTTGGTGAACCACTGTTGGAGTCATCTCCTAGATGAGCTCTCTACCCAGGCACTGTGATTGGGTCCATTTGGCGGGGTGCCTCGCCAGGCGCTGCTGTCCATGGTCTACAAGCCACAGTCAGACCACACACGTCGACCATGCATGCCGAGCCTGCCGAGCCTGATTTCCTCTGCCAAAGCTGTACAGCTGCCGGAGCCCAGCATCGCCCCCCGCCTGGCACCAGCCCGCATTCGATCGCCGGCACAGCCTCCGCCCAATCCTTCACAAGGCAACACAGACCCGCCCCTAGAAAATACAGACCACCACATGCAGGTGGCGACACGGGCCACGCATGTGCGCACCTGTGGACACTCCATACGCCGCATCCTGCCCGCGCTCGTGCGGCGCACGCACGGCGCCGTGGCCGTGCAACACAACAAACACCTCTGTCTGGTCCAGCCCGGCGGTGACGACGGTGTCTCCCGCCGCAACGTCCAGCTCAGTTGTTTGCCAGAGGCTCCACAGTGGTTCCACGTGGTTGATGTATGTGTGTTCGCGGGGTAGGGCCGCTGCAGCCTGCTCCATCCCCCCTGCACCACAGCTTCCCCCCGCCCTCACGACACCCTAGGAGCGAATCCGAGAGGGTAGACTAGCACAGCGGGGCAGGGCCTGGATGGCCTGGATGGCCTGCATGGCAATGCATGCAAGGAGCGACCAGCACCGGCCGCTGCCATCTCCGCATCAGGGCACCCACCTTCACGCGCATCCCCCAACAGCCGCTTCACAACCTCGACCATCACAACGCGGTTCGCCTGCGCGGAAGCCTCCAGAGCCGTCCGCATGTCCATCGGCGTAACAGCGCACAGAGCGCCTGCAACACCGCCCTCACTCCGCTGCCCTCCACCACCCCCCGGCGCCTCCGGTGGCACCTCCACCGCGCCGCCTGCCGCCACTCCCACCTGCGGCGGCACCTCCGAGGCTGCAGCATCTGCAGAGCCCGGCCGGGTCGCGGGCGATGACGGCCGCTGCGTGCTGCGCGCTGTGGAATCCGCGAGGCTGCCGGTGCCACCGGCGCTGCAGGGGAGGTGGTCCAGGAAGGCGCCGGAGAGGAAGGATATGGTGTCGAGGAGGTGGAGGACGACCGACTCGAGCATGAAGGCCGCGGCCGCCGCGGCTGGGAGTGTCGCGGTGAGATACTCCGCCACGGCCTCCTCCCCCGCGAGCGGCAGCGCTGGCGGAGGCTGCACAGTGCAGGGCGGTGCTGAGCGCACAGCCACGTACTGTAAGAAAATGATGGTATCGTCGATGCGGACAAGTTGGGCATCCTGGCCTTATCTGCCATTCTACGAGCAGTTAGTGCACAGAGTTTTACTCCAGCGTGGCATGCACGCTTGGCAGCATGCAGATTCCGCAGGGAGATTGACATACCTGCCGCGCTCGTACCTAGAAACAGCGGAACATTCGTGCAGACTGCCACTGCACGACCTGGCGAACCAAATAGGAGACTCCTCCAACAGCAGGGTAGCTAGAAACCGTACCTCATACTTCTGGCCTTTCTTACTGCCTTTCCCCTTCAGCGACGCCAGCGGGTCCGGCACAACCGCCAGAGCGTCCACAGCACGCGGCACATCCGCCACAGCTGCACCCTCCTCCGCAGGTGCGTTCTCGGCCGACCCTGCGCAGCTCGCAGGCGTGGCCGGCTTGGAGCCCGACTCGTGCTTCCCGCCTGAGGCCGAAGATGTGCTGTGCGCGCTGCGGCCGTGCTGCTGCCGCAGCCTGCCGGACTTTGGCCGAGGGGTCGGCGGCGCGGAATCGGCGGCCGCCGGCGCGGCCGGCCGTAGCGGTGGCGGCATCAGGTGGCTTAGGTGTGCCGAAACCGCGTGCAGCAATCCGTGCCCGAGGCCACTGTTGCGCGCTGTGGCCATGATGGCTGCCCAGCGCCTCCTGGACATGGCCATTGAGCATTGCATCCAACGAGCGCTGCCATGCATCATACGGTGCTCTCATTGTTGATGATTCGACATGCAATAAAGTGGCTCCCAATCCCACATCTATGCATCAAGACTGGGTTCTGCGCGCCCCGCGCCATGCATATGCCTGCAGTATCAGCGCTAGACAACGCCTGCTAGCGCGAAAACAAAGTGTACAGGACTTTGCTGCATGCGGGAAAGTCGGAGCTCTGAATGTTCACGTGTTTGCGCGTGGGCATGGGTGGAAGTTGTACGTGCGATGAAGCTACGGCGCGTCACGGACGCACGTTGCTATGGCCGAGTGTGCGGGGTGCCTCCAGACGCTCGTCTGGAGCAAGCCCGGCGGTGCAGAGGCCGCCAACGCCTTGTTCGCAGCAACAGTCCAGGAACTCCCAGTAGACGGCGGCGGTGGCAGCGGGGCCGCCCCACGCAACTCCGCCCCACGCACCCCTCGCTGCGCGGCAGCCGTCCGCCCCGGCGGGGTCACGAGGCCGCGGCCCCCCGGCACCTCAGCAGGCACGCCACACAGCGCATGCTGCTGCCCTGGTGAGAGCGCCGGCGGCAGCGAAGCGTGGCGTAGGCCGCTGTCGGGGTCAGAGGCGGCTGGACTCGCACGCGTCCCACCCGTCTGACTCAGAACGCTCGATGCCGTCTGCCCCCCCACGCCTCCCCGTGGTGCAACCGCGTGCTGCGCGTGCTGCGGCGCCCCCTCAGCGCTCTGCCCGGATCCACCCACAGCAGACACAGCGGTGGGGGATCCGGGAGTGGGGGGCTTGGGCTGTAGGGTGGGGGTTAGCGGGGGCCTGTGGAGGGGGCCCGCGGTGCTGTGCACCGGGCGGAGGCCCTGCAGGTGGCACGCGCTGCGCGGCCCGTGCTCTGCGTTGCCGTGCAGCAGCGTGACGCAGTCGAGCAGCAGCCAGCCGGCGGGTGGGAGGGAGGCGTGCGTGAAAGGCTCCTCCAGGCACAGCACCCACCTGCAGGGACCCATGCAAGCTGCTGGCGCGACTGTTACAAGGATAGAGGCGGCAAGGCGGGGAGCACCACGAAACCAGAAAGCTGCTCGCGAGATTGCGTCCACGACAAGATGCACGACCTGGAACTGGACCATCATAATGTGTTTAGACTTCTGGGGCTGCGAGCTGAGCGCCCATGTGCATAGACGGATTCAGATGGCATGAACGTGGCGGTGGCTCCAGCAGAAGTCTGGAACTTTTTAAAAGTAGCATCACTCACCTCAGGGTTGACATGCAGGCTCACCCGCCATATATACACTAGCCACACCTTCCCGCACGAGCCGCGGCCCACGTACCAATCACAGCTCCGGGCGTCTTTGGACGCCAGGCGGCGGGATAGGCCACACCATGGACATAGACAAGCATGCATCACGGACCAGGCGCAGCCGAACGTGCACGTGCAGAGCTGGCTGAAAGCCATAGTACGTAGAGCGTCCCCGGAGCATGGATCCGCCAAGCACTACCAGGGAGCTGCTACCGCGTGCCGCAACGCCGTAGCAGCACCGGTAGCACGCAGCCAAGACTTGCACTACCGCCCATCATTGACAATCCACACAGCTCGACACAGACGAGTGCTGCAATGGTGGTTGTAGGGGCAGTACCGGTCACCATAGTCGTCTGCAGCAGAGGCCGCAGTCGCCGGCAGGGCTGCGCGGGCGCTGGCCGGGCGCGCGGGGCGGTCTGCAGGGGCGGGGGTGCCAGGGAACAGACGGCAGTTGAGGATGCCGGAGAGGGTGCCGTCGCTGCCGCGCTGGCCGGGCATGAGCATGCTGCACACGCGCCACACGAGCGCTCAGCCGGCTGGCGATTAGACAGGCCACACGCCTGCTCAGCACGACGGCTAGGCTCGGGCGCGGGCGTACTGCTGACGGGCTTGGGCGTACTGCTGGAGTCGTGCGTGGCGCGAACAGCAATTAAGGGAATGGTGGACACTGGCGGGTGTGAATCGCCTCGATTGAATGGCCGCATTCGGATCGCATCTAGCGCAGCGTGCCTGCAGCTCGCGCTTTGAGCACTCCTTCCGCAGCAGATGCACGAGCAAGGCGCGGACGCTGCAGCGTCGGAGCAGCGGTGGTCCAGGTGGACGAGTGTAAGGCCTTTGCAATGGGGTCGACCGCGGCCCCGCTCCACGCCAACACCTCGCACCTCGCCACAGTGCTGGCAAAGCGCCAGCATAGTACAAACACAGCACACGAAGCAGAGATAGTGTGCAGCAAAATGTGGCCTGAATGCCACCTCCTGTGCCGGTTAGTCAAGGTAGCATCAACCCCATGAACACGATTGTGAAACTACAGTCATGTTTCCATCACCCGGCCTTCGACAGCCCGGGCCAGTCCACTAGCTCCCCTGCCCGAAAACAGAGTGCATAATCTCACCTTCTCATAACAAACCCACCTCAACGACGATACAGCCCAACCCCCCGTAATCATGTCCAGCAAGGAACACCGTGCAAGAGGTGGCAGGAACAGACTCGGTGCGTGTATGCATGGCATGCATGCATGCATGAGGGGCCACACCAGCAGAGGCTGAGGCGCTTGCGCATCAGGCGGTTGGCCTCGAGCAGGTGCGCCGCGACGGTGCGGCCGCCGTGGCTGCCGAGGTCGAGCGCGTACGTGCCCGTCGTGTTGCCGACGGCAAACACGGCCGGCGACACCGCGGCGGCGGCGAGCGCGTCGCACAGCACACGCGCCATGCTCGGCTCCGACCACCGCAGCAGCAGCTGCGCGCAGTCCGGCGTGCGGTGCAGCAGCTGCACAGCAGCTGCCCAATGCATCCTGGAAATGGCACCCGCGCGGCGGCGATGCGCCGACTCTGGCAAATGCAGGGGCTGCTTGATTGCACAGGCTGCGCTCTGCAGCTCGAACTTGCACGCAACGGTCCAGGAGCTAGCAAACGGGTATCAAGCGCACCGAGAGCCGTGGCGATGCGCGTTCAACAAAGCACGCATGAGCAGAGAGAGCCGGCATATGGCAGCATGTCAGCAGCCGCACCGCCGTCGCCACCGCGTCCGCGTGCGGCCCGCAGTGGTGCCGGTGCAGGCCCCCCGCCATTGCCGCGCACTGCTCCGGCTGCAGCCACAGCGCGCGCGCCGCGGCCGCCGCGTACTCAAGCACCCACCCGCGGCTCGCCGCCGCGAGGTCCACCCGCCCCCACAGCGCCGCAAACCGGTCCGCGCGCAGAAGCGCCGCCGGCCGCGGCGCCGCCGGCACGCGCCGCTGGAAGGCGGGGATCACCCCAGGGTCCACCCGGGCATCTACCCCCCCTCCAGGTACACCCGCCTGTGACGATCGCTGCGCCCCAGGCTTGGCCGCAGCTCTTGGCGCGGCCTTAGGGGGCACTGCCGTGAATAGCAGCGCCGTCTCATTGTCGGGGGAACCGCCGGCCTCCGACAAACGCGCATCAGATCCTGGACGTGGGTTGTTTCGGCGGGCGGGTGCGCCCTCCGCGATGGCTGCCGCAGCGGCGCCGGGGGCGGACGCGATGCGAGTGTCCACAGGTCCGCCGCTGAGCGTACACTGCATTAGGTCCACGAGCTCAAGGGAGGGGCTGGAGAGGAGTGTTGCAAGCAGGGCGGACGCGCCGGCGCCGGTGAGAGGGTTGGAGGTGATGACGAGGCGGCTGAGGTGGCGGTTGGCTGCGAGCCCGGCCGCGATGCGCACGGCGCCGGCGCACGAGATGCCATTGCTGGAGATGTCGAGGCTCTCGAGGGTGGTGTTGCCGGACAGCGCCTCCGCAATGGAGTCTGCGGCGGTCAGGCAGTGCAGGCCACTGTGTGACCTGCACACATGTTTTTGGTCGAATGATTGATTGCTTAAATACATTAATGAATGAATGAATGAGTAAATGGATGCATGAATGAATGAATGAATGCATGAATGAATGCATGAATGAAAGAAAGAAAGAAAGAAAGAAAGAAAGGAAGGAAGGAAGGAAGGAAGGAAGGAAGGAAGGAAGGAAGGAAGGAAGGAAGGAAGGAAGAAAGAAAGAAAGAAAGAAAGAAAGAAAGAATGATTGAATGCATGAATGAACAAACGAAGAATGCGGTCTGTATGCCGTCTTAAGCACATGCCAGGTTGTGCGTAAACCAGGTTGTGTGCAAGCCCGAACGTGCCGATGCATGAAGTGAATGCGCTGCTGTCGCGCCGCGGCCTGCGCCTGGTGGGTGCAAGGACACGCACAGGTTCAAGGTGCGCAGGCTGCAGTTCTCTCCCAGCCCACGACCAAGCGCAGCCAGCGCGGCGGCCGCGCGGCCGGCGCCGCGGCCGCCGAGCGTGCTCCACGAGAGGTCCAGGTGGCGCAGGTGCTGCATCAGCGGCAGGCCGGCGCCGGCCGCGGCGGCCGCGGCGGCCGCAGCGCCGCAGCCGCGCGCCTCCAACACCTCCAGCTGCGCCATGTTGCCGGACATTGCGGTCAGCACCTCAGCCACGCCTTCGTCCCTGCGCTGTGCGCACGCTGTGTGCGTTCAACCAGCAATGTCGCACACCACACGCAGGAGCCACCGCAAACCCGCCCATTGCACTGAGCTGCACGTGAGCTCCCGGGTCCCTGCTACAAAGCAGTGCCTGCGCTCTGGGAGCATGCATATCGCGCCGAGCATCCACCGGAATCCTCTAAATTTTGGAGAACATAGGTGACTGGATATCAGGGGCAGTGACTGCACCCGTGCACATCTGTGTCGCTGCCTTACATGAGCAAGGCGGATCGCAGTGCATGTCAAAGTATCGCTTCACGCACCCGAGCGGGTTCCCGCTGATGCACAGCCGCCGCAGGCTGCCTGCGAGGCCGCGGGCGGTGCGAAGCAGCGCCGCGGCGATGCGCGACGCCGACGGGGCGCTCAGCGCGTTGTGCGCGAGCGCCAGCTCAGCGAGGCGCGGCAGCGCGCGGCCGTGCAGCACGACGTCCAGCGCCGCGAGGCCGCTGTCGCCGATGCCGTTGTGGCTGAGGTCCAGCACCGCCACCCCCGCAAACGCATCAGGGTTCGCCGAGACTGTGTCCGCCAGGAGCACCGCGTGTCGATCTGACAGCGCCTGCACCACACGTATTGGAATCTGCAGAGCCACGCCGACCGATCGTCCTCTGAAGCAGCGTCTCTGCCTGCCGCCTGAAATCCAGAGAAACGACCACCAAACACCCCGTGTCCGGCAAGCACGGGCATACACATGATTCAGGGGCTACAGCATGGTCGTCCCACCAGGGGAACTGCTCTCCCGACTAGCACACTCAGGCAGGTCGTGGACACGTCGCTCCAGCGGCACCGGCCACATGACGTTCCATGCCGTGCGCTGAGCCAAGCAGAGCTTGCACCACCCCACCCACGCATGCATGTGTGATACGGCGCACCTGGGCACGCAGCACGAGTTCCGCGCTGTCCTGCGCGAGCCGCCGCAGCAGCCCTCGGGCCTCGCTCTGCAGCCGCCGCTCTGCATCCACCGTGATCAAGTGCCCCCGGCCGCGCCACTCCCGCAGCTCAAACTCTTCCTCGAGGGTCCGCACCGCCGCCTCCGGTGCGGCAGCCCACAGAGGCTGGGGCGGTGTGGCTATGGTGAGGCAGCCGCCGATGGGGCCGTCGGGGTGAGCTGGTGTGAGTCCCCGGCCGGCGTTGCGCCGCGCGAGGCCGCCAGGCCGCGCGGCGGGGAGCTTCTGGGCGAGCAGCGCAGTAGGGTTGCGGCAGTCACCGACTGCCGTCCGCACCTGCACTGCCACCACGGCTCACTCTCTGTACAGCTGCCCTGAGGAAGCACTGTTTGCTTATGGCGTGAACAATGTCACACGTTCCTCTGCCCAACTGTTTGCCAGCATGTATTAATGCCTCGTGGAAGGACATTTCACGGCACGTGGCTGTGTGCCTCATCGCTGGATCATGCCAGGAAACAGAATGTGCTTTGGCGGCATGCCCCCCACACCACAGGCGCTCACCGCACGCCGAACAGGCAGCTCAAAATCGTCTGAGGCCTCCGCGGCGGTGTTCTTGCTCCCCATGAGGTGGGCCTCAGCGCCTGTTGCGGCCTGCGGCGGCGCGGTCGCGGCGCGCCACTCCAGGGCCGGAGCGGCGGGCGCCGCCGCGGCCTCGAAGAAGCGCTGCTCAGCGCGGGTGGAGAGCAGCTGGTGCACTGGGGGCAGCGCGGCGGCGGCGTCCGCCGCCTCCTGCCACGCCGCCACTGTGCCGCCGGGGTCCGCCCAGGAGGGGTGCTCCTCCCAGAGGCGCCGCGCGGGGGCAGCACCTGCAGTGCCATGGCAAACTTTCACTTGTTGATGAGCTATTGTGCAGGGCTATCAGGCCGGCATGTGGGAAACATAACGCCTAATGAGACTGAGACAAGCGTGTTATCCCCTGTGCTGTATATGGTGTCAGATGGCCACCCCCCAGCAGGGCCCGAAGGGAGCAAACATTTGGCATATCTGGGGCACGTCTCATTGAGAGAATGTCCCAAACCGTCGACCTGTCAATGTCCTAATGACTTCATTTAGCAAGGTTCACTTGGTGCATTTCCTGCGGTCATATCCATGGACGGTGCATCGTCATGAAAACAGCCATCTGCAGTCTGATGCCAGAGAGCAGTTTGAAGTGGCAGTCTTCAGAGCGCAGGAGGTGATGTACTTGCTTTGAAGCTGCTTTGAAGCTTCTCAAGGCTGCTCAGGGCTAGCTGCTCTGGCTGCTCTGCCATGGGGCGTTCCAGGTGTGGAAGAATGGCTTGATGTGAACAAGTGTGCGTGAAAGTGCAGCACGACACCCAGTCAGACGCGTCCCTACAGCTGGAGCTTTGACAGGGCAAAGTCATACAGAGCGCGTCCAGGCAGAGCCTGCTTGGCGTCCAGTCAGAGATGTCGGGTATGACTTTGCGGTACATGCTGGCGGAGAACGTGCAAGGTCATGAAGATGCCACGGCGCTTGTGCAATACTGGGCCAAATCGGAATGGTGGAGACTAGGCACGATAGAGACATGAGAAATACCTGATGCAGGCACTGTTGTGGGAAACACCTCAAGGTGATATGGCCATGTCCAGCCATGTCCTTCCAGCATGCCATGATCACTCGGTCCTCAATGGCAAAGCATATACGTGCATACAGAGCTGATTGGTTCTTCAGTGCCACCTGCGACTGTGGGACCAGGGAACATGGGCCTACGGTATTGAACGGTTGAGAGAGTGCACCTGCGGCATGCTCCAAAAACCGAAACTCTCTCTTGACACGAGCTGCATGGACCCTCAGTTGTGATGCTACAGTACTACTCCGATGTTTTTGGCCTGCTCCACCTGCTGAATTGGCGACATCCAGCGCAAGAACGCTTAATGGACCATTCTTGTCCCGATTCGGAGCAAACTGCGGCACAGCTGGGATGCAGCCATCGAAGGAAATGGGTCCGCATGCGGAGGCTATGGAGTCGGTTTCGGTCAACAGCAGTGACGGTGTTGGGGTGCTGCAACGCTCCGTGTCAGGCTGCCTGAGTTTCCTAGATGAGGATGTCGACCGTTTGGTCTGGGCAGCGTGCCGCAGCTGCAAAGCGACTGCAGAGCGTGCAGAATTTGTTATGGCTGCTTTCAGTTCGGGCTCAGATACCTGAGGTCCCTTCGCACGTACTGTCGTCAACATAGATGCGAGTTCAAGAGTTCCGTTGCGAGCAGGGCCTTGATCTCGGCCAGCATCACTGACTGATGCATCCTTCAACCATTGCAGCTTCCGCCTACATGTGAGTTTGGTTTGGTGTTCTGTGGGCGCGCAATGGTGAGGACACACTGGCATTTGTGGCAACGAGCATGTCTTTCCCATGCGATCAGTACTGCACACACACCGTCCAGCTGCAGTCTCATAGCTGCTCTTCATTGTGGCTTACATGCAAAGTCTCCGCTTCGAACAGTACATGTCAACGCGGGTGCAGAACGGCCCGGTGTGATGGGCGTTTGCCATCAGCAGGTGCGGTGCGCTCTTTGCGCACGACAACTACCTCATGACAGACACACATAGCTCAGTTGACTGAAAGCGTCATTTGGTTGTTGCGGCTGGTCGCAACTGCGTGTGGCTGCATCATACACAGCAGCGGGCTCACACCAAGCCGGACAGTGACTCCTGCATCAACGACACAGCGCCCCTTGTCGCAACCATGTACCTGGCCGCACCGCAGGCGATCGATGATTTGCCACACGTACAATTGCGGTGCGAACACTAGAGGAGCACAGCAAGTTTGGCCATGACAGAGTCCCGTTACCGAGAACTCTGCGATCACAGAGGCACTTCAGGTAGGCCAACGCATGGACACAAATCAACGGCGCACGGCTGTGCAAGTGCAAGCAACGAAGGCCAACGAACAGCTCGATGCACAACTCTCCGTCACATGTACGTGCATGAAGTTGCTGTCAGCAATCACTCCCCTCCTCATGTTACACAAAGCTGTTGCCAGATAATTGTGGAACAGCACACGCCTCACGACGCCACCAGCATCCATCCCGGCGTTTGTCCGAACTTACGGACGCATGCAGAGGAGATCAGCAAATCCTCTGCCTTAACAAACTCGCCAAGTCCACCAGAAACGCGAGCTCCATGGTCCGTCCACAGCGGCGGTGGACCGCATGCTCCTGCGCCATCCCCTCCCAAACACATACGCTGCAAAAGCATCAGGGCGCCCAAGCCGCCCGCACCCCACACGCACGGCTGCCAAAACCAACCGCACGCACCAGATACGAGTGGCGGACTTTGAGCCTGCTCGATAAAAACAAAGAAACCATTGCATCCACGCGCCATATTCACGCAATGGAGGACAGAAAAGAGGGGTTGTTGGTGGCTACATGAGCCACGTCGGGGCAAGCGGGCCGGCCTCGGCCATCCCGCCGCCAGCGCAGCCCACGACCAACACAAGCTCGCCACAGGACACAAAGCCCTGCCGCTATTCCGGCCTGCAGCCAATTATGAATGAAAAGCCCGAAACCGGGCCGGAGCACCCCCCTGCGGGTGGGGCTCCCGCGGCAACTGCCGCTGGGTCGATGCCGCCACCTCACAGCCACAGGCGCAGGGTGCGGCGCGCCACCCCACCGCGCCAAAAAGCAGTCACGCGCAACGCGCTCCGCCACCCCCGCCTATAGATCCCTCCCCTCTCGCAGCACGGCGAGATCCAGGGCGGCTGTAATCGAAGCGTGAACGCGTATGGATCACGTGCATGCACCGCCCCATCTACACGGCTCCACTGCTAACGCACCGCAAGACCGCTGCTGTTAAGGCACCGGAGACGGCGCTGCGGGCTACAAATCCGCCCAGCGCACCCGCGGCGGGTATGTTTGTGAAGGTGCCCCATGTGACAGCGGGCACAGCCGATCGCGTGGCGGCCCGAGGCATGGCAGCCATCAATCGTGAGTGGGCGCTCCCCGTGGGCTCAAAGGATATTTCCTACTAATGATGTGCCCCCGGGTATGCACCTCGATCATCTCAACAACGAACTCCTGGCACGACACGTCGGCCACATCATGGTTGTGTTCTGGGCGTTGAAGGCCCTTAGTGTCCGGTCATCACCCCGAAGCATAGCGACCACATCTGAAACACATGCGACACTGTCTCGAGGTGCCGACGACCGCCCCATCCTACCGCTCGCTCGCGACGGCAGCCAGACGGGCGCCCACAGGGGCGGGCGGCCACAGGCGGGCGCTGAAGCACCGTCCTCCCGGAGGAGCGGTTGCAAATCCCCCACGTCACCGGCGGGGCAGCGCCTGCTGAGCATCGCAGCGGCTGCGGCTATGGCGGCCTCGTCGCGGCCGGGCGAAGAAACGACGCGACGGCGCTCGCGGCGGCCGCGACGGCCGCCGGCCGCCGCGTCGCGCCACCGGCGTCCACCGGCGCAAACGTGTCCGCCGCCGCCATGAGCGAGCCCGCGCTGCTCGTGATCTCGGAGCGGCTTAGCAGAAATTGGGCAAACTCCAGCGGAGTCAGCCGTGCCTGCAGAGCAGCCTTGCCGTGACGGACACCACCGGCAAACTCCGTCAAAGTTGGGCGCGATTGTGCTCTGCAGCTAGGAGTGGGTACGCCTGCTCACGTGGATGCACCGTGCGTGAACATGATCAGATACACTGCTGCATTCCCTCGATGTACTTGAGACCTCAAGCACAGGCGATTGTGGCCTCCCCCAGCCAGCTGTTGGGCCAATGCTGAAAGATACAATTGGTCCTTTTGCTAGATGTGTGTTGAACAGCAGATCATATGGACCTGCTTCAAGCAACAATGGTCTTCTGTGGGAGCATGCCACAGTGGCCGTACACGTGACTCAACCAGGATCATTGGGAATTCAGGCTGAGCATGGCAGCATGGAGTTCCAGGAGTGAAGCTCAGAGAGCATTTCTGGGCTGAGCTTATGCTCTGAGCTTGTGCTCAGCGGAAGCTGGCCCAGCCTTTGTCACAACAAGCGGCCTTATCCAGTGCCAAATCACACAGTGAATAAGGCATGACAGGCACCGGGTAGCTAGGCCGTTGAAGCAGGCCTGTGGCAGTCATCAGCCCATTATGCCCTGAAGCTACATCGTGGGGCTGACTGGCCAATGCCTTCAGTCAATGCCGATGTGGATATGTTCAGATGAGTACAAGCCGTGCCATGATTCAGGTGTTATGATTCAGGTCAGCGATTCAGGCTTCTGGCATTGCCCAGGCCTCCCACAGTGACTCATGGGAACTTAACTTGTGCGCCCGTGCGATATCTACAATATCTACAAGCCCGCAACCATGGCCAGAATTGAGGGCCTTCAGAGTTCTCAGGACCAGGGGGTACAGCCATGCACATGCTGTATCAGGCAGCGGCAGTGCCGATTTCTGGGCCATCACAGCTCGTGAACATCAACACCTTGCCTCAGCTCTGCCAGATACCCATGGCATAGGAACTTCCCCGCACGGGTGTATGTCCGCAGCACCGAGTCAGCACAAGGCCGGGGTCAATCGAGGCCACACCTGAAGCGTCTGCAACGCGACGACCCGGAAGCGCTCGTGCTCCTGCAGCGCCTCCGCCAGCGGCACCAGGTCCGCGGGCGTCAGCGCCCCCGGCCCACCGACGATGCCGCTGCCGCCGCTGTCTCCCAGCGCGCCAGACCCGGTCGACGCCAGCGGAGCCGCATGCGCGCGTGGGGTCGTCCCGCCGGACGGGCCACCGCCCGGCCGCGCCTCCCCGCCGCCGCCGTACGGCCACGCGCCCTCCTGCGCGCCCCGCTGAAGCGCAGCGCCCGCCTGGGACGGCGACCCCGGCTGCCCCTGCGGCGGCGGCGCCGCCGCCACGGCCGAGGCAGATGCCTGGTAGCCCATGCCGGCGGTGGCTACGGGGGTGGGCGCGCTGCGGGGCCGCAGCACGATCGCCTCCCCGCCCTCTGGGTTCGCCGCGAGCTGTAGCCGGGACAGCACCTGCTGCTGCGCATGGGCCATACCTGCACGGCCACGCTCCTGTCTGCCGAAGCACCTTCAAGTGCATCGCCCACAGCCGATCGAGTGCAGCTGCGCGTCTGTCCCCGCACAGTCTTCAGATACCCCATCCGAGATGCACACATCACAATCTCGTACGGTGCTTCCACACCGCAGCAGCACATCACCCGGGGCACCCCGCGATGGAACAGCGATGCAATCGAGACGGCCGGCAGCCAAGGCACAGGAGGGCCACGAGCATGCAGCGCTGAGCAGCACGAGGCCGGCGCAGCATGCACACGGGGATGGGGCGCACATTTCTGCATCGCGCGGTCCTTCCACGCGCGCACCCGCGCCTCCACCTGGTCCTCATACGCCGTCCAGTTGCCCTGCAGCGACGCGCACATCTGCGCCGCCTCGGGCCGCAGCGCCTCGCGGTGCAGCACGAGGAAGACCTGCAGCCAGGTGTCGAGGCGCGTGTCGCCGACAATCGCGACGAGGCCGGCGTGTGCCGCCTGCAGGCGGTGCTGCACGAGGTGCATCAGCGACGTCGGGTCGCGGTACGCATCGACGCGGATCTCGCAGATGCTGATCAGCGCCGCCTGCAGACATCTGCCGCGTGAGCGCACGGCGCGGTGCTGTGGCCCGATGCGTTCGGCGCACGTGCCTGTGCACAACATGGCGGGAGGAGTGTGTCACATGCATGTGGCGCGCGTGTCCGGTGCAGGCGGCAAATCCCGGCGCGTAGGCGCCTGCACGAGCACGTGAGTAGGCTGCAAAGAAACACATGGCAGGAGCACAGGCCGGTGCAAGAAACAGCACCAAAGCCTACCTCACGGCATTGCGATCGAAAGCAATGTTTCAAAGATCAGCCTCACAGACGCCACCAGCAGCCCCTAGAAACACCACACAAATCTCCTCAGATCCGCCTCACATACACACACACCCACCCCGCCAGCAGTCCCTAGACAAACCATCCTCGGGCGGACCACCCGAGCAGGCCAGAGCGCGCACCTTGTTGAGCTCGTTGACCTCCGCGGTGACGGCGGCGCCGGCGCCGAGGCTGACGACTTCCAGCAGCCGCTTCGAGGTGTCATCGACGGCCTTGACCGCGCGCGACATCGGCCGCATGAGGTCCGGGCGCGCGCGCAGCAGCTGCGTGAACCCCGACAGCCGCCCCGCGAGCTGCACGCCGCGGAACTCCTGGATCGAAGTGCTCAGGCGGTCGTACTCGTCCTGCAGCTCCTGCGCCACGTTCCGCCGCCGAGACCGCGCCGGCTTCCTGCACACACACACAGATACACTCACCGCCTCAGAGGCAAGCCATGCCATCCTGCACGCCCACCCCGAGTCTGTGGGAGGGAGGGCTAGAGGCATGCTTTGGATACACAAAAACCTGTATTGATCAGCGGTGAGGCACAGGGGAATCAGGAGGGAGGTCATCTGGTGGCTTGTGAGTGCGCTCGCGCATGCGCTCCCGGCCGCCGTGGCGCCCGTGTGTGCAGCGCCACACATGTCCAGGCGCACTCGACCCCCCAGCAGGCACGAGAATTTCTGAACAAGCACGAGCCGCGCGCCACGGCTCGCGGCAACGCCCCCATGAAGCAGGGCCGGCGAGCATGCGCAGCTGACTGGGGAGATAGGGCAGCAAGCCAGGGTGCGCACCGCGCCGATCCGGGTGTGCGGGGGGTGTCCCCTCGCGGAGTCTGTGCCTCTCCGTCTCCCCGCCCCCTGATGCCACCGATGCCGGCTGCGGCAGCCCCCCGCGACGACTCCCCGCCCTGCCCCTCCGCCGTGCGTGGCGTCACTGAGGGCCCGGCGGCGGCCGCGGCCGCCGTCGCCGCCGCCGCCGCGACCGCAGGCAACCCGGTGATTGATGACAGGTCCAGCCGCGTTGCAAGCGGCAGCGTCGCAAAGCCCTCAGAGGACCCCTTGGCGGCGGCCTCCCCACTCCCGCCGCCGCCCGCGTCTGCAGCATCCTCTGCGTCCATCGCTGCACTCGACACGGGCTCGATGTCAGCCTCGCCCGCACCGGCTGCGGCCGTGGCAGCTCTTGCAGACCGCGGGGAGGCGCCCGCGGCCGCAGCTGCTGGTATGCCCGGGACAGCGGCCCCCGCCTCGCCTGTGCCCACAGGCTCCCCCGCCGGTTCCTCCCCTTCACCCTCACCCTCTCCAGCCTCTGCATATCATCTGTGAGTGACATGCATGATCCTTGATCAGTTCTGTATGACACCGTTGCATCATACATGCACCACATGCACATGGCACCAAGCAGCATGCAGGAGAAGCATAGCAGAGCCTGGACAGCAGGGCACAGGCTGACACACAGTGGGTTGCATCATGGCTGCCATAAGGCACAGTGTCATCATCACTGCTGCACAAGGACATGATGTGCTCAAAAACGACATGATGTCCTTGTAATACCCCATGTAGTATCCCATGATGTGCTGTATCTCACATGCTGGTGGCCATGTGCATGCAGTTGCATGCTGAGGCAGCCCAGGATGATGCCCCTGCCTCTCCCAACTGTCAGATGCTGAGCACATCATGATGTGCCACTGTGTCAGTAACACATGAGTTTGAATGAAACTTAATGAATCAGTGCACTGTGGAGCTGCACCCAGTGCGCAGTGGCTAGATGGTGGCTGGGCGTTGTACACATGTGGACCAACAGGTGGATTAGGCAAAAGTTGCTACTCTACCCAAAAGTTGCCACCCTAGCACTCTGATGAACATCTCTGCCAAGCAGCTGCTGACAGCTGCGGCATGTGCCAACAAATGTCTCTGCTTCTGTCTGCTATCTCCTGGTTGCCCAGCCAGCTGCTGTGCACCATGACTCACCCAGAACTTGCATGCATGCAGGCATGCAACACATGCATGCCAGGCCCCCAGGCTCATGCCCTGGTTATGTCATGCTTACAAACAAACGTGCCCTGGCTAGGGGGCTGCATTCAGACGCAATTGTTTGTGTGTTAGGAGGCTGTGTCTAGGCTCTTTTTAGTTCGACTTTGCGGGGCAATACAGATGCAAACTGTGTTTGTCTGTGATGCCTGAATCTCCCAATCGGTCCATATCGTGGTCGGGGTCCGGGTCCAGGGTCCAGTGTGCAAGGTGCAAGGTGAGGCAGGAAGGTGTGGTGTCATTGCAGCATGGCACACAGGCACATGCAACATGCAGTGGCTCATGGCCATGCGCCACAAGCCCCAGTGGTCCGGACCGCACCCGACTCCCCGCCATCCCCGCCACTGCTACGGATCCTCAGGGGCTCGCACAGGAACTTCTGCTCATCGAACGTCAGGAGGGGCTGCGGGGGCGCGAACGGGCCGCTGGAGCTGTGGGGCAGCGGAGCAGACGACGCCGCCGGCGGCACAGGCGGGGAGTGGCGGAGGTCTACCGGCAAGCTGCCGGGGAGGTAGCCCCCTCTGCAGGCCATGCCGGGCTTCAGATCTCCCACCGCCCCTGCTGCGTTGGCCGTGCACTCGTCGTGCTGCTGCGTTGCACTCAGAGCTCGCCTGGGAGCCTCCTCGGGGCGGGCCAGCGCGTTTGCGGCTGCCTGGGCCCGTGGGGAGAACGCAGGAGAGCTGCGGGGATGACTGGCCAGAGGGTGGGCGTCTCCGTCCGGAGGGGATCGTTTGTTCCGCGTGGCCGCGGGGGAGGTGCGTATCGGCCTGTGTCCACGGTTGGTGATGGGGGTGTCCATGGGGGTGTCCATGGCTTCGGAGGGCACATCCTGCTCAGCCTGAACACCTGAAGCACCTGCACATGCAGAGGGAGGTGTCTGGCATTTCATGCATGCAGAGAGCTGCAGGGTGGGTGTTGGCTGGGGGGTGTTGTGACAAGTTACTGAGCAGCTGACAGCTTTGCAGTAGTTGCACTGTGGCATGGCAGCCAGTGCAGAGGGCCCACACATGAGGCACATGACACATGCAGGCGAGGTAGTCATGCTGGAGCTAGTTGCAGGATGCCTGGCTGTGACACTGAAAGGGCTGTGTTTTCCATACACACAGGCAGCACTGGCAGCAGCTGTGATGCCAAGCCAGGCATAAGCAGGAAGGAGCATACCTGACGCATGTCTCTGCATCGGCTGTGTTGGTGCAGAGGCAGGTGCCAACGTGTCTTCTGTGTCTTCACTTGTGCGCCTGGGCATGGCCCTGGCATGGCGTGGAGATGGAGGAGGCTGACTTGCAGCATCTGGAGAAGCAGACCCACCCCCCCCCCGAATTACTAGTGCTGGACCTTCAAATTTCTGAGCTGCCGATGCGTGTGTATGCTCTCGGAAGGTATGGGCATATCGTCCCAGCAACTGGCAAGGCTGTTGCTGCAGCAGCTCCGCAGGGTCATTGGCTGAGGCCACTGGCCGCTCCAGATCTGCCCTGGCGACTTCCGTAGCGTTGACTAGCTTTGCGCAGCTCCTAGTAGCCTCGTCATCGTGTGAGTAGTGCGAGCCCATGACGGCGAAGCAATGTGCAGACGATGCAGCCCAGACGGTGCGATCCCCGCGCAGCCTTCATCGGACCGCGCGTTGGCAGCGCAATGCCTGCAGTCCAGGAACAAAATCACGTCAAACAGCCATACGCCGAGGAGCTTACGCAGTCGTAAACCATTGACGTGTGCTGTCAACATGGCCACAGTGCTGACATCGAATCGAACCAGGCAACCTGCTGGACAAGGCAACGTTCAAACGGGATCGAGAGATACACCTACACGAGCTGCATGGTTGTCCCTTGACAGACCACAGCTCAATCAACAGGAGCTTCATCGTGACTACACCATTGCATCCGTCGGAAGCAGGCCCACAACGCTGCATGTTGCACTATAAGGAGCGCTGTGCACAACAAAGGGCACACGCATCTCGCACTCAACGATATATGTCAAGCTCTTTTGCATATGCTGGCTTATACAATGAAGCACAGAGCGTGACATTCCAGGCCACACCACCAGCGTCGCTCTGTCGAAGCGAGCATGCCATCGATCCCGGCATGGACCAGTGGCATGGCGTTATTGAACAGGGCGAAATCGTCTACGGACATTATAAAATACTTTCGCAATGGTATTTCGCATATGCATTTGCGACAGTACAGCTGCTCCGTGCGTTCAGAGACTGACACTGGATCCGAGGGCACAGGCGGTGATGCAAGCCAATTGCCGTCAACGACGCCAATTCATTCGTGAGAATTGCGGTGTGGCGAATCACATCAGGCGACGCAAAACGGAACAGTGCTGCGCCGCTGTTTACGAACACAAAGCGTGTCTCAAGCAGAAGAACACACCTGGCTCGGGGAAGACATGATAGAAGCAAACTGTGTTTTGAACAATTCGACAGCAACGAGATGTATCTAGTTGAACGTAAGCCTTGGTTCAACAACAGCGGTGCTTGTACGCGGCAGGCGCGCGGCAATGACACCTTTCACATATCGCGATGTGATGAAGCTCCGTGGCGACACAGGACCAAAGTCGACCAAAGCAGCTGCAATAATATGTTAACTCGAACGAGGAACACCAGGCGCAGCAGCACGACATGCTCTCCACAAGCCTCGGCTGGCACAATCCCCTCCCTTTTCAACGGCATGTTCGCTGCCCCAAGAAGCTGCCCATGCATTTGCGACTTGCATCACAACCACAACTCGGGGAGTGCGGCGTCACAGCCCAGCGCCACTGAGTACTAATGTATGCATTGCTGAGCCGATGTGCAGCAAGCCATCGGAGAGCGCGCATGCAACAGAGGTCATACGAACCTCACCTCCCGCATGCTGCGCCAGCCGACCGCTCACTGTGCATGCAATGCACATCCCTCTGGTTCCGTAAGGATCTCTAATATTTCGCATGCTAGTGATGCAGTGCGCAGCGACTCTGACGCACGCTGGGAGCTGCGTCTGTGCATGTCACGGCCTGTAATTATCTTGCGCAGAGGCGCTGCCTGACGCCTGGCTAGCAGCAAGGTCGAGCAAACTTGTGCCGTGATCTTGTGGCCCACCCCTTGCGCTGTGCGTCAGTGGCAACACGGCACGCAGCCCAAGTGCTTCACATCTGGCCAGAGCTCGAGTGCACGAGCGCGGTGCGTGGAGAGGGAATCTAGTATTGCGACACGGCCCTTGCACGTCCATCACTGGGCCCGCGATCTTGTGATATATACAGTGCCTCGGGCTGAGCCAACGACGTGTCGAAATACGCGGCGCAATAGGGGCGTTCCGAACCTTGGCAATTGATCACCGCTGGCATAGCACGCGATACGCTTCACGCTCATGCAGCAACAGCATCCACAGCTCCGCAACGTCAGACCATTGCAGTGCACTGGCAGCACGCAGCGGGCACAGATGCCCCTGCCACTCCAGACATGCATGCAGGCAGGGCTCAGATGACCTGCTCGCCGGGATGCGCTGTCGATCTTCGGCTGCTCGTCTGCAGTACGAGCTAAGCAGCAGCATGCTAACAGCCTCAGCAGGGCAGGGCCAGCCACAAGAAGTCATGGCTTCCTGGAAGCGCAGAGAGCATGCCGATCCGCATCGGGAAGTATTGTTCGGGTATCATGGGACCTAGGGCCATCACCGCCGTCCTTAGAAACGGTCAGCCACCCGATATGACCCAGCAGAGGCGTGGACATGACGCGGTATCCGCGTAGAAGAGCGGGCATGTGGCTGGGGTGGCATCAGCGATGACTCGTTCGCCATTGGAAGGCCAGATACAGGCACTTGGGCAGTGATGGCAGGCGCACGCGACTTCGGACATAAACATCATGGCAGACAGCCCGCTGTCCGGCCCACAGGCGCGATATGATGGCGATCTTGCTCTGCTGGCTGAAATCTGTTGCTGTCAAAGCTACTGAAGCATGTTCTGTGCAGATCTGGAGCGACGTGCTCGTTTGCCCGATAAGCCAGCGCCAATAAGCATATTACAGCCGTGCGAGAGCATCGCGTATGGCTGAAGCACTACAGCTGAATGCGCATGGGGAAGCTGTTGAGCCGTTGCAGTCGGATGTCAGCGTTTTCAGCAGCCCGGAGTGCGCAGGGGCAGCGTCGTGCAAGTCAGTCGAGCAGCACCTCTAGTCAGCCTTCATCTTCGCTATTCAGATCCGACGCTGATCAGAAATTCCGCCTGTCTTCTGCGCTAGTGGCGGGGAACTGCATTAGAATACGTGCCTGGGCGCGGCCGTCGTCACTCTGTCAGGTGTAGAGACACAACCACTTCGACTGAGCATCCGCGCTGGGCCCGCTGCTGGCGTGACTCCCTACCAGATGGACAAAACACAATCACGAATGTCAGCAATCTCGCTGCCCGGTTTGCCCTGGAGTGTAGCCATCGCGTTCCGCAGAGCTGTGTCACTGCCGTTGACCATTGTCCATTCGAGGCCGGCAGGCCGGCAGTATCCCGAAACCCCGCACGGTGGCACAAAGACTACGGTCCATCATCTCGCTGGGGTGATGCATCACGGCTCTGACTCATCGAGGCTTTGCCTCGGCGCTGGATTATAGGCTGGGTGCGCACTCATCGCATGCGTATGCACGGTCTCAGGCCCGCAAATGCGAGAACGATGGGCTGCACTCTGGCTTGCCAGAGCCACGAGCTGATCAGTTGCAGCGTCAACACACATGTCGCCGTGTCCTAGCGTGTGCTGCGTCTAGATCTGTCTCAGGGTGGCCCCCCCACGCCTGCACCGCTGCTCGCACGCGGTGCTGCTATGCATCTGCCCCATATGCACGCTCCCCCACACGAACCCAGGGATACACTGCGCTAGCGTCCTTGCGGTGGCTCGAGTCGCGATTCAGACGCTTTCCCGAGGGCGGGACGTCGACGTCTGCACAGGCAATTGCCTCTGCAGACAGATCTAATATTCTAAACAACACATCTGCAGCTGCCGCTCAACGCTTGTGCAGGCCCAATTGCCACCTGCAGGCCCGATCCAGTGACGAGATGGTCCATACGAGGGATCGTGACGTCACGAAACGGTGGCACCATCACCAAAGCTGCACAAGTGTGCGGATGGCCGAGATCCTACGCGTGTATCTGCGGCACCACAGCAGCCCTGGCTCCCGGTCGCGATCAGGGCCGGCATCCCCATGCATGTCCAACCTACAGTACTCAAGCAGCCCCTCACGGCGCACACAGAGTCGTTGATACAAGGCCGCGTGCTTGGCCGTCCAGCTGGGCCTGGATGCATCTCTCAAGAATGCACGTCTGCTGTCGAAGCGTGACTGTCCTGCGGACGGCTGGGCGCATCATAGGTGCGGTGCAGCACTCATGCATTTGACACTCGCAGATGTTTGACCGATGTAGCGTGTCAGCATGTGTACGCCCACGCAAGCAGCGACGTGCATATCCGACTTGCATGCATACACATAGGCACCTCCGCTCGTGCAGGCTGTATGCACGGCTTGAGGTACCGGCCTGTGCATGTCCTGCCGCAAGGGGAAAGCTTTTGCGTCTGCGTAGACGGACGCCCCGTGCAACAGCAACATGGTTGGGCAGCTGGGCATACGGTGTCACGTTTTGTTCCGCGATCACGGCCGTGGTCAAAGAGGATCGGGTACTGGCGGGAATAGCGATTCGAACTGAACGTACGTACTGGCGTGGATCGCAAGCGCACACGCAATTGCTACTTCTGTCTGAGCTCATCTACCAGCAACCAAGCTTGACCAGCTGGTGGCAATGCTGCAGCTGGTGGCAATTTCAACCTGTCGTGCGAAGTGCCTGACGCGCGGCTCTCGTTGGAGATTCCTAGGGATGCGCTTGGCAGGCTGCATAGTGTGTACAATCTCGTGTCGCTGGCTGGAAAGCTGCCTGGAAAGCGTGCAGTGGCATGTGTCAACATCTCCACGTTGACGCTGGCAACAATATGTATGTCAAAGCCCTGATTAGCTTGCTCACAAGTGTTTCTGCATCACAAAGGGCATGCAGTCTCCTTTCAGAGCCACGGTAGGTGGTTTTGGTCTCAATGTCTGGGCGTGATGAGGTGGCTTGGCTGCAATCTTGTTTCTGGTGTGTTACAAGGACAAAGGCAGCAAGGCAGGCAGCACCGCGAAAGAGGCAAGCAGACCAAGCAAACACCCAGACACCCACGCACGCAACACAATCTTGTTTCAGGTGTGCATGCTGTTTCGGATTCTGGAGGACGTCTGCTGTTTGCTGGCTGTTCTGCTATTTCTCATTGCAGCCCTAGCCGTCTCCGGTTCATCAGCTGTACTGCACTTCTGTCAAGATTACTCCTTGACATATGCACTAGCCGCTGAGGCTGGCAGCCTTCCTTGCTTGTCACCATGCAGGTGCATGTCAGTGCCACTCCTCTATGGAGCTCTGTCTGCCAGGTTGTATCAGGACAAGGGACACCTGTGATGGCTGGACATGAAGGCGTAAGGTAAGGCAGGTAAGGTAAGGCAGCACGTTCGTACTCGAAAGGCCCGCAACAGGGTCAAATCATCGAGTGACATGCTGCACAGCACTCATCAGCCAGTGCCACAACAGCACGTGGCCCGAGATCTTGTGTGTCAATGATAACACAACACCACCTTGTGCCTGTCTGGCTGGTGCATGGCATCAGTTGCCAGGCCATTGTGTTTGTGGCTCCCCTGCAGGCCTACCTGAACAGGCTTGCAAAGCTTGGTTGGCTCATGCAGTATTCAGATCATATGCAGATGTGCTGCCTGAAATTCACTGCCAGGTATGATTCAATTTGGCACATGCTGGGGGACACGTCCTGCAGTGACTGTGAGCTCACATTCACTGCCAGGTATGATTCAATACGGCACATAGGCATGCATCAGCCACAATTAAACAGCATTTGCATCTGTGCGGCACAGGCAGGCTAGACTGGCATCGGCGAGGCCTCCATCATCATCAATGTCCACCACCCATGGCTCCCCTGCTGTTTCCCACACAACATCTGTTTCCCACACGAACCACGTCCACTCAGAGTGCAACCATTGAGCGTGAACTCACAGGAATTGCGTCCATTCAGAGTGCAAAGACCTGGCGGAGGAGGCGGCTGCATGCAGTTGCAATATCAATTGCATGAGGCATCTGTGGGAGGGACAATCACCACAGCCTACCCGAATGCCTGTGGCATCATGTGCTGGAAACAGAGTTGCCATTCAGAACCTGACCCTGGACATTTGGAACTATTCTATGTGATCGAGCCTGATGCTGGGTGATATATGACCATGCCTGGAACTGGGAATGCATGGCCCCCAGCACTGGGGCAGGCTGCTTTCCAATGGGTGTGACCCTTTGATGTACATGTGTCCGCAATCCCTGCACATGCCAACGAAGGCACCCCGCACGCACGCCCATCGGACCCGGCCCAGCTGGAGGCAGAGGCCATTGATGTACATGTGTCACAGGGATGAATGTAACGCCCAAGCTGCATATGCATTTGTCACCCTGCAGCAGAAACATGTTACTTACTGGGCCTAGCCTCATTTCTCCCTGGATGCTGCAAAAAACAGAGAGGTGCAGGCGGAACCCTGTGCCCTTGTGGCCCACCCTGTGTCAGAATCCTGCAACATCTATCACACAACAGCACAATAAGCCTGCACATGAGCCTATCGCGGCCCCCACATACCAAGGATAACCTTTGCAAACATGAGTACATGGCCTCCATGATGAAATCTCAGTACATATGCACACAGCTGATGTAGTGACTCAGGCCACCACCCCTGCAGGCTGAGTGGGTTGTGCAGCTGCATTGCATCATAGCCTTGTGCAGCTGCATGGCATCATAGTCATCAGATGTCTCACCACCAGAGTATGCAGAGGCTGTGTTCAACCAGTGACAGAGTGGACATCTTCCATGGGCTGCCACACCGGCCAGTGGCACCATGGCCGAAGAATTGCACTTGCGGGCACTGCTGGCAAGCCCTGGCCCACTATGTGCCAGCTGCTGCAGCTTGACTGTGGGAAAAGTGGGTGCAGCATCAGCACCATACTCACACTGCAGCTGCCGGGGTGCAGCCAAGCAAGTGTGCTGCACTGCAGGAAGCAGGCTCTACATAGTTACTGCTAGGAATGAGTGTATTTAGCAGGCAAGTGTGAACAGCCTGCGTCCTTGTTGCACATGTGCACAGCTAAGCTGTGTATGCCACTCACACAATGTATATATCAGTTGACGCAATGTATATACCAGTTGAGTCACTGCCTAGGAGCTCGCCCAGTGCCCTGCTTGAGCAAGGTTGCTGGAACATGGGCGTGGCTATGTGTTCATGCATACATGCAAGGCTTATGCCGCCGGGTGACCCTTTGTGCATAGGAGATGTGTCGGTTGTGAACCCCTGTGCTGGTTCCTATTGCGGTCGTGCGGCCCGCGAGGACGGGGGTGCTGCGGAGACGCGGGACGTGCAGAAACGCACTGCTTATCGTTTGTACGACCCTGATGCTTATAGTTTTGTGCCGTTGTCGCATGAGACGCATGGTCGATTGGGACGGCCTGCCATGAATCACTTGAATCGGCTGGCGGAGGTTGCGTCTCGGTGTGGCAAGGTGCATCGTGCTTTGTTTGTGACGAATGCTCTGCGCCGGTTGAGTGTGGCGTTGTGCAAGGGGAATGCTCTTGTGCTCCGTGCGGGGCTTCAATCTTTGGCTGGCATCACCGGCCGAGCTGTGGTACGTGCTCGTGCCCGGCCTAGTGCCATGACTGCGTGAGTGGATAAGCGTGTGTATTCCTGGCAACGGCTCGCTTCCCGGCCTCTGTCCTTTGTCACTACATGCAAGGCTCACACCACTCACACAAGCAGCCTTGTGCAGCAAAAGTCATGCAGCTCCCCTAAGCCACCTGGTACATTTGCTATGAGTATGACGGAATCCACGGCCGGAATCGTTTGGCCACTGCAGCATCAGCATCACGCATGCCAGCACATGCCAGCACATGCATCTGTGAACATACACAGGGGTTGGGTTGGGGTGGGGTTGCGTGCTGAGTCAGCTGGGCAGACCCCGATGAGCATGCCGCCCGTCCACATCAAATCTGTTCCTGCAGTGCTACCTGCCTCATCTTCTTTGACCATCGCGATCGCACTGAAGGGATTGGATGCAGACTAGCCCAGCCGCATGAACCCTAGCCGACAACTTGAAGCACGCGACCCTGCCGCTCATGCATTCGAACCCCGCGTGAAACACATATGCGCCGATCCCGCGATCAGATGCATCAGGGCCGTCCAACGACCAATCTCACAGCCAGCGCAGTGCGCAATGCTGAGTATGGTGACTGGGCAGAGACCCAGCTCCCCGCGGCAGCCCCACCCGCCTGGCCCCCAGCGCATGTGGACGCACACAAGTGGCCCTCCGCTGCATGCAGCCCACGGGCCAGCGCCACGGCCGCATTCAACATATGCAACATCGCAGTCGGGGAGGCATTTCCATGCACCCTGTCACACCTCCTCTTGCAGAGGCAACCGTGGCCCCGACTTGCATTCCCCGGCTCTGCCCTGTCGAGGGCGGCGTACCTGTGGACCGCAGTGAGTGAAAGGCAAAGGCAGAGTTTGCATCGGGGGCCGCTGTTGAGGGGGGGGGGAGGCACCAGGCCAGCTGCACGGCAGTGTTGGGTCATCGGGCCCGATCACATAGATCAATTCCGAATATTCAGGTCTATTTTTTGGGTGGCAGCCCTAAAAATGCTGCAAAGCGACCCAACACTGCTGCACGGCGCGCCTTCTGTACATGTGTTTGTTACAAGGACAAAGCCGGAGTGGCCGGTAGCACCGCCAGGGCAACAAGCCAACGCCCCAATGCATGCACGGCAGGAGATGCACACCCACATGAACCCCGAAAACGGCGCCCAATCACTGCATGGCAGACATCCACTGAGAACGCACCCACGCAACCACGCACCACACCGGCATATGTGGTCCCGTTAATTCGGAGGTGTCAATGTCCAATAGGATACGGCTCAGTAAATTCAGATTTACTTTACTTTACTTTACACCCACGCACCCGCCCGTGCACCCACCAGCCACAAATAGCGTCTGTGTGAGTGCGCTACATGTAGCGCTCACATTCAGCAGGGCACCGCCACTGTGTAGCGCTCACATGCATGAGGACGCTCGCGCATCAGCCGCTCCGGGGGGCCCGCAATTGGCATGCTGCAGGTGTGAGGCTGTGGGCCAGTGAATCACGGGCACCAGCACCGCAACTACTACCGCATCACGTGAGCTTCTGGCCTGCTGGCATGTCCGTAGAATCGTGATATGACCCACGCTGACGCGTGTGTGTGTACATGTGTGTGGGTGCGTGCGTGCGTGCTGACATCGACCCAGCTGGCTGACGTGTTTACTGCCATCGCGACCCAATATCGGTAACTCAATATTAACTGCCAGTGGCTGACCCTGGGAGCCCAGAAAATGCTGCGCATGGCGACCCAACACCGCCGCAGACCCCACTCCTCTGCACTACACCGACGCTACGGCTATACCGACGCTGCAGCTCAGTATATGTATACTCAGCTGTACAACCAGAATGCGGCGCCTGCATGGTGCCTGCTGCGGGCGCCACCGGATATCCTTATGCGGCCGCGACTGATGGATGCAGTGATGGTGATGGCAGTGATGGTGGTGGCAGTGATGGTGGTGGCAGTGATGGTGGTGGCAGTGATGGTGGTGGCCCGGGCCTGCTGTGCCTGCTGTGCCTGCTGTGCCTGCTGTGCTCCGTGCGCACAGAGATGTGGATGCATATGGTCTCCAAAGCTGCACTTGAAACCCGCGCCCCGTTTTGCATGTGTGTTGCAAGGATAGGCAACGAGGCGGGCAGCACCGCGAAGCAGCGAGCAGCGGAATAACGCAACCACCCGCCCCGCTCGACGCACCCACGCCACAGCCGCAACCAGCGCACGCAAAACCCACAAAGTCCCCCACGACCGACACAAATGTCCAGCCGCCACACACACGTTGTGCATGTATGGTGGAACCAGTTGTGCATACATGGTGGAACCACGTTGACACAGGAAGGCCAGCTGTCGCGACACCTGGTGGGCTTTCAAATGCCCTAGGCGGGCTTCCATGCAACATCTGATTCTTATTATCACTCACAATGATTGCGGCAATCCAGGAATATGTCTGCTGTACTGCTGGATTTCCACAAATATACAGCGCAACCACGAAGTTTCACATCACATCATGTGTGCGTCTCATATTGTCCATCACATCATGTGTGCGTCTCATATTGTCATGAGTGTTTAGGGCCTGTCCGGATTTCGTACATGTTGCCCAGCAGATGAAGTTGCGCCTGCATCCACAACTGTGGCGAATCAGCCACATGACTGCTGTTCTATCTCGAGACACTGCATTGCCACAAGACATCTGCTCAGTATCCAGTACACTGGAATTATGCAGCCCACAGCCCATGGCACAGGCATCATGGTCTGTCAGCTCATACACCTATGAAGCCCTTTGTAACACTGTCAGGCAGTTGCAAGATGCTGCACACAGTTTCAGGCTGTAGTGGCGTATGGGGAAGCCAGGCCAAGCTCAAGCAGAAACTGCATAAGTGAAGAGCTGCCCTTTGAAGGTCATTGAGAGTGTATCTGTCTTTTTACCCCCAGTGCAGGCATGAGCATTGTGGATACCATGCAGTGCTGTTGCCCCTATTGCCCTTGTCACGAACTATCAAGGGTCACTTGTCCTGCCTCCCCAGAAGTGTCCTTGCTGCCTCCACCATGGACGACAGAGCTCTAGTCATGAGCTCCTGCCTGTGATGGGGCTGCTGGCTGGCATGACAACATCGCCCATGGCTACATGAAACTTTGCTGAGGACAGTTCCAGCTCCAAAGCATTGTGATGGATTGCAGGGGGAGTTGAGATGCCACTGAATGTAATGCAATGTTGAATAGGTCACACACTGGCAGTGTGGGGCTCACATATGCAGAACAATTTGCTCCACCTTCACAGTCAGTGTTTGCAGCTCTGCAAGCCGCCGCTGACAGCCACTGACAGCTGTTCCCTACTAGTGCAGGTTGTGGCTGCTTGCTGTGTAATGCAGTGCCTAATGCAGTGCCAAAACAGTCAACACCACAGCTGTCAACAGGTGATGCCAGAGGTTCCATGCAAGTCTGTGCGATGCACAGGGCAGTTCTGTCTGTTGAGTGGCTGCCGGCTGATCTGCACGCTATGTAGCTGTTCTGTGTAAGGTGTGGCTTGGTTGTCCTGTGCGTTTTCTGCGATGCTGCGTACCTCCACTACTTCATCTGGGCCACACCTAGATAATTTCGTTAATACGCGTGAGCAATCTGTTCTCCAGGGCAATGGCCACCAAGTGCATCACGCTGCCGGGAGCAACGTTGCTGCCATCAGCCTGCACGCAAGCCGGACTCATGGCAGCTGCAATTACTGCTGCTGTACACATGTCATGAGAAGAGTATGCATGCCTGCAGTGCAGCTGCACACTGCTGGCCCAGGCTCGGCTGCCGTCGCGGGCGTGCACAGAGGAGGCTGATGCCTGGGTACGCGTCACAGCGAATGATGCATCACTGCGCCTCGGACGCAGCTTCTCGTGGTCGTGTGCGCAAGGTGTATGCATTCGAGGACGGCTTCCCTATGCGATGAGAAGGCGACAGGAAGAGCTGTCCACCTCGATCTATAACCTGGTGTAATCGCAGATTGTCGACAACACTGTCATCAGATGGTTATCATCCCGCATGCTCGGAAGGTCACATGCGACCGACATGCAAGTTTCCTCTAGAGAGATGTGAACCAATCAAGCTTGATCTGTTCTGTCTGGGCCAACTGCATAGCCGTCCGGACACCAGGTTGCTACACGTCGTGCGTGGGCAAACGCCATGGCAAACGCCATGGCGCGCCAGCGTATAGCAGAACATCGTGCAGCTTTGTAGCGGCAGGCCGACGTTGATTTCATTTTCTATGCCCGGAGTCGCAATCACCGATACCAGAGATCGCCTATACGCTGCCCGCATGACCACAAACAGGCCAGGGAGCTACCGCGGTATACCGCTGGCGCTCCGTCCCCAAGCGTCCAACAGATAGCCAAGCAGACAAAACTCTGTGCTTGCATTCCAAAGGCGCTGTGCTGCAAGGCCACCGCTGCGACATGATTTCGGCTCGCAGAGGATACTCCCTGGCGACTTGCCCAGACCAGCTAGGACGTCTTCGGCTGCAGCGCCCATCCCTGAGACCAGCTGTGGCAGCTGCACCATCAGCAAGGGAAACTAGTCAAGCACGTCTCTTCAGCCGCTCAGTTGTAAAAGAGGGTCCCTTGAAGCTGCTGCGAGGCATTTCCCATTTACAATTATGGTCAGTCCCGGTGTTCTGGTCCGACCTGGCAACGAAGCATGATGTGCACTGCACAGTGTCGGTCGCGCGCAGAATCCCACCGCACTGGCGACACTTGTGTCTCCACAATATGACCGTAACAGCTCGACATGCGCAGCCTCATACAAATCAATCACGACGGAGCTCTGCCTGCGCCACGTGCGGTTACACCACGCTAACACCACTGACGCCATGCCAGAGCTCAGTGTAAAGTAAAGTAAATCTGAACTGACTCAGCCTTATCCTATTGAACATTGACAACTCCGAATTCACGGGACCACATATGCCGAAGTGTACTACAGAACAGTGAACGGGCCATGCCAGAGCTCAGTGTAATACAGAACAGTGAACGGGCCATGCCAGAGCTCAGTGTGATACAGAACAGTGAACGGGCCATGCCAGAGCTCTTTGAGCACGCCGGTACAGCCACTATCTGTGCATCACGTGGTTCCAGCATGACGACACAACACAGATATATACACATTCCAGACGCTGCTTCATCTAGATAGAGGCTCCTGGTTCCTACCCATTGCCTGCTCGTTCAGGCGTTCAAGTGCTCGGCCTGTTGGGACAACGGTCTGGCTGTCCAACTGTTCTACGTTGTACAAGTGTATTGTTTCTATTGTGATTTTTCTGCTGCGAGATGCCTGCGGCACCGGTGGAGCTAGCTGCCTCTGCGGCAATCCAGTGATATGGCCGCTATACCACTGGATTGCCACAGCCTCTCTGCCTGTGTCCATGTTACCTGCGGGACCCGCTGCCCAGAGATCTCAAGGTCACAGTCGATGCACACTTCAGCTGCATCATCAGCTGATCGCACCGGCCCTCACATGCATGCACCTGCCTCGCAAGTGGCCCTGCGTGAAGGCCGAGTCTGTGGGGTGGGACCACATGCCCCGCCAAGCAGGATCACCTGTACATGTACAGCGCCCCGCTAACCGCTAAACGAGCACCCTTCTCGCGAACGCATGCATGCGCAGCCAGCTGCGCATGCATGCGTTCGCCACCCGCGCTCGCTCACACACTGCGCGAGCGTCATGGCAAGGGTATGCAGCAGCCAGCAGCGACTCCACATGAGCACTGCTGAGCACCGCAAGCGGGCTTTGCTCAATCCACATGGGCTGCATGTGGCCACAGCCACAGCGATGAGGCTGAGCCAGATGCGCAGCATCACGAGACGCACGGACAACCACCTACTGGCATGTGCATCTCTTGGACGTCCGCCACGCTCCGGACGGTGTGTTCATGCTGTGCCCATGCACGGCAGCAGTGTTGGGTCTTCGGGCCCGATCACATGTACCAATTCCGAATATTCAGGACTAATTTCTGGGTGGCAGCCCTGGAAACGCTGCAAAGCGACCCAACACGGCTCAGCAGCCTGCATGCGCATCGTCGGCGGTGTTGCAATTGCACTGTTGCATCCATGCTTACACCCACGTTGTTTGCATGACCCTGATGCATATAGTTTTGTGCCGTTGTTGCTTGGGACAGCCTGCTATGTATCACTTGAATCGACTGGCGGGGGCTGCATCTTGGTGTGGTGGGCCGTGGTGTGTTTAAGACCAAATCTCTGCGCCGGTTGGGTGTGGCGTTGTGCAAAGGGAATGCGATTGTGCTCCGTGCGTGGCTGCAATCTTTGGCTGGCATCACCGGCAGGGCTGTGGTACGCGCTCGTACCCGGCCCAGTGCTATGAGTGAGTGGATTTGCGAGTGGATTCCAAGAAATGGCTCGATGCCCGGCCTCTGTCCTTTGTAACTACATGCTTACACCGGCACATGGGGTCCCGTCAACTCGGAGCTGTCAATGTCCAATAGGGTACGGCTCAGTAAACTCAGATGTCCTTCACTTTATTTACACCCACGTCTGCACCCATGCAAGATGAGTGCAGACCCCAGTCCGTCATCACGCCCGGGTTCCGGCGTGACCGCCTTGATAGTCTTCATTCATCTTCTCGGCCCGATATGAGAGGGCATTGCGGGCACACGCGGACAATGCTCAGAAAGAACAGATATCCAAGCTGCTTTTGACTCGCTCAGATGCATAAGTAAGGGCACTGCTCAGGACGCCTCAGGACACCCTGGCTCGCGGCACACGGCACACAGCATTGCCCCCACACACTCCCCCCCTGGCGCTGCCTGCCTTGCGGCGTCTATCCGCGTCACCCACACCCGAAACACACATGCGCGCTGACTTCTTCCGACAGGAGCCTAAACCGGCCCCAAAAGAGCACAACACAAAGCGCTGGCGTGGATGCATCAGCAGCCACATCAGGCCGCACTAGCTCTGGCGGCATCGCCCACGGCCACCGCGCCGCCCGCCCCCGCTCTACACGCCGCCGCATGCTGCCGCAGCGCCCGGCCGTCTCCGAACTTCCGCCCGCAGCCGCCGCAGCAGTGCACCTCCTCCCGCGGCCTCAGCCACGCATGGTGCGCCCGCTCGTCCGCCGTACAGGTGAACCCCAACCCACAGATGCGGCACTCCACTGCCTGATTCGCCACAGCCATGCGGCGCTCCTTCCGACCGTGGACCTTGTCCGCACCCCTGTGGCCACTGGTGTCCGCCCCCGCCTGTTCGCCGCTGCCACCCCGATCCCTCTCAGGTGCACCTGGCGGCCTTAGGCTCGGAGCTGCTGACCCACCCAACAGCGCAGCGGACGCGCGGCTGTCGGCAGCAGCTTCGTCTAGAGCTGCTTCTTCGCCGTGGCCGGCCTCGACAGGCGCGTCCCCCCGGCCGGCAGCGGCGGCGGCGCTGCTGCGGACGTAGATGATCGTGGCCTGTCCGCACTCCGCGGCGTGCAGCTGGGCGCCGCGGCGGCTGGCGGAGGTGGCGCCGCAGGCGCCGCAGCGGTAGCGCGGCCGCGCCGTCACGGTGACGGCGGCAAGGGTGTGGACCATGTGGACGTGCTGCCGCAGGCCGCGCTCACACTTGAAAACCCTGCACGCCCGCGCCGCGTCATTCAGTACCAATCTTGCATGCATTAAACGTGACCGAGTGTACTGTTGGGCGGTTGATTGTTGGCTTCACGCAGCGATTCGCGGAGGTTGCAGCAGTTTGTGGAGATGCTCGGGTTCCACGGCGAGGCTGGGCCGACGAGGCGTGCAAGAGAGTCACATGCATGGCGCATCACACTCGGGCCGTGTGCCAGCACGCGCCCACCCCCACGCTCAACACCATTGCCGCATGCAGGCCCCCTGCCACGCAATCAGAGCACTGGGATCGGCAGCATTGTCAAAGAAAACCTCTGCCATGCTGCTGTGCTATGCTGTGCTGTGCTATGCTGTGCTGTGGACGCATGAGGCGGGTCGAGGCCGCACCGTTCGCATTGAGGGCACGGCAGCCGAGGAACAGCGGCAGGCTTCGCCCTGCGCCCGCCGCCGCCGCCGCCTCCCCCCGCGCCGCCCCCGCGCTCCACTCCACCCCCGCACACCTCCTTCAGCTCCTCCCCGCTTGCAGCCCACAGCCACGGCGGCCACTCCCGCGGCCACTTGAGGCCGCCGCCAGCGTCTCCTCCATGCGGGGGCGCAGCTGCCGCTGCACCGCCACCTGTGCCGCAGCGCGTGCTGGGCACCCCGGCAGCACGCGCTTCACGCGCCTCTTCGTCTGCCTCAGCACGCAGCACGGCTCCATCCTGATGCTGCGCGGCGCGATGCTGCGCTGCTGCGGGCTGCCCCTGCGCAGCGCGGGGGTCCGTGGCGCCGGGCTCGGCTGCAGTGCTTCGACACGCCGCGGCGGCTGCGGCGGCGGCCGGGAGTGCTGTGCTGTGCGCTGCGGCTGCGCCGGGGGCGCCAGAGGTGCGTTGCGGCGAAGGTGAGGGGTCGGCGTCAGCTTGTGCGGGCAGCCTGTAGCGTGCGACCTGGTCAGCCTCACACGTGCAGCCTGCGATGCAAAGCATGCTGTAGGGGTGCCGACCCGACTGCAACCTGCTTTGTTTCCAGAGGAGTTTCGATCTGGACTGGCACACATGTGGAGCCTGCGCTACAGGAAATTCTGCGACAGTCCCTACCCGAGTGCAACCTGATGTGTTACAAGGACAAAGCAAGAAATGCAGGTAGCACCGCGGGCAACAACCAGGGGAACCGCAGACCCACGCAACCTGATGTGTGCCTCAAGGAGTGTCAGAGAGTGGCGAGCATCACGTGATCGCCGTGGTTTTCTACTGCCTCTGCCGCGTGGCGCACGTGTGGCCCTGGCTATGGCTCGTGCAAATGCAAGCCCACACAGCGGCCACACCCGCCTACACCCTAATGGCTACGGCACATGTGAGGGACGTATGTGGCGTAAAACATGCCAAGCCCGCCATGAGTCCAGGGACGGCACCGGAATTCTGGAGGCGCGGTGCTGCCAAGGTGCTGACATGCACACATGCATCTGAAGGACAATCCAGGCGAGATCTGGTGCAATCACAGATGCACACGTCAAGCAAATGCAAGCTACAATCCACACGCCGCATGCTCCACGAAGCCGTGACAACTCCGGATGCCCGGGGCTGGACGGCAAACCGGGAAAACCGCGGGGGAGCCCCCTCTACCCGACCACACGCAGCCCACACGGCTTTCCCTGTGCAGAGCAACGTGGTGATGCAGGCAATGTGCGCTTGGTGACAATCGTGCCAGTATTGTTGCTGTTTCAATAAAGTTTATTGTTTCCTGTCTGCGAGGTGGGGTGTGGGGCGGACCTGTGCGAGGGCTGCAGGCTGTAGTTGGTGCTGAACAGGCCCGCGGTTTCAAACGCTCGCCCGGCCTGGTGCCGCTTCTTCTCGTAGCTTAGTGCCCGCAGCCTTGCCGTGGGGAACGCCTGCAGGCGGGGGGCATGTGGATCACGGGCATGGCTGACGGGCATGCTCGGCGTGCCCGAGTCGAGGGTAGACTTCATGGGACACTACTGAACTGTGCGATGTTGTGTGCTGCGCTTTGTGACCAAATCGGATCCCCAGGATCCGAGGCGGGGTGCGCCGCGGGAGCTGCACCGGAAGACAGCGCAGGCTGCAGTTGGACACTAGCCGGGCACATGGAGCTGGACAGCACTGAGAGATGTGCAGCTGGGAAACAACGACCTCTGTGAAGGCACATGCGCGGGTGTCGTGGCCTCCTGCGTCAGGTCGATGCAGGATGGTCTGCAGCGTAGGCTGGCACACACAAGGGCACAGACACGTGCAGTGGTCCCTGCTGTGGTCGCATGACGCCTACTCTGTCGCCACGTCTTGCTGCCATCCGTGTCTTCAGGTGCAGTGACACCTGCTGAGTTCCCCCGGCAATGTTCTGTGATTGCAGGGACACGTGCCAGTCACTGCATGATGCTCATGGCGTACTCATGATGTACAGTGTTTGTCGCTGAAGGCGCTGCGGTCAAAGCTGATGAATGGCGGAGACATGATGGCTGGGAGACGGAGGTTGTGCTTGTCAGGTCTGGGGAGGGCAGCGCACAGTTTCGAGAGCGACAGTGAGCCCCTGCCTGGCGGCCTGCTCCCTTAGCCTCCAATCCACAGCTTGCCTGCCTCCGACTGATACGTGGATCACTCCGCTGGGCTTGAGGAGGTCAGGCCGAGATGCTGCATGGAAGAAGTGGCCGAGCAACGCTTCGTGTTGTCGCATGTCTTCAACACCGAGGTGTGGATGGTGAAAGATAATGTGATCATATGGTGCAAGGTAATTTGCCTGCTGTGGGAGGCCTTCGAGAGACAGGCTTGCAGCATCTACTCCATGCGCGCTCTTGAAGCCCGCAGCGTGGATGCGCTGCAGGAATGCCTTGCTCTCTGGATACTTTGCCTGCACGCTCGACCGACACATGAATATACGCCATGTATCCATGAAAGCATCGACAAAAGCGCGGATGATGTCAAGCAGTCGCACTTGGAGGCTGTGATCGTCGTCAAACGATGTGGCAAGCAGCTGCACGTCCTGGCCCTTCAGTAGCGTGGCCAATGCCATGCTGAAGCTGAAGTTCCCATCCCCTACGACAAGTATACTGCACATGCAAATTACTGCTTGTATATGCTGCCGCCAGCCGAACGTGTGCGCATTTCTGCGACCAGAGAGCCAAGAACGAGTCGCGAATGCCACTGCTTCCGAATTCGGGAAAGCATCCGACAGCTACATGGAACCTATCGGTGGGCAATACTCTGGGACTGGGACAATGTCTTCGAAAAAAAATGTCATAGCCGCAGCTGCGCCTGGTTCGTTCACTTCACCCGCATTCCAGTCTCGTCCCGACGCTATCCCTCTGTTTCGAATGAGACCAGCGGAGCAACGTGGCAGAGACAACTTCGGACGCTACCGGTCGGAAGTGCACCTGAGCAAGCTGAAAACGATTCACAACACCAACCAGTGAATGATTGCACCTGAGACTGCATGTCATCAGCAAGCGCTCATACGTGGATACACGGGGCTGGGTCTTTTATGCAGTATCCAAGATCATTCAGAGTCCCAAGAGGCAAGTGCACCCTCCGACAGCAGCTCTATACGCACAAGTGGCCGCCCTTACATCCTATCGGATGGGGCCTTGCGCCCGCATGCCATACATTAGACATGAAGCTCTAGCCTGAGATGAGCCACCAGCCGCTTGACTGGCAGCTGCTTGCATCCCTACAGGCAAGCAGACAGGCTCGACCTCAGGTGAGGCCTAAAAGCAGCACTAGTGACTCGGTGAATGTAGCCCGCTAAATGATGGCAGGAAGCAGAGAGATGGGGAGGGGGGAAGTGGCAGGTGCATGATGTGTCCACTACGGCATGGAAGGGACAGGGACAGGGCTGTGAATTGGCATGCAGCGCGGCGCCGTCAACAACTGGAATTGCTTCAGCTACGGCAGAAAGTCGGACAGCCTCGCTCATAGACAGCCGCAGAGAGTCCCTACGGCAGCGGGTGGAGGGAAGTAGCCATGATAGGGCAGGGCGTCATCATGCGCACCGACTGCTTGAGTGTGGTACTGCGAGGTGAAGTGAGGTTAGCTACTGCGGCGGGCACAGTGCTGACAGTGGTCTCGCAGCATGCTGTGTCCAGCTGTGGCTACAGGCTCCTGGCCGCGTGCTGTGTCTACAAGGCCACCTAGCAGCTGCGGTTCGTTTCGGATCCGTGTGACCCGGCCGCGACTCCCACAGATCTGTGGTATGTCGCCACATGAATGCCGCGAGCCTCTGGTGGCAAGCGCAGAGGGAAAGGCGCCGTGCCTTTGCGTTGGCGGAATCTCATGGCGGTCAGGTGGACATGCTCTCGTGCATCCGGTGCATGTTCGGATGTGATGAATCTGAACCCCGTGAGAGGCCACGCTTGCGCAAAATAGCTCATCTATGTGCTTGGAACAAATATCGTATGATGCTGGCCCTTTTGAGTGACTGAGAGTAGCAACAACTGATTGAGTGATCTCGACAGGGCAAGTGTGCCACCAATACAGAGCGGAGCGATTCCTGGCCTCACGGAGCAGTAAATATGCACATGAGAAGTATCTGAGACCCTGTCTAGTCATCTGGAAACTTTTTTTATCATGGCCGCGGCTCGATACAAGGTACAATTTTGAAGCGCCCCTGCGCGCTCAGCGCTGCACCAGCACACTTCAAACTTGCAAGCAACGTCCGTGATCATGCCGTGGCTCAATTCATGCCATACTTTCTCTGGCGATGTACGTGGCGTAGAAATTGGTCAATCACTGTCGTGAAGTAGGCGAGTTCCGTGCTCGTCGGGAGGGTCAGCGCAGCGACTTGCCTTATGTTATTGCAGCAGCCTTGAAACGGACAGGGCGAATTCAATGCAGGATTTAGTGTGCATCTGCGTGGACGTTGGAGGCCCTGCTGGGAGCAGCGCGCCAGACTGGGCGGACGTGCTTCAGCGGGTCATCGCCTCTCGCTGCATCAACGACAAAGCGCACCTGGAGGTGGCCATCATAGTGTACGGCAGTGACGCCACTCAAAACTACCTCGACAGTGACTCTACGTATGCTGGGATCGATGTCATTTGTGTACGTCTCTCCCTTCGGGCACTGTGTGAAGAAATGGGAGCAGCTCTCAGCTGAAAGCCCCCACCACTGTATCACGCTGCCTCCTGCCACATCGAGCAGATGCGCAGACATCACGATTTTTGTGCCTTCTTCAGCCGCGCATACACCAGCACTTTGCCTTCCAACATCGTTGGCAAGCACCTGAGCTGAGATGTCCATCCCAGCTGCAAAGTTGATGCGGCGATGATTGCAACAACAACAAAACCAGCATGCAGCATGCCCTGAAAGCCTCGCACTGCCCCTACTGTGGGAGACTTTTTGCCGCACATTTCCTAACAGATGCATCATCAGGAAGACATGTGGAATGTCCTTTGGCAATGAACGTAGCCTCACATGGTCGTGTCTGATTGCTGTCGCCACATCGGTGTCTGCACACCTGCCCGGCATAGTGCTTGTGCACCGTGCTGGCAGCACAGTCACTCCATGCTGTTCTGCACACATCGCTAGAGCGTGCACGCTCAATTCCTCTTAACATCCAGCCACACATTCGGGCACTACATCTGCATTGTTGTGCTCGCCATGCCGAACCATTGCAGCTATTCGTCGAACGCCATGCGTCTCCGCCCATGGCCGCTGCCGACGCCTTTCATTCAATGGTGATGCCTGGACAATGCCCTGCATGCACAAGCACTATGCCGGGCAGGTGTGTAGACACCGATGTGGCGACAGCAATCAGACACAACCATGTGAGGCAACGTTCATTGCCGGAGGACATGCCACATGCCTTCCTCATGATGCATCTGTTAGGAAACGTGCTTCTCAAGAATCTTGAATCGCAACGCTCTGATCTGCTGTCCATGTTGCATACAGCTCCGCATGGAGCCCTGCTTGCAGTTATGCATGAATCCACACGCGCGGCCATCATGATGCTCCACACGCGCTTCATGCTGCTGCATGTATTGCCAACAGCTTCCAATCGACTCTGCCCGATAGCCGACGCCCGCCTGCCCGCGCTGCAGGAGTTCATGCCCGCGGACGTCAAGACGCTCGCGCTGCTGCCCCGCCGCGTCGTCGCCGGCACCACCCACGTCCCGGACTTCTTCTCGGCACTAGCGGTCGCCGCCGACCTCCTGAAGCGCACCGCCGAGGACCGCAAGCTCACGGCGGCACGAAAGCACATCGTCCTCGCGTCGCCCTTCACCGCCGCCATCGAACCGGTAGAAGACTCCGTCCTCGTGCGCCCCCCCCTGCTGCGTAAATCTTACCGGTCTTCGGAGCACCGTTGTTGTTGTGTGCGTTGCCTGGCAGCATGGTGAGCTGCTCCGCCATGCAATGGCTCGAGCTCTCGTCATTCGATCATGCCTCCTGCTGCGCCTGCCGCGCATGCTGTGCGCTGTGCTCCATCCGACAGTCCCCCTCTGGCCGCGCAGCGTGTGCCACACGTTTTTGGCGTGCCTCGGGGCGTGGATCGCCCAGAGGTTGCATCGAGATCTGGCCGGATTCTAAGCGCCAGTGCATATGGTGCCTTTCAGGCCGTCTTCAGGTGCCCATTGTCCATGGTGATTCGTTGTGGATTTGCTAGTCACAGGTGGCCACAGGTGGCAGGTGGAGGCAAGGCCCAGATGGAGCGCACAAGCTGTGCAGTGTCAGCTGTATGACCACGACTGCGCGCCTTTGGGCACGTGGCCAGTGTCCAGTGTAGGCGAATACTACATGCTACTATACTTGTTTCTGGAGGCCGCGGCGGGTTTGCTGGCCGCAGCATGAAGCGCTTGAACCCCGCCCATCCTGCCCGGCCCCTCATGCCTGGCAGGCTGTCGTCTCACATGTTCTGCCTCGTCTCATAGAGATCTGTGGAATGCTGATGTTAGAGAACTGTATTGCACTGTCGGCCCTGCATGGCAGAAATAAGCCGAGCTCAGATACGTCTCAAAGCTGTCTCCTGCTGCAGCTTCCAGGTTGACAGCGATAAACTGCCGCCTCTTGTGAGCCGCCTAGCGTCTCTGCTGGATCGTAGTGCAGCCACCTCTCCCAATGGTTAGATGTAGGCTCAGATGAGAGAGGGTGCATAGTATCCAAGCATGCGAACCCATAGGCGGGCTGCTATCAGATCACAGTCTTCGAAACGTGAAGGCAGGAGCCAGCCACTGCACAGCTCACGACCCACGATCACAGCTCTTTCTTACAACATTCAGTCGCGCCTGGGGTGTGCAGGGGCAGCTGTTTGGCTCGCTGTCCGAAATCGGCGCCCCCGCCATCTCCGCCGCCGTCAGCGGCTGGCTGCCGCCGAAGGGGCCGCAGGAGGCCGCCGCGCTCGCCGCGGCGCGCCGCGCCTTTGCCGCGCTGCGCCGCGCCGGCGCGTACGGCGCCGTCGAGGTGCACGCGTCGCCCCGCGACGTCTTCTCGGTCGTGCGCGCACACTCCGCGCCCACGATGACGCAGAACGTCCTCAAGGTGCGCGGCGCTCCTCCGGCGCGGTGCATGTCTCCAAATCAGTGCTGACCTGCTACATGTTTCAACGCGATGCTGTGTGGCCTCTGGTGCCACAGCCGCCGGCAGTCACTCATGCTGTGGACGTCCGGGGTAGCTGCCTGAGATTCTGGTGGATCCGCCGATTCTGGTGACCACCACCAGGCCCGAATGGTGTCTTCTGGTCATCTTTGGCCGGTTGCAAAGCCGACTGTCGAGTCTGGGGCATCACATGATGATGTGGAGCATCCTGAGGGTGGGCTCTGCGTCCTGCGGCGAGCTCTGCGGCACCGCTTGGCCCCATGTGCGCTCAGGCCGAGTGCCGGGGAGACCATGGCGTTTTGGGTGGATGTGGTCGGGGGATTGCAACTCGCACACGCCAGCTTCAAGCATCCATGGCAAGCGGCGAGCGCGGCTTCGCTGTGCCTGTGAACGCAGCCGCGAGGTCCGAGCATATGCATGCACGTATGCAGATCGACGAGTTCGAGGTGGCCATCAAGACGGCGAAGCTGACGGAGGAGATGAAGTTGGCGGCCTTCAAGCCCGCGGCCGCCGACGTTCCCGCCGGGGAGAGCCCCTTCCTGATGCCGTCCACGCGGTACCACCTTAAGGGCCAGCCGGACGAGGAGCGCACGGTGCGTGCCGTGTGCAAGAACCGTCGATGCTATTGATGCAATGCCTGGTAGTTGGTTCTGGTAGTTGGTTCTGGTGCTCCGCCGTGCAGTGGCCCAGTTCCTCGTGCTTTGTTGCAGAGCACGGTGCGCTCTCTCCTGCCACCGGCCTCCGCCTCCACACCCGTTCCGCGACACCAATGCGCGGACTGGTCGTCGCGAGCATGCACCCTTTTTCGTTGATCTACATTCTCAGGAGGTAGTGTCGCGCAGGCGCTCTGTGACTGATAGGTGCGGAGTACACATGCAGAACGGCTTCTCGTTGAAATGCTGTGCATGTGCTTGGTAATGGCTCTGTGCATGCCGTCAGGCAGCCGTCAGTAAGGTAATGTACACATGCAACGTTATATGGCTTTGTCTGCGGCGACGTGAGATGGGAATGTTGCTGTTCAGGCGGAGGACAAGCAGCAGGTGTTCCGATTCGGGGACGAGCACTTCCCCGCCCTGCCCGCGGACGAATACAACTTCCAGCCTGCCTCGCCCGATGAGGGCTTCAAGGGCATCCAGGTGCGGCCGGTTGGCAGCTGCTACGCTGCGCTTGTGGAGCCTGTAGCCACCGTGCAGGTCGGGGTGCCGATACGCGCCTGCTCGGTGCTTCCCATTGGATTTTTCCGTGGGGCGCATGCGTGTGATGTGTCCGGCTCTGCGCTGAACACCCTCCTTGAATACTATCATGCACGTGGGCCAAGCGCAGACTGCGGCACATCCGGCGACGGCGTTGTAGCCTCGCTTACGCCGTGTGTGTCAGCACTTTCGTGATCATCAACACGGATCCATCTCGGCTGATTCATACAGCACGAGTCCTTCAGAACCGGGTTCACTTCAGCTTGGGCTGATGAGCCGTGAGGGGCGTGCTGTGCACGACGCGTGCTGTGCTGCGTGTGCAGGTGGTTTCGTTTGTGCACGACTCGATCTCACCGCGGCCGCCGGACGCAGATGACGCCGACGACGACGATGAGGAGCCGGAGGCGGCGGTGCCCCGCTGGGCCATTCAGGATGTGCGCTCCCATGCATGCTCGTCCACATGCATGCATACACATTTGCGCCGCGGCCGCGACTCTGGCAGTTGTCACTCGTGCATGGCGCAGGTGGAAGTGCACAAAAAGCCATCAGTTGAGGTTTGTCTGCGATGGGACTCTACTATTCAATCACACAGGCAGCAGATGGTCTCTCAGGTTGTCAATGCTGTCTACAGCTCTGACTGGATCCAGTACAGCCAAGAGCACATGGCCACTGGGCGTAGCGGGCCAGATAACCCCCCCACACTCACCGATAGCCGCCGGTCACGGCCCCCCTGACGCACTGACACCGTGGCACGCACGCCTCCGCCCCCAGCACGCCTCTCACGCGCAGCACGCGCTGCAGACGCTGGTCGCCGTCATGCCGGCGACGGACCTCGCGGCCGCGGCGGTGTCGGCGCTGGTACGCGCGCTGCGCGCGCGCCGCCGCATGGCGCTCGTGCGCTTCGCGCTGCAGGCCAACTCGGCGGTCGCGCTGGGCGCGCTGGTGCCCGTGCTGGGCTTCCGGGACGACTACCCCGACCACTTCGTGTTGTGCCGCGCGCCGTGGGCGAATGACTACCGGCGGCTGCAGCTGCCGCCCCTGGAAAAGGTCGCCGTGCGCTCCCCCTCTGACCCCGCAGAGACTCGCCCCTGCAGATGCAACAACAAGACTGGCTGCAAGTCAGCGATGTTCGTGTGGGCGTGCGGGGGTGCATGGGCCTACTGTGCACACCACGTTCATTGCTGATGTGCAACTGGATCATCTGTCCGTGTGCATTGTATGAACGTGGATGCGTTCGTTTCCCCTGTCAAGGCGGGGTCATCGAGGGCCTGTAGCGGAGAGAGACAGGCGGGGGGACCACACAAGGCAATCAGCACTCAGCTCTGGGTACCTCGAGATAGCGTCCAAGGACATAACAAATGCAGTAGCATGCTGGGGCACTCCGGGCTGCGTGAGGCGTGCAGGTGACACTGGCGCGCACTGCAGACACCGCGGCCTGGCCCCCAGGCGTGCATGCATGTATGTGGTACTGCTTGAGCCGACAAACACGCGTCAAGTGTCGTGGCGCGACGGTTGACTGCAACCGATGCGCCGCGGCACATGCATGCATGTGTGTAGGAGGCCATCAGCCTGCAGACCGCGGAGATGGACGCCATCGCCGAGTTCGTGCACGCCCGCACTGACCCCGCCCCGGCCAGCGCGGCGGCATACTCTCTCCCGAGCGACCGCCGCTGCGACCCCGTGCGGAGCGCCCTCGCCATGGCCGTCGCGCGCGAGGCCACAGGGGCCGCCGCGGACGGTGACGGCGCGGTCGACCCGTTTGTGGCGGAGGTGCTTCTCCCATCGCCGCAGGGGGGTGCCGCGGCGGAGGCGGCGGCTGCGGCCGTGCTGCGCATGCTGCCGGAGCTCCAGGACCCGACGGGTGTTGGGATCGGGGTGACGGCGGCGAAGGCGGACGAGGGGAGCGCGGCGGTGAAGGAGGAGCCTGTCGTGGTGGAGTGACGCCGGTAGCGAGGCCTTTTGTTTGATGGAACGTGTGGGACACTGGGGGGTGGGGTTTGCTCAGAGGATGCGACCGAGAGTCACCGCCTCTGACCCAGCTGGCCCCTGTGCTGTGCAGCCTGCTGTGGCCCCTGCCTGGTGTGCATGCGCATGTAGCCGCTCTGTCCGACGCCCTGTGGACCGCTTTACCACTTGGTTGCCCCATGCCCCCCGGGCTGTGCGGCTTGGGTGCTTCCCCACCTCATCGTCTGGTCCGCAGCTGGCGTGATGGCGGTGGCGATATGGGATATCGGCTGAGGTGCATCGGCTTGTGATTGTATCACGCAGCCATGTCTGGCATGTCTGGCTGTGTGCATTTTCACATAGCATACCATGTGGTCATGTGTGGCTCTGGTGGGTAGCAGAAACGCAGGCATCGGACAGGGACTGATGGCGCGAGCCAGCCGGCAGGCATGCATGTGTGTTACAAGGACAAGGTAAGCAAGGCAGGTAGCACCGCGAGCAACAACCAGGGGAATCGCAAACCACCAGGCATGCATGTTTGTCGGCCACGTGGAGGGGCGTGTGCGGCTTCCGCCGAAGGAGACCATGGTGGCGCAGGGTTGTATATGTATAGCTGTGGCGGCCATGAGCCAAAGCACCACAGCCTGAGGGTCGTCTAGGCCAGAGTGACAAGGTCTCCTGTGGTACCTCAGCGCCGGGGGGGGGGGGGGGGGAGCGGCAGATGCCGGGCCGGAGCATGAGCGGCGCTATACAAATGCCGCCACCTGAAAATCAAAATCGTTGATACACATGCATCGTTTAATCTTGATGCGCTGTAATGCACGGTGTGAGTCCATGCATGTGACCACAAGTAACGGCAGTGGCAACCGGGGCATAGACGATGCCACCGACTCCGGCCCCTGAGGCCGAGCGGCGCCACAGGGCACCCTGCTGCAGCCCCATGGTGATAAGCCGCGGCGCCTCGGCCTGGCTGTGCAGGGCAGGTGCCACACAGGCCTGATGCCTTCAGCGACCCGCTGTGGCGCGGGAGTGTGGTGAGAGCTCCGGCCTGGTGTGCTGAGAGCGTGCGCAGCTTGCGGCGTCGCATGCTCCATGTGTCACATACATGCTGCAAATCTGTGTGACGAGTGACCAGCAGTGTGCCTCAGCTCTGGCTCTGGCCATTATAGCAAGAGGCGAGATCTGTGAACAGTAGAGATGCAAGGTTTCGCGTGAATGCAACATTCAGGTATCTCGCCCTACTCTGAGTTGCGGAGCATCGGCATGAAGGTTTCTTTGGCTTTGTCATCCAAATTTTGATGTTCAAGCTGTGTTCATGTCAGGGCAGTGGCTGTTTGCAGGTTCAGTAACTGCAGTGCTACCTCATCCACCAAGCAGCAAATGACCAGACATTGTAGAGTGTGTCGATGTTGCTTCAAGGAGACAGTGTATGTTGTGGTGCGCAGTGCTTCAACGAGGCAGTGCCAGTGTTCTGAAAGTGCACATGCTCATTGCCATCGTTTCCATCAGTCGTCTTCAAGGACTCCAGGACACTGCAATTAGAGAGGCTGGAGAGACTTTGCCTGAGGTATGTAGTGCCTCAACAACTCACTCAATTGATACTGGAGAACCGAGCGATCGTGATGTAAATCACGCTGATCCGTGACACCCAATAAACAGATGGGGCACGCTTCAATTTCGATGCGTGATCGTGCTCAATCCCCGAATTTGAGCACTGTAATGAGCAGCTCTTGACAAGCGAAGCGTCAGCAGGACTGCGTGCAGGGGCACTCCTGCGCTCATCCACATCTGCTTCAACATCTGCTGCACCGTTCATGACAGTGAATCAGCATTGATTCTAGCTCCTCTCACATGTGGCCTTGCGTAGCCGTTGCGGAGCTGGTGCATCGAATGTGCCCAAGGGAGGATTGCAGCTTGTCTACAGCTAGTGCTGTTCAGAGGGAGAGCGAACGGAAGACAGCCCGGCAAAATACAGGACGCATGCCAGCCCCAGACCATCCTCTTTTTGGGCCTGCACGTGCTTGGTAACAGAAGCTGGCAACAGGTGTCTGAGGAAGCAGGCGTCCATATTGCCCAGACTGCTCGGCGTTGCCAGATACACGCGGGTCCACTTGCTCTGTGACCATGATAATCCCAAGCGCGGTGATGAAGCAAGTTGATTGCCGCATGGGTTGTATGTCAGCTCTCTGGTGTTATGACGCGATGGGCTGACCGGTACCTGGCTGTATACATCGCGCGTGTAGCACGCAAAGGTGATCTGCAGGCGTGCATCGGCAAAGCAATATTTGCGCCACCAGTCCAGGATCGCACAGGATCACCTCACGAGCGCGATTGGCAGAATGACGGCGAAGTTGTGCCCCATGCAGCGCGGCACTCTCGGGCAGAGCATGCGGCAGCGCTAGCCACAAGGCCCTGCGCACGATGCGCACGTGCAGATTTGCCGTTGCCGTTGCTGTTCCAGCAAACTTTCACAGTGTTACCGCTAAGCGCGAATGCGAAGCGCTCTCCTCCCCATAACGCGGAAAGGTGAAGTGGCCTGACTGCGGGTGTTTTGAGATCTGGTTGCGGGGTAGACGAAATCGATCATGATGCCGGCAGCACAACTTAGGCAGCCCGTAGCGCACGCTAGAGTTTCTGCGGCTGAAGCTGGGGGGCGTCGTCCCAGATGTGTCGTCGCCTGTGCCGCTGGGGACAAGGATAGCAAGGACGCAATGGACTCGCTCGCCGAGCGGATCGCGTCTGGGCAGTACTCCCAGTCCGGCTCCAAGAAGGAGAGGCTGACACGCCCAGCTAGAAAGTTGCTGTCAAAAGATCGAATAGGGCCAGGTAATGTGGCTTGGACCGCTCGGTGTGTCGAATTGCAAGTTCAAACTGTGGCTGCACGATGGACGTGATCGCAACGCTTCCGCGCTGAGATGTCTCTGGATGCTATAAATATCTGCACACGCGCTTGTAGCTGGAGCTACATGCTGTGTTCAGCCCTTGCATTTGTTGTGATTCGATGCTTTACGCTTATCCCTGGTGTTGCCAGTGCGGTCTGCGGCCAGGGTGCTTCCTGCGACAGAGGAGCTTTTACATAGTATGGCTGGTCACACAATAGGTGCCGTGGGGCCTACCTAACGCCCGCACGCAGCGCAGCCACCTCAGTGCGGATGCCGGGTAACAGCTGTTTGCCGAAGGGGCGCCCGTGTGGCTGCATCGACAGCCGCGAGCACGGCACGCACGGCACCTAGCACCTGATGAGTATCTGCAGGCAGATATTTGGCGAAGAAACTAGCTGAGCTGGGCCTTGAATGGTCTCGGCGAGCAGCTGCGCGGATGCCCGAGGCTCGAGGAGACCTCAGGGAGTTGCTCGGCGAGCCCGTCTTCGTGCCGCTGTACTCTCTCTTCCGCGCCTACGGCCCAATATTCAAGCTCTCTTTCGGGCCTCAGACCTTTGTTATCATCTCTGATCCCGAGATGGCGAGGCAGGCACGCTCCATGCTGCAGTGCCTGAACGAGGCCCTGGCCTGGTTGATATGTCTGCATGTGACAGCTCGAGTGAATACTGCCCTCAACAGGGTCATGTACCTGCAGATACTGCTGACAAACGCGCCCAAGTATAGCAAAGGCCTCCTTTCCGAGATCCTGGAGTTTGTGATGGGCACTGGCCTCATTCCAGCTGATGGCGAAATATGGAAAGTTCGGCGGAGGTGCTTCCCCAGTAACACTGCTTCCTCCAATACCTATGCAGCTTTTCGTCTCATGTCTTTGTCTGAACGTTGAACCTGATAACGTCGAATAGCAAACATAAATAGCAAACATGACTGCAAGACATTGCGGTGCAAACTTGGTACACAAGCCTCTCAGACCAGCCTCTATCTGAGACTCAGAGGCACAGGGAAGCTCACGCAGCTCAGCACCATTCCCTCCACATCGGCAGATGTTCAAGGCCAGCAATTACGCTGCAATGTCGCCTGTGGAGTTTCATATCAGCTATGCCCAATCACCTTGTCGTAGAGCCTGTGCCTGGTCAGGACTATCAACCAGCCACCAGGGCACAGACACAGACTGTTCGAGACACAGAATCAGCAGAGCGCTGTGCCTGTGTATCGTCCAGAGCGATGCACAGCCAAGTAAACAGGCGCTGCTCTGACATACAGATCAAGTGCTCCCATGCTGTGCTCCTCCCACGGTCAGTCATCCAAGCATCCCAAGCTGCCGTGCGCTCACATCCACAGCTTGCAGCAGCATGTGCGTTGCATGCATCAGTCAGCCCTGTTCAAACACGAGTGCAGCAGTCACACGGTCAGAGCGAAGAGCAAGTGCCTAATGCTTCCTTTGTTTCTCTTCCTTTGTTGCGCCAGCCCCGCCCTTCGACCCTTTGACACGAGTCTCCCAACGCAGGCTCCCTGCGTCCCGAACACGTCACTCCCATCAAGTGTTGGGGATGATATGTATCGGGCAAACAACGTTACGTCGTTCTCTGACGGTACTCACACTGTTTGACATGGCGGTACATAGTTTGTAGATGCACAAGTGGCTGCTTCATGTGACATCCCTCACCGCGACATCCTCTATACATTCTTTCCATTACTTTGCTTTCCTCTGCAGCAACAGCAGCCCCCTCTTGCCACCCTCCGGCACTCCTGACTGCATCTCAGGACTGAGGTAGCTGCGACGTAGAGCGCAGCAGCCCTGCCTGAGCCTGTGCACAAGGCAGCCTCGCGAATGAGCAACCTCCACACATGCACCGCCTCCATCCTCCCCCCACATGCAGCCACGGCACCAACACCACAGAAACCTCTCCCCCCATCCTATACCTAACAGCCGTGACCCGCCAACAGCGCTCTCGTCAACTTGTTGGGCAGTTTCATTTGTTTCTGGGGGGAAAAGCGGCGACTCACCTGACTCACCTTCAAATTACAGCACTGTCTCTGTTGGTGTTTCCCCGAAACATGGGCGGGCGAGAATCTGATCATTTCGATCAGCGCCGTGCTCCTAATGCAATTCACCACCCGTGCAGGAAGGTCGTGCCCGCGCTGCACCGCCGCTACATCGAGTCGATGGTCGGCATGTTTGGCGACACCGCGGAGCACTGCGTCGCGCAGCTCGCGCCGCTCGCGGCGAGCGGCGGCGCCGCCGACATGGAGAACTACTACAGCCGCCTCGGCCTCGACATCATCGGCAAGGCCGTCTTCAACTACGACTTTGACGCGCTCACGAAGGACGACCCCGTGATCCGCGCCGTGTACACGACGCTGCGCGAGACGGAGCACCGCAGCCTCATCCCGCTGCCGTACTGGAAGCTGCCGTTCGCGACGGAGCTCATCCCGCGGCAGGTGCGGCCTCCGCACCATCTGCTCCCCTTCCCCGGGGCCGATGCTTGAGTTTGTATGGATGTGAGTTGCGTCAGATGTGGCTAGCAGTGCTTCTGTGTCGCGCAGTCGCTGCACGGCTGAGTTGCTCTGGAGCTCGGCTGACTTGTCAGTTGGACGGGTCGGGGGCATCTGCTGGCAATCACAGCGGAATTTGTGCGCAGACTCATCCTGCGGCAGGTGCGCCGGGGGGGCCCCCTCCCCACCCGCCCCCCCTTCCCTGGGCCGAGGTGATTCCCCGTCGTGTGCCGAATGAGCGTAGACGTTCGGGTTGCTGCTGTGGCCGCATTGCGTGCTTGTATGAGTTGATGCGCCGCAACGGCCCGAGACGTTGCAGTTCGTTGATTTGGTTATGATTTTGTTGGCTATGCTGCCACGCAATGGACCAAGCTTGTGGTATTGGCTGACCCTGGGCCGGGCGGCACTGCAGCAACTCGTGTGTGGGCTGCTCGTGTCCTCCGCCGACTGCATGCATGCACAGCGCGCCCTCCACCTCGACTGCATGCATGCACAGAGCACTCGCCCTGGCATCTCGTCGGGCTGTACGGTCATCGGCACGCGTGTGGCTGCAGCGGCGCAACAAGGCGGCCCTGGAGACGATCCGCACGACGTTCGACCGCCTGATCGCGCGCAGCAAGGCGGTCTGGGAGACGGAGGACGAGAAGTTCATCGAGGAGGAGTTCCTGTCGCGGCGTGACCCCTCCATCCTGCACTTCCTCATCGCCTCGGGCGACGACATCACGAGCAAGCAGCTGCGGGACGACCTCATGACGATGCTCATCGCCGGCCACGAGACGACGGCCGCCGTGCTGACGTGGACGACGTACCTCCTAACGCAGCACCCTGAGGAGCAGGCCAAGGTGCAGGCGGAGGTGCGACCCCGGCCCCTCGCCGCTCGCGGCGCGTTTTTCTGGGTTATTGGCATTGTGTTTTATGGTGTTTAGGCATGCGCCGGGGTGCCGCTTGGGGAGCTGCTTTCTGGGTCGTGGGGACGTGTAGCGCGGGGGTGTTGGACAGGGTGGCGTAGTGATCGTTTGGGGTTCGGCAGATGCTGCATGTGTGGTCTAGGCAGGGTGGGGCGCCGCAGCGGACAAACATGTTTGTGCCGCTGCCACATGTTTGGGCCACTGCGGTAGCACATCCCGCCCTCACGTGCACACCCGCTGCTCCACGACTGCATCGTGCATCTCCAACCCTGCCCCGGCCCTTGGCCCCCCCTCCCCCTTCGCCGTAATGCAGCCCGTGCCACACCCGTCTCCACCGTGGTCCCACCGCCGCACGCATGCATGCAGGTCGACGCCGTCATCGGCGACGGCAAGCCGACACTCGAGCAGCTGCGGGAGCTGCGCTACACGACGCGCGTCATCAACGAGTCGATGCGGCTCTACCCGCAGCCCCCGGTGCTCATCCGCCGCGCCCTCGAGGACGACGTCATCGGCGGCTACCACATCCCCGCCGGCTCCGACTTCTTCATCTCCGTCTGGAACCTCCACCGCAGCCCGGCCCTGTGGGAGGACCCCGACGCGTTCCGCCCGATGCGCTTCGGGCCCCTCGACGGCAAGATCCCGAACGAGGTGCGTGCTGCGCGCTGTGGCTGCTCGTGTGCAGCGCATGTGGTTCTTGTTGGGCGGGGCTGTGCCGTGCGCTGTGCTTCATGCTGTGGGCGGGGCTCCCCTGCCTGTTCAGTGAGTCTTGACGCTGTTCGGATTTTCGAACTTACGCGGGCGCATGGGGCGAGCCGGGACGCGCGGGACGCCGACGGCCATGCCGGGTTCCTGCGCCGCAATTGTAAAATCGTGAGTATCTCGAGATAGACGTTAGGAATAGATGGAAGCGCCGCTGCTTCATGCCGCCGCACGGCGGCAGCGTCGCGAGCCGCGGCATGTGGCACTTTGGCCCCCTGTGCTACTCCTCATGCATGTGAGCCCCCGTGCCTGTGCAGTCGACGACTGGCTTCAAGTACCTGCCGTTCGGCGGTGGCCGCCGCAAGTGCATCGGCGACCAGTTCGCGCTCTTCGAGTCGGTCGTCGCGCTCGCGATGCTTCAGCGCCGCTACACATTCGAGATGCACAGCTCCGCCGGCCCCGTCGGCATGGAGTCCGGCGCGACGATCCACACGAGCAACGGCCTGCCGGTGCGCCTGTGGCCACGGGAGCACGGAGGGGATGGAAGCGCCGGCGACGACGCGGAGGCGGCGGCGGCGGCGGCGCCGGAGACCGCCGCGGCGCCGGTGCAGGTCTGATGGGTCCGCGGGAGGGCATTGGGGAGTCTGCGGCACCACGATGTGCACAAACTCGGCGACGCAAGTTGCACCGCAAGATCCCCGCGCGCCACAGGGGTGGCGGCGAGCGTGTGGCCGATGCGTACGATGGAGGGCGTGGCTGCAGCGCGTGCTGTGAAAGTTGGTGTGGGCTGGGGGCAGTCACCTGGAGCCTGTCGGTATGGATTGGGCCGGAGGAGGTCCCCCTTTGACAGCCTCGCCCGACACAGGGAAGCGGCGTGCCCTCGGCTGCTTGCCTGTCTGAGGGCAACGCTGCCTCGCCGGTGCGCCACGCTCCGATGCCGCGCAAGCAGATCTGACTGGACCCCGGCAGTACGCGTGGGTGGTGGCTTGGTCGACTTGAGGGTGCGTCGGGGGTGCCTTCTTTCGTATCCACCGCTGCTGCAGCCGATCGGTGGCATGGTCGCTCAAGGAGCTGTGGCCAGGCACAGTGTAGGGGCGGCTGCTGTGGAGGTGCCTGTTGACGGCATGATGGCGGTGGCGGCGCCTGCGGCATGGTGGGCGGGGGGTTGCTTTGACAGCACGTCCGGCGTGTGTGCTGTGGCCGGAAGGAAGCAGAGGCTTTGTTCCAAGGTGTATGCTTGCGGGGTGGGGGCCGGGCGAGGGGCAAGTGGCCTCCCCCCCTGCTGGCCACTGGGCCCCCCCGCCGATGGTTTTTATTTTTCAGGGCAGCTGATGTGATGCAGAGTGACCGCCTCTGCATTGCAGCGTACTGGCTGCGGTGGCCGTGCGCACCCTGCCGAGGATGTTGGGCTACATTGGCGGTTCAGAGGTGGTGCCGCATGCTAGAGTGGAAGAATAGCTGCAGGGATGAGAGTTCCTGTCGGGCCAGAGGGGTGAGATTCGGCTGATCGAGTGGTCTGTGCGGAGACATAGGACATGAGACATTTTCGGCAAAAGATTTTGCGTTTCAAGCGGCGTTGTTGCTGTGTTACAAGGAAAAAGGCAGCAAGGCGGGCAGCACCGCGAAAGTAGCAGCGGCGTTGTTGCTTTGTGGGTGTTGGGCAGCTGTTGCTAGGAGGTGCGGTGAGCGTGCAGTGGCACGTGGCGTTGGGGAGCCCACGCCAGTACGGCTGCCTCATGGCACCACCGCTGCAGAACGTCGGCAGGGATTTGTACATAGCGAGTATGCAGCCAGGGAATGCGATGGTGTGAGATGGCTGACGGCAGAGTGCAGACAGCGCCGGTGCCCGGGGCCAGCCTGCATTCGCACGTTCTCGACCAGGATGAAAACCGCATCGTGCACACAGACAATACAGCAATGACAGCATTGCCTGCCTGGCAATATGACCTGCGCCGGTGTTCCCGTGCTGCTTGTGGCTGGTCTACTTTTACGCGCGACAGTGGACGTAATTAGTTTGACCACTGTTTCTCCGTCCCAATCTAGTCTTTCACATTCTAGCGTAGATGATTATACCCAGGCATTTTCACAGATCACTCGCGTCGGCGTCGGGTTCTGCGGTGTACAATCATGTTGCTGTGTCGTGGGCTGCTGGCATGGCAGCTATGATGCGGGGTGGTGACGGGTTGTGTCACGTCAACAACCGCAATTGCAAGTGCTGAGCTGCGGCGCTGCAGGCGACTCCTTTGGCCCTGCCACGCGTGATGCCACAGCAAGTGCATATTGCAGCTGTCTCCGCGTCGATTGATGCACAGGTCTTGAGCCGTTGTCAAGACTTGCACGCGGCGAAGCACACGCAACTGCAATGCGGCAAGCATGATACCTTGCAAGTATGCGCACCGCCTGCAGGACGACATACCAGCCAGTCCTGGCAAACGGGTTGCATACTGAATTCGATCGTTTCGCTCTGTCGGCGGAATCATACATGACGCCTTGCCTGTACCTCCTTGCAACGATGGTCGTTCGTAACAGAGACCTCATGAGGTCTCAGCTGAGTCTCTCAGTCGCTGTGCCGTGCAGCTGCGCGTGCTACCGCCACTCCAGTGCAGAAACAGCGAAAAATGCCTTGTATGTGATAATTCGAGACTGGGCGACGAGCCCAGCTGCGTGCTGAGCAGTTCGTCGCTGCGCTGAGGCACCGCGTGTGCTGGCCATCGGAACTACCCACGGCTCTGGTTCGCCGAGCGCGCGACCATGTTGACCTCTTACCGGCACGGCAGTAACTTTCCGCTCCAGCTTTGACTGCTGTCTACGGAGCGCACTCTCTATGACGTCAATCCAGGCTACAAAGTGTGCCTATAGATGACTGGCGTCGTCGACACGTTCGCATCGGATCGGCATGCATGTTTAAGCGCTGTTGTCACACTGAAAACACGAGCGCCTCAGACAAGCCACGAAGTGCTATGATCATCTCTTGCTAGTACGACATGTATTCGTTCGTATTGACAGTTTGCTGATTGCGAGTGCGTGGATCGTCCAACACGCTCTCAAATAACCCGGCAAACGTTCGTGCCGCTGCTCTGCCTACGCTCAGATGGCAGCCGTAGCATTAGCTTTGCTAGGATTGTCACTTCAACATGTTTCGGCTCAGGTTACCCAGGTTGATCTTAATGTCGTTCATTGGGGAGATCTTCACGGCAGGTGCGTCATTTCCCGGGCAGCTCAGCACATACCACACGGCCAGCCGTGTTGCAGCCCACCTGAATCAAGTGGCAAAATACGCAGCCGCTGTTCTGATGGCTGTATCCGACTGTACGTGCCTTTGGCGACCTCTATTCTCATTTATTTCATGGGGACAGGTGGCCGCGGAAGGCTCGGAAGCTCCATATGGTGGCTAGAGTATCAATGCCACTGCAGCGATCGCAATGTAGTATCTACCATTTTAGAGCGAGCAGTCATGCTCACTGTTGATTTGTATGAGGCCACGGCTGCAGCTAGCCGCAAGTGCAGGTCACAGACCACAGCGTCTGCGGAGAAACACCGCTGGCGAACCATAGCGCTTTAGTTTCGAGAATACTGCTGCAGTATACATAGTTTCGCTACTCGATTGTGGACGTCGCGTGTATGTACGGTGTTCTCTTTGCTAGCCCATTTTTACTCACCTGACACTGAGTGCGTCACGGGGGTACATTCATGACCTCCCGTACATTGTCCAAGCTCAGATGTCATCCTTGCACACGCAGTTTCATGATGTTTCGCAGCTACTTTTGCAAGGGTGTGCTTGAACTGCGGAAGGGCTGCTGCAACTCAGTCGTGCACAGGTGGGCACAACCTGTCACGACATGCATGATCATGAGCCCTAGCCAGCAAGTATACTGGTTTACGTTCTTTGCGTCCGGCGTGGCATCGTCGGATCATGGTACAGTATCGACGCATTCGGAAATCAAAATCTGCCATCTATAGGCTATGTTGGTGTTGGCCGATTGCTTGCGCGAGCTGGCTGTCGTGTTGGTAGCCCATCGCAAGCATCAGTGAATGCACGTTTACGTTTAGTACTCTGCATCTGCAATTTGACCTTCAACACACGAATACACACTGCCTTGGACAAGCGCCCCACTTCTATCACGCTCTTCAACACTGGCATGAGTTGATGCTTATCGAGCGAGCGACTGCGCTTGCGTGTGCGCACTCAACGCAAGGGCCTCGATGTGCAGGATGGTTCCATCGCAAGACCGTGGAGCGGTGCCGTGCGTCGATGACACGAATACCGAATGCTACGGCGGTCTAGCCCGTATAGCCACGATATGCAAGGCACAGAAAAAGGCGAGTCCGAACTCGCTGTGCCTGGATGCAGGCGACAGCTTTTCCGGGACATACTGGACGGATGTAGACACAGATGGCACGTATCTACAGGCCATGAATACATTCGTGGATGCCTATGTTATCGGTAATCACGACTTTGACAAAGGTGTGTCCCTGGCCGCTGAACAGGCTTGCGCAACCTGCTTGAACTGGCAAACACGATATAATGATGATGCATTCTGCTGAGCATCAACGCTCGCTGGCTGAATTGATAAGTAGAAGCAGCTGTGTATTGTACGATTGCGGCCGATGATTTCCAGGCTAGCGTAGGTCAGCCCGGAAACCTCGTCCTGCATTTTTTTGCATGTAGCGCAGAGGTGTGCAGCTGGCTTTGCACAGACCCACCTGCAGGCCTCTGTGACCTGTGAAGAACACGCGCAAGGCAGGCGCCGGTTGAGGAGTTGCTCGTGGGCTGGGAAGCACACCAGGCGCAGTGGACAGAGTCACAGAATGAGCTCAGCCCACGGGAAGTGGCGAAGGCAGCTCGTCCTGCAGGACGCTGCCGTAGCTCTGCTGCCAGCATTGCCAGCACATGCATGTGTCGGCTCTCCGCAGCGCAGTAGTAGCTTAGTATTAGTGCAGCGCAGCCACACCCCCACACCCCACGCTCCTATTCGTGCAGAGCGGCTGTGCAGCTCTAGCACGCCACAGCTCTGTCCGAATGGCGCTGTGGAGTGTGGAGATGTCTTGTCTGTCGACCTCACCTCCCACGACGGCAAAAAGGCTCCTGAAGCCGGCCAGATCTGCTTGTAGCCATACCTATCAGTGCATTGACAACAGAATTCGGGGCTGCATGAGGCGCCAAAGCCAGAGCCTACAGCAAGCTCTGGCCGATGTGGAACCCCATTCCGCTTACTAACAGTGACTCTGCTTGCTCTTGCGTGCTGATGGGTCCTTCTGTGAGTGCCCTGAGTGCACCAGCCATATAGCGCGTTGGAAAAAAAAACAAAACATGATACACTTTGCTGCTGTGTCTCCCACCCTGGGCCCGGCCACCCCTGGGCCTGGCCCAGACACACCAGAACAACACCTCAGACAACCTCGTGCCACACACTTGACCCTGACTGCTAAAGCTAGCCCCCAGGCATCACACCCACATGACACAGTGCCACCAGCCAGTGTATGACTCCCGCTGGCCGTGAAAACAGGCTAGGAGTCAGAGGGTGATGGCCACAAGGGTGATGGGTGATGCCAGGAGTCTCTCAGGCATCCCTGTGAGCAGAAAACCAAGCACATTTGTACACCATGCTGTGGTCAACAACGTACGTGGTAGTGTTCTTGAGAGCTTGTGGCCAGCGATAGCTGGCTCGTTGCACCTTGATCCGGCAAAGTCGAATGAGATGCGAGGGGGCTTGCTTGTGGTCTGGCACAGCGCATATGAGCTGAGCTGCATATGAGCTGTGTGAGTCCCCTAACCTGCCACAGGCATATGTTACGAGGACAAATGTGGCGAATTGGGCAGCACCACAGGCATATGTACAGTAAGTCAGAGTACCCGGAAGAGGACATTGACAACTCCGAATTCAGTGGACTGGCCTGGGTAAACAAAACAGTTGCAAAAGGCCCGAACGAAGCAGGAACTGTATTTATAATCATGGTTTAAGTATCGCTGCATCGATTATTGTCCTGATTCGATTATTGTCCTGATTCGATGGCGGTTGAAAATTGTTTGATGATACATGATGTGTCCCGCAAATGTCCAGTGATGTGTCCCGCACATGTCCATGTCCATGTCCAGTGGGGGGTATGTGACCCCCTCCGAGGGTACACATTGCCGGGACACATTGCACATCATCGCGCGAAGTACACCAGAACATCAATTTTGTCAACAAATACCACATCTAGCATGCACAAGTGCTTTCCATTGTGCTTTCCATTGTGCTTTCCATTGTCCTTTCCATTGTGCCCGAGCAGGTTCTGCAGCACGTGGTGGTGCTGTTCACCAGTGCGACACCAAATTGCTTCTGAATTGCTTCTGAACGCAGCACGTGCAATGTGACAATGTGCAATGTGACAATGTGCAATGCGACAATGTGCAATGTGACCACCAGGGCAACGTCACAGGCGACGTCATGTCGCGTCGTCCGCCCCATGCCGCCCCATGCATCCTGTTTCAGGCGCACCCCACTGAACACGGCCGAACGGGTCCATGTGTCCTCAAGGCAGAGAGCAGAGAGCTTGAATCAGTTTGACATAACGTTCATAGATCCTCGGCGGTGAGCCTTGGCCGTGGTCTGGTCAGCCTGTTGCGGGTGGTCCGGCCGCGCACCGCGGCGGCAGCGTGTGTTGCAGACGGGTGTGTTGCAGACGGGCGCAGACGCGGAGAGGCAGCTGGCAGCGCTACCATCACACATGAGCGTGGGCGCTGCTGGCGGGCCTGTGCGGCCAGTGGGCCCATGCTGCATCACACTGGAGGGGGCACATCGAGGGCCTCGTTCAGTAGGCACTGCTGCCCCCCCCCGATGTGGGGCGGTGCATCGTCCCATGGCGCCCGCGTTGGAGGGGGCCGTGCGGGATGCATCAGACTGGCATCAGACTGGAGGGGGCCGTGCGGGACGCAGGGATGCAGCAAGGCCTCGCACCCCTGTAGACATAGTACAGCGTTGTTGCGGCCCCGTAGACCGGCAGAGATCGCTCTGGGCGGCGGTCGGCTGCATTTCACGGAGCGTGCGAATAATGCACAAGGGAGGCCTGGAGAGGGGGGGGGTCGCTGATCCGAGTTTCGGCAGCCACGCTGCTATGTCAGCTTCCCATGCGTGGGCATCGCTGCCGTCCGCTCGCACTGCTAGCTGGGTGTGACTGGGACGGGTGCTCTGAAGTCTAGGATGCCGGGCTTGAGGAGCGCGGGCTGGGTGTTCGCGCTCTTCCCGCATTATGGGGTAACATGTGGGTGACATCGGTTCCTGTGGCACTGCAGTGCCCGTGCCGTGACAGCATCACAGCTGCCAACAACTCTCTTTGCCCACCTCGCTGTCCCTCCCCACATGTCGCTTTCGCACCTATGGCCACGGTTTTCCACGCTCCTTGTTCCCCAGCGAGTTCTGTGTCCGAGTCTGCGTTGCGGCGTCAGCGAAGTGCCTGGTGTCAGCCGTGTCCCCCTCACCACCGCCTCAGCGCCTCCTCCACCACCAGGGTGCCTGCACCCAACACAGCAGACTGGCAACAGCACCTCTGAAAGGCTCTTTGCAGTGCATGCAGTGCATGCGCATGCCTGTGCTCAGACATGTGTGGCAGATGAGACAGATGACCAGTATGCACACAACTAGCATGTGAAACTGGATGGCAGTGGGCTGAGCTGCAACTGAGGCACCCAGGCCCCTGGGGTATGCATGCCACATCCACTTTCAGTGCCAGGCTGACACCACATGACAGCGTAGGGCCTTACCACCAGTTCCACCAGTTGCACCTACAATAGTGCACTGTTGTGGGTGAAACTGGTGGCACTGCACATCAATGCATGACATTCCATTCGGCATGCTGGCACATTCGGCAGAGAAGGCCCAGGCAGTTGTGCACAGTGACTCGTGAGGCCTGGAACACACAGTGGTGCCTTTCAAATGTAACGCCTGACACGTGCGTGTGGGCGTCTGAGTGGATCGTTGCGACGCACATCTCGGCCCACCTTGTCCAGCGCACGCTGGTGGTGTCGTTCGGCGACAGTGCCGCCGGCGTTGTCCGCCCGCGGTCTGCTGTCAGCGGCCGTGCTGTCCGCCCACGGCCACGTGTCACCAATGCATGCATATACGAGCCGCACATGCATGGCAACGGACTGAAGCCGCAGCCGCGTTGAGCATGCATATACATCACTGTCTAGATTGTGCTGCCGCAGCGCCCTCGTCTTTGCAATGTGAGCGCTCCAGTTGTGTGCATCATCGAAAGTCACACCGGCAGCCGCAAAAGAGACACTACTTCCTCCGTTGGGGAACCTGTGCCCCTTGCATTTTTTAATTTAATCACATCCGTTGGAATCCCCCATGGTGCACCATACCTCACACACGCACTGTGCACCCCTCCATATGAGGATATCCACTCCTCTGCTCCTCTGCACCCTCGCACCCCACCTGCCCCCAGACTACGCCTTTGACATTACTTGCGCCGTGCTGCGCTGTGGTGCGTGACGCCCGTGCTGCGTGCTGTGCAGGCATCGACAACCTCGCGACGTTCATCGACAACGCGACCTTCCCCGTGCTCGGCGCCTGCAACATGGACCTCGCGGCGGAGCCGCGGCTGCAGGACAAGGTGCAGAAGTGGGCGACGTTTGACTTTGACGGCACCACCGTCGCCATCTTTGGCTTCACGAATGTCGACCAGGCGCCCGCAATGTCGGCCATCACCGGCAACATCGGCTTCTTCGAGCCCGTGCGGTACCCCGTCTGTCCACGTCCCCCCCCCTCTCTCCCCGGGGGAGGTCTAATGTATGCTACATGGCATTGCTAGCCTGCCGCAGCCGGTCCTCGACCACTGTCATCTGCACCTCACTCCATGTAATCACTTCTATTTGTTTATTGATACGACAGGGCTGGTGCCGTCCTTGAGTGGTCACCAGAACGATGGCGACTGCCAGACGAGAGTGCGGGAAGCGGCGCGAGTTGGTGTTTGCAGTGCGTGCATTTGCCTGATTGCCTGCCTGTGTGAGGTGGACCTCCAGAACGACGCGCTTCTTTGCCCGCAATGCGTCGTAGTTATACAGCTACTGCGCTCTGCGATGCGCCGGCCCGAGCTCTGGAGCGTTGTTGCCGATGCGGGCGTGGGGTGCAGTCGGACCCGATGGGCATGGTCGCGTGCATCAACGAGTACAAGTTCCAGAACCCGGGGCCAGCGATCATCGGCATCCTGTCGCACGCCGGCGTGCAAGAGGACCTGCAGCTCATCCGCAACGTGAATAGCGTGCAGCGCGACGTCTCCTTCGTCGTGGGGGGCCACAGCCACGAACCCTTCTTCGAGGCGAAGCGCGGCCGCTGCCTCAAGACCGAGTTCAACGCCACCCTGCAGCAGACCTTCTGCGAGTGCGCGTCCCTCCCCTGCTATGCCCTCCTGCCGGTACCCCTACGAGAACCCCTACGTCCCTCGGTCAACCGAGCGAGACAGCTTCAGGACTGCATTAAGTTGAGGCTCAAGTGGTGCCCTAGTTGTATCACGGGCGTTGTAGCGTGAAGGCTGTGCCTCTGGGAAGGAGGCCTCCCATGATGCAGCCGGGGCCGTCAGGGTATGTTGCGTGTGTCAGCGGCGGCGCTCAGAGCGCGTGTGGCCGTGGAGATTTTGGTCAGGCTTTCATGATATACATTAGACTGCAGCCTCGTAGACGTTGAAGCCACCCCCGCGCTGCCGGTGTGGGCAAAGCGGTCATGTCTCCCCAGATCTATCCCCGTTCTCACAGGGGATCCGCCAGGGTTGGGCTCCCGGCCACGGCCACACCGCCAGCATCTCCTCTTGCACCCTGCTGTGGCCTTCAAGTATACGTTCGTCGCCGTGGTTAAACACAACTGCGCACCTTCGATGCCGCGGTCCTGCCATGTTAACATCGTCGCGGCGGTGGTGCAGTGAGAAGTCACGGGAGACGAGCCGCTACGAGTACCCCTACGATGCCCCTACCGGCGCTGGTACCATCAAGCTCATGCATTCCGGCTGGGCGGGCAAGTACGTTGGCCAGGCGCTGCTGCAGTACAACCCCGCCACCCTCCTCCTCAACCAGGCCTTCGGCAGCATGGTGCCCACAGGCGTCTTCTTTGACGATGCCCTCATGGCCTTCAGCAGTGGGCCCCCCCCCCCTCCCCCCTGCGAAACCACCTGCCCGCAGTGCTCCCCGGCGGAGCTGCAAAGTTACACGCAGACGGGGGCGTTCCCTGGAATTGTTCCGGGTGTTGTGTGACTTGCGGACGCGTCAGACCAGCGCTCGGCACCTGAAACATACGGCGCAGGGCGGCACTGACCGCCGTGCAATTCGCACGCTGTGTGCGGTGTGTGCAGTGGCCGGGAGCACAGCACAGCACAGGCACCGCTTTGAAGCAGTCAGTGCCAGGCTGAGGCCTCTGAGGCCGCAGGCTCATACGGCGTCTCGCAGCGAGCCCCTGCGACAGCGTGCTTCAGGCTGAGTTTGGGGCTCTGAGTCGACGTTGTCGACGCAACAGAGGCATGTACGCGCGTGATAGATATCCGGCTCATGTGGCACCCTGGTAGCCACCCTTGACTACATATATGGCTAGGTACAGCGGCAGTGGCCTGAGCCGTGTCGGGGTGTGTGCAGTTGAGGGGGACTCGGAGGTGGCGCAGATACTGGCGGCGGACGCGGCGGCGCTGCAGCAGTTCAAGCAGCAGCCGCTCGCGGTCATGCCGGTCGCGCTTGAGGTGACGCAGCCGGTGATCTACACCCAGGAGCAGCCCGCCGGCGGCGTCCTCTGCTCCGCACTGATGTGGACGGCTCGCAACCTCGTGCGCCTCCTTGCTTGCCCCGCGCCTCTTCTTCCCCTTTACAACGAGATCGTTAGTCGCTGTAATGCAGTGCAGTCGCTGTGAGCGTGCCCTGTAATTGCACTGTCTGCGTGATGCCTGTTTCCAAGTGCTCGCCGCAGCGGCGCTGGGCGCCGCTCCGTGTGAGTGTGTGCATGCATGCAGGGGTTTGTCGGCACGGCGACGGACCCGCTCGTGTGCCTCCAGAACGCGCAGACCATCCGGCGGGCGCTGCCTGCGGGATCCGTGGCCGTGAGCGACATGGAGAACATGCTGCCCCCGGCCGAGGGCCTGACGCTCACGATTGTGGAGATCGAGCGCGCCAGCCTCATCTCGGCGCTCGAGAACAGCGTTTCCACCCTCAACACCGCCAACATGTGCGCGCCCTGCCGAGACGTGCTGGCTCTGCTCTGGGGCCCGGCGTGTTTGTGTGTGCTGGCGGTGTGCTGGGGCATGTGCTGTGTGTGCTGTGTGTGCTGGCGGTGTGCTGGCGGTGTGCTGGGGCATGTGCTGTGTGTGATGTGTGTGCTGGCGGTGTGCTGTGTGTGCTGTGTGTTTGTGTGTGCATTGGCGGTGTGCTGGGGCATGTGCTGTGTGTGCTGGCGGTGTGCTGGGGCATGTGCTGGGGCATGTGCTGTGTGTGCTGTGTGTGCATCGGCGGTGCGGCGGTGTGGTGCCACACGTTCACTCCGGCGCCACGGCTCGCCGAGACAGGTCATGCTGGGGGCGCAGACCACTGAAGTAGCACAGCGCCGGCAGACGTGCTGTGACAACGACACCTGCACCCATGCGCTCACGCACACGTCCCCAACCCTGGGGGCGCAGTCAGCAACCCTGACCCCGCGCTGCAAGCTGAATGAGGACGGCAATGTCATGAATAAAGGGATGGAGCAGTGTCGGATCGCCTTGCAGCACATCCAGGGCTGACATCCAGAAACCACGCCTGGATATCTGAGATTTTTTTCATGTGATCGGGCCCATCAGACTCAGAACACCGTGATCTGTAGGGAGACTCCGGACGATCGCTTCCTGCACATCGGCGGGGGCCTGCAGCTGACGTACGACGGCGCACGCCAGCCGTACCGCTTCAACCGCACCTCCGGGGAGCTCCTGCAGGCTGGAAACCGCGTCACCGGCGTCACATACGGCTGCGGGGAGCTGCCGCAGGGCACCGTGCGCATCGTGCTCAACAGCCAGCTCGCGGAGGGCGTGCAGGACTACTTCGGGCTGCGCCAGGGCGAGACGCTGCTCAGCTTCGGGCCGCTGCTGAGCGAGGCGGTGTCGGCGTACCTTGGCGCCGCCGCGCCGCAGGGCGGCGAGGTGCGGGCGCCGCATCTAGTGAATCCTGTGTTGCTGCTCGCTTGGGGCGGCGCTTGTGGTGGTGCTTGTATTTTGTTCTTGTGTTTGCCGCAAGAACGGCCGGGCTCGGAGGCGTCAGTGTTGCAGTGGATGTGGCGATGTGTGAATGCATGCATGCACATATTTGAGTCGAGGCAGGGAGGTTAGCAGAGCGCTGAGAGCATGCGTGGCGGACAGATTGCAGTGTATGGACGAGGCATGCTTGCGGAGGGGTCTGTATGATCATGTTACCGTGTTTTATTTGCATGATCGCACCGCCGTGTTCTCGCGGCCTCGAATCGGATGAGGTGGAGGTGAGTGGAGAGGTCGCTGGTGCTACCAATAGTCCAGGATCGAGTGTCCGAAAGGCGGCGTTGGATTGTGCGCGGACGCGGATGGTGATCGACAGCGGCAGTGTGCAGGTGCCTGCCGCTCTTCTCGACCTGCCGGCCCAGATCAACGCGCCGCCGCCATGCACGAGCGCGGACGCGTGGAAGGACGTCGCCGCGGAGCCATACGCGCTGCAGCCTCTCCCCGCCATGGACGCCGCCGCACCGGCGCCGGTGGCCGGCGCGCCGCCGCCGCCCCCTCCAGGTCTGCCGCCGCCCGCCGCCACCGGCACATCCCCCAGCGCCCCTGCAACGCCGGCCAACACCTCGGCCGGCGGAGGCGCGCCGACCCCGCCCGCTGCCACACCCTCTTTGAACACCACCGATGCCGCTCCGGCGGAGGAGGCCTCTGAGACGGGCGAACCGGATGCGGCGGAGGATGTCCAGGGTGTCGACTCCCGCGCAGTCGCCTCCTCCGCCGCCTTTGCAGCGGCCGCCGTGGCCGCATGCGCGCTGCTCTTGGCGTGAGCTGGCGCTTGTGAAGGCCGCGAGGCGACTGCGGCGGGGGCCGGGGCCGGCGCGAGCTGCCGCCCGCGTATGTTGAACTGGATGATGTGGGGTCCGGAGGTGTGACGGGGTCTGTCGCGAACCTCGGCTGGTCGGGAAGCATGCACGCGACTCCTGCGGCGGGCGTTGACGCCGGGAGTGGGGAAGCCCGAGGCTGCAGGGTCGTGTTCACAAGGAATGAATGCCAGCTGTGTGCGTGGAGGAGGCACAGCGTGCGCAGCATGGTGATCACGAGAATGGTTGCCGTGATTGGCAGGGGATGGGGGGAGGGGGGAGCTTATGTGCCGCCCTAGCGATATTTGGACTGCATATACCGGTGCTGGCGGACCCGAACGCAACCGATTTGTTGGAGGCGGTTTCTAGAAATCGTGTCCCCAGAAATAACCATTGGTGGACCCTCGATTGTGATGTTGACAGCGCACGGCCGGCGCACCAGCGGAACTGGGGCCCCGCCGACGCAGGCTCGATGAAGTCCATGTAGCCACAGCATGCATTGGCACCGGCACCTGTCGCTGTCGCCGACGCATGCGCCACCTGTGGCAACCCAGAGGTCAGTATCTAGGCAAGCTGCGCCCGGACGGAGGATCATGTTGCATGTTGCACATAATGCCGCGCTGCGGCCGTGCTGCGCTGCTGCCACCACAGCACGCGCAGCGCGGGCACTGAGAGCCGTTGTGCCCAGGCTCGCTTCCGGTGGAGGGCAGCGGCACGTCGGGCCAGGCCTATGCATGCCCAGGCGCGGCGATCATGGCGAATATCGCGGTATTCATTGCGACAATAGTAATAAGTGATGTGACTTAGCTGACGGCGGTGGGTGTTGCGAGGATTCATTCAGCGTAGCAGGACACGCAGGGGGGGGGGGGGTGACTGTGCAATGGCATGGCCATACCTACGCTGACAGTCGACATACTGTATTATAGGTGTCTGTAAGATATCCGAATCTAGACAGGGGTTGCAAGTCACAATTGCAAGATCTCAGACCATTGCATGGCAGAGCACCGATACACTACCTGGCAGTTCAACTGACAGCAGGGCAGACTCGTCTGCTCTGTTGGTCATCATGCGGAGCGATCTGTGAGGCCTTGGGCTGTGGCCGTAGCCTGTGCAAGGGAGGGACATTGCATGCAGCCGCAGAGCACAGAGTGTGTGTACATCATGAACACACGCAAGCCCTGCAGATGACCAAGCTGGTGCCGAGCCGCATTTTGCTCCTGCCTCGTGCGTTGTGTTGCAGGTTGTTTCAGGAAAGAGTCTGATTCAATGGCGTCAGGCACTTGCCTCCTTGTGGTGTCAACCGTGCAGTCAATCAGGGCTTACGAACATTGACACAGTGCCTCGTTGGGGATTCGGGGTCCGGGTGTACAGGTGAGCGGGGTGGTGTGCGGGAGGGGACAGGCGTGATGGGTTTTGCTGGGGGAGGCTGCGGCCTCCTCGGGATTGATGTGGGTATCTCTGTGTGTTTGGCTTTGTAGCTTGGGCTGCGTGTGCTTTTGGGCTCTGGGGCCAGGCTACGGGACAGGGCGCAAGTCAGGGTGGGCGTGTGAGTGTGATTGTGGGTGTGGTTGTGGGGGCCTGTGTGGGTATGGCTGCGGCCAGGGCAGGTGCTGACGTGTGCGGTTGCATGTTTGTGTTGGTATGTGCTGCGTGTTGCTGGTTGTGTGCGTGTGCGGTTCCCCCGGTTGTTGCCCGCGCTGCTACCTGCCTCGCTCGCTTTGTCGTTGTAACATACAGTGCCTCGTCCCTGCCCCTCATGGCTCAACATGGACTGGAATTCGTGACCTCGTGACGTCCCTGAGTTATCAAAAACACTTGCCGTCATTTTTTGCCTGTCATGTGTTTCGTAAGACGCTTCGAACAAGCTGAGGCCTGCAGCACAGCTGGGTGGAGCTTCCTTTCATCCCAGGCTCAACTCGGCCAACACTGATCGGAAATGCGAGCAATGTATCGTTTGCCTTCATTTTTGGGCTGAACTTCTCAGAACTGTTTGCCAACATTTGCTGCTCTGTGTCGAGTATGCGCTCTCGCCGGGATTATGGTGCAGAGGGCGAGGGTCACCCAGAGGATTCTGGCGAGCAGCACAGTCCTCAGTGCATTGCGTCATGTCGGGTGGATGCGGCCAAAAAGAACATGCCTGCTGAACCGGATATGCACTCCTTGAAAGAGGTAGTGCCAAGTCTAGATGCTGAGAAGTGGACGGGTGCTCTGGGAGAATGTTTCAGAGTTGAGCGAGCCAGGCTTGTCAGGCAGGAACTGTCATGTGGGTTCGGATTGTAAACAAGCATTCTTACACACGAGGCCAATGATGACACACATGTGTGTGATGGACGGATCTATTTGGCTGCTTGAAGGCGATGCCGTCGGTAGATGACCATCTGAGCCTGCACTCGCTCGCAAGCAGAACAGCGTTTGAGGAACACCAGAGTGACCAAACGGTTGTCAATCAGTACGATGTGGAGCTTTCACAACCTTTCGCTTGTAGTCGCGCAGCTCGGAATAATGGTGCTGTCGGCATGATCAATATAAACTGTGTCTACGTGTGCGCCTTGAACTGCAGCGTCTGTTTCGGGCAGTGCTCGCAAGCTCATAGCACCGATGGCGCCATGATCACTCAGAGCGCATTGTCTTACGGAGATCACGTCTGGCTGCTTTGTTCACTTCATCTGCTGCATGTTGCATGCGCAGTGCATACACGTCTCGTGAACGAACAACAGTTTCTGCCTGTTTATCCTGACGCGTTGCTCATGGCGTCGACATGATTTCAATCAGCCGTGACGGCAAATGAGCTTTGTCTTGCTGCACATGGAAACGTCGGCTTTGGCAGCCCTGCTGGCTTCCGTTGTGCTGTTGCCAACTGGGTTCTCGTTGACCCTTCAAGAGCATTGCACCTGCTACGACACTTTCACGAATTTTCTAGCACGTGCTAATGATCAATACAAGGACGCTGTGGCGGACAGATTGCGGCGAGAGCGGGGCTCCTCCGGTAGAGCAGCTCTGCAGCAAATTCGGAATCAGATGTTGCAGAGCAGGGACCCGGCAAGTCAGGCCGACATGGCTGCTACATCAGACTTCACTTGTCAGGTGCGCATCGGAAAGTGATGACAAATATGAGATAGGTAATCGAGATGACAGCCTTCTTCGCTGCAGAAAATGTACCAGGCCATGGCTAACGGGTCAACGGGGGCCCTTGACTGTGGAGTTCCGAGGATAAAGTTTCTATGGTCCAGCGATGGAATGGCTGACGTGCCAGTTTGTGACTGGTGTGCATCAGCCCTGAGGCTCCTCACAAGTGCCCGGTAGCATCAGCACAGTCGGACACAACCATTCAGGATGGACCCGCATGCAGGGCTGGGGTGGAATGCTGCAATGATGGCACGATACACCCGTTGACCGTGCACTATCCGCCCATGCAAACACCATCCGATGGCCAGCTTGTGCCTGGACATGGCGAGGGCATCTCGTTTCAGTGGAATCCAAAGCAGCAGAATCGTCCTTGGAGCGTCACGCACTCGCGTGTCCATGTCAATCACGTCCATCCCGACTTCAGAGCATCGTTCTTTGCAGCCAAGCCGCAGGATTGCACACCTGAGCACGAATTCTCGGTATGGGGTCACTTAGCTTCTTGCAGTCCACCATGAGGCAGACCAACCAGCGAGACAGCCCTCAAGCTGTGAGTGTGCAAGTTAGGCCTCCATTGACCATTGAGCAATTGACGCCGCTCCTGTAGATCAGAGCACTCAATTTCGCGGGCTTCGGGCTCGTTGGCAATCTGTCTGAGGGGCCCTGGCTGTTCCTCGAGAGCCTGCCCCACCTGCTGAACCTCGACATCTCGGACAATGGTGGAATTGTAGGAGACTTCCCACTGACGCTGAGCGCTTCAGTGGAGTCTATCTGTGCCACTGGCACAGGTGTGGTCCATCGTGCATATGCACGTTCACTCACGGACGTCTTCTTGCGCTGCTCACTGTTTTCGCGGTGCTGCCCGCCTCTCCGCCTTTGCCCTTGTAGCACAATCCACCACACCGCGTTTGGCCTGGGCACACATGCAGTCACACATGATGGTCCTGTGAAGCAGCTCACGCTCCTTCCGCCCTGCCCATGCCATGCAGCCGATTCACCGCCATGACATCAACTTCAGCGGCCTCGCATGCTAGCCCAGCCTGCCGTGAAGCTAAACGTGCATGGCTGCATCGTCCTGCACCATGCCCCCTGACCTGTCCCCCAGAGCTGCTCGACATGATGATCCGGCCGCAACTCCTCTTGCCAGCTTGCACCGGCGGCACCGGATGCCTCCGCCCCCTCAAGCAACGACTCCCTGCTCTTCCTGGAGTTGCGAACTCCAAGGCCGCGTGCGCCATCGACTGCCGCAACAACGGCAGGCACACAGAGCTTCACGGCCCCCTCTCTCACTCTGTCCACGAACAACACATGACACAGCTCCACATGCGTCCAGCATGTGCGCTCCTGCAGGCCTCGCTCTCGCGAGCCTCGGCCAGCTCGTGCCCCACGACGCCTGGTCGCAGGCACGCGCCGCGGTGTACTCGATCGCGGCGGTCGCCGGGGGCCGCCGCGTGGTGTCCACGACGAACGCGAACTTCCTCGCGCTCGAGCACACGCTGCTGCGGCTGCTGATGGAGGACCACCACAGCAGCAACTTTTCGGCCGTGCGGGCGCCGGGTACGGGGCAGAACGGAGGCGGCCTGCGCGCGGCGGGCACCGAGTACGGCGAGATCCTGCCGCCGTGGATCGACCGGGAGTCAGGCCGAGAGGCCATCAGCCTGCGCGGTGCGGCACCGCTGGCCCTGCCATGACGTACCTGTGTGGCGTACCTGCCGCGTTGCTGGCCGCAGCGAGTGTCGGACTGTTTGGGGGCCCTCTGAGGTGTGGATCCATTCCCAGCGCACATGGTGACTGCGCAAGCAGCATCAGTGGGGTCGATGCGGAACTGGTGGCTGCGGAGGTGCCCCGCCGGCGCACGATGACTGCATGTACGTGCCCATGCATGCTTCCGGAGCTGACTCAGCGCAGACACAAGGGAACCGTCGAGGAACCGCCCGCGGGACCTCGACCGGCCGTGGGGCCACGTGGGCACAGAGTCTGTGCATTGTGGCACTAGCAAGCGATCATAGTTTGGCCGGCGGCTCGAGGGTGCAGGCTGGTGGCCATCAGACCGTCCAGGGCTGGCGGCTGCTGTACCCTGCGATCGCCGCTGCTGAGCGGCAGGCGGCGCGGCTGCAGCTACCTCTGTAGCAGGAGAGCCCTAGCCTTGTCCGATCAGAGATGGCACGGGCTGAGGTCGGCTGCGATATGCGCGTGATGAGGGGTGGCGTGCTTCTGCAGGGGAGCACAAGATGCTGCTGCCGGCGATGCCGTTCCACGACCTCAAAAGCGTCTCCGTCGAACAGACAGACCCCCTCGACAACAGCATGTCGTGCCGCATGCCGGTGCTTGCGCACCGCGACCCCTCCACCATGGAGTGGGTGACGGTATGCCCTCCTGCTCACCGTGCCGATGGAAAGCTCTGCTGAGTCGTGCGGGTGGTGTTCTGCGATTTGTTGCGGGGTATGTTGTGGGGGTGTGCGGGCAATGTGCCTGAATATTTGTAACCGCCGGGTGCAAAGTCTATGTGAGTGGGCGCAACAGATCCACTCTGAAGTACAACAGTAACGACAGCAGGAGTGCCATCTGCCCTGTGATCAGATGCGCTGATCCTTGTGCACTCAGTCATAGTGCATGCCTGCGTAGCTACAGCTACACCGAAAGAGACCCGAACGACATGTGGGCACCAGCGACAGGCACTGTCCAGCACTCTCGAGCCGCTTCAAATGCTCCTACCCATGCGCAGCTGCTGGCACAAAGCTACACAGATGCCACGCACGGTTTTCTTTTGCATTGTTCCCGGCGGTGCTGCTCGCCTCGCCGAATTTCTCCTTGTAACGCAGACGCCTCGCACGTGTGGTGCAGGTGCAGCTCCTCGTGCACCCCCTCTACTACTCGTACCACACCGACCTCTGCTCCTGCGTTGACCCCCGCAACCGCGTCGCCTTCTTCGCGCGGCCGCCCTCCTCCTGGCTCAACTCCTCCGCGTACGGCGGCCCGGCGCCGCCGGGGGCCGCCGTCATGCCCATCTGCGTGCCGCGGCCCGACCCCGACCTGCTTAAGCTGTGGATCGTGTTCCCCAGCGCGATGGCGCTGCTGCTGCTGATCATCAGCCTGCAGTGCGCGAGCGTCGCGTCGTCGTGGCACAAGTACCGTGAGAGCTCGCGGCGCCGCAAGTCAGAGCACAACCCGGGGTGGCTCGTGCGCGATAAGAGCCACTTCCACGTCCGCGACCGCTCCGACCCCCTGTGGTGCGCTTGATTGCCTGCCGTCATTAGTCCATGGGTCCCTGCAGTAGCAGCCCATGCCATCTGTTACAGAAGTGTGAACCGGCGTAGACAAACACAGCAAAACAATCTCTTTCGAATCAACAATGCCATTCGTGAGCCCCTGGCGCCAACGCTCCCTGCAGCAACAGCCCATGCCACATGCAGACCTGCATCTAGATGTCAGCCAATGTCCAGCCACGTTCAGCCACGTTCAGCCACGAGGATGCTCAGTCCGTCGCATGGCCTCCGTCTTGTTCCTGTTGTTTGGGCTGCACACGGCACATGGCTGAGCCCGAACCGCTGCAACTCAACGCCTGAACACTGTCAATGTCTGACGAAGACGTGGCTTGCGCATATGAACAGCATCAGTAGGCGCTATCTGTGCAAAGGGAATCGTCAGCGGCTAGATGGAGGCGGCTGGGGTGAGGGGCTGGGGCGTGGCGTGCAGGAGCGAGGTGACGCTGGTGTGCACGGACGTGGAGGGCTCCACGGCGATGTGGGAATGGAACTCCGCCGTCATGCAAGTGCGCGCCCTACTCCCTGCCCTACTTTCGAAGATACTGTTTTGCTTTCTTTGTCCATGCCCGTTCACTCCTCTGCCCCGACCTGGCCCACCACCGCGCGCGCGCGCGCGCACACACATACACACACACACACACACACACACACACACACACACACACACACACACACACACACACACACACACACACACACACACACACACACACACACACACACACACAGGCGTGTAGCAATTACCATATGAAACATGCTCTATGGACGTGACTCTCTGACCCGTCATCCACGGTCACTTCTGCATACGGTGCTGCTGTCAGTAAAGTATTAAGGCCACATGAAGAATAAATGGTCGATCGACCCAGCCTCCTGGGCGCATGCCGGCGCAGACCGTGCCAAAACTGGTGCACCGCGCGATTCTCCGTGCATACCGCGCTGAAAGCGGTACCCCGTGCCGCCCGCCGTGCACACCACGCCGAAACAAGGTGTGCAGCACACCGCGCCGGACGCCGTGCAGGACGCGATCTTCATCCACGACAAGGTCCTGCGGCAGCTCATCCCGCAGTACTGCGGCAGCGAGGTCATGACGGAGGGCGACGCCTTCATCCTCGCCTTCCACGAGGAGGCCGATGCGCTCCTCTACTGCCTGCACACCCAGGAGGCCCTCCTGCAGGCCCCCTGGCCGCCCGCGATTCTCGAGCACGAGAACGCGGCGGTGTGGAAGACGAGCCAGGAAGTCAGCGCGTGCCTCGCGGAGGCGCGCTACGAGTACATGCATGCGCACCTGCGCGACCGCCTGTTTGCGCGCAACAACGACCTGGTGCGGCCGCTGGCGGATCCTTGTGTGTGCTGCACAGTGCATTGAGTAGACTGGTCATGTCCACTTGTGGGAGGGGGCCGTTGTGCTGTGTAGCAGGCGGATTGTCTCTGTGTGTGTCGGACTCCTGCAGAGCAGTCGTCACGGCTGTGCATGGCAGTCTCCTGCACGCAACACACGAAGTGGCATTGTGGTGTGTGGCCATGTATGCCCACACGGAAACCGGTTGTGTATGTATGAATGATCACACAGCTGTGGTGACAGTGGTGTTGACCGCATCGTGCTCTCACGTCAACTAAAGCTCTATCCGCAAGCCATCCTGTCCCTGTCGAAGCTGGTGTGGTGCGTTTGCTTCAAGACTGGGTGTGTCATGCTGGCGGCAGGGGACTGAGCATGCATTGTGGCCCTGCAGCTGCCACACCTGCTGCGGCTGTGGCACTCTATCCAGCACAGCGGGGCGGGGGTGCCACGCCCGCTTGCACAGACCATTCGTAAACATGAATCACACCTGCCTACAGAGTCAAGTTCACATTCTGATCTAAGCGTTCCGGTCCCTTGTCTGTCTTTGACCATTCAGGCGCAAGCCGCCACCATGACACTGTACAAGCCGATAGATTACCGATGAATGACCGGTAGTACGATTGGTGTTAGCAGAGCACGATCAGGGCTGGCTTTGTGTAGCGGCAGGCGCTGTTCTCCGGGCTGCGCGTGCGCATGAGCATGCACAGCGACGTCGCCGATGCGATCACCATGCACGAGATCACGCAGAAGCCCCTCTACCGCGGCTCCGTGTATGACTTCGCAGAGGGCCTCTCGGACTTTGCGAAGGGCGGCCAGGTCGCGGTGTCCCCCGGCACCCTCGGCCGCATGAACCGCGACGAGCAGCGAATGCACCGCGCGAGCGACGCGCTCGACGCCGCGCTCGCCAAGGGCCGCCAGCGCGTGCAGCGCCGCCAGAATGCCGGGCTGGACCTCACCACCCGCATCATCAAGTGTGCCCCTATCCACCTGTACAAAACTCACAAGAGAGATGCCTTTGCCTGGTGAGCTGCTCGAAACAACAAAAACGTCGGCGCTCTATTGTGATCTCATCCCTGCCAGCACGTGGCCCGTTGGTGGTGCAGCTGGATGTATGTGGTGGTCACCGGCGGCCTCAGATGTGGTCCGTATGTCAGCGCCCTGGCGCCATAACTCCCATGCCTCACGAACAGGCTGTTGGCGTCTCTGCCGATACCCCACAACCGTTCAAGCTGCCGCTGAGGGACGTGCCTCTGACCGCACAACGACCGAACGGCCAGGACCACATTAATCAGACGCATCTCAGATACATGCAGCAATGTGACGCGGCCACAGCCAGAAATGCCTATGCTGCGGTATGTCTGCGCTCAGCTGCCAGGGCCCAGGTGGACACAGCCGCCGCACATCAGCGGCGGCGGGCCCGTTCCGCCCTCGGGTGCCCGCTGCCGCTCAGCCCCCGAGCGCACCCGGTGCAGGTCAGAGGCCGTTCTCCGTGCAGGCAGCTGCAGGAGCTGCGGGTGGCGCTTGGCTGGAAGGAGCGCTTCGCGAGCCCGCTCGCGTTCTTCGTGCTGGACGTCGGCATCGGCAAGCCGAAGCAGCCGCCGCCACTCGCGGTCATGCGTGCGCGCGTCGGCCGCCACAACGACGACCTCGCCCTCCCGGAACTCCCCGTGCGTCTCCCCCACCTGGTTTGATATACCCTCTCGCCGCCCAAGTATCTCGCTGTCCCGCCCACCCTGTGCATGCACGTGTGCGCCAGACATTTGCTGATCCCGGGACATCCACGGTGGTTGTGATACAGGAATCGCAGTCAGCAAATCCATTTTTCAACCGATCATCCGTTCACGTCAGCTATGCGCATATTGGATAAGCGATGTATCGCTGCGCAGCCCCGTCCAGCAACCCTGCACTGCGCAGCCCGGCCTGACATCCCCCAGCGCCGAGGTGCAGGTCCAGTACTACTCCCGGGTGAATGTGTACCATGCATACACCCGGGACCTCCACCTCCGCAGCCTCTACTTCGACCGCACCGCCGACGTCGTGTGGCCCGCGGGCTTCTTCCGCGCACCGGGGGCTCTCGAGTACGTGCTGAGTCAGCGCGCGCCGTACATCGTCAGCATGCGCATCGCGGCGGAATGGGCCGTCGCGGGCAACCCGAGCGGCGCAGGCGTCGGCCGCCTCGACAGCCGCCAGGGCAGCCTCGTGGAGGCGTGGGCGCACCGCGACGCCGAGCTGTACCGCCGGCGCTTCTTCCACGTGCGTGCCCTCCTCTGCTGCCGTTGAAAAAAACGATTCGTCCTGTGCTGCGGCGCCCGGGTGTTCAAAGCTGGTCTGTGACGGTAGCCTGCAGCCTGTGTTTGCCGATAGGCAAAGGTGTTGACACATGTCACACATGGCACAGGAGGCCACACTTGCATCACTTCGCTTTCCGAACGTTGAGGCGGGGCCCTCGAAATTCAAGAGGTGTACCGTCGTCCCCATGATGCGAGCTGTGTGCGAGTTGTCGTGTCCATGCTGCACCGCCGTGGTAAGCACTGTGGCGTGTCCAGCGCAGCCGAGCGCGCCCATTGGCCAGGATGCCCCATCGCAGCCGCGCACCATGCCACGGCGCTGCGCCAGTAGGAGCGCCGCTAGGTTGGGCCGGGTCCCGGCAGGGAGCACCTGCATGGAACAAAAGGCATATAGAAGCAAGCTCGGAGCGGCATTGCAAGGCCGACGTGGGGGTCGACCAACCCGCCGCGGTGCAGGAGCTTGTGCTGCAGACGACACTGATCCACAACGGGTACGTCAGCGAGTGCGTCTGGGCACGCTCCAAGATGAGCGCGCACGTCCTCTTCATGCTGTCCGAGGAGGCCGTTGCGACGGCGCTCACGATGTCCGCCGTCGGCCACCTCGCCGCGAACCGGCTCACCTTCCGCAACCCCTCCGCCGCCAGCGGCGGCGGCGCGGACGGCGGCGGCTCGGGCGGCGGCTCGCCGCCGCCGCGCCTCATGATGCGCATGAGCATCGCCAGCAGCGGCTGCGACGCGCTGCACCCTGACGAGCGCACCGGCCGCCTGGTACGCTCACGCCCCCCCCCCCCCCCCACGCGCCCTCCCGGCCCTGTGAGCTTGCGCAGAAGCGCATTAGCTGTGAGTCTCGCACAGTACAGCGGATCTGGGATGGCCGGGTCTTGACCACTCTGGATTGCTGCGTCCACACACCTGTTGTGCTAGTGATACAAGGCAGCCGTCCGTGTCAGGGTGCTAGCATCCGGCGCGCCGGCTTGTGCAATTGAGCTGCGTTTCGTTCTGGCGTACCTCAACTGACTTCCCGGATTCCATTCTGGCGCTCATACCATGCAGAGGCTCGCACCCGTGCAGCTCCGGAAGTTGCGCACCAGCGCCGGCAGGAACGCTCCAGTGCTCTTGTTGTTGAAGTAGCGACACGTGCTGCCATTAGCGGGCTGTTCTCAGCTGTCAGTGAGAGGCTATCCTTCTGCCAGTGGGAGATGGGCCAGGCTGCGGCTGGGCCATGTGGGAGGCTTCGGCTCGAGCCAGTGTGAGGGCGACACCCTCGGCCGTGTACAGGTAATCCACGGCCCCCTGGCGCAGATGAGCAAAGAGATTCTCGCACTGGCAAACACCCACCAGCTGCTCATCGACCGGCAGTCGCTGAGCACGGCGTTTCCCCTCGCTCCCTCCGACCGTGCGCGACCCCCCCCCCCCCCCCCCCCCCCCCCCCGCGGTCGCCATCCTTGACACAACGGCTGTCTGAGTTCATGCAGACGATGCCTGAGCGACATCTTCTCAACTCGTACTCGGTCCTATCTTCTGGCTCAGAGCATATGATTCAAGCGCATGGATACAGTCTACAATCAGGCAGCGCACAGGCGCACCCATCCATCTGACCTGCATGCATGATAGTCTCTTCCTGAGGCGGAGGTGTCACTTGGATTCAAAAACACCCAGCCTGCATGCGATGTATACTTGGTGCACCACGGAGCATGCATGCGTACGTATGTATTTCCCAGTACACAGGGTACAACGTCAGTAAACGACCGCTGGCGGTGCAGAGCGCAAGGGCGTGCGTCTCATTGACAGAGAGGGCTCCAGCCACAACACACAGCCGCTCCTCCACTCGGCCGCGGCGCCGCCACTCGGCGCTGCCCGCAGCCCGCCCACCGCGGGCGACCCCGCCCCCGGTCCGACCTTCCTCTCCAACAGCCTGCCCGCGACGTACCGCACGGTCCGCGCGTGCGCGCTGGGCAGCTTCTTCATCATGAGCCAGAACGTCACGGAGCTGTTTGCGGTATACGACGGGCACTCGGCCGAGCGCGACGCGGTGAAGCTGTCGTGGCACTCGCTGACGATGCGCGTCACTACGGCGCTGCGCGGCACGCACGTCGCGCTGCGGTCGTTCGACCTCGTGCGCGCGAAACTCCTCGAGCCCCGGCCGCTGCTGGACGCGATTGTGGAGAACGTGTATGCTGAGGCGCTGCCGCATGCGGACCCCTGAGGCCACACATGGCCACGTCCTCAACAGCCAGCCTGCCGCCTCACGGCTCCCGATGTCGCACTGTGACACTGCGCTGCCGATCTGAGCGGCGGCAGTGCACTGGAAGCTGCGCCCGCGGCATGCCCGCACGCGCTGCCGCGCCCGGGTGGCAGATGTGTTGATCTGTGATCGACCTGTTTGATCGGGTGCGGTGCTGCCCCTCTGGAACGGGGATGATCCTTGGCAGAGACGGGCTGAGGTATGCGTCCGGCTGCCAGAGTCGCATGCAACAAGGCCTGGGCTCGCCTACCACGGAACTTTTTGTGGGGTTGACCGTCGAACGGTCGAGGGCAGCAATGCCGTTGGTGCATGGGGTCTTGCGCTGGAATGGCGGCACTGTGTATGGGTGGCCACTGTGAACGATAGGGCTGGAGGCCTATTGGCCTATTGGGTGGCCGATAGGGCCGGAGGCCTATTGGAATCTCGGCTGTATTCAACACAACACACACCGGTCATCAGGCCTGCTAGCGAAGGGGCTGCAGGTGCTGGATGGCATACTTCAGGTGTGGACATCTGCATGATGGATGTGCACATGCATCGTGCAGACCGTCCAGACCTGTTGATTTGGCAGAAGAAGGCAAGGGAACCGTTCATTACAGATGATGTGCTTCATGGCGCTGGCAATGCACACAGCGTGTGGAGGCAGCTTCCTGGAGGGAACGCATGTATCATGGTGTTCACACGGCCAAGGATTCAATACAGTGGACAGAAAAGATGTTTTCAAGCAGCCCTGTCAATCAAAGGAAGCAGGACAACCGGTCCACAAGCGCTGAATCTTAATTGGACCGTATGGTGACCTGGCTGCTGTCTTGCGCATCTCTCCGCTGTCACTCTGCTTGATTCCACACATCGTTTACATGACTCAGTCAAGCTGCTGCAAGAGCTGGTAGCAGCGTTACAGGATGTGTAAAGACGCATGAGTGTGTGAGCGGATCAGAAAGATAATTCCAGTCATGGACAGCATGCTGAGATTTCGATGCAGCCATCACCTGGCCAGGTGTGCAGAGCCAGCACGAGTCAGCAATGTTACTGGGGGGGGGTGTGATCACAACAAGTATGGACCTCTGTATTCCCCCAATGGGCCCCATCCTCACATCTGAAACAGACATATGCACACACATGACTTTGCTGCAACTCACACACGTTGGATGTTGACAATGCTTTGTTCCCGTCATGCGTTGTGTGGACGTGAGGTGCGATCCCACAATCAGGTTTGCACATGCCGATAGAAAGTACCCAGAGTGGATCGGCATTCACAAGCACTCTGTGCAGGGCTGACTGTAGTCCTCAGATCCCAATTTAATGCGAAATCACATGCAGCCCAAGAAACAGTGATAGGTAAATCGGGACATGCAAATTGATGTGGTACAAGTTATGATCACCGGCGTGTGCAGAGGCAAAGTGCACGCTTTATCAAACCTTTGCATGCCTCATGTCACAGTACTCCTGCCTTGCTTATTGAAGTGTTCTGAAGCATTCAATGACCAAGGCCATGACGATTTGCGACTACAGCACACCAACACCGCCTGCATGCACGTGCCGAGAGAATTCCTTGACCATGGTGCCACACCGGCAACTGTTGGCAGCTGTTGGCCTTCCTAATCAGAATACAGCGTCAAGTGACCCTGTGGTGTTTGAGGTGCACAACACCACAGCGCCACTTGAGCGAAGGAACTCGCCTCACCGGCACGCATACTTAGTTGCTGTCATAGATAGTCGAGCTCTAAAGATCTTTCGAACCTCATCTGCCATGAATCAAAGCACCAAGAGTGCTCAGCTACATCAGTGCAGATGTGAATGGCGTGCCCTTACACAGACGTCATCCATTCCATGTACAGCTGTTATTGCGCTGTACGTCCACGAAGACTTCCGTCGGCCATCTACACTCTACAAGCTCGAGTGATCTGGAGACCGCAATGGCAGATGACTGCAGCTGCTTCCAGTTCATGAATCACCCACACTCGCTCCACTTTCAATGCACAGGTTGCTTTGAGTCGTTGGCATGTCACGTGATCACGTGTCGACACGAATCAGCTACAATTCTGGACCACCTCTCTGTACACCTCGCCTGCCTGCAGATCTCATCACCGGGAGCATGCTGTGCTGCAGCAGTGGTCAAGAGTCGTCAAGCCGCGATGTTCACGGGCAGAACATGAATCGCGTGCTTATGTGCGCTGCTCTTCGCGATGGCTGAATGTCCCGATGCAGGTGTGGATGCTGTTTCAGTGCTTTCCCGAGCATTCTTGGCACAGGCAATCACAGTGAGCAGTGCGTATCCAAATTTCCAAGCAAAGCGGTGCGGTAATCAGATCCCAAGTGCAACACCGACATACACGGTACATACGGTAGCTGTCGAGACCTGCTCCCGCTTGCTCCTGCTCCAACTTACCATTACCAGGTCAATGCTGCATGCATGACTTGACAAATCACCTGCTTCAAACCCTTCTCATACTGTACACATTATAAAATGCTTGTATTGCGTGACGCTGTTACATCAGCTGTCTTTGAGGAATGGATTTCAAATTTGTCGTGGGGCAAATGATTCTATGTGGTTTGGTCCAATGATCGTGCACAAATTGATGACAATTTGAAGAAACAAGTATGGTATAGGGAACAATATAGATGCTATTTACCACTGATCAAATCCGACAACATTACAGCTATGCCCTAGCTGAATGCTGGACAGACCTCCAGAGCATCACTCACTGCTGCAACCGACTATGGCTGGAAACCCCATGGCTGGAAGCCAGTTAATGCGGGTCTAACATAGTGCAGAGCGAATCGCATCACAAATGCAGGAATTCGTTGCAAGTGGAAAGGCAGTAGGAGAAGTCTCGAGGGTGCAGTGGATTGCACCACCTGTCACCCAGTGATGAAAAGATGGCTACACGTGGTGTACTGGTTGGATATGTCAACTGTGTCGCCCAAGTAACCAAGTGTGGGCATGCCCACACGTCGCTCTTCATGATGCGATAGGGATCAAATAGTCAAGCTTATGAGATAACGAATGGATGGATTATTGAGTCAAAATTCCACGTTAATCTGTGGCAATTGCCTGATTAAACCACCGTGCTCAGGTCACGGTGCCAGGCAGTGTTAGGCTGGCTGTCACAGCACACGGCAGCGGAACGAGATAACGAGGTAACATGGCAGCAGCTGCAACTGTAGCAGCGAATGGCACCCCTACTACCCTCTTCCTCCTCAGCTTGAGGACCCGTGGCCAGGGCTTGTTCATCCAACAATCACGTCAACTCCAGTGTGACAATGGTCACCCTTTAACACCATGCGTGGTGTATTGATGTGCTGGATCTGTGCGGGTGCAATGACACTACTTGACAACTTTGTGACATATGGCTGTAACAGGTGACCACAGTAGATCGTCGGTTATGCTCAATCCGGAATGATACATACACAGGTCCACCCACACAGCCACACTTGCTCCATCCGTTACACATTTACCACCATTCGAGGGGTAATACACAGGACAGATTACAATCTCGTTTGCCGCCCCATCTCACTGAATATGCTGCAGACCGTCGTGTGCTGCCGCATACTTTACACCTCATTCCCCCCACTCGATTCTAGCAACCGAGTTCGGCCGAGCACAGCTGCAGGCGCAATCTACGCAACGATGAAAGAGTCAGTGGCGCCGATGGCATCCTTCTTGGCGCCCTTGAACCAGCGCTTGTCACCGATCTGGACCTTGAGAATGTAGAGGTTGCCATCAGCACCCACAGCGGCCTTGATGACCTGGTGGCGGCCACCCTCATCACCGTCAGCACTGCGGACGAGCAGCTCGTACTTGTAGTAGTTCTTACCCTTCTTGTCCTTGCCCTCAGCCACATCGAGGAGGGAGCCAGCAGCGTAGCGGCCCTCAGCGAAGCCACCCTCGGACTTGGAAAGGCCTACACCAAGCAGAGCAAGTTTAACGATCGAACGTGGGATAGAAATCTGCGCCTGGAGAATGCTGGGCATCAAGGATGGCTGCCACGACTCCTTTGGTCAACGACAAGTAGCACAACTGAGACTGCAGAAGGATGCGCCAGAAGCCTACCTGTGTAGGCCTGCTTGCCGAAAATTCCCAGTGTCTGGAGCTGGGACAGGAAGGCGCTGGTGTCACCGAATTGTTCGATGCTTGTCTTGGAGGTTGGCATCTTGATGACGACCAGGTTGTTCACGGCGTCACCGTTGTCCTCATATCGGAGGACAACACCTTGGAAGTCTTTCTCCTTGGATGGGTTGTACTTGGATGGGAGGAGGACAGCGAACCCGTCGCCGGTGTATGGTACGAATCCTGTAGGAAAGCCGATGGTCAAGATATGATCGAGAACAAACGTTCCGTGGCGTAGACATGCTTGAGAGCGACGGAATTTACTGCTTGCCGACTGTAGCAGCCTGATGCAGGTGCGCAACACCAATTCGAAGGTGGAGTCGTGCGCACGCAGGCGTGAAAACGGCCAGGAAGGCTGATCCGGTAGGACACGCCACTGCACGTTTCACAGCATGGCCGACGTAAGATTCGCGATGTGATCCTCGAGGGCGGGCAGCTGGATGGCAAGAATTGTTGACTTGCTGCAACATTTTGCTCGCCGGAGGAACGCGGGCATCGAATCCACGATACAGGCCATCCGCTGACAGCATCGAATCCGCGTAAAACAGAAAATCGCCACTATCAAGAGCCTGAGATGTGGAAAATGTCGCGTACGATGTGCATGTTCTAGAACAGCTGACCACGCAATTTTTCAGAACGCACCGGAGGTGTTGGTGGCGCGCCCGAAAACGTTCGCGGAGTCACCGTAAGCAGCTTCAGCAGGCTTTGCTGCGAGCACAGCGGGGATCGCAGCGAGGCTGACCAGAGCTGCTCGGCGGTCGCTCTGTACACCAGGGGTTAATGTCAGGTATACACACCAGATCGAGGCGCAGAGGAAGTCGCGTTTATAACAACGCTTGCAGATAAGATCATGAAGTAGCATGCGATGAAGATGGATTGTAACCCATCTCGCAAGCACACGCGTGTCCGGGTAATCAGGGTACAAGAACATCTAGCACGTACAGGGCAAGCTGGCTGCCATCGCTCGCAGCAGGACCGAACAGCTGTTCACACATCTACATCGATTGATATTTGGAATAAGACGTCAACGACAAGAGTGCGCTACGCGGGAGACCGTGATTAGCTGACCCGGGCGTTCGCGACGGTCAACTGTGGCACCGCGAGCAGCTAGCCAACACAGGAGCATCAGCTTGGTCTGGACATGACATACCTCAGCACGAGGAACCACAGCAGCACGGCGAGCGCTGTTCGCGGCCTGACCGCGGAATGCCTTCATGGTGGTTGCCATATTTGTGACTGCTCGAGACTGAGAGTGAGACAACGACTGAGATTGAGTAAGAGACTGCTGCGCACATCTCATGTGAGTAGCATATACGGGTAAACGATGTGGCCTGTGAAGGGGGCCATGGGCGCACCCCTCAGTACACCTCGACGCTGTTCGAGATACCAGATCTGATCTCTGCGAAACTCGGATTCAGTCCTTTCAGAGGGATTGATGGGGTGAAAACTATGATTATTCAGGGCTGCTCAGGTAACAGGTGTGCAGGCAGAATCTGGAATGCACATCTTCGGGTTCCGCAGACATACCGCGGGATTGACGCAGCAGGTGGTCGAAGTGCGAACGACCAGGCCCGACCAGGTATGCGCCACGGACTCGCATGTTGCAAGCAGAAAATGATGTTTTACCTGTAGCGCAAGCATCGTCCGTTTGCGCAATGCGCTGAGCTCGTGATAGGTGGTATATGCCGACATGTTCAGAGCTTTGCCACCTCGCACTCCGGTACACGGTGTGATTGTAAACAGTAGTGCAACTGCCGTTCCGCCACCAGCGTTTAGAGTAAATAGCTATCATTGTGTTCACCTTGCGTTCCCTTGTGCATCCGCTGAGCACCAGGTGTTTCGTTCTGCGCAACCTTGTTGATGCTGCGGCTAAGCGGATGGCCTTGTTGTGCCAATCCTTTCCATGAACAAACAGCTTTGATTTAAAATAGCCTAAAATGATTAATTGTCAATCTTTGCAGTCGCTGCGACTTCGATGCTGAATGCTTGCTGTCGTCAAGCCTCCCTTGTGCCTGTGCTGAAGACCATGGTTGGGTGAAGACATAGCCACGGGGTTTCAAGTAGTGCATGGTTACACACGCATGCTGAATGCTCCGGTGAGTTTATGAATTCGCATGAAGCAAAGTGATCTTTGTTCGTTGGCATCAGTGCTTTCAATTCACTGATGCTTGTTTGCTGCTGAAATGCACATTCGAGCCACCATGCCTGATGGAGGGTCGATGTACATATGTGATTGGCAATTCCTCCGACGCTGCTATTTACCCAATGCCGTATCTCAAAGGTACTGTGCACATGGATTTGCAAGCGGCACACAATCACTACAGATGCTGTGGTCTGTAAGTGGAGTTCACTGGCCTTCAACAACTTTTGGAGACTTCTAGTGCTTCTTGCAACGTTAAGTGGTGGGAGACCTCTGCTGTCTTGCGGCCTTAGCCTAAGCTTGGTCCAGGTCAATAGATCTGATGTTACGTCTGTGACTGCGCTACTGAATGCTAATTCACCGTCTACAGTTTTTATGTATGAAGTGTGTTATATGCTGTGATACATAGCAGGTCTGGGCATTGCAATGCTCAGTGCATCTACAACATCCCTGTATTAGCTGATGTGGTCTAATGTTGGTGGCAGCGCATCTGGAGCTTCGCATACACTAGAGACAAGCTGGTCAACTTACATGGGCTGAAGCAAGGTTTTTTGCACCAACGGGTGTGCTCATCAGATCTCAGTGATGTTCAACAGCCAGCAGCAAGTTGAGGAGCAGTGACTCAGACAGTCATGTAAACCAGTCTGCCGCTTATAAGGAGACAAAGGAGCGACCATGCTATTCGACCACCTTGCTGCTGGCCTTATTCCTGTCGTGACGGCCTGATGTGACCGCTTCTCTCCCCGCCATAATCGCTATGTTGGGTGCACTCACAGTACGTGCACCTGGACGTGCATGCATGTTTGCCGTGCAAACACCAGCGTACTACACTTTGGCGCCGTAGTGCATCGCACAGCAAAAGCATTTCTCATGTGTCGCGGTGAATGCTTTCATGTGGTCTGTAGATACAATGCCTGTTCGCAACATTGGGCGCGCGCGTCCACAACAATTGCAAGCGACACAGCACTTACGTCCACTTCTTTGAGGCAACAGCGTCGCGATTGGTAGCTTCCAGCAGAACACCATAGATCCCACCAGAGCTTGCAGTAATTAGTTGTTGCGTTTGATACAGGATGAGCGATGCAGGCGCTCCACAGAAGAAGCAAACTCTAGCGAGAAAACGGTACGTTAGCCGCTATCGACATCATCAAGAGCCTCAGCAGGCAGACAGTCAACATCATGATCTATCATCTAAGACTGCTTGCGCAGTAATCCCCCATCTGGTGGTGTAAAGAAGGCACGTTTTGCCCCTGACACCAAGCGGAAAAAGAAAGATCAAGATCTCCACGCCCCCGTGGAATCGAAAAGCTCTTTCAAAGGCATTTTCTTCAAAGATCTGGGAGATATGCTATTTGGCTACGGTGACAGTTCTACCAATCCTGTGCCAGAGACCGTGGATGCTGTCGAAAGCATTGCAATCGACTTTGTCAAGCACATCGTAACGCAATGTGTGAACAATGTGCGCTCGAAATCTTGACGGTTGTCGGTCTCTTGTCTGTAGCATGGGTTACCATTCCTGGTGTTCTTGCAGTCATCAATCAAGGCCAAAATTGATGTCCCAGATGTCCAATTTGTACTCCGAAAAGACTTGCCCAAGGCAGCTCGAGCAGGAGAGCTACTAATTGCCCGTGAGAGAACCAAACGCTTCAAGAATGTTGGTAAGATGGAGGATCTTGATGTGGAGACCATTGAAGATGCTCTAAATGTGCATGAGACGTCGTGATGCTGTTGACACTGTTTCCCCGGCCTTGAAATACGGGCTGGGTTACCCGTACCACCGCCTGTACATCAATTGCTGCTCTGAACACACCTAATATACATGGGCTCAAAGCATGTCTTAGTAGCCTGTTCTTTCAAACATGGGCCACCTGACTGCAATCTAAACAAGCCAGAGTGGCGAAAAATATTTGGTGTGTCTACTAGTCATACCAGCGTGATGCTTGGTACATATATCATGCCCTCTTCATGTTCAGTTTAAGCATCATACGAAATGCACTACGTTCGCTCTGCAATTCCGCACTTCATGGCGTGCACATCGTTCAGCCTGTGTCTTCATATGACAAGCAGCTGAACAACCGTGATACAGTGGAATTTGCATGTGAGATCCGTTGAAGGGAACTACGGCACGAGGTGCAGCGTCTGATAACCGATAACACCAGCAGGCTCGTAACAACGGCGATTGCAAGATCAGACAAAAAACATCTATCACTTTCACCACCAGGGCGAGCATGACATCCTCGTGGCTTGTTCTCATGACAGCTCCCCCCTGCTGCTAGCGCTAACCTAAACTCAACACAACATAATCATTTCAGTGATGAAATGCCCAGTCCTCCAACCGGCTGCAGTCCTTGTCATCGCAACCACACACCAATGGGGCCGACCCCGGTCTTTCGGCGTGCCTCTTCTCCCTCACCCAAGCCACCTGGCATCCCAGCAGGCCTCACCGTTCGCCCCAACGGGCGCATCAGCAGCCCGTAACAAAACTGCGGTGCAGCACAGCATCTCTTCCTGCTGCTCATGGCTACCGCCCGAACAGGCCGCTCGAGCTGTCGCCAAAGTCGAGCATCAGCGTGAGTGCGGACCGCGGCGCTCGGTAGCCCCCGTACACGCGTACCCCCGGCGCGAGCTGGTAGCTCGTCGAGAGCTGCGCGTCCGCGAGGTGCCGCGACGACAGCAGCACCTTCCACCGCGCCCCCCACGACATCTCGGCCTCCGCCTGCGCCCCGAGGAACATCCCCGCGGCCTCGTTGCCGAGCAGCGGCGTCGGCGCGCCGACGAGGCGCCAGTGCGCGTTCCCGAGGCGGCCGGATCCCTCGATGCGCGGCAGCACCGCGGACACCGCGTTTGCGAGCATGCTCTGCACCGCGAGCCGGCCGTCGTCCTCGAGGAGGAGCGCACGGAGCTGCGCGGCGAGCATCTCCGGGGCGTCGGCGGCGACGGCCTGCGTGGCGCCGTCGGCGAGGCGCGTGATGGTGATCGCGCGCGGCGCGTCGCGCAGCGGCGCGGCGACGGCGAAGCGGAACTCGCGCGACGCCATCGCGATGTCGACGAGCGGCTCCGCGCCGGGGTCCTCGCCTGCACATGCATGAGCGCCATGCACAGGTGTATCTACAGGTTTGATTCGCGATCTGTTCGGCTGGCTGCATTCCTTACGGGTGGGGGTGCGCGCTGTCAGGCGAGCTGCATGGACGGCTGGCGGGTGTGAGGGGACTGGGGAGCGAGTGTGGTGTTTCGTACCAGGGAAGATGATCGCGTTGCGGCGGTTCCGGTCGATGGAGAACTGCGTGGCAAACACGTTGACGTTGCCGGGGCCGACCTCGACCTCGCCCGCGACACGCAGCCTGGCCGGCACCGCCGGCCCCGTAACCACGACCCCCGGTGAGGAGAGGGAGACCTGCAGGAAGGGGAACCACGTGACCCGCAGGTCTGGCCCGAGGATCACGCGGAAGCCCTCCAGCGCGACGTTGTCGAGCCCTTCCTCACCGGACGCCGCGGCGGAGGCCGCCTCCGCGGCCGCGGCCGCGGGCCGGCCGCCGCCGCGGCTCCGTGCGGTGAACGTGCGCAGCGTGCGCAGCAGCTCTGCGCGGCTGTCGGCCGCGGCGGCGGCGTCAGCCGGCTTCGTCGGCCCGGCGGCCGGGGCCGCGGCGCCGGGGGCGAAGGTGCCGGAGGCAATGATGGCGCCGCGGGAGACGCGGAGTTCGCCGGTGAGCGCGGGAGCGGCCGCGCTGCCGGTGGCTGCGACGCTTGCGTCGACTGCGCCGAGCAGGGCCGGGTGCTTCACCTCGATGGACTGCGCCGACATGTCGAGCCGCGCGCGGGGGTCCTGCACCATGCACACACCACAGTCAACGCATGAATGCCATGCACGACGGCGTTGCGTGGAACTATGCGCAAGATGCTGTGGACGGAGGCCGCACCTGTTTCGCAGCCTGAGGGGTCAGCGGAAGGCGGCCCTTTGCCGTGACGCGGCCGTCCCCTGCCGCCGCCTTCAGGTCCTTCACCTTCAGCACATCCCTCTCAACCACCAACGTGCCGGCGACGCCCGTCAACGGCTCCCGCAGATGCGGCATGGCGAGCCGCCCCCGCGCAAATGCCGCGGAGCCCGACAGTGCCGGCGTGGCCACGGAGCCGCGTGCATGGAGCCGCACGTCCGCCGACCCTTCTTGCCACTTCGGCCCGGCGGGACCAGTGAATTCTGTGAGCACCGCAAGGCCAGCGTCGCGGACCGTGAGCGATGCGTCGAGGCCGGAGCCGTCCGGCACAGTGGCCTCCGCGGCGAGCGCGAGCGACCCGGACGCCGACGCCGGGACAAGCTCCGCGGACACGTTGACGTGTCCAGAGGGGTCCAGCGTGGCCGTCGCTGCGGCGGTTGACAGCGGCACCGCACCGAGGGACGCGGCATCGACACGCGCTGACAGCGCCGCGGCCGGCCGCTCCGCGGAACCGGACAGCGTTCCGGAGGCGTGCAGCAGGCCGCGGATGGGCGCGGAGGTGGCTGTTGCCGGGGCGCCGGCGGCCGCCGCGCCACGTGCTGCGGCCCCGGACAGGCGGCCGCCGCCGTAGCGGGTACTGAGCGCGTCTGCCGCACGGTAGGCGTACCCTTGCAGCGCCGAGAGGGGCTTCGCGAGCGGGCCGAGGGGGGCCGGGGGGGTCCGCGGAGGTGTGTGGAGGGAGGGGAGGGCCGCGCGCACGAGAGGGTCCAGAGTGGCCAAGGGGAACTTGTCGATTGACAGCGCTGCGTCCTGTGCTTCGCCCAGGAGGGAGCCCTTCATGGACATCGTGGCTCCATCATGGGACTACACACACCACATAACACATCAGATGCGGACAGGCTGTTCGATACAATCTCACATCAGTGCAGCAGCGAAGCCTGCCAGCCACCGTTGGTACAGCGGTGCCAGACATCTGCTTGCTTGGGGGCTCAAGCGGTCGCCCCGATTGAGTTCACCTCCAGTTGGCAGCGTCAGGGGCGTGGCGGAATGGAACAGCCGAGGGTATGTACATATTGCTAGGACTACAACGACGAGTCAGGGGCTTTATGCATGGCACGCGTGCCCACACCTTGACGTCCAGCTGCTCAATCTTGAGCCCAAGATGCTCATCCAGCGCAGCATCCACAAGCACCTCGTCCAGCAGCACCGGCCCCCAGCGCCACTCCGCGCCCTGCACTCCCATCCGCACGCTCGACGCGCCCTGCCCGCCTCCCCGCGCCTCCAGCTCCCCCTTCACCCGCCCCGTCACCGACGACAGCCCCGGCAGCCGCACCGTGTCCGCCGTGCCGGCCGCCGACGGCCCCGGCCCCCGGATCGGGTCCCCCACAAACCACGTCGCCTCCGCGACGCGCTTCGCCAGCGCGCCCTCCAAAGCCTGCAGCGGTCCGACGCCGTCGGCGTCCGCGAGCGACGCCGCGTCGACGGTGCGGGCAAACTCCGCGCGGATCGAGTCGGCGCGTGCCGCAAACTCCCCCGCGAAGCCGCCGCGGCTCGCGTCCTCCCCGCTCAGCAGCCCCTGCACAGGTCGCAGCATGTACGCGTGCTCGACGAGGCCTGTGCCTGAGACGTTGGGCGGGTCATGCGTGGTACACCGTTTGGAGGGCCATGCGTACGCACGTGGCTGTGCTGTCCATGGGCAAGCAGGTGCCGAATGGTACTTCGAATGCTCTGAGCTTCCTAGGCATGCCTGTGTTGGAGAAAGCTACATGCATGCATGCGCGAGCGTGTCAAGCCTTTGGAAGTGCTAATCCGCACCTGCATTCCCAGCACGTCGTCGACGGCCGCGCTACGCGCCACCGGCCCCGGCTGCGCCGGCGGGGGCGTGCTGCGCGTGCTGCGCCGCCGCACCGTCTCGACGGTCGGCACGATGTCCTGCAGCTGCGCGTGCGCGCGGACGCGCACCCACCACGCCGGCTCGAAGGCGTCCACAACCGGCTCTGTCGCCGTGGCGCTGCCGCTATCAGCAGGCGCGGCAGGAGTCGCCGCGGTCTCCGGCTGTGGCGGGGTGGCGGCGCTGCTGCTGCTGCTGCCTCCAGCGTCCAGGCCCGGCCCGGATGCGGAGGGCACCACCGCCGCACCGCGCCGAATGCTCGCCTCAGCAGCCACTGCAGCGCCGCCTCCCTCTGCCGTGACAGCAGTGGCGTCCGGGGCCGCAGCGGTCACATTGCCGCTGTGCACTTCCGGTTCCGCAACATCTACATCCGCGTCTGCTGCACCAGCAGCAGCTTTGCCGTCCGCAGCCTCCGGATCCGCAGCAGCTGTGACCGCACCTCCTGCATCTGCAAAGTCCGCTTCCGCAACTGCTGTGTCTGGCACCTCTGCATCAGCCAACGATGCACTGTCTGCAACCGCGACTGCCGCATCCTGACCTGCTGCGACCGCACGCACGCCCTCGACCATGTCGCCCATGCACGCGGTCCCACTGCCCTCGTCCTGCTCAGCGCTGCCCTGCGGGGTGCTGTGTGTTGTGGCGCTGCCGGGCTCGCCCGCGCTGCCCAGTTCTGCCGCCCTGCCGCTGCTGGCGCGCCGCTCAGCACGCTCAGCACGCAGCACGCCCGCAAAGAGCTTCTGCTTTGCAGAGCACTCCCCCGCCCCCCCGGCCGCCTCCGTCTCAACCTCACTTGCGCCGTCATCACACGGCGCTGCCGCCACCTGCTCGGCGGGTTCTGAAATGCCCCCAGCAGGCACAGCGTCATTGGGCTGTGCTGCGTCGCCCGCCTGATCTGCGGAAGTGCCCATCACCTCTGCAACCGGAATGACCGGGTCCGGTTCGGCCATCACAGCACCACAGCATGTTGTCCCAGCGTCCCCAGCAGCCCGGCGAATCGCATCATCTGATTTCACCCCATGCATGCTATCGGGTGTCCTGTTGTCCCCGCGCAGCACAGCATCTGTTTCAACCACAGGCACGCTACCCTCTGCGGCTTCTGGTGCAGCCGCATCACCCCCAGCAGACTCCGGCACATCTGCGAGGCTCAGAACTTCCGCTTGGACAGTCTCGTCCGGCATGTCGTGCCGCAGTTGAGGTTCAACACGCTGTTCACCTGCCGGCGCTGCTGAGGCTGGCTCGACCGTACTCTCTGTGGCGCTCACACCGTCGGCCCGCATCCCCTGCGCTTGTGCCCCCCAGGCATCATCGCTGCCGATCGGCGCTGCGTCCGCAGCAGTGCTGCCGCGCTCACATGCAGCAGCAGCGTGCCGGTCCGGCCCCTGCTGCCGGCTCTCCGCTGCCATCGCATCCACCTCCGCGTTGGCGTCCGGCACTCCGCCGGCGACCGCCGGCGCTGTGCGCGGCGCGGCTGCTGGCGCAGCCGCGGCCGCCGCCGTGGCGGACGGCCACAGGCGGTACTCCCCGTCGACGTCGTAGGTGCTGGCGGCCTGGCGGAGGCGGGTGTTGCGGAGGCTGAGGAGGCCGTCAGCGAGCTCAGCCTCTGCATGCAGGTTCTCAGCCTGCGCTCCCTGCACAGCCCGCCGCCGTCGCTTGCAGTCTTCCATTGTGCTCTGCCATGCAACGGCCTGAGCTTGTGTGTATCGTGCACAGCCACACTGTCGCACATCAGGATGGGGGAAGATCGCGTCGGGGAGAATGCCATGCACAGCTGGAAGCCCTGCCTATTTCATTGTCTGAGCTCAGATCAGCACCGCGGCGCGGCCGAACGCATCAGCAGCAGTGTTACAAGCGCGCGTGCGTGGCGCTGACAGTGCATCTGCTCGACAGCAAGCGGACGGCTGTCCCTGTGAGACTGCTAGACAAAACAAATCGCAAAAAAGAGACATGCTGGTCCGGAGGGGGGAGGGAGAGATAGATACCTGGAGGTGGGGCTTGATAAGGTCGAGGGTGGCTGAGGCGGCGCGGGTGCGGAGGTTGGCCGACATGTCGACATTACGCAGCGTGCCCTTCACGCCGCCGATGCTCAGCTTCTCCAGCGGCAGGCCGTCCGCCTTCACCTCCACCTGCACTTCGCACATGCATGCTGTAATTCGGCAGCAGCTCAGTGCCGAGGTCACAGTGCGTGCATGTATCTCAGGCATGCAGGCTGAGCGCGGTCTGCCTTGGGATCTCCGGAAACAAGGCGGTTCACTGGAAGCTTGCAGGCGGTGGTGTGTGTTGGCACATTCTGCTACAGAGCTTGCACCGGATGAGGCTGCCGACATGCTGAGCAGCATCGCCGACATCCGCAGAGCCGTTGTTCTGCAAACACAACGAGGGGACGACCGGGCGGTGCCACGCATGCAGCGATCATCACGAGGCCCCCCGCGACCATCACAGCAGCTCCCACACCACCAGTCGCACAATCCCCGCTGCGGAGCGGAGAACACGCATGCATGCAGCACACACCTGCTCCATCGCGCTGTCCACTGACGCCGACACCCTCATGTTGCCATGCTGCAGCTCCACCGAGCTCCCCCCCGCACGCTGCCGCCCTCGGTCCAGCAAAAACTCGTTCGCGGGGCCGTCGGCGACGCGGCCGCCGCTCGCCTCGGCCCCGTCCTCCCCGAGCAGCCCCTCCAGGCTCGCAAGCCTCTCCAGCATGCTGAGGCCCGGGAGGTTGAGGTCCACACGGAGCTTCTCGTACGCCCAGAACCCGTCGGCGTCGAGCTGGAAGCGGCCGTCGTCGAACGAGAAGTCGCCCTTGAGGCCGTGCGCGAGCTGCATCTGGTTCACGCGCAGACCCTGCAGCTCCATGCTGCCGTCGTACGCCGCGGCGTCGGGCGGGCGAACGGCTTCACCGGCAGCAGCGGCGTCCGGGGAGCGCTCGTTGAGCCACAGCTTGAGCTGGCCGCGGAGGCGGGCGGGCAGCGGTGGCGAGCGGGCGGGGGCGCCGTCGTCGGCGGCGGGCGCGGCGGCGGCGGCCGGGTCCTCGAGCGCTTGCATGAGCGGCTGCAGGTCGAGGCCCCGGACGTCGAGCAGCCCGCGGGCGCCTGCAGGACGTTTCGCTGTGATCATGCGCATGGTCTTTTTTCAGGTCACTTGTTATAAGTGTGTGCGCTGCACGACCTCATTGCACGTTGTCAGTGAAACAGAAATGTGGCTCGATCTCACAAGCCATGAACAGGGTTGTGTACAGGTGTGCAGAAAACATCTGTCAGAGTATGCCAACATGCATGCAGCTCATGCATGTGCAGTAGAAGTCGGTGCGGGTGGGTACGTGGCGCACCGGTGACGTGCGGCTGGGCCATGGCGGTCGCCTCCGCCTGCGTGAGTGCAAGCTTCTGCTCCTCAAACGGCGGGAACGAAGTCAGCACGGTGCCGCTGACAAGCAGCGCCGGCGCGCGCAGGCTGCCCGCCGCGCTGTCGCGCCGCAGCACGACGACCGCCTGGCTGCCGCAGTGCGGCGCCTCGACGGCCGCGCGGATGACCGGCGCCGCGTGGCTGCCGACCGCGTTGCCCCGCACCGACACCCGCCCGACGGTGTCGCGGAGGCACTCGGCGTTCTGGAGGGCCGGGAGGTACGCGCGTGCGAGCGCCGGGTCGAGGCCGCGGGCGGAGAACTCGGCCTGGAGGGCGCGGGGGTCCTGCTCGGCAGCGGGGTCGACGGCGATCGCGGCCGCGCCGCGCACACGGCCGCCGCCCAGCGGCCGCGCCTCGAGAGCCGGCACGCGCAGCTCGGCAGCGGCCGCTGTGAACGTGAACAGCGCCTCTGCGTCCCTACACGCATGCACGTCATGCATGGGGAGGTGCCTGGCTGTTTGCTATCATCAATGAACATGTCCGAAGGCCGCACATACTGACACATCGCATTCACTGCGGCCCACAGACATTTCCCCGAAGAACAAGTATATGGGAGAGAGAGGAGACCAAGAACACAGGCACAGAAGGCGCTGAGGAGGGCCGCACTGGAGCGCCACTTTGTCGTACGCCAGGTGCGCCTCCTGGCCTTCCGCTCGCGCAGCGCGCAGCGCAGCCTCCGCGTCTGACATCCCCCCACCCCCCGCCGGACCCGCCCACCTCCCGTCGCGAGCACTACGTACACGCCCCGAGAACACCGGAGTTTCTAGAGCGCCATAGCATGTCAGCTGCCCCTGGACGGCGCCTGCGATAGGGTACGGCAGCGGCCGCGCACCCAGCGTCGCGCGAACCGCGTTTGCATCCGTAGGCAGCACCTCTGCCCGCAGGTCGTACTGCCCCGTCTCAGGGTTCATGCCGAGGCGCCCTGACGCGCGCAGCGGAATCGCGCCGAAGCGCCCTCGCCCCCCGACCAAGTGGCACATCTCCCCCTCGAACCGGAGGTCCATGTCCGTCTCGGAGAAGTCGTCCGGAGCATCCCAGAAGTGGAACGCGCCCCCACGCACCGCGACGCGGCCGCCGAACTGCGGGAACACGTTCCAGTCGTCCTCCTCAAGCATTAGCAGCTGGAGCTCGCCGTCGCAGCGGCCGCCGTAGATGTCCATTGGGAGCTCGAACAGGCGCTCGATGAGCGGCGCGTGCAGGTTCTCGCCCCCGATGGACACCTCGCACACCGGCCACACGCCCTCGCGCATCATCTCGCGCGCAGACACGCGCACGGTCACACGCCCACCGGAGGACTGCGCCGCAGACACCGCCGAATCAGTAGCCTCCGCGGCGGGGCTGCCGAACGGCGGCCCAAATGGCGGAAACGTCGCCTCGTTGTCTGCGGCCTGGGAGAACGGCGAGAGCAGCTCCGGCGGAAAGAGGGCCACCGGCCCACGCAGCCCCTGTGGACCCCCCCCACCCCGGCCACCCCCGCCCATCCCCTCCTCCCCGTCCTGTGCATGGGCTGGCTGTCCCGGCGCCCCTGCAATCTCATCACCGCCGCGCTGCAAGCGCCCGTCACGCTGCGTGCTGCCTGCGGCAGCAGCCGCGCCCCCCGTGGACACTCTGCCGTCAATCGGGTGCGAAAACACATCTGTTGGGGGCGCACGCTGGTCCCGCTGCAGCCGGGCGTCAACGCCCCCCTCCCACATCCCGCCGAACCCGCCGAGGTCCCCAAACCCATCCTCCCACCCCCGGCCCCCGATCCACCCCGCATTGATCCCCCCTGCCCCAAACGACGCCGGCACATTCTGCAGCTTCCGCTGCTCTGCGCCCTCCGCGTACGCTGCCAGGCTCGCCGGGCTCGGCCCCTGCTGCGTGATAGGGTATGTGTTTGCCGGCACCGCCTCCTCCGCGCCCTCCGTGACCGAGCGCAGGTTCCGCGGCGCGTCGGGTGTCGGCATGGTGCACCTAAGACACCGCGGGTCCCGCGCGTTCGCGTCCCCCGTCACCTCCAGCCCCAGCGTGCGGTAGCCGCGCCCGAGGCGGAGGTCTGCCGCGACGTTGCGGAACTGTCGCGCGTACGTGTCTCCGAACACAAACGAATCGATGCTCGCGTCTGCGGTGGTCACGCGGCGCACGACCGCCGCCGGCAGAGACGCAGAGTCCCCCTGGGGCTCCTCCTCCGCCGCGCCCAGCCTCCCTGCGTCCGCAGCGGCAGCGGAAGCAGAAGCCAGAGGCAGCGGCCGCACAGAGACCGGCGCCTCTTCCCCCTGCGCATGCTGTGCTGCCGCAGGTGGCTGCAGCCCGGCGGCGACCGGCCCGTCGCGGAGTGCATTGCCGGCAGCCGCAAGCACCTCAGCCACCGCTGTTTCAGCGCTCCGCACCAGCTCACGCTGCGCACGCACCATCAAGGCCGCCCGCTTCACTGCAGCGGATCCCGCTGGTGCATCGCCATCCACCCCGGCTGCACCAACCCCACCCCCCCCAGCATTCCCTGCATGCATTACGCTGCTCTTGCTCACCGGCGCCACGGTCCGCGACTGCGGCGCAGCTCCCCCAGGCCCCCCGGCCGGGGCCGCGGCGGCACCGTTGCCGGGCGCAGCTGCGGATCCGTCCGCCGGCGGGAAGATGTTCCGTGACGACGGCTCCGTGTCGTCCGGGAACCCAAACCAGGAGAAGTTGTCCGCCTGGCGGAGGCTCGCGTGCACGCCCCCGAGGTCGACGTCCAGCACGACCCGCCGCTGCAGCACGCTGCGCAGCGGCCGCACTGACACCGTCGCGCTCCCGAGGGTGCCCTCGGAGCGCTCGACGGGCCCCGGCCCGACGCTCACCGCGCCGAGCCGCACGAGCGGCCCGACCCCGAGGAGCCCCGGCGGCGACACCCACTGCACCCCGGACAGGGAGACGGCGCGCCGCGTGGCCGCGGAGGCGGCGGCCTCGGCGGCCGGCACGGCGCGCGCGTTGAACAGCGGCACCGCGAGCGCATTCGCCGCGATCGTGGACAGCACGGCGGCCACGGCGGCGAGGCGCAGGAGCGTGCCGGGCCACGACTTCCAGATCGCGTGGATCGCCGCGAAGAAGGCTGCGATGCGGGAGAGGCCGGCGGCGATGGCGTTGTAGAGGGCCGCCGCCGAGTTGCGCAGCGAGTCCGCGCGGCCTGCACGCACGCGGCGGTCGGGGGGGGGGGGGGGATGCGTGAAGGCCAAAAACTTGTCAAGGCTGGGTTAAAGTTCATTGACCATAGAGCTGTTTCCACCTTTTTTAGTTGTGTGTATGTACTACATACACCCACTGCCTGAACTATGTACGAACCAGGAATGCATGCGGTCGTGCTGAGACTGTGGAGGTCGGCCGGCTGGGCTGCAGGCCGCAGCGCTGCACTGGAGACAACGATACGCGCACGCTGGCAGGCGCAGATGCGTACAACCGCGTGCCATCACCCCCACACGATGCGTGCATGCATGCGTGGCCGCACGCGGGCGCATTGTGGTGACTTCAGTTGACGCTGTGCTCGATCTTGCGGTTGTTTGTGTGCAGGGTGGGGAGGAGTCCTGGAGCCTGGTGTTCATACAAACCGGGTCTTACGAGCCGTGTCCGTGAGAGGACAACTGCGAATGAACGGGACCACATGCCGTGCGTGATTGGTCCCCTGATCCTGTTGGAGCCGACGCCCTTGCGGACACACCATGATCACCAATCAAACTACTTGTTTTGTTCCCTTCGCGATGGCAATGTACTGCGTTTCACACTGGTGACTGGTGCCGATCGAAGCATGCATGAAGACGCTGGTGGACCCTGAAGGCAATGATTGTGTATTCGATAAGGGCAGATGACCTGGGAAGATCACTGCGTGTGTGTTGATATATGCATGTAGTTACAAAGGACAGAGGCCGGGCATGGAGCCGTTTATCGGAATCCACTCAAAAATCCACTCACTCATTCATGGCACTAGAAAGGGTACAAGCGCGTAATATTGATATATGCATGTAGTTACAAAGGACAGAGGCCGGGCATGGAGCCGTTTCTCGGAATATATGCATGTATGTATGTCAGTGTTGATGGATGTGTCCGAAAGCTATCAATGGAGGTGCAGCGCGACCGTGCGATGGCGGTCGGCAAATGCAGAGCGCTTGATCTCTCGTGGCGGACCATGACATCGGCAGGCAATGCCACTGTTGATGCCATGATGCCATGATGCCAAGTAGTGTGCGTGTATGCTGCTGTGACTACCCGGCATATGTGGTCCCGTTAATTCGGAGTTGTCAATGTCCAATATGGTACGGCTCAGTAAATTTAGATTTACTTTACTTTACCCAGTGAAATCGGCCACACTTTGTGCTTACAGGAGCTTTGGCTGCGTATGCTGTGCCTGCACTGACATTCAGAGGAAAAGAGCATTGCTTGTATGTAGGATGACATTTTGCCCGGAGCTGGACTGGGCTCCGGTTGAGATCAGCTTGCTGGTCAGAATACTAGCCAAGTAAAGGCGTGGCGTGGCAGCTGTGAATACAACACAGCCACTGTACCGGGACAGAATGCTCTGTGCCAGGACTGTGTGACTTCAGCTCTCACGCGAATGTGGTATCATTAGATAATTGAATAGTTTTGCTATATATTGAATTCTCGTGGCTCCGCTGAGCGTCGTTTGTGTGTGGAGCAGCTGGTGAAGCATGTGCATGGATTGAACGTCAGTCTCACAATCAGATTCATTGTCAATTCAATTCAGAGGCTGTCAACCCCCGACCGCATATACAGAAGTATTGCGAAACTGGGAACTATGCGGGAGGCGTTCAGTAGGCCACAACGGTAGGTGTTCACTTGCAGTTGGGCTGATGGCCGGTTGCCACATGCAAGGCAACAGCATGTGGTCCAGAAGGATAATTAGGCCCTTGTCCGCTGTTTCAGGTGCACACAGACCGCTAAGGCATTAAATTTCTGATGTTCGTGATCCGGTATCAGCAGACGAGCCGTGAAGGTCTACCAAGAACTCGTTCGTGCACCACAAAGTCTGGCTAAAGCATGGCCAAGACACGAAAAATGTCAGTTGTCTCGTTTAGGCCTTAGAGAACACCGGTATCTCCCAATTGCGGCGTGCATGCGGATGAGAGCGTACTTTGAAGACACGCGAGTATTGTGGAGCCGAGGCAGTGCAGGCGAAATTATGCGGTTCCGGTCACATGGTAGAAGCTATTTGGCTTCACAGCCAGCACAAAAATGTTAACCTGATCTGTGATGAAACGATCAGATTGTCGGACATGCTTGCGATACATGCGGATCGCCGTGGCCGAGCTGGAACGCAAGAATTGTTCGAAAGCGCACATTTCACGCTCCTGTTCCGCGGCTGGTAAGAGTCCCGATTCAGCCCAATTGGCCGCTGTTTGATGACATGGGTGCAGCCTGCATTGCATGATCTTGCTTGAACCAAATTCAGCCCGGCGTTGGACGTGCACAGCTGCTGAACAGACGTCGCCCGGCTTCCTTACAGCCGGTACCAGCGCATATCAGGTAGCCTTCACTATTTCCATGTTTGCTTTCGCTGGTGACTCGAACCTGCGTAGCGCGTGTGCGCACGGGTACTGGTCCTACTTGCAGGTGCTCGAAAAGCCAGGGAGTAGCCGTGAGACACGCGGTGAGTGGTCAAGAGCATCGATACACCTATGCTATATCATGGTGACTGATCTGGTGTATATATTGCCATGCCTCTGGCATAAACACAATGCTTGGCTCGGCGTCACATGCCGCTGAGCGACGCACGATCCTGCAGGGGAACGATTCCGAGATGTTCACTACTGCGATAATCCACTAAAATTATTCTGTCGAGCTCATACAAATCGCTTGTAGCCATCCGCGGAGTTCACGGGCTGAGCTCCATGAACACTGCTATCGCTGTCGTGTCCACCAGGGCGATTGACTAGTCAGGACACGCATCATGCAGCATCAATACAGGTTCTTCGTAGCCTGCAGTCACTGCAAGTTTATGAGGCTTTATGTTGTGGCATGAGCTTGCATGGTCGAGTCACCACTCGCTGCACGGGACGCATGTGACATGATGCACTTCTAGTGCTCTGCCCCGTTAGCTAGAATGCGGATTGATCTAACTTGCTCGGCTGCATGCACTGATAATAATTAGTCCATATGGCATACTCATTGGCCATAGGCATGCATGCCTGCGTGCACTGAGCCCGTGCACTTGAAGCATCTGACTTGCATGTTGAGGACAGAGTGAGACCTCCGGCACAGCATCGCTGGTTACAGTGGTCATCAATGCGCATGTGATGCTGGTTCAGTGCAGGGCGTATCTCGAGATAGGCAGAAGATGGTCCAGAGAAGTGGACGCCTGTAGGGCATGCGCAGCTGCTTTCCACACAGGCAGATGCGTGGCGCACGTGCTGGTGCTGTGTGGCAACGACAAGGTCAGATGTGCGCCCTTTGCACAACATTGAAGCGATGCATCCACCAGCTGCATCTGACAGGTGACGAGCGCAACAGCTGTGCACTACGCTCTGCGACATGGACAGGTGAGTAGAGTGAGGTTGATGCAACACTGACAATGATTATTAGTCCATATGGGATGCTCCTTGTACTCTAAATGCTCCTTGTCCATAGGCATGCATGCATATGGACAAGGAGCATGCGCATCGTATGAACATCGGAAGTCGCATCGTATGGACATGGGAAGGCCGGAACATCGGCAATTGACGCTGGCGCAATCAGATCCTAGATTATGAATCGGTACGAGGCACACTACCCGTGGAGCATTGTGCTGCTGTGCTGATCACGAGCGTCCATCACGAGCGGGGCTGAGATACTATCTGTTGAGACCGTCCCCAGGCATGTTGGGTGCCCGTGCGTCGATCGCAACGAGTCCCACCAATCGCGACTATAGCGCTGGATGACCGGGCGGACAGGTGCCCCGTCGCGCGAATACCTTCTCTGGCAGACTCCACGCAGCTGTGTAATCTTTTCTTTCGCCAGGGTGATCACTGCGGTTCGGCCAGCCTGGGGCCGCACGTCGAATAGCGCAGGCACCTAGTGACGCTGGAGGCCAGCGCAGTTGCATCGTCTAGAATGTGATAGGCGTCAGCAGTCAATAAGTAGCCAGTATGGCGACTGGTGGGATGGCAACGGCTTGGGGACGCCGCAACGGCAGCGCCTCGAGTGCGGTCGCGCCAGGCCCTGGGAAGCGCACGAAGCAGTGTTTCATCTGCTTCGACGAACCAGCTCATGACTTGTTTGTTGTATTTCTACCGTGCAAGCACTATGCGTGCTTAGACTGTATGGAAGATCTCCGCAAAGAGGCAATTCGAAAGGTGCGGCACTACAGGCTCTGATATAGCACGCAGAGCTGCCATGGATCGAGTAATCATGTCGTTCTGACCTGCAGGTCGCAAAAGGAGTCAATTGTCCATACTGTAGGACCTTCATAGATAAGTATGAGGCCATGGACAACAGGTGCGTGTCGCTGGTGCTGGGTCGGTGTGACGTGCATCGGCACGTGTTGTAGCAACAAACCCAACCGATGCATCATGGGCAAGACTCTGATGTGTATGACTGCAGTAACAAGGAAACAGCTCTAGCATGCGAGCGGGCCTCGCACATCGCAGCTCGTTCCGCTCGCGCCAGACTCGGCATTATCGAGAAGGTATGTTCGAGAATCTGCATGTCCACCTCTGCAGACATATGCAGTAGCTACACTAATCATCGATCCCTTGCCAGTGGTGTGCTGCAGGGCCACTCGCAGCATGTCTCACCTGTTTGATGCCATCGCAGACATGCTAGCTTCCAAGATGACAAATTCACGCGCAACGTGACACATAGGAGATTTATGATAGCATGTGTATAATTTGACTCACCCGGTGTGCTCGTAGCCATTGTCCGCCACTTTGTGCAGCCCGCGAGCCTGCTAGACCCGATTCGTATCACGCAAAGTGCACCGGACCGGTGCCGTCATTGTTGACACCACGTCGGAAACCATTTTTATCTGGCTGTGTTGGTGCAGCCCAGTCAAGCTAGCTCAGGCAGCGTGTCCAACGGCTGGACATGCGCGTGGTGTGGAGGCATCACAGCGCAGTACACGGAAGGCTGCCAGAGTTGCGGGAAGCCTCGACTAGACGTCCCTATCAGGCCTGTCCCAGAATCAAAGGTCCGCTCAACTTCGGCCTCTCGTCGGCGAACACACAACAGTGCGGCTGCGCCTGGGATGTGAGACAAGCGCGACCAGATTGCCTCCCCAGCACTCACCAGTGCCCGCTTCATCTGTCGGCAGTGTACGGCACATCAACGCACGAGCATTACTCACTCGCTATGAAGACTAGCTGGCATGTGCGCTCTGTGTTTGGTGATGCCCATGGCACTGAAGTGCTTCATCGTTCTGCTACGCCATCTGCAACACAAGTTTAGCTGCTGCAGCCCAATCCCTCCCAGCAAGCAGGCCCGCAAGCACGCACACCGTAGCACAGCACATCACAGCACAGCATGCACACCGCCACACAGCATAGCTGCTGGGCTATGGCTGCAAGCTGCCATACACGCTGTGCCCTGCCTGGGGTGCCGCGTGCCTCGCCGCCTACATCCTCATCACATCATAACACACACGCTGCCGAGCCTGCACACCGCCGCCGCATCCCTGCCCCCCCCTTGACCTTTGCCCCTGTCGCCACGTTCACAGCACCACAGCATGCCCCTCACACGCAGCGTGCCCAGCGTGCAGCGCATCATCGACATGACCGCGGACGAGCTGCGCAGCTGCGCGCTTGCCAAGTACTTCCCGCGCCTGAGCCGCGCCTTTGCCAGCATGCATGTCGACGTACTCGACGGCAAGCTGCAGCAGAGCCCGGCGCACATCCAGGCGGCGCTCGCACAGACGCTGCCCCGCGGCTGCGGGGAGGAGTTCTTCTACATGGCCACCCGCCTCTGCAGTGCGCCACCCCTAGCCACTTCACGCCTCCTGTAGCCACCGTTACACCCTCCCCCCCCTGCGTCACTGCAAACAGAGATGATGCAGGCATTCCAGCTCGTAGCTCGCGCCGCTGCTTTGGATTGCCTTATGCAGCACTGGCCGCGCGCCGTGCGACGCGGCAGCAGCCGCAGCCGCCACCGCAGTTCGCCGCCAAGCTGTGCCCTTGCAGCGTCAGGAAACAGCACTCCTGCTCGGTGGAAGTTCGATGTCTCTAGGCCTGCCCCAAACGGCACACGTCACAACAGCGCTCCATGCAATTCTCCATACCCTGCGGAATAGAGGGGGGCCATGCTCCCGCCCTCTTCATTGCCGATGGCTGTGCGTGCTGTGCAGGCCCCCTCGTGATGAAACAGCTCGCGTACCACTTCTACGGCAACTACTTCGCGCAGGCGCTGCTCGCAGTGGCGGCGCATGCGCGCGATGCCGCCGCCTGCTTCGCGGCGGTTGCGAACCCCGACATCGCCCGCGCCGCCCGCACCACGTTCAGCGCACTCATGCGGCAGCTGCAGGGCGAGGCCGCCGACATGGCGTGCCACCCGCAGGCCGGCTTCGTGCTCGAGCTACTGCTCGAGCGGTGCGACCTGGAGGAGGTCGGGAGGCTGACAGACGAGCTCGGGGCCGCGTTTGTCGACATTCTGCAGCACAAGTGGGGCTCCAAGATGCTGCAGCGGCTGATCTCACGCATGGTGCGCATGCATGCAGACCCCGCCTGCCTCTGTCGCCGCGTCGCGACACGGTCGGGACCCAGCCCCCAGCAGACCCAGCACCCAGCACGTGGTTGCGCCGGGAGGCGGCGTGAGCCCTGTGCTCTGCCACGTTCTGCTGACTCCATACTCCTGATCTAGCTCTCACATACGCGGCTTGGGCGGTCTCCCCGGGCATGCGGTGCCGGGCTGTCTGGTTTAGTGCCTCTGCTCCACCGGCATCAGACTGATGTGGCACGGCGCGTCAGTCCGCCTGGCGCATGGAAGCAAAGTTGCAAAATCTGTGGCGCCTCTGCGCTGTCAAGACACACACATCAAGGGTCACAATGCGTAAATGCGCACTGCCACCTCCGCGACCTCTCAGCTGTGGTCATTGTGACAAGACAGCCACCACGAGCTGCAGGTGGCGCTCATGAGTAACCCTGACACCGCGGAGGCGGACTTCCGGACGGCCCTCGCGACCGCCGGCCGTCTCGGCGCCGCCATCGCCGCCCGGCCCGCCGCGCTGCGCGCGATGCCCCTCACGGTGCAGAATGTCACCCTGCTGCGCCAGGTCATCGAGCTCGCGTGCCCCTCCGCGGGGGGCCTGCGGCTCGCGGAGGCCGCGATGAACCTCGCGCCGCGCATGCTGCGGGAAGGCGGAGGCGCAGCGCGCGACGCGGCGGCCACGGAGGCGGGGCTCAGTGCCGTCGGCCTGCAGTGCGTGCAGATCCTCGTGGAGACGCAGGTGCGGCGCCCGCCACTCCAGTGCATGCAGTCCAGCCCGGCGGACACCCGCATGCATGCTGCGCGTCGGAGGCGCTCCGCTGCACGCTGCCTCTTCCAACCTCCCGCGTGCATGTACGTCTGTGCATAATTCTACAAAGGACAGAGGCCGGGCATGCTACCGCTTCGCGGGTACCATTCGCAAACCGATCCCTGCATGCACGGCACTCGGCCGGGCACGAGCTCGCACCACGGCCCTACCGGCAATAGATGTGTGTTTGCATGCATGCATGATTGCATAGCCAAGGCCATCGAGTCGACATCAAAACCCTCGGAGACTTGAATCCATCGAGACGCTTCAGCCACGCAATGCCGCCGTTGTCGCCAATTTCGTCCAGCTGGCAGGGCCAGCATATGCTGCGTGCTGTGCGCTGCGTGCTGTGTGCTATGACTCACCTCTGTGCCGTGATGTGCAGCAGTGGCACGTCGAGGGTGTGGCGTGCCTGACGCGCGACATGCTGTGCCTGCTGGCGGTGCGATTGACGGGGGAGTTTGCAGAGGTGGCCCGCGCGGGGCCGCTCGGCGTCGCTGTGCTTTCCGCGCTGCTGCAGCGCCTCGAGGACCACCACGAGGCCGACTGGCTCGACTTCATCCTCCAGGAGGTGCTGCAGGTGCGGCCCCGCTGCCCATGCATGGGCACCCGCTTCCTCCGCGCACCCGTTGCGGCCTCGACAATGTCTACCAGCGGCACGCCTTCATACCCTTGGCATGCTGTGTCTACAGGTGGTCTGTGGTCTGTTCAGGCCGGCCGGTGGTGTCTAGAATCGGCCCGCATCCCCGCATGCGGCCAAGTGTCTCTGTTTGCGGCCGCTTGCAGCGGTGATTGCGGGTGTATCCCGCTGCGGCATTCAGACAGGATGTACCAGCCTAACAACACACTGAGAACAGCGCTGGCGGTGGCGTGCAGGAGCTGTGTGACAGTGAGGAGCTCGCGGGCCTGCCGGATGTGTGCGACGCCCTGGCGCGCACGCTCGCGAGCCCCCTCTTTGACGACGGCTACGTCGACGGCCTGCTCGCGATGGTCGCCGACCTCTACCCTGACGACCACGCCGCCCTCGCCCCCACCGTTTCCGCGCTGCGGGTGCGAGGGGAGGAGCACCCCCCGGAGCAGTGCGCCGCACCCCCCTCCCCCCTCTTTTGCACGTGCCATTGTGCCCCTTTGCTGCTTTGCCTATGCCAAAGGGCAGCAAGCAAGGCTCGCACATGGCTCTCCGGTTCCTTTCAGAGTCTAGTCCCATGCAATTGCTCGAGCTCTCGTCAGGTTTTATTTCTCGTCTGGCGTGTATTCTCTGCCCAGGCCAGGGGCCGGTTCACCTGCACACAGACACAGGCGTGGCCTCGCTGCGTGTTGTATCAAAAAACATACCGATGACATGGTTTCATGACATAGCGTACACATATTTTATACTAGTACATGTACACTATATACACATGCTGTGTTCGTATACATCAGGTGTACAGTGAAGCAGATCTGCATTTACTGAGCCGTATCCTCAAGACGCCATTGACAACTCTGATTTAAAGGGACTCTGCCGAAGGGGTAAACCACATGAAAACCCCCCTCAGACGCCCGTGCGCAACTCACAGGGCCTCTTCCTGTGCTAAGCGAGGTGGTCGCGCACGGCCGTTTCGATTCCCCAATACATATAGTGGTTGCTGTATCAATGTCGCCGACCCTGGCCGTGCCCGGCGTTCCCTGGCATGCCTCCCCGGCTCCCGCGCACCCCGGCATCAGTGCATGATGTGCGCGACGTCATGCATTCAGGTACTACGCGCCCTCCGTGCTGCAGCCGGCACTCATCGACCAGGTCCGCGCCGGGGAGTGGACGGCGCCGCCGGCTCCTCCCGGCGCGACACACCCCGCCCACACCCTTCACATCCCCCACACCCCTTCGCCGCTGATGTCTGCACACGGCGTCAACGGTGCCGCATCTAGCCACAGTCAGGGGGCTGATGCGGAGGGGCCGTATCCCGGCTACGGGCCGTCGGGCTTTGAGAGTCTCGACGCGCCAGCCACCGGGGCGCACCCGTCATATACTGACCCAAATTCCGGCGACCGTCTGCCAGAGGATGACCCAATGCCAGTAGATGATGATCCGATCCCTGAGGATGATGAGGACGATGATCCGGTTCCGGAGGATGATGACCCGCTTCCAGAGGATGATGATGGGGATCCAATCCCGGAGGATGACGACGATGATCCGATCCCAGAAGATGATGATCCGATTCCTGAGGTTGATGATCCAATTCCTAAGGATTATGAGGATGTTGACCCGATTCCGGAAGATGATGATCCAATTCCAGAGGATGATGATGATGATGATCCGATTCCGGAAGATGATGATCCGATTCCCGAGGATGATGAGTACGATGATCTGATTTCGGAGGGCGATGACCCGATTCCCGATGATGAGGACCCGATTCCAGAGGATGATGATCCAATGCCGGAAGATGATCCGATTTCAGAAGGTGACCCTGTTCCAGAGGCCGATGACCCAGTGCCAGAGGATGATCCCATTCCAGAGGATGATTCAGCTCCGGTTGAGGACCCTATTCCAGAGGATGATCCGATTCCCAACGATGACTCCGTTCCCGCCCCTCCCGCCCCTCAAGATACTCATGCGTACGACCCGTTCCCCGCTTTACCCAGCAAAAAGGCCGTCCGCCCCTCCCCGCGGCTGCCCGCTCCACCCCACAACCGCCCTCAGCAGCCGCCGCGCCGCCTTCCGCCAGACCCCGTCCGAGCGGCAGCCCGCGCAGACTCCACAGCGGCGCTGCGGCAGGGTCAGCTTCCGCCGGACCCGATCCGGATGCAGGCGCGGCACACGCCGCCGACAGGCACTCTCCCACCGGACCCCATCCGCGGCCGCCCCCCGCCCGCGCGGCCGCAGGGCCGCGTTCCGCCGGACCCTATCCGCGCCTCCGTCCGGCCGCTCAACGGCGCCAAATCACAGAAACGCTCGGTGCCCTCGCCTGAGCTGTTGTACCAGGCGTATCCCCCCGGCTTTGCGGACGCCGCTCCCGCAGCCCCTGTAGCCCCTGAAACGCCCGCGCCCGCGCCCCTGCCTGCGGACGTGGCCCGCACGCAATCTGCCGAGGTGCCCAAGCCGACTCCGAAGCTGCAAACGGCACATTGGACCCACGGGCTGTTGAGGCAGGCATCGCGTGAAAACGCGGCTGCGCAGCCGCGGCCGGCGCGGGCACAGCCCCGCGCCACATCCTCCGCTGCGACGCCGCCCCCGGCCGCGACGCAGGCGCCGGAAGCCCTCCACGAGGACATGGCGCATCTCGAGCTGTCGAATGGCGCCGCTGGAAGCCACCCGCCAGGTGAGACTTGGGGCGTCCCGCTGCACGGCGGGGCCGTCAACGGCGTGGCCCAGCACATGCATGCGGTCGCTAGCTCAGCGTGGCCGGAGTGGGCCGGGCCGGCTCATGGCGCAGACGGAAGCTCTCACCATCAGCCCCCCGGCTCATACTCACCAGGGCCGGGGGGTGCGGGGCCGGGACAGGCTATGTGGGGAGGTGCTGATCAGACGCCGGCCGCCATGCACACGGGCGCCATGCATGTGCACGCTCAGCCGTGGCAGCCCATGCAGCCGTACCACCCCGGCATGCAGCAACAGATGCAGTATGCGCCGCATGTCGTCATACATGGCTCCCATACAAGCGCGCAGCCGCAGCATGGCGCAATACATGCCCCGCAGCACAGCGCACAACGCCCACCTGTTCGGCCGCCACCCACCTCCACCTTCCAGCCGTCCCCACGTCCCAACGCCCCCGCGCAGCCCCACCGTCCATCCGCAAACACCGCGCCCCCTCTGCCACCCCACACATCCTCTGTCCACATCAGCCCGGCGCCCCCAAGTCGACCATCTGCTGCCGCGCGACCATTCCACCCCCAAACCCAAGCAAGCCCCCCTGCGCGCCAGCCCCTGCAGGAGCGCTCCGCTCCGGCAGCTCATGCGCAACAGCTCGGCGGCGGAGGAGCGGCGGCGGCTCCGGCCCCGGGTAGAGGGGGGCCTGCCCGGCCGCCGATCGCGCCTCCGGACACTCCGTGGAGCTGCCCGACGTGCACGTACATGCATGAAGGCAGCGAGGCTCTGTTCCTGACTTGCGCGATGTGCGGGTACGCCCGCGGCTGAGTTCGAGTTTCGTGCGGCTCGTCACAGCATGATTTAGCCGCCTGTCAGGGTCTGAGCCACGGGGGCGCTCGAATCAGGTTCAGTGTCTGCGATTGCGTTGTTCGTCCGTTGGTGCGAGGAATCACGCCTCTGTGTTCCTGTTGAATGCATCCAGGAGCGTCGCAGGTGACAGCAGCCTCGTCCCTGAGGCTGTTGTGATAGCAGTGCATGCCCCAGCAGGCATCCCCAGCGGTGGCTCCGGGATCGCGCCCCCTCAAGCCGGAACCGATGATTATGAGGGGTGTAGGCGGCGGTTCAGCAAGCGGTTCGCAGGGACTCTGGCGGTGTCACAGGCGCCGTTGCGTGCGGGCTGGATCATGCTAGAAACATGCACCATAGGGCTTGTGGAGCACGCATGAGTACCATGCGTGTCGTAGAGTTCAGCGGGATATCGCTGCTTGTGGGTTTTGAGGGACGTGTGGTTGATTGCGAGCTGTAGTGATTGCTACTATGATTGGTATATGATTGTCGGTGTGTTGATCTGTGCATTTGATGTGAGCTGGCTATGCCTGTGATGGGATTTCAGGCAAGGATGTCACTATCGGGCACTTGGCCTGGGCCTGTAATGAATACGCATCAGCCGCTGCAAGCCCCAGGTTTCCAGTCCACGCATGTATCATTATTGACATCCTCAGTGCGAGCAATCGACCAGAGAGTGTACACAGTTGACAAAGGCGAGGCACTGCACATGCTTGAGATGTTGCTGTGAATGTGCCAGTTTCAACAGCTGAAGATGCAGACTGTACCCCGTCCGCCTTACATATAGAGGCAATTGCATTGCCACAATACGACTCGTATAATATGAGGACCACAGTTTCACACCCAGCGAACATGTTGGACCTTGCAAGTCAACTTGACGCAGAGGAGGTGGCATGCAGGTGGGTGTACACGCCGTCGGCTCTGCACTGACACGAATGAATGTGCCACACAACGACCAGATGTCCGAATCGACTCGGCAACTCTGTGGCAGCAGCGGTGGAGTGTTTGCGACTGCGATAGATCGACGATGTGTTGCGCAGAGCCCAGCGAGTCTCCTACAGTCCGTCCGGCACTGCTGCAGCGAATGGCACCAAGCCGCTCACAAAACAAAACAACCTACACGACCCGCAACGCCAGAGCTTAGCACGCAGCCTACACCTTGAACCCGCATCCGCCGCGGCATGAATTACAGCAGTACATACATACACAAGAAGCGGCGTGCCGTTATGGCCACAGCCAGGGGCAGCATCTTCGGCTGTCATATGACGCCACCTGAGTATCGGATGATTGCCTAGGAGCCGGTATTGACCGCATACACAGGAAACTGCCTGTCGCAGCCCCCTCGGCAGTGCTGATTGCAATTGGCAGTGGAGGGCGTAGCAGTCACACGACACAGCAGGAGTAGCTTCACAGTTGTTTCACACAAGGCGTGGCCACAGGCGTGGCCCCATGGGCACCTCCTCGGGAGCAGGGCGGGGCCTACAGAGTCCCGAACATCGGGTTGTTCATCGCACTATCCAGCACCTGCCCGGCACCTTCAAGGACGGCCTTTTCGTACTTCGCATCCTTCTTCGGCAGCACGAGCACCCCGTCCTCATCCTGCATGAGACACGCATTCGACACATGCATACGTCGCATACACCTGAGCGGGTCTGCACAGTACCACATGCACACGGTGAACATCATGCATCGATTCGGGGAGTAGCAGCACAGCGCCGTACTGCGATCACAAACTGCGCTACACATGCATGGAACACATGCATGTCACATGCGTGCCACATGTAAGCCATTGCAGACCATTGGTCTGCCAGGGTCGCCCAGGGAGCAGCCACAGGCGCCAGCACGCCGTGTCAAAGCACAACCTCAGCACTGGCCCCTGACACACTGAGATCCGCGCATGACATGTGCCACATATGTATCACCGAACATTTGGACTGGAACTCAAACAAAATGACACTTGAAGCCTCTGCATCACACCATAAATCGACCCACTGTCCAGAGTTCGCGCACCTGCCTCACCAGCAAGACAGTACCTCACAAGCAGACCCGGGGGGGAGGGAAGCATTTTGTGCTGCACTGTCGGGGCCGTGGCCGTGGCTGCAGTGGCGCACCTGGAAGCCGACCTCGCAGAGGAAGTCGCGGCCGCCGTCGACGGCGGCGACGCGCTGCTGAAACGCCTTGTTCTCGCCGTTGATGCGGCGCTTCGCGGGGTCCTCGAGGTTCATGTACACGTTGCGGCAGTACGCCGTCAGCGTCTTGCAGCACGTCTTGAACACCGCCTGCATGCATGCCGCAGCACGTGTAAGAAAGACGCACCACCGGATGCGGCGGCGTGCCTGCTTGCGAGACAACATCCGGCCGAATTCACAGGATCACAGAAGACAAGCACTGGATCACAGACGAGACAGGGCACGATTGCGCCTGCTCCTGAGGCAACAGCACAGCACGGGCCGCAGCACAGGTCACGGCACGCGCAGCGCACATCGTCGGTGCACGTCTTCTTCATCGTCACGAGGATCTCGCGCATGCGGTTGATGCGTGTGATGGGCTTGACGGGCAGGTGCGTGCGCGCCTGCCGCGCCGCCTCCTCCTCCAGCTTGCGCCGCTCCTCCTCCTGCTCCTCCGGGGTCAGCTCCTCCGGCAACCCCTGTGCCCGCCGCCGCTCCCGCCTGCATGCGGGCGAACCCTTCCAACCTTGCTCACGTTCAAGCCTCAAGCCGCCGCCACGGGCTGCCACAAAAGACGGCAAATATTGACAGTGCTGCAGCAGCAGGCGACGCTCACATGGCATCTGCTACCAATAGTTGCCTCACCCCTTCTCTCCATGGAAAAGTCAGGGCACGTGGGGGAGTTTGCATGGAGACGCTGACCCCCGCGGCCGCCCCGCCCGCAGCATGCGTAAATGTGGCGAGGCGACCGTGGTACATCAATCCGGACCGTGCAGCCAACACAGTGCATGCCATGCATGCATGACAACGGCGCACCGGTCCGCATCGAGCTTCTCGCGGATCTTGGCGCGCGCCGCCGCGGCCTCGGCCTTCTCTTGCTCGCGCTCGATCGCCAGCCGCCGCATCTTCTGGTCCTCCTCGGCGCGGACCGCGGCGTTGAGCTCCTTGCCCATCGCGATGCGCGCGCGCTCGCGCTGCTTCTCGCTCACCTTCTCCTCCTGCTCGCGCCGCGCCTTGGCGCGCGCCTGCAGCTCCGCGGCGCGCGCCTTCGCCTCCTCCTTCGTGAGCGGCTTCTTCTGCTTCTGCTCCTGCACGGCGGTGCCGGATCGCCAGTGAATCCTCAGGCCAGATCACATAGAACAATTCTGGATTATTAGGTCTAATTGATAATGTTTAATTGTTAGGTGTAATCAGAAATTATTTCAGGATGACAACCCCATAAATGTGGCAACACAGGTGAGCTGACACTGCTGCATGTGCGGCCACCGCATGTGCGGTGCAGGTGTTTGAGGAGGTCTGGACGCATGCAGCTGGGCGCAGCTGCACGGCTCGGGAATTCATTCGCTGCTAGCAAACTGCGCCATGCGCAGACGGTCACCATGATTGCCGAGCCAGTGCAGATGCTGTTGACTGCACTGCATCTGCGTGTCACCAGGCATGCCTGAGGCTGCTTCGGGTTCTCCACGTTTGGCCAGCGGCTTGCGTGAACACAGAAGGCCAGAGGTGTGTGTGCGAGTGTTGAAAGCAGAGCGTTCGATGAGAGTTGATCTAGCGCTGGATAGCAGTCTACACCTCGGGCTCTTGACATTGCACCTCAGGCTGCATTCACAGGGCAACCTGGAACTAGACCGACCAGGCCTGATCACTCAGGATGTCCTCAACAGTGCCAGTGCGACAGCCATGACGCTCGCTTGCAAGTGTCTTGTGGCATGCAGCACGAGGCGAAGAACCGAAGATGCTGATTTGTGCATGGTCCAGTCGACGCACGGAAGGGGTGCAGCACACACCTGCTTTGGAAGGCGCAATGGCTGATCAATGTCTACATCAGTTTGATGCTCTTCTAGCCAGTTCATGGCGCCTTCAATTGTGCTGTTACCGGAAAAATGTACCTGCTCGCCAACGATCGGTGTTATGAGCTGTAGATCTGGAAGAAGAAAGAATGTTGCTCAATGGTCGCAGGTGACGGCCCGAAACACAGAGAGTCAGGATAATCTGTCAGTAAATACTTGACGCATGGTGTAGCCTCACCGCTCGCACAGCTCTATCATGGCCGAAGCCCATGTCCTTCAACTGTGCGACGACCTCTTGGTTGACTTGTGGCTCCACCTGCAAATGAATAGCGTCACACAGGTCGACATACTACCACTTAGATTCACACAGCTGAAGGTGGCTCGACGCGCTCACCAACTCGGGAGCTTCGGCCTTCTCGGGCTCTTGATTGGCTCCCTCATCTGTCACGGCATCAGCCGCGCCAGAGGAGTCTGGCTTCGAGACGTCCTCTGCTGTGCCAGCATCTGCCATTTCCACGTCATCAGGAGCCTTGGCGGAGTTTGGCGCAGGGCCTGCCTGACCGGATTCCCCGATCTCTGCTTTCGGGCTACTCTCCGTCATTTTTTTGTCTCCCAGTGATTCCATATCACGATGCCTGACCCACAGATTTGCGAATGTCGTGTACTTGGCATGCATAGTTGTCACTGTTTGATCATTGCGTGGTGATCAGGTGCTGCCGGGCGTGCCGGGCGGAAAACCACATCTTGCACCTAAGCCACACTGCCACAGTACACACACTTTCCAGGCCTGAACTCGCTCCACAGCTACGCACGAGCGTGATCACACGAACGAAGCAGCTGAAAGTACAAGGACATGAGGCAGTGAAGTCGGCTTTCACTGATATCAGCGTGTATCTGTTTTGCTAACGTCAGCACCTGGCCCTGAAGTGGGGCTTCAAGATCCCACTGCAGGTTGCTTCTTAAGCTCCCAACGACCAATAGTTGCCACAAGATTCTCGTGCTGAACTTCGATGATGCTGGCATTATGTTCGCTCGTCTTCTCATGTCTGCTAGGCTCGACATCCGCAGCTCGCCAGGCGTCGATGATGTTGCCTGATGTAGAAGACGTGAAGACGTACGACGACGTCAGCACCATTGTGCCTGTCATTGGTGTTCTCACACAGCCCAGAGGTCCAACTTCAAAAGCCAACATCTCGTATTTCGCTGCATCGTATGCCAAGTACGCAGAAATGGGCGGAGCCCGGATCGTACCAGTACTGTGCGACAAGTCAGAGAAAGAGCTCACAGAACTATTTAGCAAGCTTAACGGCCTGATTGTGCCAGGTGCGAAATGCAAACCCGCTCAAAAGGCTGCCCCAGATGTGCATGCCAGTGACATCCGCGTGCATTGACCAAAGACACGCGGAGAAGGGCACACAACACGGACGTCCCATTTCATGAGCCTCTGTTGCTGTCCTATGGCCTGCCATGTTGACCAACCTTCGAGGCATGAGATGCGTGTGTATCATGTCTGCGCGGTTGCGCCAATACACCAGCTCCAGCTGCCTTCCATCAGTTTCCAACGACCAGGCCCACAATCTACCGATCATGATTCGCTTTCTATCACAGCGTGTAGATGCACAGGCATGCACAGTCTCCCATCTGCCGTCAGCCAGCTCAGTGCAGCGACTTCATACAGTGCCTTGACAAGCCTCCTTGACACAGCCACAGCTTTCATGCTGGGCCGGCTGTGCAGGAGGCACACAGGACCTGCAGCCAGGAAATCCGTACTACGACGCGGTGGCGCTGCTGACGGGGCTGGCGATGCAGCAGCACGACGAGAGCGGGGAGATGTTCCCCATCCACTACACCTGCCTCGGCTGGGAGGCTGCCTCCATCTACTTCTCCAACGATATCTACATCCTCAGTGCGCCACCCCCCCACCTCACACATGCACATATCAGCCGCACATACACATACCTCAACACAAATGTCGAACCATGTACACTGTCAGCACACCGCGGGTGTCCCCAGACGGTTTTGCCAAAGAGCGCTGACCCCCCATTCAATTTGATCGTAGGCGATTCATCATTGCTGCATGCAATGAGCGACGCAGTGAAACCTCCCGGCCCCAACAGATCCTTGCACGGAAGCAGACACGACCCCACAGCACCCTCCCCTTCCCCGTCCCAGGCCCGCCTATAGCCTGGCTCCCGCGCACGTGCCTCAGACTGGCATTTCGGGCCCCAGCCCCTGCCAGCCGGTGCTCCGCGGCAAGCCCTGATCGGATGCGGCCGTGACGCTCCGCTGTGCAGGCACGCCGCCGCATCCGATGCGGCCGTGACGCTGCGCGTGCTCCGCTGTGCAGGCACGCCGCCGCATCCGATGCGGCCGTGACGCTGCGCGTGCTCCGCTGTGCAGGCAACTTTACGGGCGCGCTAGGCGTGTCGGCGGAGCTGACGTGGACCGACGCGGCGGCGTCGGCGACGGCGCTGCAGATGGTGGCGCCGGAGGTGCGCGCGATCGCCGCCGCCGGAGCCCTCGCCTACGAGGCCCACCACTTCGGCATCTGGCTCCCTGACTTTCTGTGCGCAACCCCCCTTCCCTCCGGACACAGAACGGGGATCTGGTGCAAACTTGGTGCTACGGGGGGTGTGTCAAACGGCACTGTGGGTTCTCAAACTTGGGGGATGCTTTGTGGCCAGAGGCTGCGGAGTGATCAATACTTGCCCCCTGGATCTCGGTGACTGCTTACCCCTCTGTGACTGCACTCAAACCTATCACACAGGAAGGAGCCGTCTTGGCTGTCTACCATGGCATACACAGGCAGCTGGGTATGCACGGCGGTGGAACTGTCAGTTTCCTGTTGCGAATGCGCCCTCACATGTTGACCGCGATCCACAGCTGTGCCTCCGCCCCGCGCAGCCCCACTACCTGCGCACATGATGTCAGCTCAATCTGCACTGCGCCAGGTCCGCTCTTGGTGCCGTTCGTCACACCCCGGCCGACTGCATGGACCCAGCACTGCACCAGCTCCCGTCGCTCAGCTCGGTGTGGGCAGATCGCCTCTAGATCCTTGGTCAAACGCTGCATGGCATCGAACGGCTCGTCCGCAACGATCTCTGATTTTCTCAGTTGCTGCTCTGGCACATGCGGCCCCTGAGCTCATGCGCCTGCTGTGGCAGCTGCAGGGGAGGATTGGGTCGCCTTGCAGCACTCTCAGCGCTGCCGTCAAGGCATTAGACATATTAGACCTACTCGTTTCTTAATTTGTTTTGCGAGGTGATGGCAGACCAACCAAGCCAGCGCTGCTGCAGGGGCACGGAGCTGTCGTACCACTGGGAGCTGCTGAGCACGACGAAGGACGCGCTGGGCAAGGTGTACGTCAGCACGGCGCAGGCGAAGCGCTACCCCTTCATCGGCGTGCAGTGGCACCCCGAGAAGGCGATGTTCGAGTTCGTGCACGACACCATGCCCCACTCGCTGCCCGCCAAGATGCTGTCGCAGGCGATCGCCAACCAGTTCGTGTGGGTGCGCTGCCTACCTGCGCGGCTGCGGTTGCTGTGGCACGGCCGCATGTGTGGCGTGTGCGTGCATGCCATCTCAAACGGCCCGAGTCGCTGCTGCTTGCACACCAGCTGTGCTCATGTGTACGCCTGTCACAATTACCACAGCATGTTGGTCACTGCGCTGCCAACCTCCCTGACATCTGTGCATCCTGGAAGGTTTGTTCCTTTGCACAATGTGATGGCCGCCTGACAACGCGTGTGTGGGTGCGCTGCCTGTTGCCGCTGCTGTGGTTGCCCTGGCGCGCACGTGTACGCGTGTATGTGTATGTGTGCGTGCATGCCATCTCAATTGGCCCGAGTCGCTGCCGCTTGCACACCAGCTGTGCTCATGTGTACGCCTGTCAGACTGAACACACTGTGTGTTGATCGCTGGGGTGGTCGGCTGCCAACCTCCCTGACATCTGTGTATTCTGGAAGGTGTGTTCCTGTGCACAATGTGATGGGCTGGGTAGCCCATGGCCGCCCAGCCACGTGTGTGTCCTGCTGCGCCGCACCCGCATCTGCGTCTTTGCAGCACGTCGACCGTGCCGCAGCAGCAGCCGTGTGCTGCGCCGGTGTCCGCCGCGCCGCAACCGCCTGTGCCGCAACCGCCTACACAGCCGGTGCGCGTGTGCTGTGCAGTGGGCGCAGCAGAGCACGCACAAGTTCCCGGAGGGCGAGCTGGCCGAGGCCGAGCTACGCAACTTCGAGCCGCAGGTTGACCAGCATGGCTACTTCTACCAGGTGTATACCTTCCCCTACACCCCTCCACAGGCTTAGCAACGCGGACAGGCAGGCGCCCAGGACGGCAGGTGCGCCATGCATGCTTCCCATGCTTAAGGACTGCAGGGTCCTCGATGTGCACGCAAATCTCACCTACATAGGGTAATTCAGGAATCGAGTAAACGTAAATAGCTATAGAATAAAACTGAATTGGATGAGCCGCATGCTTAGAGCCGATTCTCCACACGAAGACAGTCGAATCTGTGTGGCACTAACTGGAATCCGGAAGTAAAAGACATGCCCACGCCAGAGCGCTGCAGCGTCAATCGCAGCGTCCACTGCTTTTGCGCAGTACGTGTGTCGTGTTGCGCCGGCTAGCTCCACTGGAAGCATCATGTCTTTCTTTTCTGATTAAACCCATAATTTTTCAACTGAACCTCTTTGGACACATCTGCTTTTCCTCCCTGTGCTGCTGATAAGGCCGATTCCTGTCGGGGCTTCATGTGCAGCCACGCGACCTTCATTACATGCCCCTGGAGCCCCTGAAGCATGCATCCTCAGGGCGAATCACCGACGGCAGAAATGCTGTGCAGACTACAGACACCAGCACCAGCGCAAGGCGGCACGCTCGCGGCACTTCAGAATCTCTCAGGCCCAGGGGTAGAGGGTGCCACTGCCCGACCAGCAGAGCGGCCGCGTCATGCAAGCTCACCCCCCACAGTAACAAAGCCAAGGATCCTTCTGCTGCAATTCAGCATCAAGGCAGAGGCCTCCCCCGATGCAGTCTCCCCACGCAGTCGCTTCATGTATTTTCTGGCACTGCAGCCCCCATCGGGGCAATGCTGCACACGGCAGCATTATGAATGCCGACGCGAGCGTTGATCGCAGCCTCCGCTGCCATACAATTCATGGCTACATCCCGCCCTGGTGTTAGTACGTACGGGGTGCCCCACCCTATTGAACTTTGTGGCCGACCCACGATTCACGTTTGCCTCACTGGTCTTGTGGGCGTGCAAACAGTAGTATAGTTGAGGTGTGAGGGACAAGCTGAGGTCCGCTGGCGGTGTTGTAGGCATGGAGCTGTGAGCATTTCCTGCAGGCAGGCGGCAGCAGAGGCTTCAGGCGATGCAGGGCTCGGACGCTCCGCCAACGAACTGACAGAAGCAACTGTCGCCTCCTTCAGGCTTGCTTCAGTCTACTATAGCAGGCCTGCGAGTCGTCCCAGCTACACGCGCGGTGTGAGCAGACTGCCGTCTCCGCAGGCGAGCCGTGCCGTCGTTGCAGGCGCGCTGCTAGAGCGTGCTGAGACAGCATGGCATGATCTATCCGGTGGAGTGGCTTGATAGTGTAGGTCGAGTAGGTGCCAATAGCTGCGAGCATGTTGCAGCTCTTCCCACATTGCTGTGAGCAGGGCCGCGGACGCAGCCAGAGGCCTGCACAGATGCTCCGCAGAGGTAGTCCGTTCCACACCAGGTCCGGCCACAGCTATGCTGAACAAGTGTCAGGCCGAACAGAGTCGATTCCTGCCGCAGGAAGTTCGCGAGCATTTTGGGAGTGGTCTGGCTCTCGGTGGCCTGCGCAGCTGCATTGCTGGGAGTATATGGGAATGTCCGTGGTGTAGTTGCTAGAGCCGTATCGTCTTCCACACGCGGGCTGCTGGTTGCTACTGCCAACATTGGAGTGCCTTGGCATGTGTGCTGGAAAAGTGTAGTGTGAGATGTAGCTGTGTTGCAGCGGGGCGGTGCAATGAAATAGGTGTTGATGCCCACCCGTGCAGCACACGTGGTTATTCAGTAGTGCGCCTTGTACCGTAGCCAGCACGGAACCATCGAGCGTAGTCAGCCGTGTGTCCGATTTGATAACGAGATTTCTACAAAGGTGTATGACCAAGCCGCAGGGGTCCCCATAACCGCGGTGTGCGGTGTGCATGTGCGTGCTGACATCCGTCTGCGGGTGCATGATGCACTCAACAAATGCACAGCAAGAAGGAGCTGCCAGTGCCAGGCATTGCCTTGGATGCTGGTCATCCATTCTAAGACTGGTTCCGTGCCAGAGTTGCCTTCAGGAAGGGACCCTGGACATGCTTGCCAAGTTGTCTGCAACAGTGTTGTCTGCAAGCTGCGGCAATGCAATTCCGGGGGGGGGGGGGGGGGGGGGGGGGGTGAGGGCTGAGAATCCGTAGGCGGTTTACCCCCTTACTGTTGATCGATGTTCAGACAAACTGGCGCCAACATCAGAAATCAGGTGCTGCCAAAAGTCTTCAGAGCCATCCTGGCAGGGAGTGGGCAATGCCGCCAGGCCAACTGGTACATAGACCTGTGCCGGGTTTGTGGAGCCAGCCTCAGTGGGTGATAATTAGTCAGAATGCAGATGTTACAGAAGAGTGAACGGGAATAGACAAACACAGCAAGGATCTGTCGCGGAACAATTGCACCTTCTTGCAACATTCGCACCTTCCCGATCAATGCGAAGTCCCTGCATGTAGTTTGTTTCGCAGCATCATCTGACGTGATCGAGCCCAGGACTCCAGCCTGCCAGAACGAAGGATGGCTAGCACACGTGGAGTGATCACGAAGTAATTGTCCAGAAGCCTGCAGGATGGTCCAGCAGAGAAGCAGGCTGCTCGCTCTGCTCGCATGCTGCATACATGTGAGAACGACTTCGAAGATGATGCTGTCCTGTTTGCCAGAGGCGGCCGCTTGCACAGCCACAAGGAAAACACACGCGTAATGGTTATGTGAGTGTGAATTTTGCACAAGCTGGCAACGTTTGGCGGGCAGGCTGGCAGAGCAGGCTGGCAGAGCAGGCGTGTCTCACAAAGGCAGGACGGGTGATTCTATGTGATCAGGATGACCACTAGCTGACCACGACTCTGTGGCAAAGGTCCCCGAGCTGCTGGTGTAGCAAAGTGAGCCGTCATGTGGGAGGGCGGTCATCCTTCGCTATTTGACAGCAGGTCCATGCACTGTCTTCTATGAATGCTGGGATGTCCGACATGCTGAGGGCGTTTTCAGTGGCTTTCCCGCCTTGTGTATGGATGAAGCCACATTGCAGCGTGGCTCCAGCATGTCGTGAATTCATTTGCCTACAGTTCTAGCAGTGATATCCTGTAGATGACCTGACAGTCCGGCTCGGGTGGATGTGGCTACCTGCCTCCTGTGGACAAAGCACAACTCTGTCGATGTCCTGCAATACTCGCAGAGACAGTCAGAGACGCACCAAAGTATTTCAAGGAAATGTGTTGTCATGAAACGGGCACGCCGGTTACGGCGCTGCTACGCCGACACTGTTCAATTCCGGGAACTCCTCTCCGACAACCTGCGGCCACCAAAGATCAAACGCGTTGCTTCAGATGCAGCTGTGCATGATACTTCAACATTTGCCTCTCGCCTTTCTTTACTTGGCAATCGTCGCGCCCTGGTGATCGACGGCTCTTGAATGTGTGCGCGAGTTCACGTTGCCGGCCTGGACAGTCATCGCAGCCAGAGACCGCCAACCAAGCTCTGTATCTGAAGCTGTGGTGTTACCGATGGCAGGTAGTGTACATGTAGCCCAGGCGCATGGGTCTTCACTCCAGGCAGGGAGACGGAACATCGGCAACCAGCTGCGCTTCTACAAGTGGCTGCAATGCGTGCACCGGCGGTTTTCAATAATTCAAGACATTCTGGCCGCTGATGGGATGATTTGGTCCGATCCAACATCGTCTGCACCATCGATGGCGGTGTATCCGCCAGTCGCACCTGGATCCAGCTAGCGCTGGAGGGGGGTACCGGTGGTGTTGATGCTGCAGCATGCTGAGCATTGTACATCATGCATTGCATCCTGTGCTGTGCGAACGGTCAGCTTGCACCACAGCTTCCGCCGCCACGGGTCACTGCTTCCGTTCGGCGGGGCTCCTCTCCGCGTCTCCGGACGCGTCGTCTGCCGCGCCTCGGTGCTGCGAACGTGAACAAGGCTCTCACCGTGAAGCCAGCTCCGTGAAGACCACCCCCGCAAAGGCAATGCGTTTCCAAACGGCCATGACGTCGAGTGAAGGCAGATAGCTCGCACTGATTCGCATCGGTCCTTGTCACTGCATGTGCAAGAGGCAATGGTGATCACCTCGAGGTGAACTCTGTTGGGCCAGAATAGTTTGGTGATGGCATGCGGTGTGATTACAGAAGCTTCGAAGAGGCATGTGATCACATGTAAATGCACTGATGCATGTTGTCGATGCATCGCGATGGCATGGCCATGCATGGTGCCAGTCGCTTGGGTAGCAAGTATCTCAGAGATATCATATCATGATGCATAGCCATTTCAGGCTCGAATCTTCCAGGACCTCAACAACTTCGAAGGGAACCGGGACCGATCAATGCGCATCACCGCAAGCTCTGGCTGGCAGGCTTCCGTGAAGTACGAGGGTGTAGCACGCCACGTGTATCTCACACGTGCACATGTGAGATACCTGTGGGCCCTGTGACCAGTACTGACCTCGCGACGCCTCGCCATGACCCGTTTAACATCCTCGAGCGCGCTGTCCCGCTGCCCAGCCACGCATATATATATTGCGAATATTCGTTGAATCTGGCCTTGCTCGCGGTCGGTCGCAGACAGCTGCCTGCGGAGCTCGATCAGTTCTTGCTACAGTACCAGTTATTCTGTTGCTGACGGCTGCCTAAGCCTATTCGCCACAAGCCGGCTGTCGTGATCGTCGTGATGGCGTGTTCGATAGCAGCAATGCTCAGCTGCATGCTATGGCTGATTACGCACCTAAAAACCTCCGCACTGACCTCAACAGCTGCAGCGGGCACGCGAAGATCTCCAGGAGACACGCAGACCGCGCATTTCGACTCTCATCAGGTATGAAAGCATGTATTACCTTGAGAGATATATACACGCCGATGTGCTTGTGGCCATGGCATGCTGTCAGCCTGCAGGCTCATGCGCTGGGCTTACTGCTAGGCAGCGCCCGTTTGTCTATTCCCATTGAATCTTCTGTAATTAATTGTTATGCAACGCCCGTTACTCTTCTGTAACATTGCTAGGCAACGTGGGCTGCATCGTGGCTGTGTACATGAGCGCCGCTAACCCACATTCTTCCTAGTAGATGACAGATGAGTGCACGTGAAAGGAGAGAGTATAAATAATATAAAAAAGAATGCCCTTTTGTTGTGTTTATCTATTCCCGTTCACTCTTCTGGAAGACAAAGAATTTCTTCCGCATCATTATATAATGGCTAATTAGCCACACACACGCGGCCAAGATGCAACCCACGCTGCCTATCAGTAAGCACACACTCGTCGCAGTCACCGCGCGGTGATTCGGAGGAGATTGTATTGCTGTACATGTCTCCACCCTTCTACTCTACTGTAACAACTTTTTGCTAGCTGTAGGCCACGCGAGTACACGTTCGAAGAGCCACCGGCTCCGGATGCCGAACGCGACGAACGAACGACGAGGCGTTCTCATATTCGGATGAGATTCGGTTTCAGTGTTTGTTTTCTCCTGTTCACTCTTTAGTAACAACGTTTGTATACGTATCTCGAGATATCCCGATGTGTGTGTGGCGCTGTTGATTCGAAAGAGAATATTTGCCGTGTTTGTGTATTAGTAATACTGTGATCACAAGACTGAACGGTAATAGACTGAACCGTAATACTAATTCCCGTTCACTCTTCTGTACGTTTCCTGATAACGCTGTTGTGCACTGCGTTCGCAGCTTGTGTCGTTGTAGCAGGCTATGCTACCCAAAGACAAGACGGGCACCGACCCTGCGGCCCCGGGGCCCGGGGCCCCGGCCATCTAGGATCCGAAAATCATCATCGATATCAGGCCTGCAGCCGTACATGCATGCCGAGGCGGTACCTGCGCAGCGTGCCAGCAGCCGAGTGCGACTAGCCTCCAGGCCCCCTCGATTGATCAATCAGTAATTCATGAAATATTGGATTCTGCTAGTACTGATGCAAGTGCCAGTGTTTACTAGTAGCGCTGAGGCCAGGCAAGATCATGATCTGCAGTTGCAGGTTCTTCGAGGAAACACAGCTGGTTTCATCAACCAACGCAATCTGCAGCAGGCCGCTGCTCCCGGGCCGGCGAATGCATACGCCACCGTGGCCGTGAGAACTGCCGCAGCCCTGAAGCAAGCAGTCAGCAGCGGCGCGAGGCACATCGTGATAGAAGAGCACCTCGACCTCACCGCTCTGCCACTGATCGCCGGGGGAGACATCGACGGGCCCCAATTGAACCCGCGATCGATTCTAGGCCCCTTGCAACCAGAAACTCTTTCTATAACAGTGCGTTCTGATCTCGAGAATATCGTTCAGCAGCTGATCATGAGGCCCCATGATTGCTGCCGGTGTGCATGAGGTCGAGCCAGGCCTTGAAAATATTTAAATTTACTGTGCCATATAGCTGCTCGCGATCACAGTCACCACTATCGCTGCGCAGCGAGCATGTTGCAGGTGCATGCACACGTGCGGGAGAGTACTAGTGTGCCTCGATTGGCGCATCATATGTTACGGCAACTCTAGAGCGCGCAACATGGTACAGTGGCACTGGTGATATCATGTTATTGTTCACATGTACACGTAAGTGCGTTGCGTGCTTCTACTATAGAATGTGTACAGAAGAGTGAACTTCTTTCGTTAGACGGATGTAGACACATGCATATGTAAAAATTGAAACAAACGCATGCTCATGTGATGACATGTACATGTGCGACCCTTTCTGTGTTTTTCTTGTTATGGTTATAACGATTACTGGTGTACCTATAGCTAGATCATCCAGGCACACATAAACTTTATGTATAAACTCGTCTGGAGCCACCGTGACGTATACTAGCTACATGTACTAGCTATAGCCAGTAGCTAAGTCCGTCTTAGTGAGTCGGCACTGCCGATGGCATGAAGTTGTGCAGATCTGTGCTCACGGTGAATAGTACTAGTATAGTATGCCATGCTCCCCGTTGATATTCCAGCGCGCGTTTGTGATTTGAATTGTTTCAGAAACTTTCAGAGCCCGGGCCTGCTGGCTTCAGTCAGCCGGCGCGCCTTGCATGTGGCTGCGGCTTTTGCATGCGATCACATTCCGAGTTGTATGTGTGTAGGGTCGCTGCGAGCAGCCACCTCTGTCTGCGCTAAATGACCTGCCGGAGCCAGTGCAGCGGCTGGCGGACGGCCAGTGCTTCATCACCCTGGCTTCGACATTTGCGCTGCTGCCGCATGATCACTGGCTGGACAATCTGTACTTCAAGGTGATGTTACCAGACAGTAACAGCACTTATGTGCTGGTCATTGGCCAGTACACGCAGCCTGTAGCTTCGGCTCCAACATATGACCTGAGGCTTCAAGGTGCACAAGAGGCGTCGTCACCAGTACCGAGCGATCCATGCAACGCAATACAGACTGGATCATCTGTTTGGGAGGCAGATGCCCCATGCTTTTCACAGTTGCATGATGTCGATCCGGAAATCGGCAGGGTGTGGCTGACACGGTCTGTAGTGCACGGTGGCTTTATCGATGCTCGTACTGATTCTGGCGGTGGGGATGGCAACTCAAGGCCGAATCCAGATGAATTGGCTGTAGGTGCGCTCACGTGGGGGTTTGGACAGCAAGGGCCTCTCTTTGCCCAAGGTGCGCATGTCTGCTGCTAGTGCTACTGTGTGCATATGCATGCTCAGCATTTGCATGCCACATGTGCAAGCGGGGCACAAGCTTCAAGTTGCATGCCTGCCACCCTGAAGCATCATGCCTGCCACCCTGAAGCATCATGCCTGCCACCCTGAAGCATCATGCCTGCCACCCTGAAGCATCATGCCTGCCACCCTGAAGCATCATGCCGGCGCCATGTTGGCAGTCACTGGCGCCATGTTGGCAGTCACTGGCAAGCAACACCAACTCTTGATATTGAAGAACGTTGTTCAACCAACACATGGTTTCATGGACACATCATGCATCATGATGCAATCTGCAAAGGTTGAGCACACATACCACCGGTGTGAATATCAATGAATTGATAGTAGAATCACAAACAGCTCGGATACGGCAGGCTTTTCCAGATACACTATCAACATCTGATCATGATGATAGAGTCCACCTGATCAAGCGTACTGAGCAGATTGATACGGAATGCCGATGCTTGCAGATGTGCAATTCAAGGACCTCTTCGCAGGCAACGGACCAACCGGGAGTGTAGTCAGAGTGCCATACAATCGCAGCCCCTCTCGCTTTGTAGACTGCGTCTTTTCACGCAACAATGTTCCAGACGCTAGCCCCAGAGCATATGGAGGCAAGGAGTACATAAATACAGTCCTGCAGACTCACTCCACTACATGGCTGCAGTCTTGCTCGTTTGTGAACAACACAATCAAGCTTCAGCCACCCCGGGAATCGCCATTGTCAGGAATAGTCTATCACGACGGACCTCCACTTCAAGTTTTCGGGGGGAATCCAGAGCCTGCGTCAGATCCCCCAGACAAGTCAATTTTTTTGGCGGCCACTGATCAAGCGATTCTAGACGCCGCACAGGTGTGCCCCGTGGGCCAGCTTCAAGTTGACGCCCACAGCATTGATGCATTCAGCATGCACCAGCTGTCAGTGGGCAGCTACACGCCATGCGCAGACTCTCAGAGATCACATCTCTAGGGTCTGGGGCTGCCGTGTGGCCCTCTGAGATTATTGAGGCAGTTGCCGTCCTTGTATGATCTTCAAACAGAGGCATGCACACACGCCCTCAACTGCCAGTTGCAGTGCGCGCATGCATGCATGCATGCAGCTGTACAGCATATGTTCCGGCTGCGACCAACGTTGTGAGCATGCGTCGACGCCTTAGCAAGCTGCAAGAACACCGTGTTCGATGTAGCGAGTCGTGGAATCGTATGTGCCTCCAGACCTCATAGCTGCAAATCGTGTTCCGTTCAGCATGTGCAAATGCAAGGCAGATTCCCGACTAGTGTGCTTGTTGCACTGCATGGCATATGGACTTTTATAGAGTACACCGTGTCATCCCGTAGACACAATATTGCCATATGGCACTACTGTAACTTTAGGGGAAATTAGTAATGCTGCCAGGGCACAATGCATGCAGGAGCTTGGAATTAGTCCACCAAACCAGCCCTGGAGGCTGAGTGACGCGGCGCCTACTGCAGCTGCCCCCCCGGATACAATACGCGCGACCCCAGGCTCAAGCCCGCCGCTGCAGCAATCTGCCTCCGCTGCTGCAGGTCCGGTGCCACAGCAATCCGTCCCAGCCGGCAGTGCACCCCCGCCCATCGCCACACAGGCCAGCAGCCCCATCGGCACACCGGACCCCGGTAGAGGCTCAAGTGCGTCACCATTCACTATAGCTCACATGTTGCAATTGCGAATGGCACAGCACTTGCAATTGTCAGCAGCCTCCAAGTCCTGATCATGAGAACCTTCTAAAATATGCAGTGCGCCTGTGCAGGTGTATCAGGAGACGCTGCTGGCACCGCCGCCCCACGCGCAGTGTCCGCAGTGGCGACAGGGCAGCAGCCAGTTCCTGCTGAAGGCGCGCCACCAGCCTCAGCTCCAGGCCCAGGCCCCCCCACATCCGGTAATGACAGCAGGTGGGCTGCGATTGGCGGCGGAATCGCCGCAGCTGTGGCTGCTGCCCTTATAATTATTGCCACGCTTGCTGTGCTATTCATCCGCCGGCGGAAGCGGGATGTGGCCGGCGGAAGTACAAAATCAGCACATGATATTGTGCCGGGCCCAGCTACCAGTAGCGGTGTACTGGATCATGGTAGCCATGCCACGAGTGTGCCACTCAGTGGCAGCGCTGACCTGAAGCAGACACCTGCAGCCCCTAGGCCTGCCGCAGTAGTACTGGTGCCGGAGCAATCATACGAGGCAGCAGGAGCTGCAGCTGACAGCGGCCATGGCGGACCTGGCCCCCAGCCTACAGCAAGTGGGGCCTTCACGGGCAGCGGGGCAGGTGATGCAGTGGACGCTGCTAAGGGTGGCTATGGGTCCAGCGGCGGGATCCCGGACGTCCGGACCTTGAGTTCCCTGCCTGAGGTCGTTGCAGATGCGTATGGCAGTGGGCACCCCACACTGAATTCTGCCAGTAGTGGACAGCACATGACAGTGGTGTCAGAGACCGCCTCCGCAGGCGTCCGCAGCCAGCCAGCCGGCGGGACAACGTCCATCACCACTATGACAGCGACAGCGACGGGAGTGTACGACACCGCGGTCGCCGCCGCAGAAACGACAGTCGACCAGCGGAAGGATCGGCTGATGGCGGAGCTCGACCACATGCGGCACCGAAACGAGCTCTTCCTGGAGCAGTTTGCGGTGCTGCCGTGGACTGAGCGGCGCGAGGGGGGGCAGGGCGTCGTGCAGTTCATGCGCAGCACGCGCACCGAGGAGGCCGTCGCCGCGAAGTTCTTCCTCTCGCGCACAGCCTTCGACACCGAGCTGAAGCTGTACCAGGTGTCAGTGCTGCGGAGCATGATGCCGGCGGTGCGGGTGGAGCTGGGCAACGCGGACGAGGCGGCGCGAAACAGCCGGGGGTACCCATGGCCGCCATGCATTGTGCTGGAGAAGGGCGAGAGCCTGCAGGAGTGGAAGGCCAAGACGCAGCCCGCCTTCAGCACCATCGTCGATGTGCGTCCCTGTATCGTGACATGTGCAAATAGCGTTCTGACCTCTCATGTAGCCCAGTTGTTTACGTGTCGACACGCCACAGCTACATCACCACATGCATAGAAACGCTTCATGCGTCAGGCCATGCATCGTAGCTACATATCATATGATATCATATGATATCATATGCCGCTCGCACACACCTGCGCAAAATCTGAGCCGCCAGCCACCACTGCATGACCACCCATGTACTGGGGATCAGGACGAGCTCGCCCTAGGCGGACGCGGGAGGCAAGAGCAGGCGGGGGTAAGGAACGGGGCCCCACTCTCGTCAGTCAATACGATCTGGCTGTGCGGTGGCGGACAGCAGAGAGGGGCGGCATGTGTATGTGTATGTGTTTGTGTGCAGGCGCTATGCCTGATCACGGAGCGGCTGGTGCAGCTGCATGGCGCCGGGTGGGTGCACCGCGACCTCAAGCCCGGCAACGTGCTGCGCCTGCCCGGGCAGCACTCCTGGACACTCATGGACTTTGGCTGCGCCGCCCGCACCGGTGCGACCGATATATATATCCCATTCTGGGCTCACTTTGTACCCTGACAGCACAGTTTGAGGCCTGATCTACCAGCTGCAGGACCAGAGTTGCAGAGTGTGCTGGATTTGTACGACATTCTTTTCTGTGTTAGTCTTTGCCCGCTCACAAGTGCACTTCTGCAACAAAGAGCGTGACAGGATGTAGCTAGCCAGGCATGCACATACGCTTTTGAGTGAGCTTTGGGGGCCTCCTCCGAGAGAATGCAGGAATCTGGACCTTAAACGTTAACAGATCAAATCATGTTTTTGATTTGCTTTCAACGAGATAGATGCCGGCACTTCAACATCGATGTCTGATCGCGACCGCCTCTCTAGATATACTCTGCTCCTCTTTTGTAATACTCTGCTCCTATGCGGGCCCCACCCGGATCCTTCACATCTGGTGTTGGCGCATCTGATTGTCGCTTTGACGAATGAGATGCGGTGCAGGCGAGTGTGTGTCACTGTCGTTCAGCGCTTCGTATGCCCCGCCCGAGGTGGCGCAGGCGGCCGAGCGCGGCGACAAGACCATCACCGCCGATGCCGCCGCCGACGTTTGGGCGCTCGGCGTCATGGCCTTCGAGCTCCTCACCGGCGCCCCCCTCTTCCCCCCGCTCACCTCCTCCCGAGAGGCCATGTGGGCGCAGCTGTGCGGCCGGGAGCTGCTGCCGTGGGAGGAGGGCGCCCCGGGGCAGGCAGGCAAGCTGGCGCAGCTGCGGGTGCTGAAGCGTGCGGTGCTGCACTGCCTGCAGCGGCTGCCGGAGGACCGGCCGACGGCACAAGAGGTGGTGGTGCACTGGCGTAACCTCTTCGAGTCCCGTACCGCTGCCGGGCATCCGTGAGAAATGCACGTGTGTGCTGGACATGCTGCGCCCCAGGCAATATTGAGATATCTCAACACAAAGCCCCAGCACCCCGCAGAGAGTCGGTGCCATTTTAGTTCAGTTTACTACATGCGAACTTGAGAACTGTAAAATGCCTGGTTCCCCATTGTGTTTGGGCAGAATTCCCGGTGCAGAGCCATGCTTTTCCAGGGCGCTGTACTTGATGGAGTTCAGCACTCCGGCGCGGCAGCACACAAAATATGCTGGCTAGCATCTGTGGCTTGGCTGTGAAGCATTCTTCCAGCAGCAGCCTGCAGGATGGTCCAGTAGACAAGCAGGCTGCCCGCACGCCGAATGGCGCATACATGTAAAAACGGCCTCCAAGATGATGCTGCCTTGTTTGCCAGAGGCAGCCGTTTTCGCCGCCACAAGGAATCGGATGACGCCACAATGCAGCGTGGCTCGAGCTCTAGCAGTGATTTCCTGTAGATGACCTGACCAGGCCGGCCCTGGTGGATATCTGCCATGGGTACCGGCCTCCTGTGGGCTAAGCACAACAACAGCTCTGTCGATGTCCTGCAATACGCGCGCAGACAGTCAGACACGCACCGAAGCAATTTAAGGACATTTGCTGCCATGAAGTGGGCACGCCTTTCATGGCGCTGCTACGCTGGGACTGTTCGAATCCGTGGCGTCCTCCCAGAGACCTCTCTCCCCAGCCAGCTGCGGCCACCAACGATTAAACGCGTTGCTTCAGATCCAACTTTGTTTGGAATTTCAAAATGTGCTGTTCCCTTTTGTTTCCTTGGCAATCGTCGCGCCCCGGTTGTCGACGGCTCTTGAACGTGCACGCGTTCTCTTGAACGTTGCCTGCCTGCGCACCTGGTCTAACATCGCAGCCAGATATATCGCCGAAAAAGCTCGGAATCTGAATGTTGTGGTGCTATCGATAGCGGGTAGCAGATAGCGTCGCTTCTGCGCATGGGTCTGCGCTCCAGATACGTATACGGACAGGGATCAGTGGCAATCAGCTGCGCACCTACATGCAGGCGCAATGCGTACACCGGCAGCTGTCACGATATTAAGTCCTTTTGGCCGCCGATGAGATCATGCCGTCTGATCAAAACTCGTCTGCAACGTCGATGGCAGTGTGTCCGCCAGCTGCCGCACAGAGGGGGTGGTCTGAGCTGGAGATGCCATACCAGCTCGCCGTCGGTTTTCCGGCCAGGAAAAAATCCAGCTGTAGAGCACTGCATGCCACTGGTCTCGCTGCTGAGCAGTATGCATCATGCATTGGCTCCTGCGCTGTGCGAACGGCCAGCTCGCACAACAGCTTCCGCCGCCACGGGTCACTGCAGCATGCTCGCATGGGGCCCCATGCGAACAGTGACCCGTGGCGGCGATGGGGCCCATGGGGCCCGCTTGCGGGGCCCCGCGGGACCCGTGTCATCAGACGCGTTGTTTTCCGCGCCTGGGTGCTACGAACGTGAGCAAGGCTCTCACCGCGAAGACAGCTCCACCACCCCTGTAAACGGGATTAGACAGAAACAACACAAGAACCGCTCTCAAAATGACAGCCTTGCACACATGGCCACGGACTGGGGCGTGTTAGCTGCTGTAGTGTGCACCCTACAGCAGCACACACGCCCCAGTCCGGCAGGACCGAAGCATCGCGAATCGATTCGCGATGGCGTTTACTAAAGTAGGTTCACTCATGCATGAATGCATGATACGAGTCGCGTGGGGCCGCAAGTATGCATATCCGGCTCGTATCTTCAAGGACCTTGATAACCTCGACGCCGAGACCGATCGAGGCACAAGCTACGCATCGCTGCGAAGCCTGGCTGGCAGAATTCTGCGAAGTCCACAATGTACGATGGCGTTACATGAAACTGATCTTTCCATGAAGTTTTTTGTTGCTCAGGCCTCGCTATCCTGCAACCCGTTCTGGAATTTGTCGATTCTGTTTATGCCAGTGGTCGCCGGAACAGGCTTAAGCTTAATTACTAGCAGCTGCTTATAAGGCTGCCGGCGGAGCTCGATCACTTCTTCTTGTAGCCTGTCGCTTGCTGACTTATTTCGAGAAGTCTCCGCTAAATGCTAACAATCTAAGTGTCGTGATCGGCAGTAGGGATGGCGTGTTCGACTGCAGTATTGTTGTGCTGCTCGCTGGCGCTGATCACGCAGCTGCAAGCTTCCGCGCACTTCGCAGCGGGCACGCGACGAGCCCCAGGAGATACGCAGGCCGCACAGTTCGACTCTCATCAGGTATGACTGCCTAGACCTCACACATATGACACAAGACGTCCCATTCTCACGTGTGCGCCTGGTTGTGATCCTATCAATATGTGCTCTGCTTTCCGTCGGGACCCGGTACCCGGACAGGCAACGTAACGGCCACGGAATGGCATTGAAGCGACCGCATGGCCCAACTTCGCGCCATGGATCCGGCGCCTACGAGTACTTATGACATTTTGCTTGAGCAACCATTGGCATCTGCATCACAGTCATGCGTCGAGGCCTAGGTCTCCCAAGCCGGAGCAGTACACATGGGCAGGGGGGTCTGCACTCGGGCTGTGCACACGTCCACTGGGATATCCGGAACGCGAGCCACGCAGACATCGCCCAGAGCCCTGGGCGGTGTCTACAGACTCACAAAAACATACTGAATGCACACAGGCGGTCCCTGGGCGAAATGTAGAAAGGTGCCCAGGGAAAGGCCTGTTTTCGCCCCAAATGCTGTGTTACAAAAGAGTGAACGGGAGAAAACAAACACTGAAACCGAATCTCATCCGCATCAACATCAACATACACTCACACACACACGAACACAACAACCGCACTCACAACTCAGTCCGGCAGGATCGCGTCCTCCAGGCCCGCACGCCCCAAATGCTGATTTCGCCCATGGACGCGGATTTGGCGCCCAGCGCACGCCCAGAGAGCACAGTGGGTTGAAAACACCCCAAAAACACTATGATATGTCTTATGGATGTTCAGTGACCTATCAACCGGTGTCGTGAGGGTATGTCCGACGTGTCTGTGATGCAGTCATGGAGAGCGGAGACCACGCCGGCCTAGACCGGCTTAGCTACCACAGACTCAGCGATTGAAGTCAAGTGACTGGCGTTGCTGTTGGTTCCTGCCGGAACTTCCGTGCAGTTTCTGCACCTCGTGAGCAGGGCTCTACAAGCCGGTTTTTTCTTGTCGGGGTAAACCGAAGCCATACCCATTTTTTGTCGGGCTGGCCCCGAAAAGCACCCTGCTGGATATCGGGTTGCCCGCCGACATCCTCAGGTTCTATCGGGGGTGTCAAAAACAATTTTCAGATGCCCTTGGCTGCCATGAACGCCAGAACGATGAGCAAACGCGCGCTTGAATCAAGATTAGTTTTGTAGCGCTCATACATTGCATTATCACGAGCCTTTTCGAGCCCAGCGGCAAGGATCTGTGCTTCGGCTGCGCGCGTGTGATTGTGTGAGTTCTGATGCATCCTGAAGTCGTTCCCCTCCTTGAACCTGTGTAGTTTCCCTTTGGAGCTTCCCTTACAAGACTCACAAACAGAACAGGTCTAACAGTGAGCTTTATTGACCGGGCCTTGATACACACTCCATGGATACTCAAGCTGGCGTTCGCGAACTTTCTGTTCAGACAATCGTGGCATATCGCCTGAGCGTTCCGCAGCCATTTTCTTCGAATAACTGGCTTCGTTGCTGCCCTGGTCGGCTGATGCAGGAGTTTCGGCTGTGCGGCTGCGCTTCGGCCCTTGACCAGTGAACCCGAACGAAAGCAAGGTCATTCTCGCAATGCGCAAGCGGCAAGCAACCTGGTTGCGACTCACCTGGTGAATACTCTGTCATTGCAATGTGCATCCGGCGCCTTCAGGCCCGACAGGATTTCGGGATCCCGACAAGCTGTCAGCGTTGGTCGGGGTATCCCGAAAAGCACCATTGGTGCCTGTCGGGCACGCCCGCCGGCCCCCCCCCTGGCTTGTCGGGGGAAACCGACGACTCGCTTCGCTCGCCATCGGGTTTTTTGCCTTTTTCCAATTTTTCGTCGGGAAACCGATCGGGATGTAGAGCCCTGCTCGTGAGTTTGCAAAAACGCAAAACAGCTGTGTAGCTGTGTCAGCAAAGACGCAACATATCATTCCAATCGACCACAGCATATACGTACACATACCAAATCACCAGCCCCAGATGGCTCAGAATTTCTAATCTCGGTGAGGAAAGCAGCAATGTTCTTCCGTCACAGTGAAAGTACGCTGCCGTACACCGGCTCATCAAAGCCACGGCAAGAATGATCCCTGCGCGATCTACAAATTGCAGTCATAATTTTCGCCTGTGTATATCAGTTCCTTCTTCGTTGTGGATGGCACGGAGGCGCTGCGAATCTGGCTGTGACGGTCGCGACAGCTTGCTCATTATAATATTCACACAAATGTATTCAGCACTACGCAATAAGTTATCGCTATTCAACCAGCACCGATCCACGTGAGTGAGCCGTTTTCAATCATGATGTCATCAGTGTAATGTGGCAGGTCACAGATGCATGTACACAAAGAGGTTGTGTGAGGCATTCTTGCTTTCCTACACCTCTGATGCAGTTCAGAATCCCATGACAGTGATGTACAGCGCATGCTGAGTTCTTCTCGCGTAAATATTCTTTTGAATTCTTTTCCACAGCAGTACTAGTATATATACGGTCAACTGCATCGGTTTTCTGCCTCTTGCAAAATGCTACTAGTACCATATGGCATGCAATCAGCATCTAACCTGACTGGCATCGTTGAGATGTGACATCGCTTGCAATACGGTCTAGATGCAACTAAATGATATCGTCATTTATGACAAACACGCCAGATGTATCAACCAGGCCAGTTGCATCCATGTGGTGTCAATACAATGACCTTCATCATGTGGGCAGCCGCTTGATCACTGGCAGCCTCGATCACAACTGTCGATCACAGCTGTCGGCATCGTTGAAGGTATCCCGACCGTACCATAATTTATGCATGCACGCCTATTGAAGCCTGTTGTTGTATACTCATGACATATACGGGACACGCCAGAACGAAATGGGGTCACTGACCCGGGGTGTACTCCTGAGTGGGGTCACCACCTCCAAAACTGTGACAAGCCCCCAAAATGCAACTCACTGACACGGGCCTCAAATTGTCAAGGTACCGTGCCCCTGCATGCATGCGCATGGGGCCTTAGCAGATGTCTACTTGCTTCACTGAAAATTGAGTCCACATCGTGATCGACGTCGTCACCCGTGTCGGCCACTTGAACTCCCGATCGTGAAATACTCTCAGCAGGCTCCGCAAAATTCCAAGGACCGGGTCGACACCTGTACAAGTGCACATCATGTTCAGGATGCATCCAGTTGAACAACAATGCATGCACGTACACCGCGCACTGCGCTAGCAAAATGGCGAGTTCCGGGGTCATTCGTAGCGTTGCGGCTGCGGCCACCATGGCCAGCTTCTATAGACACTAGAGTCCATGCATGTCCTTCAGCCAGACTCAGCGAGCGATCAGAACCTCCGACCCCGCCTCACTGGCAAATGCAAGCAATGGATCCATTGAATCAATCTATTTCATGCAAGTGCTGTGCAGCTGCACCTGCAGGTGCTGGTCCAGGCTTCAGAGGGCCACACACTCAATGTTGTGAAGCAGCGCAAGCTTCAGCAGGCCGATGCACCCGAGCCTCAGCCTGGGGGTGCCATCACGGCAGTGACAACGGCGACCGGCCTGCAGCGAGCGGTCATCGCCGGCGCGAGGCACATCGTGATACAGGAGCACCTCGACCTCACCGCCCTGTCCTATAGAAATGTATACGTTGATTCAGGATTCATGTCGCGGAATATAACTACAGCCTTGGGTCCCCTGAAGTCAGACACAGTCTCCATAACGGTGCGCTCTGTAGCTGATCACTTTGCTCATCAGAGAACCACTTCCTTCATCTGTGCTACAGAATATCAGGAGATCTTGAGATCACGAGTCAGCAAGTTATGTATGAGTTTGAAAGCCCGGTGATTGCATGCACACCACCGCATACTACAGTATGAACCTTATGCCATGCATTGTTTGACCGCCGTTGACTAATCACTGCACGATTCTCTGGCAGCCCAGTGGCATAGCGGTCGACGTCAGTCGACTGACGTCTGAGACGTCTGAGACTTGTCAAGCCTTGCGCAAAGCTCCCACGTGCTGCTGATCTCAGTCACCCATGTACGTAAGTACGGCTGCTGCTAGTTTTAATGCACGTGTACACATGCGTGCCTGTGGGTGTGGGTCGCTGGGCCGGGTCCGATGGGTGTGCGGGATGCCTTCGTTGGCTGGGCCGGGTCCGATGGGTGTGCGGGACACACATGCGTGCCTGTGTGCAGGGCCGCTGCGAGGAGCCGCCTCCGCCTGCGCTGCAGAACCTGCCGGGGCCGGAGGTGCGGCCGCTGGGCGCCGGCCAGTGCATCATTGCTGTCGACAGTACATTTGCGGTGCTGCCGCATGCGCACTGGCTGGACAATCTGTTCTTCAAAGTACTGTTGCGAGACCGTACTGTGTACAGCGTTTTGGAGATTGGTTACCATGACAACTTCAAGGGCGAGGCGGTAAGTCCAGCAAACGCACAGGAACAGGACCCAGAAGAGGACCCAGCCGCTGAGTTGACTGATGCTGCTGCCTCCAAGAACACACCTGACACGAACCTGACAAGAGGGAGAACGTACCTGACACGGTCTGTTTTGCAAGGCGGCTTTAACACTGCGAGTGGCGGTGATAAGGAACAAGTTCTCTGGTCCGATCCAGATGAACTCTCTGTGCGTGCACTGATGTGGGTGGACACATTAAACCCACTGCACACACAATTTTTCGCTCAAGGTCCGCACGTCTTCTGCAGCCTCTGCTGATGGCATACTCTATCAGCATCATGATATGATATGCATGCACCATGCCAGTGGTAGTATATATAGCATGCAGAACATGATGAATTAAATTATGTGGCCACAGCAAAGCTTTTATATATCACATTTAAGCCTTCCGGGTACAAGCCCCTTGGCGCAATCGATCATCTCACATGATGTGGTGCGAGTATTGATAGCATATGTACTATGATCATATCGGATACCATATAATAACAAGATCGCCACCAGATGCATCAAGATCTGGTGGCAATATTGATACTGTACATGTCTCATGCCAGTGGTATCGGTGCACATGTCAATCTGTGAGCTGTGATCTGCGCATGCACGCAGTGAGTCACAGGTCTACCTGCTTTAAAGTAGGTAAATTTGGCTGATTCTGCTAGTTACAAAAGATTCTGCTAGTCGATTAGTACACGTGATCATGATCACGTGTACTGATACGATCACCGGTGACTCATCGGATACTATATATACTTAGTAAGGCCTAGGCCTTCATATTGAATCTTCACCTTGAACCTTGGACGGATGAACAATTCAAGTTGGTGTGCATTTGCCAGTATGTATACGCTGATGAGATCTGAGGTGTGAGTGCTTGTAGACGTTCACTTCATGGACCTCTGCGCAAGCCCGCTCGCAGGCATAGTCCACATCGCGGGCGGCAGCTCACCGGTGATGCCATGGCGCCCCTCTCGCTTTGTGGACTGTGTCTTTGCTCGCAATAATGTCCCACCACCGTGGGAGGGCTTGGTACCCATATACAACTCTATCCTGTCCGCTAAAGATCCGACTGCGCCCGCGTGGCTGCAGTCTTGCTCATTTGTGAACAACACAATCAAGCTTCCTGAGCCGTGGCCGCTCTTGGGATATGTCTATCACCAAGGGCTTGAAGATTTGGGGGCGCTGCGTGCAGCAGACCCCCCTGACAAGTCAATATTCTTGGCGGCCACTGACCAGATGATCATAGATGTTGCTCAGGTCCGGCTCCTCTCGATCTCGACTTGTATAGTGTGCAACACTGTCACATAAAATTCAGCACCATAGTGCACCTGCCAGGCAGTGCAATTGTTGCGGCGATGCACAGATCTCTCGGCCCGGCGTGCGGGCACGATGCCAAGTACAGGGCTGCCTGACTGCCATCATGGCAGTCACATGATGTGCTCTTGCTGTACAAATACAAATACGCTGTGCCCCCCTTGCTGTGCTGCTGTTACGTAAGTCAGTATACCGTTCCATGTTCCATCGTCCCCACGCATCTGCATGCAACTACTCCAGACGAAAATCAAATTTGTGCCACAGGGATGCTCAAGCTTAAGCAGGTCACCTGGCATGAATGCGGTGAGATGGCACGTGCATGCAGGTACTTGGGATTAGCCCACCAAACCAGCCGTGGAAGTTGAGCGCTGCGGCAGCTCCCGAACCCACAGGCGCACCTCCAGATCTGGCCCATGACGCAATTCCGCCAGGCTCAAGCCCGCCCATCGCAAGCCCGCCAGTCGCACGCGCGCCAGTCACCAGCCCTCCAGTCGCAAGCGCGCCAGTTGCAAGCCCACCGCCGCAGCAGTCTGCCCCCGCTGCCGCACCCCCGCCTGTTGCCACACAGCCCGGCAGCTCCGTCACCACACCTGGTGCCGCGACAGGCTCAAGTGCGTTGACACTCCATATAGCTCATCATTATGATCATTGCATCAGTAGTCAACAGCCAGCACCCCAGATTCACGGCCGCAGCAAAAGAATCCCAATTCCCATCCCTCGCGCTGGGCTTTTGTGAGTGCTGTGTGCCATTGCAGGTGAAGCAGGCGACGCTCCTGGCAATGCCGCCCCACGCGGGTCGCCAAATGATAACACAGCCGCTACGGCGACCGACCAGCAGACCATTCCTGCTGGAGATGCACGCCCGATCGACAGTTCAGCATCGGCCCGGTCTCCAGCGTCCAGTGATGACAGCAACCAGGCCGCAATCGGCGGTGGAATTGCTGCAGCTGTGGCCGCTGCCCTCATTGCTGCGCTTGTAGTTCTTTTCATTCGCCGCCGGAGGTCAAGGCCGGAATCCGCTTCGGCGGTAGGAGGCGGTGCAAAGTCTGCACGTGCACGTGAGGTTGTCACGGTGTCAGGCCCAGACACAGCAGCCAGCAACGGATTCGACGATGGCGGTCATGCCGTGATAACGAGTGTGGCGCTCGGTGGCAGCGCTGACCTGAAGAAGGCACTTGTGCCTGCAGCCCCTGCCGCACTGGTAATTGGCCAAGCTGCAGAACACGAGCCAGCGGGAGCTGCAGCTGACCTCGGCCACGGCGGACCTGGTCCCGAGGCCACAGCAAGTGGTGCCTTCACAAGCACCGGGGCGGATGATGCAGTGGAAGCTGCTCAGGATGGCTCTGGGGCCGCCAGCGCGAATTTGAAACCCCCGCCACAGGCCGCTGCAGATGTCAGTGGGCGACCCGCACCGACTCTTGCCAGTAGTGCTAGTGGACAGCACACGACGGTGGTGTCAGAGACCGCCTCCGCAGGCGTCCGCAGCCAGCCGGCCGGCGGCACAACAACTTTCACAGCTATGTCAGCGACAGCGACGGGCGTTTACGACACCGCGGTCGCGGCCGCAGAGACGACAGTCGACCAGCAGAAGGAGCGGCTGATGACGGAGCTCGACCACATGCGGAACCGTAACGAGCACTTCCTGGAGCAGTTTGCGGTGCTGCCGTGGACGGAGCGGCGCGAGGGGGGGCAGGGCGTCGTGCAGTTCATGCGCAGCACGCGCACCGAGGAGGCCGTTGCCGCGAAGTTCTTCCTCTCGCGCACAGCCTTCGACACCGAGCTGAAGCTGTACCAGGTGCCTGTGCTGCGCAGCATGATGCCGGCGGTGCGGGTGGAGCTGGGAAACGCGGACGAGGCGGCGCGCAACAGCCGGGGGTACCCATGGCCGCCGTGCATTGTGCTGGAGAAGGGCGAGAGCCTGCAGGAGTGGAAGGCCAAGACGCAGCCCGCCTTCAGCACCATCCTCGACGTGCGTCCCTGCATCGTGACATGTGCTAACCTCTCACATTCAAGCCGGTTTTGTATGTTTCTCCACACCATAGCTACACCACGATGCATACAAACGCTCCATGCATCAGGCCATATGCATGCACAGTAGCTACACATATCACACGATGCCGCTTTCATGCACCTGTGCAAAGCGTGAGCTGCAAGCAACCTCCTGCATGACCAACCATGCACTTGGGATCAGGGTGAAGCGGACGTGGGAGCAGAGAGGAAGGGGGAAAGTGACGGGGGCCTCACTCAGTGACCACTGTAGAGAGGCACTCGGAAGTCTATGCAATGTGGTTGTGCGGTGGTGGGCAGAAGCGGGGCGGCATTCGTACGTGTTTGTTTGCAGGCGCTGTGCTTGATCACAGAGCGGCTGGTGCAGCTGCATGGCGCCGGGTGGGTGCACCGCGACCTCAAGCCCGGCAACGTGCTGCGCCTGCCCGGGCAGCACTCCTGGACACTCATGGACTTTGGCTGCGCCGCCCGCACTGGTGCGACCGATGCATATCCTACTCTGCAGGATGTTGGTCTCACTTTGTACCCTGAGTGCCCAGCTTGAGGCCTGATCTTCAGGAGATCAAAACATGTGTTCAATTTGCTTTCTACCGGATAGATGCCGACACTTCAACAACGATGTTGGGTTCCGACCGACCGCCTCCTCCTATTCGGGCACCACATGTGTACATCAGATCTGACGTTGGTGCATTCGACGGTTGCTTTGACAAATTAGATGCGGTGTAGGCGAGTCTGTTTCACTGTCGTTCAGCCCGTCATACGCCCCGCCCGAGGTGGCGCAGGCGGCCGAGCGTGGCGACAAAACCATCACCGCCGCCGCCTCTGCCGACATGTGGGCGCTCGGCGTCATGGCCTTCGAGCTCCTCACCGGCGCACCCCTCTTCCCGCCGATCACCTCCTCCCGAGAGGCCATCTGGGCGCAGCTGTGTGGCCGGGAGCTGCTGCCGTGGGAGGAGGGTGCCCCGGGGCAGGCAGGCAAGCTGGCGCAGCTGCGAATTCTGAAGCGCGCGGTGCTGCACTGCCTGCAGCGGCGGCCGGAGGATCGGCCGACAGCGCAGGAGGTGGTGGTCCACTGGCGCAACCTCTTTGAGTCCCGCACAGCTGCCGGGCAGTCCCTGTGATGTACAGAAAAAGAAAACAAGTGCACGAGCGGAGGACTTGTCGCATCGTGATGCCGCGTCCCATGCGATGTCATTGCCACACCGCCACACACCGGTGATTGCGGGGGTGATTCAGCAGGTTGGCGTGAGTATGGCATGCTGGCCGGGCCGCTCGGCGCATGGTGCATGCGGGTGGAGCAGTTCTCCCTGTTGCTGCACATCTGTGCGGCAGAGGAGGTGGAGGCTGTTTGCACAACCGCACGATATCAACATGCGCATAAGTTTGTTCAAGTTTTTTCGGTGTGTGATTTGCATATACCCATATGGGTACCCATATGGGTTGATTGATTTCGGCAGACATGTACAGGCCAGCAGGCTGGCACAGCAGGAGTGACTGGCCGGACACCTCTCTTCCGAGGCAAGAGGCTGCATCCTACTGACTAGCCATAGCTGTTCCAGTTGATGTGTTGCTCAGATTAGACGTTACAGGCAATCACACAAGGAGGCAATGTGACCACACGACATGCAGTCGTGAGCACCCTGAGGGGCAATTGCTTGCCCTTGAGCACCTGACCACAGTATCTCTTTCTGGGCCATGTTGTCGTCGTCCAGTGGCGTTTTGACTGGTGCTGAGAGCAAGCACTGCTCCAACCTGGAATGCTATGAAGTCAGCAAAAACAGGCTGTGAGAAAACTGCAATATTTGATGGCAGGACTACAAAAACTACGCCATAGAGAGTTTCTACAGCTGCAGCATTGCCTTGTTTGTTTTGTACTGGTAAGCGCAGCGATATGGGAACGGGTGTTACAAGGACAAAGGCAGCAAGGCGGGCAGCACCGCGAAAGGAGCAAGCAGACGAAGCAAACACCAAGACACCCACGAACATCTCACCCATCACCGGCGTAGCAAGCGACACAGATCCGAAGACCGCCAAGCACACACCCACACACCAGCACACACACGCACAGACCCACACGCCCACAAACCCAAACCCACACACGCGCACGCACAAACCCCACGGCCGACACACAACATCACAACCACCAGCACCACAACGCCCGCCGCCGGACGACAGGGCCAAACCCAACACACTGCTGCCTGAGGCCGCCCATCATGGCCGCCCGATTGCCGGGGGCCGCCCTGGCCCCGAGACCCACCCCCACCCCACCAAGCCACAGCACACCACGCCAGCCCGGCACACCGCCGCGCAGCCCCACCGGCCCACGCCGCACCGCACCCAGGACACTGCATCGCCCAAGCCGTTCCGCAGTCCCCGCACATGCCAACGAAGGCATCCCGCACACCCATCGGACCCGGCCCAGCTGGAGTCAGAGGCCACAGGTCGGTGGCGTCAAGCGGACGGGGCGCCCAAGGGGCACCCCACCGCTCAGGCCGGATGGCCTGTAAGCGGCGAGAGGTCATCAGACGGGACTGTGAGTCCCGCCAAAACTGCCTTGCCCGCGTGACGTGCCATCAGCGGAGCCGCGGCGCGCACCTGGCGCGCCACTGCACGACAGAGCGTCGTCGAGAGATCGCGCATTGCGTTCTCCAGGAAACGCCGCCGAGAGGCCGCGCCAGACCCTGCAGCCACATCAGCAAGCCTGTTGAGGAATGCAAAGGCGGCCGGGCCAACACGGCCGTACGTCTCATGCGTCAGCGGGACCAGCGTGAACGCGCCCGCGCCGGCCCGGCCGTACTTTTCGCGTTTGCGCCGGTCGGCGGCCTCTGCCGAGGCACCGTCGCGGAGCGCCGCGGCGCTGACGTTCGAGGAAGCCAGCGGGTGGGTGACGCACACGTCGCCGATGACCGGCGCGCCCGGGAAGAACGCGAGGATGTCGCCCCGCTGTGCGGGTCTGCGGGACCGGGGCACTGCCTGCGACGGGGCAGCTGGTGCTTGGACCGACTATGGGAACGGGTGTACACAGAAATGAACCAGGCAAGGCATGTCCGCGGACAATGAAATTGAGTGTGCTTGTCATGTCGCACGGTACATGAACATCACCTATCTCCGGCGATGGACCTCACTGTCGAGACCAGGCTGCAGTATGACTCGTAGTCTTGGGTGAAAAATCTCGCGCAGCTCCAGCGGATCCGCCCGGACCAAGTACTACTGCAGGTACAGGCGATGCTGCGGTGCAAGCCTGACGAGGCGCATACACAGCGTTCAGGCACAAGATCCTTGACAAACGACTCACACTGGCGAATTACGTGAGGATAAGGATCAACGGAAGGAATAGTGCTGAGTTGGAAGATCGCAGCTGACCATGTCACACCTTCGACGGCCACAAGCGGTGATGACGTTCCAGTCCAGGTCGGCTGAAACCCACACTCGGCTGAATTGTTAGGCCAGATATATTCATTGGCTCGGAATCTATGATAGCATTTCCTACAGCGTTCCCTCACCAAGCGTATCGAATACAACGTCAAGTACTTAAATCAAAGCGGTGTCTACAGTCCCAAGGTATGGTGCCTCCAGCAAGCATTTGAAGACATGAGTAACGATAGCATTCTTTGCTCGTTGGTGGCCTGATCGCACACGACATTTATCACTGGTGGAGGAGCGCATGTTTCGTGCAGCACTGGTCGTAATTTGAACCATGGGGTACAAGCACTCGACCTCTACACCGTCAACTTTTTTCAGGCTCTAAGTCCACCGAACATCAGTCGCCGAGAAAGAGTCTAACATGATGATCTCGCCGGTGTTGTGGGCGTTACTTCCCCTGGCCGGACGAGCAGTCGCGGGTGTGTTGACAGCAACAGCACACAGCAATAGCGTGCTGTGAAAGACCAAATGAAAAAGAAGAAGCTGTTTGACATACTATATGTCGTTGAATCACACACTCCGATGATCAATGCGGAATATACTCAGCGCAACCGGACCGGCTCCGCCATTGCACACGCTCGAGTGCTGCCACCCGCGCGTCCGTGAGAACACCGCCATGACTTGGATGCAGGAGACAGTGATTCATGTTCCGGAGGCTGCGTTGGCAACTGGGACAGGTGTGCTGGCAGAGGCATCTCCTCTCCACGTCAGTGCTGCAGCGATGACTTCGTCTGTGTACAGAAGAACTCCTTCTTCTCGCAGTGCAGACCTGCAGACATCGATCCCCCAAGTAGCTGGGATGGCCTGATTCTGACTTGTTCTGGTGCGATACTTGCATAATCAATTTTCACGACCAGGCCATGCCAAACGCCCTGAGGTTGCCCTCACATCACTGCCAATGTAGGTATGACTCAGCATGTGAATATCCTTCCATGAGTTGTGAATGTACAACTCCCAAAGGACAAAGTGCACAGAATGCAAATGGCCGTGCATTGGGCGACGAGATCATGCCATCTGCTCTGCCATCAACCCATGCCTGACAGGCGCCAGCGATAACATCATGTCAAAAGCATCGATGCAGGCGCGTGCATACAGCGGAAGTGATTCATACGGCGGTAGTGAACGTCAAATTGGCTGCTTGTGCACATACTTTCTCGCTCAGCAAGCGGGGGCACTTGACCTCACCACAAGCAGCTCACCAAAGCAGCCCCCAGACGTCTCTCCGCAAGCCGTACCTCCACCCACAAGTGTTCACAACTTGCATTGCTCGTTACACGTACTCCAGCTAACTGTGGACTCATCAATGTACCCGTAACAAGTTAGAAGTCATCCCGCCACAGATGTACCGGCGATGAGCTCGAGCCACATTCTGCTCTGCAGGATCACCTGCGATGTGATCCTTCCCCACCCACCCACAACTTGACTCGCGGTTTGTTTTCATGTTTTGCGTTTCTTAGATCCGGCATCTTCAGCCGTGTGTCTAATGCACAAGGCCCCCGCCTCCCCACCCCCACTCCGCACCCACCGCAACACCCACACTCACAACTCAGGCCACAGCACTCAAACACGCCATGAGAACCACGACCAGCAGTGAGAACCACGACCAGCAGTGCTGCTGCAGATGGGGGCAGCGACTGTGCGGACCCCGCGGCGGTAACGATCAAGTGGGTGCAAGTCGACGCCGGCTCGGGCACGAACTTCGACCTCGGGCTCAACCTCGGCTCGACGCAGGAGCTCGACGGCTGCGCCGAGGCGTGCGCCGACAACGACGAATGCGTCGCGTTCTCGGAGTATGAGTTTGGCCGCGGCGGCGAACGGTGTGCCCCCCACATGGGCAGGAGCTGCGCCCCTTCGCTGTGCCCTGCCTGTCCAGGCCAACCTATTCCATGGATGGTCTTTCCCCTCCCCACTCCGTCCTCCATCGACTACCAGCGTACGAGTCATCTGTTCAGAACACCCCGTTTGAAACCTTCTCTGCCCAGTGCTGTGCCTTACGCACATGGCCGCGTGTACCAGCGCTGGGCTTGCAAAGACGTTGCCGTACAGGCAAATGTATTTGTATATAGCACCGCGGGGATGCTTAGTCTCACGTGTGTGATTCTAGTACGGCTGCACCCTTGGTGTGTTCATTGGTTACTAGCGAGGCAGGTGGGATGGATTCACGGGAGCCGGCCCGCCGAGTGCTGCTTGCAGCCGCACAAGCCGACTGCCGTCGCTGGACAGCCCTAAGTTGGCCCCTGACGCTCCATTAAAACTGGCCGTCGAGGAGTGTATAGCGAGGGTGTGCAGTTTCATGCAGTTTCACATGTGTGTGGCTCTAGCATGGCTACTCACTGGTGAGTTCTTTTGTCATCACCCAGGCAGGCGGGATTGCGTCACGAGAGCCGGCCTGCCGATTGCTGCTCGCAGCCGCAACAGCCGCCTGCCGTTGATGGACAGCCGCAACTCTCTATCACAACTGCCTCGTGAGAAAGGACAGCGAGGGCGAGGTGTGCAGGTGCGAGCTGTGGGCGCGCGGCCTCATCGCCACGGCGCCGCTGATCAACGACGTCGACAACGAGCCTAACCTCGAGCCGTCCCTCTTCACCAACATCTCCTTCGTAAAGTGCTTCGAGCCCCCCGCCCGTGCGCTGTCCCCCCTGACTGCTCCTGTTGATGCTGCTGAGCACATGCATGTGCATCTCCCAAGTAATTGCGATGTGTTGTGCCGCCTGGCTCCTTGCAAGTACGCGGAAAGAAACCAAAAAAAACCCAGCACCTCTGTACCACACCATCGTCGGCATCCGTACCCGATGTTGAGACTGGCGAGACGCCTCAATCAGGCATTGGTGCGAAAGCAGAGTGGAGGCGAGTGTGCATGCATGCATACACCTGTGTTGCGGTGCAGTGTGTGACCCGGCCACGGAGGTGCGCGCGATCGGCGCGGACGCCGGCCCCTTCTTCAAGTACAGAGAGGCCGGCGGCGGCGGCTTTGACCGCAACCGCGCCGCGACCTTCTACACCTCCGGCGACGCCGACGACGCCCTCACGGCATGCATCACCGTCTGCCGCCTCTCGCAGTCCCCGCCCGCCTTCAACGACGTGCTCAACTGCATCGGCTTCGCGCTCGACGTCGAGGAAGTCGGCGGGGCGCAGCGCACGCTGTGCACGCTGCTGTACAACAACTCCGGCGTCATGACAGGGTACGAGCCGACGGCGGAGTCGCGCATCTTCACACTGGACGACTGCCCGACGAGCACAGAACTTGGGGGGATGTGACGCATGATGTACATGCATGTGTGGTACACCTGTTGACGCCGAGCGTCAACAGGCCGGCAGGGATGTTGGGGCATGGAGCGTGTGAGGTGGATGTTTGGCTCTGTGCATGCGGAGGCATGCACTGACTGGACGGCAGCAGCCATGCCCGGCATGGCGCCTGGGACTCCCAGCAGCTTGACGAAGATGCCCTCTTGTCAACCTTCAGCAGTATTCAGCAATTTGTGGTAGGATCGTACCACGCCATGGCCAGGCAGTCTGTCGAAGAGTGTTTGCCCCGCAGAGCAGTTTCGACCCTGCTGGGTGCTGCCTTGTTGCTTGTAGACCCGGATGCTTAGATTCGAGCCGTATGGCTGGTATTGACTTTCGCTACTCAGTCGAGCGCTCCTGACTAGCAAATAGAGAGCCACGCTGCGGCTGTTGTTCCAATTGGTTGTTGAATGGGCGGCAGTGATTTTCTTGTGTAGTGGTAAAAATAAACTACACAAAAAAGGTAGTGCTGTGGGTGCATGCTTGCGCGTGCACCGGGACAGACTCCCCACATCACATGGCGTGGGACTCTGCTACGGTGCCCAGATGGCACAGCACATGGAGATGTGTTCACTCCGTCTTCTAACCGGCTGCGTGCTCTGTCAACCGTCTCAGCGACTGCAGGAGCTGCCCAAGCATGTTCGGATGTCGGAGCTGTCAATGTCGAAATGGACGTGGCGACATAATCATGTGAACAGACTGTCATACGTACCCAGAAATCCCCACCAAAGACACAACGACAGCAAGTCTCTGATATGTTTCCCAGATGCATGCGCGCTGCTCCCCCATTCTTTTCAGTCTCATTGGAATTGCTGGTGGACACCCCCGGCCGTTTCACGAGCCTTGTACTATGAATCACCTGGACGTACACTATGATATTAATCACACAGTGTGGCGCACACATGTGCACCCTCGCATGCATTACTCCAGCCTATCAGGTGGTCCAGGAGGTTCTGAACGTCGACTTGCACTCACGCATGCCTCAGGCAAAGGCAAAGATGATTCCATATGCATATGGCCATGCATGGCGCTCACCATGCGAAGGCACGCTGCTCCCAGCCCCCGGGGTGATGGCCACCACGTGAAGGAAAGCAACATAATTTATATAAAATTGCCTGCGTACACATGCTCAGGGCGTGCTTTGTCCTGTGCCGATCGGCGGATCATCGTGATAACGGCGCTGCCATGTTGCTCCGCCGCTCAGGGCTGATCTGTTGGGGGGCGAGAGTGAAGCGGGGGACGGCTGCGGTGGGGGGAGTGGGTTGGGGTCTGGCAGGGGGGCGCGGCGGCTTGTTGTGCTATGGACATCGCTCGTGCATGCACGACATGCATGTTGCACTGGCAGCCCTCTTCGGTGTGTGGCCAAGTGTGCGCTGAAGCGCATGAGGACACCAACTGCAGCTGACTTGGTGGATTGAAAGACCTTACATGGTCAAGTGAGACCAAGGGGCAGCCTGAGGGCTGAGCTCAGCTTGATCAAGTTCAATGGATTATGACTGTAGAAGCCTAGGTCTGTGTCCACGCACATCCTGACATCCTGTCATAATGACATGATTTGCCTTCCAGAGGACGATCTCCGGCGCGCAGGAACGTGATTGTACAATCACGTGCACCTGCTCGTAGCTTCGTAGCTGGGTGATTGCGTGGAGCTCCTCTTGAAGTGTGCCAACCAATATGTATATGAGATTCTCATTGATTGGCAGCTGCAGAGATACATGTAGTTACAAAGGACAGCGGCCGGGTATCGGGCCGTGCCTAGGAATCCATCCGCAAATCCACTCACTCAGTCATGGCGCTAGGCCGGGTACGAGCACGTACCACAGCCCTGCCGGTGATGCCATGGCCAGCGCTAGCCAAAGATTGAAGCCCCGCGCGCACGTAAGTATATCTCTTGTATGCAGCTCCAGCGATGTGGTACAGGCCTAGCTTGGCCAAAATTTGAGCGAGCATAGAATGCAAAAAAGCCACAAAGTGTAGCAACTGGTCAATGGAGATCCTCGTCGCCAAAACGCTTACTGACGCTTGTACGTCCACAGGGGGAAACACAAGCACGTGCCGTCAGCGCAGGTAAGCGCATCGTAGTAAGCGGTCAACTGTGCTGGTCGAGCTGATAACTGCGGGCCAGCTCTCCTGCACTCCTGGAAACCATAGATGTGAAAGTGCATGTACATTAACAGGCATGTTGGTTGGCAGCGGGCTCCTTGGTTTGCGCCTGCGCCCCGCTTACTCCGTGCCCGTCGACTGCTCGAGTAACTGCGATTCTGTGCAAGCAACCTGCCGCAACCACCCCGTCTCCGCCTCTTCCCCCGCCTCCTGGCCTCGCAGGCGCAGCAGCCAAGCAGTCTGCTACCCGCCGGCCACATCGCCAAGCCGCAGCAGCCGCCGGCGCACCCCCCCCCTGCACAGGCCAGTGGGGGCATGCACGGGCGGCAGCGCCAAGCAGCAACGTGCCCGGCGGGGCGGTCAGAAGAAAGGCAAGGGACGGGGAGCAGGCAGGCAGTCGCATCAGGCCCCCGCAGGGGTTGCGGTATGATGCGGGCCTTGAGGAACTGCCGGACTGAGTTGTGAGTGCGGTTGTAGTGTGTGTGTGTGTGTGTGTGTGTGTGTGTGTGTGTGTGTGTGTGTGTGTGTGTGTGTGTGTGTGTGTGTGTGTGTGTGTGTGTGTGTGTGTGTGTGTGTGTGTGTGTGTGTGTGTGTGTGTGTGTGTGTGTGTGTGTGTGTGTGTGTGTGTGTGTGTGTGTGTGTGTGTGTGTGGTGTGTGTGTGTGTGTGTGTGTGTGTGGTGTGTGTGTGTGTGTGTGTGTGTGTGTGTGTGTGTGTGTGTGTGTGTGTGTGTGTGTGTGTGTGTGTGTGTGGTGTGTGTGTGTGTGTGTGTGTGTGTGTGTGTGTGTGTGTGGTGTGTGTGTGTGTGTGTGTGTGTGTGTGTGTGTGTGTGTGTGTGTGTGTGTGTGTGTGTGGTGTGTGTGTGTGTGTGTGTGTGTGTGTGTGTGTGTGTGTGTGTGTGTGTGTGTGTGTGTGTGTGTGTGTGTGTGTGTGTGTGTGTGTGTGTGTGTGTGTGGTGTGTGTGTGTGTGTGTGTGTGTGTGTGTGTGTGTGTGTGTGTGTGTGTGTGTGTGTGTGTGTGTGTGTGTGTGTGTGTGTGTGTGTGTGTGTGTGTGTGTGTGTGTGTGTGTGTGTGTGTGTGTGTGTGTGTGTGTGTGTGTGTGTGTGTGTGTGTGTGTGTGTGTGTGTGTGTGTGTGTGTGTGTGTGTGTGTGTGTGTGTGTGTGTGTGTGTGTGTGTGTGTGTGTGTGTGTGTGTGTGTGTGTGTGTGTGTGTGTGTGTGTGTGTGTGTGTGTGTGTGTGTGTGTGTGTGTGTGTGTGTGTGTGTGTGTGTGTGTGTGTGTGTGTGTGTGTGTGTGTGTGTGTGTGTGTGTGTGTGTGTGTGTGTGTGTGTGTGTGTGTGTGTGTGTGTGTGTGTGTGTGTGTGTGTGTGTGTGTGTGTGTGTGTGTGTGTGTGTGTGTGTGTGTGTGTGTGTGTGTGTGTGTGTGTGTGTGTGTGTGTGTGTGTGTGTGTGTGTGTGTGTGTGTGTGTGTGTGTGTGTGTGTGTGTGTGTGTGTGTGTGTGTGTGTGTGTGTGTGTGTGTGTGTGTGTGTGTGTGTGTGTGTGTGTGTGTGTGTGTGTGTGTGTGTGTGTGTGTGTGTGTGTGTGTGTGTGTGTGTGTGTGTGTGTGTGTGTGTGTGTGTGTGTGTGTGTGTGTGTGTGTGTGTGTGTGTGTGTGTGTGTGTGTGTGTGTGTGTGTGTGTGTGTGTGTGTGTGTGGTGTGTGTGTGTGTGTGTGTGTGTGTGTGTGTGTGTGTGTGTGTGTGTGTGTGTGTGTGTGTGTGTGTGTGTGTGTGTGTGTGTGTGTGTGTGTGTGTGTGTGTGTGTGTGTGTGTGTGTGTGTGTGTGTGTGTGTGTGTGTGTGTGTGTGTGTGTGTGTGTGTGTGTGTGTGTGTGTGTGTGTGTGTGTGTGTGTGTGTGTGTGTGTGTGTGTGTGTGTGTGTGTGTGTGTGTGTGTGTGTGTGTGTGTGTGTGTGTGTGTGTGTGTGTGTGTGTGTGTGTGTGTGTGTGTGTGTGTGTGTGTGTGTGTGTGTGTGTGTGTGTGTGTGTGTGTGTGTGTGTGTGTGTGTGTGTGTGTGTGTGTGTGTGTGTGTGTGTGTGTGTGTGTGTGTGTGTGTGTGTGTGTGTGTGTGTGTGTGTGTGTGTGTGTGTGTGTGTGTGTGTGTGTGTGTGTGTGTGTGTGTGTGTGTGTGTGTGTGTGTGTGTGTGTGTGTGTGTGTGTGTGTGTGTGTGTGTGTGTGTGTGTGTGTGTGTGTGTGTGTGTGTGGTGTGTGTGTGTGTGTGTGTGTGTGTGTGTGTGTGTGTGTGTGTGTGTGTGTGTGTGTGTGTGTGTGTGTGTGTGTGTGTGTGTGTGTGTGTGTGTGTGTGTGTGTGTGTGTGTGTGTGTGTGTGTGTGTGTGTGTGTGTGTGTGTGTGTGTGTGTGTGTGTGTGTGTGTGTGTGTGTGTGTGTGTGTGTGTGTGTGTGTGTGTGTGTGTGTGTGTGTGTGTGTGTGTGTGTGTGTGTGTGTGTGTGTGTGTGTGTGTGTGTGGCGCTGCCTGGCGCACGCTTTGAGCCATGCAACGCTGCCTGGCGGCAGCCTGACATGCGCAAATCAGGACCGGCTTGCGACTCCAGGTGTTGAGTACATAACCAAACCTACGTAGAATTCGAATTGATCATCGCTGCATGCATCGTCAGTATGCCTGCGCTCGACGTGATGGCACGCTCATGTATTACATATACATGATCATGATATCGATGATGAAAGTCAGTTCTCTCGCTGAGCCTGGTGGTGATGAGAGAGGAGATATGACCTACACTGCAGCTTCATGGCTAACACGTTTGTATACATTCTCGGGAAGTGGCTAAGGGAACCTCCGGCGGGCGCCCTGTGTGCGCCGCTAGACGTGCGCAATTGCAACCTCGAGCTCTCCGCACATGCAGACATACGCGCACGGAAACTTTTCGTTGGATATGCTATGCTGTCGGGGAGAATGCGGTAGAATACGATATATATAGGTAAACTGTTGAGGGGCATGGTCCATGCCGCATGGAATAGATTATATCCGCCAGATTCAAGCTTGCGATGAAGACTGCATCCCGCCAGCTACCCCGCGCGGACTCGGAGCGTCTGAGCCCGCTCTTGGGGGCAGCAGTCATAAAAGAACTCGAATTTCTGCGTGAGGTCGATCGCCTTGCTGACGTACTGTACGATGAGGATGTTGTCCGCGTGTCCGCCCTCCGGTACGAGCGCCTGTGGGTCCCCGCGGTGGCAGCAGCTCTCAAGCAAGGGGCTCCCGTGCCTGTCCCACCTGTGGATATCGCCTTCATCTGGCATTGCCATGTGCTCTGCCCCACCAGGTGTCTGCTCTGATCTCTCTTTACCGCGACTTCCCTGCACAGGTCGTGTACATGTTAACGCTACTGTACAAGTGCGCCTGAGCAACTGGGAGCCGACTTGTTCACAGCAGGATACATTTCCTTGTTATAGAGGACATGGGCGCTATTGATCATGATTAGCTTTGGTATCTGGTGTCACATCGAGCGAGAAATCCCAACGGGCATGCGCACAATGAGCATGCTCATTGTGTCCCATCACATACGTGCATTCAAAGTCCTATCTATCACTCAAGGAATTACGTATATTACACTCTTCGTTACTTGTGCCACACTCAGGCATATCGGCAGGAGTCTCCCAGGTGCTAGCTGCACGTTCAGACGCGCTCGTGCTGTGGTGTACCTCTCCTTGCCAGTCTCCAATTCAGCAACATCACAGCCGTCGTCGGTTTCAGCTCGATATGTGTCGTTGTAGCTGCTGTTCCATGGGTCGCGGGCGTGCATGATCGAGTGCATCCGTGCAATTGCAAGCGGCACCGATTGACCACCCCGCCAGCCCTGGTGGAAAGGCGCTGGAAACAGAGACTGTTGACGTACGAGCTGTGACTCGAATACAGTGACATAGAGAGTGTTCACTGCATGGTCGTCCAGTGTGTCGTTTGAGAAGTTGATACCAGGCCGCGGCCAGGCCATGTCTGGTTTCTTCCAGAGCAATAGTTTAATGTTTCGGAGAGTGCTCCCTTTCCTGGAACCAGCAAGGATCTCATGCGAGGTCCGGATTTCCACCTCCTAGTTGGAAAACAGGCATATTGAAGTCTGCGTCCGCAATGTGCGATGCTGCAGAATGGGAATTCCTTTAAACCTCTCCCGAGTGTCTTCGAAGGTAGATGTAAACCTGCACGTGCTCGAGCCTCGCCGCGAAGTTGCTATACCCTGCATTTTGGATCCATAATTCTTGATGCATAGGCTGAAACCTGTTGATTTGATGGGTTGACGCCGCTCTGTGAGCAAATTCACGTGTCAGCAAGGGACATTTGGCGATATCGATGAACTGCATGAGCACGAGAGCGCCTGACAGGAACAGCACCTGCTTGGGCTCCAATGCTCTGCCTCTCGGGAAACAGCAGTCCATCGTGTTACCTGTGGGTCATCCCCATCGCTAGCACCATATGGCACAAACAACCTGTGAGCGGCCCAGAACAATCGGCCAAATCCGGCCCCAAATCTCGGACACTCCTCTATGATGCTATCGATGGGCTATCGGGCTGAAAAAGTTGGTTTGTCGGGGCCGGACATGTTGTTACTGCGGTCTGAGCTGACAAGGTCAAGCGCTAGCAGGCTGGTGCATGCAGAAATTTCTGTTTCAATGATGGCGCACCACTTCTGGGAAGCACAACTACGAGCATCGGGACAACTGATACCATACTGAGAGATGTGTCAGTACATCCACGTGGTACCGTGCAAATCATTGGTGCCTACCCGTGGCATGCATGTTTATACAAGCCTGTACTTTCCGTGACGATATTGACACTGCGGTGTTGGCACTCCAACGATCAAGACGAGACATGCGCATGCACCAACAGTTTCACTGACATCTCCACACAGCGCTGATTATACCCTATAATAACTTGTGCACGGCGCTCAGGCTGTACATGTCAAAGTGGCTAATGCGCATGCAGGTACTTCTCCGACTGGGAGCGGAGCGCAGGCTCCGTGCCCGACTTTGTGTTCCCGGGGCCCCCCACCGTCCTCCCCGATGGCAGCCCGCCCGGCCTCCACGCCGATATCGCCCTGTCAAGCCGCGCCGCCGCCCTGGAGAGCATGTGGCGATCACTGGACATGAGGGTGTCCGCCGACATTCCCTCGGATCATGCAGAGGCCCTGGCGGCGCAGCCTGGCAGCGAGCTTTCGTATGACGTCGCTGCGGCGGCGCTGCGGCAGAGTGTCTTCTACTACCAGGTCTCTCTGCCCCACTACAGGGAACCGGGCTTCCAGCGGTCTGCTGTGGAGAGGTGTGGAGATGCATGAACCCAGACAGGCCTAGGCTGTTTTGGCCGTATGGTTTGACTGCAGCTGCTTATCCTCTGAGCACTGGTCCATGTTTCTTTGATGTATGGGTGACATTTGTTCACAAGTCTACTTGATAACAGCCATGCTGCCCATGCATAGCTAAACATCTATTTATCAAGAGTATTCATCAAGATATGTATTCTTTCTTGAAAGCGAAGCTTCGCTGCGGCGCCATGTCGCCAGGCCTTAATTAAGCTTTTCATCATGCCCCCCACACCGCATGCAGGTACCTCACGTTCCTGGCCATCCGCCAGGCCAACCCGGGCGTGAAGCTGTGCCCGACATACGACATCGACCTCGTGTGGCACTCCCACATGAGCCTGCCGCACCAGTACAAGGCCGACACCGAGGCCATCCTCGGCAGGCATCTCTCCCATGATGACTCCATCAACGACCGCTCCGCCGGCTCCGAGCTGCAGCAGCTGCAGCAGACAACAGAGCGCCTGTTTGAGGAGGCGGGCGCGCAATTCTTCCAGGCGGGTGGCATGTTCCGCGGCATTCCAAACCGGCTCACTCCGCAGCAGCGCAGCGCCTGCTTCCCCGGTGCGGCGAGAGCCCCTGTACAGATCATGGCAAATCTGAGTCATGCACGAGATGGTAGCTAGCAGTTTCAAGCATGCTCAAATGCAGTGGCGCCGCCGTCCAGCATCCGGGTCACCTTCAGCGGCGTTCAGTGGCACGCCGGCTCCACCGGCGGCGCGAGCGAGCCGCTGCACCCCGACGCCACCGTCTCTGCCTGGAGCTTGCAACCGAAGCAGGGCCGCAGAGCCCCGATTCTATGCGGCCGCTGCAGCAACATGCACATGCAGCCAGTGGCGGAGGCGCTGGAGGCCGACATCGCAGCGCGGACCGTGCTGCACCTCCAGATAGAAGAGGCCGTGGCAGGGTCGAAGCGTAATCGCTCCTACACCGCGTCTGTTGGAGTTGACATGTGCGGGTGGCTCAAGGTGCGATGGAGGTGGTCTGCTGTGTCCAGCCCTTCCAGTCGCTAGAGCAGCACAGGAGAGCAGGATCTGTGCCCAAAGCATCTCTCAATTGCTATCGGTAGCAGCCATCCCGATGATGTGAAAGCAACTGCAGCGCCTTTGCATGAGCCCATGCATGTGCCATCAAGAGATTGGAGATTGAGTGTGCTCAGGCGAGTGTCTGCACATCTAAACGGATGCGATCGTTTTCTACGCTGTATCATGACAGAATGGGTCTGTGTGTATGAGTCGTCGAAAGGAAAACACTGGCGAGGCAGGTAGCACTCAATTGTGCCACAAACCGTAGCACCTCACACCCAGGCGACCACCAGCAGGCCCATATGGACCTGCTGGAGGTTGCGCACATTTACACACATACACATGCATGCGTATGTGTGTAGTATGACCCCACCACGCCAGAGGCGACCCAGACTTCGGTGACGGTTGATGTGCCACTGAAACGGCGGGCCCAGGGGAGGGCGAACCCCTGCATCGCGGCTGTCACCCTCAACCTCACGCCACTCTACAGCTCGACCTGCACCGCGCCGGCAACTCCGGTGTTCCACGCAAAGTGCTTCAAGCCCGTCAATGGGGTGCATAAGTCGGCCGCGTCAAACGTGTCGCAGCCGAAGCTGCTGCTGCCGACCGAGGCCGTCAACGACCAGGGCTTCGACTCTGCAGAAACATGGACGTTCTCGTTGCCTCTGGCCGGGTCCTTGAACAATGGGAGCGTGTATGGCCGGCCGATGCTGGTGCGCCTCTGGACACAGGCCGCTCCTAGGCCGCATGCATGTGCTGCAGTTGTCCACGGCCCTGTACACATGTGTGCAGAGGCGGGCGCGGACACATGCTCGACCTCTGCAGCTGTTAGAATGCTAGTGTTGCTGGGGATCATGAATCTTCTTAGGTGCACCTCAGTTCCCTGGCCACCTCATCGAACTCTTCGACTTTCAAACGGTGGTGTGACGGCTTCACACATTGATGTGACCTCGCTCACCACGCAGCTCCATTTGGTGATTGCACCATATGCGGTCGCTGCATCAGGCTTGGGTGTCTATTATTCATATTTGATTGACATTGCTAGCCCTGTAGGCTGAAAGCCTGGGCTGCCAGTACAGTGAGGCAGATGTTCCAATGTAGGCGCGGGTGACAAACACGTCGAAACACCTCGCGACCTCTGTCGAGGTCTTTGCGCACGACGGATGCACCTCCCCGGCAGCCACCGCACACTCCGTCAACCTCTCCACCTTGCCAGAGGGATCGCTCAATAAAGGATTTTTCAACGTACAAGATGGCTACAAGATCCAGTGCGCCGACTGCCGACCCGTCTCGACTGGCCTGAGTGCAGCGCACGGCATGCGGGCGTTCCTGATCCGCAGCGGAGACAAGGACTGGGGCCTGCTATACGGTGCAGCCCCCTCATGCAGTTGTAGCATATCGCACCATGGCAGCACGTACGTGCACACGCGGAAGACTTATCCGTATCGGCGGTCTCATGAGCGGGGTGTCCGTTGCAGCTACTGCCGTGACTTCCCCAGACTGCATCCCTTTAAATCATCAGGTAGAGGCAGCATCCCGACTTTGATAGCAAGACCCCAGAAATTAAAATCTTTGCCGGTGCATGCCCTGTGTCTGCCCTTGCAATTAAGTGCGCCAGCCTGCTGGCCTGCTCAGCTCCAGACCTAACATGCACCCTGCTGCAGGTGTATGGCGTTCGACAAACGGCACATTCTGCAATCATGCCGCCCGCCTCGTTGTGTTTGACACCGGTGCGCCGCCTGTCATGCACAAGACACTCTACATGTGTGGTTTCCAAATGCCCGTGGCAACGCATGCATGCCTCATGCCACAACTCCAGCATCCTGCTTTCCGGGGCCATAGGCGTGGTTTTGCCCTGTTCGGTGTATCCGCCATTGGCGGATAATGTGACACGGTTTTGTACTTGTGTGGCTGTTCATCGGCGCCTGCGGCATGGCAGGACAGTTGATTCTGGTATCACATGTGGGGACTGAAGGGGGGCTGGCCAGCTCTCTCGGACTCTCTTATGTGCAGCCCTGTCCCAGGCCTAGGGTGGCCTGATTTCACATGCCAATGCCACCTCTTGTTTTGTCTGCAGGTGTTGTGGCAATCCAGTGATATGGCCGCTATACCACTGGACCCTTGCACGTCCTCTGGTGTTGTGTTTGTGTTAATACCTTGTACACCACACGTGTGGCATGGGTGCACAACGCTACCGCTGATTCAGTCAACCGCAGCATGAACATGTTTCAGAGCATGCAAGAAGTCGAATAGTATAGCCGAGCAATCTCAATATTATACTGACATCCTGTTCTGCAGGAGCAGCACACAGTAGTGTGGGAGGAGAGAATGATTGCGAGGGAACCCGCGTCGCCTCTGGAGGACGCAGTGGCCTCACGCTGGAGCTGCGAGGCGGAGGCGCTCAGTTCGGTAACTCCCCCATCTGCTCAATTGCTACATATCTCCTCGTGTTGCCGTTTGCAGGCAGTCGCACTTGGAGAGCTCTGTGTCTGTTGCAACGTTTGCCTGCCTCGGCCCTGCACCTAGGCTCGGATCATGCTACGCGCATCACGCCAGCGCTTCCATTGTGCACTTGAACCTTTGCAAATCTGCTCTTCGTGTGGTAGTGTGATGTCGAGGACGATGAACAATGTCGCCAGGTGCAGCGTTGAGCGTGCTCCAGCTGCACTTGCCAAAGTGACGCAGCCGTGGCCCTGCTCGGAAGATAGGGTGCACCAAGCCCTCTCTGTGTACGTACGCTACTATATATACTAGCTAGTAGTACGCGCATGTACACTAACGGCCTGTTGGTAGAGCGTGCTGGGAACACGCACCATACAGCGCTATTGCTTGCGATACCACGCTACATAGCTATATATGCAAATGGAGTCGTCAGAATACACTCCAACTCTAAGTATTCCATCAACATAAATTATACCTACTCAAACTATTCAACTGCAAGCTCAAAGTTTGTGAATCACATGTTCAACAACTTGGCCACACATATTTGCATGATTAAGAAGGCTGCGCTGCTCAGGAGGTTCTCAGGACGATGTCATGTACGAGATCTCTATGACGATGGATGCTGGCACAACATTGCATACACATGCGGTGTTCATGGATGGGCTTGAATAGATCAGGCACGCCTGTGATAAGTGCGGCAGTGTGCAGAGTTCGATGCGGGGGAGGGGCTGGCGGCGGCAAAGGAGGCGGGGCGGCTCGCGGCGGTCGCGGCGACAGTGGCCCTCTGCCGCAGCCTCCTCCTCGTGATGACCCTACCCTGCACAAAGTCAGTCACGTACCCTCAGGACACCGCTCATGTGCTAACCAAAGCCAAGGACGACTATTCATACGCAAAACCGGTGCTGGAGAGGAGACACTTGCAGCCTGCCACGCCATGCCAGCACCTGCCGAGCAACGGCTACATCGCCAAGCGCCTGGCCTCGCTGCTCGCCCGTCGCGGCGGCAACCCTCGGCGGGTGCGCCACCCCCCCCTGTCTCCAAAGTCCACCACTGTCCCGAGTGCAACTGCGCCAAGCATGCGCAGGTCTCCTTCGCACCTCATTGAGGAGGGGGCAGACGCCATGCATGTGAAGTAAGTGGCTAGAGCGGTCATTTGGCCAAGGTGGCCTGCAGATGTTGCGTGCACACCAAATGCGCCTTGTCGATGGATACTAATGCGACAGCTGCATGGGAGCTTGCACCGACACGCTCAGTATACATACCACCATGCGTGGCTCCCGATGGCATGCGTGTACGTATGCCGCGGCCGGGAATCATGCAGGATCGCGACGTCGTGAGCAAGGCGTGCGCCACATGGGCGATCCCTCCTGCAGCAGACCCGTGGCAGCCGTAGACATTGTTCTGTGTGCGTATGCATGTAAGCAAGATACGTAGCCATGCCCCTTCAGTTCTTGACAACTCCGACGTCTGGGACCGAATGTGGAAACAAGCCACATGCCACCGTAGACTGTGTGGTCACCAATGTTCAGTCTGACGCCCCGGCGGTGCCGGAGTGCAGGCCTGCGGCGCGCTGCTGCCGTGGTACGGCTGCAGTGACCCCGGCCGCATCGGCGCCATAGAAGCAGCCTACTGGGGCGGCAAAGGCTTCAGCCGCCGCAAGATGGAACAGCGGAAGAGGCGGTGGGCCGAGGTGTGCGTGGCCGGTGCTCCCGCCACTGCCGGAAGAAGCGGTGAGGCTGGTGGCTGTGCCGGTGGCTGTGCCGGTGGCTGCGGCGGCGGCTGCGGCGCAGGGGGGTGTGGGGGAGGTTGCGGCGGGGGCTGCGGTGGTGGTGGTGGTGGTGGCGGATGCGGCGGCTGCGGTGGCTGTGGCGGTGGCGGCTGACCGCGTCTGTGCCTCATCATCATGTGTGCTCCCGCACTTACTGTCGGGCAGCATGGAAGCCCAATTTAATCCTCGCCTGGCGTGGCCACATGCGTGCGGGAGGCCGCATCCCCAGAGCCCCAGCCCGCCCGTCGTACCCGCAGCACAGCAGGCGCAGCACAGCAGGCGCACCGAGGCATACACCACAGGGCAGACGACCAGCATGCACACCCATGGGTGAGCATGTTGGGTGCGCAAGCTGCACTGAAATATTAAATGTGCTGAAACAGCTTCAATTTGGCTCGCGAAGGCCCACAGTAGTAGATATGTACATTTAATGGATCAAGGAAGCATTCCGAAGGTGATCGCTGGAGAACTTGGCCTCCCGTGGCTTCATGATAGTGGCTCGGACGCGACGCAGCGAACGGTGACATGGCACGCAGGAGACATAGCATTGTGCACAGACCGTGCAATAATGTTCTTAGTTACTTAGTTCGTACACATGACTGGTTTGCGGCACGGTCTGCCATGATCCGGCTCTCTCGTGTCCGCTCCGTGATGCCATGGCTCCGCGGCAACGCAGCATGAATTGATAGTACAATTCAGATCCAAGGCCGGAAAAGGCTAAAATGTATGGCTTCAGCCAATTTGTGAACTCTAGTTATGTTAGTCTGCTGCTGCATGCCATCCTGTGACTTGTGCGCTTACAGTGAGACAGATACATGTGCGGCCATCGTATGCTCTGTATGTTGGAGAGATCCACTATAGGTTCCGTGCGCGCGAGAAGTCTACCTCAGGAATAACATAAAGCTCTTTGGTATGTCTAAGAGTGCCAACTCCAGCCAAATCAGGACATGCCAGGTGTCGTGTGTGTTCGTGCTGTTGCGAAAATGCCCAAGCTGTCTGCTGTCATCCCTGGAAAAGCCACGATCATGTCCACAGTGTTTTCACGATGATGAGATCTGATTATATCAGCCGCGGAATGGTGTGCCAAAAGCTTCTGGTTACGTGGCGTTGCCAGTTAAGCAAAGCGCACTGCAAGCATGAATGTGAGGTTGCAGCCCTCGCGAACGCCCCGCTCAACACAACCTCGCTGAATTCAAGTACTTTTTCATATGAGAAGTGCACAGTACTAGTACCAGTTGCACGATGACAATGTGGAAGCCTCCGTGCATTACGATTCGCGGGCCACTGCACACCGATCGATATTCATCAATTCAATGTCGCTGGACACAGTTTTCCCAGGATCACTTATGCAATAAGCCTTGATTGTGTGCCATATTGCACGTCTTCTAGTTGGCGCACTCTGCGTCTGCGCACCCACTCGCGTTTGCGCGCTTGTGAAACCAAGGCTCACCCTTGATGGAGTGCGCCATCGAGTGCGCGACACATGAATGCGTGAGCATGCTGGGTGCGCTGAATTGCATGAACACGCAAATCATCAAATAGATGCTTCATGATCAGGGACAGCATTCCTATCATCGCTGGCGCCCATCTACGGTGGTCCTTGAACCACCTCAAGTCGCTCCCACCATGCATTGCTCAGTCTTGCTCAAATTGCTTACTACCATACATAAAATACACTCAGCTTCCACCATCAAATCGACACTAGCTGGTATATACTTGCTTGCTGCACAATTGAACGTGGCCTGATCGAGAGGAGGACTGCTCCATCGCCAAGTCTGCTCCTGCATACCAGAGATCATATGACGCCTTGTTGTACAGACCAAGGCACCTACGGGGTAAAAATTCACGGACAGAAAACAATGAAGGTGCAAGGTGGCATTCAGAGATGCAAGACAGTGTATGCACACCTGCCATGCTAGGCTTACTGCATCGGTCTTGCCAGGTATCTAAAGCTGTGGCAATTGCCATCCTGCATGCGATCAAGTTTTTCAATCAGAGCACCTTAGTATGAAATGAGTCTATCGATCAACTGAACACATCAGCAAGCTATCGGGGCAGCAGCAAACCATTTGGACCATCAGGCCACTTCGGTCAGCAGATATGTGCTGCATGTCCTCATTGTGGCTGTACCGATTGTCGATGCCTCAATCTCTGTATGTTGCAATCTGTGTGCTGGTTGCAGACCTACATGAGCAAGTATTCCTGAGACGTCCAGAGCTGGCAGCCATCCGAGTCAGGACATCAGCTACAACAGCCAGGCGTTGTGACCATTTACAGCAAATGTATCAGTATCATGTGACCGACCGTTTGTGCTAAAGCTGCAACGAAAAGTCAATAGCTAGCTTGACAGTCTCAGAACGAACCTCTGCACAACAAAGGTCTCTGCTTGAAGTTGAAAATACACATTGACTGTTTGATCTGTGTCTCAAGTTGGAGTGGTGTAGCAAGTGCGCCTGCATGCCCGCACAGCTCTTGACATCAGGCAAACGCTTCGAGGTATGCACCATTTCAAGACACTCTATGGAACAGAAAGAGTCTAATCAACGTCACTCACGCGAGCACAAGCTCGCCCTTGTCTTCGCCGGGCCCGGGGCCTGCTCGAGGGGCTTGATCAGGATACAGGTGATCAACAACGAGCGCTCGTGAAATGTGCGCGACAGCACAGTGTACATACAAAAAAGATATTAGGCCATGGAGGATGAAGTAATACATACTTGCGAAACGATCTGCGCCATCGGTGAATGCAGATCACCTGGTTATACTGCAATGGGGAGCTGCAACTAACACGGCGACATGCAAGAGCTGATCGACGCAGCATCACAAGCCTTCCCTAACGCACCAAAGGTAGATATCCAGCTCAGAAGTAATTATGTTTCGTAGCGACGGCTGCCTGCAGGCGACGCTACCGCTAGTACTACACGCGAATGCTGTGTCCTGGCCGTTGTCTGTCCATGCAATCGCTTCGACATGTAATTGCACCAGTATAACATGTCTTGCACTGGCGTACACGGCATAGCTGTCAGCTGCACGGGTCTTCTAATGTTCAACTATGTGTGGCGGAGCGGCAACGATGCACTGATCTACAGTTGTTCGTACCTCGGCGACGTCTAAAAGCATGAACACCATCGCGCACCATTGCAATGCGCCGCATTCAAGGATGCTGCACTTTGTGTACACCGTTGGATATGACATGACGGAATTGTTTACGCCTGCAACACCATTGAACGGGCTGTCGATGGCTCTGTTTTGCCTTTGCTAGGACAGACCTTGCGGACAATCGACCACGGATTACAGCATTCTCTTCAATGGTGACAGATTTATGCGAATGCACGGATATCTGATCTGGTGTATGGCGCAGTTGGCTCGTAGTGCAGTCACACGGCATGGACACCACGTGCAATCTTCATTCACCATTCACGGACACATCCCCGCTGATTTAAGCCAACTAAATTCACATTGGCATGTGCAGTGGGTGCTGAGCCCGCCTCAGTGTTGACTTGAACAGGCTCATCCACAACCTTCACATAGTACACAGTATCCAACCAGCAGACTGATCGAGCCTAGCAGCCTTCCTCCACTTGATGAGATGGTGTAACATGCCATGCTCTGTGAATTCCCATGGCGATGGGCCTTTCATCGGCCAGGTTCCCACAAAGCACACCTCACTCAGAACCATGGCACACCCTCTGGGTGAGCTGTTCGTAGTGACCCACGCTCCAAGAACTCAGCTCCACATTCCAACAGCTGTACGTCAACTCTGGTACTGTGATTTTGTATTCCAACACGATTAGGCCCGACGCAGACCTGGTTGCAGTGACTTTGCTAGACCAGCTCACCCACAATCGGCGCACCCTTGGACGTGGAGCACCCACCAGGTGGGCAGAAAAGGTGATGGGTGGCCATCAGATGCATCTCCTAGCTATCACAGGGGTTCCAAGCCCACCAACGTATGTTAAATTGACTCTAGAGCACAATTGCAATGATACCTTTAGATCATCAAATCTCGCATTTCCGAAGGACTTACGATTCGGCTCACCCCAAGATCGCGCACCCAGTCCAGTGGCGCACCTAGGTGTGCAAGTGTGGCGTAGGACCTGTGACCGTCCCACCCGAATCGTGTCCCAGCTGGCACCTGGGACGGAAACCTGCACAATAGGTTTCCCAGGGTATCCAGCCACAATATGGTGGCTGCATGCTGCCCCTAATGTGTCACGACTGCAACTTGGTGATCAACGCCTTGCATGTGCCCGCTGGGCCAAGATGTGAGTATGGAATCGACCACTCCTACGCATGGTGGGGGTTTACAGTATACTGGTGCGGCAGAGAGCGGCATTTTCTCATGAGCGCATGCATGTAGACACCGCTGAAGCGAATGTCGCTGGAGGTGCAAAGCATCACACGAGCTGTGACAAAGGGCAGTGATCAGAGACGCGCGATTGTTGTTCGGGTAGGATCATGCCATAGGGTGCGAGTATGTTGTGAAAGTGCCTCGTAGCGCACAAGGCAGGTGCACATGCGAATGCACGCACGGGGTGACACGTGGCAGTCACCCGCCCGCGAAATGAGAAGGCACATTCCAGCTCTCCGTATAGGTCGAACAAGGTCATATCTGACTGTTGTAATGGCCAAATCTGTCCGCTGAGAAGCACACCTATTCAAGATATGCAGGCACCAATTGTGGATACATGTGTATGTATCTCCGGCTAGTGCCTTGCAAACTTGAGCCAGCCGAAAGTATACCAAAGAATACCTCGGAATGCCAGCCTGTACCACGTCACAGCTGTGCACATGAGCTGCATGCATACATCTACATGTGCGTAATTCCACATGTACTAACTGAGGTAGAAAGTTCACTGGTTGATGCTGTATTACATGAACATCACGGACCGGCATAACATGTTTCGGCCTTGCCAAAGGGCCTCATCAGACACCTACGTGAGTCAAGCAACCAACACCGAACCAGCTCGCAAATTCCCTAATATTCAGTCCTCTAGAGCGAGACTGACTGAGACTGGAAGAAAAGTCCAGAACCCAGAAAAACCGACACGAGATAAGATAACGAGATAAGGCACATCACGCCGCCCGCAAATGTGGGCAATGCATGCAGAGGCACGCAAATGCACCTCCGCAGCACCTCCAGCTCGTGCGGAAGCAGCCGCACGACAATTTAGGCCAATTGTCCAAAAAACGCAGGAAAAGAAAGAAAAGCCTAGATGGCTATGTCCGTGTCAGGAGGACAGCCAAACACAACAAACTTATCAGTGACAATGACAGACAATCACAGTAGACTACAAAACAGCTGCATGAGAGACACACAGCCACTACATCACACAGCCATTAAGAGGCGCAGAAACAGATCCCTGCCCGCGTAGAAGTCATCCTCCAGGATGCCAGGGTGGAAGGCCAGTATTGCTCTGCGCGTGTGCGCAATTGAATAGCCGAGATGCGACGCGTCGAGCCAGATGGCGAGGAAGCCGGCAGCGTGGAGAAGACCGTCTAGGGTGGCGGAGGTGTTGTCGCGAAGCCGCGCACACATGCCCATCACCCATGCACGGAAGTAGACACGGCCGGTGCGGACCACAGAGGGGAAGAAGGTGACTCGCGGAGGCGGGAGATGTTGTAGGTGGGCGGTGAAATTCTTCGGGCGGAAGAGCAGGTGGATGTCGGTGGTGTCGAGGATGATCCGGTGCTCCAGGATGTCGATGATGCGGCCTTCAGCGGTCTCCTCGCATATCATGCCAGCGGGATACGCGGCGTAAACAGCGGTTTTCACGGCGGTGTACAAAGCAGGTTCCTCAAAACAAACGACGACAACCCCATCATCGACGTATCTGAAACCTGCAATGTGTTGAGTCACATGCGGCCCGAGACGAGCATGCATGCACCGTTCTGCAGCGATGCACACAAGCATGGCCATTGCCGGAGACATGTACCCACCCATAGCGGCGCCACGGGTCTGCTTCAGTACCTGGTCGCCGACCGTGATGAGTGTGTGGCGTAGTTCGAAGAGGAGGGCAGGGAGGAGGAGGGGGAGGGTGACGCGGGTGCATTCAGGGGGGGTGGCGGAGCAGCCAGTGGACGGTACCACGGCGCGTCGACGCAGGTGGACGTCCCAGGCGGTGGTGTCGCAGGTGGTGGTGTAGATGGAAAGGCCTTGATCGGCTGCGGCGGCAATTGCATCATAACGCATAACGATAATTCCACATGCCCAAAAGTGCCACTAGCATTTCTCAACATGTAATCTCGCATACCAATCCCATGTATCATGCCACCTTATACCACAGCCTTTTGGCAGTGCGAAGTGCCAGCTCAGTACATCACACGTCATGCATGCGGTGCATGCATACCCCTGGTATGCGCTTGCGCACGCCAAGGGTGCAGCGTCAAAGACCATGCCAGCCAATCTACGTCTGCGTATCCATGCAACACGATGTTGCTGCATTGGATTGACGAAGGATGATACATGCCAAACCCCAATGCCCGCAGAAGATCGCCAGATCTCGCGGGATGCTGCACCCTGATCCGTACAGAGATCAACGAGCAGCGCGATTCCACAGTTCCACAGAGCTATCAGTAGCGAGGACAGCACAAAGCAGGGATGGGCCTGGGCACATATATTCCAAGTGTTTTGCTGTGATCGACACAATTACCTTTGGTCGATTGGGGCGCTTCTGTTCCAGTCATTCCATCGTGTGCTGCATTGTTACCCCTGTCGTTCTCTCCTGTCGTTTCTGTACGCTCGCTAGGGTGCCCAGCTCCTTGCGCTACCCGACCAGTCAACAGGTATCGGTGAGACTTCTCTGCCATGGCCGATCCTAGCGAGTATAGCCAGTTTTATGCGTCTGTCGTTCAGCCTCCAGATGACGATGGCGTACCTCCCGACCTCATTCAACTGTCAGGCTTCGACGCTTTGCAAGCAGCAGAGCGCGAGGCAATCCGCCTGGCCATATCCCTCCTGCTGACGCTTACGAAGGCTTTCTTCGAAGCGACTCGGCGCTCGTCTGTCGAGGTGCTGAAGTCGTACGGCCAGGCTTCCCGCACCCTGCTCCAGATGCTCGTCCAAAGCACCACCGACCAGACGCCCCCTCCGTTCAAAGCTCTTCGACGAAGGTCCCACCTGAATGGCGATCAAGTGCGCGAGCAGCTGCGAGCAGCCACTGCGACAACCTGCGCCTCCAGCTGGGGTCCACCTGTGGGCTGCGTGCGCGATATTCTCTCCGTCAGCGTGATGGCCTTCTACACCTGGACTGGCAGCGCCCTCGCTGCCACTATTCTGGACTTCGTATATTCCTTCTCTACAGATGCTGCTGCCTGGGCAACCGTATGGCTACAGTGTCATGTGGACCACTCCCACCTAGACTTCCCTGCCCTCGCCCTGCGCGTCACGTCGCATCGCGCACGAAGTGTCAGAAATGCTATCATTTGTGCAGGGGCGGACGCGCAGTCCTCATTCAGGTCAGGTCAGGACAGCCAGCATCTCATACCTTCTGCGCACAGAGGTAGAACTGAGAGATGCTGAAGAGGGGAGTGCTAGTACCGGGAAACAGTAAGAAGAAAGGTTACAGTTCTCAGTGTGCACATGCTTATATGGTCACACTGAATACTCAAGGTTACGGCGGGAAACCCTCGCACGATCTCTCTCACTACATCGAGACGATCCTAACTGGCGGCTTACCCCTACACTGGATCCGCGGATCGTTCGTGCATGGGTGCACCTGTCACCACGCTGCTGCCCGCAGGCTCATGCATTGTGACACGAAGCACCAGCTCCAGCCCCGCGGCCATGGTGTCGCAACTCGCCACCCTCGCCGTCAGCGCCATTGAGCCGATTGTACGGTCCATGTACACAGCAGCGTCTATCCTACCTGGGACTACAGCGAACTACTTCGAGGAGCAGATGTTCCGCGCGACATCCGCGCAGGTGGCAGCAGCGCCCGCGCTGCAGTACGCCGGCATCGTGCGATCGAACCTGGTACTGTCATCCGTGCCTCACGTGTCGAGCCTGCCATGGTACACCCCGAACTTCACAGACGACTCGAGTGCAATCTGGTTAGGTCTGCTGATTATTTCTTCGCATCCATACATTTCCCTTTGTCTGATGCGGTTCGCGGCGATGCATCCGCTGAGCGAAAGTGGCATCACTACGTGTGCGAAGTTTTGAACAACCGCGTCTTATGCATGAAACTATCTGAGGCCCGGGTGATCAAACATTTGTCCAAGGGTTTCACTCGTGATGCCATGCAGTACCAGGTTGCTACAGAAAAAGCCATGTCTCCTGAGTGCACCATTCGTGAATGGCTGGATGCCATACGTGACTTTTTCTTTACCAACGGGCAATTCAGAATGCATATCGAGGGAGCCTGGAGCAAATCCCGTGCAGGAAAAGCCTCCAGCTTCAACGACTTGGTGCATCATGTCCGCATATATTACCAATTGATCTTTCTCGATTATGTGGACTTGCCAGGCAAAATGACCCTGCAAGATTTTGCATGGAACTTGTTTGACAAGTTGCAGCACCTCATGTCCCCTGAGTGCACCTCAGAGTTGTCAGCCACAGTCAAAATGTTCATGCCACTACCAGACCTGCTGCAAAAATTGACCACACATCTGGAGAACAGCCACACATGGCCGACCGAGCGCGCAAATTCACATGCCATAGCATTTGTCACATGGTGTGTGGACAAGCTGAACACAGCCAAGGAGACAGCCAACACAGCCAAGCGCTTTGCCACATTCTCTGCCAACCATTACCAGGGTGTAGATTTTGCATCCACCAGCACCCATACCACCCCCACCCGTGAGATGCCAGCCCACACATCAGCACCAAAACGAGGCCAGCGGCAGATTGCCATGGCATATACCAATACCCAAAGACCAGGCCAGAGTCGCCAATTTCCCAACAACCGTTCAACATATGTGCAGCCATCTACGCCATGCTCCAGCGTCACCCGGGAGCTCTTACCAGGCCTCCGGGACGCCCGTAAGCTTCCATTCCAGCAGAAGCAGGCCTGGCTCGATAATGCCATGGACAGCCCCACCGCACCACAGTGGATCAAAGATGTGTATGCGTTTGAAGTTGCCAACCACAACGCGCCATTCACCATCCACGGTCTTGCGGCAGCCTGCCGTAAAGGGCTCCCTTACTACCTTCCATTCACACCCGTGCACCATGGCCGTCGGGATATTCCTCCTGGAAGCAACTTTCCACCACCGCAAGCGAGTTTGCGGCATCTGCCCCTCCTCCATGCCTGACAGCGACAAGTACCACCGCATCGCGGACTGCCCTACCGCGCGTTCCATTGCGCCGGGGGCACTTGCAACCTGGGCGCAACACCCTGCCAACAAGAACAAGTGCCTGATGGCAGTGGAGCCCGCCGACGAGCTACCGCCGCCACCACCCCCGCCGCGGCAGCCGCAGAGCGCCGCAAACACTCCAAATTCCGCGGGACCCTGTAGTCGCAAACGGTATGATGATACCCCTCAGACTGCGAACAAACGAGCACGTGCCCCTGGCAACCATATCCGTTGAGAATCTGGCAAGCCGCCTCTTGGCTGCCCATCTTGGGCGGTGGAGCCTTTTGTACTAGCGGCTGACCACGCCTCAGGCCACGGCATTGTTTTTCCTTCCTCACTCTGCACAGCTGACAAGTCATTATTCGATATTTCCACACTGACCTGCCCTATCGTTGTTACCTTGCCATACACTGATGATGCACACGTAGCATTGAGACATTTACATGCCATCAACCTGAATGGGCACCATGTCACAGTAGCCATCCCTGGCCGCTGTTTTATAGTGATGCGTTCGTGCCGTACACTAGCTAGCAGACACAGCTACAGCACGGTAGACAAAGCCAATGCATTGTTGTCCTATACGGACGGCCGCCCAGTGCCAGCTCACCAGATGTTCCATGTTTTGAGATTAATGTCCAACCAGCAGAGCCTAAATACATCCGCTATTTCTTGTGCTAGTCAGAAAATTGATGCGGTCGACTTGATCTGCACAGTCCCCATCCACATCAAAGGCAGCCGCTTGAAGGCGCTTGTAGACACAGCCTCCAATCACATCATGATTATAGTAGAATTCCTACAGGCCAATGCCATACCATATCACCAAAGTGCATCCACGTCGCATGGCATCTCTGGGAGTGCAGCACCCTGCCTCGGTACTGTCACATTATGCACAAGCATAGGCCGCCAGCGTCACGATGTCACGTACACTGTGGTAGCAAGTTTGCCGGCTGCAGAGTGGCATGCACCCAATCACGCGCTATTGGGTCTTGATGTGATTGCCGTCACGCACATGAAACTCGAGTTTGATGATCCGGACATTTGCATCATCGTGCCTGGCCGTAAGGCTGGCCCCCGAAAACATTCTCGTGATTGGCAGCATGTCGTGCACATACCCAAACGCACACCTGCTTCACAGGGGACATCAGATGAGTATGCGTGCACCAGCCGTAAGCTGAACTCTATGGTAAATCGTGCTAAATGTGGTAAGTCGTCTCTGTACGTGGTGCATGTCAAACCTGCACATGCATGCGTCGAGCCCTCCAGCGATATGCATGTCTGTGCGGCGTCGAAAAAGAAAGGTTTTCTGTCCCAGCAGCAAGTACCAGCACCAGTCCAGCAAGATGTAGCCACCATCCCACAGTGTGTTCAAGAGATAGTACACAAACATTCCAAGTCCGGAGGCACGCTCGGGCCTGCACCCCCAAATACCACAGCCTTAGGCTTTGAGATGAATATTGAGAATCTGCCTGGTACCAGACCACGTGCTGCCCGCCAGTACAGATTGACTCCACTGGAACACTCTGAACTAGAAAAGCAGGTACAACACTTGCTTGACATGGGCTGGATTCAGCCGTCCATCTCCCCTTGGGCAAGCAGCGTCCGTTTTGCTCCCAAACCCGGAGGTAAACTGAGACTGTGTGTCGACTACCGCTACTTGAATGAGAACACAGTAAAGAATACATACCCGTTACCACGAATAGATGCCTTGCTTGATAAATTGCAAGGCCAGAGATACTTTTCTGCATTGGATCTTGCTTCTGGATATCACCAGATCAGATTAGCCCCGACATCCCAGCCAAAAACTGCATTCCGCACCCCTGATGGCCTGTACGAATGGACGGTGATGCCATTCGGTCTCACCAATGCACCGAGTGTCTTCCAACAAGCAATGCACGTGGTTTTGCGTGGACTGATTGGCAAAATTTGCCTGGCATACCTCGATGACATTATCATCATTTCCAGAACTGCTGAGGAGCATGCCATCAATCTTGATCGTGTGTTGACTAGGCTGCATGAACACAACTTTTTCTGCAATGCTGTCAAATGCCAATTTGCCATGCAAGAAGTCAAATACTTGGGGCATATTGTGACAGCAGATACCGTGAAACCAGACCCACACAAAGTTTCAGTGTTGCAACAATGGCCTGAAGCTGATTTAAGATCGTCAACCAATACCATCCGATCATTCTTGGGTCTTGCTGGCTATTTTCGCAGATTCATTCCAAAATTTCCCACCCTTGCTGCCCCACTGCTCGAGCGCATGAAAGCCAAAGGCAAGAGCATTCAATGGCATCAAACATGCTCTGATCAATGCCACAGGCCTGCGCCATCCCAACCTCAACCAGCCCTTCCATGTATACACATATGCCAGTGATTATGCCTATGGAGCTGTCTTGATGCAAGACCATGAAGCAGCTCTGCGTCCCATTGCATGGGTAGGCCGAAAAATGAATTCCTCTGAGGTCCACCATGCCACTTTTGAAAAAGAGCTGGGCGCGATTGTTTTTGATGCACACCAATGGCGTTGCTATCTGGAAAATGGCCACCCCGTGTATGTCCACTCTGACCATAATCCGCTGAGGTACTTGCAGACCCAACAACGCTTGAATAACAAGCAAGCGCGTTAGGTAGAGACGTTGTCCCGCATCAACTGGCACATCATGTACGTGCCTGGTGACAAGAACGTGGTGGCCGACGCGATGTCTCGTGCCACGCACCTGCCTTCCATGACAGTACAACTGCATGATGACCATCCCATTTCTTGTGCCTCTCGTGCGGGAAATGCCATTCCAGTGCAAGTTTCTTATGCATTTCCGGCTGTTGTAAGTCTGACCACGGCTATAGCGCGCAGATGCCACTCTTCCCCATCCCCGGATCCAAGCGGATACAAGCTGCCAATCGCCAGCACTGGATCAACGGCCATATCATCTGGCCCGTCGCCGATGAATCAGGCCATCCCATACCACCAGACGTTGCCAACAATCTCTCCCCAGCCCTGCGACTACTCCCGACTACGGGAGAAGTTCGGTTCACCCCCGCCCGGCCTGTCCCCACCCATGCCAGACCTGCGTTCCCAGTCGCAATTTCCCCAGCCACAGGACCCACGGCGGCCCACGCAGCCGCCGCCATCAGTGATTTCCATCAGCTCGGGGTCCAGCCCCCGCATGGGCGAGCAGATGGAGTCTCAGCTGTCCCCGGTGTTGATGCCAACGGGATCTCCGCCAGCGCTGCCACCGCCCCCATCCCCACTTCCCCGCTGGCCCATGCCAATGCCGACCCGCCGCCGTTCTCCACGACCGCTCCTGGTTGCCTCCGCACCCCATCTCCAATGTCAGACATTGACTTCACGCCTATAGCGGAGGAGGAATTCCTCGGCCTCACCCCTCCACCAACAGCCCGCGCATGAGGACGACGCAGCGACCGCACAGCCGGATGCTTCCGCGGTGGACTGGGTCGACCAGGAGGACCTGGTGTGTGACGGCCGCGCAGTCGATGCACAGCGTGTGGGTACGCACTCACAAGCAGAGCTGCTTCTGAAACAATCCAACAAATACTTGACTCTAGATCTGCACGCAGACGACTTCTGGCAGCGCTTGCGTAGTGGCTATGCACATGATTCTGATTTTGCCGAGCCACCTGCATCATATCATTACGACCCTAAGCACCAGATTTATTTGCACAAGAACAAGATTGTTGTCCCTAATCATGATCACTTGCGCCGGCAAATTCTGTTGTGGCACCACGTACACCCCTGGCATGCACACATGGGTGTCTCTCGCACAGCATCATTGATCACAGACTCATTTTCACATAGGCTATGCGTGGCACGCGCACCGTGGGTGCGCGTGCTGTGTGCGCGTCGAAAGGTGAAATCTCAAGATCACCACAAACTCCTCTAAATCACCTCAAATTAACTGCTGAAGATAGCCTGTGGTCTTGGCATCTCAGTGAACTTGTTCCCAACACGATCGGTGAGGTATTCGCATTCCCACAGGTGTTTCCGCGAAGCAGGTCACCGGGGTCGTCGAGCCCCTACCGGTGATACCGCACGCCTACAAGCCAACACCACGATATGGTATCACTGATATGCTATTAAATTGAAGTTTGGGCTTCCGTCACAACCTGCCCGGGTTGTTCTCGGAGCGGAAGTGCGTTGTATAGGTTGCTCGCCTTGTCGCGCATCGTTGGCGTAAGTCCTTCAGAGTAACTTGAATTTGCGCGCCGGCGCTCGTGTAAGCTAAACATATGTTTTTCTGAGGTTCCTGTTTGCCGTTTGCGCTGCGGTGCGCCCAGTTGGTTGGCACAGCGATGAAGTCAGTGAGCTGCCCCGGGGGTCACTGACCGAAATTGAGGTGCTTCGGTGCTTTAAAAGGAATGTCACCGTTCCATAGCGGTTCAATAAGCCAATGTGAAATACTTACGTGCGACTTGCGATGTTGGCGTGCGTGCTCGCCCACTTATTCGAGTTGTGTGTGCACAAGAGGCTTACGCCGAGCCCAGTGCCCTACACTCGTCCGGGCACGGTGTGACGCGGAACCGAAGTAGTGATATCATTGACAATTTCTTGACATTATGATGCGATTTGCGCGTCGCTATCTTTCGTAATCGCGTACATACAGTGTTCAGTAGCAGGCGAGGCTCTGGGACTTCCTCATCAGTCTAGGCGTCAGCATTACAGGTTTCGGGTCGGCCAACCAGTCCATATAACGTCTTAGACTCTGTTATTGCAGATCCTTTAATGTCGGTGGGAGTTGGGTTGTGATCGTATCTCCTGAGCTGTTGCTTCAACGTATCCGGCTTGCTCCATGCCACAACAGGGCTCCGGAGCCCTGGTGTGGCATGGAGCAAGCCGGATACGTTGAAGCAACAGCTCAGGAGATACGTGCTGTGTAACATTGTTACATTGTAACATTGTTACATGTACTGGTGTAACAATGTTACTAGCATCACAGCACTGCTCAGAGCCAGTCATGTATTGATTTACACAGCGAATAGGCTCTCTGATGCGTAGCATATGTATTGCTGACCTTGATTGCGCACCAGCGGAATACTTGTGCACTGTCGTGGCGCGCACCCCCGAGTGCGCAAAATCAGTGGCGTTCGCAATGCGTTTGGGTGCGCTGTGCGGAGTGCGCACTGCGCCCCACGAGCAGCGACGTTCAATTCCGGACCGATAACAGCCTTCAAACATTGTGTAGACGTGTATGTGTCCCTACACGATTCCGTTTTGGACTTATCGTGGCTGCTATCAGCTTATACCGCGATGGCACAGGTCGCAGTAGCAACTGATCTACGTGCGCCGGTGCAATATACCCAATAATGTACCTACGAAAACACACACGAACTGCCTGCTGCTCTATTTTGATGTTTGGACCGGCGTTTTCCGTCGAACGAATCATTTCATGACATCTCCGAGGACAGCTCAGGTGTACGCTGCCACCGGCATTGCCATAGCATCGCCCGTTTCAGAGCTACGAGCACACGAAAGGCACTTGGTGTGTCTAACAATGTTTCACGGGGGCCTACGATCTGGCTGTCGCCGCGGAAAGCGGCGATCGCGGACCGACTGACCAGACCACTAACTGGAGCACCAGGCTTGTCAGAGTCCCCTGCAGGGGCCCACATGCCAGCTACATCAAAGCCGCCAGAATTCATCAATATAAATTTTATAATGAAATACGATGGCTAGTAGGGCCCTAATCTACCGCAAACTGCCAAACGTGCACCTTGCAGCCCGGACAACACCACGTAATCCGGACACAGGGCAAGGCAACCGGGGCATAATCGACATATCTGCGCACTTCAGACCTTCAGCATAGTTTCAGTTTATAGTGTACCCGCTGAGTGAGACCCATTCATGTCGCATACGGACTCGGGCCAGTTGATCGCTACGAGAGCCACAGCAGACATGCAAGACCGTGAGTCCACCACTGCACCGCGATCGCGCACAGAACAGTCCAGATAGCACTTTTGGGATGCATCCTTGACGTGTACATGCTCATAGTCAGTCACAGGCCACACATATCTCAAATTACAGTCTGTTACGCGGCGTGACGTGGCCCACGGAAACAGCTACAGAAGCATGAAATATCCGCCGATCGCGCCCCGAACGATTCGTACGTACTCGCAAGACATTTGGCTACGTACTGAATATGCATACAGCTGATTTAAAGCCTTCCCAGGCCCTAATCAATGTCGGCCAAATCTCGCGCACCCATGTCGCGCACCAGGGGTGCGCGGCTTTCACGTAGCCGCTGTGCCACTGCTTTGGCCCTTCCCGTGGATTAAACTATATATATTCAGAGAGTATATATACGCCTCTCCGCGAGCCTCGCGGCGATCCTGCGCTCCTGGGGGGTTCCGTTGCGCACCTGGTGGCGCGCACTTTCTAGCTTGCGCCGCCTCACTTAATCGGCGCACCTGGAGGGCGCGCCTAGCTGTGCGCCTAGCCGGTGCGCAGGCACTTGCAGCATGCGCCGATTTGGTGCGCAGACAAGACCACAGGGATCGATATCACGGGCAATCATCGCTATTATTATGTAGAATGTCCCAGGTTGTATCTGGTTGATTACTGTTCATGTTTACAATCATATACATCCTGCTTGCTAGGCACTTGTCACAATGCGGTGCGAAACTGCAAGCACTCACCAACACAGAAAGAGAAGTCAAGTGGACGAAGTAAACTAAATAAACTTCGAACTCTGTATTGTATCAGCGTGGCCTTCCCTTGGTCTTGCTAGTTGGCCAGCCTGCATAACAACACAATTGTCAGTGGTTGTACTGCAACAGTACACCCGAGTCAACCTTCTAGCTACCAACTTCACCAGGCGGTCCGCTACAGTAGTAACGCTGTGTTGCACAAGTCTTCGGGCATGCGAAACTCTGAGGGTGAATATACACCTGTCATGCTAAGCAAGTAAATCATGTTGTCTGAATGAAGTTTAGACAACCCTGACCTGCACTCAAGAGTTTGGCTGAGAGTGCTACACCATGGAAGCAGCACAACAATCGCAATAACGGCTCAGCATCTTACCAGCCCACCTCACAGACAGAGTACACCACAATGCCACATGTACAGGCTGACTGGGAAACTTGCGGCCACAGCAAAGCATGCTTCTTGCATGACCATTGCGATGCGGATGCTGCAGACCTGCAAGAACGTGATACTGTAAGGGCTCATAGTCGGACAGCCATGGCAAGCATTGTGGTACACTGCATGATGGCAGCATCAGATCTGACAAGATGCATAGATTGGTGTAACATTCGCCGTACCTTGTGATACCTGACCATCTGTGCATATCGTCTTGTTTGTGTAATGACCATTGTCACCATGGCTTTCACTCTCAATGTACGCTTTTCCTGAAATGCCTGCATGCTGCATAGGCACAGCTGCATAAGTTGCCATCAGCATTTGATAGATCCAATGCACTGCCAAATCACATTGTTCAAGCACAGATTCACATTGCTTGGTTATCTCTGTGACAACGACGCTGTGAACGGTCAACATCAGGCGTAACAGACTAAGCTACGAATCTAGATAGTCGCACGTCCACAACATAAGGAGTTCCTGACTTGCAAGACGGCTGCCTTAGCATGTGGAGCCACACAAGTGACGCAAAACTGTACAGCACCAGCCCCCGACACAGTGCAACGGCAAGGTTTCAATTCGTGCGTATTCGCTGGACTGTATCAACTATTTGCGAAGGTTATCCATAACTATTGGTAAAACTTCAAGCATGAAGTTATGGTCTTTGTCAGGCCCGCGGGCCTGCTCGCGAGACACGCGGATCACCAGCGCGGACTTGTATGAAGTGCCTTGACCCAGAACCGGAAGAGGTAGCATACCATGTAGGAAGATTATCGTTCTGGCGCGGAGTCGTGAGCGTGAGCGCTAGATCCAGGACCTACATTTGCGTGGTGCCGATAGTTGCAGGCACCGTTGCAGTTGCCGAGCCTGGACAGCTGCTAGCGGCATGATACTATCGGGTAAACAGATCTCGAGCGATGCGTATCAAGATAGCTTGAGCCAAGGCACGGCTGCCTCGTGCAACAACAAAGGAAGTGCAAGACATCGACGACGTTCCGAGAGTACTTCAGCGTCTCAATCAATACGATACTAATTGTCGCCCTGACATGACATGTCACCTCTGCTTCAAAATACAAGAGGACAATCTTCAGCTGCCCTTGACTTGTGATCTGCGTCACAGCGTTGCAGAGTGGCAACAAGGGGCAACTGGTCACTGCCGCATCGACTGACATGCACAACTTCCGGGCTCGGGCATCAGTATGCGTAAAGCGGATAACCACAAGTCAACAGTGATGTATGAATCGTATTGTATGGCTCAGAAGAAGCATGGCGGGAATGGCTAAGCTTAAGCCAAACACGCCGTCGATTTGGACAATTCAGCGACTCTACATGCCCGTCGGCAAGCTCCGGGAAGAAGCAAGCAAGCTACAAGTCAGTAATAGTTACACAGTGGCCATGCACTGCATTGGGCACGCGCATTGATGAATATAGCTTGGCGCGTCCCAATGCGCAACTCCAAGAGGTGGGTGCATGCACAATCATCCGTCATCACGCAACGTATATATAGCACAGCTCTTATCCCTCTCTAGTATGTATCCCCAGCAAATGAGGTGCTGCGTAGGCACGCACTGGAGGCACGCACTGGAGGCACGCACTGGACAACCTCCAAAATACGATCAACATCTGCGGTGACCAGGACAGTCACGGCAATCTCGCACGAAAAAAAAGCCAGCAATACCACGGCTCATAACTTTTGGAGACCTGGGTATCGCGAGACGCAGACACCAGTGCCAGGCAAGCGCTCGCGGGGGGCGCACCTGTCACGATTGCGCACCCTCCCAGGTGCGCCAGCTGGAAGGCTGCAAGCTGCATCATTGCTTTCACGGACCCAAATCACTCGACAAAGCCCGTCTACACACCTACTTACATGTGAGCCCTAAAACGACGACGTTTCCTTCCAGTATAACATTGTTCACAACAACGCGCACGTGCACCGTGCGCACCTGTACCTGTGCGCACCCCTCAAGGTGCGCAGGGAAGCTCTCTGCAGTATTGACGCGAGTCGTATATGCCGCCAATCTTCATTCTCGGCACGTCTTAGGACGGTATGCACCTCAATAAATACTATAAAGGCCTTTAGATCGGAATTCGAGCGATTTTCGGTTTCACGTGGCTATGCGCACCCACTTCATGCGCACCCTGTTTCCTGGAGCACCCGGGTGCTCCTATCTGTCAGAAAAGGTTATCATACGTGCAGGGCGGACGCGCAGTCCTCGTTCAAGTCAGGTCAGGACAGCCAGCATCTCGTACCTGCTGCGCACAGAGGTAGAACCGAGAGATGCTGAAAGGAGAGTGCTAATACCGTGAAACAGTAAAGAGAATGGTTACAGATCCCAGTGTGCACATGCTTATATGCACACTGAACACACAAGGTTACGGCGGGAAACCCTCACGGGATCTCTCTCACTACATCGAGACAATCTCGGCTGGCGGCTTACCCCTGCACTGGATCCGCGGATCGTCCGTGCATGGGTGCACCTGTCACCATACTGCTGCCCGCGGGCTCATGCATTGTGACACTCCCCCATAAACCCTGCTAAGTCTCCACTAGCTGGAGTTTATTACGAACTTCTTGCAAGGCAGGTCCGGGCAGCACTTTAGTAAACACATCCGCTAACTGATCAACAGTGCCTACCCATGCTACCTTATGTTCATCCATCTGGACATATTCCCGCACTCGCAAGTGCCGCACACGAATGTGCTTGGATCTGTCAGTGGACACAGCATTCACAGCCAAGATATTGGCACTCTTATTGTCACCCCACAGAGTCGGCTTATGTGGGACGAGTTTCAAATCGAGAAGCAACTGCTTCACCCACATCAACTCGTTGGCTGTTGCACTCATCGCGATGAGTTCAGCCTCTCTTGTATCCCCAACCACTATACTCTGCTTCATCGAACGCCAGAGAACAGAGTTCCCATACACTCGAATAATCATACCAGACACGCTTTTCAGATCAGCAGAGTTCGCAAAATCTGCATCTGAAAAAGCCTCTATCAAACACCCGTGTCCCTCAGAGCCTATAAATTTTATTCCTAAGTTCTTTGTGGACTGTAGGTATCTCAGAACATGTTGCACGGCAGACCAGTGTTCCTTCAGACTACTAGACATGTGCCGGGCCAGGGCATGTGCCGCATAGCTCAGGTCAGGTCGTGTCACTCCTGCAATATACTGGATGCTTCCTACAGCACTCATGAACCTGGAATGCTCAGCAGCACTGGCTTTCTCTAGGTCAGGATGCTCTTTCACACTCCTTAGCTGTTGCCGCGGCACTAATGGAGTGGGAGATTTACGACAATCAGACATGCTGTATTTTTCCAACAGGTTCTGGATTTTGGTACGTTGTGTCATTGTGATTGTTTTGGCCTTTCGATCACGCGTGATCTCAGTGCCGAGTGCCCAAGACAGGTCACCTAAATCTCTACCTTCAAATTTCGTGAGAATGACACTGATGACTTCTTGCAGCCCCGCAGAGCAACTGAAAATGAATAAATCATCCACCCACAGAAAGATAAAGCAGCGACTGGTTTTACTGACATACAGTCCGGGATCACTCTGTGCGCACACAAATCCCAGTTCAGCCAAGACCTTTACTAAAGCTTTATGCCACTCGCGAGCGGCTTGCTTCAGGCCATACAGAGTCTTATGCAATTTCCATACACGTGCTGTCCCGTCTGAAAAATACGGGGGCTGTTCAACGAAAACCTCTTCCTCCAGGTCACCGTTCAGAAAAGCACACTGTATATCTATATGCCTAATCTCCAGATCCTCCTGAGCAGCTATTGACAGCAACACACGCAGTGTCGCATAACTACCGACAGGGGACCATGTCTCGAAGAAATCTACTCCTTCTACCTGAGAAAAACCACGAGCTACATATCGTGCCTTGTACCGCTGAATCTCACCAGCAGGCCCACGCTTGATCTTTAGCACCCATTTGCCCGAGATAGCCCGTTTGCCCGCAGGCAGATAGCACAACCCGAAGGTTCCGTGCTCACCCAGTGCATCTACCTCCTCTTGCATGGCACGCAGCCACGCATCCCTGTCTGGACCCGCGAGTCCTTCCTCAACAAACATCAATAGCAACTACAACTGTTTCACTACTAGCAATGTCAGAGCCCGCAGGCTCATGCATTTGTACAGCTGCCACATCCGCAGCCAATGGAACAAGGCGTCTGCGTACAAGAGAATTGATTTTAATACGAGGTAAGGTAGCTGGAATGGCCCTCACCTCGTCAGGCAAATCAACCCCAACCGCGGCTGAGGGGTCCGGATCCTCTCCCCCTAATTCGGACCCGGTCTCCACCTCATCTGGCTCATCCCCCCAGAAGGGCCTCGGCGCCTCAGCTCCTCGCAAGGGCTGAGCAACTGCCCCCGCGCCAGATGCTGAGGCCGCTGCCGAATTACTCCCAGAGCGGACCCGCTGAGCCTCCAGATTCTGATGAGCCGCAGCTCTTTCATCATCTGAGACGGTGTAGTCCATGCGCTGTTCGTCATCGTCGTCATAGATGCCACGACTGTCATCATCGGACGGATCCTCCATGTCGTCATCAGACGCACTGACAGACATTTGAATGGGGAACGCAACTTCTACACCAGGGTCGTGCAACACAGCATTGCGCGTGACAACATACCGCGCGGTGCGAGAGGGCGTGGCGACATGATGATGCACTTCGCCGTGAACACGAGGGGGAGCAGGGACGGCAGGGTGAGCAGCAGCTCTGGACATTGCACGCGTGCGATGCAAAGCTGCTCTGGCTATTTCCGGCGTTGCCCTAGCAGGGTCACGTCGGATAATCTCCGCAGAGGAGCCAGCTCCAAATCGTGGAGAGTACGCAGTAGGATCAGGGTCAGGGTTGTCCTGCCGGAATGTCATTTCCATGACAGGAACTCTACCATGACCAGGGGGGGTGTGAAGCTGGTCACGCAGACGGCGCAACACTCCCCCATCATACGTGTGCTCTGCCGCGAAAGGAGGGACATCGGCGTCAGTCACACGCTCACCCTCATCGTCCCCCTCGAAAGCAACCGTATAGGAGTTCGCAAACTCCTTAGGTTCCCTCTTGTCCACAACGGCGGACGCATCGTACTTGCGTACGTGCCGGATCATCTGATCCGCAGTGCACATCACCTGACGCACAACAAAAACCCTACCCCCAGGAACGTCCTGGGCGTACACACGCTGCATGCTGGGGCCTAACCCAGCCCCGACCCAGTATGCAGGCACACCCCGCGGGGACAACTTCCGCAGCTTGTCATCCCTAGGGTATGCATACACTTCGACCCCCCATGGACGCTGCTGCCGCAGCAGATCTTGGAACACCTCAACGGAGGTGTCTCTGAAAAAGGCCATATAAGGAATGATATCCTTATCACAAGACCGCACTAAAAACTCATCTAATTCTGTCGTCGCAAGCAACTTGTACTTGCGTTTCTCCTCATCCCTCAACTTATCGCGCTCGGCCTTTTTCATGCGCTTACCCTTCCCCAGGCTCTTTTCAGCTTCGTCAACGTCCGCAGACGCATTGACAGCATGCTGAGCTTTCAGGCCCTTGAGGATGCTCGCCAGTTTGTCATGGTACAATGCCGACGACGGCGTGAGATTGTGACCATGGACAACGCTGGCGAGGCATTCTATCCACAGGAACAGAGGCAGGCCGCTCGCGAGCAGCACAGCACGGAGTGACTCAAAGGCCACTCCGATCCTCCTCTCGATCATGCCATTACAGCGATGAGCGGCTGTGGGGGTCAAGCGGTGAGTGATGCCACGACGCTGGAGGTAGAGCTTTAAGGCCGCGACCATAAACTCTCCCCCTTTGTCGGTGTGTAGGATGCGCACACCCGGTTCACCTGGCTTCACCACATTCACCCGAATGCGTTCGATAATATAAGAGATCATGGCCGCAGCCTCACTCTTTTTGCGCAGACCTACCACGAAAGTATAACGGGTAAAGGCACACATCACAAACAAAACATATTTCACACCACCAATTCCTACTGGAGAGACAGGACCAGCTAAATCGGCGTGCAGTTGCTCACCAGGCCACTTGGCCTGGCCCATGAGCTCACGATCATTGGCAGAGAACTTGCCCGCAGGCACTTTGCCAATTCTGCAGCCGTGACACCGATTCCCCAGTGGCTCGGAATCGACATCCAAATTCAAATGACCATAAAATTCACTGTTAGATTGCATGCGCTTTAGGACCCAATTTGACTGGTGAAAAGACAAGTGTGCTAGAAAAGCAGGTTCCAGCAAGTATGCATCATGCGGGACCTCAGCTCCCCCAGCATTGGGTCGCTGCAGGTCAATGGCCGCGACCGCCACATGATGCCACTGCTGTTGATCCTCAACGACTGAGGTCGGACTGCTCTGGTTAGACCAGACTACCCCCCTATTGACAGGCGCACCGACGAGAATAGGTTTGGTCTCTACTGCCATTTTAAACGCAAAGACAGGGTGACCATCCACATCTAGTTCCTGATATTTGGCATCGTCCTCTACGTCGGTAGCCATATCACCCAGACCAGGGACATACAACACATTCCTACGCGTGTCTAAGAACATCTGCTCGTGTCTAAGACCCATCGTGCTGAGCAGGTTGTACGGACATTCAGGAGCATAGTATACACCAGGAATTTCCACATCGAGTGGATGCTTGTTCCCATGCTTGTCCACATAAGCGCCCAGGTTCACCTGAATGGTTCCCCTGCCCATGATAGAAAGCTGCCCTGGTCCCGCGAGATTGGCAACTTTCTGACATGGGCCGTACTCAGTGAACATTTCCCGATTTCCTACTATATGCATGTCCGACCCACTATCAACAATGATGTTCCACGGCATGGACGCGTCCGGCTGTGGATACTTGGCAGGCATTTCAATAGTGCAAACATCTCTGGCCGCAGCCTGTTTGCGTTGGGGGCAGTTTGCACGCAAATGTCCCTTCTTCTTGCAGAAGAAACAGGTCCTGGTCTCCTCGCGAGGAGCCTGGCCAGCTGCGAGAGCAGCGACCACAGGGCCATCACCACGGTGCTGCTTGCGCCAGCCATGGCCTGGTTTGCCCGCGGGCGTCCTAGACCTAGCCTGCAGCGACCGCTGTTGTTTGAGCAAATCAGCATGCTCAGTCAAACGGGCTATTATCACATGAGGGGAGGAGTGTTGAACTTCGCCGCGCACAGCGTTGAACTCCTCCCCCACCTCTAACTGTTTCAATCGAAGCCATCGCTGGCCCACATCGGCACCTAGTGCCTCCAGTTGAGTGTAAACACTCATCACCTCACCACAATATGTCGCGACATCTTTATTGTGTTGTGACAAAGAATTGAACCGACTCCACAGTCTGTGGATCTCGGCTTCAGTGCTAGGTCTATACTTGGCAGTCAAGTAGGACCATGCTTCACACAAGTGTGACATGCGATAGACAGTCGTCCTATCCGCGTCAGGCAAAGACATTAGGACCTGTGTCCTCGCCCTAGCATGAACACGCTGTTCGTCCGCAGACGGTGCGTGCTGCAACAAATGATCTAATTCGAATTGACCTAACCACAAAAAGACTTTCTGTTCGTACGCAACGAAACTTTCAGTCTTGTAATTCCACTCAGGCAATTTCCCTTTAGTCAAATCAGGTTCGCTACGTCCCCGAGATGCACGCAGCGCCTCGGTTAACGTTTCGAGTGATATGAGTGACTCAGTGTGACCAGGATCGTTCACAACATGAGAGGAAAAAGGCACCTGCTGGCTGCTCTGCCCAGTGTGGGAAGAGGGTCGTGGCCGGACAATCCGTCCGCCCCGGAGCAACATACCCGCAGGCTGTTCTCCGTCAGGGAGCTGCTGGTCAGCGTCCCTGTCGACGAGAGGCTACTGGTCAGCATCGTCACGCCTCTCCTCGCGAGGAGAATTGGCGTTGGAGTTGGCGTTGGAAAGAGACATCCTGCATTAGGACAGACGGTTGTTTGTCGCGCGCAGCAACTAACCGGTGGGATTGCTCGCAAGCAGACAGGTTGAGAAAATAAACGAACGCGTTCGCTTTTCTCAGCGCTGATCATTAAAACAAGCTTCTCGAATTGTGTCTAACAACAATATACTACGAGAAAGCTAAATGATGCCTGCGCTTTTGACCGCAGTCTGAGCGCCGGCAGAACAGTGGAATGCCCGCCGTGTCTGCGCACAGACATTGGCCGACGGCTTTCCTGAACAAGACCATAAACAGACATAGCGCTAACATCACCGATACCATGTCAGAAAAGGTTATCATACGTGCAGGGCGGACGCGCAGTCCTCGTTCAAGTCAGGTCAGGACAGCCAGCATCTCGTACCTGCTGCGCACAGAGGTAGAACCGAGAGATGCTGAAAGGAGAGTGCTAATACCGTGAAACAGTAAAGAGAATGGTTACAGATCCCAGTGTGCACATGCTTATATGCACACTGAACACACAAGGTTACGGCGGGAAACCCTCACGGGATCTCTCTCACTACATCGAGACAATCTCGGCTGGCGGCTTACCCCTGCACTGGATCCGCGGATCGTCCGTGCATGGGTGCACCTGTCACCATACTGCTGCCCGCAGGCTCATGCATTGTGACACTATCTTGCTGTAGCCTATGTGTTACGGGCCATATATACACAAGGATGTCAAAAAAATTGTGTCACAATGCCATAGCTGTCAGACCATGAAGTCCCCGTCGGAGCGGGAGGCAGTCATGTCCCCACTACCTGTACCTTCTGCATGTTGGCGTGTCGTGAGTGTAGACATGATCACGCAGCTGCCTAACTCCACGTCTGGTCACAATTGCATTGTTGTATTTGTTGATCAATTCAGCAAGATGGTAAGATTGATCCCCACAGTGTCTACTCTGAATGGTCCCGGATTCGCTGCATTGTTTTTCCAGCACATATACCCCCATTATGGCCTGCCACTTGGCATTTGTAGTGACCGCGGTACGCAGTGGAACAATAAAATTTTCACATCCCTTTGCAAACACATGTGATCACCTAGGCATTGCATTGCAGCTGACATTCTCCTACCATCCTAGAGCCAATGGGCAAGTTGAGCGTTACAATCGCGTTGTGGAAGAAGCTGTTCGGCATTTCATCGGTCCTGCACATGATGATTGGGATGCATTCCTGCCACATATAGAGTTCAGCATGAATAGCTCCAAGTCGGCAGCCACGGGCTGCACGCCGTTCTCATTGAACCGTATCACTCCGCCACTGTCTCCCACAGCCCTTGCGTTCAAATTGCCACAGCATCAGCAACCAGCTCCAGCCGTGATGCACCGCATGTACTACTTCCTAGCAAAGCAAGCTCTGGTAGAGGCCAAGCAGTCAATGTGGTCGGATTTCAACAGGAAATCTGCTTGGCCAACCTTTTCTGTGGGTGACTTGGTCCTGCTATCTATACGTAAGGTTGCCCTGCATCATCCATCTCTCTGAAAGAAGTTTACTCCGCGCTGGTTGGGTCCCTGTAAAATTCTGGAAGTAGTGGCGGTGCCGGAAAAGGTAATGGGGCCTTTCAGGAAGGTGAATCGAGTGGCCTACCCCCCAGACCAACAGCCCGAATGCACGGCAAACAAGCCCCACAAACACACACGTACACTGTGCTACTCTCATCGAAAATTCAGAAAAGCTGCGGGGTGGAGGGCCCACCTGCCAGATGCATTTGTCCTGCCCTAGAGCAGAATCGAAGGCACCTTGTGGTGGGCAGGCCTACTGAGACCGCAACCAGCACAGATCACACAGATCGGCTGGTATCCCGCTGAAAATCTCCTAGTGTAAAGATAGCCAACTGGCCTGTGAATCCACAAACTCCCGCCGGTACCGGAGTCTGTACCAGCCTAGTGGCGTTGCAGACTTCCAGACCTCGCGGCCACCACGACAGCGTTCAGAAATTACAGCAGCACCACTCGGATGTGTTGGAATCTAATTCTGGCAAGCTGTGAAAGAACACAGCTGCTGTGAGTGTCTCCCTCTAGAGTGCTCACAGATTCATGCAGCCTGTGTTTAACTCCAATAGACAAGATTACAGAGGTATACACTAAGTAGAAGTATACCTGTGAAAGAACACAGCTGCTGTGAGTGTCTCCCTCTAGAGTGCTCACAGATTCATGCAGCCTGCATTCAACATGCTGAGTTATACCAACTCAGCAGACTATGTGTCCACAAGCACAAACCAACCACATATCCATGCATGTCAGCTAGAGGACACCATACCTGTGTTTAACTCCAATAGACAAGATGTCCTACTGGAGTCAACACAAGGCTTATATGCAAACAAGCACACAGACACATAATGTCTGCCTATGTGCAAAACAACAAACGCTCCCGCTTTCTGAGTCCCTTTATCTCAGGGATCGCGTCGAGCACGTGTATGTATGTATGTATGTATGCATGATTACATAGCCGTATCCATTTGGACATTGACAACTCCGAAATCCGGGACCGAAAGAGGCATCCAAGCAACATGCTGCCGCAAACTCTGACTTGCGCCACAGAATGCAACAACACGAGCCAATTCACCGAGAGGGGACGGGCGATTTGCAACACCCGACACCCCAGCATCACCACCAACACCATCAACACCGACAATAAGCACAACCGCTACATCAGACCACGAAACACCAGAGGCACTGTCATAAGGACCTGGCCGTGCGAGCAACTGCCGCACCAAAACCGCAACGGCGGAGACATGCCGATCACGATGTGCCACTGGGACAGGTGGCAGAACTGCCCCGATGGGTGCACGTGCGATGTAGGATGTGAAGACATCAGCAGCACGTGAATATTCCAAATGCTTTTCACTACGGTGCCTACACAAGAAAGGAGACAGACCCGAACGAGCAGACATTAGCACACGCACAAGACCGGGCTCAACGGAGTCCATAAACGGGGCTAGTGACCCTAGTTCGTGTGTTATCACACCACGCAACCACTCTCCAGTGACCTTATTGTCGCGACCACGCTTCTCAAATCGTTGTTCAAGGTATGCCAACCACATGACAGCCACGACCTTCTCACGGGTAAGATTTGAGTACGTGATTGTGAGAGGGCTTTGTTTGGACGGCTGATCATGCATGCCGAGACGTTTGGACACCCTGGGTGGCCCACGTCGGCGGCGATGCTCAGGCTCGGGTGGAGCCTGTAAGGCAAGTCTGATGTGTGCATATCGTTTCAGTTCTGCCGCAATGGCCGTGATGCGGGAATGAAAGTCCCCGCCCACCCCCGGCCCCCGTTGAGAGTGACCCCGAATCGCGGTGGATTCCACCGCAACCGGGAATCGCTCCGCCCCCATGTGTGTCAGCTTTGCGTACCAGCAAAGTTTAGCTGCCTTGATCATTGAGCTCACAGGCAGGAGGCCCGTGTCTGAAAAAAGAATCTCCTCCCTGCAATCGAACTGGTGCAGACCAAACACCATGCGGATTGCCTTTTTACAGATGGTATCAAGTTTGTCGAGTTCAGTTTTTGGGCCAATCCATACCTCAGCCCCATACAAAGCAGGAGTATATATGAACGCATAAACAAGGCGGAGCCGGGCGGTCACCGGGAGGTAGTGGCAACGCAGCACTGGCCGCCACGCGCCAAGTGCCTTGTTCATCGTTGCGCGTACATGATGCATATGTTCAGACCAAGAGCCATTTGACTGGAAGAAAACACCCAAGTATTTGTAGGTGTGAACAGTCTCCAACTGCGACCCCCGCAGCTGGAAGACAACTGGTGCGCCGCCCTGCGGCTGATTGAACACCATAGTTTTAGACTTCAACACATTTGGTAAGGAGCGCCATTGAAACAACCATTTATCGATTGTATCAATATGTCCCTGAAGCCCTGCCGGTGTCAAGGACATTGCATTGACATCATCTGCATAAGTGAGTCCGGAAATTTTATCGGTGTCTGGTGAGTCAAGGGGAATGCAGTGTTCTTTTGGACGGGTGTGCAGTGTTGCAAGCAGATCATCAATGAACACATCAAAGAGAATGGTTGACAGGGGGTCGCCCTGGCCGACCCCGAGGGTGATGGGGAAGTATGGTGATTCCTGGTCTTGGAAGCGCACCCTCGATTTCGTGTTGGAGAGCATGTGTGCGATGACCCGACCGAGGCGGCCTGTCACTCCTTTCTGGAGTAGTTTGTACAACAGACCGTCGCGCCACACAGTATCATATGCTTTCCGGATGTCCAGGAAGAAAGCATAAAGTGGAGTGTCCGCCGCGGCGGCCGCCCGGACAATGCGTGCAAAGGTGTGGACATGGTCTACACAGCCGCGATCCTCGCGGAATGCGGCTTGGGACTCATGGAGGGTTATATTGTTTTGGAGGCGGGACCTGAGTAGTGTGCTGAAAAGCTTCCGGAATATCGAAAGCAGTGTGATACCCCGGTAGTTGGAGGGGTCTGTTGCATCCCCGGCTTTGTGGAGGCTTACAATTGTTCCGAGTGACCACGCATTGGGAATGGTTTCGTGCGTCCAGCAGAAATTGAGGAGCTGCAGGACGACGGTTTGCAATTGCGGCCCCCCGGCCTTCAGCAGTTCGCAGATGATATCATCGTGGTCTGCGGCTTTCCAGTTGTGCATTGTAGCAAGTGCTTGTTGAAGTTCGTGAAGTGTGAAGGCATCATCCATCTCTTGGTTGTGTTGAGGCTCATTTTGGCGCCATGCGTGCAATGTGTCTCTGACATGTGCATCAGTTTGCTCGCAGAATGCGGCATGTGGGACCGGGTTCATTTCAGATTGGTAGTGATTCGAGAAAACCTGCATCACTGTGTCTATATTATCAGTGGGGACTCCCCCAGACATAACAGAAGGCACGGGGTGCTCGGCCGTCGAGCCACCCCTGGTTAGCAGTTTCAACAAACGTTTCGCAGACACCCATGAAACTTTAGACTCAAGTCCTGGCGTGCACGTTTTAGAGACATGGTTGGCTTGCTGTTTGGTGTATGCACGTTTAAGATCGCGTTTCAGCTGGTTCTTTGCACCTCGGCGTTGCTGGAATGCTAGCTTGTCAGTGTCGCTGCCGGTCCGGCAATGTGTCTCATGAAGGGTCCAGCATTCGCGTCTGAGGTCTGCATATTCTTTGTTCCACCATTGCACGCGATGAGTCCGTACCTGGTGTTTCCCAAAGCATTGCTCTCCTGCGGTACGTAGGATGTTTGCCAGGGCAGATGTGAAAGTGTTGGCAGCTTCAGCATGCGGCATGCTACATGAGTCCATGTCGTGCAGCAACTGCGCAAGGGGCGCTTGCAGGGCTGTCTCAAATTTTGCGACTGTCTCCTCGTTGTGCATTGCTTTCCTATTCCACCGTTTTTTGTGTGATCGGGCGCATTTGCGCTTGCTTCTGTGTGTGGCATGTGGCAGTGACAGTGATAGTGTGAGCAGCGCGTGATCAGAGAGACACTGCCCAGCAGAGTGGATTGCAGGTGCACTGCAACGGTCCCTACATGCAGAGCTCGTCAGACAGTAGTCAACAACAGAGGTGCCGCCGGCATGCATGCATGTCGGCGAAAAGGCAGTGTGGTTGTGCATGACATGCATGTTGCATTGTTCTACCATGTTTATTAGGCGACAGCCCTGTGAGTTACGGAACGTTTCATTATGTAGTGGAATATGATGTGAGTTTTGTGCATTCCCAATCCTGGCGTTGAAGTCCCCGCACACAATGATGTGGAATCCCTTGTCAGTCAAGTAGTGTATGTCGTGTGTGAGAGCTTCCAGCTCAGCAGCAAACCTGTCGCTGTCTGCAGGACGGGCGTGTGCCACCGGCCGAATGTATACACTTCCGATTGCAGTCTTGGTTGTGTGTCTGCCGGCGCACAATTGTACCCAGGTCGTCTGATGATTTTTCTTGGAACCCCAGGATAGTGTGTGTGTAAGGTGTGACAGTGTGTCTTTCACAATGATGCCTGTGCCGCCGCCGGTCCTTGTTTGAGTTGTGTATCCCGGAGCACCATATGCAGTATACCCGTGCGCGGCAAGCATAGAAGTTTTCTCTGTGTCCGACAAGTCGCACCAGGTTTCCTGGACTGAACAAATGTCCACATGTTTTGATGACAGAAATGCACAAACATCCACATGTTTAGATGACAAGGATTGTGTAAACATACCATTCACATTTAAGCTTCCAAGCGTGACACATGTTGGTGCTTTAGATATACCCGCCTGGTTGTCATGTGCAGAGGCGAGAGGTGCAAAGCGGTTGGCCGCGGTTGCAGGTTCGGTGGTGGTAGGGTGGGGGCGAGCGCGGAGTGGTTTGTTCCGGCCATCGCCTTGTGGATACATCATGTATGTGAGTTCTATTTTGGTAGAGGGAGCCGTGCGGCAGCCCCGAGGAAGCAGTGCCTCTGAGCATGCTTGGGCAAAAGGAACCACGCCCTGTGCGATAATTTTCGCGATGTCGAGTCTTCTGTAGACGGACAACAGGAGGAATGGCTGCCCAGTTGTTTTATTTCTGTGTCGTGTACGGTGGGCGGCCTGAAGCATTGAGAGGGTGGCGCTGTGTGAGGTCACGGAGAGGAATGCGCCCGTGTGGCAGACAACGTCACAAGGGCCAAAGAAAGAGAACACTACGCGATTTGGTGGCACAACTTGCATCACCTCCTCATGCTCATTGTGCTGCTGATGCCTTATGCCGGTTTGTTGCATCACAGGCGCGTTCACTGTCTCAGTCATAGAGAGTCGTGTTGGAGGGGAGAGGACCAGGCTGTTGCGGTACGGATCGAAAACGAGCATGCGCACATGGACAACTACGCACGTGGCTGTGCGACATTGCACCAGCCACCACATACTAGTCAAGCAGACACCAGAATGGGGGAGGGGGAGGACACCGCCCGCCCCCCAACATAACCACACCATCAAAACAGACCGCGCAGGAGACTGCAACACGTAGCACCGAGAACACTTGACAGCACTTCCACGTACGGATGCCCAACAAGGGCTCCCCAGCCCAGTGTACCCACGCGGAATACAGAGCAGAGACGCCACACACCGGACTGTAGGAGCCGGAACCCAGACCAGACACCACACCCCACGACGCACACCGGACTGTAGGAGCCGGAACCCAGACCAGACACCACACTCCACAACACAGCTACTGCCTCGCACCAACAAGCCCGGCATAAGGCCGGGCGCGCGCTACTCGCGCACCGGACCCGGAGATGGAGAAGTCGCCCGGAAGGGCGTTTTGAATCATGCACTGTGCTTTTGTTGTGAACACTCTGGGCCGGGCAGCTGGCATCGGGACACAGCGGCCGCACGAGTCAGACCCCAAGAGCATTGTGGTGTGCGTGCAAAAAGCAGGACAGGTCATTAACGTGGTACGCCGTCTTCGGGGGTGGCGGGCTTCCGCCAGCTACGCCCTCAGGCTGTCTACTCGGGAGGGCAGCGAACGAGGCTACTCTTATGAGGCCCTCTCCACCCTTAATTCGGAGAGCGCGACATAGCACACAGAACCCCCACCGAACCACCCACTTGACCGTGAGCTGCCAGGGACACCCACGTGGGACAAGCGCTTGGCTCGTACAGCCCGTTTGACCGTGGGAGTTTGCCAGGCACACTCACGTGGGACAAGCATTGGGCGTGCGTCAGGGCATCCGCCGGGATCCCCCCCAGACTTTGCACGTTTCGCGGTCTGCTCGCCACACACACACAGACTGTGATGACTACAAGTGTATGCACTGGCTCGGGCCTGCGGGCCCAACAACATGCGCTACAGTCGTACATCAGGCGTAGCCGCACAGCAAGAACGCTGACGGCACGGGCTCGCGGAGCCTGAACATCGCGGAGCCCGTAAACAAAAGGAAAAGGCACACAATAACTGTCTTTGAGCGGCAACATGCCGCGCAGTTCGGCGTCTTGGCATTGCTAGCACAGCCCGAAACTAAACATCGCGGCGCGAGAAGACACACACTCACGCAGCTACCGTGTGCTCGTGCAACTGCCCGCCAGAATCGGGAATCAGATGTTATAAGCGAGATGGTATGCATTCTGTGGGTGTGAAACGGGCAAAGCATGTAGAAACAAGCAGTGCGCAATAGTTCGGCAACCACGCAGCACAGCTACGGCGTCGGCAATGGGTGTTGCCGGACCAAGCTGGCCAGGAACGCACAACATAACACAATAAAACATCTAACGTGGGATCTGTGAGTTCTGGCACCTGGGATGACTTCTGGTTGCGATAGTTGCCGAGAGTGCCTCGTCTGGACTCGAGCGCAGCCTCATCGTCGCATCGTCACTGCCCGCGGGCGAACGCCGAAAGACACAAAAACAGAAACTAAGACTCAACAAGAAAACCTATCGCGTGATCAAGTTCGTGTCCGTGTCGCGGTAGCCGGTCCGCTCCCCTGCCGAGAGCGTTTAGCACATCATAGCCATGGTAATCATAGATGTAATCATAGATGTGTGTACAGCAACGTGTACACGTGTACAGCAACCATGCGTACAACCACCTCTTGATATGCTAGCTTCTAGCTCTCTCACACAGCAGTCTCCTATTGAGCCATGCTTATGATTCTCCTGAAACTCCTGGTTTCACCACACAAGCACACCAACCATGAGTAGCTCGAGAACCTGTGTTGCTACGGCAGTCAACATGCCATGCCGGCCCACTCACTGCACCATATGCCCCGTGCGAGCATCATGAGACTCACAAAAACGCCCTCTATTCAACCAGGCCATCCACGCCTGCTCTCGTGCACTGTAAATGCCTGTGCTTCTGGTCGTCGCACTTCCATGCATACATGCACATACATAGAGTGCGTGCTGGTGCGCTGCTTGTGCAGCCTCTGCCCACCTCTGATACTGCTTACGGTAATGTTTATGTTGAAAGGCCCCATTAGCGTTTCGGGTACCAGCAATGTACCGCAGCACACGCTTGGCAGCTTTCCAATGCACATCAGTTGCAGTTGCCACAAAACGACTCAGTACACCACATGCATATGCAAGATCAGGCCGAGTGTTCACAGTCAAATACAGCAAGGACCCAACAAGCTCAGCGTATGGAGTCTCATCACCGAGAGGAGTGCCTTCATGTCGCCCCAGATGTGTGTTTGCCTCCAGCGGTGTGGTGACCGCTTTGCTGTCAGACATGCCGAAACGCTCCAGCACATCACGGGCATACTTCGGCTGACCCAACCAGATCTGCCCTAGCTCACGGTCCCTCCGAAGCTGCAGACCCAGGAAGTAGGTGACCTTCCCGATGTCCGTGATCTCAAAGGCGCCGGCGATTGCCGCCAAGGCTGCCTGAACCATCTGCTTCCTGCCGATGATTATACCGTCGTCCACGTAGATGAGAATGTAGACTCGCCGCTGCCCTTCACCTTTGTAGAACATGCATGGGTCCGACTCCGATGCAGTGAATCCGAGACGGGTGAGCTCGCTTAGCAGCTTGGCGTGCCAGGCACGCGCAGCCTGCTTCAGCCCATACAGAGCTTTCCGCAGTCTGTATGTGCGGCCGCCGAATGCCTCCGGCATCCGAACGTACACCTCGTCGGTCGGGTCAAGCTCCCCATTCAGGAAAGCTGTTGCCACATCAAACTGATGCAGCTCAAAATCATGCTCCGCAGCGTGTGCGAGCATGACTCGAAATGTCGCTTGCTGAGCAGTGGGAGCAAAAACTTCTTCGAAGTCCATGCCCTTGCGCTGCAAGCACCCCAGCACCACCAGCCGGGTCTTGTACTTGTCAACTGCTCCAAACGCATCGCGCTTGATTTTGTAGACTGGTTTCATCGGCAGCACCCTCTTTCCCATTGGTACTTCAGTCACGAGGTCCAGAACCCCCTTCTCAATGATGGATGCCCACTCTGCCTCCATAGATGCACGCCAGAGCTCCGCATCAGGTCGGCCAAGCGCCTCCGCAGTCGTCTTCGGTTCATCTGTCAGCCCGTCCGCAGCGTACGCATACGCATGGGGTTGAAATGCATCAGGTGCACGCCGCTCCCGTCTGGGGTACCTGTGTGCTGGTATCTCTTCTACGGGTGGCGCGCCCGCATCACCGTCATTGCCGGGGTCTTCACCACCATCGGCGTTGCCGTCATCACCAGCATCACCACCGCCATCGTCGCCAGCATCTTCATTGCCGTCATCACCAGCATCGTCGTCGGAGTCTTCACCGTCCGAGTCCTCGGCGTCACTGGCAGCTTCCAGTGGTGGCATGTCCGCATACATGTCTGGCTCTCCAAGATCAGGAGTCATCAGGTCTTCATCGGACGCTGAGCCCACCGGCTCTGCATACGCGGGCATCATCTCGCAGTTCATTTCATACACACGCCCACGCTTGCGTCCTGTGAGGATGATGCCTCCTTTAGCGTCCATGATCTGACATCTGTCACCCTTCTGGGTGCACTCATGAGCTGCTTCAGTTGCCAGGAACCCTGATAGAAGGTTCACTGTCATGCTCGGTACCCATAGCACCGAACGCAGCAGCACCAGGCCCGCTGGGCCTCCATCCAGCCACACTTCTCCTTCTCCCATCACATCGTGGCACTCACCACCTCCCAGAACCACTCGCTTGGTGCTGCTAGGTCTCATGTCACGAATCACATTGCGATTGTGTACAATGTGGTGAGAAGATCCGCTGTCGTAGAGCAGAGCATCAGTGCTTGCCCCGGCGGCCATTGCCATCCCCTCGGATGGATGTGCAGCTTGTGCAACCATTGCTGCTGCCGGCCGCGGGCGATCCTCGGGCTTCACCTTCGGTTGCCGACAGTCCCTCTGGATGTGGCCTACCTTCCCGCAGTTGAAACATTTCCGCGTCTCTTTCCGCTTCTTCTGGCCCTCGGCGTTCATCGCCTTGCCATCTCTGTTCCCAGCACTCTGCTGAGAACTCTCCACCAGTCTGACGGCAGCCTTCAGCTCCTTCATGACCTGGTTGAAGCCTGCGCTCACATGCTGTGTAAGCATCATGACCAGGGACCCCCTCTCTGGAGCCTCCTTTAGTCCACGCACGAGCGCATTCGCGGCCAGCTGATCCGCTGCCGCGAAGTCGGTGTCTTCAAGCTTCTCAAGAACCTCAAGCACCCTCTCTGCATACCGCGTGTATGCCTCCGATGAGCCTTGCCGAATGTCATTCAGCTCGCTCACCAAGAGCGGTTGCCGAAGCTCCTGCTCCGCCTCGTATTCAGCACGCACTTGCTGCCACGCCGCCATGGTGGTGGCTGCACGGTCAATGATGCGCGCCAGACCTCTGTCTTCGACGCAGAGCAGCATCCTGCTCCGGACCTTCGCGTCCGCCATCACTTCATGTTGTGCAGCCATGTCTGGCTCCTCTGTGAGCCAGCCCTCCACTCCCATAGTAGTCAAGGATGCCCGGAACTGTGCAGCCCACAGCCGGTAGTCCCCACCCCGCTTCAGCTTGCGGACGGCATGGAGAGTGCTGCTTCGTTGATCTTCCATTGCGCTTAACACAATGAGCCCATAACCTGTGAAAGAACACAGCTGCTGTGAGTGTCTCCCTCTAGAGTGCTCACAGATTCATGCAGCCTGTGTTTAACTCCAATAGACAAGATTACAGAGGTATACACTAAGTAGAAGTATACCTGTGAAAGAACACAGCTGCTGTGAGTGTCTCCCTCTAGAGTGCTCACAGATTCATGCAGCCTGCATTCAACATGCTGAGTTATACCAACTCAGCAGACTATGTGTCCACAAGCACAAACCAACCACATATCCATGCATGTCAGCTAGAGGACACCATACCTGTGTTTAACTCCAATAGACAAGATGTCCTACTGGAGTCAACACAAGGCTTATATGCAAACAAGCACACAGACACATAATGTCTGCCTATGTGCAAAACAACAAACGCTCCCGCTTTCTGAGTCCCTTTATCTCAGGGATCGCGTCGAGCACGTGTACAGCAACCATGCGTACAACCACCTCTTGATATGCTAGCTTCTAGCTCTCTCACACAGCAGTCTCCTATTGAGCCATGCTTATGATTCTCCTGAAACTCCTGGTTTCACCACACAAGCACACCAACCATGAGTAGCTCGAGAACCTGTGTTGCTACGGCAGTCAACATGCCATGCCGGCCCACTCACTGCACCATATGCCCCGTGCGAGCATCATGAGACTCACAAAAACGCCCTCTATTCAACCAGGCCATCCACGCCTGCTCTCGTGCACTGTAAATGCCTGTGCTTCTGGTCGTCGCACTTCCATGCATACATGCACATACATAGAGTGCGTGCTGGTGCGCTGCTTGTGCAGCCTCTGCCCACCTCTGATACTGCTTACGGTAATGTTTATGTTGAAAGGCCCCATTAGCGTTTCGGGCACCGTATTCAGAATCCTAAAATCTAGATCAAGAGTCCGTTGCAGATTCTACCTGCTCATGCGCCTCGGGGATGTTGTGCATTGCACGATTCGGTGATCAGGTGGCGCCGCACCCGGCGCAAACACGGCCGTATGGCCACCCTGCCGCTGCGCCTGTGCACAACCACTGATGACGTAACAGCTGTGCCACGTACATCAACACCGTCGGCATTCTATCCCACGCCGGCGTCTTTCAAAACGATTGGAGACTATCAGCATGATGCACGTACAATGTTCTTGCATTTGATGTGTTCAGAGCGAAAATTAAGCCAACTGTCGCCATGTCCATACCGCCTGTTCCACAAGATACGCGCGGGACGTGTCACTTCACTCCGAAAACATGCGAGCGTGCGTGCGGATGTTTCTTTAATGCTTATGCAGCCAAGCATGGGACGGATCTTGACAAGTGCGGCCTGCCAACACTTAGCCGGGGCTGCCAGGGCGACCCGGTGGTGTCGGAGGCACACAAACAGTTCATGTTCCAATATTGTCGAGATGGCCGCATCATTGGCCAAGACCGCAGCTGCAGCAGAAAAGCATTCGTACATCTTCTTCACGATCACTGGGACACATATTCTCAGAATCGGAAATGCCCTCGGAAGAGCCGGAAGAAAGATGTAAGTCTCAGTGATGAGGAGGGACACGAGCTGGCAAGGTTGTTGGGGACTCCAGTCAACAACAACGGCAGCTTCGAGAGGTACCAGAATTCTGGTGTTAACATAGATGAAGCCATGAAAAAAAACTCGCGTGTGAAGCAACTGGTGGAAAAATCAGATGCCACGTGCAGCATGCTACATGCATGGCTTACCGAGCTGGTTCCAGCTCTGCGGTACTCTGCGGATGACTGCGCGCCCGGACTCCCAGCCAGCACACTCAAGAGACGCCGCCACTGCGCCGACGTGCGGCGGGGGGATGCAGTGTGGTTTCACCGTGAGCCCACCTACTCCTCCCGTCGTGTCACCAGGCCTGATGGCACCATGCAGAAGGTGCCTGTCGAATGGAAGGAGGAGTGGTTTGGCAACCACACCTTCATGCTTGATGCGACCTCGGTCTGCAACAAGGAGGGCGAGGCGCATGAGTCTCATGGGAAGGTGTACAGCCTGACTGATGAGGTGTTCCCACCCAGGCTAGTGAGAGCAGACATGCCGATCAGCCAATCCACCTCTATCATGGTGTACTGTGTCATACACAAGCACCTTGGTGTCGTGGTTGGACCTGATATCATGTTCACAGGCACCAAGCTCCCACAGTCCAAGATGGATAAAGAGAAACAATTTTCAGATGCTGGTGTCAAGACATGGTGTGCCGTCGTGTCATGTAGCCTACACATTGCCCCGTACATCAGCAGTTGTGAGAACACTGGAGTTTTATATGTTCAGGTGGACCAAGATGAATGATGCTGGCAGCTTTCATCAGCTAGATGCAGAGCTCAAGTATTTACATAGAGAGCAGAGCACATTTTCTGTGCGCCTCTGCCTCAACTGCCTCCCCCCAGCTTCATGACAGTGGGCTCACCGTTGTCACCTGTCAGATAGTGTGTGTATGATGCAGTGCATACCACTTTGCAAGCTGCACCTGCCATCTGACATTTGATGTACTCATGCCACTGATCTTTGTCTTTATGGTGCAACCGCATAAGGCTCCACCCTGAATTCATCACAATCCGGTCTTTCCTCGCATCCGCATCATTTCTTGTGCAGTTTTTTTCGTTGAAATGCTGCGGCCCATCCAGCTCAAAGCTTGTGCACCTGTCGCCATGCATCACAGTTGCGTCAATGCTCATGCGTGTGTTATGTGGCACGCAGTGCCAGTCCCAAAAGATTGCGGCCGAGCTGTCAATCTTTAGAACTTCGTCCGCAAAGCACTTGACGTATTTCGAGTGTCTCGCGCACTGCGGCTGGTGGGCGGGGCATAGGAATCTTGATCGCCGTGAGTCCTTTTGAACCGTTCGTAGCTTCATGACTTTGTAGCAGCTGCGAAACCCGCAGTCACAACGATAGCATGTAACAGGATTATGCTTATTTTCTTTGAATCTGTCTCTGCACCTCGCTTGAAGCTTCTCTGTCATCTGCATGTCTTCATTGCCCCGACCCGAAACACAGTTACGATCCGATCTGAGCCGCATGCCTGCATGATTTAACGTTTTTGAAAATGCTGCAGAAATGCGGGGGTGAGAGACCTGGTGGTTTCGTTGCCACCGAATTCCAAGAATGGTTTAGGCTGAAGGCACTCCCGGGAATACAGAAAGCAGCATGAGAGAACTTTCTGCAGTACAAGGGACCAGAATGGTTCAACTGGAGCTCGTATGCCTCGTTGTGTGCAGCTGTAGGCCATGTCCACAGTGGGAACAGCCCATTTTTCATGATCTCTCAAGACAGCGACCCGCGCCATTCTATGAAGTATTGGTGGTCCAAGATAGACGCCGGCAAGGCGATCGCTGGCACCATCATTGACCGCAGAGACATACCAGCTGGGCAACCGGGTCATATCCCCATTGACAAGGTAAAAAATTATGTCCCCACTGCCCCTAAGGTCCCCGACAGTTTGTAGTTTGCTATCGAGAGCGTGTTCGCTCCAGTCACGACCAGATACTACACACTGCTGCATGGGCTGCAGCACATCACTCCTGCTGACATGGTGTGGGCCATGGAGAGGGCCTTTGCTGAGGTGGCCACACCAGAGACTGTCAAGAAATGCTTCCATCATTGTGAGGAGAACATCCGCATCTTCTGTGGCAAAGAAGACGAGTCTGTGAGGTTGGGAGGGGTGCAGTACCATTGCACCCATGGCAACTGGTTGCCAAAGGTTAGGAGAGGTTGAGTGTGTGCTTTTTTTCGAACAGCTTTGCCTTCAGATTCAACTGCATTGGTTTTTCAGTTTTTTTTGGGACCCGTGTTGGTGCACTCTGCATTTCTGGCTCCTTGTAACGCAGGAGCTGAGACAACATGTGCATGCCCTCCAGAGTATATGCTATCACTAGAAGAATGGCGACACGGTGAATCAGAGAGCTGACGTAGTGTTTATGGAGGAGCAGTTGGAGTGCCTTCGGAGATTGGGTGGAGGTCTGACGTAGGTTGCACGGACTATCGGGGCGATGCTGCGGAGGTGGGGCGGAGGTAGGTAGCATGGTCCGTTTCCCGTCCGGTAAGCCGCAGGGGCACGCCTTTGTGGCTAGCCTGCCTTCGGAGCACACTCGGAGTTTGAACGGACGAAAACACAGTTCCGTTGTGCATCCGACGGACAGGAAACGGACGTTTGCACTAAATTTCGGATCCGTCTCGTATCCGTATGGCGTCCGACACGGGGCGGCGGAATGCGCAGGCTTGGCTGTAAGATACGGTGATTTCTGACGTTCGGCTTGTGATATATGACAAGTATGGCTCGTGATGTTTGCACGTGTGGACACTTTGCCATTCGCGGACTGTGCATGATTGGCATTGTACACTGGATGATATATGATGTGTTTGCGCGGGTGAAGCTGACCTTTCCAGGTCTTGTTCTCGTGCAGTGCTCGAGGTGATGGCAACACATTTATGTATCGAGTTGAACAGTCATATTTCGTTTGTCTGCACCTCATGAGCACATCATTGTACACAAGCAGCTCGCCAGAGACTGTATGCCTCGTTTGCTTACATTGATTTCGGAGACCACACCAATCTCACGCGGGGTCACACACACACACACACACACACACACACATTCATGACACATCGATCCCCATTAACACACACAACCTCTTTTGTCAAACCGGCGTAACATGCTCTATAGCTGACATCGGGCAAAGGATATGAATATGTACCATACAAGATGTATGTTTTTGTGAGCCGACCTCAATTGCCTCACTCTTGAAGTCTGTGGGCATCTATACCCGCTCTGTTGGCAAATCGATGCCACCAAGTATTCCTCGGCCTTTATCAACTCAGCCTGCAAACGGTTTGCATTGAATGGCGGCGCAGGTGGTTACGGATAGCTAGCCATACATTGATAACTTCTTGCACACATCATGCTCAGGCGGTCATGTCATGATCAAAGCTGATGGTACCAACCTTCCCACTCCGCTCGCTCTCTTCAAGTTGTCATGTTGCACAGGGGGGGAGTCCGCAGTCCCCTCCATAGCAACTAGGGCCCCGTCCGTGCTTTTGCTAACATTTTAATGCAAACTGTCCGTCTTCGAATGCCCATTACTCGGGCGGCTTCATCGCTTCACCGTCAGGTGGGATGCGGTTTCTTCGGATGGTAAACTGCACAGAAACATGGTCAATCCTTGCGAAGTAGTCACTACGCTACTGGCCACTCAAGATACATGCACGCGCAGATTCATGCATGCCGCGCCGCGCCCGAGTGGCCATTCAGCGAATGGCCACTCTGGGGCCATGCAAGTGCAGATTCATGCATGCCGCGCCGCGCCCGAGTGGCCATTCAGCGAATGGCCACTCTGGGGCCATGCAAGTGCAGATTCATGCATGCCACGCCGCGCCCGAGTGGCCATTCAGCGAATGGCCACTCCAGCCATAGTCTACCTTGCACATGCCCCATCTGTATGCACTCCACGATGGATGCCCTCGGCATAGCTATATGATCGCACCACCCCAATTTCATCCGATTGAGCTTGACTTCACAAACCCATGGCCAGCCCGGTGAACTTGCACGTGAACGCGTGTTCTTGCCGGCAGATGCTGACGACTTGTGACCTGCAAAAGCACCCGGTCAACAACCGACAAAATGAAGGGCACCACGACGGTCCAGATCGAGCAGCAAAGAAGCAGCAGTAAACAGGCGCCATGTAATATTACTGCTTCTGTACATGTGTAATCTGAGAATTGAAGTTTGTCTAAGGCACGGAGTTGAACGGACATGACCTCGGACAGCCGCTCTACAAGCAAGGTGAACATGCTTCATGCAATCAGGCGCCATCGCACATCCGAAGCGATAGCGTAGCAGAAGATGGCATACGAAGTAGTTCCAAAGTGGCAGAAGGCACCATCTCGAACAGAACAATGTGTGCGCCTCGACGATAGGCACAACAGCTGCGTCTTCGACGCCTTTGCAAGGTAGTAATGTTCACGACGGCGCTGTCAGACATATACTCAAGTCATACCTTGTATCATTCTTCAAGTGAGCATGTCGGAAGTTGCGCAGGGGCAATGACGCCTGCGACTGTTGCTTGCTAACAAGGAGACGCCAGCCCAGTAGTGAAAGAACCGCTTACGATTCACTCCACATGATACAGCAATACCCACAGCCTGAGATTAAATGATTCTTCAGGCGCCCTAGTCTTCAAGCTACGTTGCAATGAACATGTCGGTGCGCCCGCACAAGCAGTACACGTACGACATCGACCTGATGTCATCGCTGTAGCACTCCAAGGCCTTGCGACAGCACAGTTTATTGAACATACATTTGTACGCATGATGCAATGTGTAGAACTTAACAGCTCACACATGGAGATCGCGCCTGGACTGGCGAGCGTTCTCGCCGCACGGCGCATGCACGCATGCATGCATAAACAGCATGGCCGTGTGTGTGGCGTTTGTGGACCCACCAATGCACGCAACGCTGACAGTCCCAGGTCTCCACTACACAGACCTCACGGTGCCTTCTGGCGCTAGCATGAACCCCACATGATTGACGACACCGAAAGCAGAGCAGCAATGGCGGTATATATGAACCATGTACGTTCTAGTGTTACAACTGGATATCCATACTATAGTATGCAGTGATATCAATATTCACATGCAAGACAAGTGGCAATAAATTGTAGTATATGCAATGCTGCTGTGCTACCTCGAAGCAGATTGCTGTTCACACCCTTTTCGCATATATGCTGAGACATGCCTTATAATACCTATAGCTATAGCTAGCAGCAAATGTACACAGCATCGCCATGACACAGTTGGACCGTGTCAGTCAGTGGAGAAAGTTGTATGCATGCTGTCAACCTTTACTGCCCTCAGCCGCTGCATGGCCATCTCAGTGGCTGCTTGACACTGTCCTTTCCATAATGGTCGCAAGGCCTGGGTGTTGCCGCCGTTGTAGCTAGAACGCAGTTGAGACTTCACCTATCAACTCTCTGCATCCAAAGTCTGTACTGCAGCCACAGGGGCGATGCTGTGCCTATAGTACTGCGTTCTGAATTTAAAGGAAGCTAGGCCATTCTGTGAGTATCGGCCACCTCAAGTCAGGAGGCGCTCCGCCAGGCAAACTCGTCTTTGGCCACTCATGATCAGGTTGTCGGTGTCTGGGATGTTGCAACATCTGTACATGTACAGATGTGCACCATGGACGTGCATGCGTGTTTGTGCGGGTGAGCAGGGTGTGCACATGGCCTCCCCCCTCTCTGCTGGCAGAGGCGTACAGTGTGCCAGTGGCTATGTCGCTGCATAATACACCAGTAATAGCTCGGCAATGCATTATGATGTCAGCAACACCGCGTCCTCTACCCCCGCACGCGGTGCAGAGGGTGTGACAGCAATGCTATCCAGAGCTGCCACAGCGGCACTTAGTCTTTCTGGCCTAGTCTGCCATCTGCCCCCACACGCGGTGCAGAGGGTGTGACAGCAATGTTGTCCATCGCAGCCACAGCGCCGCGGTGCAGAGGGTGTGACAGCGATGCTGTCCATCGCAGCCACAGCACAGCGGCACTTGGTGTTTCTGTGCTGTTGTGGCCTCTGCCCCCGCACGCGGTGCAGAGGGTGTGACAGCAATGCTGTCCATCGCAGCCACAGCACAGCGGCACTTGGTGTTTCTGTGATGTTGTGGCCTCTGCCCCCGCACGCGGTGCAGAGGGTGTGACAGCAATGCTGTCCATCGCAGCCACAGCGCAGCAGCACTTGGTGTTTCTGTGCTGTTGTGGCCTCTGCCCCCGCACGCGGTGCAGAGGGTGTGACAGCAATGCTGTCCATCGCAGCCACAGCACAGCGGCACTTGGTGTTTCTGTGCTGTTGTGGCCTCTAGATGTGTAACTTGAGTTACAATATTGTTGTCAGCCACGCATTTAGGACAGGTGTACATGTGAACGCGAAAGTACATGCGACCTACAGTGCAGCTTCATTACTGACACGTTTGTGCACCATCGCATGCTGTATCGGATAGGTGGCTTAGGGACGCCGAAATCGGAATATCCGTCCAGTCTGGATCCGTTTCGAAGGCCCTGGCAGTTGCAATCGAAACCTGTCCGCGCACGCAGAGACACCCGCACGAGGACCCGCTGCATAATACTTGCTGCGAGAAGGAACGGCGGTTGTATATCTTCAAGGATACATATGCACGTACGTGCATTAGTTGCAAGCTTGCGATGAAGAACGCAGCTGCAACACGTGTACTCCCCGACTCGGAGCGTTTGAGTCCGCTGTTGAGGGCAGCAGTCGTAAAAGAACTCGAATTTCTGCGTGAGGTCGATCGTCTTGCTGACGTACTGTACGACGAGGATGTTGTCCGCGTCTCAGCGCTGCGGTACGAGCGGCTGTGGGTCCCCGCGGTGGCAGCATCTTTCAGGGAAGGGACTGCGGTGCCTTTTCTGCCTGTCGACATCGCCTTCATCTGGCATTGCCATGTGCTCTGCCCCACCAGGTGCAGACTCTGATGTCTCGTTGGCGCATCGCCTTCTCTACCAACAGAACTTCTATATAGAGTCGATAGGTGCCGAACGTTGAGCAAGCACTTCTTGATGGTGCTCCTGCTGTAACATGCCACTTTTTTCCCCTTGCGGAACATGTGTGCTAAGCATGCGCATGTGCGCTGTATTTCCGTTAGCTCGAGAGCTCTGGACGATTCCCGACAGGCGTGTGCATCTTGTTTCAGCCAAGACCCACGCTCGACAATCCCCACAAGGATCAAAATTGGATCACTGAAACATTCAGTATGCTGGCCTGCATGTCGCGAGCTTTGAATACCTGTAGAGTGCTGTCGAAGGGGAGCGCGGGTCATTTCGAAGCTTGTTGCACTAGTTCCTGCCCATCTGTACGTGTTGACCATCACAGCCGTTATCAATTTGAGCCCGAGATTTACAACTCGGCACCTTGTGTTTGGTACCTGGCGTATTCTAGACTTACACGTGTCTGACGCCTGAACGGGAGAGGGAGGCGGGCAGGAATCCGTTGGCACTACGTATGAAACATCTAGCACCTGGAGATCTCTAGAGTGGCATGAGAATGCTATAGCACTCGTTCAAAATCCTGGGCTGTTCGACTGCCTGCTGCCATGACTGGCTGTGGACAGTAGCAAAACACTTCGGAGCGCGGCCCCTGTGCTCCGCCCACCAACATGCCCAAAGAATCACATGTTACACAGTAGAATGATGAGAACGTTGACGTGAATGTCTGCCTTCCAGATGGAACGAGTGCTGCTGGTCACCCTCATGCAGCTGTCACCCATTCTCGAAGCTGCTGGTGCTTGAAGCCTCGCCCCAACGTTGCTAGCGCTTTCATCGATATGAAATTGCTGCAACGTCTATGCACGACTCATTGGAGCTGCCTTGCAATCGAGTTCACGATTTTGGGCATGGGGCATATACACATGGTGCACCGTGGTTGCACCAGTCTTGCAACGTCGCTATGACGCTAATGCTAGTCAAGCTTGCTTGAGCTCTTCATCTGCATTCCCCTAGACAACGATCCGTCAGTCCGAAGTACTGCCGTGTGGTGTCATGTCCTTGGGCAGTGCCCGAGATCTGTGGGACGCTGCAGCAAGTACCTCGTTTGTGCACCATAGCTCAAATCCACAGCTTCACGGAGATCATGCAGTGTGGCCGACTCTGGCACAGTGTTGACATACACGCAGAATCGACGTCACAGCAGTTTCTGCACAGCACCCCTCTGATCTGAAAGCTTTGCCAGACTAGCACTGGCATGGTGTGCTCTTCATGTTTGACCTGTTCAGACAATGCGGGCTGATGCATGCGATGCCTGAGCGGAGAGTTGCTGCTGTCACACGGTGAAGCACAGCGAGGTGCTGTCACACGCGTACGGTGAGGCTGAGCTGCTGTCACATGGTGAAGCACAGCGAGCACCTGGAGGTCAGAGCACCTGGAGGTCAGGACAAGCGCTGCCAGCCATCAATGCATGCAAAAAGTATGTGTTGCTTGCGAGCCAGGCATGCATGTAGTGCTTGCCAGACCGTCGCGCCTTTGATGGTGTGGGTATCGGCAGTGATGGTATCCACAGGGCAAGGAGGGAATACCTATTGAACACCGTAGGCCACTAGCATCTCCACACAACGTTGCAGGTACTTCTCCGACTGGGAGAACCTAGCCGGCGGAGTGCCCGACTTTGTCTTTCCGGGGCCTGCCCCGGGCCTTGCCTGTTTCCGCTCGCCCTTCTGTAACCCGGAACCCCCCACCGTCCTCCCCGATGGTACCACGCCCGGCCTCCACACCGACATCGACATGTCGAGCCGCGCCGCCGCCCTGGAGAGCATGTGGCACTCCCTCGGCGCGAGGGTGTCCGCCGGCAGCCCCGCTGAGCATGCAGAGGCCTTGGCGGCACAGCCCGGCAGCAAGCTCTCTTACGACGTCGCGGCGGCGGCGCTGCGGCAGAGGGTCTTCTACTACCAGATCTCCCTGCCCCACTACAGGGATCCAGCCTTCCAACAGTCTGCTGTGGACAGGTGTGAGATTGCAAAGACTCAGAGACCTTCTTCAGGCCTGAGGGGTTTTGTCTCGTTCCGAGGTAGATACACCTGCTGCTGTGGCTCGTCATCTATTGCTTGCAAGCGCTGCCAATGTCGATCGGGATCAGACTGATTGGAGTTCCAGTCCCTGGCACTTGTGGCCAAACATGGAAGGTCTGCGCTGGGCGCCATGGTGGAATGCCGAAAGTTGGATCCCGAATCGCATGCAGGTACCTCACGTTCCTGGCCATCCGCCAGGCCAACCCGGGCGTGAAGCTGTGCCCGACGTACGACATCGACCTCGTGTGGCACTCCCACATGAGCCTGCCGCACCAGTACAAGGTCGACACCGAGGCCATTCTCAGCAGGCACCTCTCACATGATGACTCTATCAACGACCGCTCCGCCGGCTCCGAGCTGCAGCAGCTGCAGCGGACAACGGAGCGTCTGTTCGAGGAGGCGGGGGCGCAGTTCTTCCAGGCGGGTGGTATGTTCCGGGGCATCCCGACCCGTCTCACGCCGCAGCAGCGCAGCGCCTGCTTCCCCGGTGCGGCCACAGCCCCTGTATACATCTTGGCAACTCTGAGCAATGCACGAGATTGTAGCTAGCAGTTTCAAGCATGCTCAAATGCAGTGGCGCCGCCGTCCAGCATTCGGGTGTCCTTCAGTGGCGTCCAGTGGCACGCCGGCTCCACCGGCGGCGCAAGCGAGCCGCTGCACCCCGACGCCACCGTCTCTGCCTGGAGCTTGGGCGAGGGGGGTGGCCCTTCCATCCTGTGCGGTGCCTGCAGCAACCTGCAGCCGGTGGCAGAGCCGCTGACGGTCTGGTCTGCATTTCGGCTCACCCTGCGCATCCGCATCGAGGAGGGCACCGCGGAGTCGTCACGCAAGCGCTCCTCGACCGCATCCGCCAAAGTCGACATCAGCAAGTGGCTACAGGTGCGCTGAAACCAGCTTGCCGCATCCAGTCGTCCCAGAAGAACGTGAGGCCTCTTTTTGCTGAGATCTACAGGATAAGGAGCGAACTAGCGCAAGAATGCGTGCGGCTGCCACGCCCCCAACATCTACAGGTGCACATGGTTTGCCCGACACCCTGTATCTGCTGAACACCGCACGTGCTGTAGTTCTACACTAGTACTGCAGCTGTATCATGGCAGCTGGCTGTGCATGTGTGTAGGATGTCACCACAGCGCCAGAGGCGGCCCAGCCATCGTTGACGGTGGACGTGCCGGTGAAGCTGCGGGGGACTGCGGGCCGCAGTGCCGCGGCCGTCACGCTCTCCCTCACGCCGCACTACCGCTCGGTCTTCACCGCGCTGGCATCTCCGGTGCGCGATTCCAAGGTGCAGTCACCTGCGGCTATGAATGCCGAGCATGCATCCGCGGCGGCACATGTGTCGCAGCCGGAGCTGCTGCTGCCGACAGAAGCCGTCAATGGCCGGGGCAAGGACTCTGCTGAGACGCGGTCGTTTTCGGTGCCTGTTGTCGCGTCCAGGCGTAGGGGGAGTTTCGCTGGCCAGCCGATGCTGGTGCGCCCACATCATGTATATACTATTGCACTGTGGCCGGCTGCTAGCGCTGCCGTGCCCCCCGCCGTGGCCCCTTGAGCCTGCCTGCAGCTCTGTCGACACGTACGCAGGCCCGGGTGACAAACACGTCGAAGCACCTCGCGACCGCCGTGGAGGTCTTTGCGCACGGCACGGGCACCTTCCCGGCAGCCACGGCGCACTCGGTCAACCTCACCACCCTGCCGGAGTCGCGGGGCAACCTTGCAGAGTCCACCGCGCACCGTGGCTGGAGGATCCTGCGCTCAGACAGCGAGTCGGCCTCCACCGCCCTGGACGTGGCGTTCGGTGAACGGGCATTTCTGATCCGCAGCGGCGACGCTGACTGGGGCCTGGTCTATGGTGAGCCCCGGAATGCATGTACAATTATTGCACATTGTAACGCGGAAGCATCTGCCTGTACACTTGGGGAGTGCATGCATATGTTTTAGTCGCTCGGCCAGCAATACTAGTCAAAGTCTCTTGGGTTGTCTGCGCCACCAAGATTCTGACTCGGCAGCAGGCGCCTGCATCTAGATACATGTTGTGATGCAGTTGCAAAGAAGCTGATGTGGTGATGGCATCTTCTGACGTGTTGAGCTCCCATGCCACCGTGGATGTGAAAGCCATGTTACTGTAGGCATATGCACCTCTGTCGCACCAGCTTCACTATGGTCTACCACAAGTGTTCTGCCTTGTCTGGTGACCCCTCAGGCTGGCTGCCCGGCCGATCTCTGTAGATGTATGGGCAAGACCGCCCGGGCGACGGCCTCATGCGCGGGAGGGCTGTCCTTGATACAGTCGGCGGTATCTCACCCTCGGTTAAACATTTTCAGTGCTGCAGGCGTGCCCAAACGCCTGTGCCTGCTGTACATGCACATGCGTGCACCGGAATGTGCTACTTGAGCTTGTAGTACTCAGTCAGGCTGGTGCTTCATGTGCATGTGCTTTTTCAGCAGCAGCCTCTGCCTGATCCCAACTTTGAGTACAACTTCACGTCTGCACTCAGTGCAGTGCACTGCTGCAGGTTTCTGGTATGGAACCAGTGGCAGCTCGTGCAATCATGAGTCCCGCCTGGTCATGCTGGACAGCGGTGCGCCACCTGCCAACTGCTCAACTTCTGCTACATGCGCTGTTCTGTGCGATCATCCATGGTCCACGCATGGGCGCTGCGCATCCTGTGACAATCGTTTCTTAATTCCGATTACAAGCGTCATTGTTGCGTTTTGTATTTGTTGCCTGCTTGTTGTTGCAGTGCTACCGTTCGCGCATGTGCTTGCATTGGCAGGTCTGCAAGCGCCGCTGATGACGCAGCAGTGACCGTGCCCACCAACGTCAGTGGCTCTTCCCGGGTCATCTCAAGTCCTGGTCCAGAAATGGCGTGTTTGTGTTATCTTGATCACGGCTGTGTCGCCATGCGCCTACTCATGGATGCACCGTTTGGAATCCTTGTGACGCACATGACGTGTCCTTTCCTGTTTGATGTTGTGTGCAGTATATATATGCGCGTCTTTACGTTTAGATTTGGCTCAACTCACCATTCGTTGAAGTGGAACCTGAGTCCGCAGCCTTCGCGGATGAACTGAGACTGGGGGCCATGCGGAGTCACTCTGCTGGAGTGGTGTCCACCTGCAGCCACAACAGGCGCTGATGCTGAATGAAACTGGTGATTCACAGAGCTGATACAGCTGCCTGCTAAATCAGCAGTCGGGTTGATCGCTAGCAGTAGGTGGCTGGCCAGCTGCGGGCTCACAATGACAGGCACATCGATTGTCGTCCCGCGTCTACGCTGTGTGCCAAGGCTACTACTACTACCCGGGGCCACCTAGTAGCTGTCACAGCCACAACACGGTCTGACGAGATCATGACTGGAAGGCACACCCGGGGTACCCGTGACACCAATAGAACCCACTTGCTGCGTCCCCAGTAACGCCCGCCTCGCCACCTTTGTCATTGAATCACCAGATATCAACATGTGCACAGCTACACGCAGGAGATCTGGACACGCCGAACGGGCTGGCGGCCGCGCGCATCGCCTGCGGTGGCAGCGCCGCCCTCACACTGGAGATGCACATGCAAATTCAAGACGGAGGAGCCCAGTTTGGTGACTTTCCCGCCTGCACTGTTGCCAAAACCTATGATGTGTGCTAAAGCAGGCACTTGAGTGGACTAGTTGGGACTCGGTCCCGCCTCATGCTGTGTGCATCATTTGTCTACATGGCCGGCCATCAGCGTTTGAGCTCTGAACTGTATTGTCAGGGATTACTCAGAGTCCAGGGCAAGTACTGTGCCGTCGGCCGGCACCCGTGCGCATGTGCTGGCTCGACCCCGCGCACGCAATGTCTATCCATCTGTCTGTCCATTATCCGGCGTTGGCCCCATTCCTCCAGATCTACTCGAGTAGATCCGTGTCGGAGCTTCAGCGTCAGCTTCGCATCTGTGCACTGCCGCAGAAAAGCCTGCAACGCTGATCGTTTCGCGGTCGCGTCGTGTCTCTGCAGCGCTGACGCACGCGTCCGCGGATTCGTGCCGGCATGCATGCGCGCGGTTGCGCGCTGGTGGCACAGTGACGTACCTGCCCTGGACTCTGAGTCACTCATGTGCAAGTTGTCCTTGTAACACATGTACGGCGGTGTACATGCAATCTACGCGCAGTGCATAACGCATGTACATGTAGCACAGCTGCGCTGCTCAGGGGGCTATCAGTGCCAGTGCGCGGACTCTAGTGAGAGATATATCTAGCATTAGCTCCCCTGGTCATCAGCATTGCATGCACATGACCTGCCCACGCATGATCAGCTCCTTGGCTGACGACAACCTGTTACACCGTATATGGGGTGACCATGTGCAGAGTTCAATGCGGGACAGGGTCCGGCAGCGGCGAGGGAGGCGGGGCGGCTCGCGGCGGTCGCTGCCGTGGTCATCCTCTGCCGCAGCCTCCTCCTCATGATGACCGTGCCCAACACAAAGTCAGTCACGCACCCTCAGGACGCCGGCCACGTGCTTGCCAAAGCCACGGTCGACTACTCGTACGCACGGCACGTGCTTGGCCAGAGCTACAAACTGCCTGCTCTATCCTGCAAGCACCTCCCGAGCAACGGCTACGTCGCCAAGCGCCTGGCCTCGCTGCTCGCCCGCCGTGGTGGCAACCCTCAGCGGGTGCGCCACCATGCGCGTTCAAAATTCAGCTCCTGTATGTCGCCTGCCGCTCTACGGCAGCACAGCTGATCATGATGCACATCATGCGTGCACATCATGCTTGACTCCACGAGGATGTCGTTGGTGAGAGGGCCCTGAACACCGCCGGCGCTGATGTGCATGCATGCCATATGGCGGTGTGAGTCATCATGATGTGCCAAACGTGGCCTGCATTGGAAGCGTGCACACGGACGCCTTGATGGTGCCCTCCTCTGCAATATGTAGGGTTCTTGCAATCCTAGTGCAGGTATATCCTTGTCATATGAATCTTAATTATCGATTGCCACGTATGGAGAGTGCACTGCTGCCCTCAGCATGCTGCCGCTCGGAAGCATAGCCGGTCGCAAACGGCACACTCGCACAGATCCTGCAAATCACACATGGCCGCTACATAGGCTCTAGACAGCTGGTAACACCTGTGAATGGTGACCCTGACGCCCCGGTGCCGGAGTGCAGGCCTGCGGCGCGCTGCTGCCGTGGTACGGCTGCAGCGCCCCCGGCCGCATCGGCGCTGTAGAAGCAGCCTACTGGGGCGGCAAGGGCTTTGATTGCGGCAAGCTGGTGGAGCGGAAGAAGCGGTGGGCCGCGGTGAGTGTGCTTGGCACCGGGGCAGCCGCGTCAGATCATGCCGCTGACGCCGCCGGCGCAGTCGCTGTTGCAATCCGTTTTGCCAAATCAGACGGGGGGGAGGACGTGCTGTGTGCTGATGGAGACGGCGAGGGTGGTGGCTGCGCCGGGGGCTGCGCCGGGGGCTGCGCCGGCGGCTGCGGCGGTGGGTGTGGGGGAGGTGGTTGCGGCGGGGGATGCGGTGGCGGGTGCGGCGGGTGCGGCGATTGAGCGCACGCTGCATGCATGCACTTCGTTGCTGCCGTAGGGCGTTTTGGAGAATGCCCTATGCAGCATGTAGCGCATCAGCTGCCACAGGTGGCCCCGCACCTGCGCCTGAGGCCCCTACAGCGTCCGGAGCCGAGCGGCATATGCCCGTACATAGCATGCATGCGCACTGTTTACGTATGGCCATGCACCTGGCTTGCGGCTGGAGGGTTGACAGAAGTGGCCGAGGCCTGTCTGCCCGTACTACGAGCAGTTGCGGTGACCTGACAGTATCTGTGTATTGTACAACATATCTTGTGATACCTAGTCTATTCGGTAAAGAAAAAACTATTTAGATGTAGATTACGCCGATGTCGCAGCGGGGCATCTGGCAGAGCCACGCACCTGCTTATTTTGGCTTTACGCCCGGCTGGTAGCAACGACTCTGAGTGCAGTTTGCTCCATGGAGCAAGGAATACATACACCCTTCCACTCGTAGATAGTAGAGATACATGTTCGCAGAGAGTGTAGATACAGGTTTTTATGTGCAGGTGAGTCGATGTGCTTGCCAAAGGATCGGTCAGTGAAGGGTGCATGCGGTAGTCTTTCAGAAAATATTGCTACCTAGCTGTGGAACACAGATTTCAAGAAAGTTTGGAAATAGAGTAGGCTGCAGCACTACTAGTACTGGAATTGCACTTCATTAATGAAGTGCAATTCCAATTGTAGCGTCGTAATCCATAGCTGGACATGTTTCCGCCGGCCATGCGCCTTTAAATTGAGGAGAGGTGGTGATGGGATTGTAGGACTGACTTGCTTTAAAGCTTCCCGAGGGGCACGGTAGCTTTGCATGCCTGGTACAGTCACGTGCTGCTTCGTGCAGGTGGCTAGGGGACCCTCTAGAGCTGGCGCTTCCCTTGCAATTGCTCACGCACGGCCAGTTTGCAATTGCGCCCTCTCCGGGCATATGCATGCAGATGCACGTGCCCAGAAAAGATTCAACATACGACACGACGACCATCAGCTGCAAGGAGCACGCTTGATCACACGCACTTGCAGCTTCAGAACGCGCAAGATACACCGAGGTCGAGGCCGGTTCACCCCGTGCACGAGTCAGCTGTCAGCGAGACGACTCGAAAACACTGCAGTCAGGTAGTAGAGCCTGTCTCAGTCGTCAAGCACAGCGACCGCAGCCAGACGTGATACACAGGCACTCCACACTGCTGCATGCACGGACAAACACACACATATTACGCACGGCATGCATCACCAGCACCGTGCGAGCGCACGCCGATTAACAGGAGATTCCACAAGGAATGGGTTCTCGCATTCTCGATCAGCTAGTCACTGTCTAGAACAGCGTTCGCGTGGCGCTGAAGTCGTTTTCGAGCACACGGAAGAACCCGATTTTCAGCCCTCCGGGTGCCAACTCCGGGCGAAGTCGTTCTTGTAGTGCACGCGCACAAGGTATATCTGTTGAGACCTCTGTGTTGTTTACACAGATGCGGCACCGCCGTTTCAAGCTGCGACCGAGCATCTGTGTTGAAACACATGCATACTTGCACTGCAGCGGCCATGAAGGACGCAGCCCGCGCTGACTCGGAGCGGTTGAAGCTGAGTCCGCTCTTGAGTGTGACAGTCACAAAAGAACTCGAACTTTTACGTCAAGTTGATGACCTTGCTGACATATTGTACGATGAAGATGTTGTCCGCGTCTCGGCGCTCCGGTACGAGCGCCTGTGGGTCCTCGCGGTGGAAGCATCTTCCAGGCAAGGGACTTCCGTGCCTGCCCCGACTATCGACATCGCTTTCATCTGGCATTGCCATGTGCTCTGCCCCACCAGGTGCATACTCTGGTTTTCATGGCGCATCGTCTTGCCTCTACATGTGGGTCTGCGATCGTCTGCTTCTTCCGCTGAACGCCGATAGATGTCACACATGCAGTAAATTTTTTTGAAAAAGCTTCTTTGTACCAGTTCTTTCTCGGATCGTATGTACGCTGACAACGCGCAGCGGCACTTGCGTTACTTCGAGCGACAAATTTCAACGGACATGTGCATCCTGGTCCTGCGCTGCGACCACCGCATACCCACACGTATCTCAAGCAAAACTTCTCTGGTCTGAGACTCCTGATGCTTGGAATGAACGCTGTTGATGAGGCATTCTGTGGTTGTCGAAGCATGCAGCACTGCTTCTAGCCCTTCTGTGCGTGATGACCTGCACAGCCGTGATGAAGAACATAATCATGCCTGCAGTGTGTCGCGATCGCTGCTTCCAGTGCGTGTTACATGATGTATTTGGGCCTTGACAGTTTGGCCCACGCATTCGCCTGAACGTGGAGAGATGGTGCGGGTCTCGCTTGACGATTATCTCAGAGATATGTGCTCAGCCCACCAAAGTGCTCATAAAACCAAGTAGATGTATACATGTATAGATATACGTGTGCATCTGATGGTTGAGAGCGTGAGACGTTTGAGTAGTTGTTTGAGTCTCACCATCAGGCTACTCGTGTGCGCCTGGAAGGCAGGAGAGACGCATAGCAGCTCTCAGAGGCTCTGCCGTGCTGTGGAGCTGCAGATGAGCTTAAGCCATGCCCCAGTTTCCCTTTTGCTTGCTTTGGTATCAGGATGATGCAACCTTTGCATACAATTGACGGGAGCCGCCCTGACTGCAAATCCATAGGAGTACGTATACCACTGGCACATGAGCATGCAAGAGGCTGATTGCACACCGTGACTGCTTGCACTGAAACTGACAAAATTGTCACTCAAGCACCTTGGAGCTAGCCTGCACTGCACAGAACTGTCTCTGCCCACTGGGCAGTGCCCAGACATCGGTCCGGCCTTTCGGCACAGTATGTATCACAGCGCCATCTACGGTCAAACAAGCCAAGCTCTGCGGCCAGTGCTTCCTGTGTCCAGCGTGGCTCGAATCTGCATCGAGCGCTCTGGCACTGTGGGTTGCCGATGTGCATCAATCACAGGATCCGGACCCGGATCCGGCCGGAGCTTCTGCACAACATACATCTGATCAGCTATCATTGTTGAGAGATCGGGCACGTCCGGCTCAATGTGACCATCTCCCAGTCATAGCCGTCTAAACGTTTCAGGCTGGTGCATGTGAAGCACGGGTCCCAAATCGCTACTATTTCCCGCAGTTAACGTTACAAGCATCTGCAGGGCGGATGAACCATGCAAGCCACGGTGCATGCAAGTGGCATGCATGCGTGATTTTTGCAAACCTGTGTCACCCATGACTGATGCTGGCAGTGGTTCTACCAGTGGCAACATTGTTACGTGGCCACAGGCAGCACTGGCACCAGGATTGCCACCGCTCCAGGGAGCAACGACGGAGGTCTGCCTCGGAATACGCACACAGCTATCGAGCCGACCAGGACGCCATTGTAGCCGCTGGAGCGTGCGATCGCAGTGTAGGTACTTCTCCGACTGGGGGCGGGTTGCAGCCTCTGTGCCCGACTTTGTGTTCCCGGGGCCCCCCACCGTCCTCCCCGATGGCAGCCCGCCCGGCCTCCACACCGACATCGACCTGTCGAGCCGCGCCGCCGCCCTGGAGAGCATGTGGTGCTCCCTCGGCCAGCGGGTGTCCGCCGGCAGCCCCACTGAGCATGCGGAGGCCTTGGCGGCGCAGCCTCGGAGTGAGCTGGGGTACGATGTCGCGGCGGCGGCGCTGCGGCAGAGGGTCTTCTACTACCAGGTCTCCCTGCCCCACTACCGGGACCCGGCCTTCCAACAGTCTGCCGTGGACAGGTGTGAAGCTGCAGAACGTAGAGAGGAGCCTCAGATCTAGCAGCATTGCTGCTGGAACCAGATCTGGTTTGAGATAAGAATTCCCAATGTGGCAGCCTGAGTCCAGGCCGTAGCGGTGAATTTTGCTCCATCGCTTGCCAAGCAATGTGCACATTGTAAGCAAGCAACGGAATGCGTGATCAGTGATTAGAGATCCATATCAGGGGTCCTTGACAGCGCTGTCATCATAGGATAGGAAGCACATGATCAGCGCGAGGGTGCCACAGTCCCCACATTGAAATGCCCTTCACATGCATATACAGGTACATTACCTTTCTGGCCATCCGCCAGGCCAACCCGGGCGTGAAGCTGTGCCCGACGTACGACATCGACCTCGTGTGGCATTCCCACATGAGCCTGCCGCACCGCTACAAGGCCGACACTGAAGCCATCCTGGGGAAACACCTCTCCCACGACGACTCCATCAATGACCGCTCCCCCGGCTCCGAGCTTCAGCAGCTGCAACAGACAACAGAGCGCCTGTTTGAGGACGCGGGAGCACAGTTCTTCACCGCGGGAGGCATGTTCCGCGGCGTCCCGACGCGGCTCACGTCGCAGCAACGCAGCACCCGCTTCCCTGGTGCGGCGAGCCCCAGTTTACAGCTCCGATTTACATACATGATTGCATGCTTGATTTGAGAGGTACCTCATACACACACACTAGTGATCTCAAACGCAGTGGCGCCGCCATCCAGCATCTCGGCCACCGTCAGCGCCGTCCAGTGGAAAGCCGCATCCGCCGGCCGCACGTGCACGGCGCTGCACCCCAAAGCCACCGTCTCTGCGTGGAGCTTGGACCGCAGTCCCTCCATGCTGTACGGCGCCTCCAGCCACATGCACCCCGTGACGGTGGCATTCGACGTCCCCACTGCTGCGCAGCTCACACTGCGCATCCGCGTTGTGGAACCCAGGGCGAGGTGGACATTTAAGCGCAATCGCAAGCGCTCCTCTACCGCATCTGCCAAAATCGACATCGGCAAGTGGCTTCAGGTGCGGTGGGAACAGCCTGGCATGTATACAGCCCGTCCGGTCGAACCAGTAGGTTCATGTCATACTCCAGAGCTTATGCACCTCAAGTTAGTGCATGTGGTCATATGTTGTGGCACTCTACGTCCCTGATGGTGCATGCATATGTGTATGCAATTGTTTTGTGGTGTATGTTGTACATCGTTTGCATATCACCCCGTAGCGGCGGACTGCTGCAATCATCCTGAATTGAAAACGAACTCTAGCAGCTCACCTGGTGGAACACCATCTGTCCTGTATACCCACAAAATCCGTCAGCAATTGTATCATCCCAGGTCACATGTTCCTCACGTACACGGTGTACGTGTGTAGAGTGTCAGCACAGCGCCAGAGGCGGCCCATGGCCAGGTGACGGTAACGGTGGACGTGCCGGTGAAGCTTCAGATAAGGGCGGGCGCCTATGTTGCGGCCGTCACGCTCACCCTCACGCCACGCTACCGCTCGGTCTACACCGCGCCGGCAACTCCGGTATCTAAATTTAAATCGAAGCTTCTTAAGCCGTCTACGGCCGTGGACATTGAGCATGCATCCGCGGCGGCGGGTGTGTCGCAGCCGGAGCTGCTGCTGCCGCCGGAGGCGGTGCACGGCCGGGGGCGGGACTCAGCGGAGACATGGCCGTTTTTGGTTTGTATGTCGGCGTCCAGGAACCGAGGGAGCGTCTCCGGCCAGCCACTGCTGGTGCGCCTCTGGACGCTGGATGTATGCTGCCGTCTTCTTTCCCTGCTGGTAGGAATGCTTGACACTCGGGCTCGACAGATCCGGACCAGAGTTGCATTAGTACGTTTCGTGATAAAGTACGTTAAGCAAAAATACGCGTATGGTACGGTGGCTCCAATCTTGGGGGGTTGAAAAGTACGCTGTATAGGCTACATCACTGGCTTGGCGCCTAAGGCGCCAAGCCGGTGATGGCCAGACTTGGTAGTGCAACGGTCACTGTCATCTATGCTCAGGCACACTATTGCAGAGAACATTACAATATACTAACAGTAAATTAGTTTATCAGGTTACTCAGGTTCATCATGCAATGCAAGGGATGTTAAAAACCTCCTTTGGCCTTGTGGCTAGAGGTGCACCACAGTGCAGAGCTCTAGGCTCTCTCAAAACGCGCAAGTCCGAAACGTACGCGCGTACAATACGCTGATAAAGTACGTTGGAATAAAATACGCGTATTAAACGTACCGAAATCGAAAGATACGCGTATTAATGCAACTCTGATCCGGACACACATGCTGCATACCGGTATGCTATGCAGCAGCTACCGGGCCAGTACTGCTAGTGCGTCTGGTCACTGATTTACGGCGCCTAGGGCAGCTTGTCGCACTGACTGCCAGTGGGACCCTGGCCTTGAATACCTTCATCGATGTAGACTGCTTGCGATACCGATGCCTGGTGGTATCGTGTAGTGATCTGCCATGCAATGCCCCAAGCACTTGCAAATGTGCATGTAGTACTAGTACTACATGCACATTTGCAAGTGCTTCTAGTACTAGAATAGTATTCTGCACGTCCACTGCCCAGTGACCTTGCACTCGCGTGTGGAGTGACAGCGCAGCTGCAGGTATTGACACTCTCACTGCCACAGTCCAACGTCAACTGAGCAATGGCTCCGGTCCCGCAGTTCTGGCCCTCGGCTGCAGGTATGCAGTGCTGGCAATGCATGTGCCACATGCGTTTGCAGGAGCGGGTGACAAACACGTCGAAGCACCTCGCGACCGCCGTCGAGGTCTTTGCGCACGACACGGGCACCTTCCCGGCAGCCACGGCGCACTCGGTCAACCTCACCACCCTGCCGGAGTCGCTGCGGTTGCCGGACGATGCGGTGTTCAATGTGAAAGATGGCTACGCGATAAACTGCACGGAGTGCCGGTCTGTGTCAATGGGCTTGACCGCGGCGGCGGGCATGCGGGCGTTTCTGATCCGCAGCGGCGACAAGGACTGGGGTCTGCTCTACGGTGCGGCCCCGCATTCAGGATATTATGAACGGTGCCACAGGGTGCCCTGGCTGGCTGGCATGGAGTCACGGCGAATTTTGAAATTGCCCCCTGGGCAGACACTGCGGAGTTTTGATAAGCATTGCAGCTGCAGGGCCACATGCGCTCTGGCTTCTACATACCCCCACCAGCTAGGCACTGCCCTGTATGACACGATATCATCGATGCGATGGACAACGTTGTACACCAGATAGATTTTATGGTCATCGTCAGCCCGCTGCAGGTATGTGGAGCAGAACCGGAGGCAGAGACTGCAATCACGCCGCTCGCCTGGTCGTGCTGGATGCCGGTGCGCCGCCCGCAAAGCTGTTTCATGCCCTCCAGAGCACGCTGTGCGAGTGTAAATGACCCAAACATGCCAGTGCACCATGGCGGCTGCACCTTGGATTACAATGACACCACGATCTGCTTTCCAGTATCATGCGTGTGGCTTACTTGGCATGCACTCACCAGTGTCCCACAGAGCTGGTATCATAGTATGTTTTCCAAACCATTTGCTGACCTAGCACAACTGCATGTCTACGGTTGTCGATATAGGGTCGATACGGTTAACCAACGTTGCACTGATAGTAGAGATCGTACCCCTTCGTCCACGTTGAATTTGCCGAACTCATGTGATCCTTGCACAGCTGTAGGTATCAGACGAGCCACGTCAGTGGCAGGGGAGGCACACAGCGGGCTAGGGGCTCCCCATTCTTACCGCGAACACCGCGCCGGTCTCACACTGACGCCGATGCGCGATGGAGGAGCCGAATTCGGTGTCTTTCCCGCCTATACTATTGCTGTGTCTTTGACCGGCGATGCTTGTTGCTGTCAATCAAATACTGTGTGGTCTTGCATGCCGGAGGTCTTGCATGCCTCATATCTGCCGCATTCATGCATCATGCTGCGTACCCTCGACAGCTGGTCAATATTTACTTTGTTGTCTGAGTTGTTAAGGATCAGGCCCACGATCGAACTCGAGCACGTGTTCTGGAGTGACTGTTGCTGACGCTACGACGGCAGAACTTGAGTCAATGCATGCATATATGCTATATACCAGCAAACCAGCAAACATTCATAGGCAACCAACGTTGACGCAGCCACCTCCCCGGTAGGAGTGTGCAGCCATGCAGGCCGGTGCCTAGCAGCTCATGCGGTGTTGTCGGCTCCATCGACTGGCGTGCACGTTTACGTGTCACGGCAGCGTGCAGAGTTTGATGCGGGGGAGGGGCCGGCGGCGGCGAGGGAGGCGGGGCGGCTCGCGGCGGTCGCTGCAACAATCGCCCTCTGCCGCAGCCTCCTCCTCGTGATGACCCTGCCCAACACAAAGTCAGTCACGCACCCTCAGGACACCGCCCACGCGTACAACAAAGCCCTGTCCGATTTTTCGTACGCAAGGCAGGTGCTCAAGAGGAGCTACGTCCGGCCTGCCCTGAGATGCAAGCACCTCCCCAGTAACGGCTACGTCGCTAAGCGCCTGGCCTCGCTGCTCGCCCGCCGCGGCGGCGACCCTCTGAAGGTGCGCCACCCCCTGCTGCCATGCATACACAGGCCCCATCTACTACTAGTGCTCTCAGGCTACAGGCTATCCGCCACGCTGGTGTGCGATCGCTGATGGAGTGTGTGGCTACGCGGCGACGTGATTCTTGTGCTTCATGAACTATGATCAGAGCGATAATACCTCGCAGCAGCAACAGTGACGTGCACTGAAGAGCCTGTTCAGTGACCGCCGCTGCGACACATCCACAAGCTCTGGCAGAGCTCAAGAGCAGCAGCCACATGGGAAGGCACCACATTACCCATAAGAGTTCCTGGAGCAGGCTGCTTGCAAGCCTGACGTAGCTACGTGCCATTCCCGGCTGAGGGTGGAGCTGACGCCGCGGCGGCGGAGTGCAGGCCTGCGGCGCGCTGCTGCCGTGGTACGGCTGCAGCGACCCCGGCCGCATCGGCGCCATAGAAACAGCCTACTGGGGCGGCAAGGGCTTTGACTGCCGCAAAATGCATAAGCGGAAGAAGCGCTGGGCTGCGATGAGCGAGCTCGGCGCCGGCGCGGCGCCAGTGGACCGCGTCGCGGGTGCCTCCGGGGTTGACGAGGCGGTGTATTCCCTTGCCAACTTGGACGTGCGGGGCGATGTCGACCCGCGGTGCGATCACGGCGGCGCGGACGACGGTGGCGACGGTGGTGGCTGTGGGGGGTGCGCCGGGGGGTGCGGTGGCGGCTGCGGCGGGGGTGGTTGCGGGGCAGCGTGCGGCGGAGGGTGCGGCGGCGGCGGCGGCTGCGGCAGCGGCGGCAGCGGCGGCTGTTGTGATTGAGAGCATTCGAGCGCCTCATGCGTGCACTGATGACTGCTGTCAGCCATCATGAACGTCCCGTTGTTGCTGCCAGTCCGAGAGGCTTCGAATTCATTTGTCTGCCATGAAAATGAGCAGACCCGCACTGCATCACCGGGCCGGTGCAGCATCGAGACCTTCGCGGCACACCACATTTTATGCATAATTCTGTGCCGGTCAGCACATGGAGAGCATAGCAGACCGGTGGGGGGGGGTCTATTCCAATGTGCCTCATGCCGCAGTGAGCTGATGCGGATGCCACGGAGAGCTTGAGCTGTGGCTGCTACATGTGAGCAGGTGTACAGTGGTATCGGTGCCAGCACCGCGGAACGTTCCTCCACGTTGTGCAACAGGTGCCAGGGAAAATTCTTGCTGGTGTCATCTGTGCACATTGCAGAGCATTACTTGCTGGTCCAGGGCCTGACCTAGGTGCAGCTGTAGCGTAGCCGAATGTCTCGGCTGCGGCTTCTTCCCTGCAGGCCCCGCAACAGCTCCCGGCGGGGCCTTGCCAGTAGCAGACACGTTCACTGTAGTATGCTCTGAAAACTGTACATAATTACTCTACTTCTGTGCTTCTGTGAGCTTCAAGTGATTCACGGGGTGTCATGCGGCGAGCATGCATGTGCATGCCATCGGTGGTTGGGACTGCAGTACCTGCGTCATTCGCTGCCATAGAACTGTGGCTAGCTAGGCCATATGAATCTATAGAATCGAACCAGCCTACGCAGGCCAGGGGCCGGCCAGATCTAGATGGCGAATGCGCTCACGGCCATCGTGAGTCACAGTGTCTGCAGGGGGCCGTGGCCATGGCGCACCGTGGTCCACTGCAGCGGCGCTGCCACATCTGCAGCCACGCCTACCTGCAGGGAAACCCCGGATATCTCAAGTGGCCATGTGTAATACAGTGCACCATTGGCAGCGTGCAAGCCTCAGCCCTGCATCTGCACAGGGGGGCACACTGAGACTGCCTGTCCAGATTAGCTGCACGTGCACGCGCTGTTCCTGGCTTATGTCATAGAATTAGGTCAATGCAACGCATCAGCTTGAGGACCAGTGTCTGCAGACTGTGCGTGACTGTGCGTGACTGTCGATGCACAAAATGTGAGATCCCAGATAGTGTGCTGTTCTGTTGGTTCACTCTAGATCTGCTAGCCGCTGGTTTGATGGGCTGTTTGCCTATGCTTGCATTGAGACCATTGTTCATGACAATAGTTGCATGAATATCGAGCCTAGCAATGGACAATCTCGACTGAAAAGTGAAGTTTTCCACAGTTCAGTCATGTCCACCTGCAACGCTGATATCCTGAGACTATGTGCATCGGCCAGTCACCATACGACTCAGTGAGCAGACTGGCCAAGTGTAGTGCATGTAGCCTGGTCACAATATGTATCATTACATCTTCTTCGGATATAGCAGTGCGTCGATGGACGGTGCTCGATGCAAGCGACGGTGGATGGATCGCATGCCTTGTCACACTCGTGTGAACAATCTTGTCGTTGACAGTTTCGTGCACATTTGTAGGATCTGCGTACAATTTGGTTCCCGCGGCTGCGTGAAGGCTGATGTGCACCATGGGCGGAATGACACAGATTCCCTGCTTCGAATATTCAGATGGTTCTGCAGCGTTGCTGCAACTGTCAAGCTGACATATGTCGACAGCATCGACCTCGCTTGTCCAGTTCAGGGCGTCGTACTATCTACAGCAGCAAGGGGCGCAGTGCCAATCGTACGTTTGATGATCCTTTCGTGGGCGAGTCCGCGTTCGTTCCGTAGCTGACTGTGACACGCTTGCAATGGAAACTCCCAGCTCTGACGCGAAGCCGAGTCACCTGGCTCCGCTCTTGATCGAAGCGGTTTCAAAAGAACAGGCATTCTTGCACAAGGTCGACGACCTGGCAGATGTGCTGTACGATGAGGACGTGGTCCGCGTCGCCTCGCTCCGATACGAGCGGTTGTGGATTCCAGCGGTGGCTGCATCGTTCAGGCAGGGGAGTTCGGTGCCTACACCGCCTCTAGATGTTGCTTTTATCTGGCACTGTCATGCGCTCTGCCCCACGAGGTATAGTCTCTTGTCCCTCGTCTGCACACAGCGGCCAGCATCGCATTCGTTGTCCTAAAGGCTGCCTTGTCCACCAGCGCATTTAAGCCGATATCTATCATATAATTATTGCCACCATGAACGAATCCATAAGCCGGCCTACCGATGCTCTTTGCCGTTGCAGTCCTTCGACACTCGTGCACTTGCGATCTGGGGCGACTTTCGGTCTATACGGGCAATCGTGATCAGTCTAATCATGTCATTTCGATTTGAGCTTCTGAACGCCTGACTGGCGAAGGGCCTTTCGCTGACAATAGCCAACAACGCAATTGGTATGCCAGCAGTTCAGAGTCAATCGTTGGAACTGTGTGCCCTGCTACAGTCGCTACATATGCAACTGCATTCCAAGGCCCGTATATTTAGTAACAGACTGTTGTGCTGTACTCATGGCGTCGTCCGGCTGCGGGTGTGCCCTGTCGGCACTGACCCGCTCGAGAGAACGGGCAGGTTGTGTCCAGCATATCTGCTAAGTCGCAGTCCTCTACATGGGAAAGCATATTTGCCACCTCTCTAACTTCTCTTCCGCTGAAAGACGCATCGCGATTCTTCAGCTGTGGATCTTTGGGCCAAAAGCAAGTGTTGTGGCTGTGTTGCTTGCAGCTTGACTGATGCTTTGCTATCTCTGCAGACACAGCTTCCTTGTACGCTCCACCGTATACAAGCTTCAATATCTGTGACTTTTCAAGCACACGCTCTGTGGGGACAAAGCTCAACATATCCACACCCAGTAATCAAAGCAGCTCCAACTTGTTGGGGAGATGCACCTACACGTTCACAGATGTCACGGCTGTCCCGTTGCACAGGCGCAACAGCACTTGAGACGGCCACCTAGTCACTTGGTGTGCTTATGTGTGACCACTTTCCTTCCAGCACCTGCTGCGGTCCTCTGAACACAAACAGGGCATCCCTTGCAGCCTGGTCGAGTGGACAGCCATGCATACAGTTGCCTGTCTAATGCACTCAAACACAAACTCACGGCACATTGACTTCGACAGCACGGGAAGCTCTGCACACACAAAGCAGCTGCAGGTCCAGCCATCCCATGACCACCGGCTCACCGTGGCAAGGCTCACAGCTTGCACTGATGTTGCAGGTACTTCTCCGACTGGGAGCGGGCAGCAGGCTCCGTGCCCGACTTTGTCTTTCCGGGGCCCCCCACCGTCCTCCCCGATGGCAGCCCGCCCGGCCTCCACGCCGACATCGACCTGTCAACCCGCGCCGCCGCCCTGGAGAGCATGTGGACCTCCCTCGGCGAGCGGGTTTCCGCCGGCAGCGCAGCGGAGCATGCGCGCGCCCTGGCGGCGCAGCCTCTCAGCGAGCTCGTGTACGACGTCGCGGCGGCGGCGCTGCGGCAGAGGGTCTTCTACTACCAGGTCTCCCTGCCCCACTACCAGCACGACGGCTTCATACGCGCCGCAGTGGACAGGTGCGGCGCAATTGCTATTCCTTGCCACGAGCGCGCGGCGGGCAGGAGCATGGCATTCGCATATGCGCAACAATGGCAAACACCTCCGCAGTCGACTCATATGGCCAGAGATGTCTAGACGTTTTTTTCTGGACTCGAGTCGAGATGTCTAGAGACAGGATGGGCGCCCACACTCAGTGTACTTGATAGCGTCGTGCATCACTCTCAGTGGCAGTGTTGCGGACATGCTGCTGTGAGGTGGAGGCTGCAGCGTACGCAAGCGTTCGCACGGACATGCATGTCATCTACGAGACCCGCTGTATCTGATCGTGCTGGGCAATCGTGCGAAGGCATGGGAGTGGCGACACGGTCCACTGCACCAAACGCCGCTGAACCAGTGTGGTACTGATACAGGGCTGCAATCTCTCCATTGCCACTGGTCGCAAGGCGACGATGGTTCTGTTTTCCGTCACGGATGTAGGCCTGTGCGTATAGATGAATGCATGATGTATCAACAAGGAGGTGCTCGATGTGGTCACGACGGCCAGCCGCCCCCAGACGCTGGCTCAAAAGCGGCGCTGGCCGAGGCGCCAATGCATGTGTACGCGTGTGGCCACGAGCACCTATCCACGCATGCGCTCTTACCGTATGCAGGTACATCACGTTCCTGACCATCATGAAGAAAGCCGGCCCGGGCGTGAAGCTGTGCCCAACGTATGATATCGACCTCGTGTGGCACTCCCACATGAGCCTGCCGCACCGCTACAAGGCCGACACCGAGGCCATCCTCGGCCGCCACCTCCCCCACGATGACTCCATCAACGATCGCTCCGCCGGGGCTGAGTTGCAGCAGCTGCAACAGCAGACAGAGGGCCTGTTTGAGGAGGCTGGGGCACAGTTCTTCCAGGCCGGCAGCATGTTCCGCGGCATCCCGACCCGTCTCACGCCGCAGCAGCGCAGCGACTGCCTGCCCGGTGCGGCCTCCGACGTCGGACGTTGACTCCCAAACGCTTCCGCAAGCTCTCGCTGCAGTCTGCAGCTGTCGCACTGCTCTTGTGGTGAAAGTGCAGTCCACATGACACCCTCTCGGCCAAAAAAAAAACCCCCGCGTCTTAGATCGAGAGGCGTGTTCTGTCTGGAACAAGCCCGCACGTGCTTTGGTGAGGCTGCTGCTTTGTAGGATGCTGCTGTTCCCCAGCATGCCACAATCTGCACACACCAGGTACCCGTCAGCAGCGAGGGGAGCCTGCAGAATGGGGGGGGCCTGGCACGTTGCGCCTCCCTGTTGAGCGCTCCTGCGGTGCGTAGAGCTATGTTGCACTGTTGCATTCAACTTCCGCGGCCACGCATGACGTCCACAAAGCTGCCCGTAACCCCAAGAACAGTCCATGCAATCGCCCGATACCGCTGCAGATGCGCCTCCGACGTCGATGCTGGTGACGCTGAAGGGCTACCACTGGGCTGCGGCCGGCAGCAGCAGCAGCGGCGGTGGTGATGCGGGGCAGGCACTCCACCATGACGCAGTCATCGCCGCGTGGGGCCTTGCCAAGCCGAGCAAGCTGCCCGCCGCCCTCAGCCGCGGCTCCAAGGCAATGCAGCCCGCGACCGAGGCGCTGGAGGTGACCTATGCCGCAGAGGCCAAGCTGAGTATCGTGGTGGAGCAGGGTGCAGGCGCCGGCAAGACGTGCACCGCATCTGCGAAGTTCTGCGCCGACGCACTCCTGAAGGTGCGGTGCCGCCAGATGTGCGTGTGCATGTCCCCGCTCGTCAGCAGCTTCACCCATATGATAACATACACCGGTGCTCCTCAGAGATCGCGGAAGGTCTGCGTGTGACTGTGGAAGGGCGGGGCCACAGCATTTCTGCTGTTGAGAATCTGCGGTATCCGTGGGGTGGTGCCGTGTGTGCGCTGCCGCGCCTCAGGCCTCTGCTCGGGAAGTGATGTCATTTCACATGCATGTACTACATGCATACATAAAATTTTAAGCATATGCATGTCCCAGTATTCTACATCCCACATCCGCTGCCACCCATGCAGGCCGCCCGCGGCGGCGGCGACAGCGCTGCCGCAGCCGCCGTCGTGGTGGTGGAGGTGCCGGTGAAGCTCGGCGGCAAGGCCGGCCGCTGCGTCGCCGCGCTCACCCTCTCGCTCGCGCCCCGGTTCCGCGCGGTGCTCTGCGGCGCCGCGGAGCCGGTCAAGGCGGACCAGCACCCCAGCGCGGTCGACGCGGAGCACGAGAGCGCGGCGGCGGTGGTGTCGCAGCCGGAGCTGCTGCTGCCGACGGACGCGGTGCATGGGGAGGGCGCGGACGCCGCCGAGACGCGGTCGTTCCTCGTGCCGGTGCGGGGGTCTGAGGCCAAGGGGGGCTTCTCTGGGCAGCCGATGCTGGTGCGCTCCCACCTGCGCCTGTGTCAAGTGTGCGGGGTCCTTCTACGTGCCGCCTTGTGCCACGCAACTGAACACCAGAGCGTCCATTGAGAGGTCGTGTTCTACTGAGAGCAGGCGGCGCAGAGGTGGGGTAATCACGGGCCTGGAGCCTCTTGGCATCAGTGTGATGGCGGCCTCAGCAAATCTAGACGCCGCATGCGTGGCAGTGTGACTGTGTGTGTGGAACCTCTTTTGAGAGATATCCTGGTGCTCTGCTGGTTTGTACCCTTCCATGGGGTGATACTGTTCACAACCATACACCTGGCTGTCGAGCTGGAGTGGCCCTGGCTGGCTACGCACCGCCGTGCTGAGTATGACGCCCGCTCCAACTTGCGTCGCTTCAGAAATTGGGTCCCAGCCCGGGAATCCCCGATGTAGACCATGATTTCACACATTGCGGGCACCGGCAGCACGGGTGTTGTCCAGAAGCACCTCCGCCACCTGCCTTGGGACACAGGTGCCCTGTCATTCATAGTGGCAACGGCAGTGCAGGTGACCTCGAAAACGAGCAGGTCTGGTCGACCGGCCAGTTTGATGCAGCAAAGGTTCCTTGCGTTCCAGCATGTCGGGGCAGCCCTCCACTGCCCTCACCCCTGCGCATCGCGCGCAGAGTATCGCAAGGCTGCCTGTCTGCGTGCAGAGACACATCATGGAACATGCATGCATCACGATTCCACGGTGCTGGTCGTGCAGGCGCGCGTGACCAACTCATCCAGGCACCTCGCCTCCGCCGTTGAGGTCTTCGCCGACGCAGTCGACCCGTCGGACCCCGCGTCGGCGATCCCGGCCGCCACAGCCCACTCCGTCAACCTCGCCACCCTCGCCAGCTGGGACATGTGCCCATGGCCGAAACACGAGGAGGCGGGCCGCATCGTCGCCGGGTCTAAGAGCCAACACATCGACTGCGGCACGCTCGGCGAGGCCGGGTCGGCGCTCGATGTGGATGCCTGCATGCGGGCGTTCCTGATCCGCAGCGGTGACAAGGACTGGGGCCTGCTCTACGGTGCGTCCTGCATGCATATGCTGGCAGGGGGCATCCGTACGGCGGTTGTTGTGACCCCCTACCTGTGCAAGCTTCTGGTGAATATGAGCGACAGTTCACACATGTGTCCACGGCAGCTAGCCACCAGCTACACACCCTACATCCGTGATGACCACCTTGACATATGGATTGGCGGCGGTGACGGCAGAGCGGGTGGGTGCAGGGTGGTGGAGCGCAGAGGACCGCCCGGAGTCGTTTGCCTGCTGGAGCCCACAGATCCAGGTGCACGTGTTCAACCCGGGTGTGCCGCCCTACCCAGATTGTCACCTAATAGCTCAGCGGATGCAACGAAGCACCTCACACAGCAGCCTGCACTAGTGCACCAAGCGGTCGATCAGCCACACCGCACGCCATGACAGCTTACTCTCAAAGGCTTGGCGTGCGGCGCCGTATTCGTTGGCCGTGTGTTTCAGTAGCATGCGTGTAGATCTTGCTGTTGACGTGCGGGAGGGACAGTCGCTGTTGACATGTAGCCCCTCTGAGTCATGCCGGCCAAGCAGGACCAATGCCAGTGGTGGGCCTTCGACTGTTGGAGCCGGCATAGGCATTTCCAGCCTTGATTCGAGCTTTGACCCCGAAGCGCCCCAGCGTTTCACTCCAGCAGCGCCGCTGCTTCGTGTCGGTCCCGTACTCTCTGTGAGTCCAGTTTGTGGTTCTGCCATACGCTTACAAGCCTAAGCCATACATGGGATAGAGGCAGTCTGGGCTTGCCACTAGCTGTTCACTAGACTGCAGCATTGCCATGTGGGGTGTGGCATGCAGGCGGGCCGGGGAGCGGCCAGAACGCCACCGGCAGCAAGGGCAGCAGTGGACCACGGCTGGAGCTGTTCTGCGACGGTGGAGCGCTATTTGGTATGTCCAGGAGTCTGTGTCCCACCACCGACAGCATCGAGTGGCCATGGTTTTTCATGGCTTGATACAGAATTCATCTCGAATCTGGGCGGCAATATGGACCACACCACTGATGTTCCTGCATGAAGCATGAGCCCATCATGCCGCCTATCGGTATAAGCAGTCACAAACGGATCCAAACTGCACCCGAGCTGTTCAGCCATGCTCATATTATTGGTTCTGTGCTTGTCTGTGTATTCAACACGAGCAAAAGCTCCCTGGCTTGCCCGCTATGCGCCCCGATCCATAGCTGTATCTGAGATACACCGTGTGCCATTGCATTCTCTTCTGCAGTACACTGCATATGAGCATGGCATCACTGCTGCTTGGTTGCCCGCTGTGTGCTGGGGTCGCGTGCGAATCACCGGCCGGCTCTGTGCCAGACTGCAGCATGCACTGCAGAGTTTGATGCGGGGGAGGGGCCGGCGGCCGCAAAGGAGGCGGGGCGGCTCGCGGCGATCGCGGCGACAATCGCCCTCTGCCGCAGCCTCCTCCTCGTGATGACCGCCCCCCTGCCATTCAACCGCCCCGTGCCGAAGCCCCAGGACGTCTCCGCGGCGCTGGGGACCGCCTGGCCACCGCTCGCGCCGCTGCGGAACGGCAAGATGGGCAGCATCCGCGCCGCGCGGCGTTGCACGCACTTGCCCACAAATGGCTACATCTCCAAGCGGCTCTACTTCCAGCAGTCCCGTGATGGTGGCTGTGTTCGGGTGCGCTTGCCACTTCTGCCTTGCTGCCTCGTATCGTTGGGTCGCTCTGCAGCATTCCAGCCTGTCACAGCCCTGAGGGCTGCCACCCAGAAAATAGAACCTAAATGTTCGGATTCGTTACATATAGCACTGTCCTCCATCCTCTTGATCCATATTCTGATTGTGAACGTGAGTCTGATCGAGGTGTGTCACCAGGCAACAGCCCGAGCTTGAGTCACGTGCTTCAGCATTGTGCTGCATTTGCGCCCAGCTTGGGCTTTCGGAATCACGAGTGTGCCTGTGGCAGAGCCATTCGCAAACATATGCGAGCCTTCACGCCCGGCGTGGCCTTTCAACATAGCTCGTTCTAAGTGCTTGACATGCACAGCCCCGAAGTTGTAGGATTCATTCACCTCGGAGCAGTGTTGGGTCATTCGATCCCACAGAACAATACTGAATATTTACCTATATATCCTGGTCGGGAGCCCACAAAATGCTGCAGGTCGACCCAACATTGGCAATGCACCCACACAGATACGGCACAATGTCAAATTCAATGCAACATAATCAGCCAAGGGTGACTGTCAATGCAGGTATGCACTGCCGCGCTGCCGTGGTATGGCTCTGCGGAGAAGGCAGCAGGCTACACGGCAGGCCCGGTGTTCTGGGGCGGCCTGGGGTGTGGCGCAAGCGACATGGCGGGGCTGTGGGCCGCATGGGAGGACGTTGCGCGGCGCGACCCGGGCGGCAGCAGCGGCGGCGGCGGCGGCTGCGCCGGCGCGTGCGGCGTGCGCGACAGCGACGGCGGCGGCGGCAGAAGAGCAGGCTTCATGTTTGCCGGGGGTGGCTGCGGGGGTGCCGCGTGCGGCGGCGGCGGTGGCTGCGGGGGCTGCGGCGGAGGATGAAGGCAGTCCGGGTGCAGCAGCTCTGCGGCGGCGGTGCGTCGCACACGGCTGACTCGGCATTTGCGCCAGCACGCAGATGCGAGCGGCGTGCAGTCTGCCGGGTCGGCCCCAGAGTGACTGTCACACCCCACTGGGAGCTGCAGCAGTTTCAGAGGGGCTGATTGTGTAATGTAAAGTAGTTTGGACATAACATTTTTCAGCATGGAGATAGAATATCACAAGGGGGTCATCCACTCCCGCTAAAGGGTGGTCCCCCCCCGGGCGCGCAAAATTCGCTGCGAAACAGAGAAATTGGGGAAGGTTTCCACTATTGTTTAGGTAGGTTGGGAACTCGTAGTGTTCGATCTCAGTCTTGGGAAAAGTCCCCAAGGTTCGTACCCTTTTCGGCACAAATCAGCCATTCTCCCCAATATCGACAGAACGAAGAGATAACGTCCCCAATCACTCGCCTTTGCTTCCAGAACACGAACCACGCCATAAATAGGCTATAATATGTTGCTATCTTTGTGGTTGGTGTATTTCCGTTGTATGCGGGTGACCCGACACAGTACGTAGTGTCGTTCGGCTGCCAATCAAGTTGCTGGAGATGGCAAGCAAGCGTCGATCGATGGTGTTTTTGTTATATGTTAAGCAGTGTCGTTGATCAATGAGACAACGCCGATTACGTGCGTCGACGGCTGTATGGCACGTTTGCACGCACAGTTCTTTCGTAACGCGACGCAACCACGTGCTCATCGCATACCAAAACACGACCATTAGATCAGCAGTCGGAACAAGCATTCTGCGCTGTTTGACAGCGTCCTCGCGAGAAGTAGCCCACATCGGAGGATGTCAGGCACTCAATTTCTCCACGACAGACTCGCCACCTCACTAAACACATCGACCACACTACGCCACTTACTCCAGGATTTGGACTTGCATCCTGTATGTGGGCCCGTTTGAGCCTCGACCGTTGTTCAGCTCTGCAACTGCATTGGCTTGCACACTGCACGAGCACAAATGCTCCGAACGGCTGTGACTTGGTTCCTGTCGATGTCCAGGCAACAAAACGAGTTTATATGCTCTCGTGATTTTGCTTATGTTGTCAAGCAGGGTCCATTTGGTGCACCTCCGGGTCACCGTCTGCTGCCTTGTCAGAGAGACAGGAACGATTCGAGAGCGCTGAAACTGCAGATGCCAAGACACGTAAAATGGTGTGATAATTTTCGAATAGACACAGTTAAAGCTACTCGATTTGTCTCACTAGCCGTCTCAACGTGCACGAATCAGCTGCCTCCCAATTGACAAATTCGATGCAGCGCGGCCGTCTGGGGGCAACATAACACAATAGCAAAGGTTGTAGAAGAAGTTTGGGAAAGATTGGGAAAGGAGCTGAGACACTGGGCAACATTGGGGAGCCGAGGACGGCAAATCGAGGTTCTCCCCAACCAGACCGGCCATTTCGGCGATTGTGACCCATTTTGCCCAAGACTCCGAACTAAAACACTACGATTGTTCAATCAACATAGACAATAGTGGAAACCTTCCCCAATTTCTCTGTTTCGCAGCGAATTTTGCGCGCCCGGGGGGGGACCACCCTTTAGCGGGAGTGGATGACCCCCTATATCAAACATCCTCTCGAAAAGAGCTCAATAGAGCGAGAGAGAGAGAGAGAGAGAGATGATAGAGAGAAGAGTTTGAGAGAGAAAACAGAAACTCTAGAGAGAAAGACAGGAGGGGAGAATAGGCGGCAGTGTCATTAGGGGATGTGTGCCAGGTGTTGCATTGGGTATCTGAGGTACCGTATTGGCGGTTTGAATCTGAGATGTCCTGTACCACTCTGAAACAGCATACGGCATTCATGTGACGATTTGCAAGATGGGGTATGACATGCCTCTGTAAAGACAAGGAAAAGATGAGACCTGTTGAGACCTATTGGTCTGGTCTTGGGTAACAGACCTCGATGGCAGTAAGTAGAAACGGTGATGGGCCAAGATTGCCGCAGCACGAGGGCTGTATAGGCACAAACAGAGCAGGGGTACACTTACACGCAGGGATGCGACGTGCCAGTGCAGGAATGGAAGGCGCCCCAACCAGACTACTGTAAAGCGTGCCTGGTCCCAGCAAGCGCTCGGTATAAATACCGGGGTGTGTGCGCCCAGGTCAATCCCCCTGTCAAAGCTGGCCTCGCCGAATCGTGCCGCATAACTGCCACACTGATCCCAGATCCCGCATAAGCGCGGGAGATCTTAAATTGTGGCTCACAGAGCCTGAGATGAGTGTAAGCAAGGCAGCGCACGTAATTTGTGGGCAGCTCTGGGTGGCTGTACAGATATTATCGTGCATGCCAACCCTGGAGCCCGCCGGGCGGACCCTGTGTAACGGCGGTAATGCACACAGTAAGACGTAATATGTGCAGTAACGACTCGGCTAGCCGCATAAAGCCATAATAAGCCTATGACGGGACACATTGTGCCGGGAGAAGGCTGTACACAGTGCTGATGCAATGTGCACGTAAGGCTGGTGGACGCGTGCAGTCACACGTGGCGAGTGCAGGCACGTAAGCCTACTGAGCGTACGTGTGATCATACTGTGTACAACTCGATCGGTAATTCACAAGCTATGCGTGTGCGACCGTCCACATGGCTGGACAAGCCGCTGCGCATATAAGAAAAGGTGTTAATTGTGCCAGCATGCGCTAGTGTGAGAGATATCTCACAACACCTCCCCCCTTAACAGAGGAGCGAAGCTCCGGAAGCGAAGCACGCAAATGGTGGCAGAATACCACATCACAAGCGCAGCGACGCTATGAACACGGCAGTGCCACTGGCGCGAAGCACACAACGCAAGGTGTAAGCACAGTAAGGGCCCACGAGGTGGGGGCGAGACCGGGGCTTTGTAACAAGAGCCGGTGCCGCGTCTGCCCAGCAAACGGGTTACATAAGGTCCGAGAAGGACATCACCAGATCATCCAGATAATGGCCCAACACACGGCCGTGTGAGTGGGTGACCAGCTCAATAAATTCATGCAAGCTACGCTCACGGGCGCGGGCGGCAGCGACAGCAGACCGCTCAGCCCGCACAATAGCGACAAGCTTGGCCCTAAATTCATCCCCGCTAACGCCGGAGGTGGGGGTCTTGGACACATCATTCATAAACTTCTGAACGTTAACCAGCAACCGCTTAATCTTGGAGCTGGTCAAGGCAGAGCCCTCCGACGCGGAAGGTAAGGATGCCACTGCATAGCAGCCGTATGTCAAATAACGCGGCAAATCTCACAAAGGTTGAATGTGCGTAGCCGTGTGAACGGCATGCCATAAGGTGCGGAAACACCGGCCCACATTGACAAGAATTTAACCCCATAAGTGCCTATCGAGGATGTAACTGGTGCATTCCGGTAGTGTAACACGCTATATGGCGACTAGGTGCTACCATGCCGAGGTTCCAACCCGGTGAATGACCGTGCCCAGCATGACGAGTGCTGCAGGGATGGCATAAGTGGTTCCGATGTGATCGTGCACATGGACCTAAGACCGAGAAGTATCGGCGGAGCGGGCAGGATACGGTCAAGAATATCCTGCGTCGGACCCAACTCCTCATGACCGGTAACGCCCAGGTAAGTGCTATATGGATCCAGGCGTCCCCTTCAACAAATAGCAGGGCACAGCAATGGCCTAGCATAGGCTCGCAGCACAACATGAGCAGAATTGTTGGCTGGAAACTGCTGCAACAAGTGTCGGCTTGGATTTACGCAAGCGCGCTGATTTGCGGCGCGTCCTCGGCACTAAGCGCGGTGGCCTCGACATTGTGGCCGGTGCAGTGTCCACGCCACGTGTACTATGTGCACGCTGTAAGAGGTGTGCCAGCCGTGCGCGTGCACCGCGCGGGAATTGTGCAATCATCACCTCGCGTTGTTTCGCGGACGCATTTTGAAATAGGTAATCCGCGACCTTGTCTAAACAATTATCCAACTCACCCACAGGCAACCAGAGGTCGTGTTGAGAAGAGTATCCTTTCCACCGGACAAGATAATGCGGACCTTTAAGGGGCCCCGTGTCATGTGATTGTGCCATCGGCGTGTGCGTGCGCCTATAATCTAAGACGGCCTCGACTTCGAAGACATTGTCAGCGTCCGTATCTGGGCCCGTCGCAGGGCAGGTGCTACACTCATGAAAATGAGCATCAACATAAGGTTTAAGACACGAGAAATGGAATACATCATGAATCCTTAGTTCTCGCAATGTAGCAGGTAGTTGCAGCCGCGCAGCCCTTGTCCCAATCAAGGCCAAGATGCGACAAGGGCCAGCCCACCTGGCAGTGAATTTACGTCTAAGCGCCGGGTGATGCAACGCAAGCTTGGACAATGACAGCAGCACATCTTTGCCTACTTGGAAGTGCTGCGAGTGCTCATTGTGAACTGTGGAAGACCACATGCTTTGTTTGGCCTCTGAGAGTGCTTGCTTGGCCAAATGATAATACATTCTGTGCAAAATAGATGTATGCACACGGCGTGTTTGTGGCAAGCCAAATGCTAACGCGGTAGGTGACAGTGGCGGTGTAATGCGGTTGAGTTGGAAGGGGCTGCAGCCGGTGCTTTCGCTCTTTGAACTGTTAATGCTGAATTCAACATGCGGCAGGAACGAGTCCCAATCGTCGTGTGCGGGGCCGACAAAGTGTCTGAGCGCCTCCTCAATGACTCTGTTGAGCCGCTCCACTTGGCCGTTGGCTCTAGGGTGATATGAAAACGTCAAACGGAGTTGAATGCCCATGTGCTCGCAGACAGAGTTGAAAAACTTGTTATTCCACTGCACGCCCCTATCGCTGCATATGCCCAAAGGCAGACCATAGTGTGGATAGATGTGTTGGAAAAACAACTTAGCAAAACCCGGACCATCGAGTGTGCTCAGCGTAGGTATAAGCCGGACCATCTTGGAGAACTGGTCCACAAAAACAACGATACAGTCATACCCAGAGGCAGTGCGCGGTAAGTGAGTGATCATATCCAAGCTCACCACCCGCCAGCACGCTGTGGGGACAGGTAGCGGGGATAAAGTGCTATCAGAACAGCCCGGAGATTTCATTATCTGACATGAATGACATTGTGAAATGAATGATTTAATGTCCGTGCTAATGTCAGGCCAATAGAATGTGTCCATAATGAGTGCTTGTGTGCGATGAACTCCCATGTGTGCATGCCACGGGTGTACATGATGCCACAACAAAATCTGTTTTCGCAGTCCATCATGGTCCGGAATCACTAGCTTGTGGCCCCATAAATATGCTTGGAGATGTTTGTCGAACCTATACTTGTGTGGAGGTGCACGGAATGCGGGGTCATGAGCATATCCCTGACGCAAGCGTTCCCAGAATGAGTCTATTGCAACATCAAGAGTAAGGTGTTGGTTGTGCTGCGAATTCAGGTCCGCACCGATCTCCTGGAACGTCTGGGGGTCCAGATCAATGCCCTCGAGGTCAATCACCTCTGAGGGCAGCTCGGAGCTCACGCTGCTTGGGGTCGGGCTGCTCGCCAAGTTCACGACCTTCGGCCGCGGGCTGAGGGAAGCTGAGGTGTTGGGCTGCTGACGAGACGGTGCTGCCCGGCGACTGGAGGACGGCTTGACCGGCTGAGAGGACGCTGCCGCCTGGAGAGGGGGCAGCGGCTGAGGGGGACCCCTGATGGTGGCCGTGGGGGTGGCAGTTGCCTGCCGTAACATGTCCCGGATTACCGGGTAAGCGGGGTTGCTTGGGTTGAGCAGCCCCAGCGCCCGGCGCAGGTCCTGACGATCCTGTGTCCTGGGGGAAAATAAAGTCGTGGCGGCCGGTCTGTCGGCAGTATGCCATGCCGATGGGGAACCCCGGGGGGAGTCCATAATGACCGTGCCACGTGAGGGTGGCTGTGATAATGCCAGCGGTGGAAAACCCTCCGACAAGGCCGGCGCCTGGCCAGGCGACCTGCGTACTAGAAGGCTGGTCAGTGCCAACGCTCTGTAAGGTTCATGCGGCCGTTCAGCGGCCAAAGTATGACCATCATGCAGCACAACTTCCGTTGTAGGCAAGTGTGTGGCACGACTAACAGCATCAGCCACAACATTCTTGTCACCCGGAATATAAGTTATTTTCCAGTCAATGCGTGATAATGACTCGAGCCAGCGGGCATGTTTGCCCGACAGCTTTTTCTGAGTCTGTAAAAACCGAAGGGGGTTGTGGTCTGAATGAATAAAAACCGTATGGTTATTTTCCAAATAACATCGCCACTGCCTGTATGCAAATACAATTGCCCCCAGCTCTTTTTCAAGAGTATAATAATTTTCCTCGGCTCTATTCATCTTGCGGCCTATCCAAGCAACAGGACAAAGTGTGTCCTCATGTTGCTGGGTAAGTACAGCTCCGTAAGCATAGTCCGATGCGTCCGTGTAAATGTGAAATGGTTTGTTAAGGTCCGGGTGCCGCATAACTGTAGCATTGACCAGTGCATTTTTTATGTTCACAAATGCTGCATCACATTGCTTCGTCCAGGGGATGCTTTCCTTGGAGCTAATGCGCTGGAGCAAGGGTGCAGCTAGGGTTGGAAATTTTGGAACAAATCTCCTAAAGTATCCGGCTAAGCCCAGGAACGACCGAATATTGTTGGTGGACTTTTGCAAGTCTGCTACCGGCCAATCTTGCAGCACTTGAACTTTGTATGGATCAGGTTGGACCGTGTCGGCAGTGACAACATGCCCTAAGTATTTAATTTCTTGCAAGGCAAATTGACACTTGTCTATATTGCAGTAAAACTTGTGTTCAGCCAATCTGGTTAACACAAGGTCAAGGTGTTTGGCGTGTTCTTCCTCAGAACGTGCTAATACGACAATGTCATCAAGGTAGGCCAAACAGATTTTTCCTATGAGCCCCTTTAGAACAACGTGCATTGCTTGCTGAAACACTGAAGGGGCATTTGACAGACCAAAAGGCATGACTTTCCATTCATACAAACCGTCGGGTGTTCGAAAAGCAGTCTTAGGTCCCGCCTTTGACGACAACCGGATTTGATGGTAACCCGAATGCAAATCAAGTGCTGAGAAAAAGTTATGTCCTTGTAATTGGTCCAACAGCGTGTCAATGCGTGGTAACGGGTAGGTATTTTTAACAGTGTGTTCATTCAGATACCTGTAATCAATGCAAAGGCGAAGCTTGCCCCCAGGCTTGGGTGCAAATAGAACACAACTCGCCCATGGAGATACAGAGGGCTGCACCCAGCCCATGGTAAGCAAGTGATTGAGCTGCTTTTCCAACTCCAGAGTCTCGCGGGGTGTGAGTCTATACTGGCGTGCGGCCCTCGGGCGGGTGCCCGGCAACAAATCAATATCCATTTCAAAACCGGACGCAGACGTGTTCGGCGGGGGAGGGCCTAAAGTGCCGCCCTCGCCTTTATGTTTGTCAACAACCGACTTAATGCAGGCAGGAATGTTCGATGTGTCTTGCGGGACATGAGCGGGAGCAACCTGCTCTGACAAATAGCCTTTCTTCTTTGTGCCAGCACAACAGATCGGGGATGTCGCGACTGTGGGCCTAATATGAGCCACATATAAGGGTTGCTGGCCATGTTTGGCCTTGCTAGTTAATGCTTTCAGCTCACGCTGCGAACACATAAAATCATCTTGTGTGCTAGACTCACTTGTGAATTTCGAATGACCAGCATGGATAATATGGAAGTAGGGTTTGTCTTTTTTACGACGCCCGCTCCGCAGCGGGGGTACATATACGACAATGCGCGGGTGTTTGAATGTGATGGACATGTCGACTGCAGATATGACATCCAAAGCGAACAAGGCCTCGTTCGGCTGATATGATCCGGTGGCCGCGGGTAGCGAGTCCACCACAGTAAATTTCACACTAATAACACGGCGCCCAACTCGCGTATTTAGAACAACCTTGCCCAAGCATGATGCCTCAGATCCGGAGATTCCGACCGTGACACTCTGCGAAGCAGTGTATGCAATGCTATGGCGATCCAAGAATCCGCGCGTTACCATGCTATGATTTGCTGCCGTGTCGACCAGTGCTTGGGCAAAGTTGCCATGAATGCGAGCCGGCATTGTGCACACCAAATCTACAAAGGCTGCTGGTTGGACAGATACCGCCGCCTTCTTCGATGGTAATATTGATAATCGCTGGTTGCTCACCATTGTGCACACATGGTATTTCTGGTGCCCGGGGACGGGAGCGCCGGATATGAATTGCAATAAGTTGCGTGCCTCATCCACCCGTGTCTGCGTGTGTTGTCTTAGGAACGGTATAAAGGTGGAAGACTCAAAGATACGAGCGGGCACTACCACCGTGATTTTGTGCTGATGCATATCAATGGTGTGTATGTGCCGAATGGCCACTTGCGCTTCGGCAGTGCAAGGCAGTGTAACCACAATGTTCTCATTGAGTTTGTGCAGGTCAAATAACGATGCCGAGCCTGACATGAAGGACGAATCAAAACAAGTTGCATGTGGTGGAGATAAATGAGGTGCCAGTACATGTGGCGCTGCCGCCCATTGTGGGCACGCAATGGGAGGCTTGCCTTCGTCTCAGCGGACATGTTGCTGTGGCTGATCATTGCGTGTCCGCTTGGGGTGATTGCCAGTCCCTTTGCGGATGGGATCATACCGGTCCCTCTTGCCATCTCGACGCCGGGCTGGGGGGCTGGTGTACTGCGGGGGCATCGGAGTAAGAGCCCGCTGCTTGTTGAATTCCTCCACGAAGAATGCCTCGCGGGCGTCCCGTGGCACGGCTGATAAGAAGGCGGCGCAATGGCTGAGCTGGTGTAACCCCGCCTGCGGGTTCTGCCTCGCAGATGGGCAGAGGTAGCATTGCTTAAAGGGGTACAGGTAGTACATGCGCAACATCATGGTGGCACAATAAACAAATGTGGCCTGCACGCCCGGCGGTAAGGGGGTGGTCGCCCTCGCCAAGGCACCATGAACAGAAGTGGGGCCACCCTGTAATTCTAGGCTCAGTGCCTTGCGCAAATCCTGTGGTGCCGCCGCATTTCTGCAGAAGTCCTCGACCCACGGCCTAACGACCGCCTCTTCTGTGGAGTTGGCCACCTCCTTAAGCCCCGGGAAGTGTGCCGCTCTAGCCGCCTTTGGCTGGCCCCCACGGCCTGGCTGCACACCAGTGTCGCGATGAAGAGGAGGGCCGGGTAATACAGCAGCCGCCGCCTGTAACTTGGTGTCGCCGGGGGTGTGTGGCTGCGGTTTGCGCTTTGAGTGCAACATGGCATAATCAATATTATAATCCGGTGTGTCACCAGCAAAGCGCTTAACTGTGTTTGCTGACTCACGCACTTGTTGTAGCTGCGTGACGGACCATGTGATAAAGTGAACAGCAGTCGCGTCCGCGCTCTGTGCACAACCGCCGATCGCAGGTTTAAGCTCTACATTAAATTTCTCCAACAGAGTAGACAATGGCATAAACATGCGCAGAGTACCAGCCAACGCCGATGTGCACACAGGCTGCATGAGGTGCTGGATCTTCGTAAACAATATGCATGCAAAATCCAGGAGGCTTTGCTTGCCTTGCATGTGTGCATAATCCAGGAAAATTAATCTGTAATAAGTTTTAATATGATGAATAAGCTCATTGAAATCGACAGACTCAGCGGCATCATAACGTTGCCATGCCAATTCAATGTTATGCCTAAATTGGCCACTTGTAAAGTAAAAATCACGTATGACCTCAAGCCACTGTCTAAGCGTGCACGACGGATTCAGAGCGGCCTCTTGCGCTGCCGAGAAATGCTGGTCAGTGCGTGAAAATGTGGTCGTGATGTGTTGAATAACCTGGCGCTCAGAAAGCTGTCGACAATTCGAACGCGCATGCAAAACGTCACTCTGAAACTTGTGCCACCGCAGCTCTGACAAAGGGTCACCGCGTAGAGCGGCGGCTGTGGGCATTTTAATGGCTGAAAACGTATACTGTGCGCTACGAAACCAATTGTAAGACTGATCGTCTGCAAAATTTGGGTTGCATTCTGGCAGAGATGATGTAATGGGTAAGACGGTCTGCACCTGCGCTGCGACGCTGGCCGAGCAATCTCGGTACTGAAGCGCCTCAGCCTTGGTAATCTCGGATACGTGCGCCGTGGGAAACAGCTCGGACACGTTCTTAACACAATACTTTGCACTTGTAAACGCGTGCCAGACTGCGTGAGTAATGTCATGAATGATAGGCTCGGCCGCCTTGGCCAAGCTAACAATGGCTGCTCCGTGGCTGGTCACGGCAGACGAGGTTCGGAGCTTCAAGGTCCTCTCCTTTGCGCCCAGCAACCCTAAGTGGTCATTCTTGACGGGACAAGACAGAAACGCCAGCGCAAAGCTCTTGTAATCAGAAGCAAACGCATAGGCCATATCCAGCAACGGCTGGGCAAACTTCGGGCCTAGCCAGACCATAAGGGTCATAGCGGCCGGGCTGAGCAGATCACGCACCGGGCCAGCACAAGGGCCCCACTCCGTGCCGCATGTAAACGCCGTAGCCGGCTTCAATGCACGCTTGAGCACCTCAACCGACTGCTTACGCTCAAGTGGCTGGAATGGCACTTCATCAGCAGACAGGGCAGACTCGACGAACAGTTGACGCGCGTCTCTACTCACAGTCTGGAACGCAGATTTGTCAAACTCGGCCGCGCTCGCCACTAACAACGACTGTAACCACGACAACATACTGAACAGCCGCCTGATATAATCCAAATCCGACTGGGGAAACGCAGACAGCCCCGGATTCTGGGATTGGTCAAGCGAATAATTGCACTCAGACGGAGAGACCAGCGAGTCGCGAGCTGTTTCCCACGTAATCGCGGTGTCGCCCATTGTGACGTCGTCGCCAGCCATCTGCAGCGCCTCGGTCGAGTTAATCAGGCCAGGGAACTTAGCAGAATCGATACCTGTTGAGACCTATTGGTCTGGTCTTGGGTAACAGACCTCGATGGCAGTAAGTAGAAACGGTGATGGGCCAAGATTGCCGCAGCACGAGGGCTGTATAGGCACAAACAGAGCAGGGGTACACTTACACGCAGGGATGCGACGTGCCAGTGCAGGAATGGAAGGCGCCCCAACCAGACTACTGTAAAGCGTGCCTGGTCCCAGCAAGCGCTCGGTATAAATACCGGGGTGTGTGCGCCCAGGTCAATCCCCCTGTCAAAGCTGGCCTCGCCGAATCGTGCCGCATAACTGCCACACTGATCCCAGATCCCGCATAAGCGCGGGAGATCTTAAATTGTGGCTCACAGAGCCTGAGATGAGTGTAAGCAAGGCAGCGCACGTAATTTGTGGGCAGCTCTGGGTGGCTGTACAGATATTATCGTGCATGCCAACCCTGGAGCCCGCCGGGCGGACCCTGTGTAACGGCGGTAATGCACACAGTAAGACGTAATATGTGCAGTAACGACTCGGCTAGCCGCATAAAGCCATAATAAGCCTGTGACGGGACACATTGTGCCGGGAGAAGGCTGTACACAGTGCTGATGCAATGTGCACGTAAGGCTGGTGGACGCGTGCAGTCACACGTGGCGAGTGCAGGCACGTAAGCCTACTGAGCGTACGTGTGATCATACTGTGTACAACTCGATCGGTAATTCACAAGCTATGCGTGTGCGACCGTCCACATGGCTGGACAAGCCGCTGCGCATATAAGAAAAGGTGTTAATTGTGCCAGCATGCGCTAGTGTGAGAGATATCTCACAACAAGACCCCTGCAGCCTCCTCTCGCGAGCTACAGTGCAGATCACTTGATACATATTCACATTCTTACTGACTAAATGCTGGACCATATCTCCGGAGATACCGATGGAGGATGCAGCACTCAGAGAGCTGGAGCAACCAGAGAGCTAGCTGGAGCCTTGTGAGAACTATTCCACACCGTCCTTTCCCAGCATCGATGCGCTCCAGTGCATGCAGCAGCACTAGTGTCACACAGTACCGCTGCGATCCGCGCGCAGTCGCCCCGCGCCCACGACGCGGCCGACCCCTGGCCAGCTCTCCCTGCAACAGCTCAGCCTGTCTCCGACACCTCCCCTGCCTCGGCCGCGCCCGCTCCCTCCCATGGCGCCCAGGCTCCCCCTCCTGTCACGTACGCAGCTGCTGTCTCCGCCTCGGGGTGTGCTCCCTGTGTCACGCCTGCCCCCGACGCTGGCCCGACCCCCACCCCGGCTGAGCCCGGAGCGGCGCCGCCAGCGGCGCCGGCGGCGCCGGGCGACGAGCATGACGCCCCTGACCCTCAACGGCCTCTGGCGGCCGGGCAGCGTTCGCGGCGATCGGACAACGCCCGGAGTGCCCCTTCGGCTCCTCCTCCCCGGTCGCGCAGAGGCGCTCAGCGCGGTGACATTCTTGCGTTCTTCCCCGGCTCGCCGGTGACCGGCGACGTGTGCGTGTCTCACCCGCTGGCTGGCTCGAATGTCCGCTCCGCAGCAACCTGTGACGGCGCCGCCGCGGCGCAGTCCGACCAGCGCAAGCGCGACAAATACGGCCGGGCGGGCTCCGGCGCATTCACCCTGGTGCCACTCTCTCACGAGACATATGGGAGGATTGGCCCTGCCGCGTTCGCCTTCCTGAACCGGCTCGCCGACCTTGCTGCAGGTTTGGGCACCGCCTCCCGGCGGCTGTTCTTGGAGAATGCGATGCGCGACCTGTCCACGACGCTGTGCCGCGCGGTGGCTCGGCAGGTGCACGCCGCTGCCCCGCTGATGGCGCGTCATGCGGGCAAGGCTGTTTTGACGGGGCTGGCAGTCCCGTCTGATGACCTCACGCCGCTCACAGGCCACCCGGCCTGAGTGGCGCTGCGCGCCCGCCCGGGCCCGGGACGTCCCGGGTGGTGGGCGGTCACCGCTGCGTGCGCGCTGGCAGCCCCGTCTGCTTTGTTGTGATGGCGGCTTAGGCGTGCCGCGTTTCTCTGGTGTCTTCCCCGTGCGCCTGCTTGTGGCCCGCCGTTGGGACGCAGCCGGGTGGTTTGGGCGGGCTGGGCTGGACTTTGGGGATTACGGGTGTGGGTTTGCGGGCGGGTGGGTTGGTGTGCGAGGGCTGGGCTTGGGGGGTTGTGCCGGGGGAGGCGGGGGCCTCCCGGGGTTGGGGGTTTCTGTTGCGGTCTCGCTGTTTGTTTGCTGGGCGGCCTTGGCTGCTTGTGCTTCCGGGTCTTGTGCGCCTGGCTGGTGGGCGGGGTTCGGCTGGGGGTGGGCGTGTGGGTGTGGGCGTGTGTGTGGCTGTGTGGCTGTGTGGCTGGGTCTGGCGAGGGTGCTGCCGTTGCGTGGGTGTTTTGGTGTGAGCTTCGTGTGGCTTGCTGCGTGGTGTGCGGTTCCCCTGGTTCTTGCTTGCGGTGCTACCTGCCTCGCTTGCTTTGTCCTTGTAACACACAGTACCGGTGCGGCCAGGATGCAACATTCTCTTGGTGTGTATGTGCGCCGGAGCCGCCATCATCCCCTCCAACGAGGCTAGGGCTATATGTATGCATGTTACATGGGCACTCGGGGTAGCTGGCTCTGCTCAACAAGCTTGTGTGTATGGCAATACACGGTACATGTCCCAGTGTCGCATTTTATGCGATTTGATTCATGTGCATGGATTGGAGGGCAGGCGGTAGTGTCACGAAGGACTGCTGCCGAATGCTAGCTGCTTTAGCAAGCTGCCATGATAATTCTGATTTGTCGCTGAGTCTTCTTGTACCATTTGTGAATCAATAGCGTGTTTACATGACCCACATGTGTACACAGGAGACTGAGTCACGCAGGACTATTCTGTGTCGATACAGACAGGCAGAGATGGCGATTGTCGAAGGGGGATGTCTCAAAACATATGAAGCGTTGCAGCAGCTCATATAAGGGCAATGCCACGCGAATCTGGCATGGTTGACAGTGGTCAGGAGGCCGGGTGTGGACGTCGCCAGACTTCTGTTGGGACTCGAGGCTGCCGAGGCTTTGTGTGAGCGCGCACGGGATCTGAATCTACTTTGAAAGGGCTCTTTTGTGGAGTTGTTGGCTTAAACAGCTGGCTGGAAACATCAAGGAGCTGCCACTGGCCTGTTGGTCTGATTCACATTGGCTCTCCGAAGGCCGACTTCAAGGGAGTGTATATAGATGGTTTGTAAGTTGTGAGGCCACCTAGCCCCTGAAATCCGCAGCCAAAACGGTTGAGTTGCAACTGTGAAAGACTGGTGCCATGGAGTTGAGGCATGTTGTGGCTGTTTGTGCCTCGAGTGAGGTCCAGGGGGTCATCCACTCCCGCTAAAAGGTGGTCCCCCCCCGGGCGCGCAAAATCCGCTGCGAAACAGCCAAATTGGGGAAGGTTTCCACTATGGTCTATGTTGATTGGGAACTCGTAGTGTACGATCTCAGTCTTGGGGAAAGTCCCCAAGCAGAGTGCCCTTTTCGGCGAAATGTCGCCGTTTTCCCCAATATCGCGGGAACGATGCGAGATCATCCCCAATCAACCGCCATTGCTTCCAGACCGAGGAACACAACGAAAATGAGCTATAATTTGTTGCACTGTTGTTACATGACATGTTTGTGACTCTCGACGCCTGATCGGTAGAAGTTCGAGAGTACTACATTTGTCGGCTGTGTTGTGTCCATCAGACAATGGTGTCTCGCACGAGACCGGCGCAACAAGAGTTAGATGATGCTGTCGAAAACGTTTCTGCTTGTTATTACATCAATCGCAAGCCTGTGACGGCGAGGCAGCTACAAGACGTTGTGTTGCCCGCCATTGCACGAGCTAGGCTCGTGCCAAATGAGATCAGGGACGCCGAAATATTCCAGTTTTGTTTCAAGTTAGCTGACCTCGAGTCTACGAAAGGCAGTGGTGGTAACAGCTATGTGGAACCCATGCTCGACAGTGGCGCTAGGTAGTGGCTCTACCATGTCATGATTGAGTGGCTGAACAGTGTCGCTTGTTTGTATGTTTAGTCCTGAGATATGATCGGGCACAGATATAAAATTGTACAGTGTATATAGTCTGGACTGATCCCCGGCGACAAAGCTTGTGCGACAATACCGTCAATTACGTGGTCTGCACGAAATGCATCAAATAAATGACCGGAGCAAGAGGCAGTGGCCGCCATGATGGAGGTTTTCGAAAGGCTAGGACACCCGACGAAATACCCGCATTTCACATTCACATAGCGCAACGCACAAAACATAGCAGAAATACTTTGCTGCCTAGCAGTACACAACTTGCAGGTCACTGAATACCAAGCATGGACTCTGTTGCACAGAGAAGCAGCAGGCAGATATATAGCAGGTTTGAACCAGCAAGGGCAATCTGCAGTCGTTACACTGTAGCATCAGGCCACTAAAGCGACATTCACAGAATGCGGAGATCAAGTACTAGTTAGCAATGGAATATCGGTCGTGACACAACCGTCCCCCAGCTGTAGCACGTCCTCAGGAGGTGATTCGGAGCAGTAGCAAGTCAATTGCCACAAAAGGACGTCACCGGGCTACGGAATAATCCGGCGCGGCCGTCCATAGGCAACCGAAGACACCTATTAACTTGAAAGATGCAATTTGGGAAAGATTGGGGAAGGAATTGAGTGATTGGGCAGCTTTGGGCAGCGTTGGGAAGCCACAGACAGTTCTCCCCAACCAGACCGACCATTTCGGCGAATATGGCCAACTCTCCCCAAGACTCCGAACTAAAACACTAGGATTGTTCATTCAACATAGACCATAGTGGAAACCTTCCCCAATTTGGCTGTTTCGCAGCGGATTTTGCGCGCCCGGGGGGGGACCACCTTTTAGCGGGAGTGGATGACCCCCTTGAGGTCCAAAAATGCATGTTCAGCCTCAGAATGAAACCGCATGACACCCAGGGCTACCACCGCTGCACCCACTGTACTCATATGACAATTAAACAGCGTTGTGGACCTGCAGCAATGTCGATGCTGCCATGTGCAGCCTCTGCCAAATCCACCAGCATATGTGTTTCACAGCCTATCAATCGTGATTTATATCGCCTCGCATCTCCAAAACCCGCCATCCCTCAAGTTCAGCTTCGCTCTGCATGCTGCCTGATCGCCCATTTGTTGTGCGCCAAATCCCTTGTGCACCACCGGAATTCAACTTAGACAATTGTCGTTTCCGTGAAAGCAGCTGTAGCTGATCTCGCGTCTTTCTGAGTAACATTGCGCTGAGGGGCTTTCGATTCAGTTTTGGCGTGCGGCATGATGCATGGTGCTGACGCGAGGAGAGCGATTGTGGATCAAACTCGCTTGTGGCCACGAGCGCACCACTGATGAGGGACAAGGACGTCCGAACGTCCGCTGAAATGACTACAAAGTTGACATGAAAGTCCCGACTATGCTTTGTCGACGTTAGAGGACCACACTGGTCTTGACTTGCCAATTCGGTGAACGCTCGCAGGGTTTCCCAGCTGGGCCCAGGCCTGCTTCCTGTCACCTGGATGGAACCTGCTTGTAGCGCGAGTCTGAACGCGTTCGCGCATATGTGCACATATCCAAACTTTTGTGCACAATCTTATCTAGGAGGCAGTGGCTTCCGGGCGCGTTATTGCACGGCCAGCTGGCCGGTTGAACAAGCACTGACATATAGGAAAAGCGCAGATGCTAGAAGCGATCGAGACAGCATTGCCATAGATATTTGCGAGCCTGACTCCTCTAAGCAAATCTAGCACGGAACAGACGTAGACTTCACAATGCATCAAGATGCTGACAGAAACCCGTTTGCCCTGCACTTGGTCCCGATTCTGAGTAAGGCAGTAGCCAAGGAGCACGAGTTCTTGCGTGAGATTGAGACCTTAGCAGATGTGCTGTACGATGAAGCCGTCGTCCGCGTCTCTGCGCTGCGATATGAGCGCTTGTGGATCCCTGCTGTGGCTGCGTGTTTCAGGGAAGGATATTTACAAAAGAGTGAACGGGAGAAAACAAACACTGAAACCGAATCTCATCCAGACACTGAAACCGAATCTCAGGGAAGGAACATCGGTGCCGGTGCCACCTCTCGACATTGCCTTCATATGGCATTGTCACGATCTCTGCCCAACGAGGTGAATCTCTCATACTGACTGGCGAGAATCGTACAGTGCATTGTTCGTCTGGGGGCCAACCTGCCTTGGCTGAGCAAATCTGCATGCTGCTGCAGCTGCTCAGACTGGTGGGCGCCCGGTATCTTGGGGTAGCACTGACCCCGCTGCTCGAGCAGATAGAACATGTAGCAGACGCATTGCATAAAAATCCTGCCTTCCTATCAGCAGGTCTATTATGCGCGATGACTTTTTCGCTTCCTGTATGCTCGCTCGCGCCGATGCGATCCCGGGCCAGTCTCAAATGCATTCCAAAACAATCATGCAGTCAATCATATACATGGCCCAGCAATCAATTTGTACTGCAGAGACATGAATATATTCGTTCAACTTGGCTTTGACGTCGTGGACGCTAGAACACGTTATTTGCCTCACATGGAGTTGTGTATTGCACGGACTCCCATCTCCGGTATGAATCATCTAGCGCCAACTATGTGTGTTCCTAGAAATTATTCGATTTTATCGACTCTGGTTGCCGATACCTGGTGGTGTCGTTTGCTTGCTTCGTTTATACATTTGAACCAAATTGACTCATCCAGGGCAGCTTGTTCCATGTTGCAGTAGTTTTCGGACCTGCATTTATCATCTGTCGAATTTGGTGGCTATGTTCTCGCAAACGGCAGCGGAGTCGACTGATGTTCGTTTGACCAGTTTGTACCACGACAGCTGCACCCAGTTGGTCTCTGCATACAGCTGGAGAGACCAGATCGCAGTTACGTAGCAGACCACTATCGTCCGCACATCCACGATGATCTTGAAAGCAATCACGGGGTACACAATAAGCACATGACACATCAGAGACGCATCCACGAGGAACTGCCACATCAGGATGCAGTGCTGATGCTTCTCCTTCTGAGCGTGATGGCATATCGTGGACCTTAAGTGGTAGGAGATCTGCCGGCCACCAGCCTGAGGCAGGCGCCTTGCACGGAAGCATGACAATCCACCTGTCTCATAGCTCTGTCGACACCAGCATCTCCGGCTGCCTTACTTGCCCACCAAGCAGCCACCACCTCGATCGATGGCAGGTTTACAGCACCTCTGTGCAAGCTTATAGGATGCACACGCCAAATTATGCGGCGCCACAGTGGCCACAATCCGAGAGCGTGTCAACATATAGCATCGCTTTGTATTCACTCGCGTCAGCTGCGCATGCATGACGGGGCAGCATATGCCAGCAGCTCCAAACAGATCCAATGGCGGTGCAGGTACTTCTCCGATTGGGAACACCTGATGGGAGGAGTGCCCGACTTTGTGTTCCCGGGGCCCCCCACCGTCCTCCCCAACGGCAGCCCGCCCGGCGTCCACGCCGACATCGACCTGTCGAGCCGCGCCGCCGCCCTGGAGAGCATGTGGCACTCCCTTGGCGAGCAGCCATCGGCCGCGCTTGCAGCACAGCAACGAAAGGAAAGCAAGCTGTCATACGACGTCACGGCGGCGGCGCTGCGGCAGGGGGGGTTCTTCTACCAGGTGTCCCTGCCCCACTACCAGAATGAAGGCTTCATACAGAACGCTGTAAGCAGGTGCGGTGCATGCGTGGCAATCCTGCTTGCGCTTCAAGGTGGCCACTCAAATCAGCGATTGCGCCGGCCGCAGCAGCTGTTGGGGGTTTCCAGTTGGGCCAAAGCTAGGGCCAGCTTGCAACTTGCTTCGGGTCCAGAGCCTTTGATCAGGCAAATCACAGGCAATGACATCGTGATGAATTCATTTGAATCCGGGGTGAGCGCATGGTCCACCTGAGCACTGGCTGCTGCTCCAACGAGCCACATGACCAAAGTACTGTTCGGGCAGCACACCAGTGTTGGTCCACCTATTGGTTTATAAAAACATGTTTTGGGCTCAGCCTTCAGCAGGCTGGCGTTCAGGGATCAGACCACCCTGGTGTGGTGTTTCTCTTTGTGGTTGGACACGACGACCTAATACTGCAGTGCACGCACCATGACTGGAGCGTGTCATAGCAGGACACACATGAAGACTTGAGCTCCCAACACTTTCAGCCACCACGCAGCTTACATTTGCAAGCATCACACCAAAACGTACCCGCGTTCACCTCAAGCACTCACAGTTGCAGACACGCGGACGCCGCATGCAGGTACCTCACGTTCCTGGCCATCCGCCGGGCCAACCCGGGCGTGAAGCTGTGCCCGACGTACGACATCGACCTCGTGTGGCACCCCCACATGAGCCTGCCCCACCAGTACAAGGCCGACACCGAGGCCATCCTGGGGGAGCACTTCTCCCATGACGACTCCATCAATGACCGCTCGTCCGGGGCCGATCGAGCTGCAGACGCTGCAGCAGACAACAGAGCGCCTGTGTGAGAAGGCTGGGTCGCAGTTCTTCCAGGCGGGTGGCATGTTCCGTGGCATCCCTGCACGCTTCACGTCGCAGCAGCGCAGCTTCTGTCTCCCCGGTGCGAGTCCAAGGAGCAGCCGCGCCCTCCATGCGTATGGGAACTCACCGGGGCCCTGCGTGTCAGTGCCGTGCACCAGTGTTGGGTCGCTTTACAACATTTCCAGGGCTGCCACCCAAAAATAGACCTGGATATTCGGAATTGTTCTATGTGATCGGGCCCGATGACCCAACACTGCCGTGCACATGTGCTGAACTGTACTACTAGTAGGTGCAAGCTCTTCCGTCACGGCCTTGCAGCTGCAATTTGATTTGTCCTTGCTGTATTGCTAATACGCAGGCTTGGTGGCCCGACACTGCTCTCTGCGAGCGCTGCGGACGGCCCAAGCATCCGCGCTGAACCAAAAAAACGTAGTTCCTGCTGAGAGTAGTACCAAATGTGCAACCACATGTGCTTTGATGCGGCACCCCCATTCGTTGTCTTGATCCTTGAGCCGTATGTGCCTGCTGGAGAAAGCTCCTCATGTTGATGCATTGTTGAGCGTCGAAATCCCTACGTTCCCGCTCGGAGAAAAGTCTTTGCGCTACTTTGCTTACGCTCGTTTATGCTTCCGTCACAGGACTTTTAGGTTTCTGCGTTCATTCTTTGGGACCGCGATCGCAAATGTGTTCTGCAGCAAAAATCACTACAGACTGCTACGTAGCACTCAACGCGGTCGTGTCTGGAACACAAAACATTTAAATGATGTCCCAGTACCGATGCAGAGGCGCCTCCATCGTCGGTCCTGGTGACGTTGAAGAGCTACCACTGGGTGGCGGCAGATGGTGGCGGTGACGATGCGGGGCAGGCGCTTCACCCAGATGCAGCCATCACCGCCTGGGGCCTCTCCGCGGCGAGCAAGCTGGCCTCCATCTGCAGCTGTGGCACCGCAGCCACGCACATGCGACCCACCACCGAGGCCCTGGAGGCCGCCTCCTCGCGTGCGCTGTCACCCAAGCTGAGCATTGCGGTGGAGCAGACCTCAGAAGCAGGCACGGCGGGCAAGCGCTCCGTGGCATCTATTGCGGTGTCCGTCAGCAAATGGCTTCAGGTGCGCATACACCACATGCACTGCAAGCGCCACGGCGTATGCATGTTCACATGTACATAGCTGTCATCCTGGATTAAACCTGAACTATTTTAGGGGAAGCATTGGTGATTGCCACACAAACCAAATCAAAGTGTGTTGATTTGAACAGAGAATGAGAAAGTCCGAGTCATGACTGCAGTTTCTCTGACTCCTGTGCGGGGAAACCTGGGACCAGGCTGAACTGAAAGTTTATGCATGAGTATGCTGTGACCCATCCAATGAACGGCGAATGGATGAGCTTACTCAGAGAAGACTGGATGTGCTGCGTCTGTAGTATACGCACTGCTGCATGCATGTGCAGGCGGCTCGGGAGGCTACAGGCGGCAACGCTGCGAGCGTGACCGTCGCAGTGCCCGTGAAGCTCCGCGGCAATGCCGGCCGCTGCACTGCAGTCCTCGACCTGAAGGTCTCCACGCACTTCCGATCCGTCTACTGCCTGCCGCCTGTGCTGCTCAGTGAAGGCCCAGGGCGACGCCCCGGCGCCAAGGATGCCGAGCATGCATCCGCGGCGGCCGCCGTGTCGCAGCCGGAGCTGCTGCTGCCGACGGAGGCGGTGCACGGGGAACTCGGAGCGGACTCTGCGGAGACGCGGTCGTTCCTGGTGCACGTGAAGGGGGCCACGAGGGCAGACAGCCTGCGTGGGGAGCCGATGCTGGTGCGTTCATCACCCGCATGGTCAGAGACTCTGAGTTGGTTGATAAATCGGCAAACTGATTGATTTACAAGTTTCAAGATCCCGGGCCGTCGGATGGCACAACAGCAAACCATAATGCAAGGCGAACCACCGGCATGCTGGAGCGAGGTGCCACGGCGGTGCTACGGCGATGTCGCCGTAGACATGACTCAGGTTAACCCAACGTTGTAGCGATGGCATGATCGACTGTACACGTACCACCGCTATTATTTGCCAAAGGCCGGACATGTGGATATGCCACCGGTGACCTTGCCCAGGATTTGCTTGGCCAAAAGACTGCAACGCGCGTGACATGAGCTATCATGCTTCCTCTACATGCAAGGCAGTCGCAGGCACCTGCACTGCACATGTGTAAAGGCCTGGTACTGTCTACAGCCTGCTGACCGTGGTGCATGCTGGTCAGTGCCCTACAGCTTCAACGGCATGCATGCACAACCCCACGTGCCAGTGGCTGTGTCCACAGGGACAGCATCAAACCATTTGGCTTCGGTCTTTTCTCCCTCTTTCATCATAAATCAAAAGTTGTGAAAGCTTCCATGGCAGTCCTCCTCGGCCCGTATCTCGCCCACAGTTAAGGACCACTGCAGACATTTGCGTCCATGCATACATATGCATGCTTCAATGACATGTACACTCGCCGCGTGCGTGCAGGTGCGGGTGACAAACACCTCGAAGTACCTGGCGACCGCCGTGGAGGTGTACGCCAACGGCAGCACTGTCATCCCGTCCGCCCCCGGGGCACCCTTCCCGGCCGCCACCGCCCACTCTGTCAACCTCGCCACCCTGGCCAGCTGGGACATGTGCCCGTGGCGCAAGCGCGAGGACAGCTGTATCACCGCAGGCCAGCACAGCCAAGTGTTTGACTGTGATCCAGACGGAGCTGGCTCAGCGTTGGAGGCTGCTGCGGGCATGCGGGCGTTCCTGATCCGCAGTGGCGACAAGGACTGGGGCCTGCTGTACGGTGCAGCCCCACAGCTGCATGAGCTACTGATTGTAGCCTGCGTTGAATTTGGGTGCCGCTGCTTGCAGCTTCCTGCCATATGTGACGTTCGATCGGTTCCAAGCATGGCTGTGGTCATGCGAGTAGCTCCACTCCATGGGTCAGGGGCACACCAGGGAGCCTGCACGACTACCTGTTGCTGTCATCAAATAACAAATGATGACATTGAAGAGTTTGTTGCAGGGTGGTGGAGCGTCCAGGAAGGGTCGGTGCCGTCTGCGTACGCCCCCTGCAGGCCTCACATCCAGCTGCACGTGCTCAACCCAGGTGCGCTCAGCCCATCTGGCAGGCTTTGTTGTCGCAATCAGCCCCCCTGAATCTGCGGCCGGGAAGGGTGCCCCTGTCAACCTCACCACCCTGGCCAGGGGTCAGCTGACCCCCGTCAACCTCGCCACCCTGGCCAGGTGAGAGCACGTGATGTAAATTCAGAGTCGCTCGACTGATGCGCACGCACAGAAGCGGCCTACACCGAGTCAGAGGCCGCGCACAAGCTTGTTGACATGCGCAGGTCTCCTTGACTAGTACTGCTGGACGGAAACTCTCTGCGCCTGACGGGCCAGTGTGCCATGTGCAGGAGCGGCACGGAGCGGCTCAACCGGCACAAGTGTTCACGCGCCCCTGCCCTGCGCACGCGCCGCCAAGCCACGGCTGGAGCTGTTCCGAGACGGTGCCGCGTCCTTCGGTGCGCCCCTCGAGGTGGTCAGCATGCACCTCCATTGTCCATGCAGCTGTATGCATGTGTCTCTTGGGCACCGTATGGATGCTACACGGCCCCGCTTGTCGACCCCCTCGGCACATGCGTTCATTTGCACCGGAACAGCGCTGTTGGCGCCTCTCTTAACCAACGGCATGCGTGCCGCATGCTGTGATCGTGCGCCCATGGGCTCGGCACACGCCTGATATGCGAGTAGACATGTGAGATTTCGACGCCCGCGCAGAGTTTGAGGAAGGCCAGTGCACGGAGGCAAAGGGGGCAGCGATCGCGGTGGACAAGGAGGCGGGGCGGCTCGCGGCGGTGGCCGCGGCCGTGGCCCTCTGCCGCAGCCTCCTCCTCGTGATGACCGGGCACCTGCCTCGGCACCGGCCCGTGCGGCGGCCGCAGGATGCCTCTGCGGTGCTGGCCCGCATGGATGGCGCGCGTGCGCCGCTGCAGAGCGGCAAGCTGGGTAGCGTCCGCCCGGCGCGGCCTTGCAAGCACCTCCCGACAAACGCCTACATCGCGAAGCGCATGCACGCCGGGCGAGGTCGTTGTGTGGACCCTGCTCAGGTGCTGCACCCATGCTCTCCCCCCACAAGGACTTGTGGAACACTGCGAGGTACCTCACACCGGGGACCTGCATGCGGCAAAGAGTCGCGGCGACAGTGGAGCTGCATTTGTGTGGGTCTTGCTGGTTTTCGGTGCCATCGTCGACCGCTATCCACCTCGCTCATGCGTAGTGCCTGCATTTGTTTGATGTGCGGCGTCGTGCAGGTGTTCACCGGTACGCTGCCATGGTATGGCTCGACGGACGGGGCGGAGACCAGTGCTGCCGGCGCCGCGTTCTGGGGCGGCCCCAGCTGCGATGCAGACACGATGGCGGGGGTGTGCACAGCATGGGACGCGGCCAATGCGGCCCACTGCCCGGTCACCGATGCCCGGGGCGGCGGCTGTGCCGGTTGCGCCGGAGCGTGTGGCGCGTGTGGAGGCGGCTTCTGGGACGGCGGTGGCGGTGGCGGCGGTGGTTTCTGGGACGGCGGCGGCGAAGGCGGTGGTGGTTTCTGGGACGGCGGCGGCGAAGGCGGTGGTGGTTTCTGGGACGGCGGCGGCGGTGGCGATGGCGGTGGTGGCGGCGACGGCGGCGGCTGTGGCGGTGGCGGCGGCTGTGGCGGTGGAGGTGGCTGTGGGGGCGGCGGTTGAAAGGCTGGTGGACCGTCACGCTCATGGAAGCGCTTCAAGCTTCAGCAGTGTAAAGTAAAGAAAATTACATGACTCTGGCAATAGTATACAATCGAGTATGCAAATCAGAGACAATGACAGACTCGGAGACTTCTAGCCCATATGGTAATATTACAATTACTTTCAATCGGGATGGGTTTGTGCTGACTCAATGAAATATGTGTGTGTACATGTATGACAGTGGGCGCAGAGACTGGGCACATATCTTTGGATTGAGAAGCAGACCTCCATGTTGTGGACAGTGCTTGAATAGCACAATCTCGATCATATCAGCTGTCACCATCAACGCTATCCCGACTCTGGAATCGATGCGAGTATGAGTGTATATGCCATTCAGAGACAGTGACTGGCCACTCTTGCCCCTGATTTCTGGGTTGGGTATTTATGAGGTATCTGTGTGTATGGCGATGCATGGATTATTTTGATCGTAATGACAGGTGCTTTGTTCTGATTCTCTGCCATTAAATGGCCCGAGCTCTAGAGCTTGTACTACAGGATGGTAGTACCATCGGGTTCGTAACTGTACTACCATCTTGTTAGTGGGTTGCCCAGAAAACGATGTTTTCAGAGACACTGGAGCAAAGCAAAACGGAGCGACAGCATAGCTGATGCTTCTATAGAGCTCGATTTGTGCAGAGCGGCATCCCAGGAGCCGGCAGTACTAGTGGACAGCATGCATGTACATAACAAGATTTCCAGATCCTCACTGCGTGACCGTGTCATACAGCGACACGAGATAGAGCGATTGCGCGGCGACGAACTGGAGTATTCTTCGCGTTGTCTTGGACGACACAGCCACTGCAATGCCGACGCCCAGAAGTCATGTAACGCCTGACGCACATGAATGTGCCTGCTTCTGTAACAGCCGGTGCTCTGCAGACAGTATTTTTTGCAGCTACGACAGTTGGGATCGTAACAAGTTTCACCAACGTGGTGAATTGGCACCTGGCTACTCTCGTTTAAGTTGTCCAAACTTGTATTGATACAGAAACTTCCCGATGCATCACAACGCGGTGGGTGAAGAGCTTCGCCGGGATCTGGTCCAGTTACTGGTGAAGGCAGTCGCAACTGAGCACAATTTCCTGCGTCAAGTTGAGACCTTCGCAGATATATTGTACGATGAGGCCGTTGTTCGCGCATCTGCGCAGCGATACGAGCGCTTGTGGATCCCAGCGGTGGCTGCAAGTCTGAGGCGAGGGATTTCAGTGCCGGTGCCACCGCTTGACATTGCGTTTATATGGCACAGTCATGCGCTGTGCCCCACGAGGTATACACTCTTTCACTGATCGGCACATCGCCACATGCAGCGAGTTGTTTGTTCACGGCTGTCCCGCCGTATCTGAGCACATCTGTGCGGTTGGCCGCAGCTGTGCAAACGGATGGCCATCCGCTAGCAATATCGCCACCGCCTTGGCACACGGAAAAGAGACATGTGCTTTGATGAGGCATCCAGCCTGTGTCCGGAGCTCCGCGTTTGGTAGAGGCTTTGCGTACTGTTGCGTTTCCGCATGTGTTCCTATCAATTCGGCATATCATATCAAAGACACACAACAAAAATCAAGGTACTTAAACAGTATAGTCTCGTGCCAATTTACTAATCGCGCCATGAACGCTGGCACACGTCGCTGAATGCACAATAGTTCGTCCCGTGGACAACTCAGCACCGGTCTGTATCGTTAGTATTATGTAAGCATGCAGTGAAGACGCTTTAGCATCTACGAACCCAAATTCTGCTGTGTGTGTGTGTGGTGATAATTCATTTTTAACCTGGGCTGACTATCGTCTGGAGCAACCACACTCTGGCGTACATGGTTAGGTCAGCTTGTCCAAGCAAACGGGGATTCCCAGAGCTGAGTCTATCAGCTATCTCGAAACGAAACGTTATCACGTTTTGGCAATTCATGCGAGGGTCACCTGATGATGGTGTGGCCAGTGGGTACCACAGTAAATCCGCTCAGGTAGCATGCTCCTTGGGCAGGAGTCATTGTGGATGCATGCATGGTCTGCCACTTTATAACTTGTCATTTGATGATCGTATAGATCCTCGCAGTATGACCCTGCGTTGATAGTGGATGTGCCGACATGGAAGTATGTTCTGGGCATCTGCAACGTGATCCATCCACTTGGAGCCGCTGCTTGCAGCAACAACTCGCATTGCTGCGCGATCCTGTCACGTTCGGTAAAGATGGCATTCCACACGGTCTTTTGGCTGCCTTTGATCTGGCTCTTGCCGAAACTGCAGTGGGGCACCCGCAGGCCTGTCCCATAGCTCAGACACCAGATCAGAGCAGAATATTCTGCTGCTCTTGTGGTCCCCGCAAGCTCATCTGCAGCTTACACTTCCTCCTCAGAAGTAGCTGTGTATGCATCAGCAGTTCTGGACGAATCCAGCGGCGGTGCAGGTACTTCTCCGACTGGGAGCGCCTCGCGGGAGGAGTGCCCGACTTTGTGTTCCCGGGGCCCCCCACCGTCCTCCCCAACGGCAGCCCCCCCGGCCTCCACACCGTCATCAACCTGACGACCCGCGCTGCCGCCCTGGAGAGCATGTGGCGCTCCCTCGGCGAACACTCACCTGCCACTGCTGCAGCACGGTCGCATGCAGGCAGTGAGCTGTCGTATGATGTTGCGGCGGCTGCATTGCGGCAGGGGGTCTTCTTCTACCAGGTCTCGCTGCCCCACTACCGGGACGAAGGCTTCATACAGAACGCTGTGAGCAGGTGCGTGGTACTTTGGGCTACGGATCCTGCACGCAGGTTTGTGCCACTTCAGATCATCGAAGAAATCAAACAAATCACGTGAGGACTCAGATGTACGCTTGGTAGATCAATTGATCTCTGAGGCTTGGGCCGGATTCAAGGATTCTTTGTGGTTTCAGCCTACACAGCACGTGCAAAGACGGTTGATTATTACATTCATTAGAAATCTGCCAAATCCAGCACTCAAACGTATCACATGGACGCACACCCTTCGTGCGCAATTCTCAGAGCACAACTGGAATCTACTTACCAGAATCTTCACCAAGATTCGCGCTGCTTTGCAATCATGACACTCACATGCAGCCAGCCGTAAACACGACCAGCGCAGGTACCTCACGTTCCTGAGCATCCGCCAGGCCAACCCGGGCGTGAAGCTGTGCCCGACGTACGACATCGACCTCGTGTGGCACTCCCACATGAGCCTGCCGCACCGCTACAAGGCCGACACCGAGGCCATCCTGGGGATGCACTTCTCCCATGACGACTCCATCAACAACCGCTCCGCGGACTCCGAGCTGCAGCAGCTGCAGCAGACAACAGAGCGCCTGTTTGAGCAGGCCGACTCGCAGTTCTTCCAGGCCGGCGGCATGTTTCGCGGCATCCCGACGCGGCTCACGCCACAGCAGCGCCGCGCCTGCTTCCCCGGTGCGCGCCGCACGAGCTGTCGTGTGCCACCCGGTGTGATGTCCCGTGCATGTGGCGACGGCTTCCACACGCCTCATCGATCGCGAGGAACGTGCATCGATCCGGAATCCACCGGTGGAAGGCTTGCCGGTACTGTTCCCATGTGCAGACCTCAGGTGCGGGCCACATAAGCCGTCCAGCGCCACAATATGAGCCTCTATCTCGTATGCGGTGCTATGCACGTGTGCAGTGCCTCTGAACCGTTTCTGGTGGCGGGTCTGGGGCTACACTGTTGCCAAGGAACCCATCCTGCAGGGCTTTTCAATCCACTCCTCTGCATCCTGACGAGGGTGTTGGCGGCATGTGCAGCGTGTTGAGGGGTGAGCTCTTCCCGCGCGTCGACTTTGCTGCAGCACAAGCTGATGGCGCTGCGATGCTTGGCGGCGAGGAGCAGCTCTCTGAAAGCAGGGTGGATGAGCTGCGCCTGAACCTTGGCCACAAAGCCACCTGAGGATGAGGCCCATGTGCACAGTGTCACACGCCCTGTACTGCATCATGCTGTTCTGTGTCTGTGGCAGTCCAGCGATAAGACCGCTCTACCACTGGACACTTGCACGTCGCGACGTGCAAGGATCCAGTGGTATAGCGGCCATATCACTGGATTGCCACAGTGTCTCGTTCTTTGAACCACACGGCCGTGCGGCCTGCTGTAGAGCACGGTCGGTTTGGTCGGTCTGCTGCAGCTCGTCGTGGCCGGTAGCGCAAATTGCACTGACCCAGAGCGAGACAAACAGGATGTCCACGTAGCACCTGGCGCGGTCGTGTCTGACGTCCTGGCACTGCCGCAGAGGCGCCTCCATCGTCGATCCTGTTGACTCTGAAGGGCTACCGCTGGGTGACGGCACGTGGAGGCCGTCGCGGCGCGGGGCAGCCCCTTCACCCCGATGCAGCCATCACAGCCTGGGGCCTCTCCCCCGTCCAGCGGCCTGCTAGACCTGTCTGCAGCTGCCGCACCTCTGGCACGCAGGTGGACATGCAATCTACCGCAGAGGCCCTGGATGTTGCATACACTGGGATATTGAGGGAGACTCTGAGCATCGCGGTGGAGCAGACCTCAGCAGCCGGCACAGCGGGCAAGTGCTCCATCGCATCTGTTGAGGTGTCCGTCGGCCAGTGGCTTCAGGTGCGCGTCCACCACGTGTACTGGAGGAGACACCGCGTGACACTGTATGCATGCTTATATAGGTAGCTATCGTCGTGTGAACCAAGTGATCCTTGAACATGTAAGCACACATCTCTTTGCAGACGATGTGCATGCATGTGCAGGGGGCCCGGAAGGCTGCGGGTGGCGACGCTGCGGCGAGTGTGGACGTTGAGGTGCCAGTGAAGCTCCGCGGCCGGGCCGGCCGATGCACCGCAGTGCTGACCCTGATGATCTCCACCCACTTCAACTCCGTGCACTGCAAGCCGCCGGTGCTGCTTGGGGCAGGGCAGTGCCCGGGCGCCATGCATTCCGAGCACGAGTCCGCGGCGGCGGCTGTGTCGCAGCCGGAGCTGCTGCTGCCGACGGAGGCGGTGCACGGGGAGGGGGAGGACTCTGCGGAGACGCGGTCCTTCCTGGTCCCCGTGCAGGCGTCCGGGAGGCAGGGCAGCCTGCTTGGGCAGCCGCTGCTGGTGCGCTGACCAGCATGCCATGCAGTGCTCAGGCTGGAGGGGTTCCAGAACCGTGTCCATTGATGTCTTTCAACGTTCAGCTGCATCGCCGTGGAAATTGACGGGCCACCTCGCGTGAAGTACCGCATGCATGCGCCGGCCTGCCAACGGGACTGCTTTGGCAGACGGCTGTGTCGTTGCAAACATTCTGCGTGTGTTTGCCACACGACAGGCACCTCAGGCGTCTAGGCACAGTTTAAGCTGTAGCTTGCAAACCGTGCATGCTGTCGAGTGTGCATGCATAGCCGCGGGTGTCTCTCCGCGGAGTCCACAACGTCTGGGGAATGTGTCTATGGAATTCTCAAGCTGAAACTGTCTCATGGAATTTCCAATCTCCTCAGTGTGTGAATAATGTTGCGCTGTCTCACATGTCACGTGCCCACCTGACATGTTCTCCTTAAAGGTGTGGTCCGCCCTTGAAACCTAGTAGGCCAGGTCGGCCGGCCTATTTAAATTTGATGCAGCAAGCATGTCAACGCAGCCCTCCACTGCCCTTCCCCCTGCGCATCGCTCGCAGAGCCTCGAAAGCTGCATGTCAGCATACAGATATACTTCGCATGCACATGCACTTGCGTGCATCGTGTTTTCAGTGTGCCGTGAGTGCAGGCGCGGGTGACAAATACCTCGAGGCACCTCGCGACTGCTGTCGAGGTGTACGCCAATGGAAACGACGTCACACCGTTGGACCCTGGGTCACCCTTCCCGGCCGCCACCGCCCACTCCGTCAACCTCGCCACCCTGGCCAGCTGGGATATGTGCCCGTGGCCGAAGCGCGAGGACAGCCTCATCATTGCAGGCACGCAGAGCCAGGTCATTGTCTGTGATCCAGATGGAGCTGGCTCGGCGCTGGAGGCGGCGGCGGGCATGCGGGCGTTCCTGATCCGCAGCGGCGACAAGGACTGGGGCCTGCTCTACGGTGCGGGCTCATGCGTTCCTGATTTCAGCCCGCATCGGGAGGCTTTGCCAAGTTGAAACAGAACAACGTAGGAAAAACAAGTTCTCGAGGCTCCTGCCTGCTTGCGATCGATCCCGACGCCGCAGCCCACCCGCAACGCTCATGCTATGGGCTTCCCTGCATCTCTCAGAAACATGTGAGACCATGCAGGCCGATCGATCTCCGAAGAGACGGTCACATGAGCGATCACCGTCCAGGGACAGCGCGCGCTGATAGTCGAATTTCGAAACAGTCAAGCCCTGCACGCCTTTGTATTGTCGTTGACATGGCACGTTTATGGACGCCACGACTCGCCACAACGGAGCGATGACCTTTGTACTGCAATGCCATATGCATGCCAGGAGAGGGTGTTGCCCGTGGGTGTCTCTAGAACTACTGCGGGCCCGCCAGCTCTGCCACTTGTTCTCTGACATGACGCCGGAGATTTCGCTGCAGGGTGGTGGAGCCTGAAGGACACATCGGACAAGGGCAGCGCCACGCCTGAGATGCAGCCGAACATCCAGCTGCATATACTTGCCCCAGGTGCGCTGCCGCAGCCGTCACGCCACGCAAGAGAGGCTGTGGCAATCCAGTGGTATAGCGGCCATATCACTGGATTGCCACAGAGGCTGTCACACGGTACACTGCAACCAACAACCTCTGAGGACTCTGAGACCCAGAGCACACGATGCGGATGCGCAGCGCATGGTCCAGCGCGACTTCTGTGGCGTGCACGACCATGCGCATCGAGTGTCTTGGCTGTGGCAGAAGAGTGAGTGGCATAGACAAACACAGCGAAATGTTCTCTTCCGAATCAACCGCCACGTATGCACAGGCACCGCACGCACACATGCCTCAGTCTGCCAGGACCCAGTGTCTTCACTGCCTCCACGTTACCCACGTGCACAGTTCCTTGGCCGCTACGTGATGATTTTTTTTCTCCAGCGCTTGACACAACTTACGCGTGTGTCGCGTGCAGGAGCGGTGCAGAGCGACTCCGCCGGCACCCAGGCGGCCCTCTCCTGTGAAGGCGCCGCCACGCCACGGCTGGAGCTGTTCTGTGACGGCTCCGCGTGCTTCGGTGTGGCCCGCAGCCTGCCCATCGATGCGACTGCGTCTTTCATTTGCTGCATGAACTCTCCGATCCTGCGCTGATTTGCTGAAATGTGAGTGTGCAAACACTTCACACAGCGGCACTCAATAGCATTCAAAATAAGTATGAAGCAGTAGTGGATGCATGATCTATTTGCGAACGTATTTTTCCTCTCGACCCGAGGCTCGCAGCTGCATGCGGTGTGGCTTGTGCCCGCCGATTGTACATTGCACCGGCATATGACCGTCTGAAGTGAGCCATGCAAGCAGACCTTGCCAGTGAGTTTCTGACACCTGGTGCTGCACAGAATTTGATGGGAGCCAGGCCGCAAACCTCAACGGGGCCTCGATTCCCATGGACAAGGAGGCCGGGCAGCTCGCCGCGGTCGCGGCAACAGTCGCCCTCTGCCGCAGCCTGCTCCTCGTGATGACGGGGCCCCTGCCGCGGTCCGGGCGCGTGCGGCAGCCGCAGGATGCCTCTGCGGTGCTGGCCGGCATGGACAGCAAGCACGAGGCGCTGCGGGACGGCCAGCTCGGCAGCGTCGCCGTGGCACAGCAGTGCAAGCACCTCCCGACGAATGCCTACGTCGCCAAGCGCATGCATGCTGGGCGACAGCGCCGCGGCCGGGGCGCGCAGGGGCCCACGGAACGCGATGAGGCGGATCCAGAGCCCGCTGAGGTGCCGCACCCGTTCACCCGACAATTCAGCCCTGTCATTTGCACATACGAAGCAGCGTACCACCCCGATTGCGTGTCGTCCTGGGTATGCGTTCGGGCATGATCTTGCGCAAGGCCAACAGTATCTCTGTTCGTTGCCGTACATTGGCCGCCTTTAAAACTGAGGCCTATCTCCTGGCAGCTCCATTCACAAGTACAAACTGCCAGCACATAGGCTGGAGGTACGCAGTCAGCCCATGCGTGCCAAGACGCTGACGTAGCTTGTGGACGACATGAGCTCACGCCGTGGCTGCTCCTCCTGCTGTGGCCTATCCCGGCAGCGAACCCGTTGGAGTGCCTGCACTGTTGCGTGGGAGTGCATGAGAGAGCTTGGCGACGGCTTCTGGACAAGACACGAGAAAGCTGCGTGGCAATCTGCGCACGCAGCGGCAGTGATGTTGTGCAGGTGTACACCGGAACGCTGCTGTGGTATGGCACAACGGACGACGATGCGTCGGGCGCGATCGGCGCCGTGTTCTGGGGTGGCACAGCTTGCGACGACGCAAGCGCCGCCGCGGATGTGTGCGCGGCGTGGGACGAGGCCTCCAACACAACCGGTGAAGGCGGCGATGGCGCAGGTGACGGTGATGGCGACGGTGATGGCGACGGCGACGGCGGCGACGGTGATGGCGACGGCGGCGACGGCGGCGATGGCGACGGCGACGGCGGCGACGGTGACGGCGACGACGACGACGACGACGTCAGAGGTGACTGTGGCGACTGCGATGGGGGTGATGACGGAGGTGGTGACGATGGAGGTGATGACGGAGGCGGCGGCGATGACGGTGGTGATGGAGGGGGCGACGGAGGTGGCTGTGGTGGCTGCGGCGGATGTGGTGGCTGTGGTGGATAGTGGCTGACGGGCTATGTGCCAGCTTGTGGGGGCATCGGCGGTGGTTGCTCTATGGCTTTGTAGGCCCACGATAATGTGAGCTGCGATGCCTGGCGCAGCTTGAAGAAGGGCAGTGTGTGGTCGCCTCAATGGCTGCCAGGGGCCACAGTGCCTTTCGTCTTCAGGGATTCTCATTTGGCTTCTTGTGCACACCATCTGGAGGCGATGAGCACGAAAGTTAAGGATTGGGAATTTGGTTTTGCTGGCACTCAACAAAGCTGCACATGGGTATGTGGGCGCGGGGCTTGACAAGCATTGCTGGAGTCCGTGCAGTTGGAAATGGTTGGTTGCATATGCACAAAGGTCAAAGCTTTGGATTGAGGGGCAGAACTTTGCACCGGGTCCACTGGTAGAGCCTGATGTATGATGAACAATATGAACCTGTTCCATCATGATAGGGCTGGGTCAGCACAGCTCCAGATGACGTTGAACCCAGACATGGCGAAGAAATCTCGAGGACTCTCACACATTTGAGTGGCAGGCAGGCGTGGTGATGTGGGTACAGTGGTCCACCTGGCAACACTGTCGATTGATACACAGCCTTGGCGCCGGTGATGGGTTTTTCTTTTGGGCGTGGTGGGTTTCGCGTGCGTGGGTGTCTATGTGTTTGCTTCGTCTGTTTCCTTTTTTCGCGGTGCTACCCGCCTTGCTGCCTTTGTCCTTGTAACACAGCCTTGGCACTACCTAGTCAAAGTTCCAAAACAAAATCAGGACAATGGTCATAGCAGAGAGAGGACTTGTGCGGTGATGTAGCTTGTCACAACTATGACGGTGTCACTGGTGCAAAAGCGTATGATGTGTTTTTGCTTAAAAAATCCGTTTTTTTTAGATTCCCCGAATTAATGGGGACCTCCCCAAACCTGAGATGCACAAGGTCAAGCAAAGTCGATCCGGATCTACACAACGCGGCATCGGCTGTACAGCAGTAAGCGATCTGTTGTTTACATGTGGAACCATTTCTGCGGTCTGCAGCAACTCAAAGATCATGACTCAGAGCAACTCGTTGAGTCACGAGGCATATTGCACGTGACCTTGACAATCTGTTTCGTCTTGTCTCTCTCCCGACTTCAGATCTGCAGATTTAACCACCAATGTTTGGACTGTTCTCCTTTATCGCGCCAGCCCAGCTGTACACACGGCGTTCTGAAGTGCCCCTACATGGTGGTGTCTGACGATCAGCATGTGAGGCCCACTTGAAGAACCTTGTGAGGCCCAGCGACTCGATCCGCAACTGGGCAGGCCTCTGGACGTGCAGGCAGGGTCGCTGCTAAGTAGGGCTGCTATTGGCAGTGCTCAGGTCACGGAATAACGCATGTTTACAATTGTGAATGTGAACCTGAACTATCAATTGCCTTTACGCTGATGTTACGATGGTTTCCAGTGCCAGATCGAAGCTTCATTTAGGCTCTGTACGCCTGATGTCAACACATGACCATCAGAATGCGCCTTTGAACCGGCAGTGAGTGTTTTTTCTGATCTGAGGACTTCTGTTGGAAAATCGAAAGCCTGCGTGCAAATTCTCAACATTTATTGGCACTTTCCTGATATGTTTGTGGCGAAATTGCTGTAATCAGGGCCCATTGTGAGCCACTGGCAGCAGCCCTAGTAAGGTCCTTAGAGACCGTTTGACAGAATGACAGAAAGCAAGGAACAACAGCCCACAATCGTCGCAAGTGCCTTCCCCGTTTCGACTGGCGATGCTTCAGCAGCAGTCAGCACTTTAGATCTGTACATGCACTGCCTTACTCTTTGGTCAGGACAGTGCATGTGCACCGGGCCAGGCAATGCCACCTGCAACGAGATGAGATGATGTCAACTTGAAGACAATGATGTAGGCTGAAGCGTAGAATTGCTCGTCATTGTGAACATACGCCAGCACCGAATCGGACATGCTCTACATGCTGTTGCTGGTCACGCTCATGTCTTGCCTTCACATCCCTGGCCGCTCGTCGGAGACATCTCTGAGCGGCAGAATTAGCAGAGATAGGGCTGTGTATTTTATCACAGGTTAGCGCAGTCCTCAAAGCACCGTGAACGTGCCCCCGATACACACCGGAGCACCTGAGGTCACCCTTGCTCAGCGTATGTAGTACTGGTCCTCTCCTTGCGACGGGATTGCCAGGACGGCTTGGAGCTTGATGGGATTTAGTTGACTATGATACGGAAATTCGTGTTTACACATTGTTCATGATATAGTCAACGTAGTCAGCGTTACATACACATCAGTAACAACAGATCTATTTGCATGGCAAGCGGCAGCTTTCAATGTGACTGAGACTGCAATATTTTCTAGTCAGATGGATAAGCACCCGTACGCGTGTGCTCGTGATCATTGCTGATTTGTTTCTTCGCTTCGTCCAGCTGACAGAGCATGGCACCGAAAGCGAAGGGGAAACCGGGGTCTCCAGGCCTGCTGATATCTTGCCCCGATGATGGATCTCCGCCAGATTGCAGCCTGCTGCTCAGCGCGCTCCAGAGCGAGGCAGGAGAACAGGCTTCGGCAGTGCTAAGCTCGCTGCAGCAGCTCCCCATCACCGCGGCAACGTCGGTGTGATTCGCTTCCCTATCCACGTTCACTGCCGATACTACAGTCAGGATGCGCAACAACTGCGGCTGGTATCTGCAGGCCGCACTCCTGTCTTCCGGCATTCCAACTGCGCTGCTGGAAGCTATAAAACGCGAACAGCTGTCTGGATGGGAAGGCACCCAGGAGGTCTTTCTTCGCACAGCTAGCGTGCTGGTGCGATGGCGAGGCTCCATTCTGAAACGCTTGTCCATTGTCGATGGCCTCCAAATATGCATCAGCTGTTTAGCTGAATGGGCGGCAGTGGCAAATCAGGCTGTGCCAAAGCCAGCTGAAGACCCTGCACCAGTCTCACCAGCCAAGGCAAAGAAGGGTGCTCCCCCTCCCGAGCCTCCGAAACCTCCAGGACCGCCTCCCGCAGCTTTAGCTGCAGCTATCACCTGGCTTGCAGCAGCAGCACGTTCGTCATATATTGCGGCATCCTGGTTGGCATCGACTCGAGCTGCACAGTACATCTTGTTGCTGCGGCACAGCAGCACAGAAGTGCTCCAAGCAAGCATGAGCCTGCTCTCAGCTCTGCAACAGTCAGGAACCATGCGATCAGCCCTGGTGCAGGTGCGATCTGCAACAACATCAGCCACCTGAATCTATTGCAAGCTAAACAAATGCTTTGACACCCTGTCCAGGCCGCAGTGGTTGTGCATAGCATCAGCTCATTACTGCAGTGCGTGCCATTTTCATGTTGTCCCACATAGTGATTTGAAGGAGATTCTGGCAGGAAGGATCTCGATTGTTGCATCGAGGCCGAGTGCAAGCACATCCCTCTGTATCGCAGCACCATCATGGAGGCATTTGCAAGTACGAGAGTCAAAACAAATTTGTATTGCTGTGGCATTTTCTGATGCAGTCCCAACTCCACGAATTGCCACACAAGCCATGACCTGTCAGAGCATTCACACCTATAGCCGCTGTGTCCGTACCCCGTGTGACAAGAGGCCTTCCTTTCTGTGTGCTTGTACCTGTTCCACATCTACACAACGCGACAAAAGCAACTCCGTGCATGCAGGATGGAGTGTCGATCTACTTATGGAGACTCATTGAGAACGCCCAAACAAACGCAATTCCCCAGGGCGTATTCGTCCAGGCAAGCCACCTGCTCGCCAGCTTCGTCGAGCACAGGGGCTCGACAGCATGCCTAGACCTCTACGATGAGCACGCTGTGCCGCGACTGGTGAACATGCTCACTCAGCCAGGCACCGGCGTCGCCCGGACGGAGGCCGGCGAGGCGTACCACAACTCTGTGGCTGAGGGGCAGCCACCACCGCCGCTGACAGCCGCTGATGTGGAGGAGCAGCAGGCGGTCGCGCGACTGCTTGCTGCAGCTGTCTCCGCTCACGCCCTCTGCTGTGAGCAGGTGCGTGCGTGTCCCCATGTATTCGATTGAGCTGTCAGCGTTCCTCGGACTCAGGCTCGCTGGAGCTTGCAGGCAGTGTATCATTCGCCAACATGCTTCCGTCGCGGTACACACGGAGGCGCCGCGCTATCCTGCTACTTGCGTTATTGCATTCAGCTTGTTGTTATTTGTGTTTGTTTTCATCCGGCTGCAAAAGTCTTGTCTCGAGGCATGCTGTTGTGGATTTCTTTGATTGGGGACTGACAGATGGGAGAGACACACTCACCGATGTCTAGAGCCCCATCGCGTTGCGTCCACGTGTGCAGGCTGTTCAGTGCGGGCTCGGCCATGCATTGGGCTCTCTGCTGCCCGCTCCACAGTCCGTCCAGGCCCTCCAGGCAGAGATTGACTCCCTGCCGGTGCCGCCGTGCACGCCCCTGCCGCCCCGGCCGGCTTGCTGCGATCCGGAGGGTGAGGGTAGTGACCCGGGCGCCGTGCCAGACGCGGCGCCGGAGTCCGCGGACCGCCGCATGCTGTCGTTCCAGTCCAACGCCTCGGCCACGGGGCCCGCGCTCGCCGGCGCGGCCTCCCTCGCGAGCAACGCCTCGCGCCGGTCCTCCCGCCGCGGCTCCCGCCGCGCCCGCAGCTTCCGCGGCGTCGGTGGCGAGAGCCGCGGCGGCGGCCAGGAGGCGGCGGAGGCGGGGGGGCCCAACCCCGGCGCGCAGGGGGCCGCCTCCCCGGCGGCCACATACGCACCGGCGCCGTTCGACGGCGCACCAGGAGCGGCGGCCTTGCCTCCGCGGACGCTCCTGGCGGCGCCGGAGGCGTGGCGTGCGCTGCAGCGGCTGCCGGCGGCACCGACACGCGTCGCGGAGGTGCTTGCGGCGTGCCTGCAGATGCTGCGTGCTGTGCTGGCCCATGAGAGCGTGGCAGCGTGGGCGCAGGCGGAGCTGTGGCCGCAGCGGTCTCCTCAAGAGTGCGCCGCACCTGTGCCTCGAAGATTATCTTCTCTCACTGTGGCTGCCGTTTTCTGCGCGTTTCTCCTTTCCTTGAATACACTGGGCCCTTCTCTCCTGACAAATCGGTCGTCTGGTTGTTCATGTTTCGATGAGCCGCCCTTTGCGACACAGCCATGCAGACACAGACAGCAGCAATTGCAACATCTATCGCATTGTCTGGGGGTTGTGCAGCAAGGTGCAAAGCAGAAGGCCATAGCTCGCGTGGTGTTTGTAGATGGGGGGTCCTGCTCTGCTGCCTCTGCTTCCCGGCTCTTCGTGTCACACCTCTGCCGCAGCCAGACGCCACGCCACATCCACCACCGGAAGCAGCAGCTCCAGCAAAATCCGCCGCCGGCAAAGGCGGGAAAGGAAAGGGCAAGCAGGCTGCAGAGGAGGACGCGCCCCCACCCCCCCTCGAGCTGCCCCCCCTGCTGCCCCCCTTCGCCCCTCCGGTGCGCGAAGCCGCGCTGCGCACGCTTGAAGAGGCGACGTCTGATGCCGACATCATGGACCTGCTCCGGCGGGGGTGCCTGATGCATGCACTTACTGCATGCATGCTGCCGGAGGAGGGCATGCACGAGGACGTCGTGACTGCGGCGGCCCCGCTGCTCGCGAGGTCTGTGAACATCATGGTGCGGCGCCCTCTGGACAGGTAGCTAGAGGTTGGAGGGGAGATGCATGCAGCGGGCCAGATTGTTGCTACTTTCTTTGTTCTGGAAAAGGTTCAATGTGAGGTTGTGGCCGAAGGAGCGTGTCCTCCTGTGCTTCCCCAGGCCCTCCTGCCTTGCAGCAACATGCAACTGCATTCGACTCGGCGTGTCACTTTGGGCTGCTGTGTTCTACACATCCCGCTTCAGGCATGAGCTGACAGCAGGGGTGACCACTGCAGCGGCCGTGCGGGGGCTGACTATCAGCAGAATGCCTCAAAAAGTCTAGGCTGATCGCCCTCTGCCTCTCGGTGTGCCTGCCAATGGCTACCCCTGTGAGGCCAGACAGTCCCACAGCGGCCACTGCAGGATGGCGTGGGGTGTTGTGGCCTGCTAGCGCTGACGAATGCTGACATACGGCTTGCGGCGGCGGCTGTGCCGGAGACAGGATATGTGCACTCCTTAGGAAGGCTGACATTGGCTCGCTACGTGCGATTTGCAATGCATGATGTGATGTTTGTGCGGGCGGACACGTCTCCTTGACATGGACACGTTTGGTGCTGTGCTGCTGGACACGCAGCCGCGCTGCTGCTTATGCGACCGCGCTGGGAAGTACCCAAGAAAACTGCCGCGCACGTGTGCATGTGTACTGGAGAGGGGTGCCTGTGGCGAGTGCTAGCGGGTCATAGTGGCTGGAGCCTGTGCGCATGCCGGGGTTGCTTTTGCAGCCAGCGCATTGGAGTGAAGGTCCGTGGAGCAGGTCTTCTGCTCAAGAGAAGCTCTCAAATGACGATGGAACACGGGTCAACACGGAGGCAGCGCGTGAGCTAGGAGCATACGTGGTCGCAACAAAGGGCCAACACACGTATGCACAGGCCCCAGCTTCCTGAGCAACGGGCTGAGAATTCACCACTCGTCTCACGGCATCTCACGACACCGCGCCTAGGTGGCACCGCCCGCCCCTGGCCGTAGTCATGTGTGTGGCAGTCTTGCATGCATGACGGCCATGCAAGGACACCTGGGTGATGTGTGTGGTGCCTGCAGGTGGACTACGCCAAGCAGCGTGCTGAGTACTGCGCTGCGGTGGCAGAGGCATTCAAGTGGCAGGAGGCCATCCTCGGCCCGGCAGAGGGCCGCGGCGCCTCCCCCACCGATGCGGCCGCCACGCCTCCTGGCTCACCCTTGGCCTCCGCTGGTGGTGCGACTCGACTTGTCATGTCTCCCACGCATGGCGTGAGCTCTCCGGCATGGCGTAACATGACACGGGCGATCGACACTCCTTGGATAGAATGTAAAGTAAAGTAAATCTAAATTTACCGAGCCGTATCCTATTGGACATTGAAAACTCCGAATTAACGGGACCACATTTGCCGAAGGGGTAAGCCACCTGGAAACCCCCCCCAGACGACCGTACGCAACTCACAGGGCCTCCTCCTGTGCTAAGCGAGGTGGTCACGTGCGGCCGTTTCGATTCCCCAAAGCGCACGCAGAATCGAACCCACGACCTCCTGAAACGGAGGGGGTAGCTTTTAATCCGTCCTCAACCCATTGGACCCATGATGTTTTCAGCACTCTACGGGATACGGATTGAAGTGGCAGCTGTGGCAGTGTCTTGGCATTGAAGGGTTGGGGAGACATACTCACCCAAGGAAACAATGGGTGTTTAAGGCCGGGCTTTGGTTACAAGATCTGGATCATATGTGCTTGCAGGTCTCTCGGCGGAACAGTCAACTTCGTTCTCGCGGGCAAACAAGTCCCGCCGCAGCCGCAGCACGGCCCGAAAGGCCTCCCCCTCCGCCGCCAGCCGCTGCCCGGTGACGCTTCCAGCGATCCCTGAGCCCATCCCACCGCCCGCATATGCCCGCAACCTCGTCTCGGCAGCCGCCCAGGCCGCGGCGGGCCTGCCGGTGACCATGCATGCGTTTGCACCGGTAGCCATGGTGTCCACAGGTAGTCTGGATGCGTCCGCGGAAAAAGGTGACATGGATCTGGATGGTGGCGATGGAGCGGGAGAGAGTGGACCTACTGGAATGGCTGTCAAAGTGGAAGAACAGGTGGCGGAGAGCAGCGGTGGGACAGTTGCAAGTGGATGTTTGGGTGCACGGGGGTGCGCCGGTGGTGGCTATGGCCCGGGCGCACGCTTCGAAGTTGCACGCGCCGCGATGGCGGTGACACTGGAGGAGTGGAAGCCTCCACCGCGGCCGCCGCTGGACGCGCCGCCGGCGACGCCACCGCCTGAGCCGCTGCCGGTGAATGGCTACCTGTGGACCGCCCTCGGCAAGACGGCGATGGTCATGGACGGGCTGGACCTGAGCCCAGATAAGCTGCAGCAGCTCGAGGCTCTGGCTGCAGCGCGGGGTGGTGGTGGCGGCGATGACGCGGTGGCGGCGGAGTGAAGGCGGTGAACGTATCTCATATGGGCCAGGCTGCGGACGCAGGCGGTCTGAGTTGCACCTGGTATATACCGAAACAAAACCACCTTCATTAAGAGCTGTTTGCTGTGTTGGTCATTATATGGTGTGGTCAGTAGACGTTAATGATGCTGTAGCCCTTGCGGGATCCACATGCGGTCAGATCAGCGGCCCCATCTGCAAGGGCGGATGGTGACTTGGGCGGGCTGCTTGTGTGCACCTCTGGCCACACTGAGGGGCTGGATTGATGCGCTGTCATGTGGGTTTTGGAGAGGCTGTCGCTGGCCCTATATCAGGAGTGAGAGCGTCTTTACATTAATCGAGTGGAGTGTGTCTGCCACAAGACGTGTGTTGGTATTGAATGAAGCAGAGGGCAAAGCAGAGGGTATGTTTGCTAGATGTATCCTGCATGTGAGGTGATGTGCACATATGAGCATGGACTTGGGATGTTTACCTGGTAGCTATCTTGTGCATCAATTATGAGGATGATCTACTTCACCGTCAACCCGTCAAAGCAATCATTTGGAGTATGGAACTGGTGCAATGAGCGTGAAGGTGCAGCACATGAGAGGAGCTCTGCAACACATCGAAATGGCACTGGGCCGGCGTAATTGATGCTGCCATCTGTCGATGATAGATGTGGCCACAAGTGCTTAGGTTCCGTCGTTGGCACTGCTTTGTGAGGCGTTCTTGCGATCACACCTTGCACATTGCCCCAAGCCATGTTTGCGGTGAAGCTAGAATCGCTGTTACTTGGAGGCGCGTCTGGTGAAGTCGACATGTTTGTGGAAGTAGCATTTGCTCATCGAACAGCAGCCATCGCGGCCGATTGAACTATCAGTGATACTTTGTGTGAGTGAAATTGAAAGCAGCGTTAGCCTATTGTGGTTGTCATCTCGAATCGTGTCTGCATCAGCTTTAGCATGGCATGAGAGGGTGTCCTTTGGTCAGAGCCGTGAAGCATCGGAAGCACGATGGCGGAAGCTGGCATTTCTGAATTCAGATCATCGTGTGTGTGGGGCCCTGAGACAGATGCAGGCTCACGTATATACGAAAGCCTGCAGCAAGAACGAGCCAACGCTGCAGATGCCGGCACCGCAAAACCGGCCAAGCGCAGGCGCACCAAGTGGGGCCCACAAGCAACAGACCAGCCCGTCATTGTGCCCAAAGTTTCGGGCATCGAGCTGCCACGGAATCTGGCGATCCTCGCTACCGCCCTTGATGTTGGATGCTTGGAGCTGCAGTACGACCTTCTGCAGGCGCGTCTCCTTCCATCCTGTCTGTGCTCTTCTCGAAAGGTACAATACGTATTCGTTACTCTTGAGCGCTGATTGCATGCCTTGATGTGGATTCTTCAAGTAAGCGCCCGGACTGCGCTTGTGGTTGGTCTACAGACGCGGTGACACTCAGCGCGGCATTCATCTCATGCACATAGTGCTGTAAGTAGCTGTTCTTGCAGACAAATAATCGTATCAACCTGATGGATCAAGGCTTGTGGACATGGGAAGGGTTTGAGGGCGAACCACGCCCTGCTCCTGAGCCAGCTGAGCAACCTCAGGCACAGGACGCCAAGCAGCGCACGGCTCGGTACAGAGAGCAGCTCGTGATCCAGAAAAATGAGATCATTCGGGACCTTATTCGAGCCAACCCAGCGTATCAGCCTCCTGCTGGCTGGCGGCCTCCGGTGCACACCAGGAAGGTTGACCTGGAAGCACATAAACACAGAAACTGTGTTGCCCTTATCATTGGCAGCGGTGGAAGCACGAAACGAGACCTGGAGGCAAAAACTGGCGCCAAAATTTTCATACGGTGCGCCACATCACACTGGATGGCCCCACCTCCAGCCTGTTTCCAATGACGCCCTATCACATCTTTGTCACATGATTCTATCACCTCGTGCTTACCAGTTGTGCTGCTTCCTATGCTCCCTCCGCTTCTCTGATCTCAAGAGTAAGCCGACCGCGGTGCGCTCAGTCCTGCTGGCGCTGTCAGTTTCTGGCTGCACCACCAACCCAGGTCTGGTGGGTCTGTGGGTCCCAACCCAGGTCTGCCCAATTCAGAGACAGCACCGCCATATCCTTTGTATTTGCAGAGGAGACGCTGGCCCGCAGAACATGCGGGGACACCGGCCAAACACACACCGGCCCTCTGTCCCCGAAGAGCCTCTCCATGTCTACATCTCAGCAGACAACCAGGCCGCCGTTGACCAGGCCGCCGAGCTCATCCAGAAGATCCTCGAGCCACCACCTCAGCCAGCAGCCATCACCTCCGCCGCAAACGGCAGCGCCGCCACGGCCGCTGGCGCGGGGGCAGCCCCTGCGGCCTCGGTGGACGGGCCAAGCTCGCCCGCGGACGCGCAGGCGGGGGGCGCGGCAGCAGCGGCTGCGGCGGCCGCCACAGTGCGGGCCAAGCTTGGGGCAGCGGGCGGCGCTGCTGCAGCTGGCTCAGGAGTAAACGGCGCGGCATCGGCTGCGGGTGGGGCCGGGGGCGAGTGGCAGTGGAGCAAGGGGGCCGCGCAGGCAGGGGAGGGCGATGCCGGCGCTGCCGCTGCTGCCGATGGTGCGATAAACGCTTGCCAGATTTCTGCACTGTATGGTGTACTGTTCTGGCCCATTGGTCTGGCCTATTGCGAATGTCCCCATGTGATTATTTCACGCACATGACGGTCTCGATGTGCCTCCCGCATGCACATGACATGTACCTCCCGCATGCACATGTTTGCCATGCCAGGTATGGCCCGTGTGGCATACTCTCTGGCGCGTGTGTGTATGTGACCCCGGAGGACCCAAAGTAGCTCTCCGCCTCGGGTCTTAGCAGCAGGCTCCTCAGCAGCAGAGGACAGCCTGGCCGTGAGTCTCTGTAGCAACTGTAGCCGGGGCATGGCAGCGTGCAGCTTGGTTGCTGTTGCATACGACTTGCATCTGCGCAGGATGCAGCCGTGAGGTAACTGCAGCCACCTTGAGCTCAGCAAACATCTGGTGAGGTCCACGCAGACGTGGAACCAGAGCATTCCCTCATCCTGGTGTTGACCCACCATCTCCACCGCCCTCTGCAGATCTCTGCCGGCCCTCCCTCCTGTGACAGGAGCCCGTGGGTGTGCAGGCGCAGCGGCCCATCACTCCGTGCAGCAGTTCTTCAGCGACCTCAACGGCGGCGGCGGCGCCGCGGCGGCCGCCGACGCCGCGGCGCCCCCGGCCGCGCACGGCCGCGCCGGCGACCCCAACTGCAAGCTGTTCGTCGGGCAGCTGCCGCCGGCGATGACCGACGGCGCGCTGCGGGGGCTGTTCAGCCACTACGGCCTCGTGACGGAGGCCGAGGTGATGCGCAACCGCGAGACCGGCGCGAGCCGCATGTTTGCGTTTGTGCACATGGCGGCGCCGGAGCAGGCGGCGGCCGCGATCGCAGCGCTCAACGGCTTCATGATGGAGGGCCGGCAGCTGCTCGTGTCCGTCAAGGTGCGCGTGCATCGTGGCCTCCTGATGTGCGCAACTGCATTCTCGGCGAGGGCAGCGCCCGCGGACAGCGCGGTCCCCACCACCTGGGGCCTCCCACTATAGGAGCTTGCTGGCTGCACTCTCCCCAGCACTCTCCCTAGCATGTCCGCATTATTTCGTTTGCCTTAGCAGCTGGCTTCAATTGGAGCCGCATCATATGCTTGGTGCCGTGGACCACTCGGTGGTGTCGCTCTCAGTGGCTACAGGTGGCGCGGGTGCACAGTCACAGGCCACATGCATGCTGTCATGGCTTTCTTGCCGGTAGCATCCACATGTGGGTGGTTCGGCAGCGGGCACCGATAGCATGCGGACGATGGCTTGCTGCCGAGGAACCCACGATCTGTGCGATTGCCCCCATTGCTGCAGTGATGATGCCACAGCTGCATGTGCAACTGCTAGAATCGGTGATGTTGCATGCATGTACGCGTCCTCACCCGTACGCGTCACGTGTTCAGGGGCAGAGGCGCACACAGCCACCGGCGCCGGGCGCGTGGCCCTCAGGCGCCTACGGCCCACCGCAGCCTCTCGCGCCCCTCATGATTCCGGAGGACGCACCGCCCGGGGTGGACCCTGAGGACATGCCCCTCCTGCCTCCACCCCCAATCCAGCCGGCCCCCGTGCATGTCCCGATGCGGGGCCCTCCGCCGCTCGCCGCGGCGCCGCCGCCCCGCCCCAAGCTGCTGCCCGAGGCGCAGGGTATCGGACCCGCAGCTGCAGATGACACCGACCTGCCGCCGCCGGGGCTGGAGCTGGAGCTCGCGCCGCACGCGGCAGAGCCGCGCAAGGACGGCCTGGAGGAGCGGCCCATGCATGCAATTCCGGTTGCGCTGACGGCGGAGGAGAAGCGGCGAGTGGAGCGGCGGGAGGCGACGCAGGAGCAGCGCGCCGCGGCGGAGGCCGAGCGGCGGCAGCGGCTGCTGGCCGCGGCGGCGGCGGCGGTGAAGAAGTCTGCGCCTGTGGCCACAGCCAAGCCGGCGGCGGGGGGCGCGGCGGCGGCCCCGCGAAAGGCGCCCGCCGCGCCCAAGCGCGACGCCTTGCTGAAAGCGGAGGCGGAGAAGAAGCGAGCGAGAGAGGAGGCTGCTGCGGCTGACGCACAGGCGAGGCGTGGAGCCTTCATGGAGCTGCGAGACTCACGGGGGCCCCCGCCGCCCCCGCGGGGGCCACCCGGGGGCGGCCCGGGCGCAGGGGGCGGCGATTTGAGGGCGGGGGGTGCCGGGAAGATGGACCGTCACAGTCGCAGATCGCCACCACGAGACCTCAGCCGGGACCGCGAACCGCCGCGGCAGCGCAGCGCGTATCACAGCACTTCTCCGGGGCCGCCACCGCCGCGATCATGGGAGCGGCGGCCGCCACCGCCGGCGCGGCCGGAACGGGGGCACAGCGTTTCTCCGCCGCCCCCGCGGCCACCGCCGCCGCGAGACTGGCCACAGCGGAGCCGGGACCTGCTGGCGAGCCCGTCACCGTCCCCACGGGGTGCGCCTCTGCGGCGGGTGGACTCGGACGCGGCGCACCCGCGGCCGCAGCGCCCCGCACGGCGGCCGCAGTATGATGGGGGTGCAGATGAGAACCACCGCCGCGGCGGACTTGAGCAGCCTCGGCCCGCGGAGGCGGCGCGGTGGCATGGCGGCAACGCTGGCGCGCCGCGGCCCCCGCCTCGGGGCCGCGAACCACACGGTCAGGGTGTGCGGGACCTGTCCCCCCGCGCCCCTGAGCGCGACCCTGTGAAGGATGAGTCCCCGCAGCCAGCCCCGGAGCCGAGTGAGTCTGGGGAAATTGTCACATCTGATGAGGAGGGTCTGGGTGGGAAGGAGATCGCTTCTTCAGGCAAGCGTAAGCCTGACCGGGCGGCTGCCGCAGCCGCTGCAGAGATGCTTCTGAGGCGGTCGCCTTCAGTGTCAGACAGCGACATCAGGGCCCTTAGGAAGGCCCCGTCTGGATCGCAGCGGGGCCCAGGTTCGAACAGAGACGTGCATGACTCAGGCCGTAATGTCTTTAGGTGGTGAGTGGCGTACCCATGAGAGCTTCGGAAGGTAGGATATGTGTGCAATCTGCTGTGTATGAGCAGGTCAATCTGTGGTCTGCTGCAGAACCGCCTTGCATTTCGCAGGCAGTGCCATGATGTCACAGCATGGGTGCAATGCGATGCCATTACTGGTGTCACTGGTGAGGTCAAGATCTTGTGGTCAGCCGTGCCGGTGTATGCGGGGTGTCAACATTTTCAGTGTTGTCTGCACCATCGTTTCAACTCGGGCGCAGGAATCCTCCTACCAGGCGCCGGTTCACCACCCCATGGCATAGCTTCCCGTTCCTTGCGACCAACTCTGACCTGCCACATGCACTCTTTGTGTGCGGGCGTCCGTCCACAAACATCAAGCCCCACCAAACTGACCGTCTTGTCAGCCCCCGATAAACAAAAAACCACAGGTCTCACCCATTGTATCATCAGTGCTACTGGCCTGAGTTAGTAGTGGTCCCAAAGTTCGCAGTTCCATTGTTTCCATATACCATGTCGCCCAGCATCAAAGAAAGTGTCACAGTCCAAAAACAAAAACTCGTCTCGCTCAGGCAGGCCTGCGGTGCCCCGTGCCCGCTTGCACCCCACCCCCAACAACCTCGATCGGCTTTGCCTTCCAGTGTGCATCCCGCAGCTGCCGTGCTATCCGGGCGCTCCTCTCGCGCTGCGTCTTCAGCCTCTTCAGCCGCTCGCTCGCGTTGCTCACGCCGAGCCGTGCCAGCGATGGCACCGAGTCGGAGGTGCTTCGTGCGGTGGCACCGTCCCCACCGGACGCTCCTGTGCCCGCAGGCCCAACCTGAAGCTGCAGGCTGTCAAACGTGCTGATCCTGTAACCACCGGAAGCTCCAGACGTCGAGCTGGCCATGATCGATCCCCTCGCCTCAGCTGCCGGGGCCCCTCCTCCACCCAGGCTCAGTCCAGGCTTTCCGCCGCCGTCTTCAGCCGCGGTCCCGAGGAGCGACGCGATCGACGCCTCCAGCGAGGAGTTCCTGTAGCCACGGGGCCCGCGCTGCCGCGTGCTGCCGCCGCCGCCGATGTGGAGGTCCCGCGCGTGGCTGATGTGGCCGGCGCGAGCGCCCCACGCCATCCCCTGCACCGTCGGCTGCGCCGCTGCGGCCGGGCCCTGCTGGGGCCCTGCGCCATCGAAGGCCGCAGACACGGCTCCGCCACTCGCCCGCGCCTCTGCGGCCACTTCCAGGCATCGCTGGAAGGTGCTGGTACCTGCCTGCTCGGCGTAGTGGCTCCCATGCGCAGCAGCCAGAGCGCCCGGCACAGCGGCACGCTGTGTGCTGCTGGAGGGGGCCGCCGCGGGGAGGTGGGGTTTGGCGGCCGGCCTGGGCAAGCTGGACCTGATGGAGAGGTCAGACACCTCGACGCCGTCTTCTGCGGTCGCCGCTGGGCTGCAGGCCCCCTACAGCACCATCGGCTTTCTATCCCGAGACAAGCGTCCACGAAACACCCCAACCTCCCGGCTGGCTGCAAATGCATGTACGTACATAGCCAACTGTCGTTCTTGTTCCGGTGGTGCAAACAGTTCCTGCGGTGATACCTGCCTCCTTTTGTCTAGCCTTGCGACGCATATCGCAAAGCTGCCGGCTCGTAGTTGTGATAACTTTGCGGGGAAAGTCTGCAACCTGACAGCATCCGCAAGCGAGGTGCCTGATGACGTGGCCATGAATCTGATGCAGATCGAACCGAGACAGGTGCGCAACTCTCATCAGTCTAGCGCATGTGTGAAACCGTTCAGATATGACCGCTGTGCCATAGCATCTGCAACCGCACCTTCCTGGCTGAGGGGCTCGGCAGCTCTTGCGATGCATGCGGCCATCCCGACTCAAGGTCGATCACATACGTCACGGACTCGCCCCCCGCCGCTGCCCCGCCGCCCGCAGGCTGCGGCACGTCTGGCGTGCCGCGGCCGCTTGAGCCCGTGCTGTTGCGCCGCTGCGGCAGGCCGCTGCGGAGGTTTGAGAGCAGGCGCGCGCCGAGGCCGGGGGCACGGACCTTCGGCGGGGTTGTTGCGGGCTTGCCGAGCGAGAACAGCGGCCGGCCGCTGTGGCGGCCCGCGGAGGCCGGCTTGCGCCGAGACGCGTCAGTCCAGCGCCCCTGCACCACTGATGACGCGTCATGCATGCGTCACAGTCCAGTACACTCCACCCGGAGAATGCGATACCCACACACGGCACTTCTATGGCTGCGGGATTTCACGCCTCCAAATCTCGGTTGCAGCGCGGTCATGCTCCTCAAAGACAACCCATCGCTACTGCAGTTGCGAGGACAAGCAGCCACCGATTGGGTCGGCCCATCCCTGTTGTGACAGAGGCTGTGCCTAAAAAATGTGCATAGGTGTACGTCAGCGGCAGTCGACACTTGCTTACTCCAGCTGCCACGCAGCATGATCGCACCTTCAAAGGCAAGCCGCTATCAGGGCTTCCCTCGTCGCCACCCACAGCCACTTCTCCCGCACCCTCTCCTTCTGCACCACCACCACCCCCGCCCTCAACCCCCCATGCAGCCCCTCCTTCCTGGCCACTCCCATCACCACCCCCCTCGCTGGCCCGCTTCGCACTCGTAGGCACGTTGCCAGCCTCGCTGCGCGACGCGCGCTGAGCCCGCGGCGCCTGGAACGGCGAGCACACGTCGCCGCGTCCCCTGACGTCGTCCACAACGCCCCACCCTGACCACGCCGCGGAGCCACCCTGGGACCCCCCTCGCCGCCGCAACGACTCGTCCTGCTGCAAGCTCTGACTGCGGCGCACAGGGCGTGCCGTCCCGTCTGGGCTCTCGGCAGGCCCCTCTCCCGCCCCCGCCACAGCCTGCAAGGCTCCTCGAAACCGCAGACCGCCCTCCTGCGCGCTCTCCATCTCCACTGCCTGGTTTCCCCTCTCTGCACTGGCAGGAGCGGCCAGCCCACCCGCCATGCGGGCCGCCAGCTGGCTGCTCCACCGACCCAGCGCCCCCCGCGTCGCCACCGCTGCCCCGGCCTCCGGCACAGGCCCATTGCCGATCCCACGGGGCACACCGGCGGCGGCGGCCACCTGACCCGGCGAATTGGAGTTGACAGCGGCCCTCGCAGGCATGCCGTCTCGTGGGACGCCGGCAGCCACAGGCCGGTCAGCCCACGGCAGCGGCAGCGGCTCAGAGGAGGGGCCCTGCTGCAACTGTGTAGAACCGGGCTCATCGTCGTGGGGAGTCCGGAAGGCTCCCCAATGCATGCTACCGCTTGCGGCCGTGCTCCCAGCCAGAGACGCAGTGATCGGCAACGCGCTCGGCGCACCATCCTGCATCCCCTACACATGTGCGCACGGTGGTACGCATCGGCACCGGTCGGCGGCGTTACACGCACACATCGTCAATGTCCAAATGGATACGGCTATGTAATCATGCATACATACGTGGGCGTGAGTGGATTTGCGTGTGTATTCCTGGCAACGGCTCGCTGCCCGGCCTCTGTCCTTTGTAACTACATACGTGCCATGACTGGAATGGCTCGATGCGAATGGCCATGACTGGAATGGCTCGATGCCCGGCCTCTGTCCTTTGTAACTACATACGTGCCATGACTGCGCGAGTGGATTTGCGTGTGAATTCCTGGCAACGACTCGCTGCGCGGCCTCTGTCCCTTGTAACTACATACATGGCTGCGTGGTTGATGACTAGCGTGGTTGATGACTAGCTGCTTCCTTGTGAAGCTGGATGCCTGTGTTTTTCCTAATTGTGAAGACGCTTTTGCAGTGTCTCATGTGCAGTGCACTTGCCCGTAGTGGGCGTGCACGGAACTGGTTTATGAGTGGATTTGCGTGTGAATGCCTAGCAACGGCCCGTTGCCCGGCCTCTCTCCGTTGTAACTACATACATACATACAAGGCCCCCGGACAGAGCGTCATGGTGGGTGCATGGCGGGTGTATACAAACAGACTGTCTGCATGAAGATCATGGGCGCGGGAGCCATGATGAGTTTGAATCACTAGCTCCGGTATCAAGAGAGCCCACACGCCACGGCGGCGGGGGCTGGCACACCTGCAACTGCAGCTCGGCGCGCTCCATGTCGATGCCCTGCTCTGCGGCCACCTCCTGCACGCGCTCCGGGGTGGCCACCTTGCCGAGGACGCTCCAGAGGCTGCCGATCGCGTTGCGCTGGTCGTCGATGATCTGGTCCCGCACCGCCATCTGGAACTCCAGCTCCATGAGCTGCAGCGCCTGCACACCAGACACAACACCATCCATACACAGTGTGTGCAAACATGCAGGCTGTTCCCGCTCAGCTACATCTACCCGCACGGCTCTCGTTGGTCGCTGAGAGCTATTTTACTTGCTTGCTGGCATGCAGGAGCGCCGGTCAATAATCGGATGGTAGCTGGAGAATGACAAGACAACGCGGCTCACCAGGTTCTGCTGGGTCAAAGCAGACTTTCAGAGCAGACCATATGTAGTTAGTTGAGGACGGCTACTGTGTGAGCTTGGAAGCGCTCGGCCGGCGTCCAGAGAACACTCGGAGCATGGTTTGTAGCAATCCAGTTGTACCACCGACTCACCACTGTATTGCCACAATGGTGGGGCAAGATCTCAAGACAGCAAAGGCCAGGCAGAGCAAATACAATACGCGGGTCCAAAGGGGAGCGAGCGGGGGCCGTGCCTGCAGGCGGAACTGCTTGAGCGTCTTGAGCAGCTGCGGGTTCGCGGCGCGCTGGCCGTCGATCGCAGCGTCGATGGCCTGCTGCACGCTGGCCTGCGCCGCGTCGTTCGCATCGAGCGCGGCGCGCATGCCTGCGATCTCACTGTCCGTCTCCTGGATGCTCGACGCCAGCTCGGCGTGCTGCTGCTCCGCCGCCGCGGCCTCCGGTGTGCTCATGTCGGCCTTCTGGAGCCCCACCCAATGCTCATCTTCGCACACATCAATAAATTCATAAGCCTGTGCTGGCTGACAAGACGAACACACACATGTGTCCAATCACTCAGAGTCCGAGGAATCGGAAGGGAGATATGATCTACACGCAGCCTACAAAGGCAGGTACTCCGAGCACTCAAAATTGGCAGCTCACACATGGTTGCCGTGCCATTCATTGCCAGAATTGCAAACATTGCATGCATGAGGGTTCAGTCACAGCATCCCCCGCCGCACCTGCAGCCGCGCGGTCAGCCGGTCGAGCAGCAGCCGGTTGCGGGCGTTTGCATCCTGCGCCTCGAACATCGCCTTCTGCTGGTTGATGCGCTCCGCGACCGTCGCGTGGATGCGGCTTGCGAGCTGGTCCATGAGCGAGGCGCCGGTGCGGTCCTGCTGTGCGGCGGCCGCGGCGCCAGGGGGCTCGCCCCCGGCCTCGCCCGCCGCCGACGGCCGCACCTCCTCCTGGTGAGCCAGCTGCTCCTTCAGCTGCCTGACCTCCCCCTGCACATTCTCTGGCACTATAACCTGCCTGAAACTCTCGTCATCAACATCACGTGGCTCCCCTGATGCCAAACCATCGATGTTCCCGCAAAGACCGATGTTCACTGGGGAGTCCGGTGGGGACAGGTTCAGCTGCATCTATCGCATGGAGTGTCCGGCTGCCTCGGACTGCCGCACCTTTGAGCATTCACATTAACATTCTAAGAAGCCAGAATCACGGGAAGTACATGCACAATCAGCAGGCAGAGCATGCATACTCTTGCATGGCATTGTACCAGGCGGTGCGAACGTTGAACAACACGTGCTACCACATTAATCGACTCTTCCTTCCCAAGCACACGTACCGCTCAGCGTGAACGCACACCTAAAAACAGTGCTAACACGCCCAGCACGCGTACATCCATTCATACACGCCAGACGAGCACCTCCGCGGCCATGCCCTCCAGGCCGCACCTGCAGGTTGTCGATGATGCGGCGGTAGTCTGCGACATGGCTCTCCACCGACGCCACGTTCTGCACGATGTGAGTCTTGATGTCCTTCGCGCGGTTCGCGTACTTCAGCGTGTTGATGCTGTGGTGGTACTGGTCCGATGCCGCCGCGACCGTCGCGACCATCACCGTCCGTGAGTTCCCCTCCAGCCCGTCCTTCAGCAGCCGCGTGAGCTTCGAGTTGCGGTACGGCACGTACGTGCGCCCCCCGCCCGCCGCCGCCGCCGCGCCGCCCTTGCCGAGCTGGTGGATGCAGTTGGCGAGGGAGAGGAGGGAGCGGTTGATGTTGGCGCCGTCGCGCAGCTTGTGGCCGATGTTGTTCGTCTCCGCGGCGCGCTCGCTGCCGGCGAGGTCGACGAGCGCAAGCTTCCCGAGGAGCTGCCGTGCCTTGTAGTGGTTGCGCTGGTGCCGCCGCATGTGCACCTGTGGGGCAGGCGCGTGTCATGAGATGCTCATACTGGCACGAATTCGGGCAGATCCGACTGTGGGTACAGCTACCGCCGGTGTGCCTCACGCATGGGCCAGTTACAAGATGGGTGGATGACAAGTCGGCGTATGTGGTCCCGTTAACTCGGAGCTGTCAATGTCCAATAGGATACGGCTGAGTGATTTCAGATGTACTTTACAAAACCAGACCTGGAGGACATGCATATCAGGCATTCATGAAAAGGGGATAGGAATGTGTTGTCGAACAGCTCGGGCTGGACTGGAACTTGAGCAGTCTGGCGCAGGCCTGCAGGCTGTTTTGATCCTGTTACAGCTGTTTTGATCTGTTTCCATGAGCATCGGCATCTGTACCGAGACGGCAATTCCTGAAGTTGGCAACATGCATGCAGACGATGCACACAACGCACCTCGAACACGGCGTGGCTGCGGCTGCTGCAGGCGTTGGCGTCGGTGCGCTCCGTCTTGCGGCGGCTGTTGCCGTCCTCGAGCAGCCGCAGCACGTCGCGTGGCGTCGTGACCGTGACGCGGGTCAGCCCTGAGGGCACAGCGCCCAGCACGGGGTCCTCCCTCAACGGCAGCTCGGCTGAATTGGGCACCAGTAGATCGTAGATCACCTGCACAACATGCTGCCTTTTGCTTGCAAGCCAAGGTGTGGAATTGATGCCTGGTCAGACAGGATCATGATGGCCGCGCCTTCACTCGGTCCCCAATGTGTCTGCATTCTTACGGCGAATCCACCATGCAAAGGAGCGGAGGTTGCAGGAGAGGGTGGGGGTTGTACAGTGTGACTCTACTGTCTGAGATTACTGTAGGACATTTGTCGCTGCTTCACAGCTCCTATTGCATGTCCATTTACAGTTGCCGTGCTCTTGATACCTACTGCGATTCCACACAGGCTACGCAGACCAGGGGAGCCTAGCCTGATATGAGGCTGCGGGACAACTGCTGTGCTAACCACTGCTGCTGGCCATGTTCTCAGCACGGAAGATCTTGCCTCCGCCGGGCACAGCGTACATCCTCTGCACATGAGCTTTTTGGCCGGCAATGCCACACGCAGATGCCCACGCAGCATCCTCTATCCAGGCGGCATTTGCCGATGTTTTGATGCGACGGGGCGTATTCCAGGCGGCACACCTCATTGTAGACCTCCAAGTACGAAGCAGTGATGGAGACATGCTCTGCTTCGTGCAGACCAGCGCTGTCAGCAAACAGCCTCTCCATACTGCGGATCATGAGGCCTGGGTCGCGGGCCGTTCCAACCATGGTGTGAGTCTTGCCACTGCCTGTCGCGCCATATGCAAAGACAGTGCAGTTGTGGCCGCTGATGACGTGTCGGATCATCGGAGCGATTGTTGCACTGAACACGTTGCTGTTGGGGCTGTCATCACCAAATGCCAGGTCAAACGTATACTTCTTCTCCTGCAGGGCAGCAAAGCGGAAACTGAACGGTGTGCTATTCGTCAGTGATGCGTTTTGTGGAATTGGGTCAGAGGAGAATGTGTGATGGTGGTGGCACGCATGTACAGTAAAGTGAATCTGAATTCACTGAGAATGTGCATTTTGGCATGGAATTTGGATAGTGCTGTGGGTGACCATCGTTGGAAACCACAAACTCAATTCCAGCAATACAATCCATTTCAAGGCTGACGTAATAATTTGCGCTGTCTGGATGATACGTGCGAGGGGTAAATGTCCGACGATATCTGCTGATGCCAGGAGCTGTTCACTGCCACAAATACTGCCTGGCCAAATGAAGACATCGGCTCGGAGAAGGCGAATTCAAGGTCAAGGGCGGCCTCCAAATTCACTGTCAATTGGTGGAGATAGTGCGTGACAAAGCACCTTCGATCGCTGCTGCACTTGATCCAGATAGTCTTTTTCCTCAGGCTCTTCAGGATCCATGACCAGGACCATGCGGTTGTCCATGACACGAAGAATGTCCTTGACATTTCTGCCTTTCTCTCGCTCGCTATGTAACAAAGGCCGGACTCGGATCGCAACGAGCAGGCTCACATTCTCCGCCTGCTTCGGCGCGGAAAGCTGCACACAGCATCACAAATTAAAAACGTTCATATTCTGCTCCTACTTAAATTGGTGCATTTCCAAGCTTCCGTGGCGATGCATGTTAGTACACGCAATCAAAACAACACGACACACTCAGTACATTGAGCTTGCGTGTCAACGCAGCAACACACCGGAGGCATGCTTTCGACGACTTAAGAGCTCCAGATGCTTAACAGCTCGTGGTGCTGACTGGCTTCTTTCGTGCAAAGCCGAACAAGTGCCAATCTGTAAACAAGCCCAGCGAGAGATCGGGCATCGCAGGCAAGCTCCGACGAACGGAATCCTGCAAAAACTAACAAGCCTCGAAATTTGCCGACACAGCTGATTTCGACATCATTCGGAGCATGTGATAGCGTCCGCGCAAGTGCGCACACATCGCACGTAATGCGCTGTACTACTGAATGCACTGCCGCCGCAGGCAAAACCTCCAGACATCTGGCTTACAGTGAGCGTTGGCCTGTAACAGAGTGATTGTGGCAGCATTGCATCTCTTGCTATTGCCATCGCAGTACTGCGTGGGCACCGGAAACCACCAGCACCACCTCCACCAGTACAGGTCCGGAAAATCTCGGTCCGCGGCCAAGGTTGGCTGTGATCAAGAGGGCACGCCTTGAGATGACTTTCAAGCTGCAACAGTGCTGGCCATGCCCAACATGCAACAGGCCTACTCACACCCAGTTATGGTGATCCGTATGTTAGCACGTAGGGGGTTGCAGTCTTCGTTCGTGCATCAACAGACGAGGCGTGCATCTACAGGAGTTACTCACAGGACCTTCTCCGTAAAGTGCTTGCTGGTGGTAGCCTTGGAACTCTGAACTGTATAGTTTGCAATAGCAGATCCCAAGAAATCCTGGAATTGTTGTATCTGATTTCAAAAATCTACTGCCACCATCACATAGCAAACAAGGCTTCGTGAAGCGACGATTCAATCAAAATGTGGGTGTAGATTTGTAGCGCTCATGCTTTGACCTGCATGCTGTGATCGACACACAGCCTCGTACATGAACAACGGTGTGGGCAGGTTTTCAGTCCAGAGATGGAAAGCACCGTCTGGGCGGTCTCAAAGGTGTGTCAATCGCAAATACCAGGCTTACCAGGCCCTGACGCTGAGCCTGGGCTGCCACACTTCCACCGTCTGCCAGCTATGTAGCAATGTTGCTCGCTGTCAATTTGATCAAGATGTTCCTGTTGACCAAGCGCCTGTGTATATATTTCTAGGAGGTCCCGGGCTCTCCAGTTTCAAAATTTTCTGGAAACGATTGTCTTTCTAACTAACAGCTTTGTTCCAGGCGCCTGCACCTCGCTTGCCTATTCAGGAAGATCATGCATGCATCAGCCAGCAAGGCTCGGCTTCAGGTTATCACATGTAACATGTGGGACTGGCGTTAGTTTTGGCCATCCTTGGTTCCGTGATCTGCAGCGGACCACGCTCTAGACCAGAATATGTACGGAGCAGCTGTGTCCATATAGCCACAGTGCATGCCATACGCAGGAGTTGTCTCACAGCTTGCAGCGGCTCATACATACTTCCTTGGAGCAAGAGCGATGCTTTAATTACGAGTGCGATTGGTGTCGTGTCTGACGTAGCCTGCGCCTTGTAAACGGAATTCGGTCAACACCTGCTGGTACATGCGCAAGGCAAGCCGGTATTTTTTCGCTCTAAGTGAAGCAGCTGGCATACATTACATCGATCTCATCTTCACACTCATATAGCATTTGATCACTGGTTAAGACGTCTGCTTGGGCATCGTTCACGGGGGAGATGGCGGACACAGCTGCAGCACCTCTGGTGGACGACGGCGATGGTGATGTCGAGCAGCAAAATGGCAACAGCTTCGGGGACGCAAGCTACAAGGAGATAACCAATAATTTCCTAATGATGGGATGGACCGCGTTCGGCGGTCCACAAGCGCACATCGGCATGTTCGAGACGGTAGGCCATCGTCTTTGACCTGAGCTTCGCGATCGCACGCTGCGTTGTGATCTCATACATCGAAGCTCCATTAGAGCTGGTATAATTTTCAAAGAGATTCATTAAGGGGGGCTGTTGCTACATAGATGGGCGCGTCCGTGAACAATACAGCGCTGAGTGTGCGGTGTACCCGATGGAATCTTTCACATTCCCGACGCGGGTTCTCATCGGAGTGCAAAGCGCTCACGACATGACAATTCAGTGAACTGACAGAAGAGACGCATGTAGACTTTTATCCAAAAGCTGAAGTGGATGAGCGAGACTGCCTTCATGGAGCTCTTCGCTTTGGCAGCATGCTTGCCAGGTCCCACCTCGACGCAGGTCTCGTTTGCCTTGGGAGCAGTCAAGAAGGGAATATCCGGAGGCCTCCTTGGTGGGATCCTGTTTCAGCATCCAGGCTTGATCATCATGACGTTGGTGGGTGTTGGAGCAGCACACTTCCTGCAGGAGTCGCACCACTGGACTCGTGCAACCGTTGATGGTGCGAAGCACTCAGCCTGATGTCATCATCGCCTCGACACAAAGTTTTTCCTGGGAATCAATCCGGCATGTGCATCGTCCTCAGTGTTGTACTCGACCGGACAGAAAGGACTCACCTCTGACCACCAACTGCCGGTGCCCTCAGCAGCTGTGTGTGGCAGCTCCTCCACGCCAGCAAGTTTCTCAAGATCAGCAGAGCTCATCAGTGCACTTGCAAGGGCATGTGGGGCGCTGTGTATCACCAGGGCGTCTTCAGAGTGCACACAGATTCCTCCAAATGCTCTGCCACTGCACTCTGTCAATGCTTGCAGCCGACCCGAGCACCTCGCCCCCGGGTACCCGTCATGCCGAGGCTGCACGTCGGCCCCCCATGCTAAGCTCCACACAACCTCTGTCACTTGTTGAGCATCTCTGTCCGCCTCTCATTGGCGTCCTCCTCCAATACAACCTCCGCTGACCGAATCATTGACCGTGCACACGCGTCACCGTGCGCCCCCCGAGCATCGGCACACCCACTCCAGGGCGAGCATCGGCCGCCCTAGAGCATCGGCCACAGCCCCAGGGCTAGCGCTCACATGCATGTCACCGGTGCATGCGCCCCAGCAGCACCACCACCTACCATCTGCCAGACACGCCCAGCGCTGTGCAGGTCTGGCCGCGGTGGGCGTGGCGCTTGTGGCGGTCGCGGCCAAGGGCCTCGTCGCCAAGGCCGCCAAGGGCCCCCTCACGAGCCTGCTGCTGCTGCTCTCCGCCTGCATCTCCTTCGTCTTCTCTGCGCCGTGGCTCTTCCCGGCCCTCATCCTCGCTGGCGGCTGCACCACCCTGACCGTGCACTCCCTGCAGGGCCGCAACATGGCCATGGCGGTATGCCCCCTCCCACCCCCCCTCCCCTGTCCCGCCCCATGCCACGTAGCACCGTCACAAGGCTGGAGAAGCAGGTTGCACCACCGCAATCGCATAGCGCAGAAGCATGTTGCAGCCACAGCAAGTAGCTTGTGCTGCAGCCCGTGTTGCAAACTCTGCTTTCACCGCGGTGCCGCTTTGGCTGCCACGCAAGCGCTCCAGCATGAGCGCACGCGTGGCCGCCGCTGGCAGGGTTGCGAGTGTCGCAGGTCATTCCGTAAGAAGGTGAGTTTGGGCCGAAGTGCCGCGGAGACATTCGGTGCGGAGACGTTGCCACACCTGTAAAGCTCTTGAATGGTGCGTCGGCATGTGCAGGCGGTAGCTGGGGCCGACGGCGTGGTGTCGTACGGCCTCTCACGCCGCGTCGGCGCCGCGCTGCTCGCGCTGTGGCTCCTCGTGCTCGCCGGCGCGACCGCAGCGCGGCGGCTGACGGACTACCACGATCACGCCGCGCAGCCCCTGCACTGGTTTGAGGCCTTCTACCGCGTCGGCTCCCTCATCTACGGCGGCGGCCAGGTCGTGCTGCCGATGCTCATCCAGGAGACGGTGCAGAAGACGTGTGAGGTCGTGGACGGCGTGCGCGTGTGCCCCCCCTTCCCCCTTCTCGTTACAGTTTTATGTGCAACTTCCTCTGTTTTGATGGCACCAGTACTGATGACACAATGTTGTTTTCCGACAGTTCAACTCGTCGTTCTGAGTCCCCCCTCGCCCAAGTTGAGCGTCGTGCGCGTGCACGCATGTGCGGCTGTAGCTGCCTCCAGTCAGCATGGGGCCAACCGGCCAGGCGCCTCGCCGCCATCCACACGCCGTGGCGTGCCACACAATTGTACCTGTGTGTGTTACAAGGACAAAGCAAGCAAGGCAGGTGGCACCGCGAGCAGCAACCAGGGGAACCGCACACCATGCAACGAGCCACACGCAGCACACACCAACACACCCACGCACCACCAGCACCCGCGCCAACTGTGCGCGTGTGTGTTCCGCCCATGGCCACACAACGCGCATGTCTGCAGCTTGAACGCCGGCTCCTGCAGTTGCCCACGCGCCAACACAACCTTTGCCGCCCTCCACTGTGCCCCCGGTCGCATGCATGGATTACATGCATGTACACATCACATCCTCCGTCTGTGCATCGCTCATCGCCGCTCCACACCGGGCTATACCACATCGCCACCGCGCCCTCCGCCTCTGACACGGGTGCGGCATGCGCAGCACTGCCACGAGGCGGCGGACACGTGGGTCACGGAGGAGCAGTTCAAGGCCGGCCTCGCGCTCATCCACGCGATGCCGGGCCCGATGTTCAACCTGTCGGCGTACCTCGGCGCCGTGGCCGCGGTGCGCGCGGGCTGGAACCCCCTCGTCGGCGCCGCGGCCGCGTGGCTCGGCCTGTTCGGCCCCGGCATCATGCTCATGTACGGCCTGCTGCCGTTCTGGGGCAGCCTGCGGGCAAGCGAGGGGTACCGGCGCGCGCTGCCGGGCCTCAACGCCGCCGCCGTCGGGCTCGTCGTGATGGCGGTTTTCAGCATGTACAACAGCTTCACGTGCGCCCCCCGCCCCCACCCGCGCTCTCGCGGCGCAGGCGCCTGCACGTGCGTACCAGAGGTATAGCGAAGTGGTGGCGTTAGGCTGACAGAACGCGTTCCTTCATTGCATCGGTGCCGTACACCCAGTTCCGTTCTGCGCCACCACACACGCCGCAGAAGGTGCACATGCCCACTGCGAACGGCGATGCCAGCCCTATAGAGTTTGTGCTCAAATGCGGTCTGTTCAGATGTCAGTTCTACAGAACACCTCCGCTGTCTTGCTGCAAACGCTGTTTCCCCCTGTGGTGTTCACTGCATGATGCATGTCCAGACCGCCTGCAATGCATAGAAATGAGGTGCAGGATGCAGCGATGCATTGGGCGGTGCCTTGAGCAGTAGTTTCACAATACTCTCCGGCCACTCTGCACACAATGGAAGTGACCATACGTCTCGAGAGTGGACATGTTGGTCTGCCAGTGAACAGCTGAGGGAGCCGGGGTGGTCCTGCCTCCGACACCATGCCGACTGCGGCATCGTACAGCTAGGGGCCTCAAAGTGTCAGCTGCATCATCATGATAGTCATCCCAAAGCAGGTCGAAGGGTGTGTCACTCCAGGTTGCATCGGCTCACGATGAGGACCACACTGTCACATTCCAGCCATATGCTCCATGCATGCATCACAGGCTCCATGCATGCAGGGCGTCGGCGGTGATCCCCCGCACGACGGTCGCCATCGGCATGGCGGGCTTCTGCCTCGTGGACTCGGTCAAGTGGCCCGCGCCGGCGGTGGTCGTGCTGGGCGGCGCTCTCGGCGCACTCGCCGGCCTCCTCCACCTCCCGTAGCCCACGCCACCCCCGGCTGTGCGCTACTGCTGCCATGTGTGCCGCAGAGCGCAGCCACGCTGTTCTTGCCAGATGCTCTCTGAGATCTCCGTGTGCGTGCCCGTGCCTGGGGCGCGGGTGTGGAGCTGAGTCGTCGCGCGGACATCGTCGTGGTCATGCCGCGCCGGGAGATGGCTGCCGTGGACGTCGTGGTCACGCATGCGCCGGCGGCCTCGCATGTGGCCGCTGCGACACGGGAGACGGGTGCGACGGCGGAGCGGGCGGAGAACACACCACATGCCCTCCGATGCGGAGAGTGTGTCGCTCACCGCTCCTTCGGCATGCCGCCATCTGTAGGTGCATCGGCCGTGGGCTCAGGGCCGGATGCTTCCTGCTAAGGGGCTGGCGTGGGCCCTGACCCGGGGTCGTAGTGCTGAGGGTGGAGCAAATGTGGAGGGATCCCGATGAGGGAGCCACGTGCCTGTGGCCACAGGCGTGCGACCCTCGTCAACTTGGGGGGGGCTGTCCAGGTCGTTCGTCGTACATCGGCCCTGGTGTTGCCCGGCCTGTGTGCGAGTGCGCCTGTTTCTGGCGGGACTTTGATCCGGTTTTGGGTAGGATTGTGGCACTGCAAATTGGCGGTTGCAAAGATGAGCAGCTCAGCTGCGGCTCGTGTCGCTCGCATGTCGCTTCGGCAGATGACATGGGATCCTTCCGTGCCTGCCCATACCAGCACCGCCACGTCTGCAGCAGTACGGAGGCTGGCCTCTCATAAGGAGGGAGTTGGGCAGGCAAGTCGGAGGGCGGAAGTCCTGCAGCCACAGCACAGGGCAGGCTGCTCCAGTTGCTCGTGCTTCAGGACCAGATCTGCACCTGAGGCTTCAGTAGTTTGACAGGATGCATGGGGTGGCGTGTATCCGCGTGCTTACATGAGCAGTTTGTCTATGAGCCTCTCTCTGTCTTTACATCTCTTCCTTCATCCTCTCATTCCATCACAAGCAGAAGCACACCGAACTGACCACAATCCATCTGCCTGTCAACCCAAAACCTTTACTGTGAGGCTGCCAAAGAGCAACATACTCACCATCATGTCATATACTAAACATCAGTCCCATGCCGCAATGTCACCAAACATGGCATCTCACTGTGACCAGCACAACAGCAAGACCCAGCCATACTAGCAGGCCTGCTGGCCACTCCCAATACAACCAAAACACACCCCAAGGCCTCAGCTGTTGATGAAACGACAGTTTTTGTTGATCAACCAGTCAGTCAGCCTGGGCACATCCAAACCGTATCCGTGGCAATGCTCGGTGTCCCAATACTGGTGTTGGCATACAAAAAAAAGATTCGAGTCAAGACACATTCCGATTTCCAGCGCGGATGCGCCAGCATGGCGTGCTGCGCTGTGAGCGCAGCACACTCCCGCTGATCTGCCAGAGACCGCCAAACTGCAGGCCCGGACGTCAGCGAACTGCAGCCCCTCGAGACAGTGCGCACAGCAGGCACAGCACACGCAGCATGCTGCAGGCCTAGCAGCAATCACACCAGCTGCAGGCTGCAGCATGCCTGAGGACATCAACCAAAACACATACAGGGGACGTCCGCACAACTGCTGGCCATGCCGCAGGCTTCACACCAGGCGCAGCATGAATCCCTCGACATTCCCAGCAGCTTAGCCGACATACAACCCCCCGGTCCATCATCCACACATTTGCGGCACGTATAGCACGTGTACACAGAGCATGCACCATAAGGCTTGCTCGCTTGCTTGCGATCCGGCTGTCAGCATGGCACGAGGTCGCAGCCCCGCGGGCGAGCCCGTGGCCACTGGTGGCACAGTGCATGGCCAGTGAAGCTGCCACGCGTCGGGGGTCGTGCCGTGTGGCGCGTCACTAGCCGTCAAGGCCCTCCATGTCGGTTGAGCTGTTGAGCAGACGCTGATTGGCATCGTCGATATCTGAGGTGATTTCGTAGGGCGCGCCAGGGTCAGACTCTCCGATCGAACTCATGCTCAGCTGCCGCCTGAGGGGGCCACTGTGCGGCACGGCGGCTGGGTCCCCAGGGGCCACATTGGCGCCGTAGGGGGGGCCCATGGAGCCTCCGGCTGCGCCACCTGCCGCGCCGGAAGGGGCGCCGAGGAACCCTGCACTGGCAACGCATCAACATGCGGCCCTTATGAGTACAGGAAGGCGTGTGCTGTGTGTGCTCGGCCGGGCGCACAGAGCGATATCTCAATTAGTGATGTCCGGAAAGATCCGGAGGCTTGACAAGGATGGGCGGCACCGCCAGGACTGAACAGTTCTGACCGCTTTTAAACGGGGCACTGGCATATAAGAAAATCACTCGAGGACATGCACTGGAACGTGTCACCGTGCGGTGCCTGATAGTCCAACGGAAGTGGCGGCCCATGCGTGCAGACTTCATTGGCTGAGGAGATTCTGGAAGCCATCGCGGTCATGCACATGTGTGACTCAACGTACGATTACCTCTTGACCAGCCATGGTGGGTGCATCCTCCCAACATGGTGCATACTGCCCCACGTGGATGGCGGCTGCTCAGTGGCAGTGCACTGCAGAGATTCCAGACCTTCTCAGCGCTGCGGTGCCATATGCATAGCTCATTCAGACTGGGTCCTGCTTGTACTTATTGTTGCCGGTATGTGCAGGCGGGGTGGGGGTGGGGGGCCATTCCCGCTAGAGCGCCTCCCGCCGTTATGTCGCTCAGGTGATTGCAACATGGACTCGCATGCATGGACGCCGCATCGAACACACCGTACAAGCACAGCAGCAAACACTAGAACAAAAAACTCATGCTGTGACGTCATCACACTGCAATGGCAGAACGCACCAGGTGGCATCATCATGGCAGGCCCTGTGTAGAATGCTTCCGCCGATTCGAATGGTGACACGACCGTGGACTCAAACGGGGCCGCGGCCTCGGACGGGGACGCCTGCGACGACGCGAGCTGCGGCGCCGTGGCTCCAACCGCCGTGAAGCGAATGTCGGGGTCCGTCGGCAGCTGCACCGTGTGGCCGTCCCCATGCTGCGCTGCGCCATGCTGCGCGCGCCGGGGCCCGTGTGGCTGCGGGGACGCCATGCGCATAAAGGGGCTGTCGGCCCAGTTACGCGGCGTGTTCAGGCCTCCTGGCGAAGGCGGTGCTGCATTGGCAGAACACACGTACATGAGTCACAAGCATGGCGAGATGGCGGCTGCAGCGGCCACATGAAGGCGGGAGTCCATCATGCCAGATGACAGTGCACCTTAGCATCAACATCGCCAAGAGCATGCCAGGGAACGCAATGAACGAATGAATCGGCAGGGGAGATGGCAAGCAGTTGGTTCTGTAGTGGACCTCCCAGGGCACACTTGCTGCCCAGCCAACCAATATTCTACTGCTTGAGTCCATAGTGATGCCTCACATAGCATCCGGCAATGCACTGTAGTGACTGTGGCCTGCCATACGCATTCACTGGGCCACATCCGTGGTCAGGCAGAGGCAGCAGTGCTCCGGTGCGGGCCTGTGAAGCAGCTGACAAGCAGCCGGCAAGCAGCTGGCAAGCAGGTGGCAGGTATCAGAGCAGCAATCGGTGAGCTGCTGAAACGCAGCGCTGCGCTCAGGTGTCGTCCTCAGCTGCCCCGCATATGCACATGGTGTCATGGCTACCTCTAGGTGGAGGTGACAAGCAAGTGCCGGGAAGCTACAACACAACTGGTGGCCAGATCTGGCATACTTCTAGATGCATGCATTCGTAGACATCCACAACAGCTCGGGCGAACTCCCGCTGCAGCAGCTGCGTGAGCAAGGACTCTCTTGAGAACCGGAGCGCACGCGTGTCCACATCAAACCCTAAATACGGGTCACCCAGGAGCTCCTCCACTGCCTCCGGCGGCAAGATGTTTGTCGGTCCGGGCTCTAATACACTCCCCAAAAGGTCGTCCCAGTCGGTCGCATCTGGGGGGAAGCCGCTTGTGATGGGGCTGTCGTCGTCGGCCGATTGTAAGCTATCCACCGCGGTCAGCGGGCTCTGAACATGTACTGTGCTCTGCACTCGCACCGGTCGGGGGCCGATCGGATGGCTCCCAACAGGCATGCGCTCGGGCTCGCTGCCTGCCTCCTGCCGCTGAGTGGAGGGGCGGCGCCGCACTTGCCTGGCACCATCTCCCGGCACTGCATTATCATGCATTATATCCCGGCCGCGGAGGGGGGGGCGGCCGCCGGCGGGCCACGGGGGACCCGCCGCACCCGCGCCTGCAGTTCCGCCGGAGAGGTGCAGCTGCCCGGAAGCGGGCGCCAGCGCAGAAGGGCGCGCTGGGTGGTACCCTGGAGGGCCCATCGATGTGTCGGCATATGTTGGGGCGGTAGCGGTGGGGCTCTGCGCAGGGGGTGGGCGGGGCTCAGCAGGGGATGTAGGCGGGTCACCTTCACAAGTGAGGGGGTACAAATCGCCTATGGAGGACATCAGGCTGTCATAGATTTGGGAGGGTGAAGGCTGCGGCGGCTGCAGGGGAGGGGCTGTGTATGCATCAGCCGCCGCTGCGGCACTAGTGCTGGCTTGCGGCATGGAATCATGCGTGAGCTCGTGCGCGCTGTCGGGGTATGGCTGATGTGGAGATGGAGCAGCGGCCTGGATATGCGGTGGGGATGCGGTGGGCGGCGCGTTCCAGGGGGGACTGCCGTGTGGGTAAGGTATGGGCGGGGCCGCCACCGGCTCAGGGTTATCTCGGGTCGATCCTGACGGGGGGCCGATGGGGGTTTGGGGGGCCGGTGTGGGCATGCCCCTCTGCGTATTTGGTGTTGTCACGGGCGGTGGAAGCAGGTGAGACGCTGAAGCGTGCCGCGCTTGGGGGACCTGCTGCCGAGGCCCAGGCTGTCGGGGACCCGGGAGCAGATGGGTCGGGACGGGCGCCAGATGAATGCCCCGGCCAGCCGAATTCCGCGTGGGCACCGGTTGCATCTGTTCGAATTTGCCGAGTGGACACGGCCGCGGGGGCGTAGGGGCGCCTAGCCATGTGCCACGCTGGGTCAGGTCAACGGCCAGTGACCTGCTGGCCCCTGCACGTGCGGTGGAGGTTGCCAGAGGCTGGGGGACCGAGACCGGGGCAGCAGCGGGAGGAGCGCCGCTGGACGCTATGAGGTGCAGTGCGCGGCCTGGTGGTGTCTGCTCAGTTAGGTCGGCTGGGGGTGCAGCCGATGGTGGAGACGACTGGTTGTGCGAGGCCGTGGCGTCGGCCGCGGCGCTGGCCGCGGCGCAGGTTGGCTGCGAGCCTTGCCTTGCCGACGCATCGGGTTGCACTGGGAACAGGGTCGATGCGTCAGCAATCAGTCGATGTGGCAGCGGGCGCACGTCGCTCAGCCAGAGCATGCATGCGCGCGCGCGAGCGTGAGTTGGCATCATATGTAGGGTGGTTAAAGAAGGGTAAACGAGCATCATCGGTGGGTCAGCACGCCCGGCAGCTGCGACACAGCTGCATGCATGCAACAATATGCATGGGCTGTCCTTGCCACGAGGCCTAGGCTGGGTGTATGGTCGCCGATGGCGCCGAGACAGCGCAATTGGCAGTATGAATCATCTACACGACAACAATGGCAATCCATTCAATAGTGTTCGGATGGTCTCGGCGCAGATGCCGCGCGGTACAGCGAGCGTGCATACGTGCCTTCAAGTACAACAGACGAGTCAGCTGCAGCGAGCTCTGCAGCGCCAGGCCCAGGCGCAGTGCATGATTGCTCCCTACAGCGCGCGGCTGACGAACTCACGGCATTGCAACGACATGATTGGCCTGTTCATGCCTATCTGCGCAAGTACAGGCATCCGTGGCATCCAGCGGTGCTGGAATCGTTGCACGCGTTTGAAAGCTTAAGCAGCACACCGCCCGGTTGGGGGCGCGATGCCCCCTCCTGGTGAGTCGGCTGGGCGTGTTTGTTGCACATCAGCAATAGATTGACACAGATCAAAGCATTCGGCGAAGCATCTGAGACTTTGCGGCCTCGATTGATCGTCGCATCGCAGGTGCCATAACGCTAGCTTTGTTGCACTCAAAGCACTCTGGTTCGCAAGTGTATGAACCTAGGCAGCCCGCTTGCAGCTGACTTGCCTCAGTGCGAGTGCATCCACGATGCTTTATTGAACAGTGGCAACGCCATGCTGGCTCGTTCGCGTTCAACGCGGTCACTAGGTTGGTGGGCTGATTGCACACGCTTGTCTTGGAAGCGTGCCCTGCCTCACCTGCTCGCTGGGTCCTGTGTACAGCTCTCACACCTCGCCTGTGAGAAGAAGGTGGGCACTCTTCTTTCGTCTGTGCCACGTATCGAACCTCGTTCGTTCCACGAGGTTCGATCCATCGACATACCTATGCATGGCTATGTCGCGCCGGCTGAAGCGCGCGCGGTCAACATCGAGTCAACATCACCACGTTCTCGCTTGAACCTAGCAGCTGCACCCACAGTCCCGGAGGCGTTGCTAATTAGAAGTATCAGGAGGAGAGGCAGGGACTGGAGTACGTGACAAGCCATGACATTCATACAGCCCTCAAGACGACCAGCGCTGGTCGCTAGCACGCGGCATCGGCATGTACCACTGCACTCCAGACACGAGCTCGACCCCGTGGCACGCCATTGCTACGGTCGAGATGGATGACGTGTAATGACTGCACTCCACTTGTGCTGCTGTTGGCAGAATCATGATGCAGCAGATACCTGGACCTGACGAATGTCAAATTCAGCCATCGGCTGAGCTCTCGCGTGTACTGGCGGCAGTGGACGCCCAGCTAGTCGTCCATTCTGATACTTTGTGGACGTCCTTGAAGCGGTGTGGCGATCTGTGTGGACGAGATTCTGCGGGGTCGTGCAGGCCGAGGCAGTCCCCACCGTAAGCCGCACACGGAACCGCGGGGTGCACAGAGCACCATGGTGCACCATCACCAGTCAATTGAGCTAGCAGGTCCTGGTCATGCAAGCCGAAGCGATGCAGCACGTGGTGGCGACCTCCAACACGGGCCGTTGCTTCCAGATGCTCAAACTTGAAATCTTAATAAGCAGTTGGCATTTGCACAAGAAGATGGCTTGTACAGCAAGTTGTTCAATCATAGACGCCGCAGGCTTGGATATGCCTCCTATACATCAATCGGGACGTCTGCATTGCGGCAGAGCCGAAGCTCAACGGACGTGTCGCGGTCGTGCCGGTAGCGATCGTTCCTTGCCCGGCCGGTCTCTCTGTTTAAGACTTGCGACCTGCCGAACAAAAGAACTGTTGTCCGTGGGAAGGTCGGCCAGCGACCATGGCCATGGATCCGCAAAGCTCACACCACATCACACTGCTCACAGCAGCACCGCGGCGCCGCAGGCCTTCTCTGGCCACTATCTCAGAGACACAGCTGACTGTGGCACAAGGACCCAAAAAAATAAATCGGCATCTGGCTCTGTGCTATATCTGAAACCTCGATCACATCCCGCACGTGGCAATGGTGCTACGAACAAACATGCCTCAGCGGCACTGACCTTGCAGCACAGGTGACACAAAGCCCACTCACGGTGCGTACGTCTCCATGCGATTTTCCATCAGGTGCTTTGATACAATCTGACGCAGAGAAATGGTAATTGGATGATTTCACTCGGTACAGGTCTGCTGCAGATCCTCTGCGACAACCTGAGCTCAGCTGAGCCTGCTCAGCTGAGCAAGTCGACAACACCTGTTACATATAGCTCCTGATGCCGTGTGTGAATGTCCAGGTACCTGTCCACGGCACCTGTGGGAAGGTGCACCCACTTCTCTACAGGACGCAGCTCAACGTAGCTGAACGAGGTGGAGCGACAGCACAACGAGCTACACGAGCTGTCGTCTGTCGGTCCCAGTCACATGGATGCAATGCAGTAAAGTAAAGTAAATCTAAATTTACTGAGCCGTATCCTACTGGACATTGACAACTCCGAGTTAAGGAGGACCACATATGCCGAAGGGGTAAACCACCTGGAAACCCCCCCTCAGACGACCGTACGCAACTCACAGGGCCTCCTCCTGTGCTAAGTGAGGTGGTCACGTACGGCCGTTTCGATTTCCAAATCGCACGCAGAATCGAACCCACGACCTCCTAAAACGGAGGGGTTAGCTTTTAATCCGTCCTCAACCCATTGGACCCCCTGCAGTAGCTAGCAAAGCAGTCTGACGGTGGTGACTCCAGCAGCGCTGTTTGTTTAATGGGGTTGGGCCGAACATGTGACAACAGTTCTGATGTACACCATGAATACTCACAAGACCTGTGTTTGATTGTGTAGTAATCCAAGCTGAATAGGTCTGGCTGATTCTGAGGGGCCACATGAACTGCATCAGCCCGCTGGCTTTTCAATGGTGCCAGACTGTACACATCAGCAAGCGATGTAAATATCCACAGCCCCAGCCAGTCTGCGGTTTGTGTAAAGCTGCGTGTTCCTGAAGCCAATTGCACCTCCACCTGCCCACGCCATCTTTAACAGCCTCAGCAACGGATAAATGTAACCGGTCACTTGGTGCATTGATCTGAGATGCCACACCTCAACTTGGCCTTGCGTACTGTCAAGACTCACAGCCCCAACACTCTTCTTTGGCAGACAGCGTTTATGAAGGCCTCTTCAACGAGCCCCTCGAGGCAAACATACAAGGGCTTTCCTCTCCAGTGCCAGGCTGATACGTCTGAGGATCTTTTAGAACAAATTACAGCAGATACACTCCCGATGAAGTGTAACACCACAATCCTCTTATAGTGAATACACTAGGCTTAGGGTAATTCAGTTCAAATACCTCCTGTGTCACCACCTACGCCACTGTCACTCGACATAGTGCGAGCGGCACATATCACGGGCGCACACTCATTCTCCTGGCACTGCACACATACTTCCTCAATCTCAGTGGGCCACACAGCGTCGCTGAAGCTGGGAGACTGCCATGTCAACATGCACCCTGTGCAGCCACATGCGCTCTCTCGCGAACCACTGCCTTACTCCCAGACCCCGGGGCCCAAATGCCTCTGACTGACCCTAAGTAAACTGCACCCCATAACACAGCGCATTGCCAAAACCGACAACATGCGCCACTATCACTATTACCATTATTGATCTATGTGGCTGGTGGGACCAGCAGCGAAGCAGGACATCTCAGCAGTGGTGGCCGTTAATGAGCCGCCGCGAGGGCGGTGACCGGCGCCGCCGTTGCGGCGGGCGTCACCGCGGCAGGGGCCCCCGCGACCCGCCGCTTCCGCGACCCCCGCACCGCCGACGTCGACAGCGCCTGGAAGTACTGCACAAGGCGCAGCATGCTGAAGAACTGGCGCAGCTGGTCCGGGACGAGCGCGGCGCCCTCAAACGCGCTGCGCAGCGGCGGCGGCGTCGCCGCGTCCGGCTCGCGGCACGGCTCGAACTCAATGCCCGTCGAGAAGACGGTATGCGCGGGGGGGGTGTGCGGCAGGCGCAGCTCCGAGGGGACCTGCGACGAGGCCTGCGGCGAGAGGAGGGCGCTCGAGGTCGGCGAGAGCATGTGGACGGAGGCCCGCGGCGACAGCATCCCGGAGAGTGCGCCTGCATCAAGGAGACAATGTCCTTGTTTTGTTGCATCTGTTGACGCACACATCAGAGCACGCTTCATTATACCAGGGAAAGTATGACCGTGCGGCGCATGGGCGGCGCATGGGCGGCTCACTCGCCGCTCGTGGCCGATGCGTACCGTAGTAAATGTCAAGGTTCGTCAGAGTCCGTCCCCAAAATCAAAAGTTTGATGACAGGTAGTCGGCTGCCTTGTCTTGTGGCCACAGAAACAACAAATTGGCAAAAAATGATAAACGTGTGTCCCAGGCTTCTCGTCGAATACGAGAAAGCTGTGTGTTTTTTTTAATCGAATAGCAAAACAATGATTGTGCATTACTGTCCCGTCCCCGCCAGTGATACAGTACAGTGACGGTACGTGGACTGTCCTATGCCTTGTCCTAGCTGGCTCAGCTAGGATAAAATAACTTTTGGGAGCCAAAGCGAAAGCAAGTGTGTTAAGCAAGTGTGTTGTCGTCGTGCTGCAGACACAGCTGTTGCGACACAGCTTTCGCCTTTAGCATCCACGCGAACTTGCTGTCAGATCAGATGATCAGGCAATGCCACGCTGATATTGACATTGACGAGGGTATAAAGTGTAGACCGTGTGTGTCCCGACCCTCACAGCATATTCCTGACCAATCGCGATAATAATTAAAATGCCTGTCTGTCCCTGTAGCCACAGCGACGGCGGCTCCAAAAACAATGAAAATGGTTTTCGTGTCCCATCCTCGCAGATCTCGCAACGAACCTTTGTATACACTGCGCTACGTTCGGACCATCGCATCACGGTGAAGCCCACGTGGCAGGTTCAGAGGGCAAGCACAACACACTGGACACAGAACGCACAGCGAGGGGGAGGGGCAGAGCATACCTGATGGCACGCGGAGGGAGCGCTTTCCTGCTAGTGGCTGGGGCGAGGCAGAGCGGTGTAGGGACGACCCAACGCGGGGGGAACGCTTCACAGACGGCCGCGACGGGAAGAGGCGCTGAAAGATGCCTTTGGCCACGCCCGCCTCCACGGCCGCGTCAGCGCCGCCAAACGCACTCATGGCCGGCCGCTGTACAGCCTTCCAGCCCCCGGGTTCCGCCACGCGCATGTCCAAGATGCAGACCGCACCACCTTCGCGGACCACCCCCGGCCGGCAAAGCTCCATCTGGGAGCTGCGGCTGCCCATGCCGAGCCAGCTCGGAGCCCGGCTTGGTGTCGGACTGGCCTGCCGCAGCGGCTGCGGCGTGCTGCGCGCGGCCTGCGCCGGTGCCGCGTACGCCGCCGCCGCGGCAGCGGCGGTGTTCTTGCCGCTGCTGTGCGCGGAGTGCGACGCGAGCGCCGCGGCGGCCGCGGCGGAGTGCGTGCCGCCGCTCGACGGCGAGCCGTCGTCCGACGGCGGCGACAGCTCGACATGCACGCCGAGCTCCTCGGTCAGGCTGTTCATGCTATCGTCCTCCGCACCGCTGTCTTCGGCTCCATTGTGATACCCCATCGGGTCTCCGTCCGAGAATGCGATGCTGTCATCCGCCCCCACCATCGCAGCCAGCGGACGAGTCGACGCTCGAGATGCGACAGACCAGGCCGGCATCGTCATCGGGCGGCCCTCCGCGTACGCTCGCGCGACCGCGATGGAGTCTGCCGGGAGCGAGCTCACTGGTTCCACAGACGCCATTGCTGCCGCTGACGCGGCCGCAGCCGCCGCCCATGCGGCCGTCGCCATCGCCGTAGGCGCCGCGCCGCCGCCTGTGGCCGCCGGTGGTACCGCCGGGGCGGCGACCGCGGCACGGACTGCGGCGTGCGCGGATGTCTCCGGAACGGCGATCGCACCAGCGGCCATCGCGACGGCAATCATCGCAGCCATCGCCCCGACCGACGCTTTCTTTGCGTCTGCCTGCATGTCCTTTCGGAGTGTCTCGTCGTGCACAGCACGCTCGCCGGAGCCCGCACTGGGGTCAGCCGGCGCCTGCGCGGGGCCGGTGTGCGGCATATCCGGGGCCTCTCGCACCGGAGAACCCTGCGGCGGCCCGGTGACTTCCACGGCAGGCAGGATTCCCGTCGCTGGCACCGACACGCTCGCCGTGAGCCCGTCCCGCACGAGCGCCTCGTGCAGCAGCGACGTGGCCGCCGGGCTGCGTCGGGCTGTGTGCTGTGCAGCCTGTGGCGGCTGCGTGGCGAAGGGAGTGAGCGTGGGGCTGGACACGCTGCGGCCCGCGGGCGCGCGAGCACGCGGCGGCATCGAGGCGAGCGGGTCGAACAGCGTGTCTGCGGAGGGGATACCGGCGACCCGGTGCCATCCGTGCGTCGGCACGTCAGGGGAGGAACAAGATCGCGCAGCCGCAGGGTGTGCCGCCGCGGAGCCAGGCGCAGGGTGGCCGAGGCCTGTAGGGGTCGCAAACACCGGCGCCGGCCTCGCCGCGGCGTCGGCGTCTGCTAAGCGCACGGCTGGGTGTGCCGATGCGCCTGTTCCGGGGTCTTGGCGGGGGGGCTCCGGTGCAGGAGGGGATTGCGGTCCGCTGCCGGCAGTCCCGGCCACTGCACCTCGGGGGGTCGACGAGTCCCCTGCGCGAAGACAGACTTCTATGTGCTCGGCGTTAGAACAGAACCTCGCCTGCTGCTAGTACACTATAGCACAACTCAGAGTGGATGCAGATGCCTGGCGTACACATGGCCCATTGCAGTGATACATCGCCGGGCTCTGAGAATAGGCGCCATGGCACACGATGGCACACGCTGCACATGGGGCCGGCTGGGGCCATCTGATGAATCACTTTGGTAAAGCCGAAACATGTCACAGCAGTGCGCAATCGTCATGTTCATTCGCATGCACCAGTGAATTTTCTACCTGTTATAGTACACGCGGTCTGAAAACCTTATGGCCACGGAGAACTGGTGGAACGGCACTAGAACTGCGCTGCCACGCGGTCCCGAGGAAGGCAGTACCTCGTCGGCTGTTCACAGCATCCCCGCCACCGGCGCGCCGCGGAATACCTGACCCGGCATATGGCCCAGCAACTGCGGCGTGCATGCCGCGTGACGCGTTGTCGCCAACGCTCTCCGGCCGGCTGTCCTCAGCACCTGTGACAACGGGCGCCGCCCGTTCCTCGGAGCGGTGTGACCCCGTGGTGCTGCCGTTCGCAGCCATTGGGGCTGTGAAGCCGGCATCGGCAGCGTGCGCTGTGTCGATCTGTAGCAGGGAGCGCCGCCGCGCGCTCGCCGCGTGCTGCCGAGGCGTGGGGCGGACCGCGGGGCCATCCGGGGACGATGTAGGGGGCAGCTGCGGATGGGGGGCCCCGGACGGGGTGGGAAGGGCATACCATTGCAGCGCGCCGCGGTGCGCGGCTGCGGAGGCGGAGGTATGTGCGGTCGAGGTGGAGGTGGCTATGGCGGCGCCACCGCCGAAACTGTCCTCCTCCAGAAACATGGAGGCTGTCGGACTGCCTCGGTCGGACACGTTGGCGGCCTGAGCCGCAGCGACAGCCTGCGCTGCGGCGTGTGCCGCGGCGGTTGCTGTGGCTGCAGCGGTTGCTGCGGCCGTGGCTGCCGCGACGGCGGCGGATGCCGCAGCGCTGGCTGCGGCTATGGCTGAGGAGGAGGCCGCGGTTGTGCGGGAGGTCATTCCGAAGGCAGAGCTCAAGCGGCGCTGCACGTGAGCGCCGGTGTTTGGTAGCGTGCTGTGGCTGTCGGTGAGTGTGGTGGCGGTGTTGGGGGGAAGCGCGCCGGAGTAGCGCATTTCAAAGTTGGCAGAACCGATCGCGCTGACTGCGCTGACTGAGGCTACGCCGGCTTCGCTGCCCAGCACGTCATCCTCGAGGTCCATTGCCGGCAATGATAGGCCAGTAGGGGATGACGTGACTGAAGACAGCGACGACAGGTGCTCAGCGATCAGGATCGGTGGACTGTTTGTGCCAGGAGTCAGGTCTGAAGCGAAGGCCTGGCCGAGCTCACCTGCAGGTGCCCGGGCGTGACTCGCAGCTCTCACACGAGGCAGCAAGAGTCTTTATGTGATATCAAGCTGTTGCGTGCGGTCAAGCCATAGGGACGGCTGGTGTTGTTGCAAGCTGCAACTGCAACAAGAGTGTAATGTAGGGCACACCGTCGACGTGACCGTTCATGAGACGAGCTGTTCACTTAACTGATGCAACAGCTCCGGAAGGAAATGATGTCAACAAGGTGATGCGTGAGCGAAGTTCCTGCATGGCACGGCACGGCTGTACCTCGGAACCGGCCTCGCGGACTTGCTCCCCGCTGCGTCAACCAGCTGGACTGCTCGCACTGGCGGGTTCACGCATCATCTCATCAGAAATTCAGCTTACATCATAATTCAGGGCCTCAGCTGCGTGATGCTGCGGTAGCTATACCTGTCGTCCAGGCGGATCTCAGTATTGGCGATTGTTGCTGAGCAGTCTTGGCGCAGAACGAGCAGACAAATGTTGGACGGCCTTTCCGCACGCAAGTCTACGCGATGACTGCTCGGAGAATGACTGTTTTGTGGGGAACGGTTTTGCGTAAGAGCCTCACTTCGTCAGGCGTTTGCACAAGTTGGTGTCTGGACCTGTGAGGGATAAGATGATGGATGGGGAATCGTTTATTGGAACAAACTATCACGTTGACGTGCATGTGATTGTCTCACCGCTGATCAACCAGGCGTAGGCGACGTCTTCAACGCATCAGCTGCCATCTACAATAGCCCTCCTACAGCTCTCAGCAAGTTCTACGTATCTCAGCCAAGATAGATCTGGCGCAGTGGTGTGGGATACATCAGATGCATCGGCCACACGGCGATGACGACTGCGCGCCTCGAATCTGTGACACCTGATGACCTGGAAACACGCATGCATCATCGCCTTGAAGCCGGTGTCGGACAGGTCGAGAACAGACTTGTGAGCCGTTACAGGCCTGTCGCGAGGCCCCCGAATTTTCGCCGCGGCCCGCCACTGATGCAGATCAATGTCTACATATGTAGCCATATTATCAGTGTACACTGAATTGCGACTGTTTTGCGGCTGATTTGATCCTCCACAGCTCAAAGTATCGGAGAGCCAGGGCAGGAAGTTGATGCCTTGGTCTGCTGGCGTGCAGCGCAATCTCGGCGCGGGCGCACGCCGTGACTTCCGTATGGCCATGCATGGTGCATTACTCCTGTGAATTCCGGGAAGCAGAATTTCCCAATCCCACCTACACTGCAGCTACATAGCGCGATGGCCATACACAAGGATTCATACCATATCCCCAGCACTTTCAAACGTGTGAAGAAAGATGAGATGGCAGACCTGCCATGGCACCGTGAGTGGCCACCTCCAAGTGGCACCAGCAGTGCTCTACAAACCGCCGGTTTTCCCGCTGAAATAGACGTTTTTCCTGAAAATGCCGCCAAGGTTTTGAAAAGTCGACGGTTTACGCCGCTGAAAATGGGCTGTTACAGCAAAGGCCAGCGGGCGCAGCCCGCTGTGTCTCTGGCGTCTGAGCGGTCTTGCCCGCTGAAATGTTGCCCGCGAAGCGTGCGGGATGTGTTCACATAGATAATGCTGCGAGCACACGAGCGAGCGAAGCGAGCGATCTTGACGCGCAGCTGCACCTAGGTGCACAGTGTAGGAGAGATAATGCCAACTTCGTCTGCCCAAGTCGAGCGGGGCTTCTCTCTGCTCAAGCTGCTAATTGGTGACCGCCGCATATCGACGCATGTGGCCACCAGTGCTCTACAAACCGCCGGTTTTCCCGCTGAAATAGACGTTTTTCCTGAAAATGCCGCCAAGGTTTTGAAAAGTCGACGGTTTACGCCGCTGAAAATGGGCTGTTACAGCAAAGGCCAGCGGGCGCAGCCCGCTGTGTCTCTGGCGTCTGAGCGGTCTTGCCCGCTGAAATGTTGCCCGCGAAGCGTGCGGGATGTGTTCACATAGATAATGCTGCGAGCACACGAGCGAGCGAAGCGAGCGATCTTGACGCGCAGCTGCACCTAGGTGCACAGTGTAGGAGAGATAATGCCAACTTCGTCTGCCCAAGTCGAGCGGGGCTTCTCTCTGCTCAAGCTGCTAATTGGTGACCGCCGCATATCGACGCATGTGGCCACCCTTCTCAAATACGTGTGAAACAAGCTATCACATACGAAGACTTGCGCGAGCAGCATTTTGATCCCACCAGGCCCATAGATGATAAGGAGGGTGCACTCACCCTGATAGACATGTATGAGAAACTGGCGAAAGATTCAAATTGTGACCTCCTCGTCCGTAAGCTTGCTGAGGCAGTAGCCATATGCAGCCTGATGAGGCGTGGGACGCAGTTTTGTCTGATGTGCTTCCAGGTGCTGAAGGTGGTGAGGAGGTAGGTTATAGTGACAATGATGATGAGCAGGACATTGAGCGTGATGAGTTAGAGCGCTTGCTGACCTTTGGTATGCAAGAGGGCGACTGAATGTGTATGTTGCTGTTGTTGCCCACACAAATTTAACAGGCCTTGGAGGTAAATGTATATGACTGCAAAGGTCATTCCTCACTACCTTACTTCAGCAGACATATATGATTGCGAGCGCAGCGAGCCCGAAATATTTGTGGCATCCCTCCAGAAAAAAACAATTACGGCGGGACAGCCCTTCGAAATTTCAGCATACCAGCGGTGCTTGCCCTCTGAAAAATAGAAAAACTCAGCGGGAATCCCTCCATAAAATACGGGGGTTGTAGAGCACTGGGCACCAGTGTCGGGTCGTCAGGCCCAGTGTATCAACCAAACGATGTACAAGGCGCTAGCTGCGGATATGAGAGGCCAGCTTTCAAGATCGTGCTAGTGCAGCACGGTCGTCAAAGACTGTCGGGTACGCATCGGTTACAGTCTGCTACAGTCATAAAATTTTCGTTTGACAGTGTATAGCTTAGTAAGCCATAGGAAGGCGCAATACTTAAATCACCTATGGCTTGATATAGACTCTGCTGTAAATATTAGCGGCGTTGCAGCAACCGAAACATTCCTGACCATCGCAATGCTTTCATCTGGATTTATGATCAGGAGTGAGGCATAGGCGCTCGCTGGGACAAACAATGTACCGCTGTCCTCGCAGCGCAATCGGTATCGGTACGCTTTTCATCACCGTCACAGTCACCATGTGAGAACCATACAATGAATGCAAGCTGGGGCGGGCTACTCGAATTCTACATGCCAGTGCAGCCGTCTTGTCAGCTCGGTCGATAGCGAGCATCTGGCAGCGACGAGGTACAGGAGTACCTATTGCATTGCGGACGCCCATTTGAGAGGTGATAAAAAAACAGCTTGGCTTTCTATGCTGTTGAGTTCGATATGTGTCTGTGAGAGTCGCCGTGATGCACGCGATTGCAGTCCAGCTGAGGTGCTCGCGCCATCACTCTTCAGGCGCTTGCCACAAAGGCACAAGCCTTACCCAGAGTCTCTAGCTTAGCACAACTTCAGCGCGTTGACACAGCTGATGATCCAGGGACAGCAAATTGACATAGCCGATCAACCGGGACGGACACAGCCTGGAGGGTACAGAAAGCCCTTGCACAATGGCAGGAACATTAATGCAAGAAAACTGATGATTAGAACATCCGTATGCTGTTTTGCACATGACTTAAGACAACCACTCCGAGTCATTGTGATTCCAAGGCACAGGAGCGTGATAGTGCAACCTCGGATGTTACCCGGGTGGCCAGGGCGCAATCGTGCCACAGCATGGCGACAATGGTTCGCACATCTCATACAATTGCGGTACTCTACAGTCCATGAGTCTGCCTTACGGGCAGCGGAGACACACACAGCCACACAGCCAAATGCACGCCCCGCTCCCACCCCCACCGGCTTTGCTCCCACAGTCAGGTTTGCGATTGAGCCCCTTGAACCAGTGCCGAGCATCACCCCATACTGCATTCTGCAACTATCTTATAGACGTCCAGCGGTGTTGCCCAGGTTACCACCTGATGCACAATCCTTTCACAGATTACTACTGACCATGAGCATGTAAATTACACCAGCTGACTGCCTCTTGTGTGCATATGACTGCACACAGTCCCAACGCGCAATGCCGTGCCAGGCTGGTGCGCACAGCAGGCAGGTGCAACCCATGCAACAGCAGGTAGGCGATCGTATGCTCGGAGCAGCGTCACTCTCTCTCCAGCTGCTTCGCTGGCACGTTGTGGCATACCTCACCACGAACGCCACCCAGCACGAACCTGATAGACTACTCAAGGTATCATGCCGCCAAGCTGCCCTTGCAGGTGCCGCTCAAAAACAGGTGCCCATGCCGGAAACTTTACAAAACTCGGCTGACTTGATGCCAGACCGCAGATGCCCGAGTCTGCTGCAGCGCCCTGCATGAGGCCCGCAGCGATGCAACCAGCTCGGCAGCGAGGCAGGCATGCATGTGCAACATGCGTGTGCGGCGCCATGTGCCCCGCACACCGCCCCGCATTCTGCTCCGGGCATGGCGCACCCGTCCTGTGCTACAGCTACGAATCTCAACACATCGACGAACACATCCCGCGCCGCTCAACGCCGGGCGCGGGCTCAGCCCTGCCGGCAGCTGGGGTGCTCTCAAACACCCTCAACCCTGCAGCCAAGCCCTGCTGCGCTCTGCAGACTGCGCATGGCCGACACGCATGACATCCAAGTCGGGTCAGGAAATGACCCCCCACGGTGCCGCGCCTGACCTCATGCAAAAAAAAAACTGCCAATCTCGAGGTCGCCCTGTCACGGACTTCTGTATAGACTCTGAACACCCCAGCATGTTTCCTGCTGCCCAAAGACTGGCTGCCGCACTAGAACACGGCACAAACGTGCCGCATGCTCAGCGGACTGTAAGTTGCAGCCCCATCAACTCTGTGAAGCGCAGCCATGGCGCTGCCGTTATGTACCCCTGCCCCACCTGCCACGTGCATGCGCGATACTAATTCGCGGGCGCTACTCGCTGGGGCGGGAGGGGGGCGGCCGCGAGCCCCAGCGCATGGCCACTGCGACGATGCCCGCCACCGCCGCCACCGCCGCATATATCTGCGCGACGATCTGCACTGAGCGGCTGACGAGGCCCGCCGGGGGGAGGGCGGCCACGGAGTTGAACAACGGCTGCGCCATGCGGCCGGCGCGTGCTGCCGCGGGTGCGAGGGCCCGGGTGCCCGTCTCCACTTGACCTGCACCATGCGGGCCGCTGTCGGCGATAAGCACTCCACACTGATGGTTGATCGCTGAAGGGGCGGTGTGGGGGGCCGCAAGCGTGAAGGGAATGTGTGGCCACCGCCACGGCGCGCAGGCTGCGGGTAAGCATGCCCAGACGCAGCACACGCATGAATCGAAGCAGAAGTCTCACAGCACAGCAATTCAAGCGCAGCATAGCACAGCTGGGACGCACGACTCGCGCTGCTCGGTCGCGGCACCTCGTCGCCGCAGCGGCCACCGCCACCACCGTCAGTCGCCCACGTACCTGGAGCCCTCCCCGGAGCGGCCCCCGCTTCCGCCGCCCCGGCCTCGCCCTCTGGCCGCCACGCCCAGCCACCGTGGTTCGCGAGCGCCTCCGCAGCCGCCATGGCGGCCGCCCACCCCGCGTCCGCGGCCTCCTCTGCGGCGTCCCACGTGTCATACGTCGACTTGCACGTCGCCTGAAGCGACACGGACGGTGGCTGGCCGCCGCCGCCGGCCGCCGCGGCGGCCGGGGCGACGACGGCAAACATACCAAGCGCGTCCTCGTGGCGGTCGCGCCGCTCCCCGGGCACCGGCTCGTACTCGTGCCGCTGGATGAGCTCCCGGATGTCGACGTTTTCGCCGTGGGCGTGGCGGCGCCGCGCGAAGGGGCCGCGCGGGGGGCGGATCTCGAGGTCGACTTGCCAAGAGGCGGTGCGGCCGAAGAGGCCGCCGTCTTCGTGACTACTGGCGTCCGGGGCGTTCCACTCGGCCGTGGCAGCGATGGGGTTGCGTGCGACTGCGGGGTGGTGGGGTGGGGGGCGTGGGCCGCGGTAGAGGTGGTTTGGGGAGACCATCGTCCGGTCTGGGCTGCATGCATGGATCGGCGTGAGAGTCCCGGCACGAGTGCGTGGAGTATCTGCTGGGTTGGAGTATGTGCTGACAGGGCAGTGTGTGCTGAGATGAAAGGAGGACCATGGGGACTTGGGCTTTTGCTGCAGGCCTGTTCGGGTGCCTACCGCTGCTGCAGGGCTGTTCGAAGGCCTGCACGGCTAAGCAAGTGCTGGTTTGCAGAGATGTGTACAAACCATGCGCATGCATGGAGACAAGCAGCTGCGTTCGACCGGCTACTGTGTAAGAGGAGCTGGTGCTCACAGAGCCACTGGAGGGCTGTGCTAAGGAAAACACAGCAAACAGCATCGTGAGTGCCAGACAATGGACTGTGGAACTGAGCCCCAGTCACTGGCTAGCTCAGCAGAGTGTGGCCACAGCTGCAAGCTCGCCCACCAGGGAGCGACGCTGGTTGAGACCTGCAGGAAAAGGAGAAGGCGCCGTTGCTCAGGCGACCAGATTCACAAAAACCTGTTGCCGCCTTCACAACAGGGGCTCTTGGGTTCAGGAAGCACGGCAGCAAAATCATTTACTGCAAAATAGGGGGAATCAAGTGCCATTGAGCCAAAACATGCCACGCCAGACTGCAGAACCGCAGCCATGGAATGCAAATGGTTTAGCCACGGGCTACATACGTGCCTGTTGGCTGGAAAAGATGGTGGACTTCCATGCAAGTGGTGCTGATATTTCAGCGCAGGATGTCAGTACAGCTAACACCTTGCAGTGGCCTACATTGAGAGAGTGGCGTCGACGACTTTGTGGAAGACGTGGGCGGTACGGCAGTGCCCTTGCGCAGAGCAAACAGTGCCATGCGTTGCGGACTCGGACCGGGCACGTTGCAGAGCGATATGGACTGTGCACAGGACAGAAAATTTTGCAGAAAGGAACAGCATTGACTAGAACCCGCGTTGAAGTAGTCTGGCAAGGCTGTAGGTGTCGCTCCTAAATACAGTGGGCCTGTGCCGGACAAGCTGTGGCCAACCGAGCGCTGAAGCTCAGAACATCACCACGTGAATCTGTAGCAGCGATTCTTCCGCGCAGCACCCGAAGCATTCACAATGAGGTTCACTGAAATCACTGTAGCAACATGTGTCGAGACGTCAGATCGCCGATCGTGCATAGCTGGAGCTCAATGAACGGACAGGAACAGCAACGCTATACGCAATTCATCCACATCACAAAGAAAATATCAAATGGATATGAATGCAAATCGAAAGGACACCCGCGGGCTGAAGCCTGTCCACGGCCCCCACTGCATCAGTTCACGATGAAGCGCTGAACAAAGGTTGCGCTGCTTCTCCATACAAGATCGGGACTGCTTCGTAAGTTGTAAAGTATTCATACCAAGGGTTACAGCATCAACGTCTTGCCTTGAAATCTGTCCGATCACAAGTGATCTGCGCCTGCCGGGATCGGTGGAGCGCGATCCAGGAGCAGCCGCGAGTGGCCTACACGCCGATGCAGTTCATCCGAGAGTAACGTTGATGTAATCTGAAATGCAGGTGCAAATACGGTGCTATCTTACTTCCGCGCAGTGTCGTCCATAAAAAAGCAGTAGCTCCTGTAGACATCGGCAACGGAACGATCTCGTACCGTTGCCACGTTTCGCAAGTTTGGCTATACGTGGCACGGATTCATGTAATCGTCTACTGCTCAAGGTAAGAATTGCTGCGTAATACGGCGTCATCTCAAACACTGCCTTTCAGAGCTGAGGGCGCTTTTCCTACAGGCACGGAATTGGCAAGCGATAGATTCAAGCTCCGGCGTCATGGATCCCTCAATCGGGTGTGTGCCCACGTCATGGCGCAAAGAGCACGGTCTCTAGATCTACGTGCTCATGGACGCCCTACGAGCACGAATCGCTGTGACTTCCCGCGCAGGAGCTACTATGTAAGATGGCCTGCAAGACCGCCGTTGCGCACGCCGCAAGTCAGCGTCAGGTGCATGATCCTCACTTGTACATACAGCATGACAACGATCACGCACAGATGTGGTTATGTTTCATCGAGAGCGCCTTCACAAAACTTGTTTGTAATGGTAGTTGTGCTCTAGCTAGCATTCAAAAGCATGGACATGAGACGCTGTCTGCCACTACAAGCTCATGCATGTGCAGAGGCGCCGGTGCTCCAAGAAGAAGGCCGTGCCCGTACGTTGTTTTTCGTTTTGCACCTGTGGCGGTTTGCGATTCTATAGCTGGTGCAGGTCCACCATGTGCCCAACCACTCAAAGGGGGCACTACGGTTGTGTTTGCGGCCCCACATGAGGACTGCGCAGCCCCTCAGCACCACACTCTCAAGCGGCCATCTTGATCACAGGTCACAGGTCGCCACCCAGCAGCCGCTTACAGCGGAACACGGACACTAACAGACGGCATGCATGGCGCGCCCTTCCCTCACGGGTGGCAAACGCAGACTGCACGGCTGTAACGGCAGACGCAGAGCCGAACAGGCACAGCACACAGGGCCAACCGCACAAGGGGTAGGTTGACACAGCTGGCTCCTCAACACTGCAGTAGTTCTACAACACGGCCACCGGCACATGACGGCGGCGGCGGCTGCGCATGCGCGTGGCAAGCACACACCGCATACAGCACGCGCAACGCCCGAATCCCCCAAAAGACACTTTACCTGGCACCGAATCTACAGTGGGCATGTCTGCCTGTGCGCGCAAATGCGCATGGACTCTAGGCATCGCGCCTGACCAAATGACTCTTTTCTCTTCCCCGCTTGCCCTGTCTACCAGACGGCTTGCGCACCACCACAGCACTGCAGGCGGCACAGCACAGCACAGCGTGCGATGGCTGCGTGCGCTACGATGTCAAACGACACGGTAGCCATCGCCCCCAGGGTACACCCATCCCTCTGACCCCGCGCTTATTCGCAGGCCCAACCCACCTACCGCAGGCCCAACCCACCTGATCCCAGTCAATATGTACAATCTACCCCCAACACAAAACGCCAGCGGCTGGAGCTCCTCCGACTCCGTGGCAGCCAATCCTCAACATCATACATCTCGTGCCGCACATAGGCTGCGATACATCCGCCACGCACACGGCCGCCATCGCCGTGGCGCCGAAGAAAGCGCTCCAGCAAAGCGCGGCGGCAGAGCAGCTTCCTTCGCATGTTGCGGACCGCCACACTGCGGCAACGCGGCCATCAGGCGCACGGCAAAATTCATACATCACACGCATGCCCACCCTACACTTCCCCCCATCCGTCGATCGAGTCCACTGGCGAGACCCTCGCACCCGCGACATGCTGTCAGAAGCCGCACGCTCAGCAGGGCCCATCACGCAGAATCACCCCGGCAGGATCCTCATCAGGCGCCCTCAACTAGATGGTGTCTTCAGAGACGATGTGGAGCGCGGGAGGCCCCGCGGCGGGCCGCGGCAGCAGCAGCACGAACGGCTCGAGCTCGGGCTGCACGACCCCCGGGCCCGCCTCCGGCAGCAGCTGGTGGGCGCGGGGCACGGCGAGCTGCACATGGCGCGCGACGCGGTCCAGCTGCCCGAACACCGAGCCGCGGGCCCCGCCGGTGATCTCCACTGCGAGATCCTCCACCGCCGCCATCGGGGCAGTACGGCGCTCTCTATGCGGGGGTAAATAGGGAGGGGGCGGCGCTGTGCACGGTGTCGAGCGGGAGGGGTTTGTGGCTGGGGGGACTGGGGGCCTGCAGGCGCTGGGGAGGGTCGGGCGGGTGAAATGAGCGTGCCCGAGCTGACAGGAGGGCGGGGTGAGTGGCGGGAGGCGGTGACGGGATGGGGTGAGGCATGTGGTGTGTGTGGGCAGTGGCTGTGGGGCCGTGGGATCTGTGTCGTGCAGCGACGATGCGTTGATCGGGTTGGCAACGTGGAGGGCGATCCGTGGTGACTGCTACACGGCGTAGTTGGCAGTTCCTGGATGCGGTGCCAGGGGCGGGTGAGGATGCAGCAGAGGCGCGAAACAGAGATTGTAAAAGTGGTGCAGGATACGCTGTGTACTGCTCGCGGTAGAGATAGCACTGGATGAGGCGGGGTGAGCATCCACTAAGGATGAAACAGCACTGCTTCCAGCCTTGCCAAAGGACGGCGTCAGCCGCTTTTGCAGGTCAAGTATTCAATGCCGAAAACAGCAATCCTCTTCCTCAAGCCCGACGTTATGCGATGTCAGCTCAAAGGTGCAGTAGACACAGCGTGTTGTAACAACTGGACAGGGACACCCAGGACAGCAGGCAGCTGCGTTCCCTGACGGCCAGTGATCGATAATATCCGCGGCATCGCCTACGTGAGTGCTTATGCTTCCTGCAAGTAAGCACTTGGCCAGTGCGACCTCAGGAGACTCGAGCTGATGCAACCAGGCTGTGCTTTGTGGAACGTCTCGCCTCGCAATCCTGCCTGCGAATATCTGCAGACTGTGTATACAAGTTTCTGTACATGGTATTGAGGCGTCGAGTGGCTTTCTGACGGTGCTCGTAGATGTGTGGCATGTGCGCCGAACACTGTGCCGGGCCAGTCCAACAATCTGCAATGTCTTGAACATGTGAGGCCAGTCGCCACAAGCAGAAACGAACTGACGGCAGCACGTATGAATGTGGTCTCGCAGCCGTCTTTGTGTTTGGCGAATCGGAAGTCATCCAAACGACTCGTGGCGGTGATGCTGAGGTGTTCGCTGGCATCGCTGCTAGAGCGCGGGCAACAGCCGCAGCCAGGCGTTCCGAGTCTGTATACAAGGCAGAAACCGGCAAGATAGTTCTCCATGAAATCGTTCAGGCGGGCTCGAAAACAGTCACCGGAGGAAACGGCTGGGCTGCCAGAAGCAGGACGCACTGCCTTGATCACTGTGTGTACAAACAGTTCCTCTTGCCAGCATATAACTTTCTGACCTTGAAACATATACAATTATAAAGCTGCTCCTTACGGTGTGATGCATATGCGTGATGCTGACTGGCTGTACATGTTTGGAAATCGACAGTGGCGGAGGTCCGGGGCGCAGCAAAAGCAAGGTCAGCATACACACCTTGAATCTAACGTATACTGTCTTGAAGCAAGTCTCCGGGTGAGTGTCGCAACCGATGCACGACTGTGACGTGCATACTGATGCCACACGGACGTGCGTATTTGGGACAGGAGGTATCAGCCGTGTCGTTAGTAGACGACGGTCAACTGCTATAAACGTGAAAATTAGATCATTCTCAGAGACCCACTTGCGCGGGCCACGGTGCTGTCGCAACACTCGCCTACATGGAGCTCCATGAGCTTCGACGACCGATCGCGATCGCTTGCCGCGACATCTGGCTGTGCAGTACAGGACGCATCTTCCGCACAAATGCTGTTCCAATTTTCTGAAAGGCGTGAAGTTTGTTACTCCGCTATCTCTCCGACAGAGCGGCACACCATGGCATCCTGCAGCCTGCAGTTATCCGGTTACCCGTTCACTATCTCGGGCCAGGACTGCCGAGACGTCCGCGAAGTGCAGAAACGTTCGTAACCGACAAAAAGGAATGCAAGCACATGGTTTGACTCAAAACGTCATGTCATAAGCTGCGCACTGTAGATTCCTTCCCCGCAAGTTCAGCTCCTGGTGAGCGTTCTTCCTGCACAGGCACGAACGCTCGTGGCCGTCCAAGGGTATGCCCTACATCATAGGCTACATGACTTCAGGTGGATGCACGATTGACCGAGTCGTTTCCAGTCACATCAGCATATGCCTGCATCACCCGAGCATCTACGCGAGCATGTTGTCTCAATCGATCACTCGCATAGCTGTGCAGCTGAAACGTCCTGCTCCCCAATAGTATGCCCACACTGCCAGTGCCGTGCCTGTTCCAGCTTGAGAACATGGCGCCACTGTGTGCGGTTGCAAGCCTGGTGGCAGCCTGTGCACAAGATGATCCGGCTTCAGCCGGTGTGGCCCGTAGGCCGTGGTGTGTTAGCTTGCATTCAAGATTAAACGAAAACATATGTAGCATACTTTGCTTCATCGGAACTGGCATGCAATTCAAAGAAGATGTGCAATGCTCAGACTACGAACGAAGCTGCTTCTCACAGGCATCCGCAAGGCCACAGCCTTTCAGGACTGCCAGACTACATGAATTCAGGAAATGATTTCAAGTGAACGGTAATTCTCACAGTCCCTGGAGTTTCCAGAGAGAGGGAGCAGGGTTAACATCCGATGAAATGGGCATTGTGTGCCCAGGCACAGTTTAACGGGGCAGTTTTGACGGTCGAGATTGATCACATTGACAACGAAAGTAAGTTTCCATCATCAGCCAGCCTGCAATAGCGCGGGGCGACGTCAGGTCTGGCATTGTGTTGCATGGCAGACACACATGAGCGAAGGCCCTCAACACTGCAAAGCCTGGTGGACTGAAGCTCAGGTGGCACAGCTCACAAGGTGCATGAAAATGCACAGACAGCACATAAACACGTGTATAGTTATCCTGACAGAAGACGATAAATGAGGCCTCCAGTCAAAAAGCGATTGCTCCCATGTATGCACTCACAATCACGATGCAGAAGGGCCTGCCTTCCATACGTAGAGTCAAGGCCCTCGAGATGAGGCCGTAGACAACAGTCCCAGAGCTGAAATCGGAGTGTGGTGAATGCAGCATTGCCGTGTGGGTGCAGCCGGCCACAGTCTGCGTGCCGCACATGCAGAGACATTGTCCGAACCGCTGCGCAGCTGGTGTTCTGAAGCACACTCTGCGGCATGGCATACCATGTCTCGGTGGCAGGCGCTTCTCAAGACAATTGTTCAAGCACTTCACTCCTGATAGCCTGTCGGCAGTGCCTTCAAGCGCCTTACCAGGCCAGGCCAGCTCTACCGCGATCCCGCCACAAGAGACACCACTGGCAATATCATGGCCATCTGTGTACGTTGCTTCGCCGTGATCCCAATGGGATTGGTGGCCACACTACAGCATGCATGCATTTACATGCAGTGCCACATGGTACGTGTGCGTTGCTTCGCCGTGATCCCAAAGCCATAGCTACCGAGACACCCACGGCGCCGTGGCAGCATGTCCGATCACGGGTCAAGTATGATTCTACACACCATCTCTTTCAAAGTCACCATCTCCACAGAGGCAACAGCCGCCCGTGGGCGTGTCTGTCAGTGCCCTTGCACCACTACAAGAGGCTCCACTCACCATCCGAGTCGTCATTGCATTCAAATCCTTCGTCATGCTTCATCATCCGGTGCATTCTTTGTTCTCACCTGCACATCTCAGGCTGCCACAGCCCGCACAACGCAGCTGTGGCGGCCCTGCTTCTCCACCCAATTTACGCCCACGGGGCCCTCAATTCTACGGAGGCTCTGACCAGCGCTGCTACCTGCCTCGCTGGCTTGATCCGTGTAACACGATCCTGAAGAGGCTCTCAGCACCCACAGCCTGTCTCCAGCTGGGCTCTTCAGGGGCGCCTCTCCGAACTAGGCCACAGCAACCCCATCATCACCTCCAGCCTCATCCTGGTCTCTCCAGAAGTCAAGCTGTACAACTACACACGGGCCAGGTGTGCTACGTCACCACACTGGCTCCCGACGAAATGAAAAAATCTAAACAGAACGAACGATGCGAAAACGTGCAGTCAGAAACCACCCCAACACCTGCAAGCGTCGCACTACACAGCTTCCCCTCAACTGGAGACAAGATGGAAGCATGGCAATCAGCTGCTGCCCTTGAGCTCGCTGTCATCCACATGCATGTGGGCACCCGCGTGGTCCCCACATGCATGTGGAGGCGTGCAGGGCGCGGCAGCTCGAGTCGGCGACGCGTCCACCGTCGGTGGCGCTGTTCCCGCCTGTCACAGCCAAGGCCGCCCAACACACCACAGGCATGTCAAGGTGAAAGACAGCATACCCTCGCCTGTCATCATATGCCTGGAGCCCCACCCCCGTCACGGGTTTTCCTGGGCCGCACAATGCTCCTGACGCATTGCCACCATAAAACTTACGAGGCCACATCCCCCCAAAGCCTAACCCCCCCCCCCCCTCCACAAGCGCCCCCATTGCTGCTACCGCAACCGACGGGTCAGAGACGCCTCAAACGCCACCAGAGGCGCCTGAGGGGCCAGCACCGTCGCGGGAGCCAGCTTCGCCGCCGCTGCCAGCTCCAGTTCCAACCTCGCCATCAGCCACCGGCAGCTGGTGCGGCCCAAAGTTCGTGAGGTCGCCAACGACCGGGTCGTCGCTTGGGGGATATGCCTCAGGGTTCGCGGGGCCGCCGCCGGGCATGATGCCGTCGGGCTCGGCGTTCATGAATCCGTTCGGATAGTCATCGGCGTCCTCCATGAGGCTATCGAACTCTGCATGCGTGAGACCGTGGATGTGGCAAGTACCGCACTCCTGTGCTTCCAGAATTGAGTACAGTGTTTGGCCCAAGGCCGCATGTCGGCCAGCGTGCGAGCGGGGCGCCTCCTCACTGCGAGGTGGCGAGGCAGCACCGACGTGAGAGTGTGGGGAGGGAACCCCTGGAGATACATGGTTGTGCGGATGCAGCTAGGCATGTGACACAAGGCTGCGGTGGCAGGCGCGGAGGCTCTCCTGGCTGGTGCTTCGCAGGCGGGTCGGGGCGGTCGATGTGACATCAATCGATGCATCCGCATCTTGAGAGCAGAACCCTGCTGTGCTCAGACCCGATGCTACAAAGTGATGACAGCAAGACACCGCATGGGGTCAGGTGGCAGATGCATGCGTGGCCGCCTTGGAGTGAAAAAACCGCGTTACGTGCAGGTTGTGCATGTCGTCTACGCCACACAGACAGGGGGGCCCTGCGCCGGCGGAGTCTCAGGGTTCACGTGAAAAGGTGTGCCGCCACTAACACATGCATGGCATGGGGCGGTCCGTGCGCACCAACCATATCGAGGTCCACCACGGAGCCTTGCACAGTCATGGTGTCGTCATCAGAGCCGTAATGGTCTTCGGCCGGCGGCGGCAGCTCCACCTCAAACTCGAGCGGGTCGTCGAGTTGCGGGTCGTTTGCCGGGTCCGCCATGTCGGCCAGGCCCTCGAATCCCGGGATCACGGCATCACCAAATTGTGTGTCTGCAGAGCAAACGGAGCGCAGTCAGGCAATGGAGTTGGCCGCACGCATGGGCGAGTATGACGACATGCGCCCGGGGGAAAGGCCGCGGACGCAAAACATCTGTACACCATGGGCCGGTGGCAAGCACGACCGCCTGCGAGCTGGTCGCAGGGAATGGAGCTGGGGGCGTGTGGGATTGTGGAGATCTTACAGAGCTGGCGCACATCGCAGCGGCGCGGGTGCCGGAGTGCGCCTCTGCGCCGCTGCTCTGACGGAGGCCCGCGGGGTGCCTGCTGGGGATCGCGCGGGTGGCACCAAGTTCGAGCACATGGCGGCCCTGCCCATCCCGCAAGTGCCTGGTATGCACATGCGGATTTCGCGGTGTGCATGCGTTCACGGTCGTGAGTGCCCTCTGAACGCGATGCTTTGCGGTCAGCTTCTGTGGTCTCCAATGCAAGGCCCGGAGCTCCGGTGAACCGCCTCAGATCAAGGACGGACACGGTCCCCTTGGCCCATGGCGCTTGGACACATGCTCCATACCCCCCCCCCCCCCCCCCCCCCCCCTGGTGCACAGTCACAGCCCCGCTCCCCCCCCGGTACGGGGTCACAGTTAGCCATCGCAAAGGTTACGACGGACACAGTGTTGCCTCCCTGCCGCCAGGTGCATAGCTGGATTTCGCGAGGGTGGGTACGCGGTGAGCAGGCGGCCAGGACGTGGGCATGGTGCAGCGAGCATCAGTCGGCACAGTCAGCATTGCCTACGGCCACAGGAGAGAGCATGAGGTCATGGCCGGCGGATCAGGGGAGAGCCGCCCCGAACGCACTCCAGAATGGGTCAGTGCGTGATGCCCACAGCGGTCAAGGACCTGTGACTGCGACCGGCTGGGCGTGATCACCATCAAAGGACTGCGTGATCTGGCTTGACAGGAACTGGGTGCGCTGACTGTGGCCGTGAGCGTGGTGGTGTGCCCATGACGGCTCTCTGCATGAGGAACAGCAGAGAGAAGTGTGGCTTGAGGGGGCTTTCAGGAGCAGCGAGGGATTGTAGGACACATGCTGTCGGGAAGTGGTGTTGCCGCGGTGCGGATCGATGTGCAAGGGTCCTGTGGCATGGCTGCCATCTCACGGTATTGGCACAGCTTGCGACAGGAGCAGGCGACCCATGGGTACCGGCCAGTTTCAGCCTCTCTGGGCCAGTTGGGTGGTCCTGCTGTTGTGTTGGCTGTGTCACCCGAGGAATGGTGCAGGACAGCAGGATTCTGTCCGTGTGACCAGGCCCGATGACGACACACTGCTCCGGGATTGCACTGCGATTAATCAATTGCACGGCAGTGCCAGTTACACCACAGTTACGCCACAGTTACGCCACAGCGTGTAGGAAACACACCAGCAGCGTCCTGAGGTAACGCCAGGACGGCGTTCACACACGCAATCCAGCTGTCGAGAAGCCTCTGGAAGGCCTCTTGAAAAACCACCATAGCAGTTGTCTTCAGGTCGTTCCTGAAGCGGCTTCACGCCCAACCTGCATGGTGCCAAGGGGGAGTGTTGAGGGATGACCACGATGCAGCATGGTGGCACATCGAACAGCACATCTGACGAGAGCATGCAGTGCACGATCCTGAGAGTTGTGTGTGCTTCGTTCGTTCTGGGTCGTACGAAGCTTTCAAACACCGGCATGAGCCGGAACCTGGCGTGTGGTGGAGGAAGTTGGGCAGGTGGTGTCACGTGTTGACACCAGTGTTGGGTGGCTTTGCAGCATTTTCAGGGCTGCCACCCAAAAAATAGACCTGGATATTCGGAATTGGTCTATGTGATCGGGCCCGATGACCCAACACTGGTTGACACACGGGTCTCAGTCTGCTTACATGGCCACGCGTGCCGCTTGCCAGGTACCTCAGTCACTGTAAAGTTCAGGTTGTAGACGAGCACGCCACGACAACAGCTTTTGGACGATCTAGCCGAGTGGTACAACTCGCACGTGCAACACGGGCACATCAGAAGAAGACCAGATTGGCCTGCATAGACTTGTCGCGGCATGCTACCGCGTACGGTAGTGTTGAGGGAGTCATGAAGCACAGTATCATCGCTTATGATCGAGACCACATGTAACAGTGCTGGTTGGCCAAATCTCCATCTCCAGCTTGGACTTTGGGAAAAAAATCGGCAACCTTTACCTCCATCGGTGATTGTTGGCGGACTCGGCTCAGAGTGGCAGCATCCGTCAGTGGTACAGAATTAAACGTACGGAGTGCTTCTAAGATGTGATGAAACATCAACGTAGTATATTCTGTTGACTGAAGCGGCCCGCTCCAACAGGTCGAGTGCCGTAACAGCGCAGTGGTCCAATCGTGAGTGGAAATCACAAGAGTCGTCCATTCATTCAGCAGCTTGTGGTGTGGTGGTCCAGCATTCAGTCACCTCGACGACTAGCGGTGATGCAGTCGATCGCTGCTGTGCTACTGAGTTGTCATGCTGCCAGTGCTCATGTGCTCTTGTTCCCAGCCTTATAGGCCCTATAGTTGACAGCTCGACCAGCTTTAAAAATGCTATGACATGCTGTGTGAAATGAATATCAAGGATCGTCGAGTCCAATGTGCCACGTCAATTTCAAGGAGTCTCGCTCACGAAAATTTCCAGCTTGCTCGTTCACGCTGTGCTCCGTGAGTGGATATGCACGGAGGAGCATCTGTACAGCAAACAAATTGTGATGGAACGCAGCGCTTGCACAACGAAGGCGAACACGCGTCCACGTACTATAAACATGCGCGGTCGAAACGCACAGGAGCATGTGCTTCCTGGCAGCCACGCCAGAATGTCTCAGTATCGGTTGGAACACGTACTACAGAAATGCAAGAAGCCCCCGAACAACTTACCCACAAAGGGCGATTCAAAATGATGACGGCAGGACGATTCCAGACCTCTGCATGTTCGAGAATTGACCTTCCAGCGAAGGTTGTCGTCACAGTGATCCTCTCGCGTGCAGCGCGCCAAGCGACGTTGAATGAGAAATTTTGTCCAGAGTGTGTATCTCGAGATATGCGTACGCATGTTGTTCACGGCAGGCCGTGGCCATTTGCAGCGCAGCGCTGACCCGAACGTCAATTCAAACACCAATTGCAGAGGGCAGTGGTCCGTGCAGAGTTTGATCATGCAGATGATGAACCATGATGTTTTGCATTGTCCAGGAGAGGCGGATGGAAACCCGTCTTGCAACAACGCGATGGTGCTCGTGCGAGGGGGTGTCGACGGCTTTGCGGCACCCCCACCGATCATGCTCGCAATATCCATTGACAATACGCCAACGCTGACAATAATAACACAGTCCGTGGCGTTAAAGTTCGCCGTGTACGCCACGCTGCAGGCGGGGCGAGGGCCACGCAGTTTACGTCAGCCGTGCAATGCAGGAACACGGAGCAGGCACACCTGGCGAAGACGATCCCAAGAATGGAAAATGCTGACGCGAAACGAGTAGTCTATGTCTGCTTGGTGCAAGCTAGATACGCACTCTAAAAGCCGGACCACCCCACCCACTACTGGCGGAGGTCCTGGTCGGCAAGATGAAGCTCGATCCCAAGAATGGACAAGGTGCAACCATGACAGAGCACATGAACTGGGTGGTCGATTGGGGGTCAGGCGATTGCAGCGTGGGCACCGTTTCGTCGCGACCCCCGTGAACTCGCTCTTTTGCACATTGTGCACGGTGGCCATGAAATAATCTTGGAAAACTTGACACGACCCATGCACTGGCACCATCTTGTCTGCACCAGTTCGATTGCCGCGAGGCAAAATTCACTGACATTGACCTGTGCTCGATCAGCGCCCTCTTGGGAGCACTGAGCTTTGCTGGTGCAGTAAGCTGTCGACTTTGCATGCGAACCGATCCTAATCACTGTGAATTAGAGTCGGCTTCACTGGCCAGTTCCTTACTGGATGTTGACAACTTAGCCAGTGCCAACGTGTCGGTGCAGATGCTATGCTCCTCCCTGGCCAGCTGTCAAAGCAGGCCAGGCGGCGAGGGGGCACTTGCATGGCTACACCAACGCCATCACAAAAGACTATTTAGTTGATGAATATCAGCATCGTTCTGCAGGTCTCACCGGAGATTCCACCCATTCGGCGGCGCGGGCCGTGTTCGAACGTCTTGACATGTGAAAGGGAAAATCTGCGGTGTTGTGTATGTGCGGAAGTATATTTTGAGTGACATATATAAGCATTTATTGGGGGGCTGCGCTTGGACGCAGCCAGCCCACAGCCCATGCTTGACGAGGTACATCTTGTCAGTCCAGGCTGGCTATACCCTCTGTAACTGCATACATGCTACAAAGGAGCCCTTCTAGTCTGGTCTGTTACGATTCTGTGGTATGTCCACTATATCACTGAGCACGTGCACGTCGCACAGTGCAAGGATCCAGTGGTATAATATAGCTATCTTTGAAACGCCACAGCATCTGCCACTGCCGGGATCTGTGAGTTGGTAATTGCTGCAGGAACTGATGAGCGTATCAAGCACCACATTGGGATGATGTGCAACTCATGCGGTGCTCTGGTCAACAGAACCTGACCAGAGTGTGCCGCATGCAGCATCCCCACATGTGACTGCTGGGCAGCCGTGGCCAAGAAGCATGAGACCGCTTATGAGCAGGTTGTATGCTGCAGGCCAAGCAAGTGCACACTGCATGCTACAGCATATTGGTGAACCAGAAAGCTACTGGTTGTCGACATCACGTGCATGCCGGTGAAGTGCAGTATCTCGAGATACGACACGCGTTCGAAGCCATCGCTCAACTGAATACGTCACATTCGAGAGGACATTCCCCACTGAAATCGTACTTGAAAATTCGTCGTTGTCCTCAGCACACTGTAGACTCCAGCAGCTCTTCATGCCCTACACGCATGGTTCTGTGCTGTCGACGAACGAAGGTGACGAAAATTCCTCCTCCCCCCCCCCCCCATGTCTGAACGAAAAATACCATGTCCACCCACTGCAGATGTGGAACGATTGACGGCGCCAGCTGTGCGAGGTAACGAAGAGGCCAAAAACGGCGACAGGTCTATCGCGTGTTCAGTGACTATACATCTGGGCGGCGACGAGGGCGGTGTCCGCAGGAGCGTAGCGCTACAAATCACTACATCAGAATTCATTGGAGTCAGTGTGGCAGATGTATGCTCGAGATCTATCTGCATCTGCATTCAGTCGGTCAAGTGCGTGCAGACGGAGCAGTCATCGTCGAGTGAAACCAACATTCAACTTGGGACCACAGGCCCTGCAATTTGTGTGCTGCAATGAGCTGGGTTGCGATTTGTGTCGACGTTGTTCGTATGACTCTGTCAGGCATACTACAAGACTCCGAGAGGTCAGACACAGACCTGCAACAGAGGCACCTGAAGCCATGCACGACCGAGATCTCGGGGTAAACTTGAAATCAAGTTCGTGCCTTTGCGGCGTGAATCCACGAAACTGCTCCCTGCACCCCAAACATCAAGCCAGCTGCGTTTGTGAAATGGCCCGCGAAGCCTGGACTCGTGCCACCTACAGACTCACAGCCGGCGGTGGCTGCCAACAACGTTGGGACAGCAGACACGTGTAGGCGTGTTCATGGACACGGGTCGAGTACATTCGCATGCACCCCTCATCCAGAAGAAAAGTGCTCACTCCACGAAGGCGGGCAGGCATGTACCTCACAGACGCAATCACTGCATGTATGCATGTCAGCATCATTATACAGCCATACCTACAGATCCATTGCCGACTCACCAGCACCATCAATCATGCCCATGACCTCGTGACGTAATCACAGCCCCTGACCACACCTGCACATGTCTTCACTCCAGCCCAGGGCCTGAACCTCCCTCTGTGCATCCATTGCATACTTACCCATCATCTCCAACCCGCCACAGCTCCCACTGCGTGGTCCGGACACTCACACATTCACACATATCCACAGAGCTGTGGCTATCTATCTCAGCCTGAGACTACCCTCGCTGTCACGCCTCAGTGGGTTGCCAACCCACTGAGGCGTGACGAACACAGCCAGCCTCCAGCTCAATTCTCCATGACCCTCTCACAGCCTCCGGAGTGAGTCACCAGCATCACCAGCCTTGCTGTCGACTGTCCAGAACTCATGCTGTTGATCTCCAACCAGGGGTGCAACATCACCACACTGGATCCCCAACACACCGCAAGAAAACAAACGAAAAATCAACAACCAGGGCATCTACGCCACATGCTGCCGCAAAAACAACAAAGAAATCCCTTCATCCATCAGACAACAGTGTCTGCCCATGTCACCCCTGCCTCAGAGCAGCAAGGCTTGCATTGTGGCCACACGCCGTCGGAACACCGTACACAGCACCCCCGGCGGCCGTCACCGGCGCCGCCAGGAGGGCCGCCCGCAGGAAGTACTGGCCGGCAGGCGCGCAGGAGGACCATGAGGCATTCGTTTTACCACCGCTACCGATCACACAGACGCGGTCGACGCGCCCATTGCCGCCGGGGCCACCAGTGCCGCCACCCTGACCGCCACCTCCGCCGCCGTCACCGCCGTTGTCGCCATCGCCCCCTTCGCCGCCACCGGCACTGCCATCGCCGCCGGGGTCATCGGAATCAGGCAGCGTGTCTGGCCCGAAGTTGTTCAGGTCCTCGATCGCCTCCTCGCTGGTCAGGGACGCCACGGCGCCGACAAAGGACGCTGGCGTGGTCCTGTTCGCGAGCGATTCAAACACTGCAGCCCACATCTCAGCCGCCTCCCTGGGGTCGATGTCCTTGTCTGCCGCATGTCTCATGATGTACTCGACGTCGACTGCATGAAGCCGCACACGCTGTGAGACTGCATGTGTACAAACCTGCGGGTCCGAGCGGTTTCACGCCGCGATCTGCGCACTCACCGATGGCCACAGTTTGTGCAGTGCGTTGAGGTCGGGTACACGTCCTCACGACCTCACCGCACTGCAGAAACTGTGCCCTCAGACCACGCTGATGCACGGTCTGACTGCAGCTGCGGTGAGGTCGTGAGGACGTGTACCCTCAGACCTCGCTGATGCACGGTCTGTCTGCAGCTGAATGGGTGACAATGAAGTGCACTGCCCTCTGCGGGCGAGGGTCTGGCAAAGCCGGCGAGAATCTCCATTGGTCGTGAGAACATTAACATCCCCCCGAACCACTTTCAGGAAGTTACCAAACAGTGTCGGCCGCTCGACCACACGTACACGCGACTGCGCCCAGCGGCCGTGGCTGCATGTACATACAAGCGTCTGAATGCCAAGATGAAGGTCACGCGCTGGGCAGTGGTGGGACGCCGTGCAGCAGTTCCAGACCTGCCACCCAGAAATCAGACCTGACTATTCGTATTTGTTGCATGTGATCGGGCCCGACGAGCCGACACTGGTGCTGGGGCCGGGCTGGAGCACAGCTGGAGGGCCCAGCCGAAAGCAGCTGCTGGCAGAGGCCAGCAGGTAGCCTCCACACAGCCAGCGCTCAGCGTGACGGACAAGTACGGTGATTGCAACGAGCCCGGATGCACCGGTCCACGCGCGCCCGCACGCATGGCAGGAGCCATTCACCAGCCGTCAATGCATGAAGCAAGGCACCGCCTCGTTCGCGGGAGTACGATTGACAGTGCAGAGGGGCTCGTGTGAGCCGTGTGAGCGGACGCGCAGGGCACCTATATGCCGTGATCAACAGCAGGCAGGAGCAGGCACCAGTGTGGGGAGATGGGCAGGATCAGGCACCAGTGTGGGGAGGTGGGTGCGCACCGACCATATCCAGTTCGTCATCTGAGCATGACTCGGGCATCGAGTCGTCACCTGCAGCCTCTGTTTGCTCCGGCTGCCAGCAGGCCTGCAACTGATCCCCCCCATCGAGCGATGAAGTGGGCGACGGGGGTGGCGGTGGAGTCGCGGGCAGCTCCACCATCATATCCATCGGCTCGTCTGCTGGCGCATCGGCTGCCAGGCCTTCAAAGCCCGGGACGGTGACGTCGCCGAAAGGGCCGTCTGCGGGCCAATGCGGACGATATCAGCACCAGTGGGACTCGGGTTCTGTTATGCGTGCGTGCATGTTCGTGCCACGGGTGCGTCTGCTGGGGCAGTGGCTGCGGGTGATGGCGTGTGCCATCGGCGGCAGTGGGCTGGCATCTCGGAAAAAAAATCGCATATTTTGGAAGCACAGGAGTCGTGTTTGGGGGGCACAAGCGGGGTGCAGATGGCCCAGGAGCGCGGCCGCACGAGCAGGACAGCCGCAGACACGACGGGCACGGATGGTGTGGCTTGAGCAGGCGAGAGGATGTCAGAGCTCCAAAGACCAGACCACCGTCGCTGGAGCGAATGAATGGCGGAGCACCAAAGCAGTCTACACAGCGGACATCGGAAAGCTTCGTGGTCGTGTTGAGACGCATTGGCGAACGGTCAGGGGGCCTATGCATGTACACAGCTGCAAGGAACAAATGCCATTGACAATGCACACCAAGTTGACTACACCTTCACCAGTTCATGTATACATAGCATCGTAGCCATGTGCGTCGGGACATTGACAGCCCTGGAATTGCATATCGAGTGAGGCGACCAAACCCATCTCCTAGACATGGAGTATGTATGTGTCAACTGAAGGAAACTGAATCTGGACGACCTCGGCCGTATCCTGAAGAGGACATTGATGTGTGCTTGACATCAAAGCCATGTGCACAAGGATGCCATGCAGGGCTGCCAGGGGCATGTCTGGGGAGGGCTCCGTGCTGCTCGGGTGCCTGGGGCGGCATAATGCCTGGCATGATCATTATCTAGGGGGCTATGCGAGTTGCCGGTCCTGGGTGCTGGATGCCAAAGCTGTGGCGCTGACACGACGGCTGTGCGCTCAGAATCTCTTGCTGCAGCGCAGAGTCGGGACTAGAACGTGGGGTGAAGCATTGCAGGTCTGCCAGGAGAAGTGAGTGCTTGCGGAGGTGTATGCACTTGTTTTGCAGAAAGGTTGGAAGTGGGGACACGCAAGCGCCAACAAAAAACAAGCCTCTCCGCTCGGGAGCCAAGCTTATGGATGGAGGGAGCACACCATCTTCAGCTTGCACTCCGGCCAGGTGATCGTTCAGATCGTCAATGAATACATCGAAGAGGTCTTGAGGAACACCAGGAGGTTGCATTGGCCCCTGCTTATGTCAGCACGTAGCTGGATCTGCAATGCGCATTGGCAATCAGGGACTGTCAAGGACCTTGCATCACGCCAGCTGTAGGACCTCCCATTCCCGGACACACTCGGCATTCATGATTTGATTGGGAAATCAATACGGAATGCTGCGGTCAAACGATGATTCATGGCCGCTACATCAGAATGTCCCAGCTAAGCCAGCATGACGGAACACAGAAAGATGTGACACATCCCTCTGTGATCGACATCTCTGACATAGACCGATCGACACTTCCGCATCCGAGGCCACATCTACAAGCGCCCAGAGGCACCGCTGAGCGACGTTCTCATATGGACTGCGCCAAAGTACACAGGATTGAGAGACCACACTCGCAAATAGAAAGTACATGTATACTGTCGGCGCAAGCCAGTGAAGAGATACGGCGCAGCGTTGGCAGTAAAGCCAATTGCACAAGGATAGAGCTGGCCGCCCTGGCATTCCCAGGCTTTGATGCATATGAGAAATTGCTTGTAAATTTGCTTTTATTACTGTTACACTACAGGAAGACTCACGGTGAGGGGGCCTGGCAAAGACGCTGCGGTAATATTAATGCTAAGCGTGCTGCGTTCGTCACGAGCAACCACGCGCAGCACAGGTCCAAGCTAAGAGCATTACGGAGCAAGGCTGCGGCTCTACGTTGTGCTTCGTATGCCACGCCTCAGATGGACGCGGGAAAGGTAGTGGTGACACACACACACTCACCAATGACCTGAAAGAAGAACTCACCTGGCAGACACAAGCTCTGCACTGACGATGATATGTTTTTCCTACAATCGAGATTTGGCTGGTCTGAGCCACCAGCACGGAGGCTGGTTCAATCCAAATTCCCGCGAAACCGCTGGGGTTCAATCTGCCCTCCGCAGAGTCGACGATATGCAATTTTAAGTGTACTTTCACAGCCAGAAAGTGAAAGTTTGATACGACAGCAATGCCCCGTTACCGCCAGATACGTCGGTGGCATTGGCATGCCAACATGGCTACCAGCGCCTCTCGTCCTGAGACCTTGACCAACGTGTACACTGTCGCAACATGATTGCAAACATCTTTTGCATTTCAAAGTGGTTTGGATAAAACATTTGCAGGCAGAGCATGGAATGCGAATTGTTGGCATGTCTGAATGATGATGTATAATAGCATTGGATACATGGAATCAAATCAGTAACTCTGGAGCGTTCGCAGCTGGAAGCAACGGCTGTGAGCTGATGGACTTGGTGAAGATTCTGATCAAATTTGGAACTGTAAACGATGTTGAGGCGGTGTCAGAGTTCATCCGTGCACCAGAGATGCCATTCCTTTTGTTGGCAAGGCCCAATGAGGGTAATCATGCGGCAAATGTACTGAGGGCTGGAGAAAATTCAAATTGTCACATGCGCTGGATGGTTTCACCAAGGAAATGGAAGCTACGCTTTTGCATAAGGCTTTGGAATTGTATCCGGGCAGCAAAGGGTGTATCAAGGTGAGTCAACGGTCCAGAATTCTGCCAGCGTGAGGTTGTTGGTTCATTGACATCCAAGACATTGCAGCAACTGCTTTCAACACGAGTTTCATCGACCAGAAGTAATTGGACTGGACCCAAGGACTCGAAAGACAAGCTCCTGTTAGATGCAACTGAGAAATGGCTGCGCACAAATGGAACACGCGTCCTGACACATTTCCAACCGTTTCTGCCAGAAGATTTGAAGAGGCAGATATGTGAGCTGCAAGGAACAACACAAGGTTCACCAGAGTTGCAGATACCGCCAACAGAGTTGCAGATACCGCTAGCCCACCCCGGTGTACACTCGGAGCTTCCACACCAATCAATCCATGCTCTTCACCACCAGCCAGAAGTCCCATGGGAGACTTTCAGCCCATCAGACCAGCCAGAGGAAATGTGCCAGCAGCGGCTGGCTGCAGCACGAGCGTCACAACCTATTGCTGGTCACGCAGTGCCTGCAGCCGTGCTGCATCTCAATCCCCCCGCGTTCAGGCCCAAGTGTGCTCCCCACTGCTGCAGTCCCTGCCTGCGACTTGCCCGTGGTCAGCCTGCTCCAAGACAACACTGCTGCTGAGGTCAGTGGTGCAGGTCGCTGCTCTTCAGCCCGCTGTGGTGCAAGCGGAGCCCGGCCAGCCAGAGGAAATGTACCAGCAGCGGCTGGCTGCAGCACGAGCGTCACAGCCCGTTCGGCCCAAGGTATGCTCCCTACTGCTGCTGCCCCTGCATGTGGACGCGCACGTGGTCAGCCAAGTCACACACTAGACTGCTGCAGAGGAAATGGTCACCGGCCTCTGCGTCTCAGCGAGGCGGTGCAGCTGCGTCGCAGGGGCGCAACTCTGACGTGACTGTCCCTGAGTACGATTGCCTGTGCTTGACAGTCGCTACACTCACCACTTTGCCATGTAGGGCGCACAGAATATGAAGGGGAGACAGGCCACAGAAGCTCAAGGTAAGAAGAGTTCAGCAAGGGTGAACAAAGACAACACCGATGCAGCTCAAGCAAATCCGCAGCCCGTGTCTCTGCACGGGTACAGGTGTGTGTCAATTGCATCTGTCTCTAGTCTCACAGTACATTGAAACACTGTTGATGTTACCGTGGCACACAGCATGCCGAACGTTTCACGACTTGCAGGCACAAGCACAGACGCAAATGGAAAAAGATCAGCACAGCGAGACTCTGAGCATGCCTCTGCATTCGGTCAAGTGTCTTCCAGGGCGAGAAAGAGCTACCTTTCTGAACGCCCTGCCAGAATCACAACGCAGCCGCATGCTGGAGAAGCTGGCAGCGCCATGAATCGATGCAACGTCGTTGACTAGCCCTCTAGTGGCGCTGCTGGTAGGTGACAGTGCGTTTCGGGAGAGATTTGTCTGCGTGTCTAGATCCTTTTCTTGTCTGTAATACTACATGCATGGCTGTGATACCCGTCTGATACTGCAGAATGCTCCGATATGGCAACGATTCGGGCTGCTAGCGACTGACTGACTGAGCTAGCGAGCGTGCAGTTTGCAGGACAATTGTCAGTGTGATGATAGATTGTATATGCACGCAGCTAGGCTCGATTAGATGCACGATCTGCGGTGGGTATTTGTGCGCGTGTGCCGTGGCTGCAATGTGTCTGGATACTCGATCGCTGCAGCCTGTGTAGCTCCAGCTACGTCACTGCGGAACGCAGCTTCTACAAGGGGGGTGTATGCGTTTGTCATGCCTATAGACTGTGGCCACTTGACAAGCAAGGTGGCATGCTGCGCCAGGGCTCCAGGGCGCTGCAGAGGCACCTGACGCCATCCACTCGATAGAGCGACATGAGCCATGCGTTCGAGTTCGAATTCTGGCTGTTCAGACCCGTATTCACTGCGTCCGCACCCCCAAATGTGCTCGGTGACGCTGCGCTATGCCGGCACATCTGGTGCCTTCCTGCTTTCGATACGGACTAAAGCCAAGATCAATGCCAGTTGCAGTCTGGCAGTTGCTCGCCCGATCGCGAGCCGTGTACTCCGTGTACACGCGTGCGCCCTGCCTGCAGCCTGTCCTGGAGCGCGTCGACGCGTCAGGCGCCGGCGCCCCGGTGGTGGCGTATCTGGACGACATCAGCATCGCGGGCGACCTCGCGGCTGGAGCTGCCGTGTTCCGGCGGCTGTGCGTGGAAGCTGACGGCGTGCGCAGCATTGGGCTGGAGGTGAACCCGGCCAAATGCGGCGTCCACAGCGCCGACGCCGAGGCGGCGGCCGCCGTGGCCGCAGAGCTCGGCATCCGGGATCTGCACGCGGGCTTCAAGGCAGTCGGCACGCCGCTAGGCACCCCGGAGTACGTCGCCGAGGCGCTGGACGCGCGGGCACGCGAGGTTGAGGGCCTCGTCGAGACCCTCGTGCGCATCCCGCTTTCAGTGCAGGCGCAGTTCCTCCTGCTGCGTGTGTCCCTGAGTGTGCGCATGACGCACCTGATGCGGACGGTGCCGTATGCCGTGCTCGAGCCGCACATGCGCAGGGCGGAGGCCGCTGTGTGGCGGGGTGCCGCCGCAATCTTGTGCCTGCCGCCTGAGGTTGCGGAGGCTGTTGCCGTGTCTGAAAACTCGGCCACTGACGCTGAGACGCGGCGGCTGTCTTATCGGCTGATGTCCCCTGTCAGGCATGGCGGGCTCGGACTGACGATGCTGGTGGACAGCGTCGCTGACGCGGCTTTCCTGTCGGGGGCCGGCATGGCCGAGCGCAACCTCGCCGGCTGCCCGGACCTGCTCCGCCCCCTCCGCGGCCACAGCCGGGGCAGTCTGTTGCAGCGCTGGCAGGGCTTGTTTGACGAGCTGCATGAGCTGCTGGGGTGGGAGGCGGATGCCCGTGACCTACCGGACGAGTTCGTCTCGGGCAAGCTGCTGGCGGCCCAGCGTGAGGTGGGGCGCGCGGTTGCGGACCATGCGGCCTCACTCCTGCTACAGGGCATATGCATCGACCTCGACACGCCGGCCGGCAGGCGGGAAGCGGCGTGGCTCAGGAGCACGTCGGGGGGGCCTGCAGGCGCCTTCCTCTCCGCTCTGCCGGGCGGCGTTCTCACCCTGGGCGACGACATGTTTGTCCTGGCGGTGTGGCACCGCCTGCGATTCCGCACGTCCCCCGCCCTCCATGCAAATGCAGTGCAGGTGTTGCCACCGAACCAGACCACGCCACGGTCTGCAAGAAGGTGGCAAAGGAGACCCAGATGCGCCATGATAACCTGGCTCGTGCCTTGCGCCTGGTCGCCTCTTACGCTGGACTGCATTCTGCCCTGGAGCCGCTCTACCGTGCCCTCGCGAGGGGCGCGGGTGTTGAGCTGAATCGCCGCGGGGACATCGTCGTGGTCATGCCGCGCCTGGAGATGGCGGCCGTGGACGTCGTGGTCACACATGCGCCGGCGGCCTCATACGTGGCCGCTGCGGCGCGGGAGACGGGTGCGACGGCGGAGCGGGCGGAGGCCAGGAAGCGGGACCGCTTCCGGCGGGACGTGCCTGACCATGCCGCGTTCCGGTTTGTTCCGTTTGCAGTCGAATTGTGTGGCTTCATGGGCAAGGCTGCCGTGAGGTTCGTCGGTCAGTTGGGGGACGTGGCCGCTGCCAGTGGGCGCATCTCCAAAGGCGCGTTTGTCCAGTGGCCGCTGCGGGTGTTGTCGGTGTCATTGCAGCGTGGCAATGCGGATATGTATCGGAAGTCTGGGCTTGTCATCTCTCGGGAGCAAGGGTTGCGGTATGATGCGGGCCTGGAGGATGCGATCCTGCCGGACTGAGTTGTGAGTGCGGTTGTAGTGTTCGTGTGTGTGTGAGTGTGTGTTGTTGTTGATGCGGATGAGATTCGGTTTCTGTGTTTGTTTTCTCCCGTTCACTCTTTTGTAACACGTGTACACGCATGCGCCCTGCCAACGTCAACACTGCAGCGGCTGCACTGCAGCGGCAGCGGCCGAGGCCATGCTTGAAGATTACGTACTCAGGCCTTGGCATGGCACATCACCGAAGCAGACCATGAAGCAATTCACCAACATGCACTCGAGCTCGGTCCGAGCAATGCTTGAAGCAGGTGCCCCCACGCCACTGAACCCACTGCGCACCCCCCCCCCCCCCCCCCCCCCTCCCCGTTTGCAATACACACACGCAGACCCCGATGGCAACAAGGTGATCGCTTCAGGCCAAGCAGAATGCGTTCCAGTCGATCGTCGGGAGGCTTAGCGCTGCTTGATCTAGCAAATGTTGTTCAACATCCACTAATGAAGTTTGACTGTCGGTTTGATTGACCTAAACAGCACTGTCAAGGCCCACAACCAATTGAGAAGCTCATGTGGCTTACACTGGACGCAAGCGGTGACTGGCAGCGGGGCATGCAGTTGCCGATGTTCGAACTGTGCTGACCCAGATAACGAAGGAGGTTATGCTCTGCAGTTTCAGCATCACCCCAGCAGATTGGTGTGAGTGGCATAAGCGTACAATACATGACTGGTGTGGCAGTATAGCACATGCCCTACAGGGCCCCAGATGCGGTCTGTCTGTGGAGCAGTATATATTCAATTGAACACAGCCACTCGCGGGTGAGACTGGCCAGCCTCTGCAAAACTGGCCAGTCTCCGGAGCGGCAGCCTTTCGGCTCCTAGCCTGTGGGTCCTGAGTGGAGGCTGGTCGGTGCACGATTGCAGATCAAACGCTCACATTCTCCTGGTGGGGCCCGCGTGGGCAAAAACCATACCCATGTATACATGTACACTAGTGCATCAGCTGATGCAATGCTGGCTAGACACTGTCTGAGTAAACACGGCCTCCCACCCGGGTTTTACCAATAAGTACTACTGACCCTAGACAGCTGACAGTTGCAGCGCAACCGCGACGACATGCGATCCAAGGGATTGTCAAGTTCCAGAACACTATTTGTTCTGTTGGCATGCACCACAGCTGCCAGGCTATCTCAGAGATAGGGACTATGATGACATGAAAATTTGTGCGGACCTGCCACGTACACGAACCCCCCTCCCCCAACCAACCCCCCCGGCGCCCTGCATGTGGGATACCCTCGCACCGGCCCAGGTGCAATGACCAGGAGCACGATCGCTGGAGCCCTTGGTTGCTGTAACACAATGCACTGGCTTGGACTCGGGGATGGTGTGTGCAGCATAACTGGCGAACAACATGGTGGCTGTCAGGCAAGATTTCGTGATTGCCAACGCTTGTGGAATTGTGGGGCACCTGCGTCCTACAGTCATTCACTTGGGGTACGGCCACTTGGCAGACTCCCGGGCCCCGAATTCCCACAAGTAGCTTGAACATGCACACAACTACGGTTTTTGCAGGCTCTGATGAACAGATCCCAGGTGGTTTTACGCATGTCCATGATGGTGCTGTATGCAGCACATGTGTACGCCAGAGTTGTTACATTACAGACCTCTGCAACATGGCGCCATGGCATCACCACGATTCCGTGACAGCGCATGCCAGGGCAGCGAGACAGCTCCTGATTGGCGATGACCGGTATGGGTGCGCTAGAGCTTGTCAGCACTGCGCACTCGGTGAGTTCCTCGGTCTTCACCTGGCGCTGTCCCTCGTCAGCATCATCAGCATGATCCCTTGTTTGTGCACCAGGATCCTCCTGGAAAACTCGGACGGAGGCAGGGCATGCATCACTGACTGCTGCGAAGAGCAGCTGAAAGATACTGTATACTAGATCACGCCATTGCTCCACAGGAATGCAACCACCAATGCCACGAGGGCCCCGACCGTGTACAGCCCGAGCTTGATGTTACGAGACAGCATGTCCGCGTCACTGTTCTCTGGTGCATCTCGTGTGTACCTTTGATCAAGACTGCTAGACACGAGGCCCTTGTAGTATTCGCTGTCAAATTTCTGCCCCTGCAACCAGAATGCGCGGTGTTCACGACTGTGCATCAAATTGGGTCCACGAACTCTATCACACAAGCTAAAGATTGAGGTACAAGGTCTAGCATCACAATGACGACGCAAAGCTACTAGCAGCAGTTGTGTGTCTATGGTCTGTCGATTGCCTTCGGCTTGCCGTTCACATCGCTTGGTTTGTAGCCACACAGAGCCGTCGTCGCGACTTGTATGCCACGTCTCTCGACAGCTGACAATGGTTCATATCATGATTCAGCAGCATAAGCGCAATTCAGTGTACTCTCAAGTGATACGGCGTTCTCACCTGTTTCTTCGCTGCGACTCGGGTCAGCTGACGCGGTGTCCCGCATACCCGTACTGGCCTCGCAAGACAGCACGTACTTGATAGATTCATGAAAAACATCTCACCTACACCAAAGCACTCGTGATTTGCGGAGACACTTCGCGCTATCAGTTGTGGAAACAGGACAAAAGGAGAAAACGTGTACGCCGATTGTGGGCCAGAACAACAGCCATATTCCAGGATCTGTCTTACTAGGTACTCGTAGATGTGTCATGGCAGCGCCGTATGACACGCTCAAATCGAGTTATGTGTTGGTGAGTGTCAATTCGCGACCACCAGTTCGCTGTGCTCCAGCGCAAGGAGAGCCCATCTGTATCAAAAACATGTACTGCAAGTACTATATGTGGTCAGGCGTGATCTCACGTTGTTGCGACAGACGGGATGGCTGTTCGAATTACATGTCTTGGCATCCAGAAACGCCAGCACAGCCGAGTCCTGGCCTCTACGAACACCACAGTCGTAGAAATTTGAAAGGCGCGTGTGCATACGCTCCAGCTGACGTATTGTTGTGCACGGTGCGCACCAGCCGTCGATGTTATGAACGGCTGGACCATGCGAAACAGGGCAGCTCTTGTGTGCCTGTAGTCACCCAGCTCAACTTGAATTTCAAGTCCATATGGCGCTGTTCGAGGATCTACTTAATGCCCAAAGGACCAAAGATCATGCAGGCAGTTCCTGCTGATGCAAGACCGGTTGTGAGCTATGAAATTTGTTTACAGCTGTGCGAAGCCGGGTCATGTCGAAGCAAGACGTGAACAAGAGCTTATATCGTGTCGCTGGAAGATGTGTAAACGAAGGGCAATACACGATGGCAATCAAGTGCTTCCTGGCCATACTAAGCAACGACCCTGTTCCAGACGACTATGTGTTGTGTACGTTGGACTTAGCACGAGTATATATCGATCACACCACAAACATCGACGACGCACAGAAGATACTAAAGCAGCTGGTGTGATTCGAACAAATGTCTGGGCATGTGATCATCGCGAATTATACGTACAACGTGGCTTCCGCGAGATGTGCGATACTCAATGTGTTCGTACAAATCAAAGAGCCGTACCAGCTTTGCAGCTTGTAAGACTAAAAGACGACAATGGACGAGTCGATGAGCGATGCTCCTGCTGCTCGCTGCTCATTAGAGCGTGCCTGGAGAGCAACGATCTGCCAGCTGCACAGAGGCACTGCGTTCGCGCATACACTGTCCTGGAAAGGTGATGTATCCCACGCGACACATAATCCTGCAGCTGAGTTTTTATACTGCAGGTCCAGAAGCTGTAAACCATGCTGTCCGCCTCTGCTGTGCATGATTGTGCCTGGTGTGTACTTGCTATCCTTGCAGCTGTGGACGCGTTCAGACGCTAGCAGACGCTAGCGTCTTCAGCAAAATGTCCATCAATCTACCAGCAGATCAATTGTCACGTAGGTCGCATCACCACATGTCGAAATCTCAGCCTGCCAGATTGACAGAGTGTCAGCGGGAGACAATGTGCAGGGCGCATGTACCGGTTCCGTCTTTGGCCCGATGGTGGCTGCACTTTGGGTGCATTGCAGCTGTGACGTCTTGCCAGCGGGTGCCACACACGGTCACAGGGAGCAGGCGGGAGGAGCACCTGAGCGTGCTGCAGTCCTGGAAGAGCTGCCTCGAGAAAGCTCACCAGATGCTGGCTGCATCTCCTGGATACGTCACGCAGCTTCTGTGCGCGCTGCTGCAAGCGCAACTCGTCGCTACAGATCTGGGCACATGTCTGACCACCCTTCGGCAACTGCAGCACTCAATCAGCAGGTGCTCCCTCAACAGTCAGTCCCTCCAGCTCTGCACTGAGCCTCACTTACATTACCTGGAAGGACACAAGTCCTCCCTCGACCGACTAGAGGTACATACGCCAGCATTGCCGCAGCCGCAAGAGTGTGGCCAGGACTTGCAGCGTATTGCGCCCGTCATTCACGATTCAATGCATCCAGTCTGACTGCCTGCTTGCTCCAACCCGCCTCCCTTCACGTGTCGCATGCATCCCAGGTACAACAGACTTGCCACACCGTACACAAAGGTCGCGGCTTCTGTGATTCCTGATCACTCATTGTTCAGGTGTCTTGTGTGAGCTGTGCCTAAGCTGTCCTGGTGGTACCCAGCGATGTATCTGCGGTGTGCAGAACTTTGTCGTATATCATGGTCATCTGAAAGGCACTGTGAGGGCATGGGATCGGACATTGACATCGTTGATGACTTCAAGGGTTCCTATGTCTGAACACCAGCTGACCTGCTTGTAGATTGTTTAGAACTAGCACTCACATCGCATCTCCTTGCACGGTAAAAACAGCTCTGCAACCGTCGGACACATGATTGAGCACCTCAGGAAGTACATACTTTAGCAATACCATCATAGTCGATCTGCTCTGCACAGGATGTCCGTGCGGATCTCTGGCATGCCTATGGCGCGCTTCCGCGTTCATCAGCCCCTTGTGCTTACGCAGGTGGCAGAAGGACGGCAGCCAGCATCAGGTGGAGGTGCTCGGGCACGCCCTCACGCTGCAGGCAATGCTCATGGTGCGCGAGTCGAAGCTCGATATATGCTGGGACGTCCCGCTGTGCATGCTAGGTGGCCAACGCCTGAACGGGGGGGCCACACAGGCGGCCGTGGCCGATGCGCACGGCGGGGCTGCGGCGGGGGCTCCCGCGACGCCCCCCGCCGACCCGCCGCAGATCAGCGCCGTCTTGGATGAGGTGACAAACGCCATGGCGCGGACGACGGTGCGGTGCACGCCGCGGGCGTGCTGTGCGTGCTGCTGCTGCACTCATCTGAGACCTCGCATGGATGCAACAAACCCGTGCCTGTAGCCATCGGGTCGATTCTGTTGTTTGCGCCATCTGCCCACGCACGCGCGCGAGGCGGGTGCGGGTCACGTGTCCCGATATTCCGGAACCCTCATGTATCCTCACGGCTGGTGACGTGCAGGGGCCAGTGGAGTACAGCTGGCTGCCGATGAGCCAGCGAGGGGGGCTGCTGATGCTGCTGCGCGCCGTCGCAACGCTGTCGCACCACTCCGCCGGCACCGACACGCACGACGCCCGGGCCAGCACGTATGCAGAGATGGGCATCAAGGTGCTTAAGGCCGAGGCCGGTGCGCCCCTGGCCCCTCTGCCCGGGTCCTGTGAAGGCATGCATACATGTGAAGTCTGTGATACATCCATGTGAAGTCCGGTCGTTGGCAAATCTGGCATGTTGGGGACTGATGCAATAGCGGTATGCCGGGATGCGGATGCCGAGTCGGGGAGAGTCTGTCCACGTGCCGTCCGGTGGCCTTGAGCCAGCAGTAGTGTTCTTAGCCTGCACGTGCCGTTGGTCCAAAGGAACGGTGGGTGTTTGTGGCGTGTGGAAGGCCGGGTGAATCGGTCGGTGCTGCAGGGGGAGGGGGAGGGCCGTTCGTGGCGGAGCTGCTCATCATGCTCACCGGCATCGTGTTTCTCTTCAACATGACCGCATTATCTGGCAAGGACGACGAGGAGCACCTGCAGCGGGCGCAGTACGCGCTCGCAGCCATGCAGGCCGCCGCGCGGCCGCCCCGGCCGGTTGCGACCGGCGCCGGCGCCGCGGCCAGGGCCTCGGCGCCGAGCCAGGGCACCGATGCCGCGGCGCCGGACGCCTGCGCTGCGCCCCCCGCTGCGATGACCTTTGTGCGGTTCTGCACGGCAACGTACGCCGTGTGCATGGGGTGCATGCACGACGCTGTTGGCATGCTGCGGCAGGCGCTGCGGGACTCCCCGATGTTCGAGGCACTCGCGGAGGCCAACACGGCGGACGGTGCGGCGCATCAACACAGACATGCATGGTGCTGTGGCCTCAGTGGTGGAGACTTGGACCCTTGCGGACCAGAAGCACGCCTGTTGACTGCGACACTGAATCTCTTCCATGTAGGCCAAGTACACTCCAGCCACCGGCTGCTGCTGTTGCTCGTGCTGTGCGTGCTGGCTGCTGCGCTCGCGGAGTGCGACAGCCCGGCCGCACGCACCGAGGCGGAGGCGCTGCAACCCGCCATCCAGCGCATTGCGGCAGCGTCGGGCAATCAGGCAGACACGATCCTGGCGTCGCTGGCGCGTGCGCGCGCCTGGAGATGCGGGCGCGAGCCGCGAGACACGATCGAGGTTGGGGACCCCCACTTCATGCCGCACCGCACGGCCGTGCTGATGGCGTTCCAGGTGTCGAGCGAGTTTGTGGTGCCGCGGACGCAGCTCGTGATCGCGGCGCTGCGAGCGCTGGCCCCGATGCTCATCGCGACTGGGTGCGGCCCCCACCGGCATCTCGTGCTTTCGGCGTTCTGGTTGATCACGTGCGGCCCTGCAAGCCGTCACCACCTCACGGAATCCATGCTCACCTCGGGGGTATGGTTCTGTCCCCTTGAGTTGTACGAGCTGGTTCGTGACATTGCTGAACTGCTTTTCAAGTGTTTTCGAGCATGGTGGAGGGGTCTGTTGAACTCTGTTCTGATTATGTCGTGGTAGCGGATGGCGGTGTGAGGAGGCGACGTGAGCTGTGTTGACATCTTCTGTCGGAGGAGGGGACGATGCAGCTGGGCTTGCCTCGCAACAACATGCACAGCTGTTGAAACACAGTGACACATCCATACCAGGAGTGCAGCGATGGCTAATGATATCGAAGCTTGTGTAGTGGCTCGAAAGTCGACGTAGCAGTGCTTTAAGTTGCGGAATACGCTCGATTCTGCTGCGAATCCTTCACAAAAGCAGCACGCCGCACACATTCGTGTTATTGGCGCTCTGCTCTGCCAACCCATGGCAACACTGCGGTAGGACAGACCTGAATGTCTGGGAGGTTTGTTCCATGATCAGGCAAGTGCACAAGTAATTACAAATTGCTTTACGTCCCTGCCCCATGGTGTTTGCAGACGAGCCCATGCGTGGCCATGGCACAGTCAGTCAAGTTCGTTCGTGGCCTTGGTCTTCTGGTCACATGAATGTTTGGTGTATGGCTCTATGCCTCACGTTCGACAAATTGTTCTGAAAGCTACAACATTGTCCATGCAGTCACACCTGTTTGAATGTGTGTATGGATGTCCTGCTGACAGTACAATCGATTCTTGGTGTTCATGTCCTTGCAGTTGTCTTGCCCCACTCCCGTACAGAGAATGACCCAGCCTCATGTGCCTTTTCAAGTCTCGTCACACAGATCCCCCGAGACACGGATCCCCCGAGACGGTCATGTCCCAAATGCTGTGTGAATACATCGCTTCTATGTACAGCCACCCCGTGCACACCGTTTCATCACGAGAGAAAGTGTATCCTTGGACTAGACCGTTGCTCATCTGCAGAGCAGCTTTTCGTCTTGGCGGAGCTAGCCTCGGTGATACCAGATGGGAGGGGAACAGTACCAGTGCCTCACTTGGAGCAGCTGGCAGTCAGATAATATTCATGTGCGCCCGTGTTCACGCACTGATGTGGTCCTGTATCACTGCATGCCTGAGTGGGGCAGATTCAGGGTCCCTTGCACTGCCTGCTGCCAAGGCAGCATCGCGTGCAGCATCGCGTGTGCCTGCCAAGGCAGCATCGCGTGTACCTGCCAGCGCCTGCCAGCTGGACTCGTGCTGTCCCCGAGCATGCAGCACGCTGCCTCTCCGCTCATCTAGCGCGCTACTACACAGAGAGCACGTATATTGCGTTCAACAGACTCACTGATTCGCTCGTGAATTACGAAGCGCTCAGACCTGCTTTGATGCCGCAGCTTGACGAAGCTAAATGCCGTGCACCCTTGGAAAGCTGCTTCATCGTGCAAATCGATGTCCTGGCAGACATTCGGCCTGGGAGCTTCAGTAACGCCGTCTTGAGAGATTTCACAAACAAATAGTGATATGCGGCATGCTGCCAACAGTAGCGGTGTGCTTTGCAAGGTTTTATGGGTAGATAGCGGAGCAGCCAGCCGTGCCTGAATCTGCCGCGCCACATCGTTACCGAACGATGCAAAGGCCTTTCGTTGATTACACGTTGATCGCATCAGTGTCGGGAATGCAGGAGGGTAAGCCTGCTGAAATACCCTCCTGCATGCGCGCCACAAGCCGGATATCCTCGCCAAAGTGGACCGCAGACAGTTGCGCATCCCCAGGGACTCGCCGTACCAATGCTCTGGCTATGAGCGATTTTCTTTCTGGTTTACTCATCACTGCTGGTGCATTGTTGATATGTCGAATGATATGCACTCGAGCGCTCCCTGAGGCCTATGAGGTGTAAAGGTCACTAGACGATGCGTGGCGACGTTACTGCTTTTGGCCTTGCTAATTAGAAGGCCGTGTTCAGTGGAAGGGACCCGTCAAGGGCCTCAATAGTCGTCTGCTTCAGTCACGCAATTGACACCGAACGAGAACACAGATCACCTAGTAGTCATTTGTCAAGGCGAGGCTGTCTGAGCCTGATGTTCATGAATTAATTGCATTGGCAGGCTTGCCTGTCTTTCTGAGAACCTCCACATTCGTTCGCTCGACGGGAATGGAACATCCAGTCCGACGATCTTCGCACTTTTCGATGTCCTAGAATTTGTGTTCCGCGGATGCTCACAGGACGCTGTGCTGCCTACTACCGGCATCCACTCCGCACACTTGAAGTGCCTCGTGCCTTTTTGGCGTGCTCGCTGCTGGCATCTTGATGCGAACGCTCACGCTTTGTTTTTGTCGGGGTAGCGCCCGCGTCAACGGACGCTGAAATCCGATGCACTCCTGTCACTCAAGATCCAATATCTGATGCACTCGCGATCAGCGTACCGTCGCGACGCGTCGACGATGCATCGGTCGATGCAACGCGTTGGTTCATCTAGCTGCCGCGGCCTCGTGCATGTCACACGTGCCAACGCCAGTAGCCCACCGGTCTGGCAACCTTCTCAACACCACACCCACCACCGCGGACATGAACGATACTCGACGCTAGCCTGGATTTTAGCCTGGACTAATGTCACCACCCTCCTTCCACTGAATGGCCAGGAACACCCGTTGCTGGGCGTGTGCCTGTCCTCCTGCAACACCAAGCACCCAGCAAACACCCACGTGCCAGCCGTGCTCTGCAGTGGCAGTTGTCTATGGCAGACCGTGGAGACCATGCATGGGGCTGTGTGGTACACAGACAAAGCCAGAGAGGCAGGTATCACCGAAGGGCACAAACAGGGGCATGGCACACCCACCACCCACCACACCACGCAGCCACCAGCACGCCACCAGCACGCCACCAGCACGCCACCAGCGGCTGAGTGAGGCCGTGACGCAGCCATGAGTGCCCTGTCTGCCTGTCTATGAAGGCTGCAGTCAGTTACACCCAGTCACTGCCATGCTGTGAGTTTGCAGCTGCTTGGTTTGTAAACACACTAGGCACACTGAGTCACAGGCAGGCAGTATGGGTGGGCAGCTGGCTTTGTGTGTTGCTATGTTTGGATGGTGGTTGACTGTATGCTGGCTTGCTTGCTTGCCTGGGTGTGCGTGAGTTTTGTGTATGTCCTGCTGTGCTACCTGCCTCTTCCGCTGTGTCCATGTATTACAGAGTCACGCGCAATCAGGCATGCATTCGCTTGAGGGGCAGTGTATGCGTGCAGAGACAGAGCGGGGGCGGACCGGGCAGTCAGGAGCGCGCTGACGATGCTCAACGCGTCTCGCGACGGCACGGCACGCGTGCAGATGCTGCGCGACTTTGCCGGCCACTGCCGCACGGACGAGCGCCGCACGGCGGTCGCGCAGCAGCGCGCCGCCAAGTACGCGGCCTGCATCCGCCGCCACCTCGGCGACGCGCACGCCGCGCTCCTCGCCTGGGGCCTCCACCGGCCAGCCCCGTAGCGCGCCGCGCGTCCACGCCAGCGTCCGCAGGCGTGCGGTGGCACTCTACGCATGCTGCCCAGCAGAAAGCTGGCGCTGCCACGCCACAGAGCGCACGCTTGTAGGTGTAACAGCATGCTGTGCTGGGTGCTGTGCACCGGTAGCCTGGGGTCGAGAGCGCCGCCGCCCAGAGCGTGTGCGGCACACGCATGCAGCTCCACGGCCCGAAGGTGCCCTCCCATGCAGCCAGGGCACGCATGGCGTGGGAATTTGCCACATCTGCCCTGATCGCATCCCTGTTTGCCCTCCTCCCTCGCCACACACGATTGGGAGCGTGCGTATTTTGTCGATCGGAAGAAATTACCTCTTTCTTTGAAAAAGGTCTGGGCTCTCCTGATGTGACCCGCTCGGCAGTACTCTTTCACGTACATGCTGTATGCACTGCAGTGCATCAACTGCGCCGGCGAGGAGGCCCGTTTTGATCTGTTGGCATGTATGTATGTATCTGTTGGCATGTTGACAGCCGGGGAGCTCTGCAGCGCTGTCCGCAGCTGGCCGCATGCACGCGCTGCTTCGGTAGAGAGCAGCCTCGGCCGTGCGCTTTCCGATCGTAAAGAAAACAGGCTGTACGCAGTGTACACGCATGCATGTATGTGTACCGGCGTGCATGCAATCGGCGAGAATGTGGATGTGGCTGTTGTGCTCGATCAGGCCATGAACTATTGATGTGGCGCTTGCATGAATGGCATGCTGCGTTGTCGAGACAGCTACAAGTGCGTGTGTGTGCAGTGCGCCGAAGGCGGGGGTCTCCTATGTGTGTGTTTGCCATGCACATAGTGTGTGTGGGTGCGGCACGGTGGAGGTGCTAGGGGTCCCAGTAGCACGTCTACACGTCCCGCAGGACTTGCAGTAGATCTGCAGCTTGCGCTGCACCATGTACTGCTGTGTGTGCTGGTGGTGTTTGCAATGAAATTTGTCTGAGGCGCGGGTAGCATTGCACTGCCCGCGCATTGCACACAAGGCATATTTGCATGGCATGACTGATACAGCGATCCTGACACACACCCTGATATACCAATCTACTGCATTTCGCGTTTGCAAGTCTACAACCCAAGCATGCACAACCCTAAAGTGCAAGACCCCCCCACCCCCCCCCCCCCCAATTTAACCCCTGCTCCCATTTGCACCCAATCGCGAGCACACGGGCCTGCACCCTGCCTCACCTTCCCACGCAACTGCTGTCTCCAAATAGCGCCCCACGGATGCATCGTTTCCGCGGAGTGGTGGGCCACAGCTCCACCCGCATTTCATCGGGTGCACACGCAGCGCGCGGGGCCGTGTCAACAATGGGTTGAGGATGGACTAAAAGCTACCCCCTCTGTTTCAGGAGGTCGTGGGCTCGATTCTGCGTGCGCTTTGGGGAGTCGAAACGGCCGTACGTGACCACCTCGCTTAGCACAGGAGGAGGCCCTGTGAGTTGCGTACGGTCGTCTGAGGGGGGTTTCCAGGTGGTTTACCCCTTCGGCATATGTGGTCCCGTTAACTCGGAGTTGTCAATGTCCAATAGGATACGGCTCAGTAAATTTAGATTTACTTTACTTTACAATCTGCCGCAATCTGTCACCCCCTAGCCAAAATTTGGCACACAGCCCGCCGGGTAGTCGATCGCTCGCTCTGAAGGGGCAGGGGCAGGGGCAGGTGTCCTCTCAGATGCTGTGAGTCCGGTGGCTGCCATCAGTTGCTGTGCTTTGCCCTCCACCCCGCCTTGTGCGGCACGAGGTGGTAGCCAACGGAGGAAGCTCATGCAACAGGGACACGTGGATAGAGGAGGGTGTCTGAGGCGACTGACCTTCTGCCCAGGTCAACTGGACAGAGTGAGGTTGTTTGAGTGGATCCCCTGTCGAAAGCGATGCTTACCACGCCTGCTCTGCTTTTAGATGTTAGGTAAGTTACACATGTCAGGCCATTGTATGGCAAAGCAAACACACAACATCAAGCCAAACCAGCGACCGGCTGCAACACAAGCAACCACAAGAAGTCACCACAGCTGCTAGCAAACAACCCGGACAACAACCAAACACAATCACACAAAACGCGCCACGACCAGAGCTATCAACCCAGAAAAGCATCCACCGGCAAATGCTATTAGATGTGGTCGCAACGGGGTGCCTGTGCATTCACTGTCAGGCGTGCCACATAGATCGAGTCGGAGAGTAGTTACAAAGGACAGCGGCCGGGCAGCGAGCCGTTGCCAGGACTACACACGCAAATCCACTCACGCAGTCATCGCACTAGGCCGGGTACGAGCACGTACCACAGTCCGGCCGCTGATGCCAGCCAAAGATTGAAGCCCCGCACGGAGCACAAGAGCATATGCGCATATAATATTCCCCTTGCACAACGCCACACTCAACCGGCGCCGCACAACGCCACACTCAACGCCACACTCAACCGGCGAGTCGGAGAGTAGAGTATGCACCGCACAGGCGCGCGCCTGTGCGCACAGCGGCATCGAGACACCCTGCAGAGATCAGCCGACGCAGCTAGCGCTAGCGACGGCACCAAGGCGCACTGCAGCTGCGCAGTACATATACCACCCCCGAGCAAACAATCCTGCGCGCCTTGCGCTGAAACACGTCTAGGTCGCGCTTGTGTGCACGCACACCCACACGCCTGTACACATGACCATGCCACCGCCAGTTGTGTCACACAACTTGTGTGTCACAAGGACGAGTGAACTTGAAGTAGCATCGCAGGCCACAAACAGGGGCACCGCCAGTTGCGTGCCGTGCATCATCGCTGCAGCTGGAAGCTTCTTGACTCTGCCATCGTGGTCATTTTGTGGTTTCAACGTTCGTTTCCGCGGCTACCGCGCGGGGCAGACCCTTCAGCGCATGCGCATCAGCGTCGACTGCGGGGTACCAGGCGCTTGGACGTCCTTGCAGTCTGCATGCCTTCCTCGCGACCGTGCGGGTCAAGGCTGTATCGATCTAGATGTTGTAATATGGCTGCCGTACATTTTTACTGCTGAGTATCGTGCGGCGACGTCTCCGATCTATTTGTCTAGAATTTAGCTGATCCTGTGCAGGTTCGAATTTGTACGCGTCAAGATACGTGCGCATGACGCTGGCGTAGTGTCGTGCTGTGCATCACTTTCATGCACCGGTAAGTACACACAACCAAGAGGCACGTCCTATCCGTGACAGATTGCGCATCGGCGCCGGCTTCTTTCCGCTGCGGGGATACGGTAATTCGTGTAGTTGGTTTCCTGCCAGCAGTATGGTCCGCCGCAGCCAGGACGAGCCTGAGCCCTGTGCTCATTGAGTGTTCCTGCCTTCTCGCTTACAAGGTATCGCGTGACACGCTCACTCATGATAATCTTTGATAACAGCGGATAAGAACGCGGACCGAGATGGACACTCCCAGGTCGGCAATGCTCTTTTCCTCATCCATATGTTTGTTGCTGTGTGGATGTGCATGTGCCGTGAGCCTGAGCCCAGCCATCGATTCGCAAGAATGCGGAACAAAGCCGGTCCATCAGGTTTGTTGCTCCGCCGCACTTGGCCTGTGCTTCGACATGAGTTGTCAGTACAGCGGTCGTCCCCGGGCCGGATGTGCTGTAGTCCAACTGGCTGAGGTGATCAGGCTGCATGTAAACGCAGTAGCTTTGCATTCAAAAATTATGACCACGATTTTGCTTTCGCTGTCCATTTAGAACGTTCGCTGATCGAACCCATTTTGTTTCAGCTGGACTCAGACTGTTGGTCATCTGGCTCATAAATTCGCGTGAGCACAAGGCAGCTGACTTGCTTGCAGATATATGATACAAGCTATCCAGAGCGAGGATGTGCGGCATGGACTGCCATTGCTGATGGGGAGAGAGGCGCTTTGCTGCAACGTGCGCTCGAGGCGCGAGTCGTTGAAACCAGCAAGCCCTCCGAAGGCGCAGCTAACGCATCATCGCATCGCATTCACAAAGACCTTTTTCCTTTGACGATTCGAGATGTCTTGGGATGGGTCATTGCGTGCTTGACGCTGTTCATTGCCGCAGGTGAGCCTGCTTGTTCAGTCGACAGGATTCCTGTGCTGCTCAGCGTGAGAATTGTGTCGCAGACCTGGTTCCTGCGACTCATTTCAACGCAATGGGCTGGGTGATCATCGACGACCACGCCAGCTCGCTGTGCGGCACAGCCTGTATTGTCAGCAATGTGCCGAGCACCTCTCTTTCACTGCTACGCCAACAGTGCTACAGACATGGTGCCGAAGTATGCAGGAGGTGGGATCGGGGGCGGTGGAGTCCTTGTTCCGCTGTATATGCTGCTGTGGCAGTTCCGCACGGAACACGCTGTCGCCCTGTCCAACCTCACCATCGCCGGCGGTGCATTCGCCAACATCTGGTGTAATTTTCACAGGTACGAGCCTGCCATATCCATATGTCGTGTAGAATGAAACCTGGAGTCCTGGGCCTTTAGTTGGCTCTGCGTGACTGTGCACAGCCACGGCGTGCTTGAATTCCGACGTCGGATCCACATCTGACGTTCCCCATGTCCGCTGCCGCAGGAAGCATCCCACAGCTGAACGCCCACTGATCTACTGGGACATGATCCTGGTCATGGAACCGATGACCATCGTCGGGGCAGCAGCAGGAGGGTTTCTTAACAAGCTCCTCCCGCTGTGGCTGACGACCCTCCTTCTCTGTCTGCTATTAATTGTGATGGCGCGGAAGCTGTGGCAGAAGACAATTTCGATGTACCACCTGGAGTCTGCTGCTGGAGTCCTCGCATCCGGTGAACACCTCACAGTGCCGAGCAGCATACAGGAGGATGCGGACGTACGATCCCATTCGTCAGACCTGATCAGTGCACTGCCTCACGCTGATCAGCGCTCGTTCTGCCGCATCGCCTGGACTCTGTGTGTAATGCGAGCGTGGACTTGCACGTTCATCGTAGGCACCGGCCGCGGCTGAACGGCCGTGTAACCCAATCCTGTGGGACATTGTCGGTCTGCCTGCTTTGGCTGATTCCAAATCTGGCAACATTTGATCTCAGATCTCCATAGAATCATGTCTGCCTGCCGCGCGATTGGCAGGCAGAAGAAGTCATGATTCAAGAAGTCATGGGCACAGTTGTGGCTGCAGTGCGAAGTCCTAATCGGTGTCCCTCTGCTGGAGGACTCTGGCAAGCGGCTCGCTGCACAGCTCCTCGAGGCCGCAGACGCCACCGACGCCACCATGCCGGCCGCCGCCAACCGCGGCGCAATGATCCCCGCCGCCACCGGCTGTCGCACTGCCACACCGGGCGGCATCGGCGCCCTCGACATCGCCGCCGTAGCCGCCACCGGCGGCGGAGGCGGTGGCGGAACCCCACCATGCCCGGCGCATGATGGCGCGGCGATCCCGCTGCTGCGGGAGGCGCGCGCGATCCTCCTGCATGAGCGGCAGAGCCTGCCGCTGCCGACGGTCGTGACCCTGCTGTCGCTGTTTGTGTGGATCATCTTCACGGACGTCGTGAAGGACTTCTCGGCGTGCGGAGGCGTGCTGTACTGGGCGCTCGTGCTGTCCGTCGTGCCGGTCGTGACTCTGCTCATGGCCGTCGTTCGGCGCGTGCTCATCCACAACACGGTCGTCAAACAGCAGGTGTGCTGCGTGCTGCGCGTGCTCCGTGGCCGGATCCGCCCCTGCGCCTGCTTGAAGCCGTGCCTGTGCCGCGCACGGATAGATCCTCATGATCTGCTCTGAGTGCCGGGCGCTGTATAGCACACCGATTCCCGTTGGTCTGCGAGGCTGCTTGCACGGACCAGCCACAGGCCACACAATAGCATGGTGTCAGATGGCTCCATCATCGCGTGTCCGTTGCTCACCGCCAGCAACGGACACGTGCGTGTACATATGGAATGCACACGCCTCGGATACACCCCCATGAAATCAGGCTGCCGCTACGGGGCATGCCCGTCCGCGCCCTGCCGCGTTGCAACGCGCGCTGTCACGCCGCATCCAGAGGAGAGCGAAGCGCCTGCAGCAGCCGTGGCCGTTGGTGCAGGTCGGCATCCCGCTGGAGCGCGGCGACATCGTGTGGACGGAGTGGACGACGATCGTGTACCCGCTGTGGTGCAGCTGCGCGGGTGTCATCGCCGGCATGTTTGGCGTCGGCGGCGGCATCGTCAAGGGCCCCCTCATGCTGCACCTCGGTGTGCTCCCGGAGGTCGCCGCCGCGACGTCCGCCACAATGATCCTCTTCACCTCCTGTGCGCCGCCTTCTCCCCCTCCTCTGATTCTATTGTTGTGTGCAGCAGCTCCCTCAGGTGGCCGTGGTGTCTCTCTCATCTCCTTGTGGGATGTCTGGTCCAGAGTTGCTGGGGGTATGAGGTGCTTGTGTCAGGGTTCGCCTGCCAGCGGGCCTGTGTCCAGTAGGGTGGTGGCCTTAGGGGTGGTGGATGCCACCTGTCATGCGGCTGAGTCAACATATGGTCATGCCGGCTGCTGTCACCATGGGTAGCCGCGTCACTCCTCGTGAACCCTTTCCACGCTCCCGCCATACAAGGCATACACCACCGCGAGCGACGGCCGCAAACTTAAGTGGCTACTGTGGGCGGCGCGCCAGGCGCTCCGCAGGTGCAGCGACTCTGTGAGAAGCGCCCGTTGCGAGCCGTGAGGGTGACTTTGGCGTCATCAGCACACATCCACTGCACACGGCCTGTGGTCCCACCGATCCGGAGTTGTCGACGTCCTGTTTGGAATGCGGCGCAGTCAATCCAGATCAACTTTACCATTTTACTACACATCCGCAGTATGCATCCACATCATGCGTGCAGGCTCGGCGAGCATCGTATACATCACGTTTGGCGGCATCCAGTGGGACTACGCCACCGTCATGATCGTCACCGGCTTCGCCGTCACCGTCTGCGGCCAGCTCTTCACCTACCGCGTCATGGAGACGTGCGGCCGGCGCAGCGTGATCGTGGCCGCGATGGCTGCACTGCTCACCATCGGCGCCGCCATCATGGTGTATGAGGTGCTGCCGACGCTGCGGCGCGCCCACGAACAGGGCTTCTTCCACACTACGCCGATCTGCGAGTGACCGGCGGTGGCCGTGGAGACGCTCGCGATTGCGCCCGAGTGTCGGGATCTGTGATGCGCAGGCGGCGTTTGAGCGGCGGGCGTGCTGCGCAATGCAGGACGTGCTGTGCATGCTGTGACGCAGCCCGCTTGCAGCGAGTTTTGGTAGAACGCGCACCAGCCTGGCCGCGAGGCGTGTGGGGATTGCGTCCCGTCTATCCCCGCTGCGCGACGACGCTTGCCCGGCTGCTTGACTGCCGTGTTACGGCGGCTATGAGTATGCTGTGAGTATGATGCTCTCGACGTCCAGGTCCGAGCGCCGGCGCCATGGCGCGCCAGTGGGTGGGCCCGATGGTCATGACAGGGTGGGCGAGGGCTGGCAGCTGCAGTGCCCATGCATAGCTGGGGGCGTGGGTCCCTGAGGGGCATGCGCGCACACACACACACACCCCCCGCATTCTCCCGGGAGAGGGCGCTGGTAGCGGCCGTGCAGGCGCTGCTACGGCATGATTCAGCGAGACCCCGGCGCATGGACTGCACGTTGCTTGCATCTAGTAGCGGCGCATCCAGCCACAGATGCTGTGTGGCGGTGAATGCCACCATCCAGCCACAGCCCTCACACAGATGCTGTACGGCGGGGTCCGTGCCTAAGGCAGAATTGTATGTGTTTCGCTGATTTTATTGTTTGGGGTATGTGGTAGCTCAGGGTGGCACCCTGTACAAACTGCGGCGGTGGTCCTAGGAGCTAGTGCCTCTGAGGGGGCGTATGCAGCGGCGCCCCGCCACGGCAGGCGGCGCCCTGCGTATTTTGTAGGTTGCCAGTTCAAGTAGATTGAAAGTACGGATGGTGGTGTCGGCACAGTGGGGGGCCGCAATCGGCGAGCACCCCATGCAGCGTGCTGCTCAACCAATGCGTGTTGGCAGCTCATGGCTCCTCCAGCGTGTCTTGACCGGCGGCCGCCCAGTGCTTGTGTGACTTGTGGGACTGGTTGCGCAACCATGGTGAATAGAATGCGGTGATGGCGTATCATCGGCAGTATCTAGATTCTTGAGGATTACCGCTGTTTTTGGCCCTTGAGAGGGCAGGCCACCGGTGCGTTGCGCGTGTCGATAGTGCTGTGTGATCAGCTGTAGGGCTACGTGAGCTGCCCCAGCGCGAAGAGCTGACATGTGTAGAAGGGCTGGGATGCCCCGAGGTGAGCTGAAATTCGCCACTTTGTTATCTATGGCTCATGTACTCCTGTTGATAGCCCTTTGTGTGTCACACACGGCCACGTCTGCACTCCGCCACATGCATGTTTGACTGCCGGAAGCAGTGGCGGGCGGCCGACATTGCGATGCTGTGTGCTGCACATGCGGCGCCCTTGCAGGCCCGTTGCTTGACTGGGCGAATGCTCGGTGCAGCACCATGACTCTTGACACAGGCATACGAAGCCGAGTGCTTTGAAGCCATTAACACAGAATGGCATTGCTGTGACTGATCCAGACAACCCTGCACTGTAAGAGACCTGCTTGAGACTGGAGCGTGTGCCGGACAGTTTCTTGGAGACAGCACTTGTAGACCTTCTCAACTGATGGTCCCAAATATGGAATATATGACGTAAATCTGGTCAAGGCGGAAAGCAATAGATCAGGCATGCGCACAGTGTGTCGACATGCCAAGGCTGAGCAGCGCTTGGTTGGCTCTGTGGAACGGTGACTGGCTCTATAAAGCCCCAGGTCTGAGCTGCAGACCACCAGTGAACAGCAGACACACGCTCCTTCACGTGATATATACGTCGGAGAGATTGGTACACTCCCTTCAGCTTGCCAGCATGGAATCTGGAAAGGATGGTGTGGCGCAGTGATGTGCTGATCGCCAGCTTTTTTGTCGTGCCCAGGGAAAAGTAATCCCTGGATTTGCTCAGCTATATCCGTAAAATGGATATTGAAAACTGCGAATGAATGGGACCACGATTGCAATCAATGGCCAAAGGGGCAGACCACCTGGCAACGCCCCTCAGACATCCGTGACTCACAGGGCCTCCTCCGGGGGTAAGCGAGCACTGGGTCGACCGGGCTGCCACATGCTGTGCCCGAACCAGTGCTCAGGCCTGACCGACGCACGTCCAAATCGAGCATGTCTATAGGCAGTAATCAGAGATAATCAGCAGTATCTGCGCGTTGAAGCTAGTGCGACACACGATCAGTGCAGATCTGCAACTTACCAGCAGCCCAAAATCAGCGTCTGCAATTGCTTCACGTTACCGCATACCCAACCTCTGAGCATACGCTCCCTTGTGACCCTGCAGTCCGCGGCGCCTCAAAGGCCGTCACGGCGATTGGATCTGATGCATGCCTGCATGTGCTCTGGCTTGAGCTGGCACAGATGAGGCTCAGACCGGCTGGCAGGAGGTCAGGAGGCTGCGGAGCTCCCAACAGAGCCTGCCGACGATCCTGCACGTGTGACTTATTATTGTTCTTATCAAATTATTCATTGTCAACCGCCGCCGAACGCAGTGGACGGCCCGCTGCCGCGAGCAGGTAGCAGTGCTGGCATCGTGATGACCCACGACTATGCCAGCCCGCACATGCAGCAGCTTGTGCAGCAGCTGATGCAGCAGGCCACTGTCCGAGTGTGAAACAGCGAGCGCCGATGTGACCAGGAGCGCTGCCATGCATGCGCCCAAAGACCGCGCGGACATCATTACACGCCTGCTGTTCCCTCGAGCTTGGGGGCCGAAGCAGGCAATGGCGTGTGCCACAACACAAGGGCAAGCCCTCCTGCCACGTGCTTCACGGATGTCATGGTAGAAGTCGATGGCAGATGTGACGACGGATGTATGGAAAGGGTCGTGAGGGTTTGTGCCGCGGGTCCTGACCTGTCACAGCAAAATGTCAGTGGCTCTTTTGGCAGGGCGGGGTGGTCCATAGCAGGCCCCTGACTACGGCAATACTGCCTGTCGTGGAGGAGTGAATGCGAAGTCAAGTGACGTGGGTGCACATGCGCAGCAGCTCCCATATGCATGCCCAGCACATCGCCAAATCGATGCCGCCAACCTGACGCCAGAGACAGTCCTGCAGCGGTTACACCCCTACCTCCTACCGCGTTGGAAAAGCGAACAATCGCAAGTACATGCACTAGCAACCACATGCCATGCGGCAGAAACCACTAGCTGACGAAAACCGCTCTACTGTGCTAGTACGATGCACGCTACTGCCACGGCCACAAGTGGAGGGCCTCGCATCCTTCCTCATCACCGTGCGCACCCCTGCTGGGCGTTCTCCACGCGGGAATCACAGGCACCCATCCTCTCACATGGCTACCCATCAAGCGCCGGGGCACTCGGCGCCCGCGGGTGGTATTTGCATATTATTCGACTGCCTGGTGCACAGCCCGGTCATGACGGACCGTCTTCAGGTCCGCACCGAGCAAGCACCAGCCAGCATCTCAGGCTCATGTTGCAGGTGCCCACCATACCGCGGCAGCTGCGGAGCCAAGACTCCCCTACAGTACAACCCCCACCCCCTACACTGCAAGGCAACGCCGATGAAGCACCGCCCCACTGCGTCCTCCACACCCGCCCTCAACTCCTCCACATACACTTTGTGCTGTGACAGCCCATGTCCTGCCATCCATCGGCAATCAAGGGCTTTCGTGCGTGCGCTGGCGCAAGCTCAGCTGAGGTGAGCCAGGGTAGACACTCTACCCCGGTCGCCGCCGCCCGCAGCACAGCCGCATCACGCCGACCGCATCAGCACTGCGACACGGTGATCATGTCCTCAAACACGGCCCGCACGAGCTTCACATTGTCCGCGCGCCCCCCAGCGTCCGCGACCTCCTCATCCTGCGGGAAATCGTAGTTGACTGGGTCGGCGCGCTCGCGCATCGTTGTGAGGAACGTGATGACGCCCACGTTGCCCGGCCAGTTGCGCTGAGACTTCAGGCTCGGGACCTTGTCGTCCGCCGCGCACGCGCACTGGGTGCCGTCCTCATTCTCCTCGCACTCGATCGCCTCCACCTCGTTGCCGTCTTCGTCAACGCCGTCCGTCGTCCTGCTGTAGCTGCAGATCGGCAGTCCGAACATCTCGGCAACGGCCGTGTTGAAACACGTCTCGTGGCCATCTGCCGGGTCCACAGCGGGGTAGCCGTCAAAGCCGCCAAACCACTCCGCGAGCTCGACGCGGCCATCTGCAAACACCCGCACGCCGCACGGCCGGAACTTCTTCCAGTCGCCCCAGTCCTCGCTGTCGCCGTTGACACACACCGGGTACTTGCCGTCTGGCCCTGGCACGACCCGGTCCTGGAACGTGCCGACAGGCGCCGGCACTGGTGCCAGAACAGGCTCGACTGCCATTGGTTGTTCCACATCTGGATCGATAGCCAGGGGTGCGGGGCCCGGCACCTCCTCAGGCGCCAGCTCCGGCATTTCCTCCGGACCAGGCACTGGGGCGAGTTCCGGGGCGAGTTCCGGGGAAAGCTCGGGGGCGAGCTCTGGGGCGAGCTCCGGCACCTCCAGGGGCGCCACGCCCGGCCCAGCGATCGGGGCAATGGCCTGAAGTGGAGCCAGCTCGGGCATAGGTAGCGGGGCAATCTCCGGAGCAATCTGAGGGCCAACCTCCGGAGCAATGATGGGTGCCGTCGGCGTGGGGGCGACCACAGGTGTGAGCACCGGCTCAACAATGGGCACGATCGGGGCTGGAGCGGTGCCGGGGAACATGTCAGCAGGCCCGCGGGGTGCGGCAGCCAGGGGGGTGCCAGCGGCAGCAGGCCCCACGGCACCGTCAGCCGTGCCCGCCTCCGCAACGATGCCATCTGATTCCGGCGCAGAGGGGCCTGCAAGCATGTGATGCTGTAGGCAGATCAACACGATACGCCTGGCTTAGCCACGCACGAACCCAATACCAGCGCAGACTGGCACGCGGGCGACATGAGCCCCGGCGAAGCCAGGCACATCGAGCGCAGCAGCCATCCCAGCGCAGAGCGGAAGGAGCAAAAGCAGCCATACAGATCTCGTTGCTGTATTGCGTGTCTGTGCCAGGTCCCAGGAGAAGGAGCAGCACGCCGCTCATGCATTGCACAGGGAGCAGCAGCATTTGAGAGCCGTTGCGCTATACTGCATTGGACGACAAGCTGGCTAGTGCAGGTTTACAGCGATGAGTCACAGAGCCGGCAGTGACCCAAGTCCTCTCAGTTGCATGCGATGTATGCACTGACGCAGGAAGGGAGGACGCACTGTCATTGTCGTCTCGCGTCAGTCCAACGCCCAGGCCGATTCCAAGTCCGGCGCATACGAGCACTGCGGCTACGCCGCCTCCGATGACTGCTGCACTGGGCTGCATGGATACATCCATGTCAGCATGGGGACTCAGAGGATTGAATACAGCACAAAATGAATCAGAACTGTGCCTTACTCAGTTGCATTGATGTGCACTAGTGCAGGCGTTGTCGTTCAGGCTAGGCAGGGAGGAGACCATCTTAAACCCCAGGTCGATTCATCAGGTTTGAATGACATGTACATGGAGCAGATGCCAGGGAGCACAGCATTGTCCTGTCACGTTCACAAGTTTGCTTCGAAACATAAAACAATAGAGCCGTGCAGCGAGAAATGCCTGGCTCACACAGAGCACAGCACCAAAACGTGTGTTTCGAAATTGTCCTCACCGGACATGTTCTTCACACCCATGTAAGCTGTGCATGTGACAAACATACCCACTGACCAGCAATCGGATGCCTTGGTACTGCAACGGCCTGAAAACTTCTATGGCAAGCCCAGGAAAATCTAAGCCGGCTGCATTGCACACGTAATTATGCGAACATATCCCACAGGCACTCACTTCGTTATCTCGGAACGGGTACCCTTTGGCCAACAACGAAACGAAACATCACACGGAATTGAAGGACACACGAAGACAGGGGCACTGTAACAGATGAATATAAATACATGTATAGCACAAATACATTTGGCCCCGTGTCAAAGAGCCGCAGTGAGCTTTCGTATAAGGTCGAATGCCGGCCGACAGGCCGGCTGCTCGTGAACTCCGGGAGACATAGACTGCAAAGCGTTCACTGATGCCAAAATATGTCTGTCATGTTTGATTAGATGTTCCCAGGGCCAAGCAGGCATGCGGCACTCGATGCTCAGCGCTATCGTCGTGTGCACACCCACCGTTTTACAGAAGGACCAGGCGGCATGCTGGAGGAAAAGCATCGGAAACAAGCTGATTGATTCATTTGGCTGCGTGTTGCGTACGCCTGGTCACAGTCACTACTATTTGTACACAAACAATGAAACTACGAGGTCGCCATGTTGTATCGGCCACGCGCTGCAGCTCGCCAGCCTTGCAGAAGAAGCGCACCATGTCTGTGAGAAGATGGGGTTTGGGAATTAGATGTGCCTGCACAAAATCGAATGTCGTCATGTTTGGGCGACCTGTGTGATGACTTCCCGCGTCTACGCGTTGCTGTTCAGCAGCGAGCCCATCGACACGGACGGCGGGCGCCATAACTAACATGAAGCAGTGTGTGACATTTGACACAAACATTGCCGCGAATTCGATGCTCAGAAACATACCATAATGGCCATGCGTGCTTTTGTCACAAAGAAAGGGAAGTGCGGATGCAACGAGGATACTCCAGAGCATCTCAGGACGAGGCTGCAATGCAATGGGCTAGAAAGGCACATGCAGTGCTGTAAATCCAGCATACTTACACTGCAGGCTGTCTGTGCTCTCAAGTATATGCAATGACGGCCAAATGTTCCATGTGTCATACATCACGGACGTGCAAGAGCGCATGTATATATGCAGTGATATGCAGTGACACAGCCATATCTCATTGAGAACAGTGATTTACAATGACATCGCTTGAGGAGAGAAGCGAAAATGCCTTTGATGACTGTGGCCACAGCTCAGCGATACATACCTTGATCACCAGAGAGCTGTCTCAGCCTCAGCCCTTTTTCTGTGATCAGCTGTGAGTACTTCTCAGTGCTTATGGGATGAAAAGCGGCTTCTGTAAGAAATCTGGCGGGTGACACCTACGCGGCAGGCACCGGATGTCGGATCAGCACTGGCACAGGGGCACGACTGCAAGGACAAGGCTTTGTGAGGCTGCCAGTGGAAAGCACTCAGGTATACTTGGATCATGAGTCGCATCTCCCTGCCGTCCTCTCATCGAACGCAATCTGGTTGTCGGAAGTGTCTCGAAAACTCGCCTGTCGCCTGGTGGCGCAGGGGCATATTGTACCATGTTGGTCCGTGCACGGGCGACGGCAACGTGCAGTGGTCGCAAATTTCGCGGAATACCAACAAACTGCTTTTTTTAGCGCATCAAAGTAGGATCGATCATGCGTTAGTCGATCTCCAGACCAACGTAGCTGTTAGTGCCCTAGCAAACTGCTGGGCAAGGAAAATTCCAGTTGATACAGCGCTGTAGGCCCAAATGTTGATGAGAACGTTAGTTTGGAAATTATCTGCGATGCTTTACTGATGATCTCTGCTCGTTGTAGAAACGGTCGTTAATCAGCTCCCAATATTTCTTGTAAGCATTGCAAATGACAACAGATACAGGACCATCAATTTCATATATCATCATGGACCTGGACGAGCTCATGAAAAACAAGCTTGTTCCTGGGGAGAAGCTGACAATCAAGGCACGCAAACAGGCCCTCATGCTCACGTTTTGGACAACATATTGCATGCAAGGTGTTGAGCTATGTCGTTTGCATGCAGCAAGCATCCTGATGTTTCCACAGAGACTAGTATACACTGCAGGGTATTGACACTGCCGCACCAACTGTCTTGCTCCCAGATGGCATTCAGCTTCAAGGGTCATATGAGCAGAGCACAGGTTCACATTTAATTTTCAAAGAGGATGCTGGAGACATGCAGCTGCAAGCTAAGACCGATACTGTCCTGAAGATTGCATGCAATTCACGCCCAGCAACGTAACCAGCTCAGCATGCACGGTTGAGTGTGTCCCGGGATCAGGTCTGACCATGCGCAGGTGAACCATGGCGGTGTGCGTCCATGCTTCATCGGATTCACGGAGACATTGTTGTCAGTCCCTCACCCAAGTCGATGAATAGTAAGTTCATGTGTGGCTGCTGGCATTGATTGGCGACAACAGTGGACTTGCCTACGTGTGTAAATCAGCAACAACCACACATTACGTGGACATGTTCTTTGTTCCAAAGATCTCAAAAGAATTCCTTTTGAAGGTGTTTCACTGAACTGCCTGAGCACCGGTTTGCTTGGCGGGCGTGTGTTTGTGATAGCGCTCCTCAACACCTTGCTGCCAATGCCGAAGTCTGCATTCTGGCCTTGTGAGTGATTATAGGCATGTATCTGACGACTGTCGCAAGGTACCTCTGTGGCTTGTGTCTAAGAGCCCTCACCACTAAGTGCAGTAGTGACTTCGAAGGTGCGATCATCCGACGCGGGTGCGCCATGTGTTGGACAGAGCCACTTCGTACAGATCTGCTAGGGGAGATAGTAAAAGAGACATCAAAGTACTTCGTTCCGCGTCACGTTTTGACCTTGAAACCGAGCATCCACATTCGCACGGGCACATGTACTCCTGCATGCCACGTAACTGTGTGATCTGCATTGTCCTTGCGTTGTGGCACACAGTCTTTTCAAAAGACGTTCCTTTACGGGACGTGTAAAGCATGCACATATCTTCTGTTGTCAAGGCAACGAACCCTAGTGTCCGGCTGGGGCCGCTGCCATTGTATGGATTCGCGCTGTGCGCGGCATTTTTGCTTTCGGATGTGGCTGAGGTGAACGCCTGCGCATCGCGGCTACCACACCGTACAGTCCAATCATGCGCGTAGTCAGGAACATCGCACATGCTGTCTGTGCACGATGGACGATTGCGGCACGCTAGGTGCCGTGTGGCTTCAGCTTGACAGATATCACCAGTTGCCTCCGGCTTGTGGACGCATGCTCCGCGGCTTGTGATGATTTGCCTTCACAACCGAAGCCATCTACTTTGTACATAGATAGCTATGACGTGGACTCAGCTGCTCCGATGTAGCGATTCCTGAGGACAGAGTGATGAATTACACAGGAGTGCGTACACATGAGCGCGTTTTGCACAAATTACGCGGGCATGCTCGACGACAGTGACCGTGATGAACAGCTGGAAGAATGTATTGAAGAACCCTTCGCGCAATCAGTAGCCTCAAAGACGATTTCTGCCAGCGACCCATCGGCTTGGCATTTGTGCAAGCGTGGTACTGACCACTGCGCGCGAGAGACGCTACAGCCATGCGTTGTGTGGTCGGAGTCTGGGCTGATGACCCATTCGATCACCGCGGTATTTGTCTCAAAGCTGCCGATTGTAGCAATTATGTGTGGACCGGCGCCAACGACGGTGTCATTGTGAGGTGCGTAACGAAGCTCCGCCATCCGTAGACATGATGTCAACCTTCTGCACGATTGTCTTACAACTCGATTGTTCTAACTGAACATCGTTATTTTGTGTAACACCGGTCTGTTGCAGGTGGGACGCCTGCGGCCATGACGATGCTCTGCAGCCCACGATGACGCTCCTGCTGCACCAGCATCCTATACGAATGTTACAGACGTTAACAGCCGGACCTGAGCTTCTTGTCAGCGTGGATGCAAACGGTCTTGTAGCGGTCTGGGAGGCAGCAACGGGCTCATGCAGGCTGTCAAACAGCGTCCCAGTCCTTGCATCTGCTGATCACATCGCATCAGCTCCTCTACAGGACACAGGTGCGTGATCATATGACTCGCAACCTTGGCATCGTTGGTAGGCACCTGCATGATCGCCTTGCCTGTTTCAGCATGACTCAGGCAAGCCGATACCACCGCAAGGTCTCCAATCTTTGTCTCGAGGCATGAGCACCTCCTTAAGGTGCATGGAGCGATACTACATCATGTAGCTTCCCAGAACTGTGCATACCAAGAACGAAACAGGCTGAGCCTGATATGCGCAGAGGGAAGTGAGCTGTTCGCGGCCCTGGCCGGTTAGCTCCTATGTATCCACTGCCATGTTCGGATCCATCGCATCGTCCACTGGCAACTCGACAGCAGCAATCATTTGCAGGCCATCTCGCGATCCTCACCAGTTCCACTGGCACGTCCAAGCCCCAGATTCGCAAGGCAGAAGGCCGTGACCGTCCGCGCTACGGCTCCCGGCCCTCCTATGACCCCGAAAGCCACCTAGACCGCCTCCTTGGCCGCAGCCCCTCCCACGCGACGCCGTTCGCGCCTGCAGCCAGCCAGCTCCCACCCACCGCGCTGACCCTCACACTCGTCGACTCCGGCACCGCGGCGCCGCTGCCAGCCCCGTCCGGACAGCCGGCGCTGCAGCCGGCGGCCTCAATCCCCATTACGACAGCGGCCCTCGTGAATGCGGCACGGCAGGCTGAATCTGCAGCCGCCGCCTCCGAGGCTCCCCCCTCACCAGATCCAGGGCCCGAGAAGGCGCTCGCAATGACTAGCTTTGCATGTGGAGGAGGGGAGGAGGGGGCACCACATGCGGGGCCGTCCGAGACGAACTCAGCCGGCAGTGGCGGGCGAGGGGCCCACGCTGTGCTTGCAGTCACGTCTCACGGCCGCATCCTCCTGTGGCTCACAGGTAGCAACGAGGTGCGCCACCCGACCCCTGCGCAACTGCCTGGCAGAAGGCGGCCAATCATTGTGCGCAGTCAGGGACCAGGACACCAGGGTTCTGTTTGTTCACCCAGCCCCCCTGCAGGTGCCGGACGTGCCTGTTCCAGAGCTCAGCCAGGTGTGCGCACTGCACGCCGACCCCGTAGCGGCGGCCATCGCGCCGCGCGGCCGCCACGTAGCAATCGCGTCTGCGAGCCACTGGGCGGTGTTCCGTACGACCGCAGTCCACGCTGAGCTGCGCGTGCCGACCGCGCTGCGGGTCATTCACGCCGGGGACCTGTGCTCGCCGCCGCAGGCCCCCCGGGACCCCCTCTTGCGCGCGCCGCTCGTCGGGGCCGCCTTTCCGCCTGCGCACGACCGCACAGCTGGCGCCCGTGCCGGCCCGGCAGCTGGGCTCACGGCAGAGGCGAACGGCGGTGTTGTGCACGCAGGCGCCGCCGCCGTCGGGGTGACGGTGGTGCTGTGGAGTGAAGACGGCACCGCGGCCGTCGTCCACGTGACAGAGCGGGACGCTGCACGCGCGGGGGCAAACGCGGAGGGGTGCGGGGGCGATGCGCAGGCGGGCGCCATGCATAGGGCCAGCGGCGCGGGTGGCGGTGGGGGGGTGCTTCTGGGAATGCTGCCCGGCGTGGACGCGCAGAGGCTGTACGGCAGGAGTGATTGCGGAGCGGAGGGTGGTGCGGCTGCACGGCCAGAGGTAGGGTTTGCGGCGGGGCGGAGGCTTGTGCGCATGCTCCCGCTGCCGCACGCAGTGCAGTCAGCAGGCGCAGCCCGCGTGTCAGCTACCAGCGCGAACCACGAGCCCTGTGCCGACATCACGAATGCCGTGCGCAAACCCGGCGCTGCTCGTGCAAACGGCAGAGCTGGTAGCGGCAAGCCCTCCACAGGCGCGTCGCGGGTGCATGCATGGGACACATGCATGTCTGTTGCAGAGATCCCGCCGCCGAGCGCACGGAGTGGGCGAGGTGCAGCGGACGCGGGCGCGGTGCCTCACCTGCCAGCTGCCAGCTCATGCTTAGCTGATGTGTTTGGGAAGGGGGGCGGGTGGGGTGAGGTGGATGGCACCGGGCAGCGTGGCAAAGGTTCCGGTGGCGTGAGTTCCACGGCTAGTCCCGCTGCGGGCGTGCAGGAGCACGCTGCGATGGACTCGCGCCAGGGCGACCACGGCGCTGTGCTGTGCGCTGGGGGAGGCGGGGGGTCGGGGGCGCGGTCGTGGCCGCGGACCACGGCCAGGACGCTGCTCAGCACGAGCGTCGGGATGCCGCCATGTGTGGCGCTCGGGCGCAGTGACGGCAGCATCCTGCTGCAGCCGCTCATGTTTGCGGCCGTGCAGACCGCCGCGCAGGAGGAGGTCCAGCGGTCGTATGTGAGGGCGCACCCGCAGCCGCCGCCGCAGGCGCCGGGGAGTGCAGGGTACTCCATGCAATGCAGCGGACTCGGGTGGCACCCTGCGGCGGCGCTGACGTGGGGAGATGGGTGTGCGGCGTGCATGCGCGTCATGCATGGCCATGACCGGCCGATCACGTGCATGGCGGAGGCCGACCTGCAGCGGTCGATCATCTCTGTTGGGATCGTGCAGTCCGAGGAGGCCGCCGGCGAGACGCCACGGTCCGCAACGCATGTCATGGATGCGTTTCCGGAGGACGGGGGGCAGCCGGTCCGTCCTGCCGACACCGCGCAGCCCGGGGCGCCCCTGGTGGCGCAGCGCAGCATGCACAGCGGCAGGCCGCGCACGCATGCGCCTGTGGATGGGGCAGACGGCCTCGCGTCTGGGCCTGAGCTCCTGCGGCCGCACTCGGGAAGTTTGCAAACGGCGCCAAAGGGGCTCGCGGCGCTGCGCTCCATCTTCACGGGGCACTCGCTGCGGCGGCAGCGCAGCTCGCGCAGCGCACGTGGAGGCCCTCCCCCGCCGCCCTCAACGGAGCGCTCCGGCAGCTTTGAGCGGGTGCGGGAGGAGGAAGAAGATGCGGCGGCACGCGGCGATGGCGGGGGCGAGAGTGTGCGCCCTGGCACGCATGCGGAGGACTCCGGCTCGCTGCCCGCCAACCCGCCGTCGCCGGAGCATGCGCCGCCTGTGGACATTTCAGAGAGCGGGGGCCCATGCCACAGGGTGCTGTTCAGCGGCTGCGAGGCGGGGCGGGTGTGCGTGTGGGGGGTGTCTGCGTGGCCTCCTGACCCGCGGGGCCCCGCCGCGGCGGCTGAGCCGCCGTTCGGGCCCACATTGGGGGACTCGGCCGCGGGGCCGCACGACCCCTGGAGCGTGTTTGGCGAGCCGCTCTTCAGCGTCCACGCCCTCGCGGAACCTGTCTGGCAGGTGGTCCTGCCGCCACAGAACGCGCCCCCTCCTTGGCACCAGTGCGTCCCCTGCCATGCCATGCCCACACTGCGTACCAGTGTTGGGTCGCTTTGCAGCATTTCCAGCGCTGCCACCCCGAAATTAGATCTGAATATTCGGAATTGCTCTATGTGATTGGGCCCTATGACCCACCACTGCTGCGTGCGTGCTCCCGCAGCCACGTGCGAGTGACCCTCCCGTGTGGTTTGGCAACACGGGCTCACTGTCATGCGTTTGGCCGGGCGCCTCGGCGCACCAAGCAGCCGTGGGTGTCCCGTTGCTGCAGTTTGTGTATGGATGACGGCCATCGTGCCTCCTAGGGTGCGAATTCCGATGCCGCTGTCCACCCTCCACATCCCGAAAGCAATACACTGACAGCGGTATTCCATGGCGTGCTCGAGGTGACTGCCAGGTGATGCAGGCGTGCGTGTCAATTGCCCTTGGTCACATTTGAGTCCTGTCGTCACTCATGGCATCCCCCTCCCCCCACCCCGTCATGGGATTGTGAAACCCTGTCTGAGGGGATGTTGCTGTGCAGCGCCGTGATTGCCATCGGCGTGAACGGCACCGCCGCCGTCATCGACGTTTTTGCCGAGGCCGTGGCTGCCGTTCTCCAGCCCCCTGTGGCCACACCTCCGCACGAGGTCGCCTGGGACGCCTCCCGTGGCCTCCTCGCCATCGCCTCCCACCCCCCCTCCACAACGTCCGCAGCCCCGGCCGCCGCCGCATCCACCACGAACGCCCAGCATGTTTGCGGCTCCGCGGCACCGAAGGTCGGCGCGGCAGGCCCCGCGTCCACTCTCATCATCTGGGACCTGCACACCCCCTCGCTCGACTCGGCATACGGCGGCGAGGCGGCGGAAGCGCATTTCGCCCAGTTCCTCCGGTGCCTGCGGGCGCACTACCCGCACGGCTCCGGCCTCGCGTCGCAGCACGACGCCTCGACGGCGATCCGCCGCAGCCACGGCCTCCTTGACCACCCCCTCGCCTCCTCTGGCCACTCCCTCTCCCGCCTCTCGGCCTCCTCCAACATCTCCCTCGGCACCGACGCGACGGAGCTCACGTTCGTGGTGTCCCCGCGCACATCAGGGAGCACGAGCCACCCGTTCAGCGGCTTCCACAGCAGCTCCGGCGCGCCTCCACACAACCCCCACCTCCCTGCCGCGCTGCTCCGGCAGCCGCACTTTGTGCACGGCGGCGACCCCAACTCCCCGGTCTCTTCCGCGCACAACACCGGCTTTGGCCCGATGTCGCAGCACGGCGGCGCCCTCGCGGCGGTGTTCCACACCCTCGTGGACACCGTCAGCCTGCCGGGGATGCACGTGCGGCCGGTGGCCCGGCCAGCGGCGCTCACGCTGCTGCCGTCGCCGCTCAAGCCGCTGCAGCTGCTGCAGATGCACGTCGGGAAGATCGTGTCGGAGGGGGACGGCGCGGCGGCCGCCGTTGCGGCGCCGCTGCTCTCCGGCTCGAGCCGCGGCGGCAGCTGGAGGAGCGCAGACGGCCGCGGGTCGGCGCACGGCCACTGTGACCTGCGGCACGCACAGGCGGCGATGTTGTGCACCGCACTCGCGCTGACGCACCGCTGGGGCCTCGACCGGGACGCCGGTGCGGCCCCACAGCACACAGCACACAGCATGCCGGGTGCTGGATCTCCGCATCACAGCGCACAATATACTGAGCATGACTAGAGAGCACCAGGTCGCAGCATCGCGCTCGATCCGTCCCAGCTTCCCGCGTCTGTCAGCTATTAAGCACCCCCATCCGGCCTTCAATTGTTGGTGAGCTTCACCGCTGCTTGAGTTCTCACCGGCGCCCGTCTCCTGCATGCACATCGCTGCGTTCCACGTTGGCGCGACCCGCGAGGCCGTCTAGTGACACAGTATCGCTGCCCGTGCAGATGCCGCGCTCGCCGCGGTGCTCCTCGATAGCCTGCCAAGGGCCTCCAGCCATCACGCCACGCGGGACACCGCGGCCGCATCCCCACTCGCCACGGCGGTCTCATCCGCGGCCCGAACCCCCGCCGCCCTGCGCCTGGCGGAGGACGCCCTCGTGTCGCAGAACGGCGCGGTCGCGGTGCAGCTGCCGACGCGGGGCCGCCGCGCGTGCACGGGGGCGGAGGCGGCTGCGAGCGACAAGGTGGCGGGGGTGCTCTGGCACGGCTCCCGCGGCTGGCTCGCCGTGCGGCTACTATTCATCGTCTCGCTGTGCCGGGGGCTCCAGGCGATTGCGCGGCACCTGCGCACCGCGCCGCACGCGAGCGCCGTGCTGACGGACCTCTACACGCACACGCTCACGCGCCCGCAGCCGGCGCCGGCCGCCGCGTTGTCACCAGCGGATCCGCCGCGGCTGCAGGCGTTGCCGCCGCTGCCACCACCCGCGCTCGGCGTGTTTGTGGGGTGCTGGTCCAGCGCGCATGCGGCGGTGCAGGAGGCGGCTCAGCTGATCGTGTCGGCGTGCGCGGCGCCGCTAGTCATGGACGCGGCGCAGGCGGCGGCCATGCATGCACGCCAGGCCGTGTTCGCGCAGGGCCGGGGGTCGGGTGGCCTCGAGCGCGGGGGACCGGACTCGCTGCGTGACCTGTCAACGCGGGGAACCTGGGCTGCGGCGACGCCGCTGTTTGGTTGGGAGGCCGTGCCGGAGGAGGCGGATGGGCATGAGGCGGCGGCTGCGGCAGGGGCCACGGTCTCGCTGCTGCCGCAGGAGGTTCTGGGCATCCTCCGGGAGGCCCCCCAGCACGACGCTGACCCCATGCAGGTGCGCCTTGCCAGCACAGCACACAGCACGCAGCACGGCTGCCCGTGATGGCACCAGAAGATGTATAGGCTACACTACCGCATCTGACTGCCTGTGCCTGCCATGTGCTCGATGTCTGCAGCTTGATGTTGGGGTGGGTGCAGGTGCTACTGTCGGCTGCGACGTGTGCTATGCAGCCGCGCTCGGTTCCACACGCATTGCCGCCGGCCGCGATGCGCCGGCTCTGTGCGCTCGCGCTGTCCGCGCCGGCGCCGCACTCCGCCGCAGCTGCCTCGATCCTCTCTGGCATGCTGCGCGGCGCTGAGGGCCACCGCTGGCAGCCCCATCTCACCCCGCTCCCTACCCTCTTCTCGCGCCTGCACGACACGCTCATGCGCGTGCACCGCGCGTCCGCCGCGGCCAGCCGCCGGCCGCACAGCCCGGCCCCCGCCGGCGGCCGCCCCGGCCGCACGACCCGCCGCCCCGGCGCAACCCCCGCGTCGATCGCCGAATGGCTCCGGAAGCTCCCGGCGCGCCACCGCGCTCTCCTCCTCCTCCCGGACATCCGCGCGACGTACTATGTCCGTGACCCGGACACGCACACGGCGGCGGCCGCCGACGAGGCCACTGCCCCGGCGGGCTCCGGCCGCCCCGTGAAGGATGGCGCCGCGTCCCGCATCGAGCGGATGCTGTCGTTTTACCACACCCCAGAGCCCACGGCCGCCGCCACACCTGCCCCCGCCGTTCCGGACGCACACGACGTCGCAAACTCGCACACCTCCCCCACCTCCCTCCCACACTCCACCGCGTACTCCGCGCCGTCGCCTGCGGAGCTGCAGAACACGCGCGAGATGCTGACGTCGCTGCTCGCCGCCCTCGCCACCCTCGACTTCTCAGCATTCCTGCACTCGTTCAACATGCGCGTGGCCGTCGGCGCGGCGCCGGACCCGAGCACGCCGTTCCACACCGCCGTCCTCAACGCGGCGCTGACACTCCTGCGCACGCACAGGGGCTGCGAGACGATGCTGCGGCACGTCACGGTCGCCGCGGAGTCGCTGCTGCGGCTGCTAGACCCCGCAAACATCCAGCGCCGCGCGCAGACCCTCAACGTGCGCCCCCCTCCTGTACATGTTGACAAGTCACTACCGCATACATCTTCTGGCGTGCCGACAGTTCTGTGGCGTTCCCCAATGTCACCCCTTCATGCGATGTGCTGCAGCAGCGGCCGGAATAGCCCGTGTGCACCACCCAAAGCAACTGTTCGTTCATGCCGTATCGAGCCCAGCAGGCGGCCATACAGACATTAGCATGTGTACACGAGGCTGTAGGGTTGGGGGCGAGGTCGTGATCTACAAGGTTATTCTTTTGCTGTCATGGTGCGGCGGCGGCTGCAGCCGCACTGCTGCTGGTCACCATAATTCAACATGGGATGCGACACGCCCATGCTGCAGCCATGTAGACAGCTGTGTGCACGTACATGCATGCATTCATTGTCTGTGGCACGGCATTCGCAGCTACGTTCCATGTTGCCAATCTGCACCAGGCTACTGTACCATCATCTGATTGCATCATGATTGCATCGCTGGCGATAGCTTGAGCTGATGCTTTGCTATTCGACGGCCCGCGATCCTGTGATTCTCTCATGCTCTATCATCTGATTGCATCAGCAGCTGACACCGTGTGGACGGCACCGATCCTCGTCAGCGCCTCATCGCATGACCCCGCCCGGACGGAGCACCCACCAGCGGGGCTGCTGCTGCAGGCCGTCGCGGCGCTGATGAACCAGCTGTGCGTTCGCTTCCCGGTCGTCGCGGCACACAACGGCACGTCGAGCTTCGCGGTCGCGAGCCCCGAGACGCGGCACGCCGACGCGCGCGCCGCCGCGACCGCGGTGCAGACGCCCGTGCACGTCTTCAACATGAGCACCGGCGCCAAGATGTATGCGCTCGTGCTGTCCCGCCTGACGCCCGGCGGCGGCAGCAACAACGGCGACGTCAACCCCCTCGCGCCGCTCCTGCAGGTGCGCTCTCTCTACCACCCTCATCCCGAGCCTGCCCTGCTCTCTTCGAAACGCATGACCACCGCTGTCATCGCTTTACAGTGCCGCAGCTGCAGTCACCAAACTGCCACACGAATGCCGTCCTTGAAATGCCGCACTCCTGCTGCTGCTGTGTTTGAGCCTTGCAGCCGGTCTCACAAATCTTACCCATCGAGTCCTAAACGCCCTGCCGTTGACGGAAAGCTTGGCTGTCTCGCAAGTCCCCTGCTGTCATACGATTGAGCGGGCGCGGTGGTTTCCTGGGCGCGGTCGTCCGTGCGGCGCAGCTGTCGCTCCGCACGTGTCTGCATGTATGGAGGCGCTCGTGGCCACGCAGGCTCTCTCCGTGTAGCGCACTGCGATCCTTAACCAGGATCCTTGTCAAATGTCAATCCTGGAAGTCGGGGGGTGCTGAGGCGGTGTGTGGGTGCTGCAGACGGGGAGCGCCTGTGGGGAGACGCTGAGCGGGGTGTGTGCGATCGCCTTCCGCCGCGACGGCCTCGCCCTCGCCGCCTACAGCCGCCTCTCAGGGTTCCTCTACATCTGGACGCTCCACCCGGCGTGGCTCGCACGGATGTCCAACCCCGCCACGCCGCGCAGCCCCTTCTCCGCGCTGCTCGGCGGCGGCGGCGGCGCGGCCGCCGCCGCCGCGCCGGTGCAGCTGCAGCCGCTGCGCGTGATGGCGGCGCCGGCGGGGGCGCCGATGCCGCCGCCGGGCGAGCTCGCGGCCGGGTCGGCGGACCTCTCGTTCGCGCTCGCGTGGGCGGCCGACGGGCGGTCGCTCGAGCTGCGGCATGATGGCCGCATGCAGGGGGCCGTGCCAGTGCAGTGCCCATGAGCCAGGAGGCGCATGACAGCGAGGAGCGCATGGGCTTGCGACTCGTGCACGCGTCGGCGTGTGGGTGCTTTGTGGTATATAGTGGACCATGCATTGCGGTGTCTGCCAGGCTGAGAAGATGTCAGGTCGGACCGGCAGAGCGGGTTTTTGGGCGCAGAATCCTGGCTGCTGTTGAGCTGGCGGTGTGTGTTTGCTTGGGCTGGCTGGGCCGTGCGTGCGGCTGATACAAGTGTGACGAGGGGCGCTTGCGGGCGGATGGATCTGAGGTCGAGGCTTGTGTGTTGGCGGATAGCGTAGGTAGGTTTGTAGTCTGCGCCGAAAGGACTGATGCTGTGATTCCTTTCCGAGATACTAGGAGCCTGCAGGTGCGTGGCACTGTGTGGCCATGGTGTGCAGCTGGGTTGAGCGTTGACTGCGATGTGTACACACAGTGGCCCGCTGGTGTGCACCCGAACGAGCATGCTTGCCCGAATTTGTAAACAATCCCTGTATTACGTGTGGTCGCTGGAGGTTGTGCGTAATGTTTGGGTCACAATGTGCATTGCATGTGGCAAGCTGGCCATTCTTCATGTGCGAGAGGACGTCCAAGTATCCGAACAGATTGTTTGATGCTGATAATTGTGTTTATGCTGCTAGTTTCCTGACTTCATGGACAGGTGATACTGGCGTTCGTGGCTCCACGAGCCGGTCGCAACACGGGCTTTAGATGCGCAGTCTCTGGAACACTTCAAAATGTTACGGCAATAGACCTACACTTCGGCTTAGTCTGCGTTGCAGTATCGCATGCTGTTCGAAATTTGTGGCGCGCGACCATGAAAGCGCTCCTGCTCACTCCGCGAGGACACACGCCCAGTCCAGTCGTGTCAACAGGATCACACGCGGACGCAGCACAGCCAAAGCCGTTTTGTCCTCGGTTCCAGGTGAAGCGCATGTGTGGCTCGCCCTCACGCTATGTGCTGGTCTGAGCATGGTGCGCATCGCCATCCATTGTGCTCTAAACCACGGCCCATCCGCACCTGCAGCGCCCTGCAGCGCCTTTGCGCATCCTGAAATTGCCACAGATAAGCTCGTGCCAGGGCATCATCGCTCTCGTGGTAACTCCGAAATCGCACGAGTTGACCAGCGGATTAAGCTGACCTCGTCGGACTGGAGCAGTCGACCCCCTCACGGGGCCCTCAGCAGCCCAAGCACGGCACCATGAGCACTCCACTCAGCCTAAACGCTGGTTTCCGCATCCACACCTCCACGGCATCAATCAGCGGCCGTGCCCGCATAGACCTAAGACTGCGCACCAGCTGAAGGTGCTTGCCTACACGCCGGCCAATGCAGGATGAGCTCGAGCATGGCTGCTCCGCACAGTCCCCGGGCCCCCTCCCGCGGATGCATGAACACCTCTCCCCACACCCGTGCGCTCGTTTCACCGATGCAGGCACAGGGGTCGTGCGCTGCGTTCCCGAAACCCGATGTCACACACTAGACCGAGCCGTTGTGCACCGCGTGCGACCGGCGCACACGTCATCTGGCCTCCACAAGCAGCCAGTGGTCCAGGTCCGGAGATGTCGACGTCCGACACAAGCACATCGCTGGTCAACTCACGATTTCTCAGCATGCATGCATGCATACAGGCACTTGAGCAGGTGCGCGCCATCTCATCGGTCGTCTCCGGCGTCGTCGTCGCGATGGCCGCCGCCGCCGCCCTCTCCTTCGCCGGTGCCCTCCCGGCCTCCAGCGCCGCGTACGATACCGTCTGGGCGACCCTCATGCCCCTCGGCGCGGCGCTGCTCCTCCTCGGCAGCCCCGCCGACGCCAGCGCGGCCCGCGCGGCGCCGCGCGCGCTGCAGGCCTTTGCCATCGCGGCCGCCGGTACCCTTGCCGGCACCGCCGTCGCGTGGGCCGCCTTCGGCGTCGCGCAGGGGCCCTCCGGCGCCGCCGTCACTGCCGCGCTCTGCGCGACCTACATCGGCGGGTCCCTCAACTTTGCGGCGGTGATCCAGGTGCGCGACGCACATGCATGACGCTCATGCATGACACATACACTCACACATGCGCTGCCGAGGTCATCATGCGCTGGGTTGTGCTGAGTGGCTGTGCTCTGCCAGCGGCACCGTGGTGCGTGCTGGGCATGCTGTGCGTGCCCTGCAGGCACTGAAGGTGCAGGACTCGACGCTCATCGCGTCGACGCTGGCGGTGGACAACATCGCGATGGCGCTGTACTTTGCGGCGATGGCGCTTGTGCCTGTGCCGCACCCGTCCAGCACCCCGGCAGATGCTCCCCCTCCTCACACCCCAGGACGCATAGATTCGGACACGTCCCCATCCCGTGCTGTGCATGCTGCCGCCTGCGAGGGCACCGCAGCCGAGAAGCCCTCCGTTGCAGCGCAGCACAGCACGCGCGATGCGATTCGATCACACCCAGATCCTCCCGATAACCCTGACGAAAACCCTACCAAACCCGATGATGCGAGCTGCTCAGAAGGTGATGATGTGCATGTGGGGGTCGGGGTGGGGGTCCTGGGCCGTGGCGCGGCAGCGTGCGTCACGCTGTGTGCTGCGGTGGCGTGCTGTGCTGCGGGTGACGCGGCCGCGGGCGCGACGGGGGCGGCCGGGTTTGGGCTGGCGTTCATGGCGGTGCTGGCAGTGGGGGTGAGCGCGGCGCACGGGCTGGCTCTGCGGCGGGGCTGGGTTGCCCGGCACTCATGGCTCGGCGAAGGCCTGTTCGGAGGTGCGTAACATCTCTGCTGTCCGCGCCTCCAAACACATGCACACGGATCGAGTCCTTCTGTCTGAAATGCATCGGCCCGAGCTTGTACGAGTTGCCCTCAACGCGGGCTGGAGAATCTGGCACACGCTAGTAAGTCGAAGGACACCCTTGATGGGCATGTGCCTCTTCCTGGGTATGAATTAACTCAGCAGGCCAAGCACAGCACATCGTCACTTCTGTATGCATCGCACGCATATCATCAGTCCAGCGGCTACGGTCCCAATTGAAAGCAGCCGGTAATCGGCTTCCAGCTGCTGTCAGCGGCCAACCTCAGCATCCAGAATGGCATGCCCCCCGACGCACCCTCATGCAACATGAGTCATGCCACCCGCGCTCACCCCACCCCCGCCCCCTCCTGCAGGCCTCGCGCCGCTCGCCGGCCTCTGCATGGCCCTCTTCTTCGCGACCATCGGCGCCGCGGCCGGCTCCGCGAGCCTTGCGGGCGCGCAGCGCCTGCTCCCGCTCGTCGCGACGCAGCTCGCGGTGCACGCCGCGGCCGTCGCCGCCGGCGTCGCGCTGCTGCGCGTGCCGCGCGACGTCGCCCTCATCGCGAGCAACGCGGCCGTCGGGGGGCCCGCGACCGCGGCCGCGATGGCCGCCGGCCGCGGCTGGCCGGGCCTCGTGCGCCCGGCCGTGCTGCTCGGCAGCGTCGGCTACGCGACGGGCACGTGGGCGGGGCTCGCGATGTTCAAGACCGTCCTCTCACACCCCTTCTGATGCCCCCCTGCCGATTGCTGTCCCGATGGTCGTGCCAGATGAGTTTGTTGATGTGTTGTTGCGACGACGCCTGCGCAGAGGCAGGTCAAACAAGGTACAAGATCCCGGGCCGTTGCATGGCACAGCACCAACTCAAGTCAACCAACACACACAGCAACAACCGGCATCGAATCAAGGAGCATCCATTGACACACACCAGCCGGTGAGTGTGACGCCTGCAGAGACCCAGGTAGCACCAGGGATGTTGATCCAGTGTTTGTCTCGCTCTCTATGTCTGGACGGCAGGCCGGCTCAAACGGGCGCCTTGCCGGCAATGGAACAAGCCAAGTCCGGTGTCTGGTGTTCAAGTCGCATGAGAGCAAGGATGGTGGGTTGAAGCAGAGGCGATGTGGCAGAGACCGATGGTGCTCGTCTTGACTCTGGCATGTAAGATTTACACAGTAGTATTGATCATTGCTCTAGCACAAGGCTGGACAGACTAGGTCGCCTGTAGCGGAGGAGTATGCTTCTGCCACCGACAATCTCATACTGTTGTTATTTCCATGTAGCCTGGCGGGCACTGCTGCTCAAAAGGCTCCAGGACCTAGAGTCCAGGCCTGTGCCAGCATTTGAGCCTTGACGCCTTACTCCAGGCCCCGTGGGCAAGCCTGTTATCCCATGTCGGAGTACATCTGCATGCATGTGTTCCTGTCTGGTTTGGTCTGACGGTGGATGACCACCCAGGCTATATGTGTGTAAAACCCACACCCCATTCCATTCCCCTGTCTGATTGTGCAGAGTCTAGCCGCGCCGACGCATTGTGCTGACGCAGGTGCACCCAAACACCGAGTACCCAACCCATGCCATGGACATATGCATGAGCTTACAGTGCAGCCTGGCGATTTGTCTCCTGGGATCGTGCCAAACGCTGTGTGTCACGCACACCCAATCATGCGGAAAGCATGCGAGCAGCTTAGATATACGACTATGCCTCACAGCAACTCCTCAGTGTCTTGGCGCACACAGGCACAACAGACACAGCACGGGCCTCCCTCTCCATGCCCCATGGGCCTGGGTTCGCGTGACCACCATCATTCGCTTCAAAGACACCTCCTGTGTGCAATCGCGCGCGCACGCATGCCAGGTCGCACGTGTATGCTCGGCCGAAACGGGCCTTTCATTCTGATACAACGCCGAAACCGTGAAACTCCCCCAGCCCCTGTCGCCTGTGCTTTCCCCCTCCCCACCCTTGCCCACGCCGGGTGGACAGCGCAGGCCCCTCCATGCCTCTCGCAGAAAACCATCGGTTCCACCTGCAGCTGTGACTGTATCAGACAGTTCTTGACAGGGCAGGTGGCCTTCCATCTGTGGCGGCAGGAGTGTGCTCTCCGCATCCGCTTGGCAGCCCCTGCAGGTTTCTCCCTCTCCATCCCTGAAACTCTTATGAGATGCCGGCGCCTTCCACACACTTGGAACGGTACTATGCTGAGCCCCGCCCTGTCTTCGATCTGGCAGCGAAGCCCCGGTGCGCATGCTACGGGCTGAAGTAGCCACCAGTGGCGTGGGCGTCCCTCTTGCTGGGGCTCCCGCCAGCGGCCTGTTCTACCCCGCCGCGGCCGCCGCTGCCGAGGCTGCCGCCGCTCCCCCCGCCGACTGTGGACATACTCCCCCGCCGCTCGCTCTGCGCGCGCAGCAGCACCCGGCCCCCGCCGCCACTGCCTCCACCGCCCGCGTCGCGCCCGCTCCTGCCCGCGGCGGCGGCGGCGGCGCCCATCAGCGCCGCCACGGCGGCACCGCGGCGGTCCTCCTCCTCCTCAAGGCGTGCGCGCAGGGCGGAGGAGTCCGCGGAGAGGGCTGAGATGACGGAGCGCGCCTGGCGGACGGCCTCGGCGCCGCGCGCGCGCACCTCACCGCTGAGGCCGCCCTCCTGGAGCACCGCGAGCAGGTCCGCGAGCGTCTCGTCGAGGGCCGCGATCTCCGGGTCCGTCGGCGGGAGTGGGTGCGCCTGAGACTGCACGCAGCACGAGGGTGTTGCACACGCGCCCGGGCAGAAACGGTGGAGCTTGTGGATGCATGGTGACGGCAGGAAGATGTAGTGAGGGCTTCGTGGAGCCGCATGTCTTGGGCCACTCATCATGCAGATGGAAGCAGGGACGACACTTCTGTGCGTGTGGAGCGAGCAGCTCGGGACATGGACATGCCGGCCAGAGCTGAGTCATTTGTTTGATCAAATACCAGATTGACTTGAATGCTTTTGCTTTAGCTAGCCAAAGCCGAGCTAGCTACGTGGATGGCTGGCTGCAGCGCAATCAACACGATTGGCAGCAAGCAAAGCTGCACATGGCTCCTGCGGCAGCTACCGCGCACCTGCGCCGGAGCCTCTCGATTGTCCTTACGGAACGGCAGCTTGCCCACGCGGCTGCGCAGCGTGGAAAAGATGCCGCCGCTGGTTCCACTGCCGCCGTCGTCACCCCCACCGCCACCACCGCCAGGGCTCCGCTCTGCGGAGGTGGAGGTGCTGCCCCCGGCCGGCACGGTCGCGAGCACGGCCGGGGTCCCCGCCACGGCCACCGCCGGCGCCGCCGGGGACAGCGACAGCGAGCCCGCGGAGATGCGGCGAGGACGCAGCGGCCCAGAGGAGCCTGCGAGCGCCGATGCGCCTGGTAGCGAGGGCGGGAGGCTGGTCGCGTGGGGGAGGTAGTCTCGTAGAGATGTCGGGTTGGCGATGGCCGTGGGTGGCGGGGAGCTCTGGCGGGGGGGCTGTGCCGTGTCTACCGGCGGCGACACAGAGCGAGCGTGCACGACCGCTGGCGCTGTGGGCGTTGCCGGGGTCTGTGCGTTGGCGAGCGCGCTGGGCAGGTGCTGGTCGGGGTTGATGTGGGGCTCCCTGCACATCGAGCGCTCAACTGCCGAGTTCGGTGCCACAGACCCCTCCTCCGCCACAAACACCACGCACACGCAGAGACAACCCCGCATACAAAGGGTCGGCCGCTACCGCATACGACCGCGCCCAGTGATGCGTGCTGCAGCATGCACAGCAGCAGCAGTGACATGCAGGATCTTTGCCCGCCGCTGCTTTCAAATCGCGAGCCTGGACTTCAACATGACGATTCGCCTCTCACACAGCCACCAAGCCCTGCACTGTTTGCGTTGGTACACTCAGCGCGGCACGATGCTCGCCCGCGTCACAACTGACAAAGCACCTCCCCCACGAAGCCACACCATACCCCGCTGCCCCGCGCCAGTACACCTGCTCACAGACACCACTGGCAATCCCCACGCACAACCGCATCAACCCAGGGCTACGGCCACCCGCAGAATGCCGGTCGTGCCATGCGCACCACAACGGGACGGCTGTCGGCGAGGCGTCCGGGGGCTGCGCTGAGGGCGGGGGGCCGGGAGGGGGCGCGTACATGTGCCGCATGTGGAGGTCGGTGGCGGGGGTCGGCGAGGAGGGCGCGGGGGGCAGGCGGCCGGAGCGGACGTCGAGGTCGTCCTCCCCCTCGTCCTCCTCTGACAGCAGCAGGCCGGAGGAGACCGCCGGGGGGCCGAGGTCGCCGCGCAGGCGCACGACGGGCACGCACAGGCAGGTGCACTGCGCCTTGTGGTACACGAAGCTCTTTGACGGCCGGAGGTCTGCACTGCGGGCGGGGGCGGTGGGCTGTTTGGCCGCTGCCGCAGCGAATTGAGGCGTGGAGGGGCTGGGGGTGTGGGTGAGAGCAGCTGGCGAGGTGACAGCCGATCGAGCGACAAGACAGTTAGGCTGAGGGTATCAGCGATGACGCTATTGGGGGTTGAGCCCTGGGGTGCCAACGTGCACCGGATGCGCGGTATGGTGGCAACGCGGCGGTATGGGCATGGCTGTCAGTGTGGCAGCACTCTGGTGCTGCAGGGTGTATGGCAGCACAGTACAGCACGGTGAGCTGAGAACAAGTGGGCAAAAACACCCAAAAAAAATCCACATCTGAGTGTCCGCGTGGCGCACCGCGCTTGCTCTCCTTGTCCATGCGCCGGAGGATCGGCTGCGCGGTGACGGGTATCACTAGCATGTCGATGTTGTTCTCCGTCACAAAGCGCTTGATCACGGCACTGGGCTTGCCCTTCAGCACGGCGCGGGCGCGCCGCAAGCCCCCCTCCTCCGCGGGCGCCCCGGGATTCGGCAGTGGCACTGACGCGTCCATCACGGCCGTTTCCGGCACAGTCGCGGGCGAGGGGCCTGCGCCGGGCTCTGTGACGGGTAGCCCTGCTGCTGCGGAGGGGAGGATGGCGGCGTCAGAAGACGTGGCTGTGGTGCCTCCTGAGACGCCGCCACCGCGGCGGCGGGTCGCCGGGCGGATGATCTCCGTCACCCGCGCAAGCATTGAGTTGCGATTGATCTGAGCAGCAGAGACAGCGCACGTGAGCGCCACAGCGCAGATGAACGAACTGTCAGCGCACGGGATTGATTTGACCATGCCTGTGTGTGTCACAGCAAGCATGGGTGTGGCCCCTCGCTCAAAGGATACACGCCTGAACAAATATTGACGTGTGCCTAGGGGGGCCATACACACACAACCGCAGGGAGGCTGGGATAGTGCTGTGACTTCTGTAGCCGTCTCGCGAAGTGCACACGTTTTCAGCGCAGCACGAACACATGTGTTGTCGTTCCACGGGCACCAGGTGATCAGAGCAGAGCTGATCGAGTGGGGCTGCTGGAATACACATAGCAAAGCGGATGAGCACCAAGACTTGCAGCTCGATGTCATCTGGTTTTGAGACGCTCAGTGACGCCCAGTTCATCAGCGAATTGATCCCTTCCTGTGACTCGTCCGCATATGCCACTCGCCGCTGGCTGCCGAGCCCTGTCGCCGCAGGGTCTCTGCCCTCCTGTTCGTTGTGACATCTTGTGAGGTCCGCCAAAGACATCTGCATGTATGTAAATTGTGTGGCAGTCGCTGCATTGCTGCTGCGCTGACATTAGCGCAGTGCTGGCGGTACTGTGCACACTGCAGCTGTGTTGCATGCAGTCACACTGAAGTTTGTAATCTGAAGCAAGGCAGTGGCACGTCTTGTTACGGCATCGCAGTAGCGGTGATGTCTGTCTCACACAAGGGAAATGGCATCTGCGTTCCCGCACGTAGAAGCTGTGTGTGTGGTGAGGGCCCTGACAGCCAACCACCCAGAGCATGGCATGGAAATGCAGAGGCTGCAACAAATGCAGAGGCTGCAACCACGTATAAATGTATCATACACCACAATTGTGCACAGCTGTGCGAGCATGGCAATTCTGGCTTGCAACCACAGAGATCTCACACATGAAGTCTCTACTACCTGGGTATGACATCTCAGTCCAGGTGCATACCTTTGGATGAATGACCAGTGTTGCACAAGTTGCATTTGCAGCAATCCAGTCTGTAGTTCGGTTCTGGATCGGATTCGGTAGCCTTCTGCCCGGGCCAGACTTACCTGATCCAACGATGAGGATGTCGATATCTTCAGACCCAGACCAGGCAACCAGGGACCCTGCGACAGAGTCACCATGCAGCTCGACAATATCATAGCTGTAGCCTTGTAGGGCTCGATCTAGATCAGGGATAGTTGGCCCTGACTTCTTCCAATCGCCCTTGATCTTGCCATTGTTGATGTGCACAATGTAGAGCCAGTCACGGTCACGTCCGGTCTGCATGCAGCATCGATAAGCGATGTCACAGTCGCACATTTGCTGTCTAGATGTACCCCCCGCATAAAAGCTACGTCAAACGACAGCGTACGGTTGCGGGGAATTTGCACAGTGGCAGAGAGAGTAGCTCATATCGCTCGCCTACCTGGATGAAATATTTCTTCGCCCAGTTCCAGACGAATACACATTCTTCCCCGGACCAAGTCTTCACAGCAATGGCCACACGTCGTGGCCGTCCCATGGGCACTCACTTGAGCCTGTCCTCAGTCTTCGCACACTTTCTACTGAAGACCGCACGACACTCGGATGCTGGACGACACAGATTTCTCTACACAGATGTAAGAGGATCCTTCAATCAGGCATATGTTTGAATCGTGCAGCCTGGCCACGTTCAATTACCTAATGTTCCATGCTCACGAACGGGAAGTACACAGCCGAACCGTTGCGTCACGATAGTCAAACCCGCGGCCCCATACTTCTCGCTGCTGCAAGAGCTGCCGTCAATTCCTGACCGTATGCCGTAAGTGTGCATGGCTAAGTATGGCTAAGTACACAGCAGCCATTCAGAATGCTTCATGAGGTGGCGTCAGTGGGCTGACGCCATGCAGAACAAAAGCTCGCCGAGCTCATGTAATGAAGGAAAGCATCTTATATGAGGTGTCTGACAGGTCTTCACCTACGTGGCATCACAACTCGACTTTGATTGTGCTTGCCAGTTCGGTCCTATGTGTTGCCATCCAGTTGGTGTGTGCACCACGAAGACGTCGACGGCTGGCCCAGCATCCACTAAGCTACGACTGCGCCACCTGTCGCGAAAGTTTTCACTCAAATTTGTATCACTGCAATCAATGTTGTCATGGGGCTCCGTTTGTGCGTTTCAATTTTGCTGTGTCGTGTTTTCGAAGACATCCAAGGGGCGTACTCGCATCCAGCAAGGTTCCGCATGACTGCAGCTCCGGCGGGGGCGTTGCCACCCACTTGAACCCAGGTCAAGCGCAGGAGAGTCGAACAGTGACCTTCGTATCTGGTCACTCCAGGCCTGGGCTCAATTGACTTGGCCCAGGCTCGACCGCGCACGACTGTGTACCTATCCTTGGTGGCAGCTCGCGGTGGTGCTCGCACACGGGTCCACTGGCTCCTTTTTACCCGGCCACATCATGATTGATTGTTCGCGCTCACTCGTTTGACATCTCAATTGTTAAGGCTCTTGCAACCATGGTGAGCGAATGAAGCTGTGAGGGACAGGCCTTTGCTATGTACAAGATCAGTGTACAGCATCCCACAATCGACGTCATCAGTTCTTGAGGGAAGAAGTCACCAGTTGATCATCCAATTATAACAATCCACCAGTGGTACAGCTCCACAGATCGTATTCACATGCTATTCCAACTTGCACTCGCCGTTCCACATAAACTGACCAAGAAATGATGGGCTGACACATACACACACACCCACACACACTGCAACTCGTGCTTCCACACCAAGCTATCCATCATCAATGAATGATTCGGGTTCCTCAGTTGCCCTCGCTATGTCAGCCCTGCTCAAGACGATGTGTTTGATTATCTGTCTAGTGTGCACTGCCCCTGGCATCCAGCATCCTGCTCCGCGCATCTCATCGCATGATAAATTGATCCATGCTCACGACTGCTCCATGCCGGAGCCTGGTGTTTGCTGCAGTGAACTGCTACTGTTGACCTTCGCGCCTGTGCTGGGCAGTCTTGCTGTACCCGTTTCCGGATAAGTGATGTACCCACGACTCCTCGAAGTTCAAAGGACCATGGCACAGTCTGCAATGTGAAGTGGTTGCACGCGGAAGCAGGCTTGAAAACGCATGCTTCAAACCTACCAAATCCCCAGAGGGGGGGAGGGACATACAACAGAAAGTGCACATTCCAGCAGCCCTGTCTAGCTGCCCGTGTCGAACATATTGCCGATCTGTCTTGCGTTTCGGCTGTTCACTGTTTGCGGCAGTCGTTGTTGCATGCGCGGTCACGTCGACTTCACAATCCACTTCAGCATGAGTGCTTTTTTCAACCACTGTATCACCCCACGCTGCCCTGCAATGAACATCGTAACGTACAGTTTGATTTCAAAGAGCTACGAGCGGCAAGGGGTGCAAGCGTCGTCGCCACGGGCGCCCATGATCCGCACATCTGCCGGACAACAACGGATGCTTATTTGGGTGAAGCAGCACAGAGTGCGCACATTATCGACCGTGTCAACTTCAGAATCAATTTTGCCAAGCGTGAGGACGATGCAATCCCTAAGCCAACACAGCTGGATCACGGTCTGTGCACGATGCCAGGGCAACTGCTGGCGAAGAGTTCAGCACGAGCGAAACTACGCCACAACGCACACGTACATATGAAATTGTTGCTAGCATGCGAATGCGTGAGCGTCCTGTAACAGAAACCGCATTTTAACAATGGAGCTGCTCGTTGTCACAATCGCAGGCGGCATGTTACGTTTTCAACTATGTTGGTGTTGTTGTATTGCGAATTGATTCTCTCGTCTCAGCTGGTCAGCTCAGGCTCAACATACCGACCAGAAACGCAGACCTGCAGGTGGCGGGAGCATTTTCGAGGGGTGCGGATCCACCTCGAAGTCTCTGATAGCGCCGAAAATGTTCCGCCGCGACGGGACCTAATTGTAGGCTGGGTTCCAATCAGAATTCCCCCGTCGAATGGTCGAGTTTGTTAGGGAGCTCTTTAACGCATCAAACAAGTTGCCTCTTCTGGCGATTTCATCCCAAAAAACAGAAGCGGGGCACAGCACCCACTTGGCAACAACAGCATCGCCCTCTGGCACCCCGCGACTTCGTTCTTCTCTCACAACCTGCAAAACCTCACATCAGCCACGCACGATACTCCATCTGGAAAGACAGGCCAGAATCCGCACTCTCGAAGGTGTGCAACCATCGACCACCTTGCTGGTAAAAGCGTATGTCGCACGTCGCGATGCGCGGACGCCATCCGACACTAGGTATAAGACTTAGAGACAGTCAACGCTGCACCGTGCACTTCCGTATGCTGAATCACATCTGGTAATGCTCTTGTTTCTCGATACGAGGTTCACGTCGATCTGTCGGAAAGCAAGTTACGCTTGCCAAAACGGACGTATCTGCTTTCGTGTGCCAGTTGCTTTTGTTTCTGGGCAACAAGTCATCTGCAGCCGTACGCACGCATTTCAAAATTATCCAAAACTCTATTGAGCGCATCGCTGGCTTGAGATCGTGGGGTCCGCAGAGAAGTGCGCCCTTTCGCATGCGCACACGGCCCTTGCAGTCCGACATGGCCTTCGTTGTGGCTGCCAAATTTTGATCGAGGATTTGATGAATATTGAGAGACTTTTGTAGTTTCGTGACGCCTAGGAGAGCTCTGAGTGAGCATTGGGCCGCGCCATCGGTGAGCCGTTGCAGCTGCAAGCGTTAGCGTGCCAGCGCAGTGCGCTAGTGCTGCGCACGTGAACCGCATCATCTACATATGAACATAGCCTGTCAATATTCATCCCTGCATAGCCAGTGCATGTGGTCAGCGTCAACCATCCCATGTTGCGTTGTCAACTGCGCATTAACTCGATGCGTTTTCTGATCCCGGCATGATCAATGAAATTGAAACACAGCAGCAGAGCAACGATGGCACTGCACCAGTGCGCTTGTGTCTGGTCACGGGTACATTTGCGTTCCCGCCACGTTGAGGCTTGGTTGTTGCTTTGTTTCAACCACTACTTGCAGCACACAGGTTGCCATTCACGTCGCGCAACCTGTTCACATTGCTTCCTGATGGTGCTGATCGTCCTTTTTGCGCAGTACAATGCTGGCACTTGCGCTACGTGCTTGTTCGTCAAGCTCCTGTTTGCCCGATCATATGTATGCTGGTTGCTGGGGTATGTTCCGATGCCTCTGATGTCGCAGGCCGCAAAGAAGAGCACAGTCGACGAGCTGATAGAAGAGCCACACCAGCATCGTCTCCTCCTGTGAGCACTTCTGGCACTGTGAAGGAGACAGCGTGCACAGAGTTCGAATCGCCAGGCTGTGCATCTACGCACTGCCACCCTCACCCAAAGCTTGGACAGCTGCAATTGGCGGGGGGAGCCATGTCAGACAGCCATCTGGGCTTGAAGAACGATGAGATGAAGCCATGGCACAACAAAGTTGTCACAGGTGCGACTGCTTTCGACCAGCACTTTGCTACTGTAGCCCCACAGGTGCACCATCCTGCTGGCTGCTTTCCAGAGCGAGACCGGCATTTGGGCTTGCCACAACTCATGCCACTTCTTGTCCATTTATCTGTGGCAGCCCACTTGTTCAGTCTCTTCCTTCGGTCCATGCCGAATGGTGACCTGGTTCTGCAGCTCGTGGCTGGGCAATTGCCAGAGTCAGCTCTGTTCATGCCAGTCACGTCCATCTGTGCGTTGCGATTCACAAACAACATCCTGCGCTTGTATCAGCTCTTGCCAGTTCATCACGTACTGGTACAATCTCACCTGTAGACGTTGATGTGTGTGGAGCGGGTGGGGGGGGGGGATTCCCCATGTCCGCAGGTTTCGCAGACATCGGCTAGCAATACTTGGCACACGTGCTCCTGACCATCCGCCGTTGTCAATGGCATGCCAAAGATCAGGCTCGTAAACAATGGATCTTACATCGTTCCACACTTTGATGCGATCTTCACAGCATGCATGTCGGCCCATCACCTGCAACCTCCGTTTCCCTGCTAGGAAACAGTTACCCGAGATCGCTGTGACAAGTACGGAGCAGGACGGGGGAGCGAACATCGGTTGTCTTTTCTTGCCGATCTTCGGCAAACATGCTTGTGCGCCGCTGCTGTAGGGGAGATGCTCAAGGCGGCGATCCACCTGCTCGCAGGCCGCGCGACGGCGGTTGACACGACGAAGCGAATCATGGAGGACTTTGAGAAGCTCATGGACAGCGGGGACCCCGGCCAAGCCGCCGAGCTCCTGAAACCCGAGGCACGCCCCTGCACACACACACACACACACACACACACACACACACACACACACACACACACACACACACACACACACACACACACACACACACACACACACACACACACACACACACACACACACGCGCGCGCATGCCGCCCTGCCGCGCAGCGGCCCCTCCTCACAAACAGACGTGTAGGACACTCTCAAACACGAGTTCTGCGCCTTCCTGCTCGACGCCTGTGTATCGGCTCGCCCGGGCCCGATGGGTACAGAGGAAGCGCATTCATGGGTATGGATGTATATTCTTGCACAGGACCGAGGCCGGCTACCGGTTCTCGAAATCCATTCTCAAACTGATCCTGCATTTATGGCACTAGGCTGGGCACGAGCACGCACCGCGGCCCTTCCAGCAGTAAGCCATATGGATGTGTGTGCATGATTACATGTGTGTGCATGATCACATGTGTGATGCCCCGTCCGCGGTCTTTTTTTTTTTAACCTGCCTCTCCGGCTGTGTTTTCACGACACAGGAAGTGCAGCACCGGCGCGCGCGACTGCATCGGACACGCTACTTGAGCCTGCTGTCGTGCCTGTGTTGGGTGGCAGCCTCACGCCACGGCCATTTCAGCCGTGGGTAACAGGGGGTGGCTGTGGTGCAGAAGCGTGCGCGTGGGCGCCCCCGCATCCGGCCCCCCGAGGAGGAGCGCAAGCACCGCGACCTCGGCTCGTACAACCTGTTTGTGATGAAGGCGCAGAACGTCGCGGGGCCGGACGTAAAGAACCACCGCGCCTTCATGGGCCTCATCGGCACGTTCTGGAAGGTTCGCGTCTCCTCCGCTCTGCCTCCACGCCGTGCAGCTGCCCCTTCCACCGCACCAATTCGGCGCACTCAATTTCCATCCACTTGTACTTTTTGAAGATCGATCAGATTTCTGCAAAGCCACAGGTACCACTTCTTTGTAATGACCGGCTTTCAAGAGGAAGTGTATGTCCAGTCCGTGGCTCGAAGTGTAATCTCATCTGGGCACGTTCACAGATGGATCCCGATCCCGAACGAGTGAAGAGTGGCTTTTGGTGGCATGCAGGCGATGGACCAAGCGACCCGGGAGAGCTTCATCTCGACGTACAAGGGCCTCCTGGACCAGCTGAACGAGAAGAAGAAGGCCGGGATCAAGTTTGACTTTGGCCACGAGCTCAAGATGTACGAACGGGACCACGAGCTCGACACGATCTCGTACTTCCGGGTGCGCCCTCGCCTTCCCTCTGTCTTGTTCGCCACCACCCTTGGCCCATGTGGAAGTTCCAGGCAGAAGCCTCTCGTCTGTGTCGATGCCATGGCACTTGCTGTACGCGGTCGGGCCCCCTGTGGACACTGGCAAGTGCAGCACCGCCATGTCTACAAAAGAGTGAACGGGAGAACGGGGACGCTGGAGAAGAGGAGAACGGGGACGCTGGCAAGTGCAGCACCGCCATGTGAATCCACTGCACAGACTTCATGGTTCTGAGGCTGGGAGGCCGTGCTGGTGGAGGAAGCAGAGCACTACATGTACAGCCAGAGGTGCTGCGGTGAAGCCACCCCGCTATGGGGGCTCACTGACCCACCGACCCGGGCTGCGGCACTGCTGTCCGCTGCTGCAGTGTGGCTGCAGGGATGTGGCTGCGCAGGCAGAGGTGAGAGTGCTGTCGCACGCACCTTCTCATACCCGAGACTCCCATCCTCAGCCACCTCGTGGCACCTTTCGCCCAGGTCTGGAGACCAGAGATCTCATCAGCTATCCATAGTGCAGTGTGCACTCTCACAGCCGAATGAACCGTGCCACATCGCTGCTGTCCTCAGTGTCCCTATAATTGTGGCTATGTACTCATAGTACATACATGCCTCCGGCACGGCAGGCAGGTGGACCATAAGTAAGCTGGGGTGTACATAGGCATATCCTTACCAGGTCCACGCTGGCTGACCCGTCCGCCAGTGGCATCGTCAAAGGCCTCCCAGAGGCTCGCTTGTTCAAAGGTGGTTGCAGCCATATGATATGGCCCATACCCTTATCGGGCCTGTATTGTGCAGGGCTTCATGCAGCAAGTGAAGGCCCTGCCTCTGCCTGAAACGAAGCAGGAGCGGGAGGCCCGGCTCAGCACCGCCCTCGGCGTCAGCTCTGGCATCCCGAGCTGCATGCCCTCCGCTGCTGTCCCGGCCCCGATCGAGGAGGACGAGGACATGCACCACGGCCAGGAGGACATGCCTGACTTTGACCTCGGCGATGCGGAGGGGGACCTACCTGTACGCGCCCCTGCTGCGTCTGCCTGTGTCAATGAACGGACTCAATCGACCAGCCGTCTTGCTGGATGCCACACACCGAGTGTCCCACATCGCCTAGAAACTACTGCATGGGCTGTAGGAGGCTGTGCTGAGTGCTCCGTCGTGTTTGCAGCCCCCTGTGTGTCTCTGTGCAGCAGTTGCTTTGCTTGCTCTGGGCCTGCGTTTTTGGGCACGCCGGCATCGAGCCCTGTACTTGTGACGACTGTGATTCTTGGTCAGAGTCGTCCGCCTGCCTGCACACGACTCTCTGTCCTCCTCTGCATGGCAACGTACGGCAACAGCGTCGTGTCGTGTGGTTGAGGAATCTGCAGAGAGATTTGCTTTGTGCTCAGCTTCCATCCCTCGAGTCTTGTACCTTTGCTGCGCTCTAGGCGTGTCTATGCTGTGATCAGTGATGCCATGCACTGCTGTGGGGATCAGTGCTCAAATTTTCACCAGAGAAGCATTATATGTTTGTCAGAGGGCTAGCCGGCGGACCGGGACAAATACTTGTTTATATGGCTGTGCTAGCCGATGGACATACCTGATCAACGCGCTATGTGTCGTCAGTTAATAACACACACACACACACACACACACACACACACACACACACACACACACACACACACACACACACACACACACACACACACACACACACACACACACACACACACACACACACACAGCTACTTCTGGCTGGGTCCCAAGTAATGACCGCGCACACTCGTCACATTCTGACTCCATACTTGCGCACACAGATTGACTGCACACAGACGTACTGAACTGATTAAAAGATAAGCAGTCACATGTATGTTTCCACTTACATTTGCGCCGGATGCTAGCCGCTGGAGGCCTTGTTTTCACTTGTTTATTTGGCGGATGGCGAGCCGTTCAAACAGCTGAAAATCAAAATTTCCAGCCGCTGAAAAACAAACGTATTTCTGAGCGGCCGTTAACCCACCAAAGTCCCAATATTCGAGCACTGCTGGGGATGCTGAGGCTGCAGTCACAGATGATGGAGCTGTGTCAGCCGTTTCATGCACCCTCGTCAACCACTGGCATTTATGCAGAGGAAAAAATCCAAGCAATGACGAGAGGTGGAGCTTGCCAGGCGTCTGGAAGCCCGGCGCCCGCGTAGATGCCTGCATACTCCTGTGCAGGATTGATTGCAGGCGCAACAGGCAGGCATCGCAGGCGAACCTGATGTCAGCATTCCCGAGCGCTTGACCAGGCAGGTCAAGCCCGAGTGCACAGCCAGTGCGTGGCTTGTACAGCCTGCACCACAGATCAGCCATGACCTATCGGCGAGGCTAACTTACACGGTGTGCAGGGCTCGTTGCATCAGCACCGGTGGCTGGATTCTGAGCCGCAAGTTTCATACTCCTGTCTTCGTGATCAGACTGCTGGAATCATGTGGCCAGCGGGCCGGTGTTCATCTTTGATGAAGAAGTGGCGATGCAATGATTGATTGATGTTTTCTGGGCTGGTCAATTCGTGGAAAAAGGGTGCCGGGGAAGTGAGGTGTAGATGAAGGCCATCTGTAGCTCTGTAATTCGTGTTCATTCCTGGATTATTGTGGGGATGTGGCACTGTGTGTGAGGCTGTGCGGAGAGTTCTGTGTTGCTCGTCTGTAGTAGGCATGACACTGCGGCAAGCATGCATGCACCCATGGCTTGTGAAGTAAATCTGAATTTACTGAGCTGTATCCTATTGGACATTGACAACTCTGAGTCAACGGGACTACATATGTCGAAGGGGTACACCTCCTGGACCATTCCCTCAGACGACCGTGTGCGACTCACATGGCCTCCTCCTGTGCTAAGCGAGGTGGTCACGTACGGCCGTTTCGGTTCCCTGAAGCGCACGGAGAATCAAACCCACGACCTGCTGAAAATACTCACCTCTTGCTAGTAAGGGATCTTCGCTGTACTTAAAAACAATTTCACCAGTACCTTGAACCAGATTTAATGCTGTGGGTGATGGCCAGATTGAGTCCTCGTGCCATGCGATGCGTGGTACTATACCACCCAGCCATATGGATGGAGGCGTTTCATGTGTGCTTGTGTTGCTTGTATGCATACCTTTCCCAGTCAAGGTCCTGGCCGATGCGCTCAACGCCGCGTTTGTGCCCCAGATGCTTGTGATCCGGTTCAATCACATGTATTTAGTTGTGCATGGCAGTCACAGCGCACAACAGCTGCACGCAGCCGTTGGCAACGCGGTCCACATCAGCATACACCTGTTCTCCATCGTTTATCACACGCATCCTGCTAGACAGCAACTCAGTTCCGTGACAGGAACCGTGTCAATCTTCGTGCCATGCAACAAACAAACGACATTTGACATCACCATAGGCGTTTGGACAGGATAGAGTGCCACTGGGCGCCCGCTGCAGGCATAGCAATTCTGCAGAACAAGAGATCGTTTTTCAATTTTCAGATGGATTGAATGAAGGCTCCAGCCGGATGTGAAGTGGACAACAAGTTGTAGAGCTCATAAAGTGGACCTTGGAGCATTCTGAGCTCCAAATGATGAAGCTCTTGACCATGAGAACGAGGTGTTCAGGAATTGCTGCTCGTTTTACAAAGTTTTATTGCATGATTGGTAGGCGTAGATGGTGGAATTATTGGGTCCTTGCACCACAGGTCGACGTCCTCATGGCACTGGGGCAACAGTTTGTTGCTGCTTGCCACAAGCCGTACCTGATGTATGCGAGGGCTGTCGAGCTAGTGGGCTTGCTACAGAGACTAGCCCTCAGGAAAGCTGCACACACATGAGCAGGAACTACTATGACAGTGCACTGTCATCAAACACGATTGCTCAGGTTTGTATGCATTCATCGATGATATTACTTGCCTTTCAGAAACTTCGAGAATGTGGGCCTGACATCGAGGTGGCCTGGCGGCCCTCCAGGCTATGATGCACATTGGCAGCGACTCCTGACTCCTGCAACTACTGGCAGCTTTATATCTCTGATATATCCTGCGGCACCGCATCTTAGTTCAGCGGATATCTTGTGGGTGGATGGCTGCAACTAGAAGCTATGCTTGGCTGCTGCTCTGTTGCGCTTGCATTGCCATGGTGGCCACGAATTGACAATGCACCTTGGAAGCGCAAGTCAGTACCGACCGCAGATGCACTTGTTCAAACAGGAAAGTTATAAATATGAGCATTGATGTACAAATGAGCTCTCTTAAGACCCTGTGTGTTGCAATTCTGGGACCACTGTCTAGGCATGTCTCTCACACGCCAGACTCTCGGCTGCGATGAGGCTTGTCAGCTGCTAAAAATGGTAGAAAGGAAAAAGACTTAGCGATCACGAGCTGTGGTTGCGATCCGCGATGCACAAGTGGGCTCAGTCGAGTCACGCAAGAACGCGTGTGTTCCGATACCATTCCAGTATTCTAGCATTGCAGCATTTCAGCGAACGCCTGCTTGCCCATGCATGCTTCGGCACGACATTGCGCATTACACAATGCTCAATACTTACAACTCTGTGTGTCATCGTGGTCGTTCCTTGTAAGCCTGCCTGCTTCAGTTTTTTGAGCCGCGTTCGCACAACTACCCCAGGCCAGGAAATGACGAGTGACAGCAGCTTTTCGTGCCATTTGACCAGCATCAAATTGATGGAGTTTTAGCTATGCTACGCCGAAATTGTATCATGTAGGCGGAGCCGGCGTTCCATGGCGACCGTTGACACTCCTGAGCAGCGAGGGGCTCAGCCTGCCGCAGCGGAGACAGGGGCCACTCCTGATACAAAAAACGTAGGCGCTTATTCACAGAGAGAGCTCGTGTTTGTTGAGCGAGAGGAGAAGGGAGAGCTTTCGTTCCAGTATATCAGAAACGACGGAGAGACCAATCACTTAATATGGTCCGGTCGCACCAAGCCCATAGAGCATGCAACTCAGCTGTGTTCCGTACTCGATGCATTCAGCTGGATATGATTTTTGCAGGCTTACCCATCTGAAGAACATCTATTCAAAGCAATTGCCCAACATGCCAAAGGAGTACATCGCCAGGTTGGTTTTTGAACGCAGGCATCGCTCCGTCGGAATTGTCAACTCCTCCAACAACCAATGCATAGGTGGAATCACTTACCGTACTTTCCCGGGAACTTCGTGCGCAAGCCTCGGCGAGATTGCTTTCTGTGCTGTTTCTGCCACGCATCAGGTCAAAGGCCATGGGACACGCCTCATGAACTGGACCAAGGAGCACGCACGCACACAAGACAAGCTCAGCCATTTCCTCACATACGCAGATAATAACGCCGTCGGGTACTTTGCTAAGCAGGTGCGCACCTCATCAGCTTGCTGCAGCATAAATCTCACCACGATCGAGGCACTAATAGGCATGCTTCCCTGTGCCAGCTCATTATGCCGCCCACCTTCACCCCAGGGATGCATGCCTATCCTTTCATCCGCTTTGACGTTGCAAAACGTCGTGAATGCCCACGGTCCGGGATGGGATTACGTACTTTGATGAGACATCCGTTTTGCTGTTGTTCCAGCACCGGTGTGTGGACAGTTGAGCACTCGGCCCTGACCCTCTGTCACACACACCAGCCGACACACAGAGCTGAAATCACAGTCGTCCATGAGCCTACAGACGTGGTCCGCCAGCTATGCATCATACAAGCCATCGGAGCTCTCGTGAGCTGCATCATAGTGTTGGGTCGTCGGGCCCGATCATACGTAACAATTCCGAATATTCAGGTCTAATTTCTGGGTGGTAGCCGTGGAAATTCTGCAAAGCGAACCAGCACTGCTGTATCATCGTCCGCTTCCCAACACCTCAATGTGTGCGCCATGTACGTCGGTGAGCAGGCCCGCGATCCGGCCCGCTCCTCTCTGCTGCAACAGCGCGCGCACACGCACATGTGCATGTAGTACATGCATGCATGCAGGGGTTCACGAAGAAGATCACGCTCCCAAAGGACTGGTACGGCGGCTACATCAAGGAGTACGACGGCGTGACGCTCATGGAGTTTGTGATCCACCCGCGCATCAACTACACGCGCCTCGCACAGACGGTGCTGAAACAGCGCGCCTCGCTGCAGGCGCGCCTGCGCAGCATCTCCAACTCGCACGTCGTCCACCCGCCGCTCACGCAGCCCGGCGAGGAGTTCACGCCGCGGGACCCCTCGGACATCGCCGGTGCGCCCACACACGCATCGCCTCGTCACTGCTCTCGTGCTGCAGACATATCCCACTGTGCTGCCGTGCTGTGCACAACCAGAAAACACAACGGGAGCCACTGCCAGTGCACACACCGCGGCGCCGGCACCCTGACCTTCTGCCGCTGCACACACATATTCCTCAGGTCCCAGACCCTCCATAAATGCACCACAGGTGCACTGGCAATCCACTGCAGCGGAGGCTCACATGCGCAGTGCTGATTAGCATGACGGCGCCTTGCGCTCATAGCACGGACAGCGCATCACCTCTGAAAGGGTAAATGGACGCGTCCAGTCTGTGTGCCTCAGCAATACGTGCCGGAGCTTGCGCGACCTGCTAGTATGTAGCCTTTGCTTTGACAAGATGAGTTGCTTCCTTTTGCGTGCGGCTGTACACACCAGACGGTTGCCCCCCCCCCCCCCCCCCCATCCCAGATGGTCGTCTGCATGGAGGTTAGGCGATGCGATGTCCCACACGCAAATTGCTGATTGGCCGAGGTGCAGGGGTGAAGGAGGCTGGGTACCCTGGGCCGCCGGTGCCGTCGTACGACATCACGGTCGGCGCCTCGGTGCTGCCCCCGACGCGTGAGCACCTCTCGGCCTTCATGAACGCGCTGCTCGCCGCGCTGCGCGCCCTCGACGAGTCCTGCCACTTCCGCGAGCCCGTCGACGGCTCCGAGGTCACCGACTACTACGACATCGTGAAGAACCCTATGGATCTCGGCACAATGCAGGTGCGGCCGCAGACCACCCGTCCTCTGCCGATCCATGCACAATGATCCGCCCGCACCTCATGCGCGGGGCTGTTGTATCACCCAGCAGGCCGACCGGAAATTGACGAGCTATGGCTGCGACCCACCATGCGCCTGCACGTATTGTGGCGTGTGCCTCGACGTTGCCACATATCGGACTGCACACGTAATATCTCAGTGATGTGTTTGGGTCTTGCCCACTGTCCTGTGTCGACGACTGAGGCATTCCCATGCATGCATGCTGTGCACCCCCATGCATGCATGCTGTCCAGCAGCCGCGGAGCGACCATTCCGCTCAACTCGGCCATGCATGGCTGCACAGCTGAGAGCACAGCGGCCGCAGCTGTGTACAGCAGATGCCGGGCGTGCCACACTGCGGCGCGTACGTGCTTCACATGCATCCATGCAGTGCCTGCCTAGCCCCGGGCCGCGCCGATGACACACTCTCCTAACTACTGTGATGCTTGCCATGCACCGACCCATCCTCACGATTGAATTGAACGCCATCGTACGCAAGGGGCTGCATGCCATGTTCATGTGGTGCCTGCCTAGCAATGGCGCTTGCCCGTGGCACCTGCTTCCACCTGTTGTGGTGCTTGCCTTAAGCCAACTTTTGATAGGATCGAACGCTGTCGTTCACTCAGCCGCCGTGCTGCGTGCAGAAGCGGCTCGACTCGGGGGTGGTGTACATCACGCTCGAGATCTTCCTCGCCGACCTCAAGCGCATCTGGGCCAACGCGCGCCACTACAACGGCGAGGACACCATCTTCACCAAGGCCGCCAACCACCTCGACCGCTACGTCGACGAGTGGCTCCTCGCACGCATGCACCACCGCGGCTGACGCGCGACGGCCGCCGCGCGGGGAACGCATCCTTGCACGCATGCACCACCGCGACTGAACCTACGGCGGCCGGCGCGGGGAGCGCCTCCTCGCGCGTACGCACCGCCGCGGCTTGCCAGCGGCGGGAGGTGCGTGGGCGGTGCCGGGGGGCGCTTTCGCAATCACCGGCGGAAGAGCACAGCAGCAATGGCAACGTGGCAACCACACCGCAGCAGCTGTGCTGGGGTGCCCTTTGCCGGTGTTGACTGGTGGGTATGGTCCAGTCGGCAGATGGTGGTCTGGCTTGAATTGCTGACTGTGACAAGATCCGGCTGCAACGCTCGATGCTGTAGTTTGGGTGGTACTGCGGTCAAGTAGCTGCACCAACGTGGCTGCAACTGTGGCGTGCTGGTTTGGGCATGTGGCATGCAGCTCTGCAAACGTGTGTCGCATGGGAAGGGGAACCGCCGGAATTGATGTTGAACTGGCTGTTCCCACCCAAAGTAGCTGACATGTGTCAATGGAGGGGGTCAGCCTGACCTTGGTAGATAGCGTGTATGAATGAGATGCGTGATAGTCATGTGATACAGTGTTGATCAGTGAACTTTCTACCTCAGATAGTACACGCGCTATGCATGCCTGGAATCAAACTACGCCGCTTGCTTGCGATTGTGCGAGAGCAGAGAGGGTGATAAAATATTCATCGTTGAGCTTGCATCACCTCGATGTTGGTACTTTGGCCGGCGTGTCTTGAAAGAGTCCGACCTGCGTTGAAGCTGTACGAGGCAATCTCTTCTTTGGAGCGAACAGTCGTCGCCGCAGTGATGCTCGAGCGAGGCCACTAGTCGTGAGCCTGTATTCGAGTTGTACCTCTTGAGCTCAGTGTTGTACGTATCCAGGCAATGCTGCAACATGAGAGCTTGCCCGGGACAGTGACGGCTCCCCGTGCCATACGCGAAGGGGACCTGGTCATTGTGTACGTAAGTCACGAGGAACGGAAGCCAGTCATCGTGAAACAGAGCTCTAGAACGCAAGTTAGATACGGCGTGTTCCCACACGACGACTGGATCGGAACACCATTCGGAAGCAAGGTGTATTCCAAGTCTGGATCGTGGGTCTACCTGCTAGCACCCACATGCGAGCTATGGACGGAATCTCTTTCGCACCGAACTCAAATCTTGTACACTTCTGATTGCGCGCAGATCTGTTCCGGCCTTGACCTGCGCTCTGGCAGCGTGGTGCGCTCTTCCCTGTACTGGGCCATTTGTAGATGCCTGCCATCGTGCTTGTCCTTACGTCCTTGCAAAATACGTGTTCCATTGAGCTAATTTCTAATGTTACAGGTACTAGAATCTGGCACAGGCAGCGGATCGCTGACACACAGCCTCGCCAGAGCTGTGGCTCCAGCAGGCGCAGTGCACACATTCGAGTTCCACAAGCAGAGATGCGACGAGGCAGCTGCCGAGTTCAAACAAAACGGGCTATCCGACATAATTCACTCCAATCATAGAGATATCGAAGCACTGGGCTTCCCTGAGAGCTGCCATGGCATAGCTGATGGCATCATCCTCGACTTGCCAGCCCCATGGAAGGTGCGCCATCACTCCCGCACAGCTCATGAATTATATTCATCTGGGGCGAACATGCATCATTTATTTCCACGGCAGCAGCCTTGCTATATGTGGTCATATTGTGCACCTGGCAGTGGCTCTCCAATGATCCCAATGGCTGCAACAACCGGTGACATACAGGTCGTGGAGTCAGCCAAGGCATGCCTAAAAATGAATGGCAAGTTCTGTGGCTTCAGCCCGTGCATAGAGCAGGTCCAGCGCACGGCAGACGCCCTCCGCGATGCCGACTTCTGCGACGTCCGCTGCATCGAGTGTATCCTGCGATACCACGACGTCCGAACTGAAAACTACGCCCTGCCCACCACCAGCACTCCTACAGCCATGACCACAGCCGCCCCAAGCAGCACCACACTCAAACGCACAGCAGCTGAGGCTGCTGTTGCAGACGATGATGTGCCGGCAGCAGCCGCTGTGGACACAGGAGAGGGAGCTGCCCAGCCCGAGCAGAGCAGTGGTAACGATCGGGAGACTGCACCAGCCAAAAGGCCAGCTGGCGGGAAGAAGGGCGAGGCACAGGGGCGTGTGAAGGAGAGGCGGCTAGGCAGGCACTGCGGGCCTTATGTGCCGTGGGTGGCGGAGCATGACTCTGTGAGGCGAACTGTCACGCTGCCAAGGCATGTGGCTAGGGGGCACACGGGGTACCTCCTGTTTGCTAGGAAGCCGGTGAAAGTAGAGGAGTCGGATGGCAGTGAGATGGATGCTGAGGAGGAGAAGGGGCCTGCGAAAGACTCGGATGCTGGAGGCTCTGCTGACGTGAAACAAGCGCAGAAGGATGCAACTGCTGCAAGCGACTGAGTTGCTTGACGGTCGACACCATTAGCGCACTGATGTGATCACGTAAGCATGTGTGTAATACTTGGCTGTGCAATGCTCTGCTTTTTTCGTGGGTGAGGCTGTGGGTAGTGGGTTTGCCTGTGCTATGGGCATGTGGCATTGTGTGGCTGCATAGCGCAATTGCAGCACCAAATTAGAGCTGTTTCCACGGTGAAAAGTCCATTCTATCATGTCAACGAGGCGAGTCGAGATGCAACGTCTGCTACATAGCAGCTCAGCGGCCGCCGGGGCTGGATTGGCTGAGCTTGTTCCCGGCTGAAGGCCAACAGAGCCAAAGCCAACTGCTGGACCCGATTATCTTACTCCTCGCCGTTGGCTTCGTGCCATTCCAAATTGAAATTTGGTATATTCTCAACAGCTGCATACGATCTGAAGGGGCCGATCTGCAGGGGTACTGTGTGCGGCAGATCAGGAGAGTGCATTGGTCAATGCCGCAAGTCCCCTTCCGGCCACCACGTGCAATCCCCTTCGCCACCGCTTTCCGGAGTCACCCTGCAAGGGCAGGGCCCTGTCTTGTGATATTGAGCGGTACCTGATCTGAAAGCCTGATTCAGCGTCAGTGAATGTAGCGGGGCAATAATATATTGATTGGTGCAGAGCGTTTTGTTTTTTGTCACGCAAACTCGATCCCGGAACGATGCACGCAACGCCGCTAGTAGCTTCGCCCGCCCGGGTAGTACAAGGCCGCCGCACCGGCTTCAAGGTGTGGATCAATGGCATTTTCCTTCAGATTTCTCTTGCTTCTGTTGCCCCGAAGATCCATGCTTTCGTGGAAGTCACACCGCCGATAGCGCTTTTCTAGAGCACTATCTTCAGAGAATACAAACACATACGAATGTACGCCAGTCGCAATCAAGTCGGTGGATGAGGATTAGATTTCTACGGCTTGGGTCGTTGCTCTGGGGAAACGCACCGCTAGCTAGCGTGTCTGCGTTTGTTAGTTCTTCTCTGTGTATGAACAACGGCGTACATGGTCACCAGCGCAGCGGTGACATTCACAGAATCTCATAATTCGGTATGTGCTGTAGCAGAACCGTCGTCAAGTGGCATCGCAATACAAGGTGGACACCCGCCCAGGTGCGATGCTTAGCTCTGAACTGCCGGAGTGCGTGCCACATCCACCGCGCCTGCAATATGCAGTACCTTCCTGACTAGATTTTTCAACGCATGATGATGATGGCTGGAAGAGTGCATGTCCATGTGCCGGCTTGGGCGACAGGACCAAACGACCAGTACATGCAGGTCTTGCAACCGCTCCATTGATAGATGAGAAGGCTGTCGTCGCTCTTGAGGTGCGCACTCCGCAACTTTATCAGTTGACACCAGTTGTCCAAACCTTTCTCGCGATTCCCTCGAAAGTTACCAGCAACCAGTCAGGGAAGTCATCAGGCCCGCCCCCCTCAGCTGTTGCCGCCCCCATCTCAAGGCCTCTCCACCACTTCTGTGGCCGCACAGCCCTGCAGATCACATCGCCACTGCAGTCACCTGATCTGCGAGTGTGCAAACCCATCTCAGCACCTTGAATCGTACACAATGCACAGACCCTCGCGAACACATCGCACTGTGCCCGCTGTGACCACACACTCACGTGCCACACACAAACTGGTATCCCATTCCGTTGTAAGGCATACTATACGGTGTATATGGCTTGATACATTGTTCTGGATACAGCAGCAATGGTGTTCACTCAATCATTCTGAACCCGCTGCTCATGCTAGTACAAGCACGCCTGCCGCCCCTCACGCCGCCCTCCCCCGCCGCAGGCCGACCTCCAGCGAGGCGCCGGCATCGAGGCGCTAGTCCGCTTCAATGGCGCGCTGCAGGCGTTACCAGCGGACAGCTGGCGCGAGCGCCTGACGCCAGTGCTCGCGGAGCTGTGCTTCAACCTCGAGTCGTTCAACCCCGCGTTCGCAGCCGTTGTGCTGCGCGTGCAGTCGAGCCTCGGCAGCTCGGACTACCTGCGCCGCGACGCCGCGCTCAAGCGCCTCATCGTGCCCCTCGCCGGCGAGTACGGCATGCACAACGGCGAGCCCCAAGGTGTGTGTTTTGTATATCCACCTGTGTCTACTTTGCTGAGCGCCTGACCTGCGCGCAGGCCACTGCTTGGTAGAGCACCACAGCAGACTACAGAGCATTGCATGTAAGATGGGTCAATACAAGGCTGTGATGTGGGTGGGGACAGGCGGGGGGGAGGAGAGCTGCTGGTGCCTGTTTGGGACACGAATGTAGCACCATTCGCGAGCTCCACCCTGCACAAGGCAGTTGCGCACAGAGGTGCATGTGTTTCGGTTGTGTGGCCTGCTGTTGCGCCCCAACCTGTGCATGCTCAACGAGGGCAGCGGCGGTGCTGAGCAAGGGTGTATCGCTTAGTCCGGGTCGCTGCAGCTGTGGGTGCCGACGTCGATCTCCGCGCTTATCGATGTGTGCACCGAGCCTCCTGCCCCATGGGACGCATGCATTCCGCTGCTCGATGCATCGTCACCCCGGGTTGAACAAGCGGAGTACTGTGCGTCGGTACGGCGGCCCGGGGCCCTGGACGCCGCACCGACGCACAGCACACTCCCGGGGCCCACACTCACGCACGCATGCCGGTCATGCAGGTAAGACGCACCGCGAGCTCTTCGATGACTGGGTGTTCTCGCTCCTCGGCCGCTCTGCGCCGTCGCTAGTCGCGGAGGAGCGCGAGCCCGTGGCCGCGCGCGAGATGTTTGACCGCATGGCGGCGGACATCGGCGGCTGCGGCGGCGAGCCTGCGTGCCCGCTGACGGCAGCGGCGTACGCGCTGGGCTACAACCTCGCGATCGAATACCTCGCGGACTATGAGAAGCGGTGGATGCTTGACTCGTTCCGGGACCTGCATGCGCGCTACATGGCTGCACAGGGCATCGAGCCCGACTGGCTCTTCCTCGAGGTGCCCCCCCTCCCCCCTTCTTTTAGTTTAACACGAGGATGTAGCGATCACGCATTTGGTGGGAACCCTGCAACCTCAAGTTGCTCAGTGCTTGAATTCACGCAGCTTGGCATTTGTGCTCTGCAGTTCAACACCATGCAGAGTGTTGTCACCTCTGCATCGGCCACCGCCTAATCAGTGTTGTCATCGGCCACCGCCTAAATGTCATGCCCGGCAGGGGCATCGCGTAGCGCAACGATCGCGCTGGGAATGCGCCCTCGCTGTGAAACGAACGGCTGGGGGCAGCGGCATCACGTGGCGGTGGTGTGGCGTAGGTGCACGCGGAGGACGAGAAGGAGCACGCCTGCCTCGGGCACGAGGCGGTGACGGAGTTTGTGCCGGCGGAGCTGCGCGGCACCATCGCGCGCGCCATGCGCGACCACGACCGCGACTTTGCCGTCTTCTACAACGCGATGGCCGACCTGCTCGAACGCCCTGCCGGCGCGGCGGCGTAGGCCCGGTCGGGGGCTTCTGGGACGAAACTAGCTGAAGCTTGAGGGAGGGTGGAGTGTGTAGCTCGATGGCTTGCAGAGGCGTGCTGCGTGCTCTGCTGAGCGGGAATACCCCTGGAATGTCGGGCACAGTGGAGGGCATTGATTGCGCCCAACTGGGCAGTGCAGGGGAGAGGTGTGGTCGGGGTGGGCACACCATGTTGGGCACACTGTGCGTGGCACAGGAGGGTGTGTTGAGGGAGGAAAGTTGCGGTTTCGGTTGCACTTCTGAGGCGGTGGTCGGGGGGCTGCCACCCTGCTGGCCCAAACAACACCGGGAGAGAGAGTGTGAGAAGAGTGATGCCGATGAGCTGCAGTACTTGGGCTGCGCATGTTTTCAACGCTGTGGCGTCCGTGTGTCCGGATGAGATTAACTCCCTCAGATTTATATCTACCTTGCTTGAGTGTTTATGAATTCAATGTGGAAGTCAACGTGATGAATCGCACGAGGGTCGTCCTATCTGGCGACCTCGGTGGTCACAAAGTGCAGTGGGTTTTGTGTGCATTCATCTGTAAGCTCTTTGCTCTGGAGATTTCGCAGCTAGAAGGATCGAGTCTGAGGCCATCGTGTCGATCTGTTATGCAGAAGGTCGAAACATCTCATCAAACATGAAGCTGTCTCCAGGCTGTGCCTTGTTATGCTATACATCTGAGAGAATGAATACACACAGGTCTGATATAGATGAGTCCATGTGCAGGTAGACATGTGCAGCAGCACTGAGCAGTGCCCCGCGGGATCATGCAGTGGATCCATGCTGCCGTGCTGGCAGTCGTGGCCGCAGTGTTGGCTCTAGGACCTTTCGAGTGTGTCATCGCGTACCCTCCAGCCACTGCAATGCAGTCATCCCCCACCTTCGTTAATCATGAGATGCTACAAACCAAGAGGGCTGACGGTGATGTTTTGCGCATACGCACACATCTGTCCTCGCTTCGGGAACATCACGCTCAAAAGTTGTTGGCTGTAGTGGTCGAATCTTTGCGTTCACAATCTCTGCTTGCACGTGTCCAGTGCAAGTGCTCTGCAGTGTCAACCCGGCAACCCGCTCCGTCCACTTCCGATACATCCATTGCATCCTGCGTCGGGTGAAGATGATATAGTTCTGCTGTGTTTTGAGTAGAGCCTTAGCGCTCGTTTCCGCTCCCATGCGGACCACGCGCGCCTGTTGCGTGTTGCCTGCAGCACAGCCACAACAAAACAGACCCGCCCAGCAGATGATCCATCTGCACCGACGATGTCGATTGAAATCTCAGACTAGCCACAAGTCTGCTCATCATCAAGACTCTATCTGGCGCAAAACTCCATCGCGCTCGACGTCCACCTGCAACGCTGCATCTGCGGCTGATCAGCCAACGCAGAAGACATCGGATCGCTTCGCATGGATTACACTATGCGCGACAGTATTTATATACATGAGTGGAGTGTCGATGCTCTCTCCAGTGCTGCCCAGCATTGTGCTTCACTTCGGAGCGAGCACGAAGGTCATGGGCGCCATCATGTCGTCCTTCGCCGTGGCCATGTGCGTTGCTACTCAGCCCTCCCAACACAATCATGATGACTGACCGGACACATTTCCCGTATCCGGTGCAATTGTAACCTTCGCGTGCTGTTGGAGATGGACCTGTTCCGGCCACTCTGCATCCGTGCACCGCTCATCGCCATGCGTTCCCTGCGTTGTCACAGGCGACACGGCCACAGCCACAAGTCAACAGCCACGCAGTACTGACTCTCCCGCTGGTCAACAAGCTGCATGATAGCTGCCGTAGGCTCCAACAGGCTGATGCTGCACATGTGCACAGAGGGTATCTCGGCAGTTCTTGGCTGGGGGACCTGGGCAAGGCCTCTGTGCTGCTGCAAGTCCACACCCTTGCATGGCCTGTGCACACCCGCACCGCACCACAACAGCCTCTACAGGATGCATGACAATGCGCAGCGTTGATGCATGTCATAGCAGTGGCCTAGCCTGGGTGTGCCGTCGAGGACACACACGGCATGCGCAGCCCCGCAGCTCCAGGGCCTCCGGAGATCCATGCCCTGAATGGAACTGCTTCTGGTTTCCTGCCACACGACATACGTGTTCGTGCCCGTGTGATCCGCTACAGAAACCAAGATTCCGCCGTCCCCCGCAAGGTTTTCGCTCGCACGCACATGTAGCCACACATGGAGCCGCCCAGACTCGGGCGCGGCATGCAGGTCAATTGGGAGCCTGTTCACGGGCCGGGCATCGGACCGGCTCGGGCCGCGGCTGCTCATCATCTGGTGCCTTTTCGGCACCGGCACCTCGCTCCTCCTCTCCGCCTCAGCCTGGGACATCTCAGCCTTCATCTTCTTCCGGTGCGCCCTCCAGAGGGCCCCCCCCCGCCATGTACACATGCAGCTGCCGATTTTGCCATATCCCCCGCAGCACGCCCCCCACAATTGCTGCAACTTGGCGTGTTCCGATTCGAGTATGCTTCGGTCCAACGCTCTGGAGTTTGTCGTTGTGTAGATGTATGCATGCACACCCAGAGAGACTGATGGCGCAGCCACCCTTGCGCCTGCGCGAGCATCACATCGCGTGAGACACCCTGCGACGGGCGTGTGCCAGGCACACCCCCTGTCGCCCGCATGCCTGCGCCAAACGGATACCGGGCATTCCAATGTTGTCAATCTGGTCAGCTCACACGAGTCACGCCAAGCGCCGCCGCAACCCGCGCACTCTCGGCAAGACGGCCGCGACCCATCTCGTCCACTCCCGCATGCATGCATGCATGCGCCACAACGCCACGGCGGCTGCGTGCAGGACGCTGACGGGCCTGTTTGCGAGCACGAGCGCGGTGGTGATGGCGTACGTTGGCGCGATCTCGCGGACCGCGCAGCAGCGCACCGAGCGCATCTCCTTCATCAACGCCGTCATCGCCGCCTCCTACATCATCGGGCCCACCTTCGGCGGCCTCCTCCACGGCATCAGCACCATGGTGCGTGCTGCGCGTTGCGTTCTGCGTGCTGCGTGCTGCGCATGCTGTGCAGCTGAAGAGTTGCAGGCAGACCATGCGGGCTGTAAAAGTAGCAGTGAAATTGCATTTGCCACCGAATTCGTATCATGCAGAAGACATTGACGACTCCGGAGCTCCGTGACCACATGCCAAAGGAATACAGCTGTGAACTGGATGTGTCGATGTATATCACGTGTGCTGTGTGCTGCGTGAAGTGCGGGGCGCGTGCAGGCGCCGCTGATCGCGGCCGGAGTCGTGACGCTCATCGCGGGCGTCTCGGCGGTGCTGACGCTGCCGCCCGCGCCGCGCGAGGGCCTGCACCCACCACCACAGGACCCCGGCCGCTCCAAGGCACACAACCATGCAGCTGCTGTGGCCACAGGCGACGCCCACGCAGCGTCTGGGGAGCCGGGTGACGGCGGCGCTGAGCATGCTGTGCTCGCGTCGGTAGACGCACATGTGGAGGCGCTTGACATCGGCAGGCACGCCGTGCCGCGGGACGCCGAGCCCGCGGCCACCGCGGCCACACCAGCCGCGACGGTCGTCCAGCCGCGGCCAGGGGGCCGCTCGAGTAATGGGGGCTTCGAGGGTGCAGCGGCCACCACGGCACCCAGCGCAGCGCCGGCGGCAGGCCGGTCAGCGCTGGTGAGCCGGGCGCGGCGGGACCCCGCGGTCCTGCTGCTGCTCGCGTCGACCCTCATCTTGCAGATCTCAGGGTCAGGGTTCACGGTGCGCACCACCCCGCTGCACCCCCTCGTGTGAAACCTGTGCACTAGGAGCCCGCGGCCGAGTGGACGGCTGCTCTGCCGGTCGATGGCACGCAGGCAAGCGGCACATTCTCGGATGCAAGCAGCGGCACCTCCGCCACAGGGCCACAAATGCTTACCACCTGCTTCCCAACACGCCTGACAGAACCTTGCAGCAGCGCTTCTCTCGTCGTGGACCCCGTATGTCCCACCGCCCGACCGCACCTGAGCAGCAACCAGCAGCAACCAGCAACCAGCAACCAGGCGCACAGCCGCTCACGCTCCCCGGTGCCTGGTGCCTGCGCGCAAATGGTCGCCCACTCGCCCCGTCATGTACCCATCATATACCCCGTCCATCGGCTGTGCCATCCCGCCCGGCATCCCGCCCAGCCCATGCTGCGCCCATGCTGCGCCGTGCTGTGCAGTTCCTGACGGTCGTCACGATCAACACGCTCGGGTGGACCCCGGCGCGGGAGATCGCGCTCTTCTACGGCCTCGCCGGCGGCCTCGCGATCGCCGTCAACACCGTCCTCTTCAAGGGCGCCGTCGCGCGCTTCGGCATGCTGCGCGTCGGCCTCGCCGCTCTCGCCGTGCGCTGCGCAGCCTGGGCCGTGATGCCGGCGATGGTGCTGCTCGCGCGCGACCTCGCGCCCTCGGTCGGCACCGCCGCCGCCGCCTGCTGCGTGTTTGCGCCCGCGCTCGCCGTCACCTTCGGCTTCACCGTCAGCAGCTCCTTCCAGTCGCTCGTGCTCCTGGTGCGCTGCGTGCTGCGCGCTGTGTTGACGTGCGGCCACGGCGGTGCGCCGTGCCCGGCGGAGGCCACTCATGGCATGCGTGTCGGACTGCGGGGCCGGTGCCTGCACATGGCTGCTGCTGCGCCACCACCACCACCACATCCTACGAGAGTTCATCCCCCTGCTGTGTGATCTACGCACCTTGGACGCTGCCTCAGCCCCATGGGCTACACAACGCCCCGCCATTCCAAATTCTGCGCAGGAGCTGTCCACGGCCCAAAGCCACCACCTCCCGTACACCTTGCGCTACGAGCTGATCGCAGGCTGCATGCTTTCCGGCCATGTCTCAGCGATGCACGGACCACCGCCGTGTTTGCATGCACCTTGGCGCTCACTACCTCTCCCATATACCTCTCCCATATACCTCTCCCATCACCTCCCACGAAGGCCCACCTGCGTCGGTCATCCCCTGGTTGTTGCTCGCGGTGCTACCTGCCTTGCTTACTGTGTCCGTGTAACACAGGCCCACCTGCGTCGGCCATGTGTGGCGGTGGGTGGGCTTTGTTCGTGCTGCGCAAGTGTGTATTGCCTGACAGCACACCACCCACTCTGACTGCATCCTTGTTCGATGCTGCCGGTCTCATATCTCCTGCCGCTCCGCGGTCTTTTCCAGTGTCCACCTGTACCACCACCCGAGCTCATGTGACCCGCTGCATCGCTCACGTCTCGGCACACTGTCCAGCAGCACCGACTCCTTGCGCCCCACCACATACGGCATATATCCGCCATTTTCCGGCTCCAATTACCACTGGTAATTTACCAGGTGACAGCCCCCGCAAATCAGATTTGAAATCACGCACGCACCCCCCAAAACAAAGGAATTGGTGCAGGACATCATCGAGAAGCGCGGCGGCGCCACCGTGCGCGGGGAGGTCCTCAGCTGGCTCACCTTCGTCCAGACCGTCGCCAATGTCTTCGGGCCGCTGCTCCTCGGCGCCCTCGCCGGCGCCTCCCTCGTCGACGGCCGCGTCGTCTTCTACGCCTGCGCCGCCTGCTCCGTCGCCTCGGCCGCCCTCGTGCTGGCCATGGCGCGCTCACTGCGGCCCGCCTCCGCCGATACCGCCGACGCCACCGACGCCGCAAAGCACTGGGCGCTCGCGCCGGCCGCAGCGTAGCGCAGCACGCCCAGCACGGGGCCCGCCGCACAGAGCCAGAGCTTGTAAGATGATGCAAGCGCAGTGCGGGGGGGAAGCGGGGTCCGGCTGCTGGTGCGATGCCGCATGTGGCGCAGCACGCAGCACGCAGCATGCGGAGAGGTGCTGCTGCTGCAGCACAGCTAGTCGATGTGCAACGTGCTTGAAACCCTCGCTTCAGGGAGGATGCGCAAGCTGCTGTTGCCGTGTTCTCCATGCTGCAGCCCTTGGCGTTTCGGGCCGATAGTGGCGATAGACATCGGCCGAACAACTCGAGTAGAAGAGCAATTGAGTGGCCAGGGGGGGACATGGCCGCTGGCGCTAGGCATGCCTGATGGTGACACTCCAGAGTCCATCGACTCTAGATTCGATTGCGTGGGCAGGATCGATGCGCAGCGCAGGCGGCAGGGCGCAGGCCGGGCGGCCGGGCGGCCGGGCCTGCAGGGCAGCGCAGGCGGCCGGGCCTGTAGGGGTGTGCGCGTGCAGGGGGGGCAGTTGCGCGCAGCCGGAGTGCGCTGCGAGCCCACCGCGCCGCCATCGCTCCGCTGTGTGAGGTGCACGGCACACGCAGCACAGGACAGCAGGGCAGCGCCCGCGCAGTGTTCTGGCAGTGGACCCTGCCGCTCGGCCATGCATGCAGCTCACAGGGTGCACCTGCCGAGTTCAGTGCACCCGCAATGTGCTGCCCACCCCACCGTTCCTGAAGCCCACGTGCAATGACCAGGACCCATGACCAGTCAATGCAAGCTGCCAGGGCAGGCCTACTCACCACGCGAGACCCTTCAGGTTGAGTCAGAATCACACCACACGTGGTGCCACCTTCGCGTGGCTGCCTTCACGGAAGCACGTGTCCCCCCGCGTCAGTCTTTTCTGGCAAATAGTGCTCTGGCACAAAGTGCATTAATGATAAATTTATCTCATGAGATAGCCGGCTTGCATCGAAGCTGCGCACTGGGCACCACTTCTAGCCTGGGCACCTGCTCCTCATGCTTGCGGCCGAGGGTGCTTTGTAACATATAGCCTGCAGCAGCTCGGAAGTACGGAGGTCTTTGACACGCAGTGTGAGCACTGATCACTGCTCCCTCTTCAGCTGAACCCCTGCAGTGTGGTGCAGATGCTTTGCTGTGGCTCCCGACATGCATACCTGAGCATGTGCCAGCTCAAAAAAGCTGACCAAAGATGCGAGTGCCTGCCTACTATGTATGAGACCTGTGACCCATAGGCTGTGTTTGTGTTGTGGCCATAGAACACATCCTGGCGGACGGTCTGGCTCTCACTGTCTTGAGAGCCAGGCTAATCTTGGCAAGTCTCGTTTGTTCATGGCGGCTAGTTATAAGCTAGTCAATATTGTGCATCTATCAGGTCGGCTAGTTATAAGCTGATCAATCATATGCATGTAGATCTGGCAGACTGGCACAGTCAGCTGGGTGCCACTGTCGCGCAGCTAGGCAGTGCGGCGCTCCGACTGCATGCATCATAATGCATGGCTATCATGATGGCATTACGGGACTGCGGTGTAATAAAACTGCGTTGAGCTGCGGCGCTGTACATATGCATCCGCTCAAAGATGCCGCCCGCCGAGCGCGAGAATACGGGAAACAATGACAAAAATACCTGCGAATCTCCACTGAAGGTCCATTGGTACCGCGCGGGGATACATCTAGACAGAGCCACGCATGGACATGCGTACAGTTTGGCAGCATATGCGTATATGCTTGCCCGTCGTCTGTCTAGATCTGCAGTGCCATCGTTGCCGACGACGTGCACAATCCACCCGAGATCGGCCGGTTTCGGGTCCGGGTGGTCATTTTTACCTGGAGCACCGACCCGAGGACCTGCAGCTGGCAACAACGACAAAGTCGGGGGAACAGCCTGCAGAATCTGTGTATGCATGGTGCGCTGTGGCTTCTAGCAGTGGCGGGCCGTCTGTTGGTCACGGAACGGACGGAGCGCCGCCGGCACAGCCGTGTTTGACCGGCGCAGCGCGGTGCCGCCTGTGAGCTCCGTCACAGCCACGTGGAGCCGCCGCCTACTCGCTGCGTGCTGATCCCTCGCGAGCTAGCGGCCGCGGCTTCAAATTACTCAGCTAGCAGCCACTGCGGCGCAACTCTAGACGCCCAGATCTCGGCCCTCAGGCCGGGCTAGCCAGCTGGCTCGCCCGGTTGGTCCACCTCTATAGATCCAGATTGCTAGCGGCTGGTGCATGCTCATGTGGCTATGTGCACGTCAAGAGGCTTATGCGGATGTAAGACGCCTAAGGGGGTCACCTCACACACCCGGCCGGGTGTCCCCCGCGGGGGAGAATCATGCTGCTCTCACATACTCAGCACGCGTCGCAGGCGTATATACACCGCGGCATGCTACGCACGACGAGCGCGATGCATGGATCCGTCGCACGCATAACTGCGTCGGCGTTGAACGAGTCGACACATGCATAATGATGCTGCAGCTGATGCTCTGTGCTTGCGCAGCGGAGCTGTGGCTGATGACGATGCGGTTGAGGTGCGCGGCTGCAGCGCAATATGGGCATCATATGCAGTATTGATGCTTGTCGGGGGGCGTCGCGGTGAGTGGGATGCACGTCAGAATTAGCAAAGTTGAGGTGAGAGGCGTGCGATGCTGCGGGGCCAGGAGCGGTGGCACGTGCGGCGCGGCGAAGTTCGGGCATCGGGTGACGCGCGCGGCCACGAAATTCCGCTGGGCCCTGTCAGGATCGAAAGTTAGAGCGTATACATAGTGGCTGAGGAAACTGAGGTGCGCTGAGAGGCTGGAGGGCGTGAATGAGGAAGGACGGGAGCGGAAGGCTCTACCTGCGGGGTGAATTGCGCTCTGGTGTGTCAGGTAACACATGGCTGGCAGCAGGCATCCCGGCGGATGATGTGTGTGGAAGTGCCAATATCGATGCTCGGTGACGGTCCGGGCTTTGCACGGCTTTGCTGGATCGCTACAGCGCAGCTGAGAACGCGCGCGCGTGGAGTGGGGCAGCTGATTGCGGACAGTAATGGCAGCATTTAAGAAACCCGGCAGCAAGCTGCGCAGCGGTCTATCACTGCACATCTTGCATTCTACTGGCGCCACCGCAGTGCACTGTGGCCATTTGTCTGCGAGCCAACGCAACCCGAGAACCTGTCAGCCTCGCTCATGCAACTTTTCCGTAGATGATCTGCGCATATTCTTCAGAGTATGAAAGCAAGGGCAACTGTTGCAGCTCATGCATGCACTCTCAGGCATGACAGGCTACAGATGAGACGGAGCGCTCATGAGACAGTATTATCTTGGATTACAACATTGCCGTTAGCGCGCCCTATGTGCACACCATTGTCCAGATCCCTGTGCAGCGCCACTTTGCGTTCTAGTCGCCTGGACGTATGCCCGAGAGCATGACCTGTAAAGGGCTAGGCTGAATCAGCATGACAGAGCTCGTGGCTCTGATCATTTATCTCGTGCTACCGGTGGTATTTATCTTGTGTTGTACTTCCGTGTGCGTCCGAATCGTCATGAGTTCCTCGGCGTACAGGAAGCGCCTTTCGGGTTCGTCATCCTCCTGATAGTGCCCATGTAGAAGTCATACCTTGCCACGTTCCTTTGGCCGTGTTTATTCTTGCTAGCGTTGCATAGCAACGGCAAAGCAATCGTCGACGGTGCAAGTACCTGACAGAATGTTTACACAACTGCACCAGCTTAGATGACGGATGCCATACTCTGAAGAATTTCCAACAACTTCTTACCATGTTCGGTTACAGCAATGCTTCGTTTGCAGAGCGCGCGGTGGAACGCTTCATCCGCGACATGGAGCGGACGGGAAAGCTATGCGATCCAGTTGCCAAAGATTCGCAGGAGCCTTTCAGCGCCCCTCATCTGGCTATTCTGCCAGACATGAGCGTCATTCTAGCCGTTCCTGAACCGGTGACACCCGGGCGAGGATACAGCGCCGAGCCTGCTCCTTGCATCCCGCCAATATTCCACCTTCAGGCTCCGCTATTGCATACAAACGATCCTGTGCAAGTAATAGACTTTCCTATACCGCCTACCTCCCGGCAGCGGACGCAGACGTTGTCTTTGCCCGCCAGCCTAGCTTCCAGCGAAGCGTCAGACACAGCCGCGCAGAGCATTGACCAACCCGCTCGCCCCACATCTCTCCCCACTCCACCTCCTTCGTTCCTCCGCAATGGCTCAAATGCATCGTCTCAAGCCAGTGAGACGTCTGACGTCAGTCACAGCCCTCAGTCCACCACGTCCCTCGCCACTCCTGCAACAGCAGCACATGGCTCCTCCGCCTCGTCCACCAACATCCAGCCCTTCCGTTCCTCGTCCAATGCCATCACATCACCGCAAGCTGTTGACGCAGCCCCTGCCACAGCCCCGCCTCAAGGTTCCTCCGCTCCAGTTCTCTCAAGCCGGGACGCCCCCTCTGAGGCCTCCAAGTCATATAGCGCCCCAGTCATCCCAGTGCGCCAGCCAGCCTCCCAGCCACCTCCCCACCACCTGCGCCCACAAATGGGCCTCGGCTTGCTCAAACCCCCTGTCCGTGCGTCAGCCAGCGGCCGCTCGGCCCACGCAGACCAGACTCAGCACCCGCCGACCAACATCCCTAGCCACCCCGCCCCCAGCACCGCAAGCGCTGCGGCTGCGACCCCGATGCCCGCGATATCCGGGCCCAGTGCTGCCACAGCCGCCCAGTCCCCCAGCCTCGCAGAACAGATCGAGCGGGCGATCTTCGCCGCGACCCGCGCGTCCACGGACCCCGCCCCCGTCGGCCCCCCGCCGCGCCGCACACTCGGCATCGGCCTCGGCGGCCACAGCCTCTCCTCCTGGCCCCCCGGTGACCTCAGCACCATCCCAGAGGGCCCCGCGAGCGAGGCCGGCTCTAGCCACGCCCTCTGGCGCACCCACTCAGACTCCCGCCCGAGTGACGAGAACTCATCCGCGGGCAGCCCGCGGCCGAGCTCGGACCCGCGCTCTGCATCCCCCCAGCCACCGCCCGCCGCCGCGCCGCCGTGGCCGCTGCCAACGGTGTCCGCGAGCGCCGCGGCGAGCAGTGTGAGCTCCGCCGACCCAGCGTTCGTGACGGCACCGACTGCGGCAACAGACGAGGACTCTGCGCGACTCAGCAGCACGCCCAGCAGCTTGGCCCTCCAAGCCACGGCCGCTCTTACCGGCCGCGACGGCGCTGCATCAAACTCCATCGAGTTTGTGCCCGAGCCGGAGCTCACCTTCGGCGACTTTGCCGAGTCAACGAGCCTGCGCTTCGTTCCCGCGGATGCCGCAGCCGGAGACGGCTCCGCCGTCACCGCAGTGAGCAGCAGCCTCGGCATCGCAGAAACGCAGCGCGAGTCCTCCTGCTCCATTCCGCTTCAGGCAGACTCCGCCGCGGCTGCCGCCGCCGCGGCACCCGCCCCCGGCGCCGCCGCGGCGGCGGCCGCGATGCTGCCAGAGATGGCCGTGCAGGAGATGACCGTGGCGCCGCCGCCCCTTGATGTCGGCATCGCGACGCGGCTGCCAATGCCGGCGTCGCAGTCCCCGTCTCGGTACTCCGAATCGATGGCGAGCTCGGGGAGGGATGCAAACATGCCGCCGTACACGATCGGGCCGTCGAGCTCGGAGGACTTCGCGGGCGCGCCGGTCACCGTGCAGGTGCCGGACCTCGACCGCCCCGGCTCCGGCAGCGGGCCGGTGCCATCCCCGCGGATCACCGACCTGAGCCTGCAGGGGCGCGACTCGGCCGTCGCGGCCGCCGCGGCCGCCGCAGCGCGCGCAGCGCGCCGCGCCGACGTCGAGGGGCTGTCGTCCTCCGACGTCCTCGTCAGCATCAGCACGGCGGATGATGCGTCGTTCGCGGTGCCGTCCGCGGCAGCGCCGCGGTCTGGCGACGGCGCGGCTGCGGTGTATGTGCCACGTGTGGAGGCACAGCTGCGCAGCGGCGGCGCGGCCGCGGACGCGGCGCCACACGCGCCATCGCCGCCGGCGTCGCAGGATGTGGACTCCGGCCCGCTGTCCGGTATTCAGCGGCACGGCGAGGCCGTCCCGGCTGCGGCGTTGCCGCCGTGCTCGCCGCGGTCCCCGCCGGGGCCTCTTGCACGGGCCGCGGCGGAGGCCGCCGCCGCGGCCGCGGCCGCTGCGGCGCAGCTGGACTCACTCGGCGCCGACTCGCTGCCGAGCATCACCCGCCGTGGCGCCGTGCATGCCCTCGGCACGGCGTCATACGACGACTCCGCATCGCTGCCGAAGCCAGCAGACTCACGTGACACGTCTGTCGAGGCGCCGCTGCTGAGGCCTGACGGAAGCGGCGGCAGCGGCGGAACAAACGGCTCCGACCCGTGGCTCACCTCCGGCGCCGCGGACGCGGCTCGAGAGGCGGCGGTCGCCGCCGCCGAGGCAACTGACCCCGGCACTCACGACACCACCAACGGCTCCACATCCGCCGCAACCACGACCGTACCAGAGGGGGCCCCTGCGGGACCTCCGGCGTCTGCCTACCCTGCAAACATTCCCGCCCCGATCGGGGCCGCGGCCGCAGCGGTGACATTGTCGCCGGAGCGTATCCACTCGCAGATCGCCGCGGTGCCGCGCAAGGACCAGCAGCCGGGATCGCTCTCATCTGTGCCGGTCGTGCCAGTAGCCACGGCCGCTCCCATGCATGGACAGATAAACCAGGACGCAGATAGCGGCGTGATACCTGGCGCGGGCAAACCGGCCCCCGCCGCGCTGCGCACACCTCCGGAAGCCGCGGATGCGCCAGAGGCCATCGCCGCGGCAGCAGACACACCACTGCCGCCGCCGCAGGACGTTGTAGACGCGGCGCCCCCACAGGTTCAAGAGCCGGTCGCCGGCAGTGACTCCGAGGCGGATGATCTGCATCCGGACGAACTGGCCGCGGGGGCGGCTGCGGCAATAGCGGCCGCCGCCGAGGCCGGAACGGAGTCTGGCACCGCGCCGGAGGCTGTGGACGCCTCCCGGCCCGCAGAGGTCCCGGCTGCTGAATCAGCACCGCAGCCAGCCGCTGCTGCTGCCGCCGCGTCTGCTAGGCCATTCTTTTCCGTCCGCGGGCTGCTGGTGCGCCTCTCTCGCCGTGCTCCCCTCTCCACCATCCTACAATTGCAACCCCTTTGCACCATGCACTGCATGCTCACGTCTCCCACCGTGCTCATGCCGTCCCCTGCATTGCAGAGGAGGGGGCACCAGGCATCCGCCGTGGCCAACGCGCCTCCCCGGGGGAAGGCCTCCACCGCACCCATCGGGCCCGTCGCCGCAACTCCGGCTGCTGTAGCAGCCACACGCGCCGCTGCAGCGGCAGTGGCCCCCCTGTCCCCACCGCCGCCCGCGCGGGCGCGCGCCCGCACGGTGTCCCCGACCAAGTCGCGCACAGCCATCCAAGGCCCCGCTGCGGCAAAGACAAGGGTGGCCCCGGCTGAGGCCACCGGGCGCAGCCCCCGGCGCAAGGTGTATGACAAGGTGCAGGCGCCGTACAGCAACGAGATCATCAACATCGTGCCGATGCGGCAGCGCATCCTCGAGGCGTCGGTGCGGTCCCCTGGTGCTGTGTCATGCTGCGTCCCTGCCCCTCGCAGAACAGCGCAGCACAGCGCAGAATCGTGCACTGTGGTTTCCTCTTTCAAGCATCCCCGATTGGACTGTGTCGCTGTGCATGCGGGCAGAAGGCGCAAGTCGATGGTTCGCGCCGTGTTGACTCTTCGTCTTTGTGCTCAGCGTCGCAGCACGCCGACGCAGCGTCGCAGCGTGGCAGCACGCCGCAGAGCTCAGCCATTTCCTGAGGTATATGCGACTTGATGGTGATGCCGTCGGGCCTGACATCAGCCTGGGCAAGCATGCTCTGGTCCGCATACATATAGGGAGGTGACTGTGCGGATGCTGCAGGCTGGCCCACCGACGGCGCGTGGCGAGGAGTCAGCTTCCGTCGCGGACGAAGTGCAAGCCGCGCCGGCCGTGACGCTGCAGTTCCCGGGGCTACGCCTCACCGTGCGCACGCCGGCGACGGCCGGTGACGTGGCAGGCGACGCGGCCGCGCCGGGGACCGCCACGGCCCGGCGCACGCCGGGGACCGCCCCCGGCATGTTTGCCGGCGGCGCCGGCGGGCTGCCGGCGCAGCTGCGCGGCTCCGCGTCGGCGGGGCTGTGGACTGCGCGGCCGGACCTGGTGCCGACGGCGACGTCGGAGGGCAACCCCTCGGTGCGTTCGCTGTGCTCGCTGCATGCGCTGCCAGTGTGTTGAATAAACTTTGAACAGCTTGTGCAGTCTGCGGGCAGAGACACTCATGGGTGGTATTCTGCGGCGCTTGTATGCTTGTCTCTTCTATGCTCCCAGCCAGATCAGCCGTGGCTCCCCGGAATCGCACCGGATAGTTTCCGTCAGTCGGACCGGGGACGTGACTGATTCTTCACTGTACTGTCTAGGTGAGGGCAGCCGCTGGGCGGTTTTACTGAGGCACGGCCGCCTGTAGAAGCTTCCTCAGATCCCCACACGAACAGAACACTCTTAATCACCAGCATCCGTTTCCGGTGCCTGAGCGCCCCCGCCGACGCCCGCGCGCATGCATGCAGGGCCTCTCCCCGATGACGCCGCTGATGATGAGCGAGCCCCTCAGCCGCAAGCTCAGCGCGGGCAAGCCGTTCACGGCGCGCGCCTTCTACCGCTCCGGCCTGCCGCCCCGCGTCGGCCGCATGCACACGCGCCGAATGTCGGCCTCCGTCGGTGCCGCGCACTCCCCGGCCGCCACCGTCCGCACCGCCCGCAGCTGCGCCTACCCCCGCGTCGGCCCGCTCCTCCACTCCGACTCGACCATCCCGGAGGGCTCCGAGCTGCCGGCGGCCGCCGAGGGCGCGTCCCCGGCCGGCGGCCCCGGCCCGCACTACTTCCGTGCCCCCCCCTCCTCCCTCCTGTCCGACTCCTCCATCACCTCCACCGACACCGACGGCATGTCGTCGACGTTCACCGCGTCGCTGCAGCCGTCGGCGTCGCTCATCGCGGACTCCTCGCGGCTACGCAACTCCGAGGGCTCCGTCGGGTCGAGCGGCGCGGCCGAGCCGCTGACGGCGGTCGGCACGGACAGCGGCGACATTGACAGTGCACGAGGGCGGGACCGCCGGCGGCCTGGGACGCCGAGCGGCGGCGGCGGGGCCGGCGGCGTCGGCGCCGCCGCCGGAGGGGTGTGGCCGTGGTTTGCGGTCATCGCCGGCGCGGCGCCCGGCGGCGCGGACGGCTCGGAGGCGGGGTCGGAGGGCGACGACCACGCGCAGGTGTGCTTCGCGCGCTGTGGGTGTTGTGGCTTTGGGGGTGACCGCGTAACGCTCGACTCATGTTTGCGTTTCCCTGTGATGTACAGCACCGAGGTCCCAGTTGTGTGCATGCGTGCATGCGGGCCCCCCTGTAAGGAGGGAACGTGGGGGTGGCCGGCAGCGCACAGAGCCAGGGACACAGAATCCTTTTGTGCATCAGCCGTGAGGTTGTGCTGCAGCAGCGGTGGGACGACGCTGACGCTGTGTAGCTGTGTATAGCTGTGTATGCGGCACCAAGTCACCATTGCAGCACAGAGAAAGCACCTGCTGCATGCTGATCACAGTTTGAGCACCTGCAGCACACACACGCAGGCCAGTAATCATCCATTACATAATCAACAACCAGATTGTATATGTATTGGTCAAGTATTGAAACTTGGGTGCATTGTATATATTTCAGTTAAGCATTGAATCCTGCACTGTTACTGATAGGTGTTGCTGCTACTCAGAGCTGGCAAGCTCAGCCCATGATTCAGCAGGCACACATGGAACATTCACAGCTATACCCTCTGACGTCGTCCCGCTCATAGAGTTGTAGTGTCCCACTCATAGTTTCGGGGAGGGTGTCTCAGCTGCAGCTCGGGTTCAGACAGACTCAGGCAGGGTGTGGCAATCCAAACGTGACTGCTGTGCCAATGGATTGTCAAACAGGGCAAGATTGCTGGTGTGTGTGTTTGTGTGTTTGAGGCTGAATGCCTGACTGAGAGAGAGCTGTCGTGACCAGCTGCTTTCACAATGCTGTGGGAGCAGTGCCAACTGTCTATTCACATGAGTGCTTTTCAGTCAGTGGCCTCAAGCTTGGATCTCCCAGGCAGTGTTCACAACTGCCAGCAGGTCACAACCACATACACAGTTTGTATGATTGGTCATCCCCCTGCAGTTTGCTGTGGTCTTGTCTTAACTGGAAGCTGATAGAAGTGGATAGAAATCATGATGCCCAAGTCAACCTTGTGTTCGGATTCCTCGACCCAGGCCAGGGCAGAGAGGCCAGGGGAGAGCTGCAACGACTGCATGCCCTTGCCCAGTCTCATCATACTCCACACATACCGAATCCAACGAAAATGTCTCACATGGTGACCTCATCAGGATTCCAGACCACATGCTGTTCTTTCTGTCTCTATGCCATGTCATGACCTGCTGCTGTGTCATCCTGATGACTGACCAGCCACATCATAATCTCCCCAAGTTGAAGCAGCCATCCTTCAACTGCCCTGATTCACCATTCCTCAACCAATGCCACCTGCTTGCGACCATGGCATTGCTTTTCCTGGTTGCTCTTCACTGTTGCCCACCACACAAGAGTTTGGGCATCACCTGCTGGGGGACCTCAAAGAATTATAATATTTTTCACACGCAGTCAGGTGGCTTGCAATAGGGTCCATAACCTGACAACGCAATCGCGAGGCAGAACAGTACAAGAAAAAAAATTCTTTCTTGCCTCGAGTGAGGTGAGTCAGGAGAGGTGTAACCAGGGCGGTGCACCCGGGCTGCCACGTCATAGAAGTGCATAGGCCCCCTTCTGGACACGCACAGTGTTACAAGGACACAGACGCACACAGCACCACTGCCACAGTGACACACAGCTGCATTGAAAGTGGGGCGTTGGCTTGGCTTCGCTGTGTGTTCCTGCTCTCGTGCTGCATGCGGATCCCGCCATGCTTCCTGCATCATTAAAAAAAAAATCTCACTCCTTTCGACACACCTGACTTCCACAGTGTCGCTCTCTGCACCCAGCTGTCCACCGCATGCAACCACAGTATGGCTACCACACACACGAGCAAATGCAACGGAGAGCATGTCTCTCTCTACAGGAGCAGCGGCCTCGCTGCGACCTCAGGAGCATCAATCCACTCCACTCAACTCGACATCATTCAAGCAGGCGCAAGCGCCAGTACGTGCAGGCACAGCCACCAGGGTACTTGGGAAAACACACCGAAAAACATGATTGCGTCCATGACGTATGTTCCGTTGGGGTACAGGCCTTGTGTTCATTAGTTACACATACCGGGCCATTGTATGGCAAAGCAAACAAACACATCAAGCCAAACCACTGACCAGCTGCCACACAAGCAACCATCAAAGCTCACCTCAGCCAACAACCTGGGCAACAGCCAAGCACAACTACATCAAATGCTCCGTGAGGTACATGCCTTGTGGTGTGTGCCTGTCTGCATGTTGCACTGCGCAGCGTTGGTGGCACCTCTCTGGGGTGTTCACATCTATCAGGTCACAGTACCAGCAACATTCCACTTCGCAGCTACCATCGCATAGCTCTGACCCCAGCACGGGTGCATGCCATGCACACACGATGGCAGCGGGCTAGCGGCCCCGGTCAGCAGCGGAGCGAGCCCGCAGCCGCCGCAGCACCAGTCCCCCGACCAGCGGTGTCTTTTCTTTTCATGTTTCATGTTTGTACGTTCTTTTGAAACAACTTGCTCACTGCCACTCACCGTGCCACACCCGGGGGGCCTGCAGGTCAACGCCGCGAAGCTGCTCTCCGTGCAGCGCCACGTCTTCGTCGCGCAACAAGACACCTCCTCCATGCACCCCGAAGTCTCCTCCGCCCTCCCGGACGCTGACCCGCCCGCCGCGGCGCCGGCGTCCCCGCCCGCGGCCACCACGGACCCGCCGGTGCCGTACAGCACGCGCCCGGCCGCCGCCGCCGCCGCCGCTGCGGCGGCGGCGGCCGCCGCGGACGCGGTCGCGGAGGCCGCCGTGACGACGGCACACAGCAGCGACCCGGGCAGCCAGATCGTGCTGCTGCCGCCGGGCAGCACTGCGACGGTGCTCAGCGGCGGCACCAACATCAGCGTGCCGTCCGGGTGGCCGGGGGCGCAGGACGGCCTCGAGCAGCTCGACTCGTGCACGAGCGCGCTGCTGCGCGCTGGGGTGTGGCCCGCGGAAGCCAACAGCATGGTGCGCGACGCCCGACCCGCGCCCCTTCACTCTGCTCACGGGGCATGTCTGCATGCTTGTGCGCAGAGTTCCTGGGTCTGGGCGCTGGCATCGTGGGCCTCTGCCGCAGGATCCACATGTGGCTGCGATTCATTCAGTCTGATCAGCGCCACACGTCCCCAGCCTTGCACAGATGGTGCCTGAAGGACTGAAGTGGGGGCCGATCTGTTGCGAAGATGTGTTCCACTGTAGATGCTCAGCAGACCTGTGCCCATGTGACTCGCTCCCTGGATTCTGAGAGCCCACAGGCCTCGCAGTGCGCTGTTTGCTTCCCCGAGGGCAAACTTCCCGCTCAGCTTGTCCCGAGGCCGGTGGTCCCTGTAGTCATGCTTGTCATACGACACGCACCTGCGTCAGAGGGCCGCAAACAGGCAGCAGAGCACAGACACGGCGGCCGTGTTCCGGCCCCACTGCTGCTCCACAGCTGCACCCCGGCCCAGAGTGTGGCTGCGGCGCATGCAGGCGATGCGGCTGTCGACCGTCGGCGGAGACTCCGGCATGCCCGTCTCGCCCTTCTCCCCCGGCGGCTTCCACGGCTCCGACACTTCGCCCGCGCTGCACCGGGGCACCCGCGGCGCCGGTAACCCCTTCGCGATGGGCGACCGCCGTCTCCTCCCCCCCGAGTCCGGGCCCAGCCCGACCACGTTCATGGAGTACGCCGCGCGGCGGGACCCGCAGAAGGTTCTCGCGGAGATGATGCCGGGCTCCCTCGAGAGCGTGCCGGGGTCGTCGTCAGGGTTTGCGATGTTTGCGGGGTGGGACCCGGTGACGCGGATGCCGATCCCGCAGTCGCGCGGCGTCGGGTCGTCAGGGTTCAGCAGTGCAATGCCGGCGAGCAGCGCGTCGCTCGTCGAGCACCAGGAGATGAGCTTCATGCTGCACGCTGCCGGCAGCACGCAGCGTGCCGGCGCGCCCGGGTCGATGGAGCCGCCGGAGAGCGGCGGGGCGTTCATGCCGGCGCCGCCGTCGCAAGAGGCGTTTCCGCGCATGCATGCGGTGCGTGGGACAGTCCAAGAGAAGGTGATGCTCGCGGAAGCGTTCGCGTCAGGGTATCCTGCGGACGTGCCGCAGGGGGTCGGCGGCCGGCCGCGCCGCTGGCGCCGCCCGGCCTTCGGCGGCCGCCCAGTCGCAGAGGGCATGCAGGACGTGAGCGACGCCTCATCGTCCGAGGGCGGCAGCGCTCGCAGCGTGCACAGCGCGGCTGGGGACGCTGCGGACGGTGCGGCTGCCCAGGGCGCCACAGGGGACAGTAGCTTGAGTGGGTCGAGCATGCTTGCAGCAGAGAGCCTTGAGGCGCTGCCGGCGATGGCGGCCGGCGTCGCGCGGCCAGCGAGTGGGTCCGGGTCGGCGAGCGTCGACGACTTCACGGCGAGTGCCGGCCTCGGCAGCCGGCCGACGTCCGCGACAGTCACAGACGCGGGCGCCCCGACGGGCTCAACAGACGACGGCCCGCTGTCGCTGCAGCTGCGGCTTGGGGCGTCGTCCACGCAGGCACAGGCGAGCGAGGATAGTGCGCGTGCGGCACAGGAGGGGCCGCCGCAGGAGGGTCCGGTCGCGAGCTTCATGCTCGACTCGTTGCCGACGGACTCGCACAGCGAGCTGACGATGGCGCTGTTGCCGGACGGCGGCGGCGGCTCGGCGCGCGGCCCCGGCGGCGCATCGTCCTCTGGCTTCGGCTCACCGCTGCGCAACGGCGGCAGCTCAGCCGCCGCCAACGCGCTGAAGCGCGACAGCAGCGATGCCGCGGCCGGCGTGGCCGCCGCGGCAGCCGGCACCGGCGCCGCCGCCGCCGCCGGCACCGGGGGTGGCGCGTACAAGCTGCTGCTGCAGCCGCTGCCGGAGAGCTTCTCGAGCATCCCGGAGGCCTGGAGCAGCCACCGCAGCAGCGGTGGCGGCAGCCCTCGCACCAGCCTGCTCAACAGCACCGGCGGCATGGGTGCGAGCATGGCCGGCCACGCCGCGATGTCATCTGGTGGAGCCGGGGGCGTTGAGGTGCTCATGACGCACGACACGATGTCGACCGTGCAGACGTCGGCGTCCGGCGCAGAGGCGCAGCCTACGTGGCAGCAGATCGCGCGGCGGCAGTCGTACTCCCCAGAGCAGGCGCGCCCCTCCCCTTGGCGTCCCGCTCTATGCATTGCCTGCACGCGTCGCATCGTGTCACGGCCACCGGTGCCGCGAGCTGCTTCTGCAAAGCAGTACCACGTCGCTGCTTGCAGCACAGCCCTCCCGGACGAGCAAGCCCCCCGTCTCAGGCGCAGACCCGCTGCAAACATGGCAGCCGTCTACCATACACACCCTAGCGTCCACAATCTTGGTTGCTGCATGCGTAACCGCTTTCACGGACAGTCGTCTGTCTCGTAGCAGCCAGCCTCGCTGAGCCCTGCGAACCACGCCAACCACGACCGACTGCGCCACCGTGGCCCCCACGCTACAGACCTGGACCCTGTCCGCAATGGCATGCATCGCCTACGTGAGCCCGCTTGACTCTCTCGGGCAAACGCACACCGGGGGTAGCGGCGAGTGACCGTGTCGGCCCTCGCGTTATGCATGCGTTTTGTGTTACAAACAACCGCGGAGCCCCTCATAGCCGCGCCCGCTGCTGCAGATCCTCTTCACGATGGAGTCCGACCCTGACCTGCTCGAGTCCTTCGCCTCCGCCGACGCCGCCTCCGCCGCCGCCGCCGTGCGTGAGATCATCCCCGAGGCCCTCGCGAGCACCCACATGCGCCTCGCGCCCGCCGCCGCCGCCGCCGCCGCCACCGCCGCGGAGCGCTCCGTGCACGGTACTGCGCGCGACACCCCCGGCACCCGCAGCGCGCAGCGCGCCAACAGCGACGGCTTTGGGTCTGCGCTGCTTCCCGGCCGCAGCAGCATGTCACCCCCGGCCGACCTGCGGCAGGCGCTCGCGCTCCCGCTCGACAAGCTCGGCATGCACGCCAGCGCCGACGGCAGCGGAGGGGGCAGCAGGAGCGGGCCGCCCCCGTCCGTCGGCAGCAAGCGCAGCCGCAGCGGCGGCTGCGTCGGATGCATGAGCCTCTCCGCGGAGATGGCCTACCTCACGCGCCTCCGCCGCACGGAGCGCATGCAGCGGCTCGGTGGTGGATTCTTCTCGGACCTTCCGGAGGGCCTGCAGTGGGTCGTCGCGACCGTCGCGCCTGGCGAGGTGCCGTGGCTAGAGGGGCTCATCAGCGCGACCCCCCGCGTGGCCGCTGGCTGCGGCGTGCGGCTGTGGCAGGCCTGCAGCGGCCAGCGCCCCTCGCCGCCGCAGGCCATGGCGCCGCAGCTCGCGGAGCGGTCGAACCACAGCGGCACATCATCGGACGGAGCCGCGGCGGCCTCGGACGTCGCACCGCTGCCGCCGATCGAGGAGCGGTATCATTACAGGTATGCCGTTGCAGCGGCCGGCGGCCGCGCCGCGCGCGGGGGCCTGTTCGCGGGCATGCTCGGCAAGTGTGGACTGCAGACGCTGTCGTGGGACACGGAGACGCAGGGTTCGACGGGGGGCGGCCGGAGCCGCATGGGGGGCCGGGTCGGCATCGGATCGCAGGAGGTGCTGACGTTCCGCTCGACGACCGAATCGACCGGCAGCGGGAATAGCACCGGCGTGGGCGCGGGTGGGGCTGCGGTGCCGGCGACGCCGGCCGGGCCTCCCTTCGCGTTGCGTGACGTCCGCATCCAGGAGTGATGTGGGTGGCGGCGGACGCTTTGGGCACCGCTGCTGCTACACTGCAGTGGGACCGTATGATTGCATGCTCTTATCGTATGCTCACAGTGAAGACCCCAGATTCGGCCAGGGGGGACTTCTTCACCTGTGCAGTCTTCAGCCGAGGCCTGCACCTGACAGGCGTGTCCACAAGGCCAGCTCGCCAGTGTGTTGGGGTGCTGGCGCAAACGCTGCAGCGAGAAGCAAGGCCGGACGTTTTTGTGGGGTGATTTTTACTCGCGTTTGGTGGCGCGCGACCAGGGATCGCTGTAGTCAGGTTTGGGGGGTTGGGTTGGGGGTGTGGGGGTGGGGGGCTTGTGCAGCGGGTTGTGGCTGTGGAAGGTGACTTGGGGGAGAGGCCTCTGCGGGGGCTGTGACTGTATTGAGGAGCAGTGGTGTCTGCGCAACCACACACCTTTCCGGTAGACTGGGCCGGGAGACATTGTAGACAGCCTGCACCGGCGGGCAATGCAGCTGTGTATTTGTGGCTGAGCCTGCATGTACATGCTGGCAATGCTGCTGGGGGAGGGTGCCAAGTGGTCATGAGGGCGTGACAAGGGATAGGACGTTGCGTCTTCAGCCACTCGAGTGTGTTGACTTGAGCTAGGCTGTGGGGAGTTTCGTGGCATGTGCAGGCACCAGGGCCACCACTTGTTTTGTGGGTGTCTGCAGTAAGGCAAACTCGTGCAAGTCTGTTCGGTACGGGTGGTCGGAGCACATGAGCGCAGCTTGGCCTACAAGTGAAATTGGGTGCAAGAGTAGGGCCGCTGCAATGTGGGGCCTGTGGCAGGAAGGGGTTTGCTTGGTCGTTTGCACTGTGCTGGCATGAACCTGAGCCATCGCGAGGCCCACGTTGTGGACTTTCGCCTGGAATAAGTTTTCTTGAACCTTCGTTGTAGAGTGTCAGAGGAAGGGCGACCTGACAGTTTTATATTCAAGGGGGCCGTATGGGCATTTTCACTGCTGGTCAGTTTGATGTTGAGAGCGATGTTGCATCAGAGGTGTTTAATAATCCGCCCAACGGGACAAGTCGTTCGATTGCGCACCAGCCCCGTATCCCCGCTGTGAACTGCTGTCGTTCCAAATGACAGTGTATGCATTTAATTATTGTCAGACGACAGTGCGCACAATCAGGTATTGGTCTGAACGGTACAGATCGTCCATTCAGACGCATGTACGTCTGAGATGGCACGTGGATAGCGTGGCCATTGTTTCGATGTGCTCACTTGTGGAGGAATCGAAAGCCTGGGTCCGGCACATCTCGCGTTCGTCGGGGCCGCTTGCGGACCGTCATCAAGGACAGCGCCGGGCTAGCATGACCAAGCTGCCTACGGCCATCGACTTTGTTGACCAGAGCTGCGGCTCAGCCTTATCTTCTCCTTCTTTCTCAAGGGTGTACGCCACTTCGGCAGTTTACGTGCGATGTCCACGCGATTTGCCTGCATGTCAATTGTGTACTCTATCGTGCTATGCATGTACTGATGTAGCTCGTGTGCACCCACCCGAGCATATTTACAACGCCTGAAGCAGCGGTGCCTTAATCAAGGCTGCAGGGCTTGCTGTGGGTGCCGATGCTTCATGGCGTCCTGGCGATTGTCACGCCCGGCAGTGGGTCCACGTTGTGTCGTGTTCACTGAGCAATATGCTGCCATGACGCAAAAGCGAAGGCTATACCGCCAGCTTTCGAACAGTCGTATGATTTAGAAATATGCAAAGAGTTTTGATTGCAATTTGCGTAGTTCTGGTTCTGGTGGGCTTGCTGTTCCTTGTTTGCTTCTGCTGCAATGAGTCTCGAAGAGCAGCCTCACAAGAGCATAGAGAGCGCGCGATGCAGTCAGGTACGACCAGCGCCTTGCGCACAGGCCACTTGTTCTTATTCGCATAAAGCATGTTTGAATGGTATGCTGTTGCGGGCATCGCGCCTTCATCTTGATTGTGCATTTCACCTGCATATCTGGAAACAGAACACACCTGCACCGCCGAAGGTGCTCGATGGCCTGGGTCAAGCGACTTGCCCGTTAAACTCGTGCTATTAGCCTGTTCACGTTCACGTTCGCACCAGACTGTGCGCTGTACATGGATCGAGGAGCGCGCATGTTCGCGAATGGCTGCCAACAGCGCTTGCTTGTCTGGTGCACGAAAAAACGTTGCGCAAGGTCTCGCGATCTTCCAATGTCCAACAACCCATAATTCGACAAAATTTTACGCGGACCGTGATTCGACCTGCGCATCATCGAGAGCGCGTCATGTTCTGCTCCGGTCTGCTTGCGTCTTGAATGGCCAGGTACACACAGCAGTATGGGCGCGCTAGTACAGCTTTCAAGGCCGCACCATGTGGAGTCTGTAGCATAACAGCTGACTTGAACTTCCACCACCTGATTTCGAAGCTGTCTACATCCATGAAGATGTCATTGCGTTGTCTAGCTGATTTCCCCGCCCAACATTCGAGATGGCAAGGCCCGCTCCGGTGGATCGCGTGCTGCGAACGCGCATGCAGCCCAATCCAAATGCAAAATCATCTCTCTTCGCAATGGCATGCCGGGCATGCACCGTTTGGTCGCCCTCGAATCTGATATCCAAGAGGTCGCGTATCGTCCAGAGCCACGCAAGCTCACTTAGCCGATTCTACTGAACGCCAAAAAATCTGCGAACGATCGCATCGAGTCCATGCTCGTGACTCTCGGACGTACGTATGTGGAGTTGTATGCGTCAGCGTCTCAATGCTCGCACCGCCTAGCGCCATCTCGCAGGTGCAGCTGCCAGAGGGCATGCAGAATGCCCAGCCTGTGCGTGCAGCATGTACACAGCCATTCAAAATTCGGACAATGCCTTGCTTCTGGAATGCCGCCAAGTGTTCTGTTCGTGTATTCGCTTGGGCAGTACTTACGAGCGTGGCCGAGCCTAGTCGGACGATTCCCACTCGGTCCAGGTGTTGCTCAAGCGGTCAGAAAGAAGCTTTGAAATCGACACATAATGACTGATTCATGATGAGTATGAAACCCCGCTATGGGGGCTTTGTCGTCATTGTATGACAAAACAGTGCCCTGCATTTCCCGGCCCCCTGCACCTGTCTGGCACAGTACTACTTGATGCACACCATCTGAAACTTCACCCATGCGTCAGCTCTGCACCTGCAGAGTCATCAGCTCACATTCCTATGTGCTATTTTGACATTTGCCCACGCTGAGGCCTCCCTCGTGCGCCCCTCGTGCGCGGTCTGTCTGCATCCCAATACCTTTTCTCACCGATGTCCACAAGACACGCACAAGATTCAATCCATGGCTCGACCCACCGCAGTGCTGAAGCAGTAATCAATCGTTGTCTGCGTGTATCCTCGCCTGACGACCCTGTCTGTTCGAAATTCCAGCCCCATTCAGATGTTCAGCCACTGCTGCATGGATGCCACAACATCTCTCCGCAGCACCCACATGCACCTGACTCGGGTGTCTGGTAGTGATTGATCCTAGGCCTATTTGACACACTGACATCTATGCTAGTGGAAGGATGCATGCCGCTTTCTGCACTGAAACACCTGTACCCGTGTACTTCTGCACCACTGCATACACCTGTTCCTAGTTTCCCTCATAGCCAAAACACATGGACAACCACATGTGTGGACAGAGGAAGCGCACATATGAGTAAAAATCCAGAGTTCGGGCTGGTCGGGATGTTTGGGTGCCCAGCTGATCAGAATATTCGAAACGTGCATCACACATCGCACCTACCTCTGCTGATCAACAATTGTGTACACGGCACACAAACAGCAGCATGCTCTCTCATCCACATGCCTGGCCCTGTTGTGGCAACTGTGCGTACATCTGTGCACAAATGCCACAATGCAGATAGCTGGTGTTTCCCAGGCGCCCCAGTGTAATGCGTGCACAGCCAACACGTTGCACAGCAAACATGATTCCATGTTCACGAGCAGTGATACACGCAGCACCCGGCCACACCACATCCGGTTGTCCACGTGCGTTGCCTCCACAGCATACACCTTGTGCAAGCCGTTGCTGCGGCTTCCGGGCTGCAAATCGCTGTTTACGACGCCCTGCGAGATCTAGGCGGCCCCAGCGTCCGCTCGAGCCCCTTGCCGGGGGGGAGAGTGGACACTGCGGACTCAGGGGTGCAGCTGATGCATGTGCGGCATTGCCTGTGTGGTGCCCAGGGTGGGGCATCGGGCGAGTGCAGGGCGGCAGGTCCGCTCCCACAACCTTGCAGGCCCCTGTCACTCAGGGGGCTTGCTGGCACGGCCATGCATGCACAGCCCGGCCATCACCCTCTGAGGGCCCTCCACGTACCGGGGGGCCTCCAGGTGGTGCAATCGTGCGGCCTATGTGTTTCAAGGACAACGCCAGTGATCCAGGGCGCATGGCAGGCCACAAACAGGGGCACCGCACACACGCACGCACCCGCTGGCACGCAACACAGGCCGACACGTCTGTACTGCTGCGCCCAACACCGCCCACGCACGCCGACACGCGACGCCGTCCACACACGCCAGCATCATCACAAGCGCGGGTCGACACTCCCGCGAGCGCCTGCACCCCCGCCCCCCCGCCCCCCCACATGCAACCCCCACGCCCCGCATCGCGGCACCACTGCCCTTCAGCATTCGGGAATTCAGTTACCGGAGTTGTCAATGTCCCAAGAGGATGCAGCTAAGTCAATCCAGATGTGCACACAGCTGGTGGCCAGCTGCGCAGATCCATCTGCCACAGCTCGGCGTGTTGGGGAGCCCTGCGAGCGCAAAAACACACACAAACACCGCTCATCACGCGATCCTGGCGGGGGCTACCTGCCAAAGGGTAAACACAAAGATGAACCTCTGCCTCTGTCCTCATGACTCGTCGCCCCTTGACGGCTGCGTGCCCGGACCTGCCGCAGCAGAGATCCAGTTCACAGCGGCACATGGCTCCTTGAGACCCTGCTGCGCTCCTTGCTGCGCTGACGCACCTGTGGCCACCGCCGACGCCCACGAAATGCTGCAGAGATCGCCGCGCTGCGCTTCCTGCGCGACCAGATGGACAACGACATCTCGGAGGGCTACGTCACGGTTGCGATGCGGGACCCGGCGCCGCCGGCGGGCCCGCGCGGCAGTAGCCGCCGCCGCCGCGGCGGCCACGAGCCCCCCGCCCCCGCCGACGCGGACCCCGGCCCCCCCATCATCGCCCACCTCGCCGTCACCCCTGACCAGATCGTCCACATTGCCATCCCGGACTTCGACGGCGGCCGCATGGCCGACGTGCGGCCACTCCCGCCTCCAACCCTATCCCGCGCAAACTCCGCCGCGAGCATCGGGAGCGCCGGCACGCACAACCTCAGCCGGCGGTGGCCGTCACTCAGCAGCCCCCTCGACGAGGGGGGCCGTGGGGGGGAGTCCGGGGGCTGGCGCCGCGGCTCGCTGTGGAATCTGCGCGGCAGCGCTGCCGGAAGCGTGTTTGACGCCGACGCGGAGAGCCGCGTGCTGGTGCCATCGGCGGCGCTCGCAGACCTTCCGCCGGGGGTGGACTGGGTGGTCGCGTCGCTTGACGTGTCGCTGTGTCCTTGGTGGCGGGAGATGTTTGGGGGCAAGGGCCGGGGCGGCGACACGTCGGGGACGTTGTGGCGTCGCGTCACCCTCGGCGGCGGCTTTGGCAGCCTCTCGCGCGGCCTCCGGGAGGCCGCCACGACCGCCTCGATGTCGTTCCGGAGCGCCTCGCAGCCGATCACGCCCGGCGCGGCCGCAGTGAACAACTGGTTCGCGGACACGGCAGACGTGCGAGGGATGCGGTCGAGCAGGCCGGGCAGCGCGGCGGTGAGCCGCGTGGCGAGCTTCGACAGCGACACGAGCGGCGCCGGGAGCGTGCTCAGCCTGCCGCGGCCGTGGTCAGGGGAGGCGGGGGTAGCGCGGCCGCCGCGGCCCGCAGCCGCGGACGGCGGCGATGTGATGTGGCCGGGGCCGGTCGGGGTCGCCGCAGTGAGCGGAGAGTGGGCGGGGTCGCTCGTGCGGGGGCCGAGCGTCGGGGTGCGGCTCACGCCGCGGGAGTCGGCGGACGACGCGCCGTCTGCGGCGGAGGCCGGTCAGGGTCCAGGGGAGGAGCTGGTGACAGTGTCTTCGTCCGGGCTGCCGATGCCGCCGACGGCCGCATTGGAGGAGTCCAGCCGGCTCGGCGTGTACACACCGCCTCAGGACCTGGAGCCGTCGGCGGCCGTGCCGCGCGGGGGGCAGCTGTTTGGAGGGTTCGGGCCGCTCGTGCGGACCTGCAGCAGCGGCGGCGGCAGCCTCAGCCGCAGCCGGCAGCACTCCGTGCATGCGTTCCATGCATTGGAGAGCATGATTGCGGAAGAGGCGGACGAGCGCTCGGGAAGCCAGATGACGATGTGACGGCAGCGGCGCGCATTGCAGCGGCGTGTGCACGCTGCGCTGTGCTGCGCGCTGTGTGCTGTGGAATCGTCCATATGAATCCAGAAACCGGGGCACTCCGTTTCAGCAGTTGTGGGTGAGCTCGTGGCTGGTAGTGTCTGCTGGCCTCATGCATGCTGGTGGAATACGGACAGTCACCTTGCTGCGTGTTCTGCGCACATGCATGCGCGTGATGCCAGAGCAGGGCCTTTCCCCACCACCTTTGCTCCGGAGGCTCATCGTGGCCTGTGCCATACCGGGTGCTCAGGCGACATCAGGTACATGGGATGGCTCACGAGTCCAGCAGTGCGGGCGCGGGCGCGAGAAGCCCCTGCTGTGCCTTGGTCCGTCTGCGAGGGCCGCTGGAGGGTCCAGCGGCGGGCTGGAGTCTGCATGCTGTGGTGCTGCGCGCTGCGGCTCCAGGTCTCCCAGCTGCGCACAGCACACGACGCGGCCTGTGCAGCATGCATGGGCGTACGGGGCGCAGGCGCAGCATGCGCGGCACGCACCCTGCGACGGCATTCTTCCCTTTCACGTTCACTCTAGTTTTGCGGTTGCATTCGTTTTGGTGTACCCGGTATCGCAGGGCTGTGGTGGGTGACGGGGGCACACGAGTGCATGCCCGCCCGCCCACCTCGTTGAGGTTTTGGGCACTTTTGGGGGCAGATTCCCGTTTTGGGGAGACCGTGCAGATGAGCTACTGGCTGGGGTGGTGTGCGGGTGCCTGTGGCTGCTGATGCTATGAGGGGGAGGATCCTTCGTCGACGAGCAGCTGCGGCATCGTATTGTTTTGCTTTCGTGTTCTTGGTCGGCGTGTGCACAGCCATACGACATATCTTCAGCTAGGGAGGGGGGGCACTGCATCGTGGACGCGTGCCATTTGTGGGGCTGTTTGTATCATAGTGTTGTGGAAGAATCGGTTGGGGATGGTATGATGATGCAAAGGTAGGCAAAAGGTAGGCGAGGCCACACATGAGCTGGGAATAGGTCTTTCATGATTGAAGTTGTCGCTGCTTTGAATGTGGTGATTTTCCATGCATCGTGGCGTTGCCATGCATTCTTCAGCGCCGATCGGCAGGCGCATGTGGCATGTCAGAGCTGCTCACGCGTTTGCAGCATTGCGGTCTGTGGCTTCAGGCGCTGCCTGGCATGCGGGAGTTGACTGGCAGCTGGCTGAGTCACACCCAAGCTGTCCACATGCATGTACGTATGTAGGCAAATGCAGGCATGCCACCGTTTTCAGTCTGGGGGCCGGTTTTCGGCGAGTTGTGGCCACAAGTGGCGCGCCAGAGTGCCCCGGACAGCGCTCCCGATGATGAATTTGAAGTGTAGGTGCTGTTTACCGGGGTTCAGCAGAGTATGCGTAGCTGGTGAAGTGTTGCACGTGTGTGTAGAGGACATTTTTGGGGGAGTTTTTGGGGGAGGTCTAGGATGCGAGAATTGTGCTGCGGCGGTGCATGTAAGCGTGTGGCCGTGGCCGAATGGGCACTCGCAGAATCACGTGCCTCCTCTCAATGGTAGGATCATGATGAGTACATCATGATGCGCACATGCTCACCGTGACGGCTGCAATGGCTGTGGTTGTAAAAGCTCTGCAATTGTTAGCTCTCCTAACGTTCGCAATACGCTACAGAATGATGCATGCATACAGAGTGAACGCGCACAGACACAGACAACACTGGAAAATGAGCATGTGCAGCGCTGAGTCCAGATATGGAGCAGGCGCAGTCAGTGTGCCTCCTGTGCCTCCTGTCTCCACGATGTGGCGTTTCTGGCCACAGCTGGCCACAGCTGCGAGTATTTTAACATTGAGTCAGAGCATGCATGATACAACATGGCATATGGTATGCTGGATTCTGGCTAGAAGTCTGAAGGCTGGCTGACTGGTTGGTTGGCATGGTGTGATCTGAACCATGTGGACCCCTGCTGTAGTGAAGCCCATCTACTTGACTACAAGCAATGCAGCAGGCTGAACCGCTGCAATGCATATCATGCAGGACAATCTGCATGGACGGCACAGTGAAGGGATAGCTCCTACAGTACACCAGTTTTGTGCTGGTCAGCAGTGAAGGGATAGCTCCTACAGTACACCAGTTTTGTGCTGGTCAGTGGCCAGCCACCCCTGACTGCCACCACTTGACTTCTACTTTGAAGTGATCACTGATGTGCACCACTCTGAGACTCTGAGACTCTGAGAACACATGCAACACAATGCTTTACCCATGGACCATGCACACGGTTGATGATGCCCATGCAGGTCAATGCTCAGTCTGATGGGGGGGGAGTGTTGTATGGTGGAATGTTGACGTGTCTTACAAGTTACAAGGACCAAGTCGGAGTGGCCAGTACCTCAGAGAGATAGCACCAGGACCAAGTCGGAGTGGCCAGTACCTCAGAGAGATAGCACCGCCAGTGTGTTGCTGTGCAATACCTGCAGGTATTGCAGTGCGAGCGAGCGAGGCCTGCCTGGCCAAAGGCGTCCCTGCATAATATATGTTATAGCTTATGACACGTTCAACATCTGAATCCATCTGCTCTGTACAGCTGCTGGGGCAGGCACCTGGCAGCCTTCCATCAGTGCCCATGTAGGTGCTCGCCTCGAAGCTCGGTCAATTGCCAGCGCATCTGGTGCTCCACAGCCCGAACGTCCACTGCTGGTGAAGGAAACGGCGTCTCTCAGGCACCTCCTTAAGCTTGCTGTAGTACTAGTACATATACAAAGCCGCAGTACCAGTGCATGTACATAGACGCAACACAATCTCAGAGCACCACTCAGGATCCCTTGCACCAGCCTCAAGAAACATGGCTGAAGGACACAATCACAGCAGCTGCCTCCCATGGCTGCAGTGCACGGCCCCCTGGAGCAGACACTAAAGCAGGCACCGGCTGGGTGCTGTGGCCAGATCACTGGAGTGCCACACTCTCAGAGCATTCTCGGGCCAACACTTTGACAGCAAAGGAGCGTTGCATGCCTACTTGAGATACACCTGCTCGACACGGAACCTCCCATGATGGAACCTCCCATGGTGAGCCCTGCAGCTGAGGCAGCTGAGGCAGCATGGCTCACCACTTGTGTCCTTGTAGCACAGAAACAGAATCACCTCAGCAACACATATCTCGAGATATGTATTGCACAATCAAATCAACACTGCCCCTGACCTGTGCAACACTCTCCCCAGACGGTCTGCTGCAGCTGCGCAACCTCAGCTCCTGTCCCTGCGTTGCATGGTCCGTCACACCAACTCCCCGGTCATCCCGCATGCATTGTACATGCATATGCTGATGCCGGTAGGGGTCCCCTTGGCCACGCCCATGCATTGGTGGCCTGTCACCTGGGCTCATGCACCACGTGCGCACGCGTTACACGTGCAGTATACGACCCAACTGTACCCAACCCTGTCAGGCAGCAGCGGGTCATGACGCGTCACCAGTCACCATGCGAACATGCCTACTAAGCACACTCCTACGTCTCCTGTCAACAAAAATTCAACTGATACATCCGTACGCGTGCATTTGAATACAGCCGATGCTGGACTGTAAGCGAACCCGGCAGGCAGTGGTGCATATGCATATATATCTGATCCACATGAGCTGCAGGTGCAGGAAGGTGCGGGGCGGCGGCGGCAGCTGACCAAGCATGCATATGTCACAAGGACAGGCGGCGAGGCGGGCAGCACCACGCGAAACCAGGATGCTATAGCTGCAGCAAGCACATAAGCACATGCATCCTCGGCGAGGGTTCCTCGCCTCTGCAGCTATCTCGGCCGTTGCAGTGGCCATGGCGTACACTACATATGTAGGCTACATATGGCATGAATTCATGATCATTCGAATCGATCGAAGCCAGCTGGAGTGCCCGGGCCATCAATGTTGCATTTGGCGCAGAGAGCACTACGGCACATGCTATAGGGCACTGCGGCCAAATGCAACGATCTGAACGTCCGCCCGGCACTCTGAGATCCGGTGCAGTGGGGCTCCCCATCCATGGGGGAGTGTGAGGTGCGTGGGCGGCGGTGACTCGGCGGTGGTGCGAGTTCACTGAGCTCAATGCATGAAGCGCTACACGAGCCTGGCTGAGCTTATGCAGGTGTTTGCATGGCGTACCCCGCCCGGCTGCCACGCGACAGCTGGCGCATGGCGCCACGACTTCATTCTGTCATCTGGAACGTCGCCAGGTGCCTGCAGACGGCTGCCCGGGCGGTTGTTGCTCGAGTCGATCGCAGTGCGAGACGTCTCAACAGAGCATTGCAGCAGAGTGAACAGGAATGAAAGAACACAACAAAAAAAATCTCGTACAAATAAACAGCCACAGACACACGACAACACTACAGCAGCGCGCATGCCTCAGTCCGGCAGCACCGGGGCCTCCAGGCTGCGAGGCTGGCCGTGGCAGAGTGCGTTCGGAGCAGTGCTGCATCGGCAGCACCGCGCTGGCTTCCACATCTGCTCAGCTGGGATTACAGCCAGCTCGCACATCCCAGCGACGGGAACGTGGGGGTCCTCGTGCCCTCGTCCTCTTCCGGCTTGCATGAGCGGTAATGTGCAGCGAAAGATCTCTAGAGCACAGCCATGACTACACACCCACCGTCGTCTGATGCTCAACTCACCCTCGAACAATATACTTGCAATCCGCAGAAGTGTAGTGGGATCAACTTTTATAGTGGATGCTGTATGCCGGACAGGCTGCGGTGGAGTGTACGTTGTGTTTGATGCAAGCACTCGCCGTTGACGCGGCATTCTACGACCGTTACGCGGCCGGAAGCATACATGGGTGCCGATCTGGGGAATCTATATCTCGCCAATGCAGTCTGTCATGACGAAAAGCACTCCAGGGCTTATCCTTCATGCTCACGCGTGGGCAGCTGGGCATGGATTGCGCCACAAGCACCGACACCAACCCGGTTTTGCATCGCTCTCAATTCGCATTGTCCTGCAGCGTTTCGTCTTATCGACGCATGCGGCATACTTGACGCGGTAGGGCTCACCGTTGGAGTCGAAACCGCGAGAATGGATGCGCGATGTTCAGTCGTCTTCCCAGTGGTTTCTGTCCGACGGCAGCATCAACAGACGTGGTGCAGAGCTGAACTGGCTTAGACTATGAATGCGTTCATTCTTGATGCATCCTCTGTTTACGATCAAGGCTGCTTTCATGGGCTGAGCAGATCCCTCACCTGAGATAGTCTCATCGCCCATCATCGGCTCGCGGCCCGACTTCTTCGCCAATATCTCAAGCAGACTAAGTATGGCCGCAATAGGTTGGTGAGTAGCTGATGGGGATTGGGGTCATAGAATTCGTGCTTGTGCACATCGGCATTTGTTGCGTCTTCGGTGTTTTCTGCTGCGTGTGGTACTGGCGTGAAAAACGTGCAAGCCGCTCTCGTCGTCGAAGATCAGGTGAGAAACTCCTACCGATTCCATGTTACTGTTATCGAGAACGCTGTCTGACGACTGGCGAGCAGCGATCGATTGACGCCATGCCGAGCGCTGACAGGTGGACGCTCGCGGTGTCACAAATCTCAACAGCGCACAGCTGACAGCTCATGAAACGTGCTGGAGCTGAAACTTGGCTACGACAAATTGATTTCTTGTGTGCAGAACAAGCAGCGGAGCGCTTCTTTCAGACTCTGGCCCAGTCTGTCCCAGCCAGTGGTGCAGCGTCGAGAGTTTCATCGGAGCAGGCCATCCACGACGCTCCAATCATTCCCTTCTTAGCAATTCTTCCAGACTGCTCTCTGGTCCTCGCAGCGCTGGACAGAGAGGCGTATAGAGAGACAGCCCCAGTCACACCACCACAAACACAGCATCGCAGCGCCCCGTCCGATGCCTCCGCCACACCTCCACAGTCGGTGCACCACACAGAGCCGCTTTCTAGCAGCACTATCGTCTACGTGCCGCCTCCGCAGCCGCAGTATATCCCGCCAGACCGCCCTGCGCGCTATCCCATCCAGCCTCCTCAACACTCCGAGTCCCACGCTGCGGCCCTACAAACACCCAGCGCTGCAGTCCTACAACCATCCAACAGCGCATCTGGACGTCTACGCCGCTTCGGGCTGCTGCGAATGCAGTCGTTCCGCCGTGCGGACCTCGAGGGCATCCCTCGGTCGCTCGTCTGGTCAATTGTGTCAGTCGAGCCCCAGTACTGTCCATGGGCCCGCCCTACCGCCCTCAACCCCGCACGGTCCGGCTCCTCCATGCGCCTCACGGCGCCCTCCAGAAGCTTCCGCACCATCTACGGCGCCCTCGGCCTGCTCCGCGGCAATTCCTCCACAGCCTCGCGCTCCACCACGCACCAAGACAGCATCACGCACACCTTCACCGCACCTTCCCCCTCGCACAGCTCCCGCACCTCCATGTTCGGCTGGCGGTCTCCAGCCCTCCACAGCGCGCAGGCCGGGATGGCCGTGTCTATGCATGAGGAGGGTGGCGAGGGTGCGACGGGCCCCACCGTCACAGCACCCCTCCGCAGCCTCGCCGACCCCGGATCCGCACCCTACTCCTCATCGCACAGCCACAGCTACGGCCGCGCGGTGTGGCTGCGATCCAGCGACGGCGGCGGCGCGGACGGCACGGCGGACAGCCTCCAAGCCGCGCTGGTCGCGCCGTGGCCGGCCGGCTTCAGCCGCAGCATGAGCCTCGGACACGCGATCCAGCTGCTCGAGCTGCAGACGCACCGCAGCATCCCAGAGGCCGGGCGCGGCGGCGGCGGCGCGGTCGATGGAGTGCAATAGTCGACGCGCACGCATGGCGCGCATGCATGCGCCCGTTGGCGCTTCCCGGCGAGGTGGGGAGCCCACCGCAGCCATGTGTGCGCATGCATGTTCAACGCATGCAGGGCAGCATGCGGGTGTCCAGCAGGGGCGCAGCGTGCCGCAGCTGCATCATGGCGACGGTGTGCGCAGAAGTTGGCACGTGTCCCACGCCATGGAGTTTCGCAGATGCGGCGGCGCCAGAGCTTTCACGTGAGCGCTGCCATGCATGTTGTGTATGCACGGCGCTGCGCCTCACGCTGTGGTCCAGCTTGCCCAGGGCTCCCACCAGAGGCACCCCGTGTGCACAGTCGCCGTGTTGAGAGGGGGAAGGGATTGTGAGGCCGCCTCAGCGTGATGTTGGCATGCATGCCTCAGGGTAGCTGCCTCGGCGCCGCGGCCTGAAGCGCTGTTGCGCTTGCGCTGCCGTGGCGCTGTCATGAGATGTGGTGACCGCCGAGGCGGCGGCGTTGTGTCCGGTGGGGGCTCCCGCCTGCGCCGCTGCGCTGCCGCGGCTGCGGCGGCGTCCGAGCTGCACAGCGGGCGAATAATGCCTACGTGGCTGTTGTTGATGCTGATGCATCTGCACGCGCCCCCGGCCCCGAACGAGCGGGCAAGTCCAGGCTGGGGTGATGGTCAGCGCGTGGCCAGGGAGGAGGTGAGATGCGGGAAGCGGAGGCTTCGCTACGGCCTCAGCGAGTGGTACCGCCGCCAGGGCCGGCAGGCTGTTGAGACGGTGTACATGCAAGTGGAATAATGCCTGGTGCGGGTCGCGCTCCAGGCGCCGGTGCGACATGTGCCCCTGCCGTTTGCAGGGCTGACACACCTGCCCACGAATGCCATGTCCGATGGGACCGCTCCGTTGCGGCCGCCGCCCGGCGGCTTCATGTGGTGGCGTGGCTTGCGCGGGATAATCTGCATCTAGGCCAGGACCGATCGCGCACTACGATGCTGTCTGTAGTTACAAAGGACAGAGGCCGGGCAGCACGCTGTTTGTATGTATGAAGATATGGTGTGGCGTGGCTTCGTGAGCGTCTGATGTGGTGTGCGTGGCTATGGGGTTGTTTTTGGTGCCGCTGCGGGATTGGATAGCAGTGTTGCCACACAGTTGCAAATTCATGAGTGCCGGAGTGTGTGGCCATGCACGCGTGGGTGGTGGCCACACGCATCCCAAGTTTCCTTTTCCTCATTTCTAGGTATGTATCGTCGTATTGTTCGAATGTATTCAGGGCGCACGATGTGTTTATTGGGGGCGGGGGTCTCGTAAATGTAACTCTAGCTCTCATCCTTCTGGGGTGTGACCGCTGCTTGGGTATCGCTGACTGTCACGCAGTCCGGCACAACAAGGCTGTGATGAAGAGACAAGGGCGTACCAGGTGTAGAGGCTGACATGTCAGACATCGACCTACCGAGGTTAGCTGCCTGCCAATACAACAGGAGGTGTGCACTGAGTGTTGAACGCAGTGGACTAGCGCAATGATGACTGTGTCATCAAAGATCTTATACACTGTCAGACGTTGGACAGCTTGTAGACACAACAAGACAGTATTGATCCTCTTCACCAGGAAACAGGCATGTCAGAAAAGCAGAACCCTGTGCGTTCACATCTCGGCCTACCCAGGCTAAGGCGGTTTGAGATAATCTACTAGAATGTGCTACTGCTCAGCGAAGCACACACATGTATGTACAGCGACCAACCCAGCAGCGCCACTGGGCTGTTTGTCAGCATGCATGTGCGCAGCTCAGCACCGCTGCATTGTGCGGCCCACTCGAGTGCTTGTGTGCCGTTGTCAGGCCCAGCTTCGCAGACACTGGAGCCCATTGTGCATGCGCGATCACTGTCTAGAAGCTTCAACACACGCACCACCGCACCGTGGCCATGGATCGCCCGGCAGAGGCCAAGCCGGGCGGTTTGTCGCGCACAGTCATGGCGGCCTAAGCACCTGTTGACTCTGTTCTTCCGTAGCTCCGTTGAGGAGCCCCTCTCGAGTCCGCCGTGTGAGGGATGTGTACGACAAGGAGCTCACCGTCTTGACAAATTTTATTGCTGTGGCTTGGGGAGCACTCCCACCCTGCCTCCGCGACGGCACTGCCTGCCCTCCGAGTCGAGTCGCGCACGTGGCTGTGAGATGGGGACCCTCCTGCTCTGCGAGTCGCTGTGGGGAATGCTCACTGCCCGTCACAGAATGCGAGACATTGATCACGCTGGTTTGAATGGTCGAGACAAACACATCCCGAAACAGGATATGATCCTAGACTGCCAATGAGCACTGGGGTCCGGCTTCGGCTCTCCCCGTTCGCCACGGCTGGAGCACTTTCAAACGACCTGCTCATGCACACGTGTTGTGCTGCGTGAAAGCGCGCTGTGATAACGCTTTGGCGGTGGAAGTGCACCCGGCCAAGCAGGCCGCCAGGAATCACTTCTCCCCCTCCTGACTCGCACAGCAGCAGCTCACAGCCACCACCCGTCACCAAATGGGGAGCATGCATGCTCATACATATGCCCTCAGCCGGCACAGCACTGCTATCGAGGTAGCCTGCAGCTCCTACACTTCCCCTCCAACACCCCGCCAGCTGCTCCCTCTCGCTCCGGCACAGCCCCGTGCAGGCTCCGAGACCTGCGGACGCCCCTGCCCTGAGCTCATATGCATGGCGCCCATGCATCCGCACCTATCACGCAGGCTGCCGATGCCATGTCCGCCGGAGGCGGCGAATATTCACGGCCGCCCGGCACGTGCGGGACGAGAAGCTGCAGAGCAGTCAGAGGTGCCGTGGCTGAGGGCTCAAGTGAGCCTGCGTGCTGAGGTGGAGTTCCACCGACGAAGCGCTGCTGCAGCGGCCGCCGCGGGAGCGCGCGCCGACGCGGCGCTGCGTATACCCGTGTTGGGCCATCGGGCCCGGTCACATAGAACAATACCGAATATCCAGGTCTAATTCCTGGATGGCAGCCCCAGAAATGCTGCAAAGCAACCCAACACTGCACTGTATACGCGTCTCCTTGAGCAGGTTCCGTGGTATCGGCAGCGCCGGTGCCCCACAGCGGCTGTATACAGCTATATAGTCCACGGCAGGTGAGGAGTGGGCATGAATGTATCGCCTGGAGTCTCTGCATGAGAGGTGGCCCCAACTGCAGCGCGCATGCCGGCCAGACCGCAATCGGAGCCTGCCGGACGGTGCGCACGGCGCCCGATGGCACGCGTGGCGATCTGGTGCGCGCCGAGCTGGCTGGTAACGCGTAAAGTGAAGGCCAGTATATCTGAATTTACTGAGCCGTATCCTATTGGACATTGACAACTCCGAGTTAACGGGACCACATGTACCGAAGGGGGAAACCACCTGGAAACTTTGAACCGCCCTCGAAACTTTGAAAGGTCCGTACGCGTACGCCACTCACTCGTGTTCACAATTGTGCGGGGCCCCAGCACCTGTGCTGCCTCGGCTGCCCTCTTTACACATCACAGTCCTGATGTATCGGCAGTGCTGCATGCCTCAGCTGCAAGCTGGCGGAGCTCTGCGCATGTTGAATTCAACATTGATGGAGCTGCTGTGGCGCTCCTGTTCCTCAGTAAAGCAGGTGCGACTGTGGAGTGTGTGGTCGGAAAGATATATTCTGGCTACATCAGTGCGCTCATTCTGCGGCTTTTTCGGCTGTCACGGTGTGCTGACACGGCCGGAGCTCCGCGGAGGGGGTTCACCGTGCTGTGTTCGGGCCACAGCACGTCGAATCGAGCGAAATCTCGTGACAAATGCGCAAGCTTGGGAGCATCCGATTGTCTGCTCGACTGGTCCCGTGTCCAGCTCAGCTCGAGATCCGTCAACGGACGTCCACGGTGGTATGTTGCGGGACGCCACACTAGTTGTTTACTCCTGCAACTTTGCACGCCGTGGCATCATCCCGTCAGGACAACACTGGGCAATCGCAGATGCCAGCTGCAGGTCAGTGCCGTAGTGCACACATCATGTGAATGTTTCGCTGTCAGCTCCATCTAGCGGTGTCGAAATCCTTCTGACGTACGATCTGAGGCTTCCAGGACTGCACTAGTGATCCTCTGAGCCGTCCGCTGCGTGGCTCAAGTCGCTGCAGCGCCACGTCGTCCAACAAGTCTTCTGGGGAGGCAGCGGTGCGAGGCAAACTCCGCTGTTCCGACACGAAATTGATATTTTCTATTGGTATTGTTGCTGCTTTGTGTGCCAGCGCTGGCACTTTTGGTATCACTGCCTGTAATTGGGCCAATGCAGCATGAACCGTTTGCCGTAGTAAATCCGCATGAGGCAAAGCTATGGAAATTTGAACAATGATTTACCGCCACTGCAAGTTTTCGCATTGATGTGCCTTCAGAGGTGGCTTCACGTTGCCGTCCCGTTACCGAAGGTCGACAGCACCGTGCGATGGCAGAGCGCCCGAGGCAGGTCGCAGCTGCTACAGCAATTGAATGCTCTACATGGCCTCTCATCTGAATGTTGCAACCTCTAGCAGGCGTTTCTGACATTGTCTGTCTGCGAACTATCAGTTCACACTCGCCCAGCTTCCTGTGATAAAGGTATACCAGCGTACGTGTGTCCACTCCTGCATCAAACTGGCCAGCAATATTCACGTATACAGGCCGCGGTGTATCTACAAGATGGCTGCTGGTGGTTCACAAGACGAAATAACCGTTCTCCACCTGTGCGAGGGCACGTTCTCCTTCGACGGGCAACAGTCGCAGCGTGTGACCATCCCTCCTGAGTCTGTGAGACGAAGCAGCCTCCTTCAGGGCCTCTTAGACAGCCCCGATGGACGATTAGATGTGCATGTGCCTCCTGCAGCTCTACAGCTGTGGGTCCGCAGCACCATGGCAAGACAACCAGGCAGTGAAAGCGATCTCTGTACGGGCGATGCCCACGCTGGCCGCACCTCTCACACCGACCAAGATACAAACGGGCCATCTGCAGCGGGTCCGTCAGGCAATGAGTCTGGCAGCATGCAGTTGAGCGTCCATGACATCATCAGGTTGATCATGGTGCCGCCCCCTCGCTCATGCCCCGCTGCCTGATGCCGTGCAGGTTAGCACCTTCACCTGGCTCACTTTGTTACAGTCCTCCAGCATCTAATTGCTTGCGCAGTGCACCAGAATGTGGGCGCATGTGCACATGCATCATCTCCTCGTGCAAGCGCTTTCGAGTGCTGCTGTCATCAACTTGATGTAAGCGAATGGAGTTGATCGATTGCTAGATGTTTTCGAAGGGTCTGCTTCTGAAGCATGCTCAGCAGGATTGCCCCGGCTTGTAGGCTTCCGAGGTTCTGGACGACGAGGCCACCACGGCCGACTGCGCCAAACTCATCTCCAAACAGATGCTGCCGGACGAACCGGGCCAGGGCGATCCGGACACCATGTGTAAGGTGGGTCAGCAAAACACATGTCCAGGCCATGCTCGTGCAGTGCGCCATGCGGCTTGAGCCCTTTGATCACGAGACATAGCACGTCATCAGTTGCCCCGTGACCGCGGTGGCCGCAGCGGCGCCAAACGTGTTGCACAGGTTCGGTACGACACGTGGCACTGGCCTGCCCCTGAAGGGGTCGGAGGCGCAAGGCTCAAGCATGCAATTCATGCACACAAGGCCCTGTGAGTTGCGTACGGTCGTCTGAGGGGTTTTCCAGGTGGTTGACCCCTTCGGCATGTGGTCCCGCTGATTCGGAGTTGTCACTGTCCTGTTCAGGGCACGGCTCAGTAACTCCAAATTTACTTTGTTTCGCTTGACACCATGACGCTCACCCCTGTATGGCCGCCACCGCCAGTTTCGTCTCACCTCCCGAGCGCTACAGGCAGTGTTGGCTGTGTGCAGTTCCTGGACTGCAGGCTGCACTGCCTCTTACCCTCACTTCCGTACCTTTGCAAAAACCACAAAACACTTGTACGCAATGTTCTGTCCGTGCGTTTCCATGTACACCGACGACCTCATCACGATCGTTCACGGCGCTCATGATAAAACGTACAACAGAGAGATGCCCCGCATAACAGAGAACGCCCATGCACTGTTGAAACCTGCAGGCTGTGGAGGGTCTCCCGGAAGACACCCAAGAGCTCATCCTCCGTGCCGCCCCCCTCCCCCGCTGCCTCTCCGGCCTCCGACCTTCCTGGCACCCCCTCTCCCTCCGCGCCCACCACCCCTCCATCGACGCCCACGCCACCCTCCACCTCCCCCTCCTCCCCATACCCGCCGTCGAGGCCGCGCTGCGGGCCGCCACAGCTGTACATGGGCTGCGAGACCTCTCTCTCGCGGGCCTCACTCTCCCGCGGTACTGCAAACCCTGCTTCCGCCTCATCCAGGGGCTGCCGGCGCTCACCTCCCTCAACCTTGCCGACGTCGGCCTGCGGCGGCCGGCCGCCGACGCCCTCGCCGCCGTGCTGCCCGCGCTGCGGCAGCTGCGGCACGTCGACCTCAGCAGCAACCTCTTCACCACGCCTATCATGAACGCCCTCGCACATGCGCTCCGGTGCTGCACCGCCATGTGCTCCCTCAACCTCTGGGACACCCTCAGCCTGGGACCGGGAGAGGCCGACAACCTCGCGCCCCTCGCGGAGGCTGTTTGCGCGATGCCGGAGCTCACCGCCCTCGCCGTCGGGGTCTGCCGGGTCACGCCTCCACCGGGTGGCGGCGGCTTCCCGTCACAGGCGGCATGCACTGCCCTGGCCACGAGCCTGCAGCAGCTGCCGCGCCTCGTTGATCTGAAGCTCCAGCTCTTCAACTGCGATGTCGCAGGCGAGCATGCTGCGGCGATGCTGTCTGAGCTCGCGCAGCTCAGCCAGCTCCAGCGGGTGCACTGGGCGTGCCCGAAGCTGCCGCGGTCCGTAGTCTGCGCACTGCCTGCGCTCAGCCGCCTCACCTCCATGCGTCTGGACTTCCTCCCGGGTCGCAACGAGAGCGATGTCCACATCGCCGCTGACCACGCGGCCGCCGCGCTGGCAGACCTGCCGAGCCTCCAACACCTGCAGCACCTGTGGCTGAGGGTGCCGATTCGCCGCGACCACGCGGTCGTGACGGAGCCGTGCGGCACCCTCGCCGGAGTGCTGCCGCGGATGTCACACCTTAGCCACCTGGAGCTCCTCGCGGCCCCCGTCGATGTGCACGGCACCGTGGTCGTGAGCCCTGGAGCGGCGTCAGTGGCGGGGGTGGTGGAGGCCGCGTTGGGGATGCCGCAGCTACGTGCGTTGCACGTTCCGGTGGCAGTGGTCGACGGCGCTCCAGAACGCATGGTAGCAAAGCTGTCGCGGGCCGCGTCACGCATGCAGCTGTCCGTTGATATGTACGTGCGGGAGGTTGCAAAAGGGCCGGTGAAGCTCGCCCTGGAGGAGTATGCGCGTTTGTTTCCATACGTGCGTTTGCTGGATGTGCTGTGTGACCGGCAGGAGCACCGCCTGAGACCGCTGCAAGTCGGCTTGGGCGAGTTGCGCGTGCTGCGCGAGCTGAGAGTGGACGCCTTCGTGATGAAGGTGGAGGGCAGTGTGATGGAGACGCTGCTGAACAGCGTGTGCTCCCTTGCGTCCCTGGTGCATCTGAGCTGGAACGTCCAATGCGGGAGGTCTGAGCAGCAGAACCTCAGCCGCTTTGCGTCGGGGTTGAAAAACCTGTCCAGTCTCACTCACCTCGAGTTTGACATCGGGGAGAACGGTGCCGCGGAGCAGGTGCACTTCCTGGAATCATGCGCTGTCTTGCCTCAGCTGCAGGCTCTGGACATGGGCTCGTTCAGTATGTGGGAGAAATGCCAGGATCAGCTGACTCGACTGCGCCTGAAGCAGCTGCATGTGGGCCGGCCTGTGCATGCAGTCGCCGCAAACGGCAATGTGGGTGGTGCGGAGCTGCCCGTGGTGAGCCGCCTCCCGCACCTCCGGTACCTACGGTACTCTGTCGAATATGACCCCACGGCGTTACGGACTGCCACATTGGAGTTGCCGGCGTTTCAGTGTGCTTGGTGACCAGGCGGAGCTGTGTAGCGGTGTATGGGCAGCGTGGATGAGGCCGGGAAGTGGGGCCACTCTGTGGCGGGTTGAGCTGGAGCCTCCACAGCCTGCACCAGTCGATACTAGTCGCGCTCCACGAGGGTTGCTTGTTGAGAGTGTGGCTGTCATACCGCATGTTGTGAAAGTAAATAAATAAATGAAAAATATTATTTTGTGTGTTTTTTTTTTAAATGGTGGTCTACATTCCACACCTGTGATTCGCCGTGTATTCTGTTCACGACACAGAGGCATGTCCAGCACATGAATGTGTATAAGGACAGAAGCGAGGACACCGATATCAATGCAGCGACATCGAGCAGCTCAGGAACAGGCGCATCATCTCATCATATCACATGCACGCCACAGTTGGCAGTCTCTGATACCGCAAGCTGGCCAACACCACCTTGACTCGCCTGGCACCTTGACTCGCCTGCGGCACAAACGGACATCAACGCACCTGCGTCATCTCCCAGAAGCACGCACACAAGCCCCACCATGTGGATACCCCCCCCCCCCCCCCCCCCACCCCCCCGGCACACAGCTACAAACATGATATCTTGCTGCTCATTACGGCTTGTCCGGCTGAACAGCGGCTGAGCAGGGGCCCGCCCAATTGAGATATCGGGCCTCATGGAGCATGTGGTCCGGCAGCCTTCGCTGACTAACCTCCGTTGTGCCGTGGCCGGCACGTCCCCGGCACAGCCTGCAGCAGGGGTCGGGATGGGCATGGCTGGGCGGCGGTGACTCTGCAATGGCGTAAGTGATTTAGGGGAGGTTCAGGGGTTGGGGCGCTGCGGCCCACCGCATTCCAGAGGCCGGGCCGGGTGGACCCGTGCCGGGCCGCCTTGGGCGTGTGCCTGCACCCTCCGTGGTTGGATGTTCGGTGTGTGGGTGTGCGTGTGAACTTGCATGCATGCAGAACTGCCGCCGTGGGGGGTGGAGGTTTCTGCGTGTGTCGGCGCGCCGCATGTGGGCGCCCGAGACTGCTGGTGCAGGGTCAGGGTTGCACACCCCGGTTGCGGTGATGCGCGTCAGCTTGTTCTGCGCGGGTTGCCGGCTGTGGCGTGGGTGCGACGTGCTGTGTCGGTGCTCCCGTATTCGAGTCGCTCAACTGTTGCAATGCTGGCCGCCGTCATGCCTCTACTCTGGGTATTCGATTCTTGCAGCGCCCGCGATGCAGCAATTGTTTAAACACACTTTGTGCCGCCCGCCCCATCCAACGCCTTCACACCTACACGACAGGGCTGTGCTGGCCGTAGCCATTATCTCGAGATAGTAAGTATGTTGATGTTCTGTATCAGTATAGTGCGAGTCTGCTGCATGGTGCGTGCATGCAAGAGCTCATGTATGTGGTGTGCCACTGAACGACATCGATCTACCGGCGTGCTGTATGACAGAGCGGTACAACTCTTTATTAATGAATCACGCGGGCTCGGGCCACTGCATGATCATGGCACAGCACCACAGCGACCACAAGCCCGCACCAGCATCGGAGCATGCTGTCGAACTTCAGATCCTAGTTGGCACAGTGTCCAGCTCAGCTTCGAGACGTTCGACACACGTCGTTCGGCAGGCAGTGAACTTTAACTTTGCCTCACATGTTCGCACGCCATGACATGCTATCGATCCTACTCACTTGTACGTCCCTGATCGCTGCTCTTCCTCACAACTCGTGTGGATGCTTCGCGGTCACCTCTTCCAAGCGATCTGAGTGATCCATCGAGTCTCAAACTCTTAGAACATTACCTCACTGGCGGTTCTGGGAGACGTCACGAGCGTGGGTCAAGCCCCTGCACCGCTGCGACGTCGACGATACTTCACCTTGAAAGTCAGGCAGCCGTGCGACTCGAGGTATAACCTTCCAGCACGTGTATGAATGCGCGGCTTTTCTCGTCGAACCAATTTCTGCTGTGTGCGCCCGCGCTGGCACTGGTGGCGTCAAACAACTCTCGCATGACCACGCACGAAGGCCTCGTTCATCCCGGGCGATATCACCTAGAGCGCCTGGAGCAGGTTGCCGCTTGTTGTAGGACCCTCCACTTGATCTCGCATGCTCAAGATAACTACGTACGTTGGTGTGTATCGAGCGCTGTCAGGAAGCCTCGCTGAGAATGAATTCCACACATGAACAGCATTCTTAAACCTGCAGGAACACGAGCTTTTCGTCCCTGCTCGTACTAACAACTCATTCAACGTCAATGTGAGCAAGCAGCTGGTGATTGCTGCGGATATGCAGGATGGCTGCCGGTGCATCACCAAATGCAAATGAGGCAGTAATCAGTAACCGCCCTGCACGTGCAAACAGGCGAGGTTTCCTTCCACATGCCACACCTCCACTGTATGACCATCCCTCCAGACCCTATTAGACACAGCAAGCTGCTGCAAGACCTTGTAGACAGCACTGATGGAGTTTCAGAGGTACCAATCCCTCCAGCAACTCTGCAGCTGTGGCTCCGCAGCACTCAAGGCACCACGATCCAGCACGGCAGTGACAGCGACCCCTGTGAAGCCAAGTCCCATGCTTGCAGCGTGTCCCACACAGATGGAGCTACGGACGCGCTTGCTGAGATAGCATGCATGGCCGACACGTCACACAACCTGCCCAACAATGTGCAGCTGAGTGACCATGAAGTCCTCAAACTAATCACCCTCTGAACGCCTGCCTCTGCCTTCTGCTCGGGCGGGGAGAGCGCCGTCATGTGGCCGAATGTGCCATGGCATGCAAGGCTATCGCCACACTTGCCAGCCCTGGCAAACTGCACAGAATGCGTGTGCAAGTGGTCTTCAGTGCCAACAGCATTCCAACAACTGTGAGGTCCGGCTGTGTGCTCACCAGGGGTGCCACCGGGTGCAGGCTGCCGACATTCTGATTGACGAGGGCACCAAAGCCACCTGCGCCCGCATCATCTCCAGACAGATGATGGCTGGTGCCGAAGACCACGGTGCTGCAATGCAGCTGCGGGAGGAGCGGCTGCAACCTACGCATCTGTGACATATCGGCGCAATGTACGCTTTGTTGTCTATCTCACTGATTCGACTGTCCAATTTCGGCTCTATCTCACTGATTCGACTGCCCGCACTCTGGCTTTCTTGCAGATTGTCATTGGATGGGGCAACAATGAGTACCCTCATGGCAAGAGCGCCCATGCTTTGGTGTGTGCAGGCTGTGGCGGGCCTCTCGGAGCACCTCCAACTAGCCATCCTCTCCTCCGCCCCCCTCCCCCGCTGCCTCGCCGACCTCCCACCTTCCTGGCACCCCCTCTCCCTCCGCGCCCACTACCCTTCCATCGATGCCCATGCCACCCTCGAACTCCCCCTCCTGCCCATAGCGCAAGGCCATGATGCGTTCACAGCCACCACAACCCTGACACACCTGCACACCCTCTCCCTGGCGGGCCTCGCACTCCCACGAGTCAGCGGCCCATGCATCCACGAGCTTCAAGGGTTGCCGGCGCTCACCTCCTGAGGGCCTCAATCTACACGACATCGGCATGCGACAGCCCACAGCTGACGCCCTTGCGGCTGTGCTGCCCACGCTGCGGCAGCTGAAGAGCCTCAACCTCAGCAGCAACAATCTGCCAGCATCCGTCATGGCGTCGCTTGCGCCCGCGCTCCAGCGCTGCACCGGCCTGCACACGCTCGACCTCTGGGACACGCTCGACCTCTTGCACACGCTCGACCTCTGGGACACGCTCGACCTCTTGCACACGCTCGACCTCTTGCACACGCTCGACCTCGAGGAGCTCGATATGCACTATCTCCGGCCCGTGGGGGCTGCCGTTGGCGCGATGTCACAGTTGACAGCCCTTGCCATCGGAGTGGGGCCTAGGGTCAACTTGTGTCTTCAAGACAATGGCTACGCGTCTTGGGACGTGTGCACGGACCTCATCGACACGAGCCTCAAGCGGATATGCAGGTGAGCTCCTCAGAGCATGCGCAGCCCTCCTCCCTCAGCTGCAGAATCTTGGCCTGGGTGCGTTTGGAGGGTGGGAGGAGGCATCGTGCAGGGAGTTGCTGACTCAGCTGTGCCTGAAGCGGCTGCATGTGGAGCCGCCCGTGTCGGGGGAGGAACGACCGGTGAGGCGACCGCTGCCGAGCTGCCTCGGGTGAGATCTAGACACCTTCAGCACCTCCGCTCGCTTACATTCTCCGTTCTAATTGAGGCCGCGTCCGTGTCCGACGCCACCGCGGCTCTGCATGCCTTCCAGTGGATTAGAATTGGACGCCAATGAGCGGTGGATGGTGACATGATCGAGGCATGAGCTTGGCACAGGTAGTGGTTGCCAAGACGTGCTGGCGCGGCCTTCACTGCTCACTAGAAACACATGACATGTTGCTCTGTCAAAGGCTTAGGAGCGAGCGAGCGCAATCTGATCCGGGTCCGGCATTTAGGCATGAGTCATTGAGGCATGAGTCAAACATACCACGCTGTCGGCAAGGGTGTGCATTCTGCGCTCATGAAACGGCGGCTGTGCGACTTTCGACACTGTGCACACAAAGTTACTATTACAACCAAAACCAGGATCACGCGATGTAGGCGCCAGTAACATGAGCGTGCCCTAGAGTGTGTCCGATGAAATCGCACAACTTGTGTTGAGTCCAGAATTCACTACCAGTTTCTAGCGAGGTTGTGTCACAGGAATCATGTGCAACCTTTCATCTACACTTCCAACATGTCCACATCAACATGTGTTTGTTTCTTCAATACAGTGTCCCGCTGTTGGAAGAAATAGCCTTCACTTAACTCCATGGCTGACTTTCACATCCACTGCACTGATATTACTGCAGATGGCACGACGGTAGCGCTGATGTTGTTGCATATGGAGCAACGCTTGCCGCAGCAGCAAGTCTGTTGTTTGCGGCCTATCATGCTGCACAAGACAATTTGCTGTGGAGCCCACCCACTCAAGCTTCTCCAAAACATACAGTTTGCGTAGTCTTTGCAACAACCACAGAACATGTCACTGTTACAGTGCCCCACCAGGCAGTCGGATTTGCACATTCATGCTCAGTGAAACATACACAGGTACCGCCACACGGCAGCGCGACTGTTGGGAAAGACACAGTCTAGTGGAAGCACATGGTGCACCCCAAGGTAGCCCAACATAAACTTGCCGGCAACGCAGGCACAATACATGAGCTGTGTACAGCATCCAACCGCGGTGTAAAACCCCACATGATAAGCAACCTCAACACAAGTGTGCGCCTCCGCCCTCATAAGACACTGCAGACCCACTCAGGTGGACGAGGCTATGTGGCAGACCTCTACAGAGGGGCTGCTGCAAGGCCAAGGCGCTATGGAGTCCCGGCCATGTCTGATGCATGCATGCATTTGAAATTTCGGCTGTGCCATGCGCCGAGGCGAGCATACGCACCAGCGGCACTGACCACCACAACCACACCTCATCCCGCTGCCTGCACATGCATATGCTCCACAGACAAATCTACATGCTCATCTGCGAGGCGCGAAGAAAACGCTTGGTGACTTGTCACCTGAGTGCTTTGTTCAGAGGGATCCTCTTAGACGGCCCACGTGTGCAAAACACTACAGAGGATGCGCGCAGTCGAAACGATATGCCGTGAACCATGCATGCATGCTCCACCAAGCCAGCACAACCACCACACGGCGTCTCGAGATACCGCGTTGCGGCCGCCACCGTCTCGGATGTGGTCTTGGCCTCTTTCCGTTGCCTGGACCCGCATCTAGATCGGCCACAGTACACCCCACAACCCAAAGCTGTGCCGCGTGAAGCAGAACCGCTCCAACCTCTCCAGCCCTACAGCACCGTCGTCACCTCGTCGAAGAACCCTGGCCGGCTTTCGTGCGCCTTCTCGACCGCCCCCTTGCTCGTTACAGCCACCACCCGCGCCTCTGGGCCCTTCACCGCCTCGAGCACGTCCGCAAACGCACGGAAGTCCGCGTTCGTCGTGCCGAGGATCTGCTCGCGGCGGAGCTGCCGCTCAGCGTCGGTCACGCCGAGCAGGTGGCGCATGAAGGCTGTGCGGCCCTTCGCGTCGGGCAGCTGGTACGAGTCGACATCGCCGATTGTGCCGATGATCGACTTGACGAGCGCGTCGTTGTCCATGTCGATGTTGCGCAGGAACTCCACGGTGTCGTCATACGCCGTGACGGTGTCCAGCAGGTTTGGGTCCCTGCACGGCGGGCCACCTCAGCGCCCGCAGCACGCACAGCACACACAGCATGGCCGCCACGCGCAACATGACATGCCGGCACTGCGTCGACGTGTTTCTCAGGCCCCTGACCTCGGCCGTGGGGTCCACGACACAAAGGCAAATGCATGCATGTGCCGCATGGCACAGGAATGTCGGTGGGGTGGGGGGGCGCACCGGTAGGAGAGGTACTGGAACATTCCGGAGTACGAGTCGAAGGAGCAGAAGCCGCCGTACGCGCCGCCCATGACGCGAACGCGGTCCCACAGGTGCGACATGCCGAGGTTGTTGTTGATGACATACGCCGCGCCGTGCAGCTCGTAGCCGGCGTCCTCGTACAGGTTCGCCGCTTTGCCTACGTAGTTCACCTGCACCCCCACGGCCACTGTTGCTACCACATGCTGGTGCATTGAGTGCATCGGGCAGCGCGCGTTGTATGCTCCGAAGGAGGGCCCAGTGCAACGGCAAGCCGGGGCGGCGGCGAAGAAATCGCTGTGTGTACTCAGGGAACCATACGAGCGGGGTATGTACTGTGCGATTGAGGTAGAGAACACGCATGACGGGACGCGGTGAAGCATGCATGAGCACAGTATACAAGATTCACAGAGCTAGTAGTAGAGGGGGGGTATACCTGGGTGGGCACGACGAGGGCCTCGTTGACACGGGGCAGGGTGTTTGCCCAGGAGTCCAGCGCGAGTGGCGCGGAGGTGGCGCGGTCCGCGACGGCGGCGAGGAAGCCGTCGACGTGCGTCGCCGTCTTCTCCAGCAGCGCTGAGTCCGCCGTCAGGTTGACGAATGAGCCCTGCATGCATCACCCCGCACTGTCGCCTCTGAACTATCCACCAAGCATATCATTGAAGCTGCAGAGGTGGCCTGGCATGCATGCAACTACTTTCCTAGTGGGTCAGTGGGTCACGGCCAAAAATCTTCAGCGCCGGCCCATGCTCAAGCCCCCCACAGATCCAGTTCCAGATCGTTTGCGCAACGCCACCGCATCAGCAACACCCAACAAGCCACTGTGCACAGCATGCACAGCGCGCACCTCGGTCGACAGCACGAGGGACCGGATCTCCTCGAGGTCGGCCTTGATCGCGTCCCAGTCGCTCTCGACGCGCTTCGCGAGGTCGCGGATGTAGAAGAGCGCAGAGAGGCCGTCCATGCGCTCGTTCGCCCAGCCGGCCGTGCTGCGCTGCGCCGCGAGGCGCGCCGCGGCGACGCTGTGGCCGCTGCCGACGACCCCGGCCTCCATGCCGGCCTTCGTCTCGAGCACCATTTGCAGGAAGCGCTCGCGGTCGTCGAGGCGCGCCGAGAGGAGGATGTCGTGCATGATGCCGAAGAGCTCGCCCGCCTTGTCGCCCATCGCCTTGCCGCGCAGCATCAGCAGTGCGACCTGCACACACGGGCGCGCGTGCTTGCGGTGCAGTTCCCATGGCATGCTGGTGCTCGCGTCGCGTGCCCCAAACAACAGAGCATGTGATGCATGAATGCATGTCAACTTCACAGCCGTCACGCGGGATTGTGGTGCGTCGCCAGGTGCCGGATAGACATACATGCAGCGCAGCGAAAGCAACAAGGGCGTCAAGCGTGAGGGAAGGGGGGGAGGGGAGGGAAGGAAGTAAGGGGGGGGGGGGGGGGGGGGGGGGGGGGGGGGCGGGGGGGGTCGCACTGGCTCGGCAGAGTCTTTCTTGTTGGTGACCATCGGTGACACGGAGACACCACCGGTCGAGCGGCCGATGCGCTCCGTCATCTCCACAAAGCTCTCCTTCTCGGTGCCCATCTCTGTCAGACACCTGCACCGCCGCAAGCACCCCACTCTCCACCAGCTCCACGATATAATATTTTCCGATTCGCTGAGTGGCTTGCTTGCCAGCTGATGCAATGACATTGACGTGGATGGCATGCGTTGAATATGCATACAGAGTCGTGTGAG